>OX346713.1:10000-1284099 GCA_947063395.1 Hemistola chrysoprasaria | reverse complement strand
GCGGACAAGATTTTAGAAGCGACTCACCCGGGGCAAGTGGCAGAGGTCTCGACGCCACCGTTAGCCAGAGTGCTAGCCGAAATCAACAAAATCAACACGAGACTTACGAGCAGAGGCGGAACGCAGGCACCAAGTACCAGTAACGTGCAGCGCCCGCGCCGTACGGCCAAGAGCCCGGATTGGCTATGTTTTTATCATTATCGCTTCAAGGGTCGGGCGACCAAGTGCATTAAACCGTGTGCGTGGAGGCAACCGACAAGTAATTAAGCATAATGCAGTCAAACATAGATAGTATTGCACAAACCCACCGTTTATGTGTCACCGATAATAATAGTGGACTACATTTTTTAGTGGATACAGGTGCAAACGTGTCAGTGTTACCCAGGCGCTGTAAAAAACTTTTCAGTAGTGAATGTTCGGACTATAAGCTATACGCGGCAAACGGAACTATTATAAACACGTACGGAACTCATACTTTGGTACTCGATTTTAAGTTGAGCAGACCTTATCGTTGGGAATTTATAATTGCAGACGTTAAGCAGCCCATACTCGGTGCCGATTTTATTGAACACTATAAACTTTTGGTAGATTTAAGTGCGCGTAAACTGATAGACAAAGTGACCAGTTCGAGTGTACTCGCACCAATCGTGGACTATAGTGAACCACCGGTATATACCGTGGATAGTGAACATCCATATTTTGAACTTTTGCGAAAATATCCAGATGTCACCAGACCCGTATCGTTCAAGGAGCCGGTAAAGCATTCGGTATGTCATCATATCGAAACGACCGGGCCACCCGTTTTCGCGCGAGCGAGACCACTACAGCCGGACCGTTATCACAAGGTGAAAGAAGAATTCAAGGTAATGCAGGAGTTGGGCATATGCCGTCCCTCTAAGAGTCCGTGGGCCAGCCCACTTCACGTCGTGCCGAAGAAAAATGGTGAGTTACGACCTTGTGGTGATTATCGTAGATTGAATGCAGTTACGAAGCCGGATCGCTATCCGATACCCAGGTTGCAAGACTTCACATATTTGCTGGCGAATAAAACTATTTTTTCCCGAATAGATATAAACAGAGCGTACCATTGTATACCTATTGCTCCTGAAGACATTGAAAAAACCGCCATAATAACTCCATTTGGTTTATTTGAATTTGTGAAATTAAGTTTTGGTTTACGTAATGGCGCGCAAAGTTTTCAACGCTTCATGAACAATACGGTGTTGCATGGATTGGACTTTGTGTACTGTTATATAGATGACATATTAGTAATAAGCTCAGATCCTGTTAAGCACAAGGAACATTTAGAAACGGTTTTCGAAAGGTTTTCGCATTTCGGAATTTCTTTGAATTTAAATAAATGTTGTTTTGGACAGTATAAACTCGATTTTTTAGGTTTCGAGGTCTCAACTGAAGGGATACGTCCGTTGGAGGAAAAGGTTCAGGCGATTAAAAACTTTCCTAAACCGCAGACAGTAGCAGAACTACGTCGTTTTTTGGGAATGGTAAATTTTTATCGCGCTCATCTTCCAAATGCCGCATCATATCAGTCGGAGCTTAATAATTATTTGCATGGTTCCAAAAAGAATGATAAGACGAAAATAGAGTGGACGGAAAAATCCGATATAGCATTTGAACAGTCCAAGGACAGCTTACAAAGCGCTTGTACTTTGTTTCATCCGGTGTCGGATGCACCGCTAGCATTGATGACGGACGCGTCAGATACATGTGTGGGTGCGGTATTGCAGCAGTATGTGTGCAATACATGGAAACCACTCGGTTACTTTTCTAAAGCTTTGTCAGCAGTTCAGCGCAAGTATTCTGCTTATGACCGAGAGTTATTAGCTATTTATATGGCTATACAACATTTTAGGAACATGCACGAAGGGAGAATACTCACAATTTACACGGATCACAAACCGTTAGTTTTTGCATTTAAGAAAATAGGTACGGATAAGGAAACTCCTCGTCGTACTCGACAATTAATGTTTATAAGTGAATTTACGACTGATATTCGGCATATTAAGGGTTCAGATAATAAAATTGCAGACGCTTTGAGTCGTAGTATTAGCATTATAGCATGCCCGACTACCGTAGACTACGCAGCGTTAGCAGAAGCGCAGTCCCACGATGATTATGTAGCGAATAATAACGTATCAGATAACATTCAACTGAAATGCATTAGCTTACCGGACTGTGATAAGAAAGTGTACTGTGATGTATCAACTAATTATGTTAGACCGTATGTACCCGAATCTTTTCGGAAGTTAGTTTTTAGTAGCGTGCATTGTTTAAGTCACCCCGGCATTAGAACAACACGTAAGTTGGTCAGTCAAAAATTTTTTTGGCCTGGCATGAACAGAGATGTTGGTATTTGGGCGAAAACTTGTATACAATGTCAACGCGTAAAAGTGCAGAAACATACGATGGCGCCTCTACAAGAGATTCCATTGTGTGGTAGGTTTGAACACGTACATATCGATATAGTAGGGCCATTACCCATCACATCGCAAGGTTATAGGTACCTCGTTACGATGATCGACAGATGTACAAAGTGGCCGGAAGCATATCCCGCCATGGATATCACAGCCGATACAGTAGCGAAAATTGTATATGAAGGGTGGATTTCCCGTTTTGGTATTTTTAAACGTTGCCAAACTGATCAAGGCCGACAGTTTGAATCCGACTTGTTTAAACGTTTAATGCATTATATGGGTGTAGAGAAAATTCGTACTACTCCATACCATCCACAGAGTAATGGTGCAGTGGAGAGGTGGCATCGCTCGTTTAAGGTTGCGATAGCAGCTCGTTTGAACTCTACATCATGGGTTGATGAGTTACCGACAGTCATGTTAGGATTACGCGCAGCCATTAAGGTGGACAGTGGCGTAAGCCCGGCAGAAATGGTCTACGGACACGTATTAAAACTGCCTGGTGAATTTTTTGACGTAAACAGTCAGCCAGTAGGTGAACCTGAGACATTAGTTGAGCGCATACGAGATGCTATTCGTAAATATAAACCAGTCGCGAGATCGCAAGCTAGTTCCCGTAATTTTTTTGTTCATCCCGACCTTCATACCGCGAATTTTGTTTTTGTGCGAAACGATGCGTTACGAAAACCTTTCCAGCCGACTTATAATGGTCCTTACCCCGTTATAGAAAGAGGTAGTAAAGTTTTCGTTGTAAAAATTAATGATGAGCATTCGCATATTTCAATAGATCGTTTAAAACCAGCGTATTTGTTACATGACGATAACGTAACCGTTCCACAGAGAAGCATTTCGTGCTCTGTACCACCAGATAACGCAGGTGCAGACGGGCGGTTAAACACATCTACTAGTATCGTACCGCAGAGAAGTTTATCAAACACTGCACAACCGGATAGTAGCGGTGCAGTTGGTAATGATACAGATGTGAATACTCGTAGAGTAACAAGAAGTGGCCGAGTTGTAAAAAAACCTTCGCGTTTTGTGAATCCATAGTTATAATCTTTATACTAGTACTAGTTAGCAGACGGTTGGAAAAACAAACAGTTCATAGCCGGTTACTACTATTATAAAGTTTATCAGTTGTTATGGTATTCATATTTTATTTCAATAGCATAGTAGGTATGTGACTAAGCTACCACATGCTTATGAAATGTTTG
Source organism: Hemistola chrysoprasaria (assembly GCA_947063395.1). NCBI lineage: Eukaryota > Metazoa > Arthropoda > Insecta > Lepidoptera > Geometridae > Hemistola > Hemistola chrysoprasaria. The sequence continues at coordinate 1,280,453 of OX346713.1, read as the reverse complement.
TTTAAGTTAGGAAATGTTCAACCACGTATATTATTATGATTGAATATTATAGCATATAAGTTTTAAATTTCATTACGTTGCGTATAGAGCAGTAATTAATTTAAATGTAATAACAAGTTGTTAACTGTAATTTGTCGTGGATTATTTACTTATAAAGTACTTTAGTATGGAATGCGGTAACCTGATGCCGTAGTTGCAGTACGGTGGTGTGATGCGGAAACGTTTTTTGAGTCAGAATAAATATAGTAAAGCATTTATACGGACGTACACTCGTATCTGTATACTTACGTAACTATGGGTAATTACGCTAATAAAGAAGAGAAACAGGAGATAATCATTGCACAAAACGGAGATGTGGCTACCCACATGTCGCGCCAGACGATATGTATGCTGGTGATAACGAGCCTCCTCATTTTGGCTCTCGTGTACGCGTTCGCGCGTCATTGCCGTAACCGCGCACAAGTTTGGATGCGTAAGCAGCTCGCAGCCAGTACCTTGCCGCCTACGCAGGTACAGGTGGTCCAGCCCGCACCACCGGCACAGCAACCGGCATTCCAGTGATAATGTACTTAGTGATTAGTGATATAAGGTGTTATCTTACTACGTTTTTCAATAATGTTTTTGAAGTTTTTTTTGCTATAGTGAAGATAACCAAATTTTTTTCAGTTATTGTTTTTACCTTTTTTCACGTATTTTTTTTTGAAAAAAGGGGGGATGTATGTAGCGGACAATTTGCAGATTTTGCATTTATTGTAAGCACGACTGGATCGTTCCCCCTCTCGCGCCAGTCGTTGCATAGAATCCGCGCCGTATGTACTATTTTCACTAATTAAAATTTAACAGTACTTTCATTTTTAATTTACGTCGATTAATTCCTTTATAATAAATAAGGATCCCGACAGAACCATTAATAAAATAAACTGACCGAAATTAAGCTCCGCAACATCCACGGAAACTTCGTGAACGCATTCATTTCTCAATTTCAACATTCTATATTCAAAAGTTTCCGTTATCTGTGCAATGTAAGTTTCCCGCCAATCGCAATCGTCGAACGTCAATGTCTGAAGAAATTAAAAGTTAGTCAGTTGGCCGCGGGCGGTCGCCGGCGCCGGTCGCCTCGGAGATAGTTTGATTACTGAAATGTCAGGAGTCAGGGTTTCAACTTGTCTTTTGAGTTAGATATACAGATGCGATATCGATGGAATATTTTAACAGACTGACATTAACGAGAACTTTTTAGACAATCCAAAGCTCGATCGATGTCCATTTTGGGCAGAATCCTAGCAAAAAGATAATTATACCAAAATATCAGTCTTACTAATACCACTAATACATGAATTAATTGCAAACCATTCGAAAAGCCATATAATAAGTTATCTAATGTTATATGTAATATGCTAGGGATACTATGGGCAACATGACAGCTTTTTTCTTTTTTTTATAGTCTTAGGAATTTCGTGAAAAAAGTGGGTCATGATTCATGATATGATGCCAAGGCCGCGAAATAAGCAATTGCAGGTCGAGTATGAGTTTGAAGGCCGAGCCGTAGGCGAGGACTACACTAATACGAGACAGGCAGTTGCCATTTCCGCCGAGGCATATATAGTGCTTTTCTCAAAAGAATGCAGGGAAATAACACATACTTCCTTTTGACTTCGCTAGAAGCAGGTTTTCCATTGCCAATTTGGCTTCTAATTTTAAATCTGGTGGAGTACAATCAATTTCCATTTCACTTTCTGAACCGTCGCATCGCATTTTAATTATTAAATTTATATAAAATAAGTATGTCAAGACAAATCAAGACGAATTTTCACGCCAATTTTCTATTTATCATCTGTGCCGAAAGACAAACGCATTCATACAGCCAGGATTTGTACTAAGCAAAGAGACTTACTTTGGTATGCCAAGATTGATAAAAGAGATCCAATCAAAGAGTATTTAATCACTCCAGCACGCCGTTTCATACAACATGCTGGAGCGTTGTAATGTTCCAAATACAAAAAACGATCCAGTAATGGATTTGATTTTCTTTGCCCGTAAATTCGTTACTCCGCGTGTTCTTTTTTCGAAAATAATGACATTTCCATGCATATTTAAGAAAAATAAATTAAAACATAATTATAAATAATTATGTTTTATAAATTTGTTACCTATTATTATAAATTTGTAACCTACTATCTCCAAATATCGAATTGAATTGAATTGAATAAAATAAAATCCTTGGTTGAAGTGACTAAATGGTGGATTATTTAAAAAAATAGACGATTCGGACAGTGTCCGACTTGACACTTTTTAATTATAATATTTTTTTCACTGACAATTCGGACACCAAAGCGGTTTTGTAATCAGATAAAAAAATCAATTTTATTAAAAAAAATATATTACTGTAGAAATAAATGTCGTTTTACATTAATTAATAAAAAAACCGTTATTCGGTTACTACTTTTATGATATTAATATTATTAATTACCGATTAGAGTTATTTCATTGAAATATTAATATTTAAATAATGACTGTTCACATTCTGGCCGAAAGTTCAAACCTTTAGATGATCTTCTTTTAAATAATATGTTATTAATTATGTAGGTAATTCGACTTTATACTTAAAGATAATTTTCGAAAGAAACCTGCTCCTACTATTATTTATTAGGTTCCGGTTCGGCAATAATATTATAGCCGGCGAAACTCACACAAAAATGCCAAAACTACTTAACTGATTTTCTACTGAAATCGGTTAATGTTTCATGTTCATTCAGAATGAAGATCAACGGCGTGAACAAACCGCATGTGAGTTTTAAAAACAAACAGCGCCATCTAGTTTGTACTGCTGTAAACTGAAGTATAAAAGATAAAATTGTATGCACAAATCAGATAACAGCTCTCATAAGGTAAATGCAAAGCCTATGTATATAAAATAAATCTACTTTAATAAAAAAGGTTTATAAAGTCAATTAATAGCATTAACAAGGATGAAAATGCCTTAAAACTGGCACTAAAAAAAAAATTTACTCAATAGATTTCTTGTGCGTTCTTCTTGTAGAATCTTTCCAAACGCACGGTAGATTCATTAGTTATTAGCTTTAATAACGTTCAAAAAGTCTTAATTGTATAAAAAATTGTTTGAAGATTGAATTTGATAAAATTTTATTCCATTTACCATTTTTGTCTCAAACTAAAAAGCAGATCTCTCAGGATTTGATAAGATTCTTTCTATAAAACTTTGAAGGAAGTATGAATATTTTGGCGCACGGCGCAGGGAGGGCTCGCTAACAGATTTATTAACCGACTTTTGTTTGTGAATGAGAATCTTTAAGGTGTATATAAGGTTCATTATATTATGTGCTTGAATATTTTTTTACACCTTAAACTCTATAAGATCTTAGAGCACTGGATCGTAAAAAACATAAACCCTATGAAGTGGCTTTTGCCCCACAGTGTGCTGAACTCTTTATGTAAATATACTAATATAACCTGGTTGCCTGGAAGAGATCGCTCTGAGCGATAAGGCCGCCAATTTGTTACACATTTTCTAGATTTAATATGTGATTTTACTGTTTTGTACTAGTTGTGATAACAATAAAGAGTTTTCTATTCTATTCAATAACAATATTCAGTATAACTTAAAATTAATTTAATTTAAAATCGAACCAAACTCAGTACATACTTTGTTATTGCATAAATTTGTCTAATTTTAATTATTATACCTAACTACCTTATATATTTTTGAGGTGTCAATTTTTGTGCGCAATAATTCTCACTTATTCCCACTAATGTCAGAATTTAAGGACCGAAATAGGCGCGTTGACTATATTTGTTTGCAACCGTCGAAGACAGCATTAATGCACAAAAGTTTATTATGTATGGCCCCAAAGATATACAACAAAATAACAAAGAACATACAAGAATTGACACCCGTATTATTATTTAAAAAGAAATTGAAAACAATATTGACAAATAAAGCCTATTATACAACTAATGAATTTCTAAATGATAAATTTTGACTTATTACTTATTTAATTGACATTTTCATTTCTTTTTAATAATTATTTTGACATAAAGTTGTATTTGAGAATATATTTTTGACATACACTTTGTTTTGCATGCATTTTATAATTTTTTGTTTTTAATCCTATTATTATATTTTGACATCAAATTTTTAATAATTATTATAAATTTTCAAACGCCAATAGGCATGAGCATGTTGACACTAATTTATAACTTAACAACACATTTGAATAATGTACTTACACATGTTTATTGAAATAAAAACTTTGAATCTTTAAATCTTTGAACTAACATAGATTGTAAGTTACAAACTACTAACAATAATATGGATCATACGTAATGTCTGAATTAAAAAGAATTTTATTTATTTATTTAGGAACTACCTAATTCAAAATCGGTTGAAGATTACAATTTTCAATTCAGTCGCACATTACGTTATATTACGTTAACATTATACAGTACTAGCTGTGCCCCGCGGTTTCACTCGCGTAGACATCGTTCCCGTGGAAATATCGCGAAATAAAGTATACCCCATGTGTTATTCCAGTCCACGGTCTATGTTACCTACATTATAAACCTCAGCCCAATCGGTTCAGTAGTTTTGCCGTGAAAGAGTAACAAACATCCATCCATCCATCCTCAAAAACTTTCGCATTTGTAATATTAGTAAGATAATATTTGTATTTTTTTATTTATCTGACACTTATGTACGTCAATGAAGATAAAGAGTAACAAGAAGAACCCACAAGAAACTTGTAGGGCTTAATTTTTTCAACTGAATCATTTTTTCTTTTATATTGTAGTAATTTTCATACAAAAATCTCTTTACTGAGAAAATAATATTATTATAATGTAATAACATATTTTAGTGACATAATAGAATATTATAGTTTATAAGCTCAAAAAATGGGAGAAGCCACTGGCTCCTGAAACACAGTTTTTACTAGTTCGGGAGCCTATGGATTCAAAATAAACCTTGTACCATATTTATTATGTCAATAAAGATATTGATAGAATATTGATTGTTTTACAATATTTGGTTTGGTTACATTCGTTTGGTTTGTGGCGGTGCCACGTGGAGGTTATACAGCAGTTTCCAGGCATCTTCGTCCGCTATGTACTGATTAACTTCATAATAAGCCTTCTTTAGTAAAGTAGATTTTACATACGTTTTGAATTTACCCTCTGAGAGCCCAGTTATCTGTTTTGGGATTTTATTATAGAAACGTACACTATTTCCTAAGAATGACTTTTTATTTATTTTAAATAATCTAAATTAAAGCTAGGTACAGCTATTTTGTCTTTATTCCTTAGTATTAAAATTATGAAGGTCACTATTTATTTAAATTTATATATTTTTTACGCACATACATGATGTTCTCATAGATGTATAAGGATGGTAGGGTCAGTATGATCAGGGGGGCTATTCGCGTTCTTGGTGACTATCACTTTAGTGACTATTAACTTGATTTGACATTAACTACAAATGTCAAAGTCCGGTTACTAACCAAAGACATTATGATAAACTTACTAAGTAGAATGTGCACTGTGTCGGTCCCGAGTGAGAACCACTCGTAGTGTCTACCCTTTTCGTTTTCTCTCCTCCAAATTTGACAGTAAAGTCTTGTTAGAAAGGTAAAACGTCTTTGTAACTAACTTAAACCACAGAACATAAAGACATAAGCCTGATAGCGACTGGTGATTATGAAGAACGCCAATAGCCCTGCAGGTCCCAAGCTACATTCACAATACGTATTAAGACGTCACGATTATAACATCTATCTACAAGTACTTCTTACACTCCTCTTAAAACGTTCGAACTAAATTCCAAAACATCTGTAGAAAATCATCAAAGACAGTGTTCCCTCGATTTCATTTGCGGAACAGTTCTCGCGAGCGCCCCTGAGAAATCACACCGCCGCGATATGAGCACATAATTGGGTTCGTCTGAACACAGCGAATTAATTGAACCAGATATCACTTTTTGATGGTTTTTAATATTAAAACATTTGACTGGTTATATTGGTGTTTTAATTAATAGTATCGAAGAGTTTAATTAATACTTTTAACAGTCAATGTTCGATAGTTATTTAAAATAGAGAAAGTAACCAATGATTAACTTGTGTTGAAAAATATTTCACATGATGAAAGCACGAATTTAGCCGAATTACATACATACATTCACGCCTTTTTTCCCGAAGGGGTAGGCAGAGGTGTACCCAGGACTCAGTCCCATAGTAGATACACCTACATTTCGCCAGTATGTTATTGGTCACATGTAATATGGGGCGAGCCTATTGCCATCTACCGGGCACAGTTCCAGACTCCAGGCAGTTATTGAGATAATTCCTAATGGAAAAATCCCACACTTTGCCTGACCTGGGGATCGAACCCGGGACCTCTTGATTGGCAGTCGAGCATGCGCCCTCTACGCCACCGAGGCAGTCAAATTATACTAGCCGAATTATACTTTTTGGCAAAAATGTCTAGTTATAGTTTTTGATCCCCCCATATGAATAGTTAATGGCATTCTATGCCCCCATAGAATCCCATTAACTATTCAGGCTAATGTTCAGCAGTTTTTGTGTTATGGTCCTATGAGGTTGACATAATATCTAGAATAAAACCATCTATAAAAAAAAAATCAATAAAAAAAAATAGTTAATTGGTGCCACTCAGCACAAGTGTGTGTTGGCAATGATTGTACAATATGATAATTATTTTAATGCGGTTAAAATAAAATCGAAGTTCAAAAAATCCCGAGTATATTACACGCAATAACCGTTAAGAAGGCGACCCTCTGATTGGTCGACGGCGCAGAGATAAAACGACGTAACTGCGCAGACGGTGCATTCTGCACAAAGGTACAGAAATATGTGTCCGGTGCTAAACATTAACGATTATGGCCAAGTCACGTCTAATTGCGAATGTGGATCGGTTTGTGCGAGATGAAGCCATTGAGAGAATGTGCGCTGTCTTGTTCATATGCAAAATGAGTCTGATGAAGACCTTTGATGTTTAAATATGTTGTTCAATATAGCTCAGAGTCAATATAGCTAATAAGATTTTATTAGACAATATGTCGAACCGTAAGTATATTTTTTTGTTCCAAAATACTTTATACCATATGTTACCTATTTTAATATATTTAATATAAAACTGGCTGTGCCCTGCAGTTTCAACCGCGTAGTGTTCGTTCCCGTGGGAATATCAGGATAAAAACCACTCTTAGTGTTATTTCGGGGTCTAAACTATCTACATACCGAACTTCAGTCCAATCGGTTCAGTAGTTTTGGCGTGAAATAGTAACAAACAACCATTCATGCATCCAACTAAAACCGCGCTAGATGGCGCTGGGGTCGAGTTAGAACTCGCTAGCGTTTTGTTTACCTGTTACAAATATAACTTTTTTATATTGAACTGAGATTTAAGATTTATAATATTAGTAGGATACTTAAAGCAAAATTTACTTTGTCTGTATGTCTGTTAGTGTAACACGTCTAAAGTTTAAACTGTTGGACCAATTTTGATGAACTTCGGTATCGGTTTGGTAGTATGCTTGTCTGTGCAAAATAAATTTAATAACAAAAACAACGACAAAATATTAAATACTTGTAACCCATTCAAAGAGTCTAATAAACTTAAAACAATAAAAAATGAATTAGTTTCGTCTCGCATAACACCGTCCCAGCTAATTGTAAGCGCACGTTATCGCGAGACAAACGCGCTGGCTGCGCAACGCATAACCATTACCGCTTTTTGGTTTCGAGAAATTAGCGCCTTTTTGCATACTGCCGTCCATATACTAACTGTTGTGTATTCTATGTTTTGTTTTCCTTTTAGTTGTTATTGGGAAGAAGGAGATACTCGTAATTGGTGATTATTTGTTTATATATACTACTTTACTGTAAAATAATAATAATTTCGAAATTAATAATAATAATATAATATATAATATGGGACCACTTCCACACACGGTCATCTGGTCCCAAACTAGGCTAAAAGCCTGTGCTATGGTAACCAGGTGACTGATATACATACTTATATAATAAGCTTATAACACCCAGACACAGATCAAACAGACATGTTCATGCACACAAATGTTTACCTGGCCGGGGATCGAACCCGGAGCCTGCGGCACAGACAGCAGAGTTACTACCATCTGAGCCAACGAGGCTGTCATAGGCCCCTGTTTTACTTTGGTAAATTATGTCTAGATTTTTCTCATAAAGGAGTTGTTGGCTTTTGGGTCACGTTGACCTTACATTATTATTATATTATAATTTTCATTTTATTTGTTAGGCCTGATAATAATATTTTCAAATGTGTATAATTAATATTTTTTTTTTATTATAATGAAATAAGCAATAATGTCCTACTCAAAATTAGAACGCATGTCGCCATTCAAATCTAACTATAAATAAGAGCGTACATGACCTTATAGGAATTTGACACAATCCTATAAAAAATTTACCAAATCGATTTTTTGTATTCCCCTGCTTCCCCCGAATATAATAAATCCATTCTATAAATTTATTTTATTTTTTCTTATAAACCTTTGGTTTGTTTATATAACTTCCAAAAATCCCAGTTTTACTCGTGTGATTGGACGTTCACTACAAAAAAATGTAGCGTTTATAATAAAAAATAAAATGATAGGAACATCTTTACTTCATCTTTAAAATATCAGTATATAAATATATCAAATAGGTTTACTGTATTCGGAGGAAACAGGGGAATACAAAACATCGATTTAGTAAATTTTCCATAGGATTGTGTCAAACTGCGAAGTGTCCTCTTTCCTGGGCTGCTATGTTTGGGAATATTATTGCGATTAACATTCTCTACCGGGCAATATAGGACAGTGCAAGAATTTCTGGGCCCGGGTTTCTTGGATTACAAGCCCGTTTCCTTTATGAATTGATAACTCTTTTACTTACAAAACAAATTATATTATATATATAATATTACTAGTGGCCCGCCCCGGCTTCGCCCGGGAGAAGTAGAAGTGAACGTTTTAACAGGAGTAAATTCGTGATACATTGTATTTTTATAGGTATAACCCTAATGGTTTACGCAGCGCACGCAAATTAATGACTATTTCTGTTACAGTGACCAAACCTTAAAGACAGATAGATAAAGATAGATAAACACTTTATTGGTACACCACAAAACAATAAATCTTAAAAATTAAAGAAAACAGTATATAGTGCAACAATTGGCGGTCTTAACAGATGGAAACAATTTCCGAGGCCTATTTTGATGATATTTATTACTACAAACCCCTAGTACATTATTTCTACCACCATTAATTTTCATACCGCATAAAAATAATGACTTCTTCGATTATTGTGACTAAACCAAAACAGACTGATATAATGTCCGTGGAATATTTTTTTTAGATAGTGATAATTACTACAAACCCCTAGCCCTAGAACCTTACTTTATTCTACCATGAATAGTTTTCACCACATGCATATAATGACTGTTCGATAATTGTGACTAAACCAAAATAGATGAATATAATGTCCGTTCACTATTTTGTAGATATTGGTAAATACTACAAACCCCTAGTACATTACTTTATTCTACCACAAATAGATTTCCCAGCGCATGAAAGTTAATGACTGCTTCGATTATTGTGACTAAACCAAAATAGATGGATATAATTTCCGTAGACTATTTTGTAGATATTGATAAGTCCTACAAACCCCTAGTACATTACTTTAATCTACCACCAATAGTTTTCACACTGCATGAAAAATAATGACTTCTTCGATTATTGTGACTAAACCAAAATAGATGGATATAATGTCCGTGCACTATTTTGTACATATTGGTAAGTACTGCAAACCCCTAGTACATTACTTTATTCTACCACCAATACTTTTCACAGCGCATACATATAATGACTGTTTCGATTATTGTGACTAAACCAAAATAGATGGATATAATGTCCGTGGACTATTTTGTAAATATTAGTAAGTACTACAAACCCCTAGTACATTATATTATTCTACCATTAATAGATTTCACAGCGCACGCAAGTTAATGAATATATTTGGTAATTATGTGACACCTTAGTTCACAATATTGCAGATTTCTTGCGGATCCCTAATATTTTTCAAAACCTCGTAATATAGCCTATGTCACTCACACTAAATTAAGCTCTCCATAAGTAAAAGATTTTTTAAATCGGTCCAGTAGTTTCGGAACCTATTCGTTGCAAATAAAAAACAAAGTTTCTCACTTTATACTATGATATTGGTATTGGTAATAGATTGAATAATCTGGAGACATATACGGATTACGGAAACAGTGAAAACAGTAAGAAGAGCATTCATAATTCGATGTTGTTGCAACCCAGTTTAATAGAGCTATGATAAAGAGAAGCGAAATCATAAGCGACTGCCTCTATGGCGAAGAGGGCGCAAACTCGATTGCCAATCAAGAGGTCCCGGGTTCGAAACCCAGGTCAGGCAAAGTGATAAATATTGAATTTTTCCATTAGGAATTATCTCAATAATTGCCTGGAGTCTGGAACTGTGCCCGGTGGATGGCAATAGGCTCGTCCCCTATTACATGGGACCAATAACATACTGGCGAAATGTGGGTTTATCTACTGTGAGACTGAGTCCTGGGTACACCTCTGCCTACCCCTTCGGGAAAAAGGGCGTGAATGTATGTTTTTGTTATGTTTTTTTTAAAGTTATAAGCGCGTTTTAATTATTTACAGAACGCCATCTATTATGCAATGTTGGAACTAAATTACCTAAAAATGTTGCTTCAGGGTAGTTATGTCTTGCAAGAAAATATTGAAATTTTTCTGTAGCGCCATCTAGTAAGCATTGTTGGAACTAAAATATTCATAAGAAACTTTAAAACTGTATTTTTCCACAAAAAGGCCGAAATTTTTGAAAACGCTGAAACACGTGTTTAATTATTTTCATTTTAGAATGTTTCTACAAAATTTGAAATTAATCGGCTGAAAAATGAAGTCTACTCCATACAAACTTTCAACCCCTATTTAATACACTTAGGGGTAAAATTTTGAAAAATCCTTTCTTATTACTTGTCTAGACAGTAAAAATAATCTATTGTCAAAATTTCATCATCATCGGTCCAGTAGTTTTGGGTCTGGGTTGATGAGTCAGTCAGTGAATCACTTTCTCTCTTTATATAATAGTATAGATATATTGCATTTATATTATATGATATATATAATAATATATTATTATTAGAATGAGTATAATGTCAACAATTATCTCAATAACTGCCTGGAGTCTGGAACTGTGCCCGGTAAAAGGCAATCGGCTCGCCCCCTATTACATGGGACCAATAACATACTGGCGAAATGTGGGTGTATCTACTTTGGGACTGAGTCCTGGGTACACCTCTGCCTACCCCTTCGGGAAAAAGGCGTGAATGTATGTTATGTTTTATAATGTCAGTGACAAAGTAAATTGTTTTTTTACTATCGTAGTTTTTTAGATAAGTAACCAATTTATTTTATAATAACGATTTTGGATAAACAAAACGTGCGATTAGAAAACATACGAAAAATTACAAAAAACTGTTTTTTTTTCGGCCTTCGATCAGATAAGAAATTTAAAAGTAATTAATTGGAGCATTGGCAAATACAATAACGTGTGGCCATACCCAAATTATGCCGTATTTCTACTACAAAAGTAAAAACATATTTTTTTAATACAGTGACAAAACACTATAATTAGGTACCAAACCAAGAAAATATTATATAAGTTCTAAGTAAACATAAAAAAACCACCCCTTTCATACGCGACCCCAGGGCAACCGGTTAAATGGTTCGAAATTAATTACCTTATAATTAATTTGGGGGAAGTCTGCTACTAATGGGATCTAAGGTGCGACTTGAGAATGGGTGTATTGAGAATGTGTAAAATTTATTTATTTTCTCATTTTCAACTATTTTTACAAGTACTGGCAGTCCTTATACTTACGGCATGTTAGGTTCTCGAAATACGCGACGTAAATCGAAACGACGTAAGTCCAGACATATTTTTTTATATGTTTACATGTAAAACTCAAGTGTTGGGATCCACACGGACTTATTTGAAAAAAAACTGCATTTATAACAAAGGATATATACATACTTTATTATCAAAAGTAAGTTCTTATAATAATAATAAACCTTGCGATAAGTGAATTCTCCTATGCCGGAAATCGGAACAAATGACGTAGGCTTGAGGAATAGTGTCAAAACATTGTTCGACGTAACCTGAAACGACGTAAGTCGAGGACTGCCTGTATAATAGTGTAATATAATAATAGTGCAATATCATAGTGTATGTAGGTATGCAATGTAATTTTTTTATAATTATTAGGTACTAATATATATGACATGCAATAAAAATATCAATGAAAATTTCATCAAATTAAAAAAAAACTATGGACCCACCGTGCCGGGGGACCGGTAGGGCCGTGTGCGTGTGCTTTGCGAAGTCGTCCAAATGGTCAAGACTATTGAGATTGAGAATTGTCAAATAGAAATACCAAAAAAATTGTCTTTTCAACAAATTATTTTTCATTCAATATTTTTGTAGCCAGCCAAAAGATAAAAAAGTTATAAAATAAAAAGTTGGTCATAATAATAGTACTCAATTAAAAATTAACAAACAAGTAAAAACTTTTTGGTTGAAGTGAAGTATGATGGAATGGCGGAACTTTTCTAAAAGTAACTCTGATAATGTCGTTTATACATTTAATTTAAAGATTTTTTCCGTTGCTTCTTTTGTGATATATCACTGGATAAAAAGTGTTATTTTATTTAATTATTAATATTTAAATCCGTCACAAGAATGTTCATTCGTGGCCAAAGGTTCATAGAAAGAGGACAGAACCCTTTTTACATCGAATTACTTTTTTGCGGATTTGATTGATTGACTGATTGATAAACACTTTATTGTACACCAAAACATGGACATAACAATACAGTAATAGCAATTAAAAGAATCTTAGGCTAGTACAAGTGGCGGTCTTATCGCTTAAAGCGATTTCTTCCAGACAACCAGAAGGAAAGGAATACTTATGAGTATTTCTGGTTGGCGGTGTACTTATAAGAGTATATAAATAATTGCACTTACTAAAATATACTATATATTACAAACAAATAATTACTCATATACGGATTTCGTAATTTTTTTTTTGACGTGTAGATCCCCTTAAGTATTACTACGAATGTAGAATGTGCTACGGCGTAGAAGTGCTACGAGGCTACGACGTCTACGCATAGATGAAAATGCTCTGACGATTTTCTTGTATTTTAACTATTAGAAAATTCGAAAAAAAATAACAAGTCAGTCCTATTCAAACTGATCGATCAACTGAGCCGTTTGTATGAAAATTTTGTATTGAATTCGGTTACTAATTTCTGTAAAACTTTGTATATTATTCTTCAAGCATAATAGAAGGAACAGCCTTCTCAGAGGTTATATTTCCAAAACGTGTCAATTCCAAGTAAATATCAAACCAACAGCAAACAGTTCCGTTCGACAAATGAGAAGATCGCGCCCTCTTACAAATTGGCCACATTAATACTGACAGCCACGTCTATACGGTTTGAATAGGGTGCGATAAATACATATCAAGATATTTTAACCAACATCAAACACATTATATACTATAACAAGGTATAAGCCTATCCTATGGTAACCAGAAGATTGATATAGATCATACTTATATCAATAGGTATATAAAATGAATCCCGGTTTTTAGGGTTACGTACCTTAAAATAAATAGGGAAAAAGAGAACCTTTATAGAGGGGTTCTTTTTTTCCTATTTATTTCTTAAGTGATCCTAGGATTGCCTCGGTGGCGTAGTGGACGCATGCTCGACTGCCAATCAAGAGGTCCCGGGTTCAATCCCCAGGTCAGGCATAGTGTTAAATATTGGATTTTTCCATTAGGAATTATCTCAATAGCTGCTTGGAGTCTGGAACTGTGCCCGGTATAAGGCAATAGGCTCGCCCCCTATTACATGGGACCAATAACATACTGGCGAAATGTGGGTGTATCTACTATGGGACTGAGTCCTGGGTACACCTCTGCCTACCCCTTCGGGAAAAAGGCGTGAATGTATGTATGTTATGTGTGTGATCCTATGATCACTTTGGTGTCTGTTTGTCTGTCGAGACACTTTTTCAGGGGAACGCGTGGAGGTACCAAGTTGAAATTATTATCAACTACTCAGATCTGCGGTCCCTTGTGACTGTAAAAAAAATCATACATTTAAGCTAACGCAATCAAAAGTTATGGCCATTTTACGGCATATTTCCATAATAATAAGGAACTAAGAGATGGCGCTGCATGTTCTATAGGCGGATTGTTTTTCAGAATTGGGAGCGTTTTGTGTAGATAATTACTATCTATTGAGTTAATAAAATAAAACTTAATAAAACTCGCGTAATCACTTGATATGAACGGATTTAAATTTCATGAACTATAATTTACAACCGTTACTGGCGCAGACAAGCATGAAGGATTTTTTTACACTTTCCCGTAAAAGAAAGACTTGACAGGTGGAGAGACGGATATACAGACAGACAGACAGACAGACAGACAACAAAGTGATACTATGAGGTTCCTTTTTTCCTTTTGAGGTATAGAACCGCATAAATTAAGAATTACCACCGAGCCAATCAGTAAACCAAAACCGGCCAGTAAGCCTATTAAATAAATATAATATCAAGTGATCGCACATACATGAAGCGTATATGTATGTGTTGCAGGAAGGAGGCTCAGGATTCGGCAACGGGCCGTCGGATGCGGCTCGTCTGCCATCAACCGACGCGCCTCGCCGTGTGGTACTGCAGCAGAAGTCCGTACCTATAGGGATGTAAAGATATTATCTTAAGATGTTGCAAAAATAATCAAAAATATTCACGATCCTTATCATGAGGTGGATAATATATATAATATAGTAAGATAGTGAGTGACAAGACGAGTAAATCAGGTGCCTGATGGTAAGCATTATGATTGCCCATATCAGACACAGTGCCACCCAGTGTTTTAAAGTTCAAAATTCTGCGCGGCACTGCACTGTGCCTGTCACCCTGAGTTATGAGTTGTTGAATCTCGTCATGCCCAGTAATTTCGCTGGTAACTGCCCTTCGGAACACGGTAATGTTTGCACATTACTGCTTGGCGGATGAACAACTGGCAAAGGTGTGGTACTTTCCAGGCGCCCCCCTGCAAAAGAGACCTACCACTACAATTATTAACTATTATGATTTATATGTACATACCCGCGTAAAAATCGTTCCCGTGGGAATATCGGGATAAACAGTACCCTATAAGTTATTCCAGGGTCTACGCTATCTACAAACTAAATTTCAGCTCAATTGGTTTAGTAGTTTTAGCGTGAAAAGGGAGCAAATATACACAAAAAAAAAACCGCGCTACAGTCGTGTTACAAACGTAACTATTTTACATTGTAAAGGTACTGAGATTCGAGATTTATTATTGGTATATTTAAGTAGGATAGCTGAATGTATTTTATAAGAGGTTATAAATTTGTAATACAATGCATAACTTAATATTATTATTATAGCTCTATTTGTTTACTCAGCTCACGCCAATAAAATCTCCCAGTTGGCGTGATCTTTCCTCTTATGCCTTTACAACGTCATATTCTAGCCAATCCATCTTGAGTATTATCTCTGCCCATTTGTGAAAAACCGTATACTTCAGATGCTTTAAGTTCATCGCATGGCCAGACCGATGCGGCGAAATAAATTTATAATAAGTATTGATTTCGCACATAAGAAAAATCGGAAAGTTGCAAAAATACTTGATTAGGGTTATTATATTTGAAAGATCAAAGTTGGATTGTCCACTTACTTGTCCCACTAATATTACCTATGCAAAATTTTGTATATTTTTCACGCCAAAACCACTTAATCGTTCGAGCTGAAATTTTTTATGCAGATTTTTATGGAAAAACACGGTACTTTACAGTTGGTTAAATCGCGGGATACAGTTTATTGATAAAGTACGTTTCAGCTGCAGTACGACACAGCGGCAGAGTGTTAGCTGTCAATAAGTGCGAAGTGATACCGGTTTAATTCGTCTGACGGCGGAATGTTAATTAAACACCGCTCTACAGTGATCGACGCCTTCAGGTGAGCCCTCGTAAGGTACACTATACTGATACTGGCTTTATAAGGCTGCATGGAGATGGTCTATTCTTCAGTAAAGTAACGTTGCGAAAAAGTGACACCAATCCTTTGAAAAGTTTACCGAATCTATGTTCTGTATTACATGGTTTTCTCTCAATATAATAAATCTTTTTGATAAATTTGCACTATCTGATATATTGAAGTAGAAGTTAACTATGTCTTCTTTTATTTTATTTTCTTATCCGTAAAAAAGTGGCATCTCTGTTGCATCGCGTGCATGGCAGTTCAAATAGTATGGTGAAGATGATTGCGATCAAACTGGAGTCATCAATATGGAGCATTGGAGGCAAGACTGTGCACACCACAAGTGCTAGCAAGCTGAGCGGTGCTCCCAATGCGACCAACTCCCGACGCTCTATCTATTAATTTGATAAATTTATTTTATTCCGTTTTCATAATGTTGTAATTTATTTGTATATTAATAATTTTTTGATTTTGATTATGACTATATTGTTTGATTTAATTAAATTTTTAAATTGCCTCGGTGGCGTAGTGGGCGCATGCTCGACTGCCAATCAAGAGGTCCCGGGTTCGATCCCCAGGTCAGGCATAGTGCTAAATATTGGATTTTTCCATTAGGAATTATCTCAATAGCTGCCTGGAGTCTGGAACTGTGCCCGGTATATGGCAATAGGCTCGCCCCCTATTACATGGGACCAATAACATACTGGCGAAATGTGGGTGTATCTACTATGGGACTGAGTCCTGGGTACACCTCTGCCTACCCCTTCGGGAAAAAGGCGTGAATGTATGTTATGTTATGTTAAATTTTTAAATAATTTTTGAACTATTTCTATAAATTGATATTTAATTTTGTTTTCAATGATTGCGTATTTCTATTAATTCTGAATTTTGTGAGTAAGCTATTAATGGACGTAATATTTAAGCATTTTTATTTATTTTGACTGAGCGCAAGATTTTAAAAACGAATGCTACCCTAAACTTTAAAATATCAGGTTATTTTATCAAATGGGTTAATAATTACATTCAGAGAAAACAGGGAAATAGAAAGAAGCATCGATTTTTTAAATCTTCATGAGTTTGTGTCTAATTTCTTAAAGGGAGTATGATATTCTCCTAAGCGTACAAGAGTTTCAAACTAGAAATCACTAACTTATTCATTTTCATGTTATCATTTCCTCCAGTAACACACAAGGTCTTGCATCGAGATTTCAATTAACCCAACCAAATAATCGTTAACAACAAATCGACACAAACCCCATCGGCGGCTAATCTAGCAAACAACACAACTACAAATTTGATTCTCAACAAGATTTGGGTGAACAAAGGCTTGTCTTGCAAACTTTGAAGCGTAAAAGGGATTCTCATTTGTACTACTCAATACAATGCGATAATATCTAAATAACGTCAGCGAACTCATATTAAAAGGCCCAAAATACCGATAAACCGCGGATCGTGTCTGATTGCATACTGGAAGACACAAAAGTAGAGATGTTTAGTTATTAAATTGCACCCGGACGTGGACGTGGACGTCATAAAAAGTAATTTTTCTAATTAAATACACTTTTGCACTTTTACAGTGAAAGTTCTGTACGAGGTTTATGTTCTGATTTTTTTATATAATCAAAGTACGAGAGGTAAACAGCCTCGTCGGCTCAATTGATAGTAACTCTGGCTTATTCTGAGCCGCAGATCCCAAGTTCAAGCCCCGGGGAGGCAAACATTTAATGTGCATATGAACATGCCTGTTTGATAGTTTTCATATATTATTTAAACCAAAACATAAAAATGAATTACTTAACATATTAATACATATTAAAAAAATTAAAACTAAACTAGAATAAAACTCATACCTAACTAAAGACTATCTAATAATCTAGATCTGCTAAACCCTTGATGAAGGAGAAGGTGGCGGCTATGCCCCGTTGGATGCAGATGCTAATCCTTTGGGCATAATACAAGCCAGCATTCCAGTCACTAATATATCACTAATATAGAATTTTGAACCGTTTGGAGTCGAGACTCTGGGACCGTGGGGGCCGGGAGCTCACCGCATTTTCAAAAATCTATCTGAGCGCTTGGTCGAGGCGACGCGTGATCAAAATGCTGGCGTTTATCTGGCTCAACGTATAAGTATTGCTATTAAACGTGGCAATGCCGCCAGTATCTTGGGTACGCTGCCATCTGACAGTGGTTTAGAGCACTTGGATTTTTATAGGCTGACATGTCGGCCTGTGGATTTTCAAAGTGTTCTATGGCATAGTGTAATTAGTTAGGGTAGATAGTAAGTAGGTAGCTCTATTGTTTAGTCTTTTATCAATAAACTAATATTAGACTAATATAGAATAATGATCATGTTCATCTAGCATAACTTTATATCTGCGTACCGCCTTATATTATCAGGTATTGGATAGTACAGTTAATCCGAGTTTCAAATGAAGGGGTGACAAAGAGATCCAAGATACTACTGAATATATAAAGTTACTACAAATTTGAAAAGGTAAGGTAGACGCCGGTAACTTTTCGCAAAGGTAAAATAAAAGAGGATTGAAAAAAGAATCTTATGCAGTTGTTAGCAGTTGAAACGAACCATCAAGTAAATAATAAGTTAACGCCAGTAGCGTACAAATCTTTTTTTTATGTAGTGAGTGACAACACGAGCAAATCATGTGCCCGATGGTAAGCATCATGATTGCCCATATCAGACACAGTACCACCCAGTGTTTTAAAATTCAAAATTTTGCGTGGCACTGCACTGCGCCTGTCACCCTGAGATATGAGTTGTTGATCTCATCATGCCCAGTAATTTCGCTGGTAGCATTGCCCTTCAGACCGGAACACAGTAATGTTTGCAAATGACTGTTTGGCGGATGAATAACTGGAAAAGGTGTGGTACTTCCCAAGGCGGCCTCCTGCAAAAGAGGCCTCCCAATACAAAAAATCGAAACCAGTTTGTAACAACAAATGACATATAAATTTAAACATTACAGATTCACAAAGAGTTCTTTTTTGTCGGCTGCTTTTCTTACTGGCCTATTCTAAACACTTTCTGTTTGTTCTTGTATGTGTCTGTATTAAATTCCCAAGATTCAACAAAGTTTTTAAGCTACCAGTGTGTCAGCGGCCAAACAATAGTCCGGAGCGGGGCTTAAGTGGCGTCATAAGTTATAGTTCTAGTTCGTTCCTATTGTTTGCCTTGCCCTGCCTTGCGTTGGCTTGCTATTGCTAACTGATTACGAATATGTTGGACTGAGGCTCTCCAGAGATGGAGATGATTTCATTTAACCATACAATGCTTAAGTAGTTTTTTTAGACAGGGTAACGTAGCATAATCTTAAGTTTCTGATGAACAATTTTCCAGACATTGTGCGTCGAACAGTCGTTTTGTGTCGTATTTCCGTCTGCGGTAGATTGCACTGGTAAGTTTAACGTGTAATACACAAACTCTTGCGTTTATAATATCAGTAGGCTAATTATTATTTAATTGATAAGGTTCGTAAAAACATGATATAGTTGTTAGTCCGCGCCTACTCCACACCATCCGAGCACACAAAGCAAACTACAAGCAAGATACAGTTCGCTACTCAAATTCCAAGTGTTTCAAGTTACAACTTAAACTGAAATAACTTACGTGAATCGGCCGATCGCCTTTGTTATAAGCTAGAAGGCAATTATCATTAATTATTATTAAATGTGACAGTGCGTGATAAACGGTGGGCCGATAACTTGGGCAAATAACTCAACTTGGTAAGAGGGTCGAAAGTACCCGAAGATGTTTGAACAGTGTTTGATTTGTAGTGCGCTTCTTGGGGTTGAATCGATGATTTCATATTCATTTGTTTTAAGGAGTTGTGGGGGTTAAATGTTAAGAGGTCACGCCATTTTTTATTTTTCGGTGGGGGATGCTAATATGTGAAAACGGGGCTCACTTTACGCCGCCACCTATTAGGAATTTGACAAACCTTTGAAAAATTTACGGAATCGATTTGTCTTATTCCCTGGTTTCTTTCAGATATAATGAATCCCCCAAATTTATGTTCGGATATTTTTAAGATGCAGTAAACTTTGCTATGTACCTCATATTATACATTAACTCTTCATTTGTTGATATTAATCGTCTAAAATATCAATTACATACGAAAAACATAGTTTACTTCATCATAAATATATAAATATCAGGATTTACATTTATCGAACGGGTTAAAATAATTATATTCGGAGAAAACAAGATTTACGAAAAAAATTTGGTAAACACTATATATTATAAAATCCTAAACGGCTCACTGACTGGCATGCAACGCAGAGCCCAAACCACTCAACCTAGAGATTTGAAACTTGGAATGTAAGTGTTTTTTGTTGTTTGGACGTGTGCTAAGAGAGGATTTTTGAAAATTCACATTCTAAGGGGTCCAAAAATGCCGTCAGAGTTTTGGTATAAAACTCCCATATTTTGTAATTGCGAGCGGGTAAAGTCGCTTTGTTTACACTAGTTACTCAAGCTCATTCGAACTAATAATAGATTGATTAATCAAAATAAAATTTTTATATGGATATTATAACAGTTCCAAATACCCGTTATTTCCTAAACCCGCCCAAGTCAACCATATCATCGCACCGTTCAAGACAAGAGACCGCAGCCGGCGATGTCCTCCACATAACGTATGGCCACTAACAAAGCGTTATAAATTTATTTCCACATACATCACCGTTATTAATCTCACACAAGAGCTATATAACGGGACATTCGTTATTTTTATTGTTGCTATTCCTATTATAAGTTAGTGTTGTAAATAACGGTTGTACATAAATATTTATTTGCTTATTTTGCTGTTATTGAATAACGAAACGTGAAGCTGTAGGTCGTTCCCGTGATATTTAGTTTTTAATAAAATTCAACATCACACCAGTTAGATTTAGAATAACTTCTGCGCGAAATTGCAATGCACTTGTTGACTTAAAATTCTGATAATATTTTAGTACGTCCTGGCTGCTTTCATCTAAAACCAAACTTTAACAATCACTACATGAATCTAACAACATTTTTTTTAACTCTTTATAGACCAAAATAAAACAAAAACTAGAAATTGTGTAACAATTGGCGGCTTTGTTGCTCAGAGCGATCATTTCCAGACAACCATGCAGAAAAGGAAATTCATATAGATACATGATTTTGCAATAAGTACATTTAATTTTTAATATATCGGTTTTGTACACTAATGAAAAATGGAGCGTGGGAGCCGTGAGACCAGACAGAGGGACATATTTGGAGAGTGTGCAGCAGCGCTCTCCGGCACCAAGTATTCCAACAACTGAGATCACCAAGCCGCACATGCGTGCTGATTTTGATAAAATGTCCCCGTATCAATAGTTTATGGCGTTCTATGGGGAGGCCTATGTTCAGCAGTGGAAGTCTTCCGTCTGATGATGTGTGCGATGTGAATGAAAAATTGCATCTGAATTCGTCAGTCAAACTTTAATAAATATTGCAATTAGCGGCAACTAACTTAACAAGTAAATGAACATTATACAATCCAGAAAGCGTTCATAAATAAAATCTAGGCGCTATTTGTAACGTAACCCGTTAATAGCCTAAGAGCTTATCTATCACCGCTTTGCCCGGCCATAATCATTATAAATAAAGGAGTAAGGTACAGGTACTCTGGTAAATTCGCACATTAACCGCGCAGCGTCATTCCTATTGAATTATGACGTCTACCCAACATTTAGGCAAACCAGCGGCATTAGCATTAATTTAAAATATTATTTATTGTTTGAAGCTTATTTCTGTAAAGGATTTAGGAAGACTATTGGAGGAGTTTGTTGGTGGAATTTTCTATCACGTTGAGAACAAAAGTGCGTATGAATAAACAGCTCTATTGAGTTTCACGCACATTAAATACTTACTCTTTGCGAACTGTTTTTTATGCATAGGTACTAACAGGATATCAGACTGGTTTTCAAAATTATAATTAGTTGATGTTTTTAGGGTTATTAATAGTTATTTTTTCTCCCTACAGTAAGTTTTGCACTTGATTATTTCATATCGTCATATCTTCAGTGAGCATGTCCCTGTCATTATCATTTTTCTACAAAGTCATTGTTAGATTAAGTATGACCCTTTAAAATCATAAAAAAAAACTGTCCCAGTTTTACTCGCGTAATTAGACGTTCACTAGAAATAAATGAAGAGTTAAGGAACAAAAATAAAACAACAGGGACATAACAGGGACCTAATTCATCTTCTAATTTTCAAGATATAAATTTATGGATAAAATCAATTATTCTCGGAGGAAACACGGGAATACAAAACATCGATTTCGTAAATTTTCCATAGGATTGTGTCAAACTGCTAAGAGGTCCTGTATCCTGTTAACGAGGAATATAGTCACACAGTTTAAAATATAGTCCTTTTTGTTGTTTTGTCAAATGGTGGCGCCCTAGAATAATAATTCTGATTATGTACAATAATTTCTATCCAACACGTAGAGTTCACAATCAAGCGCACTTGTATTCGTCGTTCCATCGCACGATGTTGATGCTCTCGTTAAGGGTAAGATGACACCGAATGACCGTAATTATACCCAGTTAAGGCTAACTTAAGGGGGAGTAATCGGGCCGGCGGCTGTTTTTGGCGAATTTACAGGCGTCTCGCGTTTCATTGTTTATTAAAGTTTTTTTATTGTTATTGCTTGGGACTAATTGGTATTGCGTATTGGCGGCCGTTTGCGAGAGCTGTAAGCTTTTAACGTTGTCTTTGGATTAAATTTGGTGTTCTGTTTCTTAATTAATGTTGGATACGTTTGGTATTATAATTTTGGACTGAGGCGATCTATGGAATAACAGCCGGACTTGCTTCTTTTCACATCACATCACATCAGCCGGAAGACTGCTGAACATAGGTATCCCCCATAGAACGCCATAAACTATTCATATGGGGGGATTTTGCCGTAAAGTGCGGCTTGGTGATCGCAGTAGTTGGAATACTTGTTGCCGGAGAGCGCTGCTGCCTACTTTCCGAATATGTCCCTCTGTCGAGTCTCACCCCTCCCACGGGTGGCCCTATTATATAGGTTCAGCCGGGAACCACACGGCCGACACACAGCTTCTTTTCATTGGTCAATATTTAAAGTTTACGCATGACATGACATTAACTATAACATACTTGAAGTCAAACATAACATACAATCGCGCCTTTCTCCCGAAGGGGTAGGCAGAGGTGTACCCAGGACTTACTCCCCTAGTAGGTACACCCACATTTCGCCAGTATGTTATAAGACCCATGTAATAGGGGGCGAGCCTATTTCCATCTAACGGGCACAGTTCTAGACTCCAGATCGTATAAAGATTTTCCTAATGAAATTCCCAATGGAATATTCCAAATAACACTTTGCCTGACCTGGGAATCGAACATGGGACCTCATGATCGGCAGTCGAGCTTGCGCCCACTATGCCACCAAGCTGGTCAAACGATCCAATGAAAAATAGCCTACCTCTGCGTTATTATTGGCGATTTTGCTTACATACATATTAAAATTTTACATATTAAAACGGCATCTTTAGGTTGGATTGTCTATGGTTTTACTGTATAAACACATTGTACCATATTAGAACAAAGCATTCAATAACAAATTCAAAAGCAACAGATCATAGAGCTACAAATCAGGAGAGCGCAGCCGATCGGCCGTTCATTCCACCTGGCCGCACACACTCATAAACATCGAACAAGAAAAGCAAAACATATGTGCGGTGCGCACACGGGCCAAAGCCGGAGCAAATCTGGCCGGATAGCGGGCCTGATCGACAAATCCGCCAGATTACGCGGTGATACGGGAGCATGTTTATGAGACAAGCGCCGGACTCGCCGGACTCGATGGCCGGTAGGGCCGGCGCTACACTCATTTCTATAAATCACTTAGGTCTCTGTGCAACAAGAGAATTGTGGGCAAAAATTGGAAATAAAGTCGACTGCGAAATTAGGGGAACTGGCATTATTACACGAAAGCTTAAAAAATAAGGTACAAATATATTTCATAATTTAATTATAATTTTTAACTGAAACTAGCGTAAGTCAATAGAGGAGAGTGTGTCTAATTAAAGTTGTATGCAAAATCTAAAGGGAATTAAAAATTTTGCACTACGGATTACGCGCTTCATCACCTTCCGTGACTCACCTCTCATATTATTCTAAAATTCACTTAATTATTTCATTAATAAACATATCCAGAATCCCCTAACATCTTTTTCTCACACTAGGTTTTGACACAAACGTAGTTTGCAGCTTTGTTTATTTGCTTCCAAATAAAACAATACTGCAGAACTGTGCTATCTTCGAACCAGTTAAAACATCAGAGGATGTTTACAGCTTATTTCCCCAACATTCTTAAACCGGCGCACTGACCGCAAACAAACGGACTGAAACCATAAACGGTAACTTAAACTCGCAAACTTTCAAAAATGGAGCGTATAAAATAAAATAAAAATGTAAATGTTGCGTTGGCAGCCCTGCGCGCGATCCGGCAAGATAGAGGGAAGGTAGTCCGAATAATATTTTGGCTTACAAAACGAGTTCAAGTTTTAATAGTGTGCGCCCATGTTTATGTTATAGGTTTTCGGATCCGATGGCCTGGGCTTGAGCCACCTCCAGTCCTCCGAGTGTTCTGATATACTAGTGTGGGTGTTTCTCGTGTTACAACTTTGATTGAAGTTTTTCCTTCCTCTGTATTGTGGCTGTGTTTTATTAAAGGTTATGGGCTTGATGGGGGTAGGACTGGCTTTGCTATATTGGGTATATTTATTTTCAAAAAATTATGTAAGGAGTTATTTCCGAATTTAAAAAATGTTTTATTTCTACGATACGGATTACGGTACTCAAACGTAACATAACATACAATCACGCCTTTTTCCTGAAGGGGTAGGCAGAGGTGTACCATGAACTCGTTCCCATAGTAGGTACACCCACATTTCGCTAGTATGTTATTGGTTCCATGTAATAGGGGGCGAGCCTATTGCCATCTACCGGGCACAGTTCCAGACTCGAGGCAGATATTGAAATAATTCATAATGGCAAAATCCAATATTTAACAGTTTGCCTGACCTGGGAATCGAACCCGGGACCTCATGATTGGCAGTGAAGCTACGCCACCGAGGCAGTTACGGTGCTCAATGTTATAAAAATATAAAACCCAATTAATCAATATTATGTAGGTAGATACAAAATAATTTAATAAACGAATATCCAAAACATAAGGCGTCCTCAGAAAGTAAAAAAAATAACATTCCATAGCGAATAAGTTAAAAAATCAAATAATAAAATATACCGTAAACATGCGCCAGAGAGTTTCAATATCAGGTCAATAAATAATAATTTCATAGTCTAATTTAGCATATCAAGGGGTTGGATCGGGTCGGGTCTCCCCTGCCCTGGGCTGGGGCCATCGGCGCGATGTTTGTGCCCAGCGCCGGACATATTTAAGCTATTTTATTTATTTTGAGATACAAAAGGCCTTATCGGTGGATATATAGCCTCAGACCGTGTTTACACTTGGCTACTTCATAATAAAATATTTTTAAGGATGTAATCCAGAATAAAGAAGTCAAGAGCCAAGAAGAAGAATAAAAACAAGAGAAAGTAAATTAAAAATTTGTTAATCGTAAATGAGTTTCAGAATTTATAGTTTGGATAAAATTAGTGTACTATGTATATGATTATCTCCACAATTTTTTTATCCAAGTATGCACACACACAAGAAGAGGCCATTCTGCGCGCGAGCTTTGTGACATCGGCGTTGTGCTGTTTTATTTCATATCCTTCAATATGTCCTCAATGCATATATTTAATTTTATTCTGAAATAAAACGTTTTCAAGTAAAACAAGAATGAATGATGTAAGTCAATCTATTAAATCTATAAAAAATAGAGGTATCCCGTTATGAACACGTTCCGTGACGTTCTCTCAATAAACAAGGCTTCTCATGTCGTATCGTTATCGGACACTGATGTGGGGGTAGTTTTAAACACGCTCACATTCAGCCCACCCTCCCCTGCTTATAATTATGGACTACCTATACCTATCTAGTCTCACAAATAAGAATAGATATCGTAAGCCTCTCCATTTCTGTGAAAACGAAACGTGTAATTTTTTTTCTTATTCTTGTTTTTCTTTTTATGATAGTGAGTGACAAGACGAGCTAATCAGGTGCCTCTGATGGTAAGCATCATGATTGCCCATATCAGACACAGTGCCACGCAGTGTTTTGAAATTCAAAATTCTGCGCAGCACTGCACTGCGCCTGTCACCCTGAGATATGAGTTGATGAATCTCATCATGCCCAGTAATTTCGCTGGTAACATTGCGCTTCAGACCGGAACACAGTAATGTTTGCACATTACTGCTTGGCGGATGAATAACTGGCAAAGGTGTGGTACTCCCCCAGGCGGCCCCTTGCAAAATAGAACATATCTTTACAAAGAAAATTATGTTTAATTCACATAGTTTCGACGCGTGATTATGACACGCTAATAACATACATACATACATACATACAGTCACGCCTTGTTCCCGGTGGGGTAGGCAGAGACTGTTTCCCTCCACTTGCAACGATCCTGACATACAACTTTCGCTTCGTTCACGTTCATGACATTTTCATACATGCTCGTCGGTTGTAGGTACTTTTGTGTTGGCCTTTCCTAAGAACAACGTCAATTTGTTCATGAAAAGTACGCCTAGGTCGACCCCTACCAACTTGACCATACACACTAGCCTTATAAATCTCTTTTGTTAATCTCCTTTCATCCATCCTCTCCACATGTCCGAACCACCTCAGCATTCCTTTCTCTATCTTTGTCCCTACATCTTCTACCACGCCACAGCGTTCTCTTCACTCCAGTCATGTTATAACAAACATTTGCGAAGTCTATTTAGATCCATATCTGTGTAGATAGACATAATATTTTAGTACGACAGAGTTTAATAAATTGTTAAGGCATACGTATGTATGCATAGTATAGGGTTCCATTCCTATATACCAAGAACATACAGCGCCATCTATTAGTTCCTTGCGCAAAGTATGGAAATGTGCAGTAAAATGGCCATAACTTTTGATTGCGTTAACTTGGAAGTATGATTTTCTTACAGCCACAAGGGATCGCAGGTCTGAGTAGTTTATATCAATTTCAACTTGATACCTCCACGCGTTCCCGTTAAAAAGTGTCTTGACAGTGACAGACAGACAACAAAGTGATTCTGAGGATTCCGGAGCCTAAAACTATTTGGTCATAACAAAACTACATTGACGAAGCCAACCAAAGGTATATAATTATTAATATTAGGTGTCATAGTGGTCCGTAAGGGGTAAGTACTGCTGATTATGAAGTCCCGGGTTTGATGCCCAGGTCAGGCAAAAAGTGTACCTGGATTTTTCTATTAGGAACTTTAACAGTCTGGAGTCTGAAACTGTGCCCAGTAGATGCCCCTATTAAATGGTACTAAAAAAAATTACTCGCGTAGTGTATTTATTTACTATGGGACTGAGTCCTGGGTACCCCCTTCGGGAAAAAGGAGTAATGTTATGTAATCAGTACCGTCCCATTCTTTACGGTACCTTTCTACTACTGAAAGACTGAAAGTCTTTAGAAATTACAACATCTCACTTGGCACTAGCAAATACACAAATCGTGTGTCGCCTTAAAAACAAAAGCCAGCTCCCAGCACTCCTTGAAGTTTATTATGTTGTCGGTCGGATGTTTTACGTTTATGCCCTTAGCATGTGGACCACACAGATATCTGGATGCAATGGGCCGATGCATGCAGACACCGTATCTTACTTGGAGTAGGTACAATCGGTACGGAAAATAACGTAAAATGAGCACAAAACGAGTATTCAAATTAAGCTTCTAAACTATTTTGTGAAAAAACATAAGCAGAATTTTAGATTATACCCCAGGGCTGGGCAAAATACATGCTTTGCTTTAATTGAAACACAAACAACAAAATACTTTATCGCAAGTAATTGAAATACGAAATACAAAATAATATCTTTAAAGTACGGTATTTTTGCTATTTTTAATTGAAATACGAAATACAAATCTAATTGAAATACAAATACGTATTTGGTATTTTTTCAATTTCAATTTGTATTTCGTATAGTTACGTATTATAATTCCAAGTAATTCAAATATTTCCCAACCCTGATTATACCTACAATACGTACCTATACCTATATAGGTATGTAGTACAATCTACAGAACGACTAAAAAGTATTTATTTCGATTTTAGCAAAATGCGTTAAAACTATTTTATAGAAATTAATAGGGGTAATATTATATTAAGTTTAAAATTATGGGGACAAAAATACATCAATAAAATCAGTTCATAATTGAACGAGTAATCGCGTAACAAACGTACAAAAACAAGTCGATTTGAGAAGCTCCTCATTTTTAAAAGTCGGCTTAAAATAATAAGAGAAAGCAATCATAATAATAATAATAATATAAAAACTTAATTTAGTAATAATAAGAGAGAATTCAAACATGACGTTGCTTCAACTTTTGCACACTGATTGATGAATATTATGAAAATGTTTTTGAATATGCATAATGCATATACTTATTATAATAATAAATATTGAGATTATAATATGCAATTTTCCCCAATGTTGAAGTTGGTTTGTAAACTGTTTACTTAACTTTTTTGTTCTTATGAATGTTACTAGATGGCGCTAGCCGTATTATTTAGCAGTATACTTAAATAATAAATATTAAATTAATTACCTTTTTATTAATTCTAAATGGTATTATTAAACGTCATAAATGAATTAAGTAATATTATCTTAATTCAATATAAATGCATAATCTGAAAGTATTTTGAAAGAATATTTGCACCGTTTTTTAACAATTACCTTGTACCTTTACAATAATTTTGAAATTTTTTGTGGTCTTTTAAAATTTTAAGCAGCCGAGTGTACCGTAGACACTAGAGGAGCGGTTTTATCTATGGTATTGTTTAGTTGCATTAGGGTAAGTGTAAAAGGGTGTTTGATTGTTGTTTATTATTTTAAGTGTTTCTTTCTGGGGGTGGGTTGATGGTGACCGCCAGGGGAAACATAGGAGATGCTTTATGGAGATTGTGGTAATCAATAGTTAGTGGAAGAAAGTAGTGAAATTAGATTTTTTTATACAAAGTAAATTTAAAGCGGCGTCGTAGTCAGAGTCTATTTCCTGATGATGCGTCGTGTAGACGCGAAACACGTGTCGATATATGAATGGTATCACTAACAACAATAATACCTAATAGCATTTCCTCTTTGCATGCAATTTTGCGGGCGGGAGGGCGGTGCACTGTGCATGTTGTTTTAAAAGAAATTTTGTATAAATTAATTTTAAAGAATATTGTAACAATAGAAACATGTAATACCATTCATAATGCACCTATGTGAACAGTGAACACTGATCAGCCGTCCAAATCGGTCCTGTGTGAGGTTTCATTGAATTTTATAAAAAAAAATCTAAATTTATATTCGTTCGACTCGTTCGAACTTGACCTTTTGGATGAAATATAATATTACTTATAGCTCGTCAGAAAAGAGTAGAAAATAATGGGGGCGCCACTGTCTTTAACTACTCTTTTCTGTCGAGCTATACTGGTGCCCTTTAAATATAAAATTCTGTGATAAAATTTCACCAACAATTTTATTGAAATAATTAAATTGCATTTCTTGTACATAACGACTTCAAACGAATGAATATTAGATATACAGGGTTACCGCTAAGCAGTTGACGTCCTCTTAAAAGCTCATTGTCGACATCATTTTCATCAACTCCTCTCACTAGAGCACTATGGCACCATTATTCAAATCCCAAAAAAAAAAAACACTTTATCAATAAACTTATTTTTCAACACATAAAGTGTCCCGTTATTAGAATGTATTTAGGTACATAATGCTGCTTTTTACGCACTAGTGCTTTTTACTTTACAGAAAAAATACACAAGTAAATGGAACAGTTACTGCTGTTTTTTATCGAAATATTAATTGACTTCATACTTTATACTCCAACTGTGCCCGGTAGATGGCAATAGGCTCGCCCCCGATTACATTGGACCTTTAACATACTGGCGAAATGTGGGTGTACAGACCTCCTATGTGACTGTGTCCTGGCTACACATCTGCCTGGTTTATTTCAGTTTGTTCACCCAGGCAAATTCACCCAGGTGAACAAACTGGAATAAACCATCTGCCTACCCCTTAGGGAACAACGCATGATTGTATGTTTAGCTATGTTCATACTCTAAGTACAAATGATGAGTTCAATGACCCTTTCAGAGGATGCTAACAGATAACCTGTAACCCTAGTCCACAGCTAACTTAGTGGTATCTATAATTTCTATGCTGTTTCATTTTTCCATAGTTGATGGCGTAGAAGAAGACCATGCTTCCCACTAGGAGTTGGAAGAAGGGAGCGATGCCGACCTTCTTAGGCTGCATGTACTTGTGTTGCCATCGCCACCAGGCGCGGCTGCAAGCGCCCAAGATGGCGGATGGTGACTTGTTCCTTCTAGCCAGCCACTTAGGCAGCTCGTTCAGTTTCACCTGGAAACTCACATTGATGAGCTGACAACACTCTACTTGTCTAACAGATTGAGCCATTTAGATAGGCATTTGTCCGTGTGGTACCCGGCTATAATATAGGGCCACCCCATTCTCATCGTGTAGGAGCCGTGAGACCTGGTAGAGGGAGGGTGGGCAGCAGCGCTCTCCGCTTCCAATTATTTCAACTACTGTAATCACCTAGCCGCCTGCCAAACGTGGTGATTACGGAGTGTAGGTTGACTACCACTGTGGACGCCACTCAGGAAGTAGAAGGAATGCATCAATCTGGATAAACTTATGATGACAGGTAATCGGAAAAAGAGGCTTCGGGGTCGCAGCCCGATGAGACGGTCAAGCCAAGTTCACACCACACTCGATACTCCCGTCGGGATTGCCAGAAATACTGGACCTATTGCTCCATGGAGCTCCATAATCAAGGATCATATCAGCAGAAAGAAGGTTAATGTTAAAGACCTCAGCGACTTGAAAACTACTCATAGTAGTGATTCTCGCAGATTTGAGAAAAATCGTTTTGATGAAGATTTTGAGTCTTCGATTGGCAAAAGTTTTTACCTGTCCAAAGGGAGTATCAGGTTTTCCATAATACCGGGCAGGGTCATACGGGCCGTGGGTCGCAGGGTCGTATTCTTTAGGATAGTCGCCAATCGCCATGACTAATTTACGTTTCAAATCTTTAAATCAAAACCAATTCAATTCAATTCTTATTTTTGTGGCTTGTGAACACAGAACACATTATCCTCTTGTGAAAATCAAAAACAACTTGGTAATTTTAGATGACAATGGATGACACATAGATAATAGTCCATCGAATCTAAGAAGTACTTGGTTTGACAGTTTTCTTTATTTGCCTTGTTTGAAGGATTTGAAATTTAATTTTGTGATTAAGAATACATCTTGTGATGAAATTCTCATAATTGAGTATTAGAATTTTTTTTGCATAAATGGAAAGATCATAATATTAATTATGATATAAGTTTCGTGACGAAACTTTTTTTTTATGCGCTATAATTAATAAACAAAGTTATATCCAATTAATAAATCATTTTTAATCCAGTACCACACATAACTATAACATAATGACGTCACAATCATGGCGACCACTCGTAGCGCGCACGTATGATTTTTGAATCGGATGATACATCATTTTCATTAAAATTTCAGAATAAATTAAAAAATAGGAAATTTTTTTTTCAATTATTTATTTCTATGATTTTACGGCAAAGGGTATTTATTGTGTGTAATTGTGTAAGTTATGCTTTTGCAAAGTGATTGATGTAAAAAGTTTGCAAAGTGTATGAAATGTCAAACGGTACTTCTGAGATTAGAGGAACTATAATAAAATATTGGATGACAGCGGCTAGAAAAGACAAAAAAGGGTTAATCCACAGAGGTGCAAAACTCAAGAATTCCTTTTGATTCGGCACCAAGAAGGTCTTGAGTGTATTTTTAAATTGGTTTGCCACACGTTAGTGTATTTGCCAGTTCAAATTACTTAGGTGCAATATAGGTGCCCTTACAATTTTATAAATAAAATAATAGTACGGCTAATATTAGTAATACAAAAGTTTGCCAGTATATTAAGTACGTGTCTATGTTTGTTACCTATTCATGCCAAAACTACTAAATCGATTACTAGGCCTATTTTGTATGTACTTGTACCGTGTGATACCGCAGGGCATCATCTAAGTAGTTGGTAGTCCACAGCCGGATATAGTCTTCCGCCTTAGATTTCCAGATGGAGTAGATAGTGTTCCTGCGGTATTTACTAGGTCATCTGTCCAACTTATGTGTGGACGTCCTACGCTGTGCTTGTCGGCGTGGCTATTTCAAAATTGATGAACTCGGAGATCTATCAATCTCGCCACCTATGAAGACCAACATACAGACATGCCACGTCTTTATCCCGAAGGGGTAGGCAGAGGTTAAACCTGGTAAGCCCATTGTAGGTACACCCACATTTCGCCGGTATGCTATTGGTCCCATGTAATAGGGGGCGAGCCTATTGCCATCTACCGGGCACAGTTCCAGACTCCAGGCTGTCATTAAGATAATTCCTAACGGAAAAATCCAAATAACATTTTGTCTGAGTTGGGAATCGAACCCGGGATCTCATGATCAGTCGATCAGTCGAACTTGCGCCCACTACGCCATCGAGGCACTCATGATAACTAAATACAATCCAATTAACGCGATACTTGATTGAAAACTCAAACCACAAACTGCGCCTCAATTACACTCCCTCGCAGGTATAAAGGCACGAGGGAATCCATTAGTGAATTTGTTTAGAAGTACGCGTGCAAAGCACATGCACCGCAAAGCAACCGTGAGGGCGCAAAGTTTGCGAACCGGATTGCAACCGGTTCCGGGCGGATTAAACCGGATCGGGGCCGCGCGAGCGGTTACTGCCAGTTAGTCAGGTGTGTGGGTACAGGGTGGGGCACACTGGGAATATACGTGAAATTTGTAGTAGGTACATGTAATCTTTTGCGTATTTGTAGTGGTAGGCCTCTTTTGCAGTTAGTCAGGTGTGTGGGTACAGGGTGGGGCACACTGGGAATATACGTGAAATTTGTAGTAGGTACATGTAGTCTTTTGCGTATTTGTAGTGGTAGGCCTCTTTTGCAGTCCTAGTCGATCATCTCCTAGTCGATCTGAGTAGACTATTTTTTATGATAGTGAGTAACAAGATGAGCAAATCAGGTGCCTGATGGTAAGCATCATGATTGTCCATATCAGACACGGTGCCAACCAGTGTTTTAAAATTCTAAATTCTACGCGGCACTGCACTGCGCCTGTCACCCTGAGATATTAAGTTGTTGAATCACGTCATGTCCAGTAATTTCGCTGGTAACATTGTCCCTCAGACCGGAACACAGTAATGTTTGCGCATTACTGCTTGGCGGATGAATAACTGGCAAAGGTGTGGTACTTCCCCAGGCGGTCTCCTGCAAACGAGGCCGACTACTACACAAATTCTATACTAATAATACTATAATTATAAGAAGTAGAATTAATTCTAGATGAAGTAACATTGACTCAGTGTGCCCTCACCCTATCCAGCAGTTAGTCAGGTGAGAGTGGGGCTTACTATCGAATTATTGTCTTTGTGTTGTGGAAGATTTGCGTGCACCGGATCTTTATTCCGCACCAGCTTCTGTTTGGCGCAGGCTTCGTTTGAATTAGACTGATCGCTTTTGGGACTGTGCCTTCGGATAGCTTTAGCAATAGGGCATTAAGAACCGGAGTTGCCAACCGTAACACTATCGCTCTGCCCAGGTACATGAACTTTGTTCATGTATGATATATTTATTGTGTGCTTGACAAGCGAACTGAAGACGGATGTGTTTATATGTCGTGTATCTGTGTGTCTCTTAGACATGCGCAGAATGTGTCACTAAAAAGAAAAGATATGTACATAAATATTTTGATCTTTTTGTGAATCTCATTCTTGAGTTTAATTAGTTTAGCGACAAATAAAAAAACGATTTTGTTAGACGTTCGGATTTCTTTCACTAGTTCGCTCGCTCGCTAGTTCTTCTCGTTCACTAGTCTTTCTCATGAACTAATCCTTCTCATTTTCAGGGAAAGGAAAAAGGGAACTGCATATATTAAACTGTAACAAAAGCGAGAATAAAATGTTTTTTTACGTTCGTCAATATTAATAATCATGGACTTGTTGAATTGTTACAGAAGTAATAAACAAACGACGAATCCTAGCTGAAGTACTTCATTCATTCGTGAACTACATGGCTAAGTGTCTGTCTATTGCATCGTACCTCGTTAACTAATGGACCGTTTTTTTGTTTGCAAGCTGACGTGATTGAGGTGGTGTTTTGATATTTTTAGGGATCCGTATCTCAAACGGAAAAAAGCACCATTATAGGATCACTTTGTTGTCCGTCTGTCCGTCCGTGCGTCTGTCAAGACCTTTTTCAACGGAAACGCGTGGAGGTATCAAGTTGAAATTTATATCAGCTACACAGATCTGTGGTCCCTTATAGCTGTATAAAAAATAATACTTCAAGTTAACGCAACTAAAATTTATGGCCATTTTACAGCATATATATATACTTAGCGCAAAAAACTAATAGATGGCGCTGTATGTTCTGTAGGCGTAATGTTTTTCGGAATTGGAAGCGTTTTGTTCAGGCACTTAGTTATAGAACCCTACAATATGCATACATACGTATGCCTTAACAATTTATTTGTATCGCAGCCTACTCATTTTTAATATATTATTATTTTGAGAATTTAATTTTGAATTTTATACTTATAATAATTATTATTTATTTATATATTTATTATTTATATATTATTTTGAGTTCATTTTCTACTAAACTAAGACTACGCGGTATTAAGTACGGCATTTTTATAAATAAACATCGCCTTTTTCGCGTTGGGGTTGGCACAGGTGTACCCTGGCTTCAGCCCCATAGTAGATACACCCACATTATTATTTTTTTTTTATTTGTTGTACACCAACAAAATATAAATTATTTCATTTGGATAAATTACATAAACAATTGTACATGGTCGATGCTATTGTAATAATAGGCGCTGACAACATTAAATTGCATTGGGCGAGTTGTAATATAGTAATTAAAACATAATAAATATTTAAAATTTTCATAAAATTGGTAGGTACATTAAATCTAATAGTGTTTCTTTTATAATCATGAAAAATGGTTAGATAATAATATGTTGTAAAGTTATGTAAGTATATATATAATTAAAGTTTTAAAATATAAAAAAGATGGGAATATTTGAGCTTTGGAATAATTGGAACAAAATAATTATGGCTTATTGTAATAATGTGCGTTGACTGTTTTTTTAAACTTGCAAATGTTATCAGCAAAGAGATTTCGTCAGTATGTTATTGATCCCATGTAATAGGGAGCGAGCGAGATTGCCATCTACCGGGAACAGTTCCTCTAGGCAGTTATTGAGATAATGCCTAATAATGGAAATATCCAATATTTGTCACTTTGCCTGACTTGGGGATCGAACCCGGGACCTCATACGCAGAATTTCAGCATTTCAACAAGTTCCCTAAAACTCCCGGGTTCTAAAGAAGCTAGAATATGTCCCAATCATGTAAACAAGGAGCTATTAAATCAAGTGGCATTGTCCAGGTAGGCCAGTGATTTAATATAATGGCCGGGCGGCATTAGGCGATCATGGGCCATCAATTGTCGGGTTAATTTGCAGTAAATACGGGTAATCCACACGTCTGCTTGTGGATTGCTGTGTTGTTCGATGATGGGTGGCCGAGACGGCTTGCTGGAATCATTACTCGATAACTTTATATAAACTCACTCTACTACTAGACTGACTAGACTGCCTCGGTGGCGTAGAGGGCGCATGCTCGACTGCCAATCAAGAAGTCCCGGGTTCGATCCCCAGGTCAGGCAAAGTGTTAAAAATATTGGATTTTTCCATTAGGAATTATCTCAATAACTGCCTGGAGTCTGGAACTGTGCCCGGTAGATGACAATAGGCTCGTGCCTTATTACATGGGACCAATAACATACTGGCGAAATGTGGGTGTATCTACTATGGGACTGAGTCCTGAGTACACCTCTGCCTACCCCTTCGGGAAAAAGGCGTGAATGTATGTCACTCTACTACTTGTCGCTTTAGCTGTCCTTGTTATTTTTTTCTCCATTCACTACATTCTACCTCGTTAGTAACATATTATTCTGAACATGTTTGTATACTATATTAAGAATTATATATTAGTATATATAAGTATATATTAAATAGATATATGTGTAGTATTAGGGTTTATCTATACTAATATTATAGAGAGAAACTTTGTTTTTTTGTTTTTTTGATTTTTTGATTTTTTGTTTTTTTGTTTTTTTGTTTTTTTGTTTTTTTGTTTGTAACGAATAGGCTCTGAAACTACTGGACCGATTTTAAAAATTCTTTCACTTATGGATAGCTTAATTCAGTGTGAGTGACATAGGAGATTTTGAAAAAAATAGGGATCCGTAAGAAAACTGCAATATTGTGAACCAAGGTGTCATATAATATAATTTCCATATTCATAAATTTGCGTGCGCTGTGAAATCCATTGATGGTAGAATAATATAATGTACTAGGGGTTTGTAGTACTTATCAATATCAACAAAATAGTCCACGGAAATTTTATCCATCTATTTTGGTTTAGTCACAATAATCGAAACAGACATTATATGCATGCGCTGTGAAAAGTATTGGTGGTAGAATAAAGTAAAGTACTAGGGGTTTGTAGTGATTATCATTGCCTACAAAACAGTATACATAGATTATATCCATCTTTTTTGGTTTAGTCAAAATAATCGAAGCAGTGATTATTTTTCATGCGGTGTGAAAACTATTGGTGGTAGAGTAAAATAATGTACGAGGGGTTTGTAGTACTTATCAATACCTACAAAACAGTATACATAGATTATATCCATCTTTTTTGGTTTAGTCACAATAATCGAAGCAATAATTATTTTTCATGCGGTGTGAAAACTATCGGTGGTAGATTAAAGTAATGTACTAGGGGTTTGTAGTACTTATCAATACCTACAAAACAGTATACATAGATTATATCCATCTTTTTTGGTTTAGTCACAATAATGGAAGCAGTGATTTTTTTTCATGCAGTGTGAAACCTATTGGTGGTAGAGTAAAGTAATGTACTAGGGGTTTGTAGTAATTATCAATACCTACAAAACAATACACATAGATTATATCCATCTTTTTTGGTTTAGTCACAATAATGGAAGCAGTGATTATTTTTCATGCGGTGTGAAAACTATTGGTAGTAGAGTAAAGTAATGTACCAGGGGATTGTAGTACTTATCAATACCTACAAAACAGTATACATAGATTATATCCATCTTTTCTGGTTTAGTCACAATAATCGAAGCAGTGATTATCTTTCATGCGGTGTGAAAACTGTTGGTGGTAGATTAAAGTAATGTACTAGGGGTTTGTAGTACTTATCTTCAAAATAGCCCACGATAAATTTATACATGTGTTAAGTTTTGGTCATTGTAACAGAAATAGTCATTAATTTGCGTGCGCTGCGTAAACCATTAGGGTTATATCTATTAAAATACAATGTATCACGAATTTACTCCTGTTAAACGTTCACTATACCTACTTCTGCTACCGTGCGAAGCCGGGGCGGGCCGCTAGTGTTTGTATATAGGTATAGACCAAGTATATATTTTAGTCACCTTTATGATTCTATATTAAGAAGTCTCTGTATCACCACCGACCAAATGTTTATTTTGGTTCTCTCCTCTCCCTGCACGGTTGTCTGGAAGAGAACGCACTTAGCGATAAGACCGCCCATTGTTACACTAGTTATTATTAATAGATTTTAAGAACTTCTTGTTGTGGTGTACCAATAAAGCGTTTATCTATCTATCTATACGTAC
The DNA here is from genome assembly GCA_947063395.1 of Hemistola chrysoprasaria. NCBI lineage: Eukaryota > Metazoa > Arthropoda > Insecta > Lepidoptera > Geometridae > Hemistola > Hemistola chrysoprasaria. The sequence continues at coordinate 1,242,248 of OX346713.1, read as the reverse complement.
TAGGTACCTACTAGCGTACTGCCTTGTGCAGACCGGTTTTCCATTAGGAACTATCTCAACCACTGCCTGGAGTCTCGAACTGTGCCCGATAGATGGCAATAGGCTCACCCCTAATACTTGGGACCAATATCATTCTGGCGAAATGTGTAGTGTATATGTTTTCAGTGGTAGGTCACTTTTGCAGGGGATTGGCAGGGGGCCTGGGGAAGTACCACACCTTTGCCAGTTATTCATCCGCCAAGCAGTAATGTGCAAGTATTACTGTGTTCCGGTCTGAAGGGCAATGTTACCAACGAAATTACTGGGCATGAAGAGTTTCAACAATTAATATCTCGGGGTGACAGGCGCAGTGCAGTACCGCGCAGAATTTTGTATTTTAAAACACTGGGTGGCACTGTGTCTGATATGAGCAATCATGATGCTTACCATCAGGCACCTGATTTGCTCGTCATGTCACTCACTATTATAAAAAAAAGTTATTGAGATAATTCTTAATGGAAAAATCCAATATTTAACACGTTGCCTGCCCTGGGGATCGAACCCGGGACCTCATGATCGGCAATCGCTCGTGCCCACTACGCCACCGAGGCAGTCACGAGGCAATCTATTATAAATGTGTTGTTAAATAATGAAGACAAAACAAATTCCATCCCTTCACTGTAAGAGTTAAGCATCCATTAAGAAAGTTAATGAAAAATGCCTCTAAAACAAATGGGCAATTAATCGCTTACCAGTTCGGCAACTCGGCAATTTTTCCTCAGTTAACTGTTAAATTGATTAACACTAATTCACTGCGTCTCGACGACCGAGTACAAATTGCTGGGCCATATCTCAGGGCGACAACGGCCTATCAATAAGACCTGCCTTAGTATATTACGGTAAGGAATCTTTAGAACTCTTGTGGTTGTTCTCTCCGTATTTCGGATGGGACATTTAACGTTATACTGTAGGTCTCGGTTGTCTAATTTTAAAGTGTTTTTTAAAGAGCAATCTTTAGGCCATGTCTGAGGCCTTGTAGGAATTTCGGCGACTTGGAACACCGATCTCTTTTATGCATGTCTGTGTTACAATTTTTCAATGGTTCTTTGGTCATTAGACCAAATAACTCATAATGATTGGACTTGAGCAGTGTAATTGTAATCTGTTAGAGTATTATTAATTTAACTAAGCGGATTGCATATCAAGGTCTTTCTTCTTGGTTCTTTTTGCCGTCTTATTGACGGCAAAAGGTAACCCATCGGGCTGATGATCCGCCTTTCTTCTCGAGGCGTACGTTCAGTAAGACTCACCGAGGTGAACTCAAGGCGAAGAGTCAAGTAAGCTGTCCTCTATATACTGCATCACCCGCTTGAAATACTTTAGTTGCAAGTAGCATGCATGCCCAAAACTTACACTACATACCTCTCAACCTAATTGGCAGAACCCAAAGGGATGACTGATCAATACGTATACTGTTAATACCTACCATTGGATAATGGGTATCTCAAAACATCCAAGTTATCCTACTGCAACCACAGCATGCACTGCGACCCGTGGTAGCAAGACCTCCGTCTTGCCAATACGACTGGTAAATTGAGACGAGCAATTTACGACGTCTGTAACTATTGTCCAGGATACATCTGCAGCGGTAGCTGATTGGACATATTCGCTGTTTGAAGCCGCTTTATTGACTGGTACATCTTATATGAGACTTGTAGATCATTGGTGACTATGCGCAGCATTGGAGGTAGTTGTTGAGAATATGCTTTAAACTCTTAAAGCATATTCTCAACAACTGCCGCGTACACTCGTACGCGGATTTTTAGGAATTTGACACAATCCTATCATTTTATAAAATCTATGTTTTGTATTCTCCTGTTTCCTCGAGCTTCATTGAACCATTTTATACGTTAATATACAATATTATTAAAGTGAAGTTAACTATGTCCCTGTCTACGTTTAGTTGTTCTTATAAAGTCTTGGTTTTTTTCCTTAGTTAACTTCTTAAAAACCTCAGTTTTACACGCGTGATTGGACGTTCTCTACAAAAATATGAAGAGGTTATAAAAAAAATCAAATTATAGGGACATAGTTTTTACTTCATCTTAAAAATATCAGGATATAAAATAAATATGTTAATGTGTATTTATAAAAAAATGATACATTATCAGGACAAATCATCGATTTAGTAAATTTTCTATATATAGGTCATAGGATTGCTAAGAGGTCTCCTTTCCTGTTATTACCAATGACAATTTTATAGGTAGGTAGTAAGGTAGACAGTTGAGTTGCAATTGAGAAACTTGGTTTTTTAATTTTTAGCAGATTATACTTTATGTCATTTAGCTGCACTATTGTTCTATGCACTCGCGAACCCGCCTGCCAAACGTGGCGAGTATTGTCCAAACCCCCCCACTATGGAGGAGGTTTATGTCCAACAATGGACTCCCTACGGCTGAGTTAATGAAATCCCTTTCTTTTTTCAATATTTGTAAGACTGTAGGATTATTGTTATTTTTTTTTAAAATGACATGCCTGAAATGAAATGTCATTTAACTACAATCTAGCCTTCTGGAGGCTAATAAGTAATTTATATATAACTTAAACTGCTAGATAAACGCTAAATCTAAGAATGTGTCCATTAACACTAATTCTTATTGTCTCTATCAAGAAGAGGTTGTGTACTTCCACACACTTTGTTCATGTATTTTTATACGCGGCACTAACACTATATTTTTGGAATGACGATATTATATTATCTTCTTCTTCTTCTTAGTCGTGACCTCATGACTGAGGGACGTGATTATGGTTCGTCAACACCCTTGTCACCATCTCCTTCCAGACATTCCTATCCTGCGCCATCTGTATAGATGCTTGCAGGGTGGCCCCCGTAGCGTCCTGCGTCGTGTGTGTCCATCTTGTAGGAGAGCGCCCTCTGCCTCTCTTACCCTCAACACAGCCAGTGATGATCAGTCTTTCCAGGCTATCTGGGTCTCTCCTGACTGTGTGTCCAAAGAATTTTAGGACCCTCTGCCTACAGATTGTTGAGAGCCGTGCTTTTATCTGTAATTGTCTGAGGATTGACTCGTTTGTGCGACGTTCCATCCAGGATATTCTCATCATTCTGCGCCAGCACCACATTTCGAACGCGTCAATCCTCGCACACACGCGGGCTTTTAATGTCCAGGTTTCCGACGCATACATAAAAATGGAGAAAATAAGGGTTTGCATTAGCTTCATTTGGTGTTGCGGCTAATGCCCCTGTTTCGCCATTATATTATCAGGTGCGACTAAAGTCCTTATGCAGCTAGGCACACAACGTCAATAGAAATAGATAGATAGATAGATAAACACGCTATTGTACACCATACATAGGACACAACATAAAGGAATAATAATTAAATCAACCTCAGGCTAGTACAAGTGACGGTCTTATCGCTTAAAGCGAATTCTTCCAGACAACCGGAAGGAAAGGAATACTTTACGCGTGAGTATTTGTGGTCGGCGGTCTACTTATAGGAGAATAAAAATTGTACTTACTATGATATACATAAAAATTATATTTATATATATACATAGAGGGGGTAGATGTTCTAATTTAACACATTAATTGCCACTATATTTTTCATAGTAATGCTCGGATGCCGCTTACATTTTGTTACGAACCGGCTAGGCGAGTCACTGGCATCTTGTGAACATTTTGAAGAACCCGCTATGCGGATCAGTGGCATTGAATGAGTTTAATTTAAGTCAATTCAACGTCATTTAATTAAGAGAATTTAATTATTTTTGTCGTATTTTGCTAATAAACTGTAAAATAGAAGATGGCTTGCATAAACTTTGTTTTAATTTACCTGTGCCTTATTAAGTGTGAGTCACGTTTTTTTAGTAGTTTCTATCTTAAAACACAACTGTCAACAAGCATACACGTCAGAAGTCATCCAAGCGACGCCTCAGACGACAATCCAGACAGAAAAGACACGCCCGATCAACTTCCATCCCATTGCCTTCCTAAACGAAGATATTCAAATATTTACTATGAATATTCATAACAAACTCATTTTGTTCTGATATATTTTCGGGGTTATTTAGGTGACCTGTCTGGAATGTTTTATGTCTTTTATTTAACACGTGTTATGAAGATGATTGTAAAGTCACATTTTCATTAGGGGATATTTGTCCCGCGACCTTGTCGTCAGACACGAATTTTACGTGTCGAGTGATCGAGTGACATCGCCCGACATCGCAGCTGACGTCTACGAGAGCGTCGGTCTTCCGCGACATCGTCCGCGGCTCGACAGTCGCCCGATGGCATAGATTAGTGAGGACTGCAGAAGGTTCCACCGTGGGTACCGCAAATAACTCTGCATTTCAAGCAAACTAGTGTAAAATCGCTTCTGCGTAAACGCACTCAAAAAAATATCATAATAAGTTTGAATACAATGCAGGCCGTGCTGCCCAAAACAACGCTCGACGTCCCGCGTCTCCTGAGTTCCACGTCTATGGCAGTCACAGAGCAGATAAAAGAGGTTTTATGTGTTCTGTTCAGTAGTGTACTCGGGCGACATCTCGACCACAACTTCAATAAGTGGACGAGCGAAATGTCGATCGACATTATCGCTGGACACAGTTCCACGTAAGTGTCCCGCGTCAGCTCGCGACATATCGAGCGACTTCGTCCCCTAGCGAACGCATTGCTTCAACCTTTTCATTTGGTGCATCCGTTAACTAAGTATAATATTCATATTCTTTTTTCAATCTTTCATCTAGCAAAGAATGTCTCGGTGGCGTAGTGGATCGCAAGCGCTGTTGGCGAACATGAGGCTCGGTTACGCCGATTTCAGCGTAATTTAAGTTGCCTCATTTGACAAGTATGACAGCGGTATCTTGTCAGAGTGCGAATTGGTGTAGACTTAAAAATATCAATGATATTATGTATCTATAAAAATACCCGGAGAAAAGCGAGGGTGGGTCACTAGTTTATAGAAGTTAGTCTAAGGCCTAACCCAATCATAGCACAAGCACAAAGATTGTTGTCTCAGAGACGATTAGCATTAATCTAACACACAACACAGAGGGGCTGTGGTCACCATTCTTCATTAGCACAAAGGAGCTGCCCTTTTGTCTACCGCCCGTTCATTTGCGATTGTTCGGTACACAGGCTGCGGCCCTATTCTGAAACTTAGTGTTAAGTAAAGTTATTTTTTTAAATTAATGTGAATTTTGTTAAATTAATGTGAATCATGTGAATTTTTTAAATTAATTAATACAACATATTCTTTTTTAAAAAATTACTCACCGGACTTCTTGTGAGTGATTTTTAATAAACCATTTCTTAATTATCAGGTATACGTAAATAAATAAAAAAATGACATCAAATTGAGAGTGGTATCGATAAATTTGCACAGTTATGTTTGTCCGATGATATTTTAATAAAACTATTGATTTTGATTTACATAAAATTTTGTAAGTTGGAATTTTAACCTAGTGTCAGAGATGTAGGGTTGCCACGAAGACGTAGTCAACAGTATTAGCAAGAAAGACTACTTAATAAATTATTATTACAATTAAAAGTACTTACTTAGCAGCAAATAATCTGATAACTGCACTTTCATAAAACAGTAAAATACCATAAAATAGTTAAAAATTGAATCAGTCCCGAACCAGCTTCAACACACCCTCTAAAATAGGTAAGGTGTCGCTCGGACGTGATCCGTGTCAACAAATCCACAATACGAGCTGACTCGGCGTCACCCACTGGCCCAACAATAGAATGATTAATGTACTTCTTGCACAGCCGTGATCTAACACTAATGGATACCGAACTGGCATCGAGATCTTTGACGTTGCTTACAGAATAGGTACGCTGATTAATTGATTTTACAGTTTTATATTAAAATGTCTGACTTTGGAGATGTTTGAAGGAGATATTTTTAAGACGTTAGATGATTATACAGATTACTTCTTATGCCTAGAAGATCAAATGAAAGAGCATCTCCTCTGTGTGCTCACCCACCCGTTTCATAATTTATAGCTGAACTAGCGACCCGCCCCGGCTTCGCACGGGTAGCAGAAGTAGGTATAGTGGACGTTTATCAGGAGTAAATTCGTGATACATTGTATTTTAATAAATATAACCCTAATGGTTTACGCAGCGCACGCAAATTAATGACTATTTCTGTTACAATGACCAAACCTTAACACATGTTATAATTTATCGTGGGCTATTTTGAAGATATTGATGAGTACTACAAACCCCTAGTACATTACTTTATTCTACCACCAATACTTTTCACACCACATGAAAAATAATCACTATTTCGATTATTGTGACTAAACCAAAAAAGATGGATATAATCTATGTATACTGTTTTGTAGGTATTGATAAGTACTACAAACCCCTAGTACATTACTTTACTCTACCACCAATAGTTTTCACACCGCATGAAAAATAATCACTTTTTCGATTATTGTGACTAAACCAAAAAAGATGGATATAATCTATGTATACTGTTTTGTAGGTATTGATAAGTACTACAAACCCCTAGTACATTACTTTACTCTACCACCAATAGTTTTCACACCGCATGAAAAATAATCACTTTTTCGATTATTGTGACTAAACCAAAAAAGATGGTTATAATCTATGTATACTGTTTTGTAGGTATTGATAATTAATACAATCCCCTAGTACATTACTTTAATCTACCACCGATAGTTTTCACACCGCATGAAAAATAATCACTGCTTCGATTATTGTGACTAAACCAAAAAAGATGGATATAATCTATGTATACTGTTTTGTAGGTATTAATAAGTACTACAAACCCCTAGTACATTATTTTACTCTACCACCAATAGTTTTCACACCGCATGAAAAATAATCACTGCTTCAATTATTGTGACTAAACCAAAATAGATGGATATAATCTATGTATACTGTTTTGTAGGTATTGATAAGTACTACAAACCCCTAGTACATTACTTTACTCTACCACCAATAGTTTTCACACCGCATAAAAAATAGTCACTTTTTCGATTATTGTGACTAAACCAAAAAAGATGGATAGAATCTATGTATACTGTTTTGTAGGTATTGATAAGTACTACAAACCCCTAGTACATTACTTTACTCTACCACCAATAGTTTTCACACCGCATGAAAAATAATCACTTTTTCGATTATTGTGACTAAACCAAAAAAGATGGATATAATCTATGTATACTGTTTTGTAGGTATTGATAAGTACTACAAACCCCTAGTACATTACTTTACTCTACCACCAATAGTTTTCACACCGCATGAAAAATAATCACTTTTTCGATTATTGTGACTAAACCAAAAAAGATGGATATAATCTATGTATACTGTTTTGTAGGTATTGATAAGTACTACAAACCCCTAGTACATTACTTTACTCTACCACCAATAGTTTTCACACCGCATGAAAAATAATCACTTTTTCGATTATTGTGACTAAACCAAAAAAGATGGATATAATCTATGTATACTGTTTTGTAGGTATTGATAAGTACTACAAACCCCTAGTACATTACTTTACTCTACCACCAATAGTTTTCACACCGCATGAAAAATAATCACTTTTTCGATTATTGTGACTAAACCAAAAAAGATGGATATAATCTATGTATACTGTTTTGTAGGTATTGATAAGTACTACAAACCCCTAGTACATTACTTTACTCTACCACCAATAGTTTTCACACCGCATGAAAATAATCACTTTTTCGATTATTGTGACTAAATCAAAAAAGATGGATATAATCTATGTATACTGTTTTGTAGGTATTGATAAGTACTACAAACCCCTAGTACATTATATTATTCTACCATCAATGCACAGCGCACGCAAATTTATGAATATGGTAATTATATTATGTAACACCTTGGTTCACAATATTGCAGTTTTCTTACGGATCCCCATTTTTTTTCAAAATCTCATATAGCCTATGGCACTCACACTGAATTAAGCTATCCATAAGTGAAAGAATTTTTAAAATCGGTCCAGTAGTTTCGGAGCCTATTCGTTACAAACAAAAAAACAAAAAAACAAAAAAACAAAAAAACAAAAAAACAAAAAAACAAAGTTTCTCTCTTTATAATATTAGTATAGATATAGATAGGTAAGTATGTGTTTCTTTAAATTTATTTGTTACCAGCTGAATATCCCGATATTTTTTTCTCAATAAAAAGTACTTTTTATGTTATTCCAAGGTCTAAACTTTCTATATACCGATATCAGCCCAATCGGTTCAGTAGTTTTGTCGTGAAAGAGTAACAAACATCCATCCATCCTCACAAACTTTCGCATTTATAATATAAGTAGGATTTACTTATCTCAAATTTGTCCATCAAAAATTTATTTATCTAAAATCTCAAAATTGATCCATTTTGTACGGGAAGTCAGAAATGCCAACACTCAACCACGCAAGTGTCCCGGTATCAGTGTGTGACGTCATCACAAGTCAAGCCGGGATTAGTCCCATGTCCGCCGCCCGTCTGTCCGCCTGTCCCTGCTCCCGGCTCCCGGTCCGCTGATCGGACACTATCTGGAAGAACGATAACAGGAATCAAAATAATGACAAGATGGCAAAAAGTTTAGATGGCGTAATATTTTGTATGTTTGGAATTAGATAATACTAGCTGTGCCCCGCGGTTTAACCCGCGTAGTCTTCGTATGAGTGGGGATATCGGAATAAATAGTACCCTTTTATGCCATTGCCCAAATTTTTGCATTTATAATATTGCAGAAGGAAAGGCGGTAGTAGGAATATGGATATCTATTATTACAGCATGCCTCATACCACCGTCGTTTCCATCCCCAGGTTGTCTAAAGAAATAAGTCAATGCGATAAGGTTGATAATTATTTTTACCGCGTCATCTGTTGTTTATTATTGTAACTTTTACCCTAAAGAGTATTTAAGTGGACAAAAAAGTTCTATTCTAATGCTATTTGTATTGTTTTGACCGTAAACGTGAACAATAAATATGGTTGGAAATAAACGATAACGTGGTTATACTCGTAGCCTATGGTAATGCCTAGGTAACAAATTAATTTTGATTTTATACTAAAACTACATATACATAATACATTGATAAATTAAATAACTTTTACCATAATCATAAGCTGGAGGACGTCATCTGCTGAACATAGGCCTCCCCCATAGAACGCCACTCATGGCGGTTGCTCGCCGTCCGCATCCACCGCGAGCTTGCAATCCTGACCGTGTGAGGGGTTGGCCTATACGCTTCGTCTTCCGGTCCGTGGTCTCCACTCAAGAACCTTTCTTCGCCAACGGTTATCGGTTCTGCGAGCTATGTCGGTAACTCCCGTTTCTCTGCGGATCTCCTCATTCCGGATTTTATCTCGCAAAGAAACCCCAAGACACCTTACCAAGATTAATTATCAAAAATCATCAAAATTAAGTGAGCAAAGATTCTGTGTGTGCCACAGTGCAAGTACACGTAGTAAATCATGTTGCGCGCGCGCATTAGACACACCTGTGCTGCAGTGGCTCGCTTGATTTATGTACACTCTGTGATAAACGCTATACAGCGAGCAAAATGGCCCTGATTGGAAATTGGTAAGCTTTAGCTTCTTGAGTATTCGTTAGAGGTTAGACCTTATTAGTTTTCGGCAAAAGCGGGACTGTAGTAGAATTTTGAGTAAGTAGTTTTTTCCGAGTTAGGCGTTTCGCGTTAAAGTGATGTTTCGCTTATTAGGGTTTATGCGTCGAAAAGACTTTAAGCACGCAAAAAATAAATATTTATGTATTTTTATCGAGTATGTTTCTTAGAAGGTGAGTCAAATACCGAGATTTTTTTTTATGATAGTGACGAGCAAATCAGGTACCTGATGGTAAGCATCATGATTGCCCATATCTGACACAGTGCCACCCAGTGATTTAAAATTCAAAATTCTGCGCGGCATTGCACTGCGCCTGTCACCTTGAGATATTAGTTATTGAAACTCGTCATGATTTCGAACGACGTTCCAGATTAATGGCGGTTAAAAATTTAATCATTATAAATTAATATGTATTTATTTGAATCTAATTTATTTACTTTTTTGGTATTATTATCATAGATTACGTTTTGCTTTTAATTTCTTTAATAATCTTACAGATTTATTTACCTATATACATAGTCGCGCTATGTTCCCGAAGTGGGTAAGATGAGACTATTTCGTTCAAATTGCTACGGTGCATTTTTTATTCGTAATTTTAGAGTTGTCCCATACTGAAATTGTATAAAGCGTATAAACTGAGAGAACCAATTACTCTGTGTTACAAAAAGGTATATAAATACTTTCAGGAGTGCATGTAGATGTACTAGAAATTTGCAAAAAAAGTCGACTGCCCATACAAATTTGCCGATCAGCTGATCCATTTTGTATTATGTATAGTATATATGTATATAGTAGTATAATATATTGTAGTAGTATATATTAAGTATAGTAGTATATTGCAAGTCGATTATTTTTTGGAAAATTCGAGTGCATGCATGAAATTCTTTCGAAATTATTTCTTTTGTTAGTTATTTAGGTAGACACGTAGATAAACCCCCTTAAGTATACACCTAGACCTTTTGTATATACATCTTTTGTAACACGTTATAGATAGTATAGAGTAGGTGTAGGACTGCTGTGCTGCTCTTTATCAGAGAGTACCGTCCGCCCACAATTAATCGGCTCTGGCGGGACATGAGCTTCACCTGGACCTAAGATCAACTGTCTTTTCATTGCTGATGTCAAGTCACTGGATAGTGCATTAGAATGTTATATAAGAATGTTAAATAATAATATAAGATAATATATATAAGAATAATATAAGAAAGCAAGCTCTTAGCGATAAGACCGCCAATTGTTACATTATTTTTTATAATTGTATTTTAAATTTAAAGTTTCTTGTCTGTAGTGTAATAATAAAGAGTTAATCTATCTACTCGTAATTATCACTAGCTGTGCCCCGCGGTTTTACCTGCGTAGACATCGTTCCCGTGCAAATATCGGGATAAAAATTATTCCATATACCCTATGTGTTATTCCAGGATCTAGACTATCCACATATCGAATTTCAGCCCAATTGGCTCAGTAGTTTTGGCGTGAAAGAGTAACAAACATCCATCCATCCACCCTCACAAACTAGCTCTTTTATAATATTATTATTAGTAAGATGTAGGATAGGATTACATAACAACATACCTTTCCACCGGAGAGTTAGACAGAAGTACATGGGTAAAACTTTGATTGATGGATATGGTCCCATAGTAGGCACACCCACGCTTAGGATAAATTATTATATTAATTCATTGAATTTGGCGTTACTTTTTGGAACTCCATTGAAGACTTTTGGAACAAGAATCTTTAGTTTTTAGTTAGTTTAGTTTTTAGTTAGTTTAGTTTAGTTTTTACTATCAAAAACAACATGCACATTATTAATATTATTATATTTGCATGTAACAGTCTCGAGTGTCCCACTGAATTTCGACACTTTATTATTTCAACTTGCGTCTAACTTCGAAAAAACATTGTTGGACAAGTCATTGTTTCGACAGAACAATACCGATATTGACATAATAATAACGATGTCTACACAGGTGAAACCGCGGGGCACAGCTAGTACTTATAATAATTTGACGAGCCTATAGACCGACCACATAATAAGTCACTTCCAGTATCACAACACCGCCAGTGATCAAGGTGCCATCAATATCTGACGTAAGCGCGCGATGTGAACACAGCCGTATTAACTCAAGGGCTCATTGCTTGCACATCTACTGCTAGATTGCTTGTCTATGTAGTAATAAGTGCCTTTTTATTGAAGGACTAACATCCGTTTTCAAGAACAATACTTATGTAAGCGACAGTGCTAAGTAAGGAATTTCTCACTGCATTCGTCACGCGCAAGCTCGACTGCCGATCAGTGTTGAATACTTGGAAACGAAGAGCGCTGCTGCCCACTCTCCGAATTATGTCCCTGTGCCGGGTCTCACGGCTCACGCGGGATGAGAAAAGTATCCGCTGCGAGCCTGCAACTTTGACCCCCATTGGTTATTTGGAAAATTAATGCCATTTTATCAATGATGTCGAATTGCTTTACTACCTACATTTTTTTAATAATAAATAAAATCAACAAAATAAACGCATTTAACCGAAACAGCCTAAACAATAAAGTTTCCTGTAGGTATCTGTGTGGAACACCTACAGACAGACAAATTCGCCACATTACCATGTCCTGACGCAGTGAGCTTACATAAATCACTTGCATGCCTTGTAAAAATGCTCTTTTCACTCACTTATACTATTAAACAGTAGGGAATGTCCACTGTTAAATATCATAAACAGTACTTACTGATTTTTTTACACAATGGCTACGTAAGGTTACTGATACTTTTCAAAAATGCCCTTTCACAATTATGTTAAATAGATTCATGGAACCTTTTGAATAGCCGATTTATTTGATGAAATAAATTACATATATTTCATCAAATAAATCGTTGCTTAATTGCGGCAATGGACCAGCATCGCCTGATGTTACGAAGCTAAAGCAGTATCCACCTTTTTTTGTACTTAACTTTAATACTATTATAATCCCATATTTAATTTTTTGATTACTAGATTATATTACTATACAATCAGGCAATTACGGAAGCCCATTCTTTTGATTTTTGGATTAACTAGATAAGACATTTCGATAATTAAATCAGAGGAGAGGAGCATGTGGAGAGGATGGATGAAAGGAGATTAACAAAAGAGATTTATAAGGCTAGTGTGAATGGTCAAGTCGGTAGCGGTCGACCTAGGCGTACTTTTCATGAACAAGTTGACGTTGTTCTTAGGAAAGGCCAAGTCAAAAGTACCTACAACCGACGAGCATGTATGAAAAATGTCATGAAAGTGAACGAAGCGAAAGTTGTATGTCAGGATCGTTGCAAGTGGAGGGAAATAGTCTCTGCCTACCCCACCGGGAACAAGGCGTGACTGTATGTATATATGTATGTAAATCAGAGGAAGATGACGCCAGACGTCAGTCAAGTGGTTCTGAAGTTCGCGATATTAAAGTAAGTTACTGTGCAAACGTTAACGTAGCAGTAGCAAGCAGTGTAAAGCTCTCCGCACACCTGGTATGTGTACGTGGTGTAGTGACATGTTTATGTGTGCGGTCATCCTCGGGTCGTGCAGTATGTCATCGTTATTTTTTACTTAGTCTGATGTTTGTTAATTGCTTGTGGACGCTGCAATTATATAAAATAATATTATGCAACTACATATTTAATATATCTCGTAAAGTATAGGTATAGTATTTCCTCTCCTCCTTGGTTGTGTTGCTCTGAGTGATCGCTCTCAGCGATAAAGCCGCCAATTGCTACACTCGTTCTAGTTTCTATGTTTTTGTTTGTTCTTTTCTGTATTGTGGTACTTAAGGTGGTACCAATAAAGAGTTTTCTAACTATAGTACTAACTAATTTATCCTTTAGAGTAGAATGGAATAGAATGCTCTTTATTATGACTAAGGTACACAGAATACAATCAATTTATAAATTAAATTATTCTCATTGGTCGACGATGGCCGGCCTTATCGCTTTATGAGATCTCTTCCGGCCAACCAGCCTTTGGACGGATAGGGCATGATAGGAGGAGGATTCTTTAGCTTTGCTCATAAACAAAAACCAAATAATCGTTAAATAACAATTAACATTAAGCGTTGCATGTTTAACGACCACGGTATTATTTACTATATTAAATTATGTTAGAAAAAAAAAACACAATATTATATATCATATTTATATTTTATATCATACATACTCTTTGTGTATTTATTTATTATGTTCATCTTGTCATGGGTTGTTTATTTGTGTGTTTAGTAATCTAATATATTATTTAATGAAATTCATTATCATTCTGTCCTTAAGACTCATTACACGATAGGTTAGGCGTCAATGTTATTTACGAGTATTTATTACATTTATTGCTGATTTGTTCGTAATGAGGTAACGGTTCGTTGTGAAGTTTGTAAGATTCATTAGTCTTCTTTAAAAATAAATGATAAGCTTCCCCAATGATCAGCAAACGCATTAAATCACACAGCTTATCAATTTATGGTCCCCATGTATCGAAACTTGCACATGCACCGCACAACTGCGCGCCTCAAGCGCCCAAGTTTGATAATAAATTAAAAGCATAGATATTCACCGTTGCCCGCTCCGAAATAGATGTTGCCAGTATGTAAATGGCCGTTATTGGTTCGATGTTCATTAATTAATTACGGCGTTGTGTATTGCCATGCGGATTTCCCCGGCGGCCGTAAATTCGGGTGATTACGTTTAATAATATTCGAGGATGGTTGGTGAAATGTGGCTGCAAAAATTGGATGGAAATGAAAACAGGTTTTAATGCATGAACGATGATTAAGGACTCTTTTGAATAATTTGTGGAAGTCTTGTCATCGTTGATAAGTTTTCTTTTATCATCTATCTTAACGGTTATCTTTTATACACCATTTTTGTATTTAGACAAGATTTGATGGCTCTCACGTTTCTTCGATACTATTCTTAAGTGAGGGCTATTTAAATCCTAAGTGGTATCATCATTCATCATTTCAGCCGTAGGAAGTCCACTGCTGAACATAGGCCTCCCCATAAAGGGGGTTTGCTAATACTCGTCACGCTTGGCAGGTGGATTGGCGAACGCAGTTTGATGATTTTTACGCAGAGAACGCTGCTGCCCGTCCCCTGGATCTGATAAACCTTAGCCGGCACTATATATAGTGCTATAATCCTAGGTGGGAACTACACTATAATATAATAATAAATAATTTGAATTTATAAGTTAGACCTATAAATTCCCAAATTTGAAACTGCATTCACAATTACTACAGCTGGTTCTTAGCTCTTAATTTTATCGATAATCTATAGACTGGGGTAGGTACAAGTCGTTGATCAGTTGACTAGATTTAAAGTTGAATTTTTAGTAGATACCTGCCATTTTCAGTTACTATATTATCTCTCGTCACCTATACGGCCGTAGGGCCAAGGGTCAAATAAAACTCCTTTAAGTATTCTGACAATTTGTGAAAGAAGTCTGTTGATAAAAGTAAAGTCATGGCCACAGTAAATCTATAAGTAAACGATGTAATGCGTTTCGAAATTCTTACATAATGCATTGATAAAAAAGTACTTTTAAATAACAATAGCTTATTTTGATCTATTGATCTTTTAAGTAGGCCTAAGTACATTTTTTTTTTGTAAGCATTCGTTTGATACTTCGATAGGATTGAACCCTCGAAGGCGCAAAGACCTTGAAACCCTTGAACAAAATCTCAATTCACATTAAAAATGTTAAAGAAGTTGAATCAATTTGATGGGCATCAATTCTTCAAGTTGTTGATCTCGAGCGCCCTAAACACACAGTGAGTGATTGTGGCCCTATTACCCCACATAATTAGCCTCAGGGGCCCGTCTCGGGGCACTATTAATCAATGGATACTCGGCTCTTTGTGTCAATCTGTCCGAGCGGCGTGTTTTTGCCACTTTGAGGTGACGGCCATTGTGCTTTGTAGATGTTTGGTTACACTTGCGAGTTCACTGTGGTTTTTCTTCTTTTATATACTTTATTAGATAGGATGTACGAGACTGTGGTACAAGAGCTCACCAAATTTTCGAAAATGTTTCTGAACGCTAGGTCGTGACGACGCTTGATCAAAATGCTGGCGTTTATTTGGCCCAACGTATAAGCATAGTAATTCAACGCGGTAATGCTGCCAGCAACTTGGGTACTCTGCCATCAGATAGTGGCTAGGATTGGATTTGGATTTGGAAAAATCTAATAAGGTTTGGGATCGAACCCGAGACCATCATGACTGGCAGTAGCGCATGCGACCAGAGGCATGATCGGCGTGTCTTTCACGAATTAATGACCTAGGTATTTTTCATTTATTTGTCCTACAAAGGAAAACTTTTCGTACTAACTTAGCATTTTAATAATACATGTATGAAATGTATGAAAAATCCCATGAACACGGCTAACTGAGACTCGCTGCCACCTGGGACCGAATTAGCGGGACATGTTTATGAGACGACATAATTATGGCTCTCGTCCCGCATTTTACGTGTAATAAGTGTACGAGTACACGAGCGGCTAAAACTAGGAAATTGACGCTTATGTGGCAACGACCATTTACACAACATAACATAACATCATGTCTTTTCGGGAGAGGTGTACCCAGTTCCATAGTGGGTACTCCCACACATCACCAGTTATGTTTTTTAAGTCCCATGTTATAGGGATATTAATTCAGTGTTACATAAGATCCCACTCGTCACTAAACAATTTAAAATAAAATAAAAAATGCAGAAATTATACAAATTCAGATTGAGAAAATTCCTATTAAGAAAATTTTATGATAATCTGTAATAATAATAATAATGTAATAATTGGTGTGATAAAGAGTATTGTGTATTTCTAATGGAAAAATTCAATAACTATCAGTTTGCCTGACTCGGGAATCAAACTCAGAGCTTCATGCTCAGCAAGTAGCGCTTGCAACTGCTATACCAACCAGTTATTTGGGTTATGCACTGATCCCGCTATGTTCTGCTCGAAAAAAACCTACCACAAGATCACGCTATCATAGATTCCTAATTTTCATTTTATTTTATTGTCTGATATGATAAATGTGACGCATCCATACGAGCAACAATAACGCAACAATCGCGCGATGTCAGCGGTATCGATCAAAACGTCGATAGTGATCGAACGTTGTGCGACCACTTTTTGTCCCACAGTGCCACCATTTTAGATTGCCATGTCACCCTTCGTATGACGAGCGTATTGAAAATATAAACCGGACAGTTGCCTGCTCGACAAGTATGGAGGAATTAAAAAAATAAAGCAGAAGTGTTTTGACGCTCGGTCAAAACATAAAACAGGTCCTTATCCATAATTATTATATTAAATTGCCTTTATTATTTTTATTATTATAATATCAAATAATTTTAATATGAGATAGCTCTCGAGGAAAGTCCCGGGACCAAACCGTAGCTGACTAGCATAAAGACTGGGTACTGGGTACCTTAATAATTATAATAATAAATACTTTTCTGTTGCAATATTTTGTACTTAATTTTTTTTTTTTAATGGACTCACACGTCGGTGTTTATATCGACAGTGTCAAGTTTTAGAGCTTATATAAAAGTCATAATGCAATTAAAACTAGGTAAGTCACGACGAGCTTTTCAGCTCGTCAGTCAAGTCATAAACCTTTGGTAAAGCGGTGGAAACATTAGTATGCGGAGGGTTAGCGTCTAAAAATTTAAAGCATCACTTCTATCTACTACGTTTACATCACGTGCATTTTTACTAAGATACATGATCAAGAACACTTAATAAGTAATATTTCACCTATATTACGCATTAACTCTCGAACTATCAATTAAAACTGCCATGAAATGTTTTCCATATCATTCCGCCATGATGTTAAAATATTTACCCGTCAACCCTTGCACTACATTTCTTTCTAACAATAAACTTATTGCTGAAAAATCCATGTAGGCAACATGATAAAGCCCTGTCTACACTAGTCAAGCGGTCACCGAGCGACTATCAAAAATCGTAATTGATTTTTTCACGGGCGATGCGTCAAGCGCGATCGCAAATGGCTTACGTCGGCCATATTGAATTAGTGCGTGGACGACGACGATGTCGCACGAACAAGGATTCTGTAGAGATATAATAATAGAATATATTTTTGAGAAATAAAAACCTAAACATATAAATAAAAATATATAATAAAGAGGTAAGTAGAGGTAGAGGTAAGTCCTAAAATCCAGATTTTTGTGATATTGACTGTCTAAAATTAATGAATTCTAAAAGATGAACAACAAATTGTTCATACTGTATTTATAATATACTTAATAAATACAAGTAAGTACGTCCGTAAGATACCAGGAGGTTACCGGCAAGAATAGTACCCACCCTTCCTATTCTATAGGTGGCCGTAAGAGCAGGCTAAGTGTTGTGATATCCAGAGGACAGGCCACAGCGTTCTCTGCGTAAAAACCATCAAACTGCGATCGCCAACCCGCCTGCTAAGCAACTTTTTCCAAAACCCCGCTTATTGGGAGGCCTATATTCAACTGTGGACTTCCGACGGCTGAACTTATGATACGACTTATAAATAGATAAATATAATTTTTATTTTTAAGTTTCATATAATAAGCGTCTTTTTAATTTAACAGTCTTCATACTCGTTAATAACCTCATTTATGTAATTTAAATAACTTTTTTTTTAATACATTTATTATTTTATACTCGACCTGTCTTCTTCCCGGCACTTTTTAATATCATTAAATATTTACTAAACAAAGGAAACTCCACAGCTCCTGTTCCGCGCCAAAATTCACTCATAAAATTAATTAAAAAACACTTCACGCCGGTGATTCCGTACAAATTGATGGAGAGCGCGACCTATGACGTCACTAATGGAGCCTCACTGTTACATTTTTTCAACGTTTTCGGTATAACCGTGTTAGCGGATTTTGGTTGTCGTAATTTCATAATTTTTTGATGGACTTTACAAACTTTATTAATTGAGCAAAATTAAAATGTCTTGGGGTTTTAACCGACATTATGTTATATTTATTTCATTTTATTATAGTATAATAATTAATATAATATGGGAAAACTTCCACACACGGTCATCCGGTCCCAAACTAGGCTAGAAGCCTGTACTATGGTAACCAGATGACTGATATACATACATAATATTACATAACATACCACCACACCTTTCTCCTGAAGGGGTATATAGAGGTGTACCCATATGTACACCCACACTTTGTCAGTTAAGATTTTAAGTCATATGTAATCTATTACATATGACTTAAAATCATAACTGGCAATCTTTTGCCCAGTAGATATCAATAGGCTCGCCCTAGAGGGCGATATCTACTGCTGGGCACAGTTCCAGTCTCCAGGCTGTCATTGAGAAAAATCCTAATTGAAAAAAAATACATTTTGCCTGACCTGGGGATCGAGCTCATGATCAGTAGTAGCGGTTGTGATCCACTACGCCACCAAGGCAGTCAAAAAACATGTCGGTTTTCTTTGTAGCCACTTTCAAAATAAATATAATACAAATAGTTTCTAAACAGCCTATCTAAACAGCTCACGTAAACTATCTCGTTAATCTCAACACATGCTTATAAGAGCTTCAGCACCTTATCAGCAATTGCGAGTAGTTTAATTAGAGCGTTCAGTCCGGGTGCATACGTTGCGGTTGGTCGCGTCGCGGTAAACTCGCCCGAGTTATCGGTCCGGCGGCCGACTTCTACGAGACTTGGTACGTGTGGATGCGGCATTAGCTGTCACAACGTTGGCTTGGTCGTATTGGGTAAGATTGGGAATTGCAAGATAGCGTATCTTTTTAATCAGTTATTTGATTGATGACTTTGAACAGCATAACATCACAGCCTTTCCCAAAGGGGTAGACAGAGGTATATCCTGGACCCAGTTCCTAAATAGGCACATCAACACTTCACCGTAGATGGAGCCGAGTCTATGGCTATCAATAAGGCCCATATCCAGACTCCAGGCTGCTATTGAGAAAATTCCTTATGGAAAGTACAATTTTTGCGAGACTTGGGAATCTATCCCAGCACCTAATACTCAGCAATAGCGCTGGCGACCACTACACCAACGAAGCAGTCGGAGTAGACTTGTATTTTTATTTGACTGATGACTTTGAACAAAATGCTGACATTTTGTACCAAGTGTTTTGGACTGTTCACTATAGTATTGGATAGGCTATTTCAATTTGAATTTGAATTTATAAACTAACAGAACGGGTTACCCCAATTACACTGCTCGATTCAATTCATATGGGTTATGTGGACAACCCATATTAAATCAGAGATTCAGGTCAAAAAGATTCCTACGCAGCCTCCGACATGAGCTAACGACTGCCCTCTACATATCTTATAGGAAACTATAGAGACCTACAGTTTAACGTGCCATCCGAAACACGGTAGTGGCCTGGCCAAAAGTCCACATGGTGAGATTCGATACAGGGCCTCCGAATTTTAAGCCGGGCATATTTTCGCTAGGCCAGGGACGCTACAATGAAAATAAATTGTTAAGGCATAACTTCGTATGTACGCTTAGTGTTGGGTTGCAAGCCTAGACACCTGAACTAATATAATCTAGATAGGACGCTGCTGTCCGTCCTTTGGATCTGTTAACCCTTAGTCGGCTCTTACGGTAACCACGGGTAGAGAAGGTGGAGCACTATTCTAAAGCCGGTAACTCGACGGCAGTGATCCAATTAGGGATCCTTTTTTCTTTTTGAGGAACGGAATCCTAAAAACAGTTCAATATCTTAGGTTAGGCGTCAATAAAGTACCCCCCGATGGGTTCCCGCCTTCTCGTGGGGGTCAGTAACCGTGGTAGGGGCCTACGGTGAAGCGAAGAGGAGCCCGAGGTGGTCGGCTGCTCCACTTAGTTCTCCAGGCTGAGTGTGAGTAGCCGAGTAGGTTGCGGTTCGGTGTGGGACGAACCGCAACTGAGGCGGACCGCGATGCGGTATGGGACGCATCGCGGCCGAATGGTGAGGCCGCGGCGGGAGAGAAGTGCCGGTATTGCGGTGCGCCGCTCTTCCTACCTTCCGCGGCCCAAACGGGGTCGCCACCGTTAGATGGCGAAGGCGGTGGGGTCGCAGGGGAAGAGGAGTGTCGGTATTACGATGCGCCGCTCTCCCTATCCTCTGCGACCGAATTGGGGCGGAAAGCCGACGGCTTGCCGCGGTGTGGGTTGCGCCTCCGCGTGTCCCTATGAAGTCAGCATAGGGCACAGTGGATGGCGCAGGCGGGGCTCACTTGAGCCCGGCGGTGGTGGTGGGCGGGAATGGGTCTTCCGTGTCCTCTCGCACGTACGGTAGGCGTTCGAGGGGGCACGGAACATCCTTCCAAGCCCAAGATGTGGGGCCCGGGCAACGGATACGGGGGTATCCGTTGCCCTCTTAAAGGGCCCGCGAGGAGGCGCGCGCGTGTTTCCGCGCGCCCCACCGTGGCGGGGTCCTCCACGGACCAAACGCCGTCGGGGCCGCGGATGAGTGCTTCGGCGTGCCCGCAGCCCCGACACATGGCGGCGCGAAGGAACACCCCGGGGTTTTTTTTTTTTTTTAGTGGGTATACCCGCCGGCACAGCAACGTACCGACGTACGGTGATGTGCCGGCGGGGAGTCCCACATAACCACCCTGCGCTCCCCCGGGTGCGGGTGGTATGCGTCAAGCATTTTTCCCCGGGCACCAAAAAAAAAAAAAAAAGGCGTCAATAAAGTGCCATCAATGAATGATACTGAGTTTCGAACTAATCATTTATGTTGTTCTTGAATAAAGTCTATCATCAGATTAGACAACTATGGGTCCCATCAATCATCGTCATGACTGAGGCAAAACTAACAGCAAAACCTAGGACGCATATGATTTCAATTTGCCCAAGTAAGTAAACAGTACCTACCAAAGTCCACCCACGTCCGTCTCGGACCACGTCTCGATTACATCTGCCTTCAGCTATTGCGTTGGCACATAAATTGACAAACTATCTAACTCTGCACGAATAACTTCTACTTCCGGTCACTGCGCGATATATTAATACATACGGGTGATAAACACGCGCAATAATGAGACGTTAATCATTACAGCCGTGCCGTGGAGTTACCGGCTTTAGAATAGTACTCCACCCTCTCTCCCCGTGGTTGCCGTAAGAGGCGGCTAAGGGTTAACAGATCCAGAGGACGGGCAGCAGCGTCCGCTGCAAAAAACCATCGCATCGAACTGCGCTCGACAACCCGCCTGCCAAGCGTGGCGAGTATTGGCAAAACCCCCCTTTATAGGGGAGGCCTATGTTCAGTAGTGTATTACCAACCGCTGAGATGATGATGATGATGAAACCTTACAGATCGCGTCCGTCTGTCTGTCCGTCAAGACCTTTTTCCCAGGTATACGTTGAGGTATCACGTTGACACTTATATCTACAACTCAGGTCCCTTGCTGCTGCAAAAAATCTAACTTCTGAGTCAACCCAATCAAAAGATTCATTCATTTTACCGCACATTTCTAGACTATGAGCAACAGACTGATGATTTCTAGGGTATTTCCCGTTGGCCTAGCATCATGAAATTTGGCAAGGAGCAAAATCATATATCCAAAGTAAAGGAATAAATAGCAATAAGTGGAACTAGCTGACGATGTTCTTAGAACGCGGTAGCGTTTTGTTCTCCCGTATGTTTCCGTAGGTCCAGAGCAAAGCAGTGATTTAGATGGCAACTTAGCCGGTGTCCTGTGACTGCGGACCCACGGCGCCCGCCGTTTGCTTAATGAACCATACATTTATATTTGTTTACCTCTCAGGTAATTAGACAATGCGTGTGTGTATGTATGAGTGTTGTGAATGCATGTGTGGGTCGATGTCCAGCCAAGCCAGCTCGCAAATACAAACATGACGGCACTGGCTTTTTTTACACTCACTATCATAAACTAGTATTGTTTTTATGGTGTGAATGTGTGCGTGCCGTCATGTTTGTATTAGCAAGTTGGCTTACTATGGTGCTTCACTTTTTGTTTTATTAGACTCCGTCCGCCTTTTTTTCGATATGTGCCCTGGTCGAAGATTCCGCGGTGATAGGTTTATGTTTGATTTGGTGTTATTGTGGGGTTCCTTACTTGACATCTAATGACGTTTGATCAAACATGAATTGCTCGAAAACGAATACGCTATTATTCATGAAACCTATGAATCGTGAACGCTATAGTTTGCCACGTCGATGGTATTTCTCGGATGGTTCTCGGCTTTATAATAGGGCCACCTCTTTCTTATCTCGCGGGAGCTGTGTGACCCGGCCGAGCCACAGATTCGGAGAGTGGGCAGCAGCGCTCTCCGGCACCAAGTATTCCAACCTTTTTCACAAAGGGATAGACAGATGTGCACCTACTGTGTACCCATAGGACCCAGTTCTATACTACACCCACTTCGCCTGTGATGTTTTTGTGTGCCGTTTAATAGGGGACGAGCTTGTTTCCATCTACCAGGCATAGTTCCAGACTTCAGGCTGAAAATCCAATAATCCTTTTTGCCTGACCTGGGGATCGAACCCGGGACCTAATCACTATATAATAGATTAGAATAGAAACCCCAGAGCCCAAACCACAGATCGTAAAACCTTGAAACTTGGAATGTAGGTTGTTTTTTTGTCTGGACGTGGGCTAAGGAAGGATTTCTGAAAATACACATTCTAAGGGGTCCAAAAAGGGCGTCATAATTTTGGTATAAAACTCCCATAATTGCGAGCTGGCAAAGCCGCTTTTCTTACACTAGTGATCCTATTTATTGGAGGATATTACCTACTTACCGAATTACAGTCAAATCTAATCAGCGGTTGCGTGAAGAGGTAGCAAACATCTGTATTCATTTATATAACCTAGACTCATAAGTACTGTCGCTCGAAAACGCGGGTTTTACCCGGTCTTTTGATTATAGGCGTACGAGTACAAGGAGACCATTTTTAGTCCAACGTGCAGAGACCCCTTTGAGCTTTTAATCTAAAGATAATGGATAGCACCTCATCATCATCATCTCAGCCATAGGACGTCCACTGCTGAACATAGGCCTACACCATATATATCCATTTAGTCTAGTTGTAAGCGGCCTGCATCCAGCGTGATCCTGCTGTCTTTATCAGATTGTCTGTCCACCTTGTTACTAGTTCCACTTCAACTTGCTAATCCGCTGAGCTATATATTGATAACCTTCGTTCGTCTGCGGATCTTCTTATTTTTTATTCTCAGAGAAATCCCGATAGCATGTGTCGGACTATATATATATCTCTGAAACCATCTACAGAAAATGAGCTCAAAGACAACCTCAGGTAGGTGTACAAGGACTATTGTGAATGGATGGAAACTACTTGATTTAGCTATAAGTGTGATTTCTCGATGAATAGTAACCGGGTTATTAGAGACTCCGGCATTATAATTAATCTAAAATTTAATAATAGTTATTGGATGAGTATAAAATTACAATAATCGAATTGTGATTGAAATATTTTTCTTTAATGTCATTAAATACGAGTAAATTACTTAGTCTTAAGTAGATCATTACACATTTATTAAAATATTCTTAAAATAACACTAAACTACAATAACTTTTATTTTTACTACTACAATAAAATTACCTAAAACATTCAATATTTTTTTGGAAATTCAAAATAGGGTTTTTGAACTTTATCGTATAAAACTTCTAAATAAATTAAAAAAACTTACCCGCAATATATTAATACAATATCCATAACTTAAATCTAGTACATAGAGGTACCAAAGTACATAATATTAATCACTATTAAACGCTCGGCCATTCCAAAACTCAGCCAATTCTCTAAACTTATCACAACAAATCTTCTTTCTTCTCGGACATCTATTCACCGCTGGACTCTTCAAAATGTTAGTAAACCTCTTCACTAAAGTGGTCACGGACTCCTTGGTTACTTCATCATCACCAAAAAGTTCATCACCTTCAGATAACGTTGCCATGGTAACGCTTAACTGCTGGAAGGCTTCGTCTATAAAAGCATCCAAGTTATCACCATCACTTTTTTCCTTTTCTGCTACTATTTCTATAGTATCATCGAAAGAAAGTCCATTTGTACTGAAACTGCAGTTGACAGTTTCTGGTATCTTCTTTTTAAGTCGAATAGTACTCGTGGCGGATGATAACTTATCAACAGATTTGAAAACGTCATCGATTCTATTACAAATGGCGTCTACGGACACTGCAGAAAAGATTTGACCGTTTATGAAATAAAACTGCTTTTTCGGCACATCGTTCACAGGTTCGCGCTCCAAGTCTTGAAGGAAGTTCTTGTAGTCGACAACGTCTGATGTTTTTGATATTTGTCGGCCAACTTTACGACGTATTTTCTTAAAGACGAACGAAGAGTCGAAGGTGGTACGCAGTAGGTCTAGTGAGCTGAAGACTGGTTTTAAAGGCGGTGAGAAGTCGTCTTCGGTCTCGAGGTCTACTGGTTCTCCCCATTCCTTTTCTAGTTTCAGCCATTCTTCGTTAATGGAAAATATTGCTTCAGGTTCTAAGATTTCCGACATGTTGAGTTGTTAAAACCTTGTGATTTACTAAATTAGCGACAGTTTGTGTAAGTTTTAAATGCGCGTACGCAACGACTGACCACGATCATAATGTTTGTGGCCAAAAACGGGACTAGCTTTATGACTTAACTATGTAGCTGTCAAAATACCTTACCGCATATACAATAGCGCTCCGCATGCGTAACAATAGTAGACAGAGTGCACTTATTGCAGTAGATAATTGTAGGTAGGTAGTAGGTAGTTGTCTCTTTCTTTGTATGACATTTTCAATATATTAGACTGAGAGGAATAGTATAAAGGATTATGCTAATAATTATCGTAATCCTATTTTAACTAATGAGAAGCAACAGTAAATAGTTTTAATATGTTTCTAGTGTTTTCTTTTTACTAATAAATATTGCTGTTAATAATAGGATACGTCATGAATAAGTAAACTTATTTAACTAGAAGAGATCAGAGAACTCTTACACTATTTCGGTATAAGCTTCGGACATGGTTAATTGACAATTGTTTTTACGACATTAAAGAATACTGGAATTACAAAATGAAAATTCTCACGACATAATTATTATATAAAGGTGGTTATTATTATTATTGTACGTAATATTATAATTATTTTAATATGACAATATTTGACATGCTTTATTAATTTTGACATATTGTAATATTTTTTAACTTATGTAATTTTATCGATTAATTTTAATTAAAGTCAATTATTCAATTTTGTATACCAGATCCTGGTGAAACATGTGGACCTCATTTATTATTGCAATGTCACCTTGTATTATGACCATGTTTCTTGCAAATAAATATTTCATTTCATATCATTTCATTTCATTTCAAAACTAAATAAAAGTAGCCAATGGTAATTAATTACCTGCTGTTTATTTATTTATTAAATGTTTAATCTCAAATATAATAAAAAATAATAATGACAGGACGCATTAGCTAAAATTCATAACAAAACATAACGTCACGCCTTTTTCCCATGTAATAGAGGGCGAGTATATTACCAGTGGAAAAATCCGATAAAACTTTTTACCAGACCTGACCCCCAAGTCAGGATCGAACCCGGGACCTTATGAAATTCTACTATCCTATCCTACTTATAATAATCCTACTAATATTAGGTATTAATGCGTAGGTTTGTGAGGATGGATGGATGGATGAATGGATGTTTGTTACTCTTTCACGCAAAAACTACTAAACCGATTGAGCTGAAATTCGGTAGGTAGACAGTTTAGACCCTGGAATAACACAGAGAGTACTTTTTGCCCCGATATTCCCACGGGAACGATGGCTAATTATTATTATTATTATTATCTAATAAGGTACCATTCTCTCATTCATTCATTCATTCATTTACTTAAGGTTCTCTCCTCTCCCTCCACGGTTGTCTGGAAGCGATCGCTCTTAGCGATAAGACCGTTGTTACACTAGTTATTATTAACTGTTATTACTTTTAAGAACTTCTTGTTGTGGTGTACCAATAAAGCCTTTATCTATCTATCTATTTTTGATAATCTTATTCTAACCAAATAAATAAACAACGTAACAGGGTAATTCTAAAGTCAACATTAGTGCAATATACACAGCAGTTAACATAATTTTAATTAAACATTACCATTTTAATGTACATATATGATAATGTCACATATTATATGAATAAATAACGCACCTTTTGTGAACAACGACTCTCATTCACATAATAACTGCTGAGGATTACGCTCGTTTGTTAATGTAATATTAATTTTCAGAATACCCTCCCAGCGTAATATTAGAGGCAGGCTCGCGCCGCAGGCGCGAGCCTGCCTCTAATATATATAGCTCGACGCGATCAGCTGATCGTAAATTGCTTATGATCGGGGCTACAGGTCTGGGGGTTGGGCGGGGGGTAGATATTATGTTACCGTCGCATAGGGAATTTTGCGGGGATCCTCCGAAAACTTGTCGGGAGGGTGTGGGGGGCTGTTCTCGTGGAACAGGTCGACGGCCCGCCGAAACGGTGCACATTTACCGTGACGCCGTAGAACAAAAGTTGTACAGGACCCTGGTATGGGATGGACCGCGCCAAAAAAAAAATGGCCGCCATACAAAAAAAAATGGCCGCCATACAAAATTTGACTCTAATGGCTAGAGGCCGGTAGGGCGATCGGGGGTGAGGTTGCGTGGTACCTTTGGAGAGAGAATTTTAAAATTACCTCTCGAGAACTGGAGGGAGGTCTTCCGGGGGCTGTTCCGGTGGAACAGGTCTACGGCCCGTCGAAACGGTGTGACTTGGAGGGGGGGTGCCGAAACTAAAGTTGTACAGGACCCTGGTATGGGATGGACCGGGCGAAAAAAAAGATGGCCGCCGTACAAAAAAAATGGCCGCCATACAAAACTTCGTTTAGAGGCTCGACACGCTCGCTGCAAAAGGGATGGGTGACAGGTTTCTTGGGAAATATGATGGAGGGAAGGACGAACGGTTTTTTTTTTTCAAATCCAAGATGGAGGCTGAATCCATAGTTGCTTCGATTTGGATAAAATTTTGGATTCGGGGGTATTTGGGGATTCTGATTTCAAATTTGGAATGGTTTTTTTGGATCCGGCCACTTTTTCAAGATGGCGGCCACGAGTAGGTACGCGAGCAGCGAAGCTGCGAGCGTACCGCGAGTGCCCCCACGCGAGCAGCTTGCTGCGAAGCGCACCGCGCACCCTCTGTAGTTGGGATAGCCCATTCGCCAATCCGCCAACTCACCAACAATTTTTTTTTTCAATTTTTTGGTATTCACCCACCAAAACCAAACGAAAGCATATCTCGCGAGCTGCTCGCAGCTCGCGCACCACCCAAACTCTAGTATACAATATACCTATTTGTAGTCTAATAATAGTTTTATGTATCTAATTATATGTGTGACCATAATGTTACATAAAAACTTATTATGTATGTGTGCTTTGTACTATTTTGAATTACCCTAATTTGATATAATAAAATTTTTAGAAATTAGTAAGCGTAAGGACTCGTTCGTTTTTTAAGAAGCATTGCAAAAATTTTGGAATTTCTACCGATCGACGTTTAAGGTCTTTATGTTTTAAAATATAATTATTATATTAGAAGGATTTAGGTATATCAATTCACGTAGATATAGAATGTTTAGATTTAGTTTTTTATAACTATTTGACGTTCAGAGGTATTACCCAAAAACGATTACTAATGAATTATTAGATGTATACATAATTATTCATGTCATTTAAACTATTTATGTATACATAAATAGTATATATGATATGCACAAGATCTAAATAATTATGATTAGAAATGTTTTCCTTTTATTGTTACGTCCAAACGAAACCTCAGTAAAATGAAGTCAAACCAAACCTACTTTTAATCCACAAGCACTTCTTAATCTTATTATTTATCGCGCGAGTTAAATCGCCCGGGGCAATTAAACGCATCCCCGGCCGCCGTGTATCACCCCGTAATCCCGGGGACGGAATCATAATAACAAAAAACAATAAAAATAACGAATTACCCCGTGAACTGGCCGAGTATTGGACTGGGAACTGGGAAGGTGTGGAGACGAATTTGTTGTTATTTTTTGCGTAGGTACCAGAAGGTACAGCTCAATCTCTCGAGTTGTACAGATTTAAATAAATAAATAAATAAATTAGAAAATTATATCTTTTAATCAATAGGTTCCTAATTGGAAATCGAAATGGGGTTCATGTTAGTATATTTACGGTTACATTTGCTAAGTGATAAGTTCACATTGACAGTGAGTGAAGTTATCATTCGGCAAACTTTTTTTATATCAAACTTATAATCTCACTTTTTTCGCTCTACCAATGGCGTGGTGAGATTTGATTTTTTGAGGTTTTTTGTTATAATATTTAGATGGAATTAAAGTTATCAATGCCCAATCATTGTAAGTTAGTACACGGAGTATATTATGTATTTATAATTATATGTATTTATTTAATGTGATTGGAATACAACGACATTAATTAAAATATCATTTGACCTCTCTCGAAGACTGTTATATTTACTGATTGGATTTTGTCATACTTGAAAAAAGTTTAAGGTCTAACATCGTCTCCATCAACCCCGTTCCATATCCACATTCTGTTTGTGCTCATTCTTAATATGGGGCAAAACTGTTGTTTCTCCAACAGTTTTTGTTGTATATTTTATGTTCTGTGACGCCATAACTCAGTCGCTGTGACATTCAGCCCTGAGCCTCAAATGATATACACACTGCAAGTACTCTAACATTATTTACAGCGGGGCAGTTATTTTTATTTATATTCTTGTTTTATTGGTTTATTCCTTCACGGATTGTTGGGCCCGGTCTTGTGTGTCGTTAAGTGGATATATCTATGCTTATTATGTGGGAGTGCCGCTTTCCGGTAGTATATAAATAATATGGTAGTAAATAACTGTTTTATATATCAGCCTACCTATATGAAATATGCAAGCATATGGATTACAGGGCAGATTTTTTTCGGAAAGAAGTTTTATGAGTAAAAGAGAAGAAAGTACCAAAATGAAATTAGTTGTAATTATTTAGGTAAATAATTAGAATTTGTTGAGAATAAAATAAATGAATGAATTAAACTTCATGTTACTAATTTTAGGATTTACTTACTTATTACTCTTCAACTTCTTTACAAAGAGAAAATCTAAGTTTGTGTGCTATAATTATTAGATTACATGGAGGTACATCTCAAAATTAGTATTAGTAGTAAGTTTCATAACAATAATGTTACCATGTCATATTATTTTACGATTTCATTCCTACTTATATAACTTCCAACTTTATACTTATAAAGTTCGCATAATCAGAAACAATAATAAATACATCTTAATATCACATTACATACATTGGCAAAGTTGAATTGTATAGTGCTTTTAAAAAGTCTCTAAAAAAATTAATATCATAATATCAAGGCTTTTTCCCAAAGGAAGGAGGGAATGGAAGAGAAGAGGTGTGTACATTACCTAATCCCATAATTTTTAAACCCACACTATGCCAGTTATTTTTTTTTAATCTATTAATGGGTGGCGAGCCTATTTCCATTCATCATCATCATCATCTCAGCCATAGGAAGTCCACTGCTGGACATAGACCTTCCCATAAGGGGAGAGGGGTTGCCAATACTCGCCACGCTTGGCATGCGGCTTTGCGACCGCAGTTTGATGGTTTTAAATGCCCGTCCTCTGGATCACAAACCCTTGCTCCTATAGCAACCACGAGTAGAAAGGGTGGGGTACTATGCTATTGCCGGCACCCCACGACTATTGCCATTAACTGGGTATAATTGCAGACTCCGAGCTATTATTGAGAAAAATTTCCAATAGAAAATAATATGGCATTAATCTCTCCCACTTTTGGACTGACTTGGGGATGGAACCCGGAACCGTAGCGAACCGCTACGCCACCGAGGCTTTATGAACAAGTAAATATGAATTCATTCCAGCGAAATTAATTAATATAAAAGTGGCTATCTAATTGGTATTGTTTTATGATGTATAAACTTTTTAATCACAAAACGTAATATCACGGATTTATGATTGGGGAACCCTTTAACGGTACATTATCGTAAATTAATTAGTGACAGTATAATACGACCTGGATACCACGAGGCCATGTCATCGAACATTATAATATTACGTTATAGATATGCTTATTATACATATGCATATGTGTACATAATATGTAACTGTATATATTAAAAATTAACATAAAATTAATATTTAAAATTTATTTAATAATATTTAATTAATATTAATAATTTTAATTTTAAATATTAAAATGAATAATTAAAATTAAATTCTTAATTTTTTTATTTATAACTAGCTGTGACCCGCGGTTTCACCCGCGTAGTCTTCGTTCCCGTGGGAATATCGGGATAAAAAGTACCCTATGTGTTATTCCAGAGTCTAAGCTACTTACGTACCAAATTTCAGCCCAATCGGTTCAGTAGTTTTGGCGTGAAAGAGTAACAAACATCCATACATACATCCATACTTACAAACTTTCGCCTTTATAATAGTATTAGGAAGGATTAGGATTAATATTAGTTAAATTTAGGAAAGAAATATTAAAAATTTAATAATTTATATTAATTTTATGTAATAAATTTAATTTAAATTTAATTATTAATAAATATTTAAATATAATTATATAATACATATATAATATATATATATATATATATATAATATATATATACAGGCTGTATATATACATAATATATATATACAGGTTGATAATTTGAAAATATCTATAACTACATATAATAAATGAGAAACCTAATAATACAATAGAATTATACTTTATTGCATACCAAAATAAAATAAGAAACAAAGTTACGGCGGTCTTATCGTGTCAAGCAATTTCTTACAGACAACCTAATAATAATATGATAAAGATAATTTTAACATTCATTTACAATTTCGCTAAATTTATTATGAACTACTAACTACCTCCTAATTACCTAACCTAACCTAAACGTCAATTTATAATCTAGCTAGATCTATAATAAACTAACGGCTCATAAAATTTGTGTAATTATAAACTACCTAACGATTCTTACAATTGAGTATTTGCATTTTTCATAATATATAAATTTCGTAACAAAACTAATTTTAGTTTTTTTATATTCGCTATAGTTACAAAGTTATATCAAATTAAAAAATCATTTTTAATCCAGTACCGAAAACACACCGATAGTACCCGAACGAGCTCGTGACCTGTAGTGACGTCACAATGTTATAGAGTACCATACGACATAATCATAACATAATAACGTCACAATGTCATGGCGACCACTCGTAGCGCGTTCATGGTCTAGCGCGTTCGTGATCAAGTGACTTATTGCAATTTTATCAATTTTAAATTGCTTATAATTATTAAATAATATATTATAGAATAGAAAATTTTCGCCGATGACTAGTGCCCACTACGCGGAATGGTGTGGAGGGTGCGTGGTTGGAATCGCGCCCGTGGGTGAAATTTTTCTTCACATTTCAAATTGTATATCAATAAACATTTATTTATATTTCACTCTGTATGTGACTTAGTCGCAAAATACCGCGTCGGGGCGTGGCGATCGCATTGATTGCCATTATTTCGAGTCATTAAATCAAAGCAGCGACAATCACGCGCTCATTATGACCCACGAACCATTATACAATGGAAATTGAGGCCGGGCGGATGATTCCCTAACTTGCAACTGCAACAACAATCGCAACCGTGTCGCAGATAGCGATAACCTCATATCCATCCTTAAGCAACGTTTGTTAAATTCAAAACCTATATAAAAGCTATTTTATTAAAGAAGGCTTATTATACAGTCAATAATAATATATATTATCATATAACTTCTGCATGGCCACCACGCGGCACCTTCCAAAAAAACGAATGTAACCAAACCAAATATTGTAAAACTATTGGTTGCAAAAATTGAACCCTACAAATTTCTTGTGCGTTCTTCTTTTAGTTTCATCTTTCCAAACGAACGGTTAGATTCATTTCTCATTATCTTCATTTACGTGTATATCATAAGTGTCAAAAATTGTGACCAAATTTATGAATAAATAAATTTGTATTTGTTAAATTTTCAATAAGTACTTTTATTTCCATGTTTAGATGTAGCGAGCAGCCTTGTGAGGCAGTCTTGTGTCTGTCTTGCTTTATCTTCGCGATGCAAAATGAATTATAACCTTTAAGTGATCTTTAAGTATAGAACTAGATTACAATGAGTAATTGTGGAAAAATATTTAAAATGTTGATTTATATATTTATATTATTTGCCTTTTGAAAATTTACTGCTATAATGACCGCCGGGTGTTTTCCGTATTATTGTTTTGAATCTAACATTTACTGTGAAATATAATTATAGGATGAAACAAAATTTTACGCTGTTTCATTTTAAACGATGTAAAAGCAACCGGTTGCATTACAAGTTCAGTAATCACCCAAAATGTTGGTATAAATTTAATCAGTTGCCCGCTACCCCGTTGTTAAAACATGATTTATGCCAGAGTGCGCTAGTTTTTGAGCTGATTGTGTTTTAGTTTTATGGGCCACGCCGCGTCCCGATAATTTGTTTTGATAATGGCACAAGTAATGCCGGCTTTGTCAGACTTAGATTCATTAATTGCGATTTATTGCGATAATTTGAACGGTTGCTGCGGACCTGTATTGATCTATACTTGTTTCTGCGTTAGAAGTAAGACAAAGGGTTGTTTCTAATACCTAATGCTTTGTAAAGATTTTTTTATTTGAATGAAGGAGAACTTTTTATTGGATTAAAGAAAATGAGAGTCAGGATACGTTCTCTCTGCGCTTACTCAACAACTGGCATGTTCAATTTGAAACAACAAAGATAGAAAGTCGTATCTAAGACCGAAGTGCGAACAAGACAACAATTATCTTTACTGACGTACGTGGACCTAATGGGACCTAATTTGAGCTTTCCATTTTCGAGAAGCCAGAACCTCATCTTCCCTTTTCTCTAAATCAATGTTGGTACCACAATAATACAGACAATAACAAGAAAGAAAACTTAATTTGAAGTTTGACGGCATAATTCCACCATTTTGTATAGAATGGTAATCTGTATATGTACATCTACGCAATACTTATAAACTACCTGGTTATCATAACATCGCGCTTTTTTTCGGAAGGGTTAAGAAGAGGTATATCTAGGTCCTAGTCACAAAGTAGGTTATATCCACACTTCGGCAGAATCTATCGGGCACAGTCCTAGAATCCAGGCTGTCATTGAGAAAATTCGTATTTAAAAAATCCAATGACACTTTTTGCCTGACGTGGGGTTTGAACTCGGGACCTCATGATCTTCACAGCCGCATCTGTACATAGTATCTACTTATATAGTGAACTGTCGACATCACTACCGACAGCAGCGCTTGCGAACCACAAAGCCACCTGCCTGGTTGACTGGAATAAAATGCGCAAAGTGATAAGGCTGCCTGTTTTTTACCAAAAAGTACAGTTATCGGGATAAAAAGTAAAAGTATGTTGTATTCCACGGTCTAAGACAACATACCAAATTTCTGTTCAATCGGATCAGTAGTTTTGGCTTGAAAGAGTAACAAACATCCATCCATCCGTCCATCCTCACAAACTTTCACATTTATAATATTAGTAGGTAAAGATAATCGTACTACTTAACATACTTAATTTATTAGAGAAGGACACAAACTAAGTTCTCATGTTCAAGTGTTGAAAACTTTATGACCGAATACACTCGCATATAAAGTATGCAGACTCTTTTTTTTTATGATAATTAATGACAAGACGAGCAAATCAGGTGTCTGATGGTAAGCCTCATGATTGCCTATATCAGACACAGTGCCACCCAGTGTTTTAAAATTCAAAATTCTGCGCGGCACTGCACTGCGCCTGTCACCCTGAGATATTAGTTTTTGAATCTCATCATGCCCAGTAATTTCGCTGGTAACTTTGCCCTTCAGACCGGAACACAGTAATGTTTGCACATTACTGCTTGGCGGATGAATTACTGGCAAAGGTGTGGTACTTCCCCAGGCGGCCCCCTGCTAAAGAAGCCTACCACTACGAAAATTTCATTTTTCGCATTTAAAAAACAATTGGCTCAACACAATATCGCAATAAATAATAAATCGATGAGAATGAGTAATGTAACATAACATAACATACGTTCACGCCTTTTTCCCGAAGGGGTAGGTAGAGGTGTACCCAGGACTCAGTCCCATAGTAGATACACCCACATTTCGCCAGTATGTTATTGGTCCCATGTAATAGGGGGCGAGCCTATAGCCATCTACCGGGCACAGTTCCAGACTCCAGACAGTTATTGAAATAATTCCAAATGGAAAAATCCACTTTTGCCTGACTTGGGGATCGAACCCGGGACCTCTTGATTGGCAGTCGAGCATGCGCCCTCTACAACACCGAGGCAGTCAAGTAATAGTAAGTAAGAGTAATGTAATAAGTGATAATATATAATATATTAAGTGATAATAAGGACATGGTATTATTAACCTTATTGTACTTGTTATTAACTTGTTATTGATTAACAAATAATGTTAAAAATGGTTGGCTTAAGTGCCAACCATTATTAACATTATTTGTTAATTCAATATCCCTAATTCAAATCTCAAAAATGCGCGGAACGAGCCAGTATTCTAATGTTAACATTTTACCTATCCTGATATTTATTTACAACTACCCTAACTTTATTGAACTTTTGTTATATTGCGACGACAAACAATAACTATTGTCCTACGATAATGTTATCTTACTACACTATAATTATGTTATCACGTACCTATAGTGGCAAATTGCCTTTGTTGATAATAAAGATCTTTAAACCGAAACCGAACCATTTCATGAAGTCAACATTTTAGTGCTTGTGACTGTAAATAGGTCTAGATTTAACGACCACAGCCATAACGGACTCCAGTAATATCAATAACATTATCAAAAAGCCATCGGTTACACTCATTAGGCCGGTGGCACACGGCGCGGAACAACTGCCGAATTAAAACTGCATCCGGTCCGGTCCCGCGATAATTATAGGTAATTAGAATCGACGCGGTCGTCTGCTCATTGCTTTATATTTAGCACAATTACTATATGCTTTAGGTGTTATTTGTATTCGTTTTATTGATAAATGCTTGGTTTGTAAATTACTCGTGATAATAATATTATATTTAATAGTAGAAGAACATGAGCGCTATTGCTATTTAAGTTTAAGAGGCGCCTACAGTTGTTTTAATATTTTATTTTTGATTTTATTTATTTAATGAGTACAGCCACATTATACATAATATACATATTTACATCATTTTTTATTTTACATATGCAAGTTCTTATATGTATAACAATATATAGGCATACATAGCATTCGCCAATATGAGTGAATATACAACTAGACAAAACTTAAATGAAAATACTTAGACAAAATGATAAAAAAATGAATTAATTGTAAAAGTTAAGAAATAAATAATAAACAAATAATAATATTAATTAGATTTTTTTTTATGATAGTGAGTGATAAGACGAGCAAATCAGGTGCCTGATGGTAAGCATCATGATTGCCCATATCAGACACAGTGCCACCCAGTGTTTTAAAATTCAATATTCTGCGCGGCACTGCACTGCGCCTGTTACCCTGACTTATTAGTTGTTGAAACTTGTCATGCCCAGTAATTTCACTGGAAACATAGCCCTTCAGACCGGAACACAGCAATGTTTGCACATTACTGCTTGGCGGATGAATAACTGGCAAAGGTGTGGTACTTCCCCAGGCGGCCCCCTGCATATGGCCTACCACTACAACAAATATTCTTTAATATAACATTTTATACACTTTTTTTGTAACACGTTGTATATTTCTGAGTGCAGAATGAAAAAAAAAAAACATCTCACACATGGAATATGGAACCAGAAATGTTCCATCAGTATACAGCATGTAAAGTAAGGGTAGTCGCACACTGACAATAAAGTGCGCGCGATGCCGACCGCTGTCCGCACGCGCGCGCCCGTAACTCCCGCCCGGTGCGGTTTGAGCCTGCCACTGCAGATTCATATAGAGCTGATAGCACCGTAGATCAATTTTGAAAATTAAAAAAAAACTAAGTTCATTTCTGTACACTTATATACTATTCTTGTGTACCGTCTTATAATATTAGTCTAGCTGTGCCCCGGTTTACCCACTGAAACGCACCTAAAAACATTAATGTATTATTCAGTGGTCTGTTTACGTATCAAATATCAGCCCAGTCGGTTCAGTAGTTTTGGCGTGAAAAGGTATCAATCATATGTGTGAAGTGTGTGCGTACTGACATACTTTTTTCACTTTAGCCATACGCCGGACACTCGACTCAATTCCATACAAAAATCGCGATATAATACTACACAGACACTGCACACATGGAGTTTTGTATACGCGCAGGAGTGTGCGTGAGGTGATTTCCCAGCGAAGCGGGGCTCGTGGAGAGCTCAATCTCACTCGTGGGGTGAGGAAGGCCCTATTGGTGGGCTGATAACAGTGTCCATTCTATACGTAAGTATTATTATCTGTTCCGTGCCTTAACCGAGCTAATAAATATTACTAGTTGTCCCCGCAGTTTCATCCGGTGGAAAGTACAATAATAATAACATTATGTTTCCAGAGTCTAAGCTATCTAAATATCTCTCCAAATTTCATCCCAATCGGTCAAGTAAGGCGTTAAGAGGTAAATCAAATAGACGTATTAGCAAACTGATAATGCAGCTACGTTTAACGACAAAAACTTGGCAAAGGAAATATTGTCAATTTTTTTTTAAATAGCAAAGAATTTGTCGTAAAATTATGTTCTATATGATTCTAAGGTATTGAGAAATAGATAGACCGCATTTATTTCATAAATAACATTTATAATAAGGTTAACAAAAAATAATGTTAACACAGGCCGCGAAATACAATATACCTTAGATGTACCTACAAAGCCAAGTGTGTTATAAATAGATACCACTTTGAAAGTAGAAACAAAAGTGGTTACAACAACTCCACACAGATCCCCAACCAACTGACCAATTAAAACAAGGCAAGTCGTCCGCCATCTTAAATCTGCGCAGCGGTGCATTGGCAATATCTAGCAGCAAGTTGCACCTATTACTTGGTGCGGCGTGCGTGAAACACACCCTGTATATTGTGAACATTGGACATACAGGGTGTACGATGTTCGGGCGGATTTAGCACTCTGTGGTCAACTTTACGTATTGACGAGGAGTGTTGATTGGAAATTACAATACGTTACAACGTATTGTACGTCTATTTTCCGAGTTTTAGGTAACCTAACGACTGTCCCCTACATATCTCATAGGAAACTATAGGGACCTACTGTTACAGTTTAATGAGTAGCATGGGGATTCCTTGGTTTGGCATAAATTTTTTAGGCATAGAATTGTATGGCATAACGTTTTTGCACTTTTATTAGCATAATAATACTGTAGCATAATATACAGTTTAGTATACTACTTGTGCTTTTGGTCTAACATGTTTAGGAATAATTGATTGTCCCATAATTTTTTAAAACATACTAATAATTATGTGGCATAAAAATATATTGTAAATCTGAATCTGTTGGTTAGGTTAGGTTAACATATGCCTCAGTGCGCGAGCCGAGCGAACGAAACTAGAGTGCCGCGGGAGCGGCCGGCTAAGCACCAGAACCGACTTGTAACTAATATAACTATACCAAACAATGAGAAGACTAATTTGTTTATATGCCAATGTAAATTAGGAATTAAAAGATTATGCGAGCTAACATTTATGGGCTTTTATGACAAAGAAGATTATGTGTAAACATCATTATGCGTTTATAACCTTATGCTTAATCAAATTATGCTTTTTTCCTTTCTGAAACGGCATTATCAGAAGGGGGAGTGTGGGATTCGCATCCACTAAAACCTCTCTGGGAACAGTCTTCCGCCGAGAAGTGGGGCGACATGGGGTCGCGGTTGCATTCACCATCTCACCTCAGCGGTAGGCCTAGAAAGATTACTGGGCCTCAACGCCTGCGGGGAGGATGACCCTGCTCACCAGGTCATACCCTAGGCTTGTGTGGTCGTGTAACCCGGCAAGTCCCCTGACTTTACCAACAACCCACTACGAAGGCAGAAGAAGGTGGGCAAACCTCCTCCTTGTCCTTGTATAACGTCTGCGCCGGATCGGGATCTTTTCCCAACCTACCAGGTTAATTCCCAACAAAACGCATTGATAAAATTATAATTCATACGCACAATTAGGGTGCGAGCATTTATCAGAGATAATTCGACACTGGTCGCATCGCACCGTTGATTATTATCACTAAATCATATTTAGTGCAGTCATTATCGCCGCCAGATTATTGAGTGCGTTGATAAATCGCCCGGAGAGAATCTAGTTTTCAGCCTATTTTACCGATACGGCGTGTTATTATGTGTGATCGATAATTCAGGGTTATTGGAGGAAGGTGGATGATCCGACATAATTTCCCATACAGACTCCAGAGCTTAGAACATCGAAGTAAAGTAGCATTTAGATGTTCTACAGAATACACTTCAGAGAGTGTACTGCAGAGTTACACAATTTGATCCCGACCTTTCACCTTCAGACGACGAGACAGACGTACAGATTTATGCCATCCGTTCAAGGTAGAGGTTCCTTTGACTCGTACAAAGCGGTTCAAGTCAACATTTAATGTTCGAACTGCGAAGGAATGAAACACCTTGGCGTCATTGTTTTCCGAAAAGTACAATCTGGAGGTCTTCAAGTCAAGAGTGAATAGGTATCTTCCAAGCAAGCACGCACTATCGTTGTCCGCGTTTTCACTTACCATCAGGTGAGACTGCGGTCAAGTGCTGGCCTATTTGTGTTAAAAAAAAAAAACTATGAGGAGCCAATGATGATGAAACAAGATATATAATTTCTTCATTAGAGTTTTAATATAGTAACCATTTATTAGAAAGATTTTTTTATTTTTAATTTTTGCCATAGTCAGTGTGCCTGATGGCTTGCGGTTACCGACGCCTATGGATACCTGCAACACGCGGAGTATTGCCAGTATGTTTTCAACCCGACCAACACTATATTCATTCTCCTTTTGAAGAGCCCCATGTTGTAGCTCAACGGGAAGACCGCAGCAGGGAGATCATTCCACAGTTTTTAGTTTTCTTTGTAGTGGTAGGTCTCTTTTGCAGGGGGCCGCTTGGGGAAGTACCACACCTTTGCCAGTTATTCATCCGCCAAGCAGTAATGTGCAAACATTACTGTGTTCCGGTATGAAGGGCAATATTACCAGCGAAATTACTGGGCATAATGAGATTCAACAACTAATATCTCAGGGTGACAGGCGCAGTGCAGTGCCGCGCAGTATTTTGAACTTTAAAACACTGGGTGGCACTGTGTCTGATATGGGCAATCATGATGCTTACCATCAGGCACCTGTATTGCTCGTCTTGTTACTTACTATCATAAAAAAAAAAAAAACAGTTTGCACGTATGCAAATAAGTATTGATTCAGTTTTACTCCATAAAATACGTATTAAAACTGCAAAACTTAAAAAGTGTTATCTATGAAATCTTGGGAATAATATCTTGGAGCCTGGATTTGAGCCCAATTGATGGCAATACGCTCGCGAAACTAGACCATGATGTTATCTGAATACGACGTCGATGATAGAAGAAAGTTGAGGAAAGAGACAGAGAAGGCTATCCCCGCCATGTATGAGAGAAAGAGATAGATGTACTCAAAACTTCAATGGGTTGAGTATAAAAATCATTAGCGCTTTCAATGAAAATGGCATCCAATTATAACAAACCATAAACACCCAAATAACCGGAATTCAATACCTAAAACTAGATACCGGTATTAACAGACCAATTCATAAAATAACATTAACAATGTAACAACTAATCCTCGGTCGATTGGTCACGATCATTCGCTAAACTATGGTGAGATATATGTATATAATAGTGACTGTAATCACTAAACTATGGTGCGATGGATACGAGTAGCTAATGTAATCGCGGAAGGCGGATCATTCGGCCCATCGCTAAGATTTATAATATCATAATAAATAAATAAATAAATTGTATATTGACAGAAAACGTAAACAGAGTAACTAAACATAAAGTAAAATAAAATATGAGGCATTAGTGCACCCATAATGTATTTTCCTAGGCAAATTGTTTCACGGCACGAGTATAGCGAAAACAATATATGGTTCAATAATGCCCCAAAGCCGTAAAGATTACATATACTCAGCTTTGTGCTGCGCTGCTCA
The DNA here is from genome assembly GCA_947063395.1 of Hemistola chrysoprasaria. NCBI lineage: Eukaryota > Metazoa > Arthropoda > Insecta > Lepidoptera > Geometridae > Hemistola > Hemistola chrysoprasaria. The sequence goes on along the minus strand of OX346713.1, from coordinate 1,201,288 downwards.
TATTCAATTACCTACATTATTAATACACATAATGCTATTGTATTAATTACATTAGTTCTAAAGCTACATCCTTGTGAACCAAATAATTAAAAAAAATTATCAATATACATTTGATAAATAATGAACTCGTAATATGCAAGTATCAATTTGAATAACATTGAGCCGTGCATCTGCTAATATTATAAACAATAGGTAACTCTATCGAGTGCGTTATCATAACTTCAGCGTGACCATTGCCGCATCATTCGTTGCCAAACTGTTAGGGTGGATCTACACGGGCGTAGCATTTTGCGTATCATGAAATTTTAGACATTTGCGTATAATATAATTTTAGACATATGGGACAACTTCCACACACGGTCATCTGGTCCCAAACTAGGCTAGAAGCCTGCACTATGGTAACCAGATGACTGATATACATACTTATATATATTTATAACACCCAGACACAGATCAAACAGACATGTTCATGCACACAAATGTTTGACCTGGCCGGGGATCGAACCCGGGACCTGCGGCACAGAAAGCAGCAAAGTACAATTTCATTAGGTATCTCATTAGTGGTATAATATAACATACCTTTAATAATTACATACCTTTTTGCCGAAGGGGTAGGCAGAGGTGTACTCAGGACTCAGTCCCAGGAACACCCACATTTCACCAGTTTTTTATTGGTCCCATGTGATAGGGGGCAAGCCTATTGCCATGTATTGGGCTCAGTTCCAAACTCCAGGCAGTTATAATTAATTCTTAATGAAAAAATCTAATTATTATGTAAAAAAATATTTAAAAAACAATAGCGTATCAATTGCGTATCATCCACACAATACGGACCTTTATCAGAACAATATACTGCGGAATTAAAAATACATAAACATGTAGCAATTTTACGATAATGACCCACCACTAGGCATCGCCCGGTTATAATGGTACGAATAAATACTTCGGTTTAACTGCAACGTTTGTGTTTAAACTGTTTAATGTTTTAACCGAACGTCAATTGGTTTGATGACTGTGTTGCCATTTTGACATTCTATTTTAATTTTTGTTTCGTAATTATTTATGAAAAGAAAACAGTGGGTTGGATCGTGGATCGCATTTTTTTTTCAACATACCTCATGGTAGTTTTTTCTTACTTATCGATAACAATAATAATAACAATGGTTTTAAATTTGAGTGACTGATTTGGTGGTGTTGTGGTTCGTTACCGTCCCAGGTTCAATTCCAAGCTCAGGCAAAAATTGTTATTGGATTTTTTAAATTAGGAGTCTCAATGGCAGCCTGGAATCTAGGACTTTGACCCAATAGATGGCAATAAGTCCGCCCCTTGTTATAGAGTTAGAATATTTTTTGCTTATATTCGCCTAAATAAGGCAATTTTTTATTAATTTTCCATTAAAAACGCCACAATTATATGTTAAAATAATGAAATTCCTTTTTTTATATTTGTTTTTTTTTTTGCATTATTTTATAGTTTTATAGTGTCTATCTATCGCCATCAAAAGTTATATATTCTCACATAATATCAAGAATTTATTATATACCTAAAAAAAAATTTATAATAAACAAATCAACAATATCTTAGCTATATAACAGCTGACAACTTTAAGTTTGGCAACATTTAAAGGGCCGTATATTCGACCAATAGATGGAAGCCGAAACGCGTTGAAAACTGTTAAATCTAGTGAGTGACCAATAAAATAGGCAACCGAACGTGTGTGCCGAGTAAAGCATGGAACTACCCCAAGTTGCCTGCGAGTGGCCGATACCGACGTATCCAAGCTCACCTTGTCACATTGTCACCACAGTCATGAGACTGTGGTGACCACAGCATGCAGATTACCAAAAGAATTGTTGGTTAAATGGCCACGTCGATCGTTATTATTATTATTCACCCTGTACTGTCCCACTGCAGGGCAAAGTCCTGCCTTCTCTCTTTCCATTCCTTTCTCTGGGCAGCTATTTGGGGCCAATCTTTCAGGTGTCCAGCTCGTCTTTGCATCGCATTCTGGGCCTGCCGCGACGTCGTTTTCTGTCTGGTGGAGTCCACTGAGTTGTACTCTGTGCCCACATTTCCTCCGATATGCGGCTTACATGTCTGGCCCAGTCGTACGTCGATCGTACATTATAATTTTTATATTACATAATAGAACTATTAATAAGATTTTCAAATATAACAAAAAATATTTTTAAGTATCGCCATTAATTGTAATAAATTAAGCAAATGTAGTAGAACATTTGGAACATTGGAACGCGCGTCACCATTAAAAAAAGCGTATGTAGCACTTACCCTCACTTTATTTAAATCAAATTTTAAATCAATCGGCGATTACGTTTATGATTTGACTTACCTAGAATAACGACATTTGTTATTTGGTGAATAAATGAATGAAATGATTATATTTAAAGGTATTATACAATTATATCAGAGAGGGTAGACATTTTCTCGGCTTCTCTGAGTGAGTGCACATGGATGGCATACGCCATATTATTATGTTATATGTATAGATAGTTAGGCACCTAGTAATATTTTGTGTTGCAGAATTGTAATGATATTATAGGCATAATGTAGAACTCATTTTAATTAATAACAATATAAGTGTTCGATAGTTTATCGCATTAGGTATAAGTCCTGTAAAGGTAAACTAGCTCAGAAATAAATAAAAATTGAATATTTTTTAGAATATTATTGCGAATAGAATTCTCTACCCGGCCATAAAGGATAGATGGTGCAAGGTTTTTTGCACCCAGTTTTCTTGGACTCAAAGCCCGTTTCCTTTGTTATTTTTTTCATAAACAAGACAATTTCAATTTAAGGTCTCCTGGTCTCAAACTAAGCTAGTCTGTACTATGGTAATTCTTATGCATACGGCGTTTTTATCATCTCCAATGACACGCGTATCATGAACACACGCTATCTGCGACTTTTTTATGTAACAAGTCGTAATATGCTTCGGAAAAGCGCCTATGATGAATCTATGTTTCCCAGAAAATAGTACTGCACAGTGTTTGATTGGCGTTTGAATTCAATTGCGATATAAATTAGGCAGAGAAGTCGGTTGCAGGACTTCTCTGATCTCTCGGATACACTCAAAATTTTCCAGTAATAGGGGGCATAGCATTTTTTGCAACTTTGCATTCCGTTTTATTTTATAACATTCCATCAAAATCACAGTTCGTGGTCACCGTCCCACCGGTCAATCCAACCAAGGCGGTCAATCGCGTCCGTTACTATCCGAATCGTCCGTCACCTCAGTTATGTAGGGTTAACTGAGCGCTGCTGGATTTGTACGCTGATACTAACACTATTGGTGAATGTGACCGCAGATGCCGTTTGAAGGTTATATTATTTTTAAGAAAAGTATGATAATAGGTCGATGTGCTATTTGATTTGTGGTTCATTCTTAACTTGAAACATGACTACCAACCACTTGACTTATGACACAGCTTTTTCTAAGCTGCCAAGCGGTGAACGGAAAAATCATGGAAGTATTCCTAGCGCTTGACAATGTATGCCGATTATGCTGTGAACTAGTTTGCCCGTAGACCTCAAGAGGGCAATATGGCGAATATCAGATAAAATCCAGTGATTGATGTGTTAAAAAATGCCGTCAAATTGTCGCAAGATTTCATTGTTACCATGGCTACTGTGCGTTGCGTAGCTAAGCCAATTAGCGACGAGCGTTGACAACAAAAGCCAATAATTACTTCGTATTGGTAATTAAGAACAAGCTAGCTTTTAAAGAAAACAAACGTCGTGGCCCCGTATAATCCATGACATTTGTTCGAAAGAATACTTCCATGTTTTTTTCCGTTTGGCGCTGCCAAGTCCCAGAGCCTCTGCACCGAGAGCAGGCTTCTGTGTTAACTCGTTCCGTGACCGCTACAGTGACCCGTGTTTCTATGATAATCAGCTTTGCAAGCACTCAATTTGATTTATTCGTTGGTTTGATGGAGATAAATACCCACTGTAATGTTGTTCATAATTAACAAACTAATACACACATCATGATATATTTTTTGTCAATCTTAATTGTATTGCCATTACGCCAAATCCAATGACTGGTATCCTTACTCTGAGGCCAAATTCCATTTTTTTTAAAGATATTGCTCGAATGCAATCCGATTGCGATTGTCAAAAAACTCGTGATTGTGATTGACATCTCATCACCAAAATCAATTTAGCAGGTTTTAATCGTTCGTCAATAATTAGTAAACTATTTAGTTTTGCTGTAGATACAACTAAAACCAATAGTCCTACTTTTAAATGTTAAAAAAAATAATCAACAAAACCTTCCCCCAAATTACGCCTAAAAATGTAAATTAGTCCTTAAAAATATTACGTAATAAAGGAATTAAGGAAGTCGTAGCACCGCTACGACGTAGCAGCGTATCACTGTAGCACCGCAGCCCGTAGCTCATTATCAACCCGCCACAAAGTATAAAATGTAATTGTACTAGTTTACGATAAGCATAAGCAGAAAACACGACAAATTAGCAATACTAAGAGACAAAGAACGAGCTGAGTTTGATACTATGTTCAAATCAAGCCGGCATACACATTAAATATAATAGCTTAGCTCTGCGCCTTGAGATGAACTAGTTATACTAATGTGGATAAGGTTCTGTTACTTATTTATTTTGATATTAGATTGACAGCCTCGTTGGCTCAGATGATAGTAACTCTGCTTTCTGTGCCGCTGTGCCCGGGTTCGATCCCCGGCCAGGTCTAACATATGTGTGCATGAACATGTCTGTTTGATCTGTGTCTGGCTGTTATAAGCGTATTTATGTATGTATATCAGTCATCTGGTTACCATAGTACAGGCTTCTAGCCTAGTTTGGGACCAGATGACCGTGTGTGGAAGTTGTCCCATATTATTATCATATTATGTTTAATTATTAAATACAATGAGTGAATAATTAATTATTCAATCGTTTCAAATATATGAGACGTCAGTGCGTCCGCCTATTAACCCTTAATAGCGACACTATCTTAAGGTACAATAATAATACAGTTTGTGATTTTTTTCCTTATCGAACTTGTTTGATTCCTGGCGACATTAATTATTTTTTTAAATATGTAAGTTTTTTCTAAAAAAATAGGGTCACACAAGTCATCCAGCAATTTTCAAAATTCCGTAACCGTAATTTCAGAGATGGCACTGACGTCTGAAGACCTTTAAAAAATTAACCATGTACAAAAGAGAATTCCAAGGATTGTGTTATGTTCATAGAAGCCGTCCCTTATTTTTAAACGTTTAGACACAAAATCCAAGCCAGAAAATGAATAAAACAAAGGCCTGTCCACACTAGAGCACCAGCCGCAGCACAGCGCAGCACACCAACAAATTCCCGGCTCATTTGTTTTTTATTCATTCTCCAGCGTTGTAATCGAAAGTATAAATTCGTTTTAACTGCGAGAGCAGGCCTCCGCTGGCCGATAACACGCCCCTTGTTAACTCGGTAATAAGAAAAATAAACTTAAATTATATTTAGCCTCATGAAATATCAAAGTTTGAGCGCGCCGCGTTACTGAACAAGTGTGCTGTGTGTGGGACTTTGCATGGAATGGGCTTTAGTGTAATACATCTGTGTTTTATGTCTGTGTGTGGATGCTTTAACGACAATATGTCGTTTTGAAAAATAGTTTGGCGTAATTATTGGAGTTATAAATATTCATCATTATAAATATATTTTGTAAATATTGTTGAAATTTGAATAAATTTGATTATATTAAATTTATTACTTTTTAACAAATATAATTAAACAAATTATTGTGAAATCGTGTTAAAAAAATTAAGCCCTACTTTCTTGTGCGTTCTTGTAAACGTATTTTTCCCAAAGCATGTGAGACTCATAAGTTAGTATCTATGTTGACGTAAAAAAATAATTATTTAGTTAACGTTTTACTGTAATTTTATGTATTTATTTATTGGAACACCAACACCCATGACATCACATCATCAGCCGTCATCAAAAGACGTCCACTACTAAACATAGGTATCCCCCACAGAACGCCATAAACTATTCATATGGGGGGGTTTTTGCCGTAATCACCACGCTTGTTGTGCCGCTTGGTGATCGCAGCAGTTGGAATACTTGGTACCGGCGCTGCGGCATACTCTCCGAATATGTCCTTCTGTCGAGTCTCACGGCTCCCACCAGATGAGAAAGGGGTGGACCTTATTATATATCCGGGAACCACACGGAAAACATTTATATAATTATAATGGCACTTAGCATATATGCAAAACATGTATTATAACAACATATTTATATTTAACTCATATAATAAAAATAGAATAGAACTAAATTAACTTTTACAAGAGAAAAATTGAGTCGAGTCATGAAATCGCAGACAGGACCGACAAAAATCGACAAAAAATAAATTAATTCTAAAAAATCGCTATCGCCGAGTAGGTAGTATAGTACTTTAGACCGACTGTTGGTTAAGAAAAGCCTCTTAAACAGGAAAGAAAGTTAAAAATAATTAATGCTTTCGTAAATATTCATACCTTGGCCTGAGTTTAGAGTTAACCCTCTAGAGGTGTAAACATAGTTATACATATTTTGTAAGAGCACGCTGCGTCCAAAAAAAAGAAAGGCTTTTTAAAATAAAAATTGACATTTTGTCATTAAGAAAAGAAGAAAAATTTGTCGTCATTTATTTAGTTGGAATTGTAATTAGATTTGTAACCCGTAAACAAAACGCTATCGAGATCTAACTCGAGTCCAGCGCCATCTAGATGACAGAAAAAGAACACTGCTAGGGCTGTTTTTGTGTGTATGTTTGTTCCGTCTTCACGTTTAAACTACTGTATCGATTAAGCTGAAATTTGGTATCTATCTACAGCTTAGACCCTGGAATTACGATGTTTTTGCGGGTGAAACTGTGGGGCATAGCTAGTATATTATATTTACAAAAACAATAGATGACAAGTTAAAATATTAAATTATTGTGTAGTTTTATGGAAATTATTCCATAAAACTTCGAGAAAAACTGAAATGTAATAAGGGGTAGGCAGAAGTGTACCCAGTCCCATAGTAGGTACCTCCTAGGCGAAATGTGGGTACATCGCCAGTTATGTTTTTAAGTCCCATATAATAAAGGGTGAGCCTATTACCATCCACAGGGCACAGTTCTAGACTCCAGGCTGTTATTGTGACCTAATTTCTAATTTTTTTTATTGAATCCTAATTTTCACTTTGCACTTTGTCACTAGAGTTTTTTTTTTATTTTTTTTTTTTTTGTGATAGTGAGTGACAAGACGAGCTAATCAAGTGCCTGATGGTAAGCATCATGATTGCCCATATCAGACACAGTGCCACCCAGTGTTTTAAAATTAAAAATTCTGCGTGGCACTGCACTGCGCCTGTCACCCTGAGATATCAGTTGTTGAATCTCGTCATGCCCAGTAATTTCGCTGGTAACATTGCCCTTCAGGCCGGAACACAGTAATGTTTGCACATTACTGCTTGGCGGATGAATAACTGGCAAAGGTGTGGTACTTCCCCAGGCGGCCCCCTGCAAAAGAGGCCTACCATATAGTATTCATTGTCCGTTTTTATCAGCAGTTTTTCCACATAAATCACCCCGTGTGTTTCCAAAGTGAAGGGTTCGCAAAACGACTCCGTTTTAATTTAAGTCAGCGCCGTTATCGCCGAGGCTCCATTGTTTTTCTTTCTTGAAATTTTCCGGTCAATTTGACGTGATTCCCCTTTTTTACGATTAATTCGAATTTAATTAGTTCGACGCATTGTTTCACAGAACGGTTCTCGAGTGTCATTCTTATAAGCTTAAGAAATCGAATGAAAAATACAACTTTACTGTGTATTATTTACTATGCCTATTCTTATTATATATTATAACATACTGAACAGTCATACTGAACTTCGGCCAAAAATCTGTCGAGTAATTATAGCGTGAAAAAGTAACAAACATAAGACACACATATAATATTCTTGGATTTATAATATGAACGAATGATAACTCTTTATTGGTACCACAATAATACAGAAATTAAAAAAGGAAACTTATAATAGAAACTTAAAAAAGGAAACAGATAGAGTAACAACTGGCGGCGTTATCGCTCAGAGCGATGTCTTCCAGACAAACATGTAGAGAAAGGAAATACAGATACTGACGGGACGGTGGTTTCGAAAATAAATACTTTAATAATAAATAAATAATAAAAATAAACATAACAAATAATATATAATACCTAGTTTTAATACTATCTATAACCAATACAAAATATACTAAGATTATAGATACATATATACTTATAGATACATACACAACAATAAAATATATACAAACTATATATTATATAATATTAGTACTCATTTTTAATGAGTACAACAGTGGGATTTACTAAAAAAAATCGCCGCGGTTTCACCCGCTTGCATCATCATTTTGTTTTCCTGGGTAATTTCGAGAAATATTTTACATGGATTAACTTCTTAATATTCAAAGCAACCAAACGTTGCTTGTTAGTCACCTAAAATAGATAAATTATGTAACGTATAAATTATTATATTATTTTAGCACACTTTCAGGAAAGGCATTTATTCATTAGCTTCGCAAAATAATATTTTCCAAACTAAACCAGATGATCACTATTGTGCACAACCTCAACAAAAACCTTCAGAAAAAAAGTATCTCTATATATATTCTAAGATATTGGCGTATGTTGACATATTTACGGCCTTCTCGACTATTAAGAGGTGATTTAGTATAGGCATATCTGGATGGATTCGTTTTTATCGCAGGCAATATATCCAGTGGGCTTTGGCTTTATTATGTGCCATTGTGAGGGGCTTACAAGATTTCTTCAACTGTTTCCCGAACGGATGGATATCTGATGGTTTCTACACTAGGATTGGAAGAAATATCATTCTTGGAAATACTCGAATTGTTCCAAAGGACATATCTTTTCTCAATCTCATATATTTTTACTACTGTGAACCCAGCAGCTTCGCCCGCTCGCAATTTTGTTTCTTTAACTATTAAAAAAACATAAATATTCAGCAATTTAAGGCCCTTCCAAAACCATGCTGAAATTTATTCAAACTCTGAATATATTCTCTCAGAATACATGTTACATCATTGATTTAAAGAAAAGGAGAAAATTAGGTACTAGCTTCTCGAAAATGGAAAGCTCAAATTAGGTCCCTTTAGGTTCACATAAGTCAGTAAAGTTAGCGAGTCATTTAGCATGCGGTTCCAACGGAAGACAAGCGCTGGCTGTTTACAGCCAGCACCATGCTGAGTTGGAACCGTGTTGGGACATACTTTTTTTCTACATGTACTCTAAACTATTGTGTATGAAGTGTGTGATATGTCTCAATAAATGTTTTTCTTTCTTTCTTTCTTTCTTTCATTTTATAATATGTAGTGATAGTGATTAAAATACAACATTGCGGCGCTTATAAAACATTGAAACTCTAATCTAAAGCAGTCCAGTACTAATTTTCGGGAATCTACAGATACGGAGCTGTAATTGCTTGATCATGAAACGCACATCGTCATTGAAAAAATACGCTCTTAGAAGCAACCAATTTCTTATTAATTAGTTTTACCACTTCTTATTGACTTACATATTATTTAGAAAAATTTCATAGCAATATTATTGAGCTAAAACATTTACTCGAAGAATTACGTATTGAAGATAAATATTAAGATGCCATTCAGCGTCCGATTTTCATCCGATAGTTAGTAACTTATAGTCGTGATTTACATTAAAATTTGATGCATGAAGTTGGCTGCAGAATGGTATCTTCCAGTATTGCAACTTTAACAAATGATGAAAGACATCCTTTATCCAAGTCTGTCAAAAATGTAATGAAACTACCAACAAAAGCATCAAAAGGTGTAGCATTCTCAATCCTTGTAATCCTAGGGCTGTCCCTTGTAACTGTAAGACAAGGAAGGGCGAAGGGAACGAGTTAATGCCTCATCTTAGGCCCTTATTCTTGATCGACTCTTGATTTTAGACAAGATTAGTTTTGCGCATATTAAAAATATTTTGATAATGGAAAAAAGCAAACACTTCTACGAACTAAATCATTATTGGAATGATCTACGGAGCTCCTAACAAAAATTGACGCTAAACAACTTTGGAAATTGTTAACGGAGCAAAATAAATACGGATGGTGGTGCTTTCTTTATTTGTGAATAATATAATTTTTCCCAAAACAAAAACAATGAAACTCAACATTAAAAAATAATAATAATACACTACTACAGCTACACAAAAAAGCAATTTTTTAGGATGGCTACTTACCGCTTTTCCCTATCTCCTTTGTCACCATGGGTGACCACTGTGATTTTTTTATTTTTCCCTCTTGTCACCACTAGTGACGGCATGACTAGGACCTTGAAGAAGGAGGTAGGGACCAGCGGGAAGCACCCAATTTTTTACAGACAAATGCCCAAGTATTTGTCTTTAATATAAAATTGTAGCTTTGTTCCCTTATAATAATGGTTATAATATTAAGAATAGTATAATGTTTATATGTAGACACCTACCTACTTACCTACTATTTTATCAGGGTAGCGTGCCTTTATTGAAAGAAGACTAAACAATAGAGCTACCTACTTACTATCTACCCTAAATAAATAAATTATGCCATAGAACACTTCGAAAATCCACAGGCCGACATGTCAGCCTATAGAAAATCCAAGTGCTTTAAACCACTGTCAGATGGCAGTGTACCCAAGATACTGGCGGCATTGCCACGTTGAATAGCAATGCTTATACGTTGAGCCAGATAAACGCCAGCATTTTGATCACGCGTCGCCTCGACCAAGCGCTAAGATAGATTTTTGAAAATGCGGTGAGCTCCTGGCCCCCAACGGTCCCAGAGTTTCGATTCCAAACGCTTCAAATATGTATCCGCTACTTGAGTAGCATTATGAATATGGGCCTTGATGTTAATTGTGATGGGGTAATCATGGTATTGGATTAGAAATGAAACCGCGAACAGGGACGTTTCGATAGTTACGGGACATTTCGTATGGGATTACTCATAATACCGTACGTCAAGAATCATGAAGTCAATGTTGAGGCATTGACTTCATAATCATTGATTTAAAGAAAAGCGCTTACTCAACAACTGGCACGTGCAATTTGCTTAGTGTGAAGTGAGCGCAGTGCAATATAATGAACAACAAAAATAAAAAGACGTACCTAAGACCGAAGTGCGACCGAGACAAACAATATTAGTCGCTCGTAAGACCTAACTTTACTGACGTACGTGGACCTAATGGGACCTAATTTGAGCTTTCCATTTTCGAGAAGCCAGTACCTCATCTCCCCTTTTTTTTAAATCAATGTTCATAATATTTACATTCGTCTTCGGCGTATACCACCCATATAAGGTAATATTGAAACGACGTAAAAGACAGGATTGCTGCCCATCAACGCCGGTCGCCTACATCACCGACCTTAAGCTACAGTCCACTCGTCTAAGGCGATCGGTCGCACAGCGGTCGTCCTGTCCGGAACATTGTGATCCTTAACCAGCCGAATCATTCGGAACATCGTCGTAAAAGCTTATGAATTATCTCATAAAGACAGCGAGAACGACTAGACTAGATGCAATAGGGAATCTATGGGGAAGTCCAGCAGTGAACGTCCTATTGCTAAGATAATGATGATATATGAATAATCATATCTGTGTAATATATTTTAAGTTAAAAGTATTTTTATGTGATGTAATTATATTTTATAATATACTGATCTTTTAGCGACCAGAAAACCCTGACATTTTTTGAGACCTCCGTGGCAATTCCGCCGTAGTTCGAAGGGTTACCGACAGCCTGAAGATGGTGCCTTTACACACATCACCTCCTATTATATTATGGGGCCACAAAAATGGCGAAATGTGGGTGTATCTACTATGGGACTGAGTCCTGGGTACACCTCTGCCTACCCCTTCGGGAAAAAGGCGTGAATGTATGTTATGTTATGTTATAATGGCTATATAAAAAGAAAGCCTATAAAATAAACCTCCAGGCTGAGATAATTCCTATTAGAAAAAGTCAATAACAGTTTTTGCCTGACTGTAGAGCTTGCGACTACGTACTAGGTATTATGCCATCAAGGCAGTCCTTCCTTAAGACCTTCAATTTAAACTAGGGTTACTTCATAAAGTAGGTTTAAAATTCAGCAATCTTGACGTATCAACCAATGATTAGCTGAGCAGTCACCACCTCACCACAAATGGTGTAAGATGTAGGGCGTGTCAATAGTAATCCGGACGGGCACGGCCGGTCGCGGCGCGGCGCGGAGACTCTACGGTTAATGCCTTAATCTCGAGGTTGGACTTACACCGGGCAGGATCTTGTGGATAAGATAAATAAGGTTCTTAGCTAAACAGGTTTTTCAAATGAGTCGTTAAAATCTAACCTATTGTCACATTATTCTTCTATATTAAAATCGATACAAACAGGTGAACATAACGCTTGCGAGTTCTAACGCACCTCCAGCGCTGTCTAGTGCATTTTTGGTTAGATTGATGGATGATGGTTAGATGATGGTTAGATGAATGGATGTTTGTTACTCTTTCACGCCGAAACTACTGAAAAGATTCGGCAGAAATTTGGTATATAAGGTAGCTTAGACTCAGGAATAGCACATAAGGTACTTTTCCCCGATATTCCCACGGGAACGATGTTTACGCGGGTGAAACCGCGGGGCGCAGTTAGTATAATATTAACAAATCGTATCAATTAATTTTTAAGGAATAATGTGCTCCTTCTGGAGTATATTCGTATCAATCTGCTTACGCTGAATGGAATTAAGTTTAAACATTATATAATTTTATAAGAATATTCTATAAATAGGGTATGTTTATACAAATATTGGATTTTTCCATTAGGAATTATCTCAAAACTGCCTGGAGTCTGGAACTGTGCCCGGTACATGGCAATAGGCTCGCCCCCTATTACATGGGACCAATAACATACTGGCGAAATGTGGGTGTATCTACTATGGGACTGAGTCCTGGGTACACCTCTGCCTACCCCTTCGGGAAAAAGGCGTGAATGTATGTTGTTGTTTGTTGTTGTATGTACTAGATAATCTGAAATTTTTTACCTATATGGGTTGTTGCTATATTAGTTGGTAAAATCTTAGAATAACACATAATAATAAGTTGCTTTACAGTGGGCTTAACCGCGGAGCCACCCAATGTTATACTGTGTTAGGAAAAATTTTAGTATATTCCATAAAATTAAATATTTTGTTGTTGACAAATTATAGTATCTCACCAACTCTTCCTGTGACCATGAACATTGTAAAGTATATTTAATAATATACTAGTGAAAGAACAACGGCTTTGCTCGCTCGCAATTATGAAATATGGCAGTTTTATACCAAAATTTTGACGCCCTTTTTAGACCCTTTAGAATGTGATGTTTTAAAAATCCGTTCTTAGCACACGTCCAGACAACGAAATGAACCTAAATTTTAAGTTTCCAGTCTCTAGGATCAGTGGTTTGCGCTCTGCGTTGCATGTTAGTCAGTGAGTCATTTAGGATTTTATAATATATAGTGAATAGTGACTATACTCGATAAAATCCTTCTATAGTTGTTTAATTTAATGATTATCCTTCAAGAGTCTTATCCTGACAAATCCAACGTGGTCCAACATCACCTTGAAGGTGTCTCACCGAGCTATAACTCTTAACGGCGGAGGCGCCCTCGTCGACGCGTTGAGGAATTATTATTATGCGAATAAATACTCCAAATGTCACGAATAAATGTCCCCCTTCTCCCCTTATAATCCAGGGGAGACGGGGAGACAAATGCCATTCGATCTTGGAGAAAGCCCCGTAATAGTTTTAAAGCGGAGCTAATTTTGTTGAGGTTTTTGAGGGGTTTGTTTTTGTGAATGAAATTACTCATTTTAAGTTGAAGGGGTGTTCTGACACAAAGTCATACATACCTACTTTTATACGTAGGTAACTTCGGGATAAAGACATGATTTTATGTTATGTTACTGATTAATAAAATATTATCTTCCATATTGTATTTAATTTAAATTATTGCAAATGAATGGAGCGCGTGGTATTTTACACAGTAGTCTGGTAGACAGTGTAAGCAATTCAACGTCATTGCTGGTAGATTATAATTGTTAACGTTGTGGTTTTTCCGTGGACCGGCAGATTTTTTTTCGCAATTTTAGAGTATTATTTTAAGTGTTCAAAATTGTGAGTACAACGACCTTTTAAGTGGTTGTTTTTTTTAAACTTGACACAGTTGTGAAAAATAAACCTAATCCCGTATTTCCATGTTCCTTCATTTTATTATATTCATTATTTTCTTCATAATCTAGAATAACACATAGTCTTTATCTCAGCGTGTCCAGGCCCTCAGCATATCAAATGTAAACTTCAAAGTGCATTTCAACTGTTCGTGTGTAGCAGTAATAATATTATAGACAACCGTGTGTAGTGCCACTAATATTAAGTTAACTATTTGTGATCTGTAAAAACTGAATTTTATCTATGAATTTGATACCTAACATTTGAAAATACATCAAAGTTTACTTCAAAGCTACATTCCGAGACCGCTTCACCATTGAAGATTCATTCTTCCGGATCGGTCTGTCATTCAATCTTCATCTCATGCTCATTCGTCCAAATTCATCGCTACAATATACCATCTCATATTTTTTATCAATTAATATTATATTTTTAAGTTTAAAATACATCACAAATATCAACAATCACCCACCTGCGCGCCGAAGCGACATTGAGTTTACCAAATATCGAGTAAAACCGCGGTGTACCATTATTAAAACAAAAATTGCTCGCTTAAAGAGAAAATATGATAAGACATCTGATACATTCTATCACATAATTCAATAACCAAGTATCTCCCACACAGCTACCCCCGAGTCGAGCAAAACGCTGACACCACGCAAACTTATCCCGGCCACTTCCCCAACACCTTGAGGCCATTAAGGCCCTAATGACTGCCTGTAAATTGGCCATAACTCAGCCTGGGCCGTAAATAACGGGAACACTTGATAAGGCCCTTGTCGCGGTGTCCGTCTTAGTTTTAGCATGTAAGATTTATTTGGTCGAGTGGATTGCGAGACATCGGGACGGGACAACTATCGGCCATGTGTATTGGGAACTTGCTGGGTTGCACAATTGAGTCGGGTGTCTTAAGATTAATTGGTTTGAAGATATTTTCCAAAGTGGAAGACGATTTAAGTAGATTTCCTCTTTTACTGTGAACATATAGCAACCATACGCAAAGCTAGATACATATTTTATTGTACACTTATAATATACACCATACCCAGGACTCAGTCCCATAGTAAGCACACACACATTTCGCCAGCATGTTATTGGACCCATGTAATAGGGGCGAGCCTTATGTATAACAATGTCTTGTCGATAATATTATGTTGTCGATCAAAAGTTCCTCCTAAAAATAGTGGAACAATCGTAAGTCGTGTATCAGGATCGTAGCAGTTATAGAGAAATAGTTTAGAGTCGGGTGGAAGTAGAAGTATCTTATCGCATAGTATTATTAGATAGGTTCGGTCTTAAGATTTATAATTCTATGTGGGTAATACTAAGGTGAAGTAATACTAAATGGAGAGGAGAGACTTAATACTATCTATCTGTCAAACAAAACACTTTGCAAAAGAATTTAATAGCAAGATTTCGAAATGGTTTTTAACAAAAACCGCATTAAATTTAATTGTGTAAATGTCACATATCGATAATAAGCGGCAATAAATACGCAAAACAGTCGGCGAACGGTCGGACAATAGCAAAATTCATTATGAGCACGCGTCCTGCAAATGATAACCTCATTTCGTTGGTGGGATGAATCAAACGCACATTAAAGCATTGTCATATAAGAGAATTATTGTGACGCGCCTCTCGTTACTACTCTTCGACGCTGCCGGCGGATGCTGGGACAGGAGTTCCGTGGAGTCAATATTGGGAATATATAATTGAGATATTGCTAGAGTTGCAACAGATCTATTAATCGGACTAACTACTAAAAATTTAAATGTTCGGCTTGTAATTAATAATCGAAAAAGATATTTTTTAATAGTTTTTTTTTTTCATTTGGACGCTACGGTGTTTCGGATGGCACGATAAACTGTAGGCCCGGCTGTTTTGTGTGATATAATTAACAGCTTTCTAGAGGAGGGGGCTGTTGTTAGCCGTTAGGCCATGTCGGAGTCCTTGTAGGAATTTTGGCGGCCTGAAACTTCGACAATTCGGGTTGTCTAAATAATTCATACAATTGGACTCCACCAGTGTCATTGGGAAAACTAGATTTGTTAGAGTTTAAAAATAAAAATTTTGGTACCGAGGTACACTAGAGTTGAAGGCTATCTTATAATCTGATTATAGCATTTAGGACTGATCTGATAGAAATGCAGTCTGTTACGATCTATAACATCTTTACCCGTTTCGTAAAATATGCGCTTTCGATGTTTTGCGTTTGTTTTTATACTATAATAACTAGTTAGACTAAACTCACTACTCTTCTTAGCGTCTAATTGTTTGCGATCATTGTAAGAACCATTTCTCGATTCTCAATTTGCGATAACACTAAGTTTAACGTCATCTGAGCAAGGGCACAGAACAGATAATAATACTGCGTGTAGAATGGATACTGTCATCCACCCACAAATCAGGCCTTCTTCACCCCGCGAGCGAGATTGAGCTCTCAACGAGCCCCGCTTCGCTGGGAAATCACCTCACGCACACTCTTGCGCATGTACAAAACTCCATGTGTGCAGTATCTGTGTAGTGGGTAGTTATATCGTGACTTATGTATGTAAATTGAGTCAAGTGTCCGGAGTGTGGCAAGGGGCAACGTTCCATCAATCTTATTAATAATTATAAAAAATATTTTAGTCTAAAAATGCTCCACAGTTTTTATGTTCTTAAATTCTGCATTATCGCCGAACATTATGACAGGCCCGTGATATATACTCGGACGTATTATGAAAGCAATAAATAAATAAATTCCGCGGAAATTTAGAACGCATCCGATTTTATTGTTCTGATAATATAATGATGGTTTGTACGTCGGCCGCTTTGTTCGCATTATCTATGGGTGGTTCTGATTTATTCTGTTTAATTTGCAGATAGTTTATTTAGAAATTATTGGTCCCGAGTGACGATGGGGCTCATAATAGTGTAGTGTTTATGAGAATCACGAAGGAATATCTACTTACGCTATGAGCTTTCATGCAAATAGAGACGTTGTAATCATTTATGTAATCATTAACGTGAAGAAATTCTGTTGCCTACTTATGTAGAACATACGCAGCTTTGTTTCCATCACTCATTAAATTAAAAAATAGCAGATATATATAAAACCCGGGTGTCAGAAAGAGATAAAGACAGCTACGTAAGCAACAAACCTGTAACATCGGTGCAGGACGAGGTGCGACGGACTTTTGAATCAAACCAATTAGCTTGATTTGAGTTAGCTACGCAAAGCAGGGTAAAACGTATCTACCTTAGTTTATATAAAAGATCACTGTACAATGTAAAAAAGTTACGTTTTTATAAGGTGAAACAAAATGCTACCGAGTTCTAACTTTACTCCAGCGCCATCTAGATAACGCAAAAAAACAGCGTTAGCACTGTTTTTGTATGTATGTTTGTTCCGTTTTCACGCTAAAACTACTGTACCGATTGGGCTGAAATTCGGTGTATAGATAGTTTAGACCCTGGAATAACATAAAAAGTACTTTTCATCCCGATATTCCCACGGGAACGAAGACAACGTGAGTGAAACCGCGGGGCACAGCCAGTAATTAAATAAAAACCTTTGATTATCAAATTTCCAAAAAACGTACAATTAAAAAATCTTGGTTGTTACCTTATTATTTTTTTTCCACACACGGTCATCTGGTCCCAAACTAGGCTAGAAGCCTGGTTATTACTTTGTTATATTATATATTTAAAGTTTTGATATTCCTAAACATGGGAGTTATTTTAATTTAATTAAGTTTATAGTTGTGTATCGCTGATATATTGAATTACTGATCTGATTACCAACCCGCACTATTTACGGTTACAGCGATTTTAATCTGTTTTATCTAGTTTTTGTGGTAACTGACAGCCACCGCGATCGTGTTGTAGTGACGTGTGCGGTCCGTGCTAAGAGATCATGAGCCACTGCTTGAAATGATCACTGATAGAATTTCAGTTTAAATAATAATCATATTGAATTTTTTTTCTTCATTGTGTAGCTGTGGAAAACTTTGCTAATTTGGTTAAGCCTCCAAGGTGACTTAATCACTGTACAAATGGTTAGTATAAAAACATTAAATTATTAATATCTTGTTATTTTAACTTACAATAACAGTAACACGACGTATTTATATATTTATGTTATAATAACAGGTAAATAAAATAAAAATATTACGCTATGGACTCCCTCAAGATAATAAGTCTAAGTTAGTCCAATAAAAACGCCTAATAATAAATTATGTAAAAAAAGGTCCAAACGTTCTTGTTTGGAAATGTTTGATGTACAAATAAAAAAAAAAAGAAACAGTAACACGATAATAATTTATTCTCGTTAAGAGAGAGAGATTCCTGCATCATTATCTCTTGACTTTTCATGATATTTCACTTTTTATTTCGATAATTTTATGATATTATCACTATAATTTTTTTTTGCGTCGGTGGCATAGTGGCTGCAAGTTCGACTGACGATCATGAGGTCCCGGGTTCGATCCCCAGGCCAGGCAGTGTTAATTATTGGATTTTTCATTAGGGATTCTCTCAATAACTGCCTGGAGTCTAGAACTGTGCTCGGTAGATGACAACAGATCGCTCGTATGTTACTGCACTTTTTTCCAGTTAAAATTTTTTGTCTACAAATTCCATTTTAATGTTGGTTGTTTCCAAATTGTTAGTGATATAAATAGTCGTAATACGAATGGCTCTCAGCTCGCAGACTACAATAAATAAACCGACATTTTTGTTGTTAATTAATTGTATTTAATGTGCAACTCTGTGTTTGATTGCGGTAAAACCAAGCGTATATTGTAATTATTGTTTTAATTCGCGCCATTGTCGGTTCATTTTAATTTATGCGGATTTGACAAATCGTTTTAAAAGGTTATAATTAAATGTCATTACCAGAACGCTTTTGAGTATGTAAAATAGAGTTTATAATCGTAGTTTAGGTTAAAATTATTATCAGTTTAGTACCTAATTATTCTATTTTTACTACTAATTATTTACAGGTTAATTAACACGACATAATCTGTAAATAGGTGCACGGCATGACATAGTATTGCATACATACGACCTGAACAGCCTCTCTCCCTCTCTTGCAAGAGTTTAATGAAGGAGATGGTTATTGTTTTGTTTTTATAACTTTTTATTAAAATAATTAATTGTGTGAGTAATTTGATGGCACCAGTTTTTAATGATGAGATGATTTCGGAGCATGTCGTTTTACTTTTAATATTTTGTATGTCATGCTGTGTACTTATTTACAGATACTATGGCCCATGTTCGCGCCAGGTTTTAGTAACCAACTTGTATAATCATCATCATTGCAGTCGTTGGCAATCCACAGCTAAACATAGGCTGCTCATAGATTGTAATGTAGTCCGATTGTAAGCGGGTTGCGCCCAGAATGTCCCTGCGATCTTTAATTAATACGATTATTTTTGGTTTGTTTTTCTCATCCAAACAATAAAATTAAATAATGAGGGGGATTTACGGTGGGGATTTTTTGACTATGCCATCTTTACTAGGTAATCAATCCGCCTTCAAACTGTAACGGAAACTCAAAGAAACTATATTTAATTAAAACTTAAAAAGACACTTTTACACGTGAATAAATAAAATTACTGAATATTAATGAATCCTTCTGGGTGGACCTGTAAAATAATTTATTAAAATAGGTACATTTAGTTCAAAATATTCAGTATTGCGATATCAATAATTTCAAAAGATGTATTATCAATAATAAACACGGTCGGTGCTGTCAGTATGTTTGTCTGTCAGCAGCTGCGCGCGCGCGGATCTACGCTGAGATTGAGAGCGGCCAATCATTGCGTCTTATTTCGGGTATGTAGACCTATTAATTTGTAGAAATACTAATTAATAATAATATTTATTAATGAAATAGATTTCTATTTCCCAATTTTGAATTAAGATCAAAAATAAAAGCGTAACTGTAAAAATCGCAAAGGAAAAATTTAAACATTATAAGGTACTGTGCCCCGTGGTTTCACCCGCGTAGACATCGATCCCGTGAGAATAACGGGAAAAGTACCCTATGTGATAGTCCAGGGTCTAAGCTACCAAATTTCAGCTCAATCTGTTCAGTAGTTTTAGCGTGAAAGAGTATCAAACATCCATCCATCCATCAATCTAACCAAAACTGCGCTAGATGGCGCTGGAGATGAGTTGGAGATGAGCGTTTTGTTCACCTGTTAAAAACTTAAGTTTTTTACATTGTACTGAAATTTGAGATTTATAGAATTAGTAAGATATTAATTAATGGTTTGAGAGACAATTCACTATTTGACTTGAAAGAGCTATTTGACAATTCCTGTTTACTAGGTTTTCACCACTTTTACACTTCGACTGCACCTTGTACGAGTATAATTTTTATTGTAAAAATTAAGTGCGGTGATTTGACCATACGCATAATATTCGATTTCATCACGGTTTTTGGAATTAAAATACATACAAAGATAATATTTTATTGTACACCACACGTATAGAAATAATACAAAGGATAACAAACTATACTTAGATGTACAAGCGGCGGTCTTATCGCTATTAAGCGGTTTCTTCCAAATAATTGATTTATAGAGAAGTTTTATTAACAGCAAAATAAAATTGCGCGCATCAAAAAGTTTTTTCAAATTAATGTTGACATTATTATCATACCATTATAACCAATCACACCTTTTTCCTTTAAGCGTAGGCAGAGATGTACCCAAGACTTAGTCCCATAGTAGGTACACCCACATGACATTTGGCCAGTATGTTATTGGTCCTATGTAATAGGGGGCGTTCCATCTATCGGACACAGTTCCAGACTCCAGGCAGTAATTGAGATAATCCCTAATGGAAAAATTCAATATGGAACACTGCCTGACCTGGAGATCGAACCCGGGACCTCATGATCGGCAGTCGAGCTTGCGCCCCCTACGTTAAATATTCTTTATTCTAAACTAGTTTCCAAACAGATTTATTTTTCTTGATCGGTGAACCAGGTTTTAATAAAAGGAGAATCATTCTGTTTTGGAAACTGGTTTCGAATCATTAGTTTCCAAAGTGGCCAAAGAGACGCCACCGAGCCTTCCTTAAGATGTGATGAGACAGTTGACATTAATATTTGACACCAAACATGTAAAAATTAAATATATCAGTTGTAAGAAAATGTCATGTCTGTAATATTGCTAAGGTTTGTATCCACAGAGCGCGAGAAGCGATGAGCGATTCATTCTCCCGATGACGAATTGTTCGCGTCGAGATCTCGGTCGAGAGTAAACATTCGACACAACTGTGCCGCGGGTATGGTGACCATCATTATTTAACTGTTAACTTATAGTATTATATTATCATGATTATCATCATCATCATCATCTAAGCCGTTGAAAGTCCATTGCTGGACATAGGCCTCTCCCATAAGATAATTATTTATCTTATGGATCTTTTTTTTGTATTATAATCTATTGACAATAAGTTTAAGAAGTTATAATCTTGACATAATAATGATATTTTTGTTTTTTAATATAAAACCTATTTTATACATTTTTAAGAATTATGAAATTTTAACACTTTCAAAGTAGTTGTTGTTATGTTATGTATGAAAGATACTCGTAACATGATGTTAATAAATGAATATGATTATAAGGGGGGGGGGGGTTGCCTTTACAGAGGACGCTACTTTCAGTCGTCCTTCCTTTCTCTGGGACTTATAATAAATATAATTATAGAAAAACTACAATTCCATTTAGAGAAACATTAATTGTTGATTGAATAAAAGCAAAACTTATGGAGACTGATCGGTTTTAGTTTTTTTTTCTGCAGTTAACTCGAGGTCTGCTTATGCTAAAATGTATTCTTTTTTTTTTTAACTTGTAGTTTATGCCACAGATTGCCTTTTATAAAATGAACTGTGTAAATCTTCTATATATTATTAATCCGCCGTTAAAGTTATATTTGAACTGGTTCTAAAACGATAAAAATTGAAGAAAACTTGACAGGATAATAGAAAATTTTAGGAAATTCTGAAGATGATCTATGAAGTTTTTGCTATAAACGGTATATATGTTAGGTAGTTCTTAATATGAAACGATATTCAGAACTCATAGCCACCCTACCATCTCTCGCCCGTTCCTTGATTTAAATCCTACAACAAAATATGTACTGTTTTACGCGCACCCAACGACGGATTTATTATTTCAAACGGCATGATTCACGAGACCGTTGTTATATTACGTTTTTAACATATAAATATTTGTAATCTGTATACTTGTATATTGCTTTATGGAAGCCGATTTATGGTTTCCACGACGTTAGATGGTGTGGAGATGATGAAATATTTAAATATTCCGCTTATTCTGCTTTCTATGGTGCTTCGGTTTGGTCTAGTGGCCTGGCATATTTGCTTGATGTGGTTCTATAATTATTGATAAAGACAAAATAGCTGTACCTAGCTTTTAATTATTTAAAACAAATAAAAAGACATTCTTAGGAAATAGTGTACGTTTCTATAATAAAATCCCAAAAGGGATAACTGGGCTCTCAGAGGGTAAATTCAAAACCTATATAAAATCTTGTGGGAACACAGATCCCGCCAAAATCTACTTTACTAATGAAGGCTTATTACAAAGTCAACCAGTACATAGAGGACAAAGATGCTTGGAAACTTCTGCATAGCCGCCTCGCGGCACCTTCAAAGAAAACGAATGTAAGCAAACCAAATATTGTGAAACTATCTGTTGAAAAAATTAAGCCCTACAAGTTTCTTGTGCGTTCTTCTTGTAGAGGTCTTTCCGAACGCACGGTAGACTCAGTACTGTTTATCTTCATTGACGTACAAAAGTGTCAGCTTATGACCTATTTGAATAAATCTGTTTGAGTTTGAGTTTTGAATTGATGACTTTTTTAATTTCACTTTCAACATTAGCCAATAACTATTAGTAATTAGTATATGGTTATAGAACTGACGAATTTCACACAATCCTATGAAAAGCTGACAAAATCTTTTTTTCATATTCCCCTGTTTCCACCAAAATTTATGAAGAAATTCAATAAATTAATATCGAAAAATAAATAAATATAGTTTTTATTTCTTAAAAATTGGCAATCATTTTTGGTATTTAAACCTTCAGTTGTAAACAATATTAAGATGAATTAGAATTAGGACTGAATTAGGTTCAATAACGACCTGTTCAATAACAAAGATAAATGAGAGTAAAATATAGGTATGTCTCTATCATTTTTATTTGCTTTTAGTTTAGTTTAACGATTTCGCGTGTCATAATTGAGAGAAATTATCTTGCTTCGACTATTTAATTTACTGTTAAATATCAAATCTAGAATAAAGTGATCCGCTTACAAATTAAATTTACAAGTGAAAGTTCATTTAGAATAGTTTGGTCTGTCACAACGTACAACAACACTACAATACTATAGCGAGCGTACGCACCACATTGTTGGTTTAAAACAGCTGACTATTCCTGCTGTAAGTTCCACCTTATTTTCCAAACAGTATCCTAAAATAAAGGCGAAGACAAAGCCATTTAACACCTAATATTCACCGGCTAGAAACCAGGAGTCCTAGGTGGAGTAAAACACGTTGAATTTAATATCTGTTTAGCTTGGTCCGCTAAACCTGGAGTAATTCCGTCGGTGCTCGTAAAGAGGCGCGCATGCAGTTTTTGCGGCGCGCGTGGTCACCTCACAGTTAAGGGTAGGCGTGTCTTATTAACGATAATTAGATGTATAGTAATTTTTAAACTTTCGCGATTCGTGATAAATGTGTTTAGCGCGATTAAGTCCCGTCTCATTCATAAAATTAGAAATATATTTCTATTAAATAAAAATTTGGAGTTAATATTGTCTTTTCTGTTTATTAAACAAATATTAATGTCCTGATTAACACCCAGACCCAATATTCGGATCTAGAGACCTGAAATTTTGCGTTTTTAATATGATACAGATAAGAAAGGTTAAGGATGGAAATCCTAAAATTCCCATAGGAAAGAAGTCATGGGATTATCTATTGTACTAGGCACATAATATTGCGAAACATCCCATTATCCCATAGCTAGCTAACCCTGATGAATGTTGACCTATGTCAAGTTTAAAAAAATAACCAAAATATGCAACCCTCAAATAGTCATCCCCTTAAAACTTGTCCGGGTATTTAGCAAAGTATTTATAGGTGTGCGCAAAGAGGCTTCCGATCTGTGATATTATGCGCACGGCGGTGAGCTTTACCTGTTTTGTGACGGTATTAGAGGGTTAACTATATGCACTAGAGACCAGGTCTGAATACTTCAGGGTTATGTGGCAACTTGCACCGAGTTTAGTTTAGATAAGTACAGGTTTTACGGGTCGGGACAGGAATGGTCATTAAATAATATTTATACTTTAAAAAGTTAATTTAAGCTTAATATTGCGGCGTTTGTGGCCCAGTGGGAATGTGCCCGGTTTCGAATCTGGATTTCTGACTGGAAACGACCTTGGCCTGACAGGGCGGAGCGGCACCACGTACCCTCAGTAGTGGTCAGTAGCAACGGCCGAGGTGGACAGTCAGAACGGTTAGGTGGTCAAATAATTCAAAATTCTGCGCGGCACTGCACTGCGCCTGTCACCCTGATACAATAGTTGTTGAAACTCGTCATGCCCAGTAATTTCGCTGGTAACATTGCTCTTCAAACCGGAACACAGTAGGTAATGTTTGCACATCACTGCTTGGCGGATGAACTGGCAAAGGTGTGTTACTTCCCCAGACGGCCCCCTGCAAAAGAGGCCTACCACTACAAAACATGTGGTGATTATATTATTTGGACCGTGCTGGGGAAACCACGTAAAGCATTGGTCTTAAGATGATATACGTACGATGCATCACGCCCCGGAAAATCTGGAATTTTCTAGATTCAGCAAGCTTAGGCAGTGAATTATAATCCATACGGGCTGCCACTAAAGATCAGGCCCCTAGGATGGAAAAGAAATAATAATAAATAATAACTCGTACTAATATTAACATACCATCACACATTTTTCCCAAAGGGGTAGGCAGTTATAAAATACTTGGTTATAGAATAATAATTACGAAAGTTAGGCGTATTTCTTAATCAACGGTTTCGTTATACCAAAATTCGGGCCACGTCTCTAGTACTACTTCACAAGATCAAGGCGGTACAGTCAGTGACATAACCTCCGAAGCAACAAATAACTCAGCGGCTAGATTTGTTGTCGCCGTCTATTTCGCCGGCGACAGCACAGTAATGAAAGCCGCTTATCTTCGTGAATGTACCTCAGTCTCAGAGCTTTATCGCCACTGTACCCGACTGTACCTCAACTCGGCTAATCGCGACACTTGAATTTAACTGGACATTTGCATTTTTATATTTTTTAGCTTTACTTCCTAAGTTCTACAATGTTTGGTTTTAATCTACATTGTGACAGTCTGTTGTGATTGCCTCGGCACTGCCTTCAGAATAAATACGTGATAATTTAATTAATGGAATGTACACTCTGACAGAACGGGGTTACCTCTATTACACTGCTCGAGTCAATTCATATTGGGTTATGTGGACAATCCATACTGTCAAGAGTTTCAGGTCGCCAAGATTCCTACGCAGCCTCCGACATGACCTAACAACTGGCCCCTACATTTCTTATAGGAAATCGCCGGGACATATTATTATAGAGACGTTATGTAGTGGTAAATGAAGCTAATAAAGCGCTTCAATCAGCTCACCGTACAGTCACAGTGTAATCGAGGCCGTGCGCCGTGCGCCAGCCCACGCTCGTCATAAATCGGCACCCCCACACGCGCGCGCTCGTAAATACGCCGCAGGTGTGCGTAGTGGCGCGTGTTATCGTTACACGCTCCACGTCATGTCGACTTACTACCAGTAAAGACACTGTGAACAATTTAACAGAGCAAATCACTTAAAATTTTAAACAAACTACGTACAAATTTTCTCTTAAAACAAAAACCAAAATTAAAAAATGAAAACTGACAGGAACCCGATGTGTCACTTTGACGTTTTTACCTATCGGCGTACTCTTGACTACTTTTTTATTATTTTAATGTTATCATTTTGACATCCACAATCATTATTACTTTAAAATTATCGTAATTAATGTTTTATGTAACTGAATATGTTATATTTAGCAATTGTAAGACATTGTATTGCTATGAAGCCGTACTAGTTAATAAACTAGGTAAATAAATAAAATGTAATAACATAATATAATGTTTTATAAATGTTTTATTAATAACAAATGCTTATGTTTTGCACTCATATTTAAAACTAGTTTAATTATAATGTATTATTTAAATTATGTGCATAAAATTGTGTGGCAAAGTGACACATACGAGTATATAACAAAACTTTTAACTTAATTCCCTTTCTGAAATGAAGTTTCTGTAATGTCTATTCTTGTAGATTCAAAACCCGCTTGCTTTTCACTTTTATAATTTAGGAAATCTATCAGCATTTTTAATTGCACAGTAGCATAGATTTTCAAGTATTACATGATATTTTACTAAGAAGAAAGCGAGATTATTTACTGACTCCACTGTGGCTTTTGCTCCGATCGGCTTGCAATGTTTTTTGTTGTAGAAGTTATAACACTGACGGAAAGGAGGCGGATAATGATTGAAATATCACCCCTCGTCTCATATATTAGGTTAAATATTACCGTTCTTATGTGTTGTGATATTAAACTAAATATTTACTAAAGTTACTTATTAACTAGCTTCGTGCCGTGGTTACACCCGGTGAAAGGTATCCTGTGATATTTCAAAGTAGATACCAAAAGATACCAATCAAAACGTATGAGCTTTCGGCCCCTTAGAAACAGTATTTTGATGTATATGAATAATAATATTATAATAACATAGCACTGCTTAACAATTTTTTTATGAAACTCTTAACTGAAAAGTCTAAAAATAAAATGTAAAACGACATTACTACAGTCACTATTCGAAATCCTACTTCCTAGTTTCTACTATAAACCTACTTATATTATAAATGCGAAAGTTTGTGAGGATGGATGGATGGATGGATGGATGTTTGTTACTCTGCCAAAATTGCACCGATTGTGCTGAAATTGGGTATGTAGATAGCTTACACCCTGGAATAACACATAGGGTACTTTTTTCTTGATATTTCCTCGGGAACGATGTCTACGCGGGTGAAACCGCGGGCCACAGCTAGTATAATATAAATATTTAATAAAAAGCACACATAATACCTTAACATACAAACTAGTGAACATACAAAACATGCAAACAATAACATAATGAATTAAGTAGGCATTTCAATCTAATACGAAACTTAGGGTAACAGCACCAAGATTGGGCCCAATAATTACCAAGTATCAAGTTCACCCCTCGAGAGAACGCGAAAAAACTTTCCCATCTTTCCTTAAAGGAGGTATTAATGCAAAACAAAAGTCCCGCTATCTGGCGTAGGGCGGGCGTCTGGCACTAAATTACTGAATGGGCGTCAACCCACAGCCATGTATCAATCAGGGCCGGAGGATTTATGGGACAGCTCACTTCGAAATCGTTAGCCTCCACGACGAAATGTGTTACTGTTGAGTCTTCCGTACTTTTTTAAGTAGTTTGGGGCGTACTGAGTGCCATGACTTATGGATCTTGGTGTGTAATTGCTTTAATGCTGTGTTGACGTTATTAGGTGATTCTATATTTTATAGGTAAGTCTACGAATATACGGCTAATTCCCATTGATCTAAAATTTTTGATACCATCACATCCAAAGCTTTAATTAGGTATGAGTATATAAATATACCGACTTCGGAGTGATTATAACATTGTTTTTGAAATAGTTTCTAGTTCAAATAATAATTGTAATTAATATAAACTTTTATTAAATCTGTCTTATTAACATGATACGTATCGAAATATAAAATCTGGTATTATGTTCATCACAACATATTTAAGCTACATGACAGAACCAAATAGTATTTCCTAAAATATGTAAATATGTAATAATAGCCTTGATTTCTATGAATACTAAATATTACTACTAACTATTTTTAAATTTATCCTAATACTTCGGTCAGCACCAAATTCATATTGAACACTATCAAACAGTTAAACTCCATAAAGCATCTAATACCGCTAACACTCAGCGAAGCTTACACGACAGTCCTTTGTCGCATAGACGCACTATGCGAATCATTGTGGCACAAATGGAAAAAAGCGAGCGGACGCGCCAACTGACGCTCATTTCCCCTTCGTACTTCACAGCCGTCATGACGACACGGCGTCACTTCATGTGTTATGACGTCACTTCATGTCGCTCACGTCACGCTACTTTTGACGCTTCACGCGGTCGGTTGTAATAACTGTGGTTAGAGTAAAGTGGGTTCTTTTATTTCATGTAGCACATAGATTATTGCATAAATTAAATTGAAATTGTCAATTATTCAAAGATCTAGAAAATTAAAAAGTTAAATAGAGAATGTAAACATACATTCACGCCTTTTTCCCGAAGGGGTAGGCAGAGGTGTACCCAGGACTCAGTCCCATAGTAGATACACCCACATTTCGCTAGTTTGTTATTGGCCATGTAATAGGGGGCGAGCCTATTGCCATCTACCGGGCACAGTTCCAGACTCCAGGCATATTGAGATAATTCCTAATGGAAAAATCCAATATTTAACACTTTGCCTGACCTGGGGATCGTACCTGGGACCTCTTGATTGGCAGTCGAGCATAGACCCTCTACGCCACGGAGGCAGTCAAAAAAAGAGAATGTAAATGAATTTTAAATTCAGAACATACCTAATTAATATGGCATTCCGATTTTTAGGTTAATTATATTAGGGTCTTTAGCACAGATCCGGATGAATCATCTCCTCTGTGGTCTTTAGCATTTATTTATTTGACAGCTTTCTGTGTCGCAGGCCCCGGGTACTATCCTCGGCCAGGTCAAACATTTGTGTGCATGAAAATGTCTGTTTGATCTGTGTCTGGGTGTTATAAGCTTATATCAGTCAGTATAAGTATGTATATCAGTCAGGCTTCTAGGCTAGTGTGGGACCAACGTATGTGGAAGTTGTCCCACGTTATTATTATTTTTATTTATCTAGCAAACTTTGCGAGCAGTGGAATCCGCCACACCGAGTCAGTTCATTGGGGCATATTCCACAGCAAAATTTGTAGCGCTACATTGTGGCGGCTTGGTAGGGCAGAGTGGAAAAATTCCATTTCTCAATAAATTATACCTTTTCTTATTGTTTATTAATTGATTAATATTATTTATGTCAGATTACCCTGTATTAAACTGATTACCCTACGATATTGGAATATTCAATTATTTGCTCAAGCATTCTGACGAATTTTTTTTCTACATAAATAAAAACACAAGAATCATGGATAAGCCGCCATCAAAACTGAAAAGAAACTCAAACTAAATCCTTTGTGCAACGGAATAGTTTCGAAACAAAACCCTCATTTGCAGCGGTGAGTAATTTCGCGACACACAGGGCCGTATTAAGGCTTTCTTACAAGCTAATCTTACGACAAAAGCTTTATTACGGCCCGCTCCCGGGTGTGGGCCGAGTTGCTATTGTTTATTTTAATTTTTGCGCCTGCCAGGCCTAGTGGAAACCTAGTGTCTGGGTAAGAAGGGTTATACAGAGTGATCACTTTTTAGGACAATAATTTCGGTGATTATAAAATTGTGCTTTGCCGCTTAAAATATTGTTTTTTTTAAGGATGGGTAAGAAATAATCACGCGTCCGCATTCGGGACACACCAATGTGTGAATCCGCAATAAATATTTTTGTTCGCATGAGCATTTATACGACATTCGGATTAGCAAGTTTACAATGATTACAATGATTTATTAGTTCTGTGAACATAGGTACATAATATTCCAGGTATTTTATAAGCAGTATTTTCCCATATATGTCCCACCTTACCAGCATACAGAAATAATTGACAAAATGAAAAGAAAAAATAAAAAAAGAACAATAAAATAATACAATTTAAATAAAAAAAGAGTTAAATATGTCAGAGTTTAAGTGACAATGGGCGGCACATAGCACGTAGAACTGATGGCCGATGGGGCCGTAAAGTTCTTGAATGGAGACCACGAACCAGCAAGTGCAGTGTAGGACGTCCACCCACAAGGTGGACAAGCGATCTGATAAAGATGGCAGGAACATGCTGGAGGCGGACCGCTTACAAACGGACTGGATAGAAATCAATGGGGGAGGCCTAAGTTCAGCAGTGGACGTCCTGTGGCTGAGGTGATGATGATGATGAGCATTTAAGTCGCCGGAGTATTATTGAAAATTTTCAATAATAAGGAGCAAATAATAAAGAGTAATTCGGTGATTTATCTATTCGTTCCTGTGGAAATTTTGGAGTTATTTTCTTATCACTTGTCTACATTATAATAAACAACTAAATACGTGCAATGTCTTTTTAAGGCCAGTGAGAACACTGATTTATTAGTGTATTAGCTAGCACTGCTTTTTGTACAAGTGATTTTTAAAAGGCTCTTCAAAGCCTTAGAGACGTTTACTGGCCATATTATTATAGTGATCATTTTAAAACTATACCTACTATTTTATTTTAGGTACAAGGAATATCCAAATAAAATAATCAAATACGAAAAAACATACTTATGTAAAAATTATATAAGAAACAAACACCCTGTACATAGGAAACACAGCTATGATAAGCAGCTCATTTTCAGCATGAGCAGTTATCGTCGACGCGTGACGTTGTCTGCAGCAGCCACCAGCCACCAGACCAGCTGAAAGCTGTAATGAGGCTG
Source organism: Hemistola chrysoprasaria (assembly GCA_947063395.1). Taxonomy (NCBI): domain Eukaryota; kingdom Metazoa; phylum Arthropoda; class Insecta; order Lepidoptera; family Geometridae; genus Hemistola; species Hemistola chrysoprasaria. The sequence goes on along the minus strand of OX346713.1, from coordinate 1,170,238 downwards.
GTTTCGAGTGCTTTTGGAACCATTCACATAGCCACTTATTACTTGGACTTCGTTCCTTTTGGGCTTTGTTTTCTAAGGTTGATTAAGTTAGCTAATTTGGCTCATGAACGAGATAGTGAAAGAATTTTAAAACTAACTAAGGCTTGAATTACATTTTACACGTACCGCAAAAAGCCTTAATTAGCTATATTATATATTTAATACTTAGCATTTTTTTTTTATGATAGTGAGTGACAAGACGAGCTAATCAGGTGCCTGATGGTAAGCATCATGATTGCCCATATCAGACACAGTGCCACCCAGTGTTTTAAAATTCAAAATTCTGCGCCTGTCACCCTGAGATATGAGTTGTCGAATTTCATCATGCCCAGTAATTTCGCTGGTATTATATATACTAAAATATACTAAATATTACAATACAGTCAAAATAAATAGTCGTCAAAATAACCGTCGTGGTTGCTACGTTGCTGCGATGTTTTCAGTATCACTTTTTTATTTTAGTGGTCGATATAGACGACAAAGTGTGGTTCGGGTAAATTCTAACATTCATCAACCTTTTTCTTTTTTTTATGATAGTAACGAGCAAATCAGGTGCCTGATGGTAAGCATCATGATTACCCATATCAGACATAGTGCCACCCAGTGTTTTTAAATTCAAAATCCTGCGCGGCACTGCACTACGTCTGTCACTCTGAGATATAAATTGTTGAACCTCGTCATTTATTTATTTATTTATTTATTTTCAATTATAACGGCCGGAACCAATTACAATAATTGACAACTTTATGTAATAAATTCTAAAAATAATATTATGCTATAGGAACATTAAAACTAAGTACAATAATAAAAATTAAAAAAAAATAACTAATAAAAATAGAATCAAAGTTTCAACATAAAAAATAATAATAATAAATATACTTACAAAATACTAAAAACATAGCTCCCAGTTTGTGAGACACATGGACAGAAGTGAGGTCCATCTGTCAGCGAACACATCACACTCAGTATTTTGGTCCAGGAGAGCATTGAGTGCTGTGAGCATGCGAGGGAGAGGAGAGGATGCACGCGCTGCAGTGCGGGAGAACGGCACAGCAAATAACTTGTGCTTCCTACTTCGCGTATAGTTGTTTGGGACATATAATTGACACAGCTCATGCCCAGTAATTTCGCTGGTAACATTGCCCTTCAGACTAGAACACAGTAATGTTTGCACATTACTGCTTGGCGGATGAATAACTGGCAAAGGTGTAGTACTTCCCCAGGCGGCCCCCTGCTAAAGAGGCCTACCACCACAAATAAATCACCTTCAAATAAATCTTCACAATAACTAAATAATACTTAACCGAAGTCAAATTTCTGATAAGACCTAATATTTAACGCGTTGCCCGTTAATATTAACGTAATGTTGATATGATTTTAACAGTTTTTAAAATGGTGCAACGCGTTATAAACTGCTCATATTTATATTCTTTAACAACTCTAATAATATTTGGAACTACCTTCAAACGAAACAAAAATAAAATTACTTACCAAGTTAGGCGAGGTCGTGAAAAATTTACTTATATTTAAATTATTAACGAACGATATGTAAAAATTAACATAAGACAATTATATTGCTCTCATTTAAGTGATGTTATGTTTTTTTTCGAGAATAAATTTCTTTAATTTAATTTGTTTATTCGGTATAAACAGTCTTTACCAGACTTTTGACCGCCAGTCAAGTCATTGGTTATTGTTAAAGTTAGTTGGTGTAATTTATGATCATCACCATCATCTCAGCCGTTGGAAGTCCACTGTTGGACATAAGTCTCCCTATTTCTAACAGTTTTTCAATTAGTCCGGTTGTAAGCGGCTTGCATCCAGCATGTTGATGCGGTCTTTACTTCACCGTTTGGGTGGACGCCTGCGCTGCGCTTGCCGGTCTCATTCGACAACCTTACAGCCCCATCGACCATCAGTTCTACGTGCTATGTACCCTGCCCATTGCCTCTTCAACTTTTTAATCCACTGGGCTATGTCGAAAACTTTAGTTCTTCTACGGATCTTATCATTTCTGATTCGATCTCGTAGGAGATCCCGAGCATATAGTGCGACATAGTGCGACTTTGAGCTTACTAATAAGGCCCGTAGTAAAGAGAAGACTCAGCCTTACTTGTCTGAACGTACAGAGTTAGACCACTAGCAGATAAATTCCATAAAACTTCACATAATCTGTAACCTCACAGATAGTTCCTAGTCCACTCAAAATCCCAACGTATCGGGGCTATACATTGGCAGAGCCTTCAAAGGCTATCAAACCGAAAATATCTCACGTACTGACTCTGCCAGTAAATGCACCTATCTGGGTACTTACTAATATCTCAACCACTCAATAAATACGCACAGAACGCTGCACTTAGATGTGCTATTTATAAGCCTTTATACTAAGCATCCAGCTTAGCTGGTGCGTTAGGCCCTAATACGCCGTCATATATTTATTATTATGTAAAAATGACTTCCTAGTTTGTGACTTTCAATTGACAATTTTGCAAAAAATAGATAAGTAAATAAAGAATGTGTACCTACATAATGACGTGCCAGCTTCATAAAACAAGTAAAATCACGTAAATATCTATAGAATTTTGATTAAGATCTCATGCACTCACTGAAGAGTGCTGTCTCAGAAGTTTATTATGTTTTCTCAGTACAAACTCTACACTTAGCTTATTATAAAAGTCTGCAAGAGCACCCTTCTGCACTTTTACATTTCGCGCTAGAAACCTACTAATATCTCAAGCGGCTGACCTTTGCATCTTTACCAAAATAACTTTCACACAAGAAAATTTAACTTACATTCGTAAAGCGTCACAAATAAGGTTGAAGTTCGTGTGAAGAAAGGATAAGTTGAAGGTGGTAAGTGGGTGTGCAGATAACGTTTACGAAGAGCTGTGACCAGCGCCTGGTTGAAATATGCAAGGCGGTATTGAGGAGACCTGTATAAAGCCATATGGACGCGTGAGGCATGCAGGTGCAGGGAATGTTTCCATTGTCAGATGGCGGAAGATACTTTGTAGAAAAATATATTAATTCCTCTGTAATATTTTAAAATACGCTAGCTCATCATAATAGGCGTAAAATTATATTATAGCAAAATTAAATTAATCAAATTAATTACATCTGTTATGTTGCAATGAAACACCTTCAGTTCTAGACAACGACTGGTTTATTTTATAAGTTATCCGACTGCCCTCAGTATACGAATATTAATATTAATTTATAATCTACCTACTACAACATCTCCCCCTTAAAATAATAAGACTTAAAGTATACTTATTAGACAATGTAAACAAATGGTGAATACTATTGAATACTACTTTTTATGTATACTTAATCCTAATACAATTAATGCATGACATAGTAAGATTATTACTAAACTAAATCTATTTGGTATTATGTATGTGTATACAATAATATTATATTTTAATAATCTATCTCCTTACCCTTCCTCTTATTTAAAAACTTTTAAGATAAACATGAATTGTGAAATTAAAGATATTTAGTTATATTAGGTAGGTAGCCGGAGTTATTAAGATTATAGATAAGAAAGTACATTATATTTATATCATTATTTTATGTTAACATTACTTATTTGTTTTACTATATGCGGCGAGGCGTCGCTCCGCTATTTTTTTAGCTTTGCGCTCAGGTAGGGCGTCAAGTGACGGGGACGAGGGCGGAGATTCCTTAGAATGTGTATCTTTTATATCCACGTCCTCATACGCATCACTGAACTCCTCGTTATCACATGGTGTAACATCATCGCTTTGTGTTTCACATTTAATTAGATGCCGACGATTACGTCTGTACCTGGCTCCAATCTTACTTTGCACGATGTACGATCGAGGAGTATTCGCATGACCTACTACCGTACCTCTGCCTCTTTTCTTACCATCTATATAGATAACATTATCACCTCTTTTCAAGTTTGGTAATACTTTACAATTCTTATCATATTGCAGTTTAGATTTATTTTGTTTTTCCAACATCGTCTTATATTCTGATGGATCGACAGGTTGTGGTTCCAGTAGTTTAGGATGAACGGGTAATTGGCACCGCAACCTTCGGCCCATTAACAATTGTGCAGGAGAACTCAAGCCGTCCCTGGGAGTATTACGATAATTAAGAAGCGCTAGATTAAAATCGCTATTTCCTTTTATAGCTTTTTTAAGTAATACCTTAATAGTTTGCACTGCGCGCTCACTCTTGCCATTAGCCTGAGGATAGTTAGGCGATGACGTCCCATGATCAAACCCCCATTCTTGGGCAAACTGTTTAAATTCACGACTACTGTATTGTGTGCCATTATCGCTTATCAATATTTTAGGAATGCCATGCCGCGCAAAGACCTCCTTCATATTTTCTATAACTATGTTCGACGATATGTTATTTATCTTGCAAACTTCAACATAATTTGAATAGTAATCTACTATTATCAGAAAATATTTTTTTCTATATTCAAAAATGTCGGAACCTACTTTATTCCATGGTAACTTTGGAATTTCTATGGGGAGCATAGGTTCTTTAGAGGGGGCGTTTGAGAACTCCTGACATATTTTACAATGCTTTACATAGAGTTCAATATCGCGCGACATATGCGGCCAGAACATCACCTGTCTCGCCCGCCGCTTGCACCGGTCTATACCTAAATGTCCCTCATGTACTATACCTAACATCTCGTTGCGTAGGCTTTTAGGTATGACAACGGAGTTGTCTTTGAATATCACATCGTCTACAATAAATAATTGGTCCTTTATCGACCAATACTCTTTAACATTGTCCACAACATTATATTTGTGCTCCGGCCAACCCACATTGATAAATTCTGTTAATTTCTGTAAATCTATGTCTTTTTTACTTTCTTTTTTGATTAAAGTAAGTTTATCATTAGAAATCGGTAAGTTATTTATGACCATCTTTACCTGATATAACACATTTTTACTGACTTCTTCACTATATAGATCGGGCATGGGCGCGCGAGACAGCATATCAGGAATGTACATGTACTTGCCGGGTACATAGTTCACTACTAAGTCATAGCCTTGTATCCTCAACATCATGCGCTGCAGGCGCGCAGGGACGGACATCAGTGGTTTTTTAAATATGCTCTCCAGGGGCTTATGATCTGAATCTACTACGATACGTCGTTTGCCATAGATATACTGGTGGAACCGCTCACAAGCAAACACAATAGCCAATAATTCTTTTTCTATTTGAGCATACCTTCTCTGTGTGTCAGTTAGTGTACGCGAAGCGTACTCGACAGGCCGATCGTCTTGAAACATAACAGCGCCTAATGCAACACTAGACGCGTCCACCGCGAGGCGCACCGGGCGCGCCGGGTCGTACAGCGCCAGGACCCCGGCTCCAGTCACACTGTCTTTCAGCTTTTCAAACGCCCTGCGTTCACTCTCTTCCCATCGCCATTCAATTTCTTTTTTTAGTAAAGTAGTAAGGGGAATCGCTATTTCTGAATAATTTGGAATAAATTTTGATAAGTAGTTTATGGCTCCTAAAAATCTTTCTAACTCTTTCCTATCTTGCGGCGCGGGCATTTCTTTAATTGCTTTGATCTTATTATTATCTGGCCTCATTCCATTAGCATCGAATACGTGCCCTAAAAACGTCACCTTTTCTACGCAAAATTTGCATTTATCTTTGTTAAATTTCAAATTGATTTCCCTCGCTCTGTCCAACAAAAGCTTTAGCCTACGATCATGGATTTCTTTTGTTTCCCCCCAGCAAATAATATCATCTATATAACTTTCGACACCTTCGAGGCCTTCTAGCAGCTGACTCACTTTTCCATGGAATACCTCAGAGGCGCAACTTATTCCGAACGGCAAACGTAAAAATTGATACCGGCCAAATGGTGTTGAAAAAGTGCATAAGTCCGCACTCTCATCATCAAGCTGTATGGCCCAGAATCCCGAATTAGCATCGAGAACTGAAAAATACCTAGCCCCGTGTAGCCGCGCCGCGAGCTCTGATACCGTGGGCAGCTGAAAGTGTGCGCGCTGCACGGCACAGTTCAGCTCTCGTGGGTCCAGGCACACACGGATACCGTTGTTCTTTTTTGCCGCTAAAACTAAAGGATGTACCCACTGAGTGGGGTGACTCACTTTTTTAATAACGCCCATCTGCTCCATTTTCCTAAGTTCATTAGCTAGTTGATCGCGTTGTGCGTGAGGTACTTTCCGCGAAGCGCATATGACAGGCCGCACAGACTTATCTATGACTATGTGATACTTGCCCGGCAAGCAACCTAGACCCTTAAATAAATCGTCATAGTGTGACATTTCGACCGATCGTAGACGTTTCACTAGCCCGAGAGCCTCACACGACTTCCGTCCCAGCACACTACTACATCGCATGTCAGCAATGGCAAATTTGAGATTGTAAATTTTGTTTTTATAAACCCATGGCAGTACACAAATTCCTTTTACCGGTATTACATCGTGCGTATAGGACAGTAACGGTACAGTTTGTTTAATTATCATGCTATCATCAAAACCTAGTTCCAAATACCTACGATAAGCTAACACATTACAATCGGCTCCGGTATCTAATTTAAAATTTTCCGTGCCGTTTTCACAAGATAGCACTTGAAACCAATCTTCCGAGTTTTTACTATTAGAGTCAATCGTCGAAACATAAAAAACGTCCCCGTCCTCAGATTCACTCTCATCATAGTCGCGATCTATTTCATAAACACGTCGCACTCCGTTACGACCGCCACTATTATTATTAAACTGAATGGACTTACACATGCGCGCGAAGTGTCCTTTACTGCCACATACGAAACAGCTTACGTATAGCGCGGGGCACTCGGCGTCGCCGCGGTGTGGACGGCCGCAGCCTCCGCACGGCTGTCGCGTCGCAGCCCCGGACGGCCCCGGGCGGGCGGGCGCGGGCGCACGCGACACGCCGCGCGAGCCGCCGCCGCCGGCCGCGCGCCAGCGCGACGCTCCTCGGCCGCGACTCCTCGCTCCGACAGTATCGACGCGCACGACGTTCTCAGTATGATCTATCTGTCGGCCGCTCTCCTGCGAGACTTCCTCGGCCTGACAGATGTTCACCGCCTTCTGGAGAGTGAGCTCCTCGTTCCGTAGCAACCGGTCCCTGACCGTCGCCCGACGGATGCCGCACACGATGCGATCCCTGATCAAATCTTCCTCCAATGTTGCGAACTTGCAGTCCTTGCTCAATAGACGCAATGCCGTGACGAACTGTTGAATGGACTCGCCCTCCTCTTGATTGCGGGTGAAAAACTTGTATCTCAGAAGCGTTATGTTCGGTTTGGTACCGAAGTAGCTATCGAACTTTTTTATCAGTATGTTGACGTCATCGCGTTCGTCCTCTTTCTCGAATGTGAAAGTTTGATAGACGTCGTACCCGTCCGATCCTATAAGATTGACTAGTAGGCTGGCCTGCACGCTGGAATCTTCTGATCGAACTCCCGACGCTTTTATGAAAAGCATAAACTGCTGCTTCCATTTTCTCCAAGCATCGGCGCGGCCCGCAGGCCCGCCGGCGGCGTCCATATTTAATTCAACGGGTGGACGGGCGTGTTCCATTGCAATGAGTCGTTGTACACCACACTATAGATATTGCTCTTTAAAACTCACTAACCACACAATTCACGATCGACACTTACGGAAACTTTTATTTTTCCACTATTAAATGCGATATTTATACGAATATTAAGTAAACCGCTGTCACCATGTTATGTTGCAATGAAACACCTTCAGTTCTAGACAACGACTGGTTTATTTTATAAGTTATCCGACTGCCCTCAGTATACGAATATTAATATTAATTTATAATCTACCTACTACAACATCGTTTTGCAAATAATAACAAAGCCTCATGTTTTTGAAAAAAATTGGTTCTCTATAAACACTATTAGATGTTTATATAAATGTGTTTAAAAAATGTACTATGTACCTACATATTATAATTCATATTGTGAAAATATGTTGAAACTCCATAAAAGAGTACTACAAAGTGCAATAAATAAAGTTGAAGTAAATACAAGTATACTATATTTGTTGATAACAATATTAAGAAAAAATGTTTTACATTATTAATATAAATTATTGTTACAGACGACGAAACGGGAATTATTTGGGGCGAATACGGCACAAATAATGTGTGTTGCAAATAAATAAAAAGTTTATGTAGTCATTATAAATTACTCGTGTTATTTAGATACATTTAACTGTTATTATTACATATTATATAAGTTACATATTAACACTTTCACGGCTGATTAAATAAATATTCATTTATGGTAACGATGTCTATAAAAGTAGATAATGTAAAAACATGACTATATTTGATGCGCACTGGCAAGACGAGGTGGCCGAGTGGTTAAGGCGTTGGACTGCTAATCCAATGTGCTCTGCACGCGTGGGTTCGAATCCCATCCTCGTCGGGAAAATTTTTGCTTCTCCTATCTTTTTGCATCTATGATTGAAAATGTAACTAGGTCCGGCTTCGCATAAGTAGCAAAGCATTGCAAATCATTGGCCGAAAATTTAGTACCGAAGATTTTAACCAATGGTTGACTTAACCAGTGATCAAAAATCCTAACTTCACTAGATCTAGAAACGGAGATTATCTGTATTTTTTATGCCATTGGTGGCAAACCAGCAGACAGTGTGCCTCATGGTGAGCGGTTACCGCCGCCTATGGATAAATTATTATAAATCAAATTAAAGATAAAATAATTATAAATATCTGATTGCCTCGGTGGTGTAGTGGACGCAAGCTCGATTGCCGATCATAAGATCCCTGATTCAATCCCCAGGTCAGGCAAAGTTGTTAATTGTATTTTCCCATTAGTATTGATCTCAATAACTGCCTGGAGTCAGAAACTGTGCCCGGTAGATGCCAATAGGCTCGGCCCTATTACATGGGACCTACTATAGGACTGAGTCCTGGGTACACCTCTGTCTACCCCTTCGGGAAAAAGGCGTGATTGTTTTGTTATGTTATATTTATAATCAAATTGAAACATTTAGATTTATACACTTCATTATCATCATCATCATCATCATCATCTCAGCCGTTGGTAATCCACTACTGAATGGCCTATATTCGGTATAAAGTCCCCCATAAAGGGGATCTATTTGCCAGTGTCAAGTTAGAAAAATTTTCTGGTTAATATAGTCAATCAGTCAATTCAGAGTCAGGGCAAGCCCAGTCAAGTCACAGTTCTAGTAAAGTGGTTGTCTTTACAAGAAGCTGCCGGAATTTTGGTGGGAACACGAAAAATGTGTATCGTCGAAAACACTCAACACGTAATATTCCACCATTATTACACGTTAAACACTCGAAAATGCACTGATAATTGATTAAGATACGGGAGCCAAACTGTTCTCTTCGGCTTCCCGCCAAAACTCCTGGATAAAACTTAATATCCTATCCCTCCAAATGACATCGTAGATGCAAAAGTGTGTGTACGTACCTATATGTGTTACATCTTCACAGCAAAACTAGGAAAACGAAATGAAATGAAATGATATTTATTTGCAAGAAACAGGATCATAATACACAAGATGTCATAGTCATAATAATATAGGATCCACACTTTACACTTTAAAATACCACTAAAGGTGACAGCCTGGTTGGCACAAATGGTAGTAACTCTGCTCTCTGTGCCGCAGGCCCCGGGTTCGATCCCCGGCCGGGTCAAACACTTATGTGCATGAACATGTCTGTTTGATCTGTGTCTGGGTGTTATACGCTTATATAAGTATGTATATCAGTCATCTGGTTACCATAGTGCAGGCTTCTAGCCTAGTTTGGAACCAGATGACCGTGTGTGGAAGTTGTCCCATATTATTATTTATTATTAAAGGTACTGTTCACGAGGTCACAACTTAAAAATAATAGAACACCAATGGAAACAGTCACGAGGTCCTCCGGGAGACACGTGTACAAAGTGACCGCCATTAATGTTGCATTGGTTAGGAGTTACCAAGTAGCAAGCAAGGTGTTAAGTACTGCACTTCTCATGGCTTCTCTTCGCTGCTCCTGGCTTCTGGCCCCCGGCTCCGGGGAAATGAAATGCTTGGAAGACCTGCGGTTGTGTCTTTGCTTTGTCAGAGTTTGTATTAAGTATTTACTGAAGAGCACGTTCAAAAAGCCACTTGACATTTCATATAGGTTCCTACTTGCATACTCGTATGTGTTTAATTATGTATTTTACTTCTTATTTTATTTTTTTATTATATTTAAATTTTCAAACAGACAGTGTCCATATTATATTAGTAACAAAAAAATCTTAAAATCTATGTTAGTAAATAAAAATGAAAATGAAAATCGAGGCAAATATTATTATTTGGCACTGCACCAGCACGCTCCATGCATAGTAGCCCAGTGCCACAAAAAGGGGTCGTCAGTACGTGCCCCAAACACACTCAGAATTCTGTTGTTGCTGGTCCGCAGCCGCGACATCATGGAGGACGCGCTTTTGCGCAGTATTGCATGAAACCCATCCACATGCGCCTCCGCGACCATGCCTGATGCGCTGCAGTAGCGACCCAGCCCCAACAGAACCCTGAATGCGTTGTTGTACTGTACACGCAGAGCATAAATGCATAAATGCAGCCCATTAGCTACAATGCTGACATACATTCTTCATACAAATTTTTAATCTATTTAAAAATAATGATTTTGCTATTGAGATAAGTATGTATTATCTATGTATACCTTTGTTCACTTATAGATTATAATTAGCACTTTTGTTTTTATTACTGTGAGCCAATCTTAAAAACTCCTTCCCAATTACCAAGCTAAAAACTGATAAAATCTCAGAAAAATCGAGAAAATACTAATTTCTTCCGTCTGTTTGATTTTTAAAACACTATTTTACCTAATATGCATTTAATTTGTTATAATAATATTATTTCAATAGACTAAAAGTCTTTTAGAATTTATTATAATTTTTATGTTATGTTAAGTTACTTATTTTTTGTTTTATGAAGGTACCAAAGTCCAAGAAAAATAATTCTTCAATAGGTTCAATAAGTACATTTAGTTTTTTTTTTGATAGTGAGTAACAAGACGAGCAAATCAGGTGCCTGATGTTAAGCATCATGATTGCCCATATCAGACACAGTGCCACTCAGTGTTTTAAAATTAAAAATTCTGCGCGGCACTGCACTGCGCCTGTCACCCTGAGTTATTAGTTAATAATAATATGGAGTATTATTATTTACAATAAATAATGTTAAAAATCTATTGAAGATAGGTTTAACGATATTAAATTATAAGTTTTATGCGTAAAATGAATGTCGTAAACAAATCGTTAAATAAAAATCACAGTTTCAATTAAATAGAATGGAAGTGGATGATGACTCAAACTAAAGCTTATTTACCAAATAAGGATAGAAAGTGAATTTGCGAAACTTATAAAAGCGAAATTACTGGGCATGATGAGATTCAACAACTCATATCTCAGGGTGACAGGCGCAGTGCAGTGCCGCGCAGAATTTGAATTTTAAAACACTGGGTGGCACTGTGTCTGATATGGGCAATCATGATGCTTACCATCAGGCACCTGATTTGCTCGTCTTGTCATAGACAATCATAAAAAAAAAAAGTATGTATATCAGTCATCTGGTTACCATACTGACATGACTGCCTCGGTGGCGTAGAGGGCGCATGCTCGACTGCCAATCAAGAGGTCCCGGGTTCGATCCCCAGGTCAGGCAGTGTTAAATATTGGATTTTTCCATTAGGAATTATGTCAATAACTGCCTGGAGTCTGGAACCTGTGCCCGGTAGATGGCAATAGGCTCGCCCCCTATTACATGGGACCAATAACATACTGGCGGAATGTGGGTGTATCTACTGTGGGACTGAGTCCTGGGTACATCTCTGCCTACCCCTTCGGGAAAAAGGCGTGAATGTATGTGTGTTTTGGTTATCATAGTACAGGCTTCTAGCCTAGTTTGGGACTAGATGACCGTGTGTGGAAGTTGTCCCATATTATTATTATTTATTAAATGTCCCTTTGTTGGGTCTCACGGCCCACCAGGTGAGAAAGGGTACATATTACAAATATTCATAACCAAAAGTAGGATCAAAGAGATAAGGTGTTCGTTACACAAAACGCAATAAGCGGCCAAAGACCGACAATTTTTGTTGATTTCGCTATCTCTCATAACTCATAAACTTCATTTGACCATCTATCCCAATCCAATACGACTTGAGTATTACCGTCAAAGCTCGTTCCAATATAAAATAAACAAGAGAGCGCGATTACCGGGGCCTTGGGGGGCTAGGGGCAGGAGGCCACCCGCGTGGGGGTCGATCGATGACGTTTGACCCCTTTACCTGCACCCCGCTGTCCGTCCGTCCGTCTTGAAATCCGCTGCAGTTGTGTTAAGGCGAAGACGCTGCACTTTTGTTGATATTAACTTTTTCTTGGGAAATCTTCCTACCTCCTCGTATTAAAATCGTAGTTTACAAATAACTACGTTAACTTTTATGATAGTTGCAGATATTTGAGTTTTGAAATATAGCTAATTTATATTTTAGTTGAAAATTTGGGATCCAGTTTGCTTGTCCATTTGCAATTGGGACTATTTATATTTATGCTATTTATATAAATAAATTTATTATTACTTATACAAAAAAAATCTCAAAATTTTTTTCATCCAAAAGCCTTACTACACTCTACACCTTAAAAACCACTTTTTCGCTTCGTTCACTCCAATTCATAATTTATGACTCAACCATGCATTCGGAAAGGAGTTTGACACTGGACGCGCACTTCTCAAAAAGTGCACAAGTATGCACTTCTCAAAAGGCTTATCCCAATCTTCATTAAGATTTTCCTACACCATTCAGATTATTTCTGAATCTCCAGAATCCTTCCTTTAAGTATCTATATTACCTCTCCAAACATGGTTGTATCTAAGAGATCGCTCTGAACGAAATTGTTACACTCTTTCTTATTTTTGGATGTTTTTTTATGTTTTCTGAATTATCGTAGTCAAATATGAGTTTATCGTTACTTACCATAGTTTTTTGTTTATATAAGTAGATCATTATATTAAAATAACTGTACAAGTATCCACTCAATTCTTCCCCTTAACAAAGAGGGGGTGGTGACTGCAATCCGCCACGTTTTGTCCGTCTCGCGTCACCCGCCAGCGCCGTCTTCACTCAATACTCTTTATATTTGAACTCTGTCTGTCCGGTCCACTGTCCATTCCGTTCCTAACATTTACTACCTTTCGTGTGGAACGTCCTTTATATCTAAACTTTCTTGTTTTACTTCGAATAGAATTGTTTTGTCGTCCATGTGACCTAAGCAGTACGTGGTATATAATTATGTGAATGGCTACCACAATAGCGTCTTCATTGTATATATTTTTTTAACTTTGTCGTCGGTAAGAATAACAAGGCGAAGCATGGTAAATTCACTTAGTTTTATTTTATTTACCTATAGTTTTATTTACCTATACATTCAGTTGCAACGCGTCAATTTGACACTAAATTAGATAAAATTAACTCACAATCTCACAAACTATATATTTATATATTATATTAAAATACGAAAGTACACAAAGGATACTTTTTAGTTGGGGCACAGCTGAGCTAGAAGTATATACTTAATAATATTATAAATTTATTAAAAATACTGGACTACTATAGATTTTGAGTTGTTTGTATCACCCAAGCCATAGTTATAAGTCGTCTATAAAAGTGTGCGTTCCTTGCTCGAAACTTGAAACTCATTTTCATATTTTCCGGCTATCGGACCGGCAAAACAAATCCACAACTCACTGTAATAGTTACGTACAGTCGGAGTGCATTAATGTGCTGGGTCATAGAATCAGAAGCCGCTGGAAAGGTTCTACTTAGCCCAGGAAATGTGCACTTGGGCATTTCTCGTAATGAGAACTTCTCACAATGAGCACACCACGGTAATTCTCAGGATGAGCACTTCGGAATGTTCACATCTCAAAATGTGTTTATAGTCTCAGAATAGTTCGAAACCTCGGGCGAAAAGTCGTAGTGAAATTGCGCTGACAGTGGCTTCTGTGTGATTGGCTGATAGTAATATTTCAGCCAATCTCAGTGATATTTAGATGGTAGTTAGATATGTCTTTACGTATATTAAAAAAGATAGGAGAGGCTCAACTCTGCGCTCGTAATGAGAAATAATTCCATTCACAAAATACTAACATTCTTCACATTCTACTTATAATAATCCCACTTACCTACTAATATGTTATAATATTATTATAAATGCGAAAGCTTTTGTGGATGGATGGATGGATTCACGCCATAACTATTGAACCGATTGTGCTGTAATTTCGCCAGTTGTGTTTTTTATTCCCATATAAAAGGGGGCGAGCCTATTGCCATCCACCGTTCACATTTTCAGAATTGAGAAAATTCGTAATGGAAAAATACAATGATACTTTTTGCCTGATCTGGAGATCAAACCCGGGACCCCATGATCGGCAGACATAAAACTTTATGATTTTACTGTGTCTCTTTCTTTCTTTTTTCTTTCTCATTTTACTATAATCTCTTTCTAACAAACAATTCAAAACTCAAAACATTAACAGGCCCATCCAGCGCAGTTAATTCTCCGTCAGCTATTTATGACTACTGCTTACCGCGTTGCATCCGGGGCTCTCATAAAATTCTATCGCTAGGATTGTGCACCACTGATCCGTCTGCATTGGGGGCTATGGGGGGGGGGAGGCGATAATACCCCCTCATTATATTACCTACTGAAACCTGCCCTGGCGTTAATGGGACCCTATTTTAACTTGACGATATATTATGTATATCGAGGATGCCATGTGTTTTTGATGTGACTTCGAGTTATTATTGATTGTTGCTGCGATGTAAAGGTGTAGTAGTACAGAATTGTTTGTAATCTTAAACCATTGTTGAATTGTGTTTTAAATTGAGTGGATAGCCTAATAAATTGTTCTTTCAAATCTTAGAATAAACAAATATATTATATAGATGATTATATAGATTCTAATAATTAATGCGAAAGTTTGCATAGATGAATGTGAGTGTTTGTTTTACTTTAACGTCAACTGAGACCACCCCAAGCTGATATCATGGGATCAGCTGACCTACTACATCAATACACCAGGTAGGTACATAGCTTTTTTATGTTTCTTGTAAACTGAGGTCGCTTGTAAACGCTCTATGGCCAACTGGTCCCGCTTGTAAAATAGGTTATACTATTTGCTTATTATTATAATATACACGCGTTAAAAATATTTTATATACAATTAAAATAACATTACATGTTTTAGTAATTACCTCTTCGCGTAAAAATATTTTAATATGCTTTATAGATAGAATGCATTGCCTTGCATAATATAAAAACATAAAATAATTGAATTTTATTATTATTATGTCGACCTCCGATCTTCTCCAATGCATTTAGTTAACTAGGTCACCCATCTAGCAGCTATAAAAACAGCTATAATATTGAAAGACGACGCATAACAGTTGCAAATGAGTCTAGTATAGTATCAAGTTATATAGAAGTCGTCTTGTAGTTGCATTTGCAGATAGACCCAACTTACGACAGAGCTCAGTTTTCGATTTGGCAAGCTCGCTGCAATAATACAGTTTTTGTACAAATTTCGAGGATATTCACTGTTCACTGTATTAGACAGTTATTAGATTTCCGATGTAATTTGTTTAGCTGTTTTCCAATTTCTATATATGGTGTCATATTTTTCTTTACCGTCGATAAAAGTTTATAAATATTAGAAACTAGCTATGGCCCGCGGTTTCACCCGCGTAGACGTCGTTCCCGTGGGAATTTAGGGAAAAAAGTACCCTATGTCATTCCAGGGTCTAAGCTAACCTTCATACCAAATTTCAGCCCAATCTGTTCAGTCGTTTTGACGTGAAAGAGTAGCAAACACCTCAATCTAATCAAATCCGCGCTAAATGGCGCTGAAGGTGAGTTAGAACTCGTAAGAGTTTTATTCACATGATAAAAACGTAAGTTTTTTATGAATGAGTTTTACATTGTACTGAAATTTAAGATTTATAATATAGTAGGATATTGAATTCTATGAGTACTTTTCATCAAATTAAGTTATTTATAGATGTCTATGACACTTAATGACGGAGAAAAAAAAACAAAATGTTTTGTAGAAAATAGAGTTACAAAGTGGCAAATAATTTCAGTAAATAAATAAAAAAGATGGTATAAAGATGGTATATATTATGATAAGTAAATGTATCAATATTTATTTGGATTTTATCATCACATTTTATAGTTTTATAGTCTCAACTCAAGAACACTGTATTAAAGTATTTAAGTTTCAAAAGGACATTTTTAAAAGTCAATAATCTAATCATCATCATCATCTCAGCCGTTAGTCCACTGCCGGACATAGGCCTCCATCATAACGGAGGTTTTCCCAATACTAATAACTGATGTATAAGATTAATCTATATCGGATATATATAATTTTTTTTACATAACATAACAGAACATACATTCACGCCTTTTTCCCGAATGGGTAGGCAGAAGTGTACCCAGGACTCAGTCCCATAGTAGATACACCCACATTTCGCCAGTATGTTATTGGTCCCATGTAATAGGGGGCGAGCCTATTGCCATCTACCGGGCACAGTTCCAGACTCCAGGCAGTTATTGAGATAATCCCTAATAGAAAAATCCAATATTTAACACTTGCCTGACCTGGGGATCGAACCCGGGACCTCTTGATTGGCAGTCGAGCATGCGCCCTCTACGCCACCGAGGCAGTCTCTCTATTTAATTATTTATTTATGAATTAACTCTATTTCAAAAATAATGTAAACTCTAATGGTTCAATTAAAATAAAACAGTCAAAGCACATATTATTATAGATAATTTAATTTTTCATAATTCACCACAAAGCTAAGCCTAACTCAAAGCTATAAAAGTGTATTTTCTTCCAGTTATCCTACAAAATATTTGTATGGACAATAATAAATAGCGAAATATATAATCTAAGCCCTTGTTCACACTGCGACTTTCAGCTGCGGCAGCTAGCTGCATAGCTGCTTTTCAGCTGCTAGATGCCGCAACAAACGCTGCATCCCGCACACGGCACCGCGACTTTTAGCTGCGGCAGCTAGCTGCTTAGCCGCAAAAACGCCGATCGCCGCAGGCTTCCAAACGCAAGGAAGTCGCTAAAACGCACAGCTGCGGCGCAGCAGACGCAAAAACGCCGATCGCCGCTGCAGGCTTCCGAACACAGGGAGTCGCCAAAACGCACAGCTGCGGCGCAGCAGACGCAAAATCGCCGATCGCCGCTGCAGGCTTCCGAACGCAGGGAGTCGCCAAAACGCGCAGCTGCGGCGCTGCAAACGCAAAAACGCCTGTCGCGGCAGCTCAAAGTCGCAGTGTGAACAGTGTCTAAGACGTCTCCAGTTAGCTACCCGTTCCCACTCGCCCCAGATACAAAACGGCAATGCTAATCACACTAAACAAACGGCTACAAACGTACGGTCAGCAGGTAAACAAAGCGACGCATTAAGAGGGTAGATTAACAAAAAAAGCGGGGGTGAAATACGGCGGCGCCTGTAAATTTTCTTACGGCACCCCCCTGATGGGTGCGATTCGACAGCGCGCTGACACCCGGGACCGTTCGCAAAAACATTTTATTATTATGTTTACCTACAGCTAATTATCAAATACTAATAATAATAATAATCATTTTATTTCAGTCAATAACCATAAATTTTGTTACATAATAAATTAAATAATTAAAAACTAAAAAATTATTTTGAAATGTAATAATAATAAAAATCGCCTGCCATATTAGTTCACCATGAGACTGAAATGGTGGAAGGTACTGAAGGTGGAGTCTCTAGCAATAACTTGGTCATCTAGAAATCACACCATCCATCTAGAAATCACACTTATAGCCAAATCTAGTAGTTTCTATCCATTCACAATAGTCATTGCACCTAGCGGGGACTGTCTTTGAGCTCATCTTCATATATTATGTTCATATATTTCATATATTTTCTCGTCTAATTCCTTTGATTTCATATAATTTATCTTTAAGGTTTTCGTCTATCAATCTCTCCATTGACCGCAAACTATGAACTGAAACTATAAAAAAAATTATGTTACCTGTTAACCTTCTCTGCGCACGGTACATTCGTCTCCCAATTCGTCCCACCGAAAATTTTCGTTCGAGCCGTTTCTAAAGCGCCTTTTTTAATCTCTATAAATCAAATTTATGACTTGTGTAAGCTTACTGTTTTATTTACCCTTTTATAATTTTGTTGTTCACTGTACAAGGAACAATGGATGCCGCATCTGGGATGTTTGGGTGATATGTTTTCAATGTGAATATAGAAATTATTTTAGCTAATTTACGGCTAATTTTTTCACCTATTCGATGCCTGTTGTTAATGAACTATATAAAAGTCATTACATATCTTATTAACTCATATCTCAGCGTGACAGGCGCAGTGCAGTGCCGCGCAGAATTTAAAATTTTAAAATACTGGGTGGCACTGTGTCTGATAATATGGGCAATTATAATGCTTACCATCAGGCACCTGATTTGCTCGTCTTGTTACCATCATAAAAAAAATCATAATCCAAGTACATAATTAACTTATCATCAGGAGTTTTTCCAAGGGGATACGCCGAAGTGTACGCAGGACTCAGTCCCATAGTAGGTACTCAAACTTATTGGCCAGTTTTTTTTAAGTCCCATGTAATAGCGGGAGAGCCTATTATCATCTACCGTTCACAGTTCTAGACTGTCAGGCCAGGCAGTCCTGGCTGTCATTGAGAAAATTCTTAATGAAAAATCCAATAAATTTTTTGCGTGACCTGGGAATCGAACCTCATGATTGGCAGTAGAGCTTGCGAACCACTCCGCCACTGAGGCATTAGTAGAGAAATATTTTATGATTAAAATGACGACGCTTAATATTTTCATTACATTCGTATATAAAAAAATATTATAATTATTTATAGTATAGATAAATATTGTTTTTTGCAGCGTCCTCTGCAAAACACCATCGAAATGCGCTCGACAACCCGCCTGCCAAGCGTGTCGAGTATTGGCAAAACCCGCCTTTATGGGGGAGGCCCATGTTCAGCATTGGATTACCAACGGCTGAGATGATGATGAGCATCCGTGATGTAGCGTCTGTAGCGTATGTAGCGTCCATGGTCCAGCGGGAATATGCCCGGCTTTAAATCCGGAGTCCCTGGATCGAATCTCACCATGTGGACTTTTCGCCTGAGCGCTACCATGTTTCGGAGTGCACGTTAAACTGTAGGTCCCTACAGTTTCCTATAAAATATGTAGGGGGCAGTTGTCAGGTCACGTCAGAGGCCTTGTAAGAATCTTGGCGACCTGAAACTCTGACAATATGGGTCGTCAACATTACCCATATCAATTGACTCTAGCAGTGTAATTGGGGTAATCCGTTCTGTTATAGTATACATTCAAATTATTATTATTATTATTTATTTTTTTATGATATAGAGTGACAGGACGAGCTCATCAGATGCCTGATGGTAAGCATCATGATTGCCCATATCAGACACAGTGCCACCCAGTGTTTTATAATTCAAAATTCTGCGCGGCACTGCACTGCGCCTGTCACCCTGAGATATGAGTTGTTGAATCTCATCATGCCCAGTAATTTCGCTGGTAACATTGCCCTTCATACCGGAACACAGTAATGTTTGCACATTACTGCTTGGCGGATGAATAACTGGCAAAGGTGTGGTACTTCCCCAGGCGGTCCCCTGCTAAAGAGGCCTACCACTACAAATTTATTAATATTATTATTTACAGTGTAGATAAACCTATTCGATTAAATTTAAGTTTAGATGATGTACAGATCTATATTGTTGTACTTCATCTTTATTTGGCCATTTCCCAGCAGTGGGACAACAACAGCTTATAATATACAATATACAACGTGTTAGAAAAAGGTGTATTCATTTTTCAATTTTGAAATTCTTTCTTTTGAAAGTCGTTCAGTTTGATGGGTAGATGCCCCCCTTAAGTTTGACTACGGCTTTTTTTAACACATTGTCATAGAACAGATAATAATACTACGTATAGAATACGTATAGCCCACCAATCGGGCCTTCCTCACCTCGAGCGAGATTGAGCTCTCCGCGAGCCCGGCTTCGCTAGGAAATCACCTCACTCACACTTGCACGTGTACAAAACTCCATGTGTGCAGTGTCTGTGTAGTAGTTAGTTATATTGTATGTATGGATGAAACAGGAATACGTAGGTATAAAACACCGCAGACCAACTTGCCCCTTAAAAAACCCTTTTATAAGTAGTTTGTAACTAGATCCCGATGTAAAAATTCAATAGCAGCTGTTAATAACCTTTTAATTTTCCTCAGGGCACACGTCTAAAGCAAATTAATACAGTTTCCACGCGTCGCGTCGGCGAATGCAGGGGTAAGAAGCCTTTGGCCTTTACCGTTCACGTCATATCCGGTCCTTGTATGCTGCTTGGGTCTTATGGTTCCGTAGGTAGTCGACTATGACATATTTTTACTAATATTATTTAAAACAGAAATAATAATAATATGGCACAACTTCCACACACGGTCATCTGGTCCCAAACTAGGCTAGAAGTCTGTAACTATGGTAACCGGATGACTGATGTACATTCTTATATTAGCTTATAACACCCAGACACAGATCAAACAGACGTGTTCATGCACACAAATGTTTGACCTAGTCGGGGATCGAACCCGGGGCCTGCGGCACAGAAAGCAGAGTTACTACCATCTGAGCCAACGAGGCTGTCGATTCAATTCAATTATATTACTGGGTATGACGAGTTTCAACAACTTATATCTCAGGGTGACAGGCGCAGTGCAGTGTCGCGCAGAATTTTGAATTGATACTTACCAGCAGGCACCTGATTTGCTCGTCTTGTCACTAAATATCATAAAAAATACCTAGGGCAGGTCACGGCATTTAAACTCGCGGCTGAGAAGTAAAGTGACATCTACACGAACGGTCCATCTTCTGGGATTCTTCTTCACACTACAGGGATACGTGGTCAATATTTTTAGTACCGGGTCGGTTGCAGCTCTATCAAATTTATAAACTGCAGCTGAAATACGGATGCGCACGTCTTCTTCAATGTCTCTCTTTTTAAATTCCAAAATATAAAGATATTTTTAATCAGTTATTATCAAAAACGCGAGCCATCAGCATGTGACTGCCTCGGTGGCATAGTGGGCGCAAGCTTGACTGCCGATCGTGAGGTTCCAGGTTCGATGTCCAGGTCAGACAAATTGTTGGATATAAGATTTTTCCATTAGGAATTATCTCTATGACAGCCTGGAGTCTGGAACTGTGCCCGGTAGATGGCAATAGCCGCCCCCTATTACATGGGACCAATAACATAGTGACGAAATGTGGGTGTACTTACTATGGGATTGAGTCCTGGGTACTCTGCCTACCCCTTTAGGAAAAAGGCGTGTTTGTAAGTTATGTTACGCGTGTCACATAATTTCCAAAAAAATAATTAAAACTCTAAACAGAACCCTACTTTATCCATTCATAAAAACACTTTGACTCAACGTCGGTCGCACAAAGCCGCCGATTACATAGAAAAACGCGCGGACGCTTAAAAGTTACGGTCCGTGGGGGGAGTGGGTGGTTGAAATGCAAATATGAAATATGAAAATGAAGATGGCGTATAATAAAAGTGATATAGTGGGCTCCGTAGAGCCATTCCGACGGAGTCTCGTCAGGCTGCCGGCCGTCCATCATGGCTTGACAGTGCTCATGCTTGAAGGGGGGAGGACGGGAAGGGGGAGGGAGGCAGCAGATTTATTATTTGAATGCTGACGTGCCATGTTTTATGTCTAGTAGCGTCAAGGATTTTCAGTTTGATTAATTTGATGGTCAGTGGATGAGAGATGTTTAGACTGTGAGTAGGTATCTAAAGGTACGTAACTATCAAGCTAGAACTACATGTGGCACACGTGTGCCACGTACGCCGATCTGGGCGCGTCGGAGCCCATACATTTCGTATGGCGACTAGCTGTTTAGAGCTACATTATATACACGCATAAGGCGTGGATCTAATGTAGCTCTAAACAGCTAGTTGCCATACAAAATGTATGGGGTCCGAAGCGCCCAGATCCGGCGTACGTAGCACACGTGTGCCAGATGTAGTTCTAGCTTAATAAGATTAAATTATTTATTATATCATCGGTAGGGGTCGATCTAGTCGTATTTTCCATAAACATATTAACGTTGCACCACCGACGAACATGTGTGGAGAATGTCATGAAAGTGAACGAAGCGAAAGCTTTATGTCAGGATCGTAGCAAGTGGAGGGAAATTATCTCTGCCTACCCCACCAAGGAACAAAGTGTGACTGTATCTATGTACGTATTTTAATTATTATTTGAATATAGATTTGTACAAAAAAAAATATTAACATTTCCCGATTTTTCCTCTATTAATTCCCTCATTTATAACGACTCGTATTAAACTAATACTCCTACATCACCTGTCCATAGCAAACAAGTAGCGTTAACAAAAAACGCAATTACCATAAAGAAGAAAGGCGAGTAGTGTGTACCGTCAGCAGATTCGCATGCAAACAAGGGTTAATCGTGTACGTTACGTGCCGTAAGCTTTTTGATGCTTCGATAGCTTCGCCTGTAGCGTTCGCAAAAATGTATTAATTTAACAATTAATTAACGTAAGGGTGTTTAGAAATTGTGTAGTAATTTATAATCATGTTGTGTATTATTTTGCTATTTGTACATGAGTTAAGTATTTGAGCAGGGTCTGTCTCTTCTACGCTTTTTTACTGGTCACTTTTGTCAAGCGTAGCTTAGAGACTAAATTTGTTTTGCCCGTTTGATGGCAAAAGGATTGCCTCGGTAGCGTAATGGACGCAAGCTCGACATCATGAGGTCCCGGGTTCGATCCCCAGGTCAGGCAATGTGTTAAATATTGGATTTTTCCTGGAATTATTTCTATAACTGCATTGAGTCTGGAACTGTGCCCGGTAGATGGCAATAGGCTCGCCCTCTATTACATGGGACTAACAACATACTGGCGAAATGTTGGTGTACCTACTATGGGACTGAGTCCTGGGTAGATCTCTGCCTATCCCTTCGGGAATAAGGCGTGACTGTATGTAATGTAATGTTATGATAACAATAGGCGTATCCGTGATTTTATATATTATTCGATTGCCTTGTTCAGATCTTGGTGACTTTTTCCTGTAGTACCTTTGGTTGTACCTACAGAGGAGATGAAAGAGGTGAAGTTACCTCTTTCATCCTGATCTGTGGTTGTACCTATATTATGTTGTCTAAAACTGAAACTGACAATATAGTGTGTCCACATAAAATTTTAAATATGATTTACCTAAATGACGTTGAATTTGCTTTCTTACTACAGACGGGCAATCTTGGAACAAGCTTCACAAAAAAGTGTCCATCACTGACAATTACGCGCTATGACATCTGCTGACATCTACTGAATTTCTATTATTTGAATTTAAACTCTATTTACTCGATTGTTTTAAAGCCTAATTTGGATTGAACGATTTTTCACCCTGTGAAGTTTCATTTTAAATTTGACACTGAGCGACGCGGGCGAACATAGGAGCATTGGAGTAGTCTTATCTACACATTATTTTTTTATCTAATATCGAGTTTGTCTTATTACACATTAATTTGAAATGAGTTAAAAGAAATGCTAAATTTTACATCAACATCTTGACAAATGTTGTTGTGTGTATCGCACATACGGTAAAAGCGAAGAGTGCCTTAAATATTTAGATTGATATGGAGGAAGAATGTATGTTTTTTGTGGAGACGGCTGCATGCTCGCGGTATATTGATTGGAGGTATGATAATAATAATGGTATTCGGAATCCGAAGCGAAGACTACCAATTATTTTGTTAATAGAAAGTAGTAAATGTCAAAAACTCGATTCTAAAACGAGATGCTATCAAATACCACCTAACCATCAATCAAATTCAATCTCAGACAGGTATTGCAAAAAAATACCAAATTGTCTATTGTTGTTCGAAATAAATTATGCTGCACATTGAAAGAATTGTACATTGTAAATTGACTTTTCCCACAGTTATGTTTTATAATAGTTTGGGAGCAGTTCATTGTCAGTAAACTTTTTAAAGGATGTAAGATTTGGAGACTTCATCATCATCTAGCCGTTGGAAGTCCACTGCTGAACATAAGTCTCCCCCATAAGGGGGGTTGTTGCCAATGCTCGCCATGCTTGGCAGGCGGGTTAGCCGGCGCAGTTTGATGGTTTCGCGCAGAGGACGTTGCTGTCCGTCCTCTGGATATCATAACCCTTAGCTGGCTCTTAGGGCAACCACTGGTTTAGAGACTTAATCAAAGGATAATTCAACATAATAATATAGGTATACGTGTGTTGATCCAAGATAGTTGAAGATGTTAGGCTTAGTATTCCAGAGTAGGTCAAACATTCTTAGGCTGACGGCTCGATTCTCTTATTTTACATATGTTATACATACATATAATAAACATACAATCACGCCTTTTTTCCAAAGGGGTAGGCAGAGATTACCCAGGACTCAGTCCCATAATAGGTACACCCACATGACACTTCACCAGTATGTTATTGGTCCCATGTAACAGAGGGCGAGGATCAGGAGGATCAGAGATCAGAGATGGCAAAATTAGAAATGGCCCCTTTTGCAGGTACCACACCTTTGCTAGTTATTCATCCGCCAAGCAGTAATGTGCAAACATTACTATGTTCCGGTCTGAAGGGCAATGTTACCAGCGAAATAACTGGGCATGAGTTTCAACAACTAATATCTCGGGGTGACAGGTGCAGTGCAGTTTCGCTGGTAAGTAAACTTTAATAAAATATACAAGTGACTCTATTTCCCAAAACTCCAGTAATTTTTCCCATTTATTTGTTGAAATATGATAAATTCATCACACGTCTTGGCCGATTCAATTATCATAGATTAGTGTGAACATCTGCTGGCACATAGCCGTAACTCCTGCGGTTGCCATTCTACTCACGAAGCCAAGCCAATTCAGGCGTTATTTATTCTATTTGGACTAAGATAGAAGTTTTTTTAAATATTTGAACCCTGAAATAAGGTGAAATATTAGTTACTGTTCAGATATTATCACAAATCGAAATTTAAGCTTTATATTAATGTATACTAATAATTACTTTCTTTTCACATATTTGGACTTAATTAGATTTTAATATAATTTTTCTGAGAAGGATAGACATTTTTCAGTTCAATGTATTCTCGTAATAGTGTTGATAGGGTGTCTGTGGAATGCAAAATAACTAGAAAAGTAATTGACCATTTATAATCGTATCGTATGTATAACGGTAGCGTAGGGGACGCAAGCTCGACTGAATATGAGGCCGCTGGTTCGATCCCCAGGCAAAGTCAGGCAAAGTGTTAGACACAGATGTTTGTGAATGTTTTTTTTTTGTTTTACATACATGTTACAGATATTTTCTCATTAGGAGAATTATCTCTATGAGCCTGGAGTCTGGAACTGTGCCCGGGAGATTATTATAATTATTTTTTTTATGATAGTGAGTGACAAGATGAGCCAATTAGGTGCCTGATGGTTAGCATCATGATTGCCCATATCAGACACAGTGCAACCCAGTGTTTTAAAATTCAAAATTCTACGCAGCACTGCACTGCGCCTAACCAAGAGATATTAATTGTTGAAACTCATCATTCCCAGTAATTTTGCTGGTCTATTAATGGTATATTAATGTCTACTTAAAATGCAAAAAATATATCCAAGCCGCATAAAGTATTCCCAAAAGTGGCGATCAGTTCGTCATGAATCAAGCTACTTTCTTTTTAATACCACTCCATATTGCGAGCGAAGCGTTCTCACAAAACACGTCTAGAAAGTGCAAGACAGCAGAACCTCGGGTCCCAGCTTAATTTAGTGACCGATAATTAAACCCCCCTCTCACCCTCGGGGGTGGGGGCCGGACACGACCCGACATGCTGAGAAGTGGACTTTTGTCTAACAGGAACGGGTGAATTTGATGGCGTCAATGTTTTCAATGCTGTTTTGGAATTGACTCTTGATTAGGTTTCGTATTGAGGCTTTTACGTGTGGAATAGGGGATAAGTAAGTCATACCAAGGGAACATTTGTAGAAGGATTGATTGACATGCCAGAGCTATGTCAGCTTTTTTTATGATAGTGAGTGACAAGACGAGCAAATCAGATGCCTGATGGTAAGCTGATTGCCCATATCAGACACAGTGCCACACTGTGTTTTAAAAAAAAAATTCTGCGCGGCACTGCACTGCGCCTGTCACCCTGAGATATTAGTTGCATTGCCGCAACATTGCTTGGCATGCAATTTTGCGGGCGGGAGGGCGGTGCACTGTGCATGTTGTTTTTGACACTAAAAATCAGTACTAAAAACTAAATATTCTTGTTCCAGGAGTTTACAATGGAGTTCCGAAAAGTAACGTCAAATTCAATCAATTAATATACTCTTAGGCATCTACGAATACCTACCCGTATACCTAAATGGACAAAAACATGATCATCCATTTATCCAATTACTCAATAAATCCATTACCAATTCACCAGATATAGCATCCATCGGGAGCCGCCATTCCAAATGTTTATTACCACTAAAAACTATCAAAACTCCAAATAAAATCCTCTTCATCACTAAAACTAAGCCCTTTTATCTATTTTCACAAAACAAACCTCTTTACCATTCAATAAAGTAATTAAATGGAATATTCCGCGGAAAAATATTGAGATGTGATATTTCCATCGCCAGCGGTTAAAAAAACGTCTAAAAATGTAAATAGCTGCCGAGCAATGGACAGGGATTGTGCGTAAAATGTAAATAACTCAATGGTTTCGTAAAAAATGATAGTTTTACACCGTGTTGCTGTTTTTACACGAATGTTCGCGACTTAAACAATATTGCAATTTATGAAACAAGATCGCTTTTTGATGGAGATACAAACACACGATCACCTTACTTTTCAATAATGTTACCAGCGAAATTACTGGGCATGACGAGTTTCAACAACTACAGGGTGACAGGCGCAGTGCATTGCCGCGCAGAATTTTGAATGTTTAAACACTATGTGGAACTGCGTCTATTATGGGCAATCATGATGCTTACCATCAGGCACCTGATTTGCTCATCTGAGCACTCATTATCATAAAAAAAAAATTGAAAAATCTACTTATAGAGCAGCTTGACCCAAGTGAAAAATGAAGTTACCTTCTTTATAACTAGGCCCGGTTCACATGACGCAAGTCTAACTCGCGATAGCTTTAAAATAAAGGTGTACCTACACACTTGTCAACAAATTTTAACAAATTACGGCCTCATTATATTATATATTAAGGCTGGTCCTAATTTGAAGCTTAGTAACTGATTGGCGGATGCATAACTGGCAAAGGTACTTCACCTGGCGGCCTCCTGCAAAAGAGGCCTACCACTACAAAATGTTAACCGTGTGTGGAAGTTGTTCCATTAAATCTTTAAATAATTAGGTACCATGTTACAATACGGTGTAAAAGCGGCCGTAGACCAACAAATTGGCGTAAATTGTCACTTGTATCTGGAAAAACGTTCTGTACCGACGTTTTAGAGTCGGCAGCGGGAATAAACAGAGCCCGTCAGTTATATTTTTAACATGACAACTTTGATAAGCCATCGACGAGCGGGGCTTCACTTTTTTTGCTTTTGACGGTAGTGATAGTGCATTTCACTGTTTAAGCTTTCAATCACTGATGGAGGTGTCAATAGCGGGCAATTTTTCTGAGGGTTGCTGTTATTATTACGTTCGTTTATGTTTATTTTGATGTGACCTTATGTATTTAAGCAATATATCCTGGGGATTCTTGACTGATCGAGCGCGAAGCGCAAGACAAGCGTTTCCGTTTCAACTTTGGGCAAAAATGCTTTCGTAAGTTAGTCTGGCCATCTGGCTGTTCTTCTCTACAGGTCGCATTTCTCAACCGATTCTCGGGAAATTTTGGGAGCAGATTTTGATATTTATACAAAGTGTTACAAAAAGTATTAAGTAATACAAAATAATTAAAAACCTATATAAAATCTACTTTATTATAGAAGGCTTATTATAAGGTCAATCAGTACATAGAGGACAAAGATGCCTGTAAACTTCTGCATAGCCGCCTCGCGGCACCTTCAAAGCAAACGAATGTAACCAAACCAAATATTTTGAAACGGTCTGTTGCAAAAATTAAGCCCTACAAGTTCATTGTGTGTTCTTCTTGTAGAGGTATCTTCCCGAACGCGCGGTAGATTCATTACTGTTTATCTTCATTGACGTGCAAAAGTGTCAGATTGTCATCTATTATTTGAATAAATCTTTTTGAGTCTACCCGTCACACTGAACAACTCCCAAAAAAAATGGTTCAACTGATAGGCAAAATTTAATGGAAAATAGAAATATATTTAAAATATATAATAATACTAAACCTTTAATTACGAAACCTTTTATTAACTCTCAGTATATCGGAAATTAAAGCTTACCTCGGACCGACAAGCGCTGCGTAGGACATTCACCCAAAAGGTGGGCAGACAATCTGATAAGGACGTCAGGAACGCGCTGGAGGCGGGCCGCTAGCAAACGGACTGGATGGAAATCTATGGGGGAGGCCTATGTTCCACTGCTGAACATAGGCCTCCCACATAGATTTCGTTCTATGACTGAGACAATAATGATGATGAAAGCTGACTGCCTGATAGGCCTATTCAACATATGCTTTGGATTCGATTCTCACGTCAGGCAAATGTTATTGGATTATTCCATCGGGAGTTTTCTCAATAACAGCCTGGAGTCTAGATTTGTCCCCAGTTGATAGCAATAGGATCGCCCACTATACCATAGGACTCAAACCATAATTTGTGAAAAACCTACCTACTGAAGAACACCTTTGCCTAAATCAACCACCAGGCAACCTGTCACCGCATGGTTGCCTAGAAGAGATCGCTCTGAGCGATAAGGCCGCCAATCGTTACACATTTTCTAGATTTAATATGTGATTTTACTGTTTTTTTGTACTAGTTGTGATAACAATAAAGAGTTTTCTATTCTATTTTATTCTATTCTATTCTAAATCTTTTGGTAAAATAAAAAAAATGTCTTATCTTATACTACTCATATTATAAAAGTGAAAGCTTGTATGGATGTATGGATGTTTGTTACTCTTTCACGCTAAAACAACTGAACCCATTGTGCTGAAATTTGGTATGTAGATAGTTTAGACTCAGGAATAATACAAATGGTATATTATATGGTATATTATATCCCACAAAGACTACGCGAGAGAAACCGCGTGGTACAGCTGGTATAAGAATAAAATAAGTTCATTCTTCGTTTCCAACCACACACTGGAGTTCGTTTCCCCTTTTTTCACGTATTGTCCGATTGTGACCGTCATGTCACGTTATGACAGCAGTGTGCGGATGACACCCGTCATTCGAACGCCCGCGGGCGCGAGATTTACTCCCATGCAATAGGACGGGACGACAGTTATCTTGACTGCACAATTATAGTGAATTCGTTTATGTTGTGGTTCTTTTAGCAGTCAAGTGTAGCTTTAATGGCGCTTTTGGCTTTAAACCCGGTTCAAATCTCGTAACATTTTTATATAAAAATTATATAATTTGAAATTGGTATGGAAAAGTGTCTTATTTGGGTATGGATTTATGTTATAAATTCACGTTCAGGTCACCAAGGCAAATTGCATTCATTGCAAATTCTCCAAAATATAAATTCGAATTCCCAAGACTTTCCTTATAATTAATTTATAATAATTAACAAATACAGGTGATCCCCTCAATTTTATTCTTATCTCATGACATGTACCTAGTAATATTTATCTCAAAATTTTACTAGATACAAAATTTTACTTTTGAGTCTCAAAACTCAGTACAATGTAAAAATGTTACGTTTTTAACAGGTTAACAAAGGCGAGTTCTAACTCGGCTTCAGCGCTATCTAGCGTGGTTTTGGTTAGATGGATGAAAGATAGATAGATAAACACTTTATTGGTACACCACAACAAGAAGTTCTTAAATCTAATAACAATTAATAATAACTAGTGTAACAATGGGTGGTCTTATCGCTAAGAGTGATCTCTTCCAGATAACCGTGCAGGGAGAGGAGAGAACCGTAATAAACATTTGGTCGGTGGTGTTACAGAGACTTCTTAATAAATAAATATAGAATCATAAAGGTGACTAAAATACATACTTGGTCTATATACCTATATACATACATAAACCCTAATATTACACATATATCTATTTAATACATACTTATAATATAAACTAATATATAATATATTTCTTAATATTGTTTATATACAATATACAATATATACAAAGTTTATATATACAATATGTACAGAATAATATGTAATATGGAAGGATGTAAGTTACTCTTTCACGCCAAAACTACTGAAGGGATTGTGCTGAAATTTGGATAGCTTAGGCCCTGGAATAACACATAGGGTACTTTATATTCCGATATTCCCACGGGAACGAAGACTACGCGGGTGAAACCGCAGGGCACAGTTAGTTATACCCATATATAAAATATAACCCAGCATTGTGCTTTATGAATATAAATGAGTGAATATACCATACTGGTCTACTCGTACATTTCAAAATTCAATGATGATTAGAATTCGTGCTCAAGACAATACGCGATATGGAATCACAAAGAAATCCGAAAGCGACGGTACAAAGAGCTTAATACAAAGTAAAATAATAATTACCACAGATTTGCCTCAGGGAGTCCGAGATAAACCCGCATCCGTGTGTCACCAGGGCCGTATTAAAGTAGGGGGGTAAATAGTTACCTATATTGGGTTCGATCCCCGGCCAGGTCAAACATTTGTGTGCATGAACATGTCTATTTGGTCTGTGCCTGGGTGTTATACGCTTATAATATAAGTATGTATATCAGTCGTCTGGTTACCATAGTACAGACTTCTAGCCTAGTTTGGGACCAGATGACAGTGTGTGGAAGTTGTCCCATATTATTATAATTATTATTATATTATATATCGGACATGAAAAAACTTCCACATACAGTCTTCTATTCCCAAACTCTGTTCACTGTAGGATGATGCCTGTGACAGTTGTGTATTGTGAATATTTTGCGTGACATACTACGGTTACCAACATATCTATCTTACACCTATTACGTTACTTTGTAGCAGATATATTACACGATGATTGTTTTTGATAGAAACAGTCATTTTTTTTGAAAAGGAACAGTTTGTCAAATGTACCAGCCATCATACAGTGGACAGAAACTACGCTTTGCTAAATACTTGTTATACTGAAGCCATTAAGAGGTACCACTATTAAGTAACTAGAAGACTGATAATGTAATACATATTCATCTATACTAATATTATAAAGAGAGAAACTTTGTTTTTTTGATTTTTTGTTTTTTTGTTTGTAACGAATAGGCTCCGAAACTACTAAACCGATTTTAAAAATTCGTATCACTTATGGATAGCTTAATTCAGTGTGAGTGACATAGGCTATATGAGATTTTGAAAAAATAGGGATCCGTAAGAAAACTGCAATATTGTGAACCAAGGTGTCACATAATATAATTACCATATTCATAAATTTGCGTGCGCTGTGAAATCCATTGATGGTAGAATAATATAATGTACTAGGGGTTTGTAGTACTTATCAATATCTACAAAATAGTCCACGGAATTTTTATCCATCTATTTTGGTTTAGTCACAATAATCGAAACAGACATTATATGCATGCGCTGTGAAAAGTATTGGTGGTAGAATAAAGTAATGTACTAGGGGTTTGTAGTAATTATCAATGCCTACAAAACAGTATACATAGATTATATCCATCTTTTTTGGTTTAGTCAAAATAATCGAAGCAGTGATTATTTTTCATGCGGTGTGAAAACTATTGGTGGTAGAGTAAAGTAATGTACTAGGGGTTTGCTGGGGTTTGTTTGGGGTACTGCTGTCACATTTCAATAGAAATAGAATACTGCATTCAAACCAGTATGGTTTCACCAAATGCAGATCAACAACCGATGCGGGCTGTCATCTCATGACTCTTGTCTTGGAGGCTTGGGAGAGTTCACAGGATGCCATTGGAGTGTTTTGTGATCTTTCCAAAGCATTCGACTGTGTAGAACACTGCACGTTACTGCGCAAGTTAGAATTATATGGAATTCATGGGAATGCCCTCAACCTGGTGGAATCATACTTGTCTAGTAGGCAGCAGAAGGTTAGCGTCAATGGTATCACATCTGCTAATTCTCCTGTCAAGATGGGAGTCCCACAGGGATCAATTTTGGGTCCTTTCCTGTTTTTGGCATATATTAACGATTCGCCTTACATGGTCCACGGTCTAGCAGATATAGTTCTATTTGCCGATGATACGTCATTGATTTTTAAAGTTGATAGGAAGGATACTTCACTAGTACATGTTAATAATACTTTAGCAAGTATATCCAGATGGTTCACAGCAAACAATCTGTTATTGAATGCGAAAAAGACTAAATGTTTGAAATTTTCGTTGCCTAACGTCAGAAGTATAGAACCAATCATAGTTCTTGACGGTGAAAGACTCAATATTGACAATGCAACTATGTTCCTTGGCATAAATATAGACTCTAACCTGCAATGGAGCACTCATATCACCGAGCTCTCAGGGAAACTAAGCTCTGCAGCTTACGCGGTTTATAAAATTAGGCAACTAACAGATATAGCCACGGCGAGATTAGTGTACTTTGCATATTTCCATAGCTTGATGTCTTATGGGATTCTGTTGTGGGGGTCAGCCGCAGATATAGAAACTATCTTTATACTAGGTACAAAAACGTGCGATTCGTGCCATCTATGAGATGCGTCCACGCGAATCCCTGAGGGAATTATTTAAGGATATAAACATACTGACCCTACCATCCTTATACATTTATGAGAACATCATGTATGTGCGTAAAAATTTACATAAATTCAAATTAAATAGTGACCTTCATAATTTTAATACTAGAAATAAATACAAAATAGCTGCACCTAGCTTTAGATTATCTAAAACAAATAAAAAGACATTCTTAGGAAATAGTGTACGTTTCTATAATAAAATCCCAAAAGAGATAACTGGGCTCTCAGAGGGTAAATTCAAAACCTATATGAAATCTACTTTACTAAAGAAGGCTTATTATAAAGTCAACCAGTACATAGAGGACAAAGATGCCTGGAAACTTCTGCATAGCCGCCTCGCGGCACCTTTAAAGAATACGAATGTAACCAAACCAAATATTGTAAAACTATCTGTTGAAAAAATTAAGCCCTACAAGTTTCTTGTGCGTTCTTCTTGTAGAGGTATCTTTCCGAACGCACGGTAGACTCAGTGCTGTTTATCTTTATTGACGTGCAAAAGTGTCAGATTATGACCTATTTGAATAAATCTGTTTGAGTTTGAGTTTGTAGTACTTATCAATACCTACAAAACAGTATACATAGATTATCTTCTATATTGATCTTTTTTGGTTTAGTCACAATAATCGAAGCAATGATTATTTTTCATGGGGTGTGAAATCTATCGGTAGTAAATTAAAGTAATGTACTAGAGGTTTGTAGTAATTATCAATATCTACAAAACAGTATACATAGATTATTTCCATCTTTTTTGGTTTAGTCACAATAATCGAAACAGTGATTATTTTTCATGCGGTGTAAAAACTATCGGTGTTAGAGTAAAGTAATGTACTAGGGGTTTGTAGTAATTATCAATACCTATAAAACAGTATACATAGATTATATCCATCTTTTTTGGTTTAGTCACAATAATGGAAGCAGTGATTATTTTTCATGCAGTGTGAAAACTATTGGTGGTAGAGTAAAGTAATGTACTAGGGGTTTGTAGTACTTATCAATACCTACAAAACAGTATACATAGATTATATTATCCATCTTTTTTGGTTTAGTCACAATAATGGAAGCAGTGATTATTTTTCATGCAGTGTGAAAACTATTGGTGGTAGAGTAAAGTAATGTACTAGGGGTTTGTAGTACTTATCAATACCTACAAAACAGTATACATAGATTATATTATCCATCTTTTTTGGTTTAGTCACAATAATGGAAGCAGTGATTATTTTTCATGCAGTGTGAAAACTATTGGTGGTAGAGTAAAGTAATGTACTAGGGGTTTGTAGTACTTATCAATACCTACAAAATAGTATACATGGATTATATCCATCTTTTTTGGTTTAGTCACAAGATTGGAAGCAGTGATTATTTTTCATGCGGTGTGAAAACTATTGGTGGTAGAGTAAAGTAATGTACTAGGGGATTGTAATACTTATCTATACCTACAAAACAGTATACATAGATTATATCCATCTTTTTTGGTTTAGTCACAAGATTGGAAGCAGTGATTATTTTTCATGCGGTGTGAAAACTATTGGTGGTAGATTAAAGTAATGTACTAGGGGTTTGTAGTACTTATCAATATCTTCAAAATAGCCCACGATAAATTTATACATGTGTTAAGGTTTGGTCATTGTAACATAAATAGTCATTAATTTGCGTGCGCTGCGTAAACCATTAGGGTTATATCTATTAAAATACAATGTATCACGAATTTACTCCTGTTAAACGTTCACTATACCTACTTCTGCTACCGTGCGAAGCCGGGGCGGGCCGCTAGTTATTTATAAAAGCCACGGAACAACTCCCAATATTAAAACTTGATGCAGAAATGGTCTGAAGTCAGGCAAATATATAGCAGATATAAGCAGAAAATTTTACAGTTTGATGAATATAATTTTTTGATATAATAATAATAATATCTTTTTAGGATTTCTTCTTATCTTGATTAATATCGTGAGTTTTAGTGCGTTGCCCTAAACGGCGTCCTAACTACGCCCCCATCTGCAAACATAACCTTTGTAAACAAAAACGTTTATTTTTATTCAATTAGTATTTTAATGCGAGAGGAATGGGAGCAGAACAGTCCTAGGTCTTTGAGTTTCCACGCAGACAGTTTTCTTTGAAATGATTTTATTATAATAACTAAATGTTATAATTTGTTCGGAGGTGGTACAAAGCGTTGGCGGCGATTTGGCTTTACTCTGTTTAATATTGTTATTTTCTTATTTGTTTTTGATAGATTTTATTATCCTTAAAAAACACATGCTTTTACTGTAGAAGTGGGAAATTGAGCAGACTTGTTATATTTTAATATATATATATATATATATATATATATATATATATATATTTTGCATGATGAGATTCAACAACTCATATCTCAGGGTGACAGGCGCAGTACAGTGCCGCGCAGAATTTGAATTTTAAAACACTGGGTGGCACTGTGTCTGATATGGGCAATCATGATGCTTACCATCAGGCACCTGATTTGCTCGTCTTGTCATTCACTATCATAAAAAAAAAAAAAAAAAAAAAAAAAATGTTTTTTTTAATTTGAAACTTTAATAATAATGATAATAATAATATGGGACAACTTCCTACACGGTCATCTGGTCGTGAAAGTGTGCCCGATAGATAGCAATAAACTCTCCCTCCATTATTACATAGCTGGCGACTGTGTGAGTGTTCCTACTATGGGATCCCAACCCCAGGGGTAGGCAGAGTAGTAGCTAGGACCCATCCTAGGTGCTCATCTGCCGGGGTTGGCTAGAAAATGTCAAGACCTTGTGTTTTGTATTACTATAATGTTCCAGTTATTTGTCTGGCAAGTTTAAAAAAGATTTCAGCTTCAAATGTCATTTTGATAACCATACGTTTAATTCACTGTGGGATCCTTAACAAGTCTCTTTAATGGGTTCATCCTCGATTCATCATTATCATCAACTCAGCTGTTGGAAGTCCACTGACAAAGGCCTCCCAGGGAGGGGTTTGCAAATTATTGCCACACTTGGCAGGCGGGTTGGCGACGCAGTTCGATGGTTTTACGTAAAGACCGTTGCTTCCCGTCCTCTGGATGTCATAACCCATAGCCGGCCGCCAAGCCAACCACGGCCGCATGGCAGATTTCTTTGATTAAATCGTGGAAATTCATGGAATAATTTACAGAAGATGGTGTATATTAAGTATAATAATGTGTAACTTGACTCAGTGGCGTAGTGGGCGCAAGCTTAACTTACGATCAGGAGGTCCCGGGCTCGATCCACAGGTCAGGTAAAGTGTTAAATATTGGATATAATGGATTTTTCCATTAGGAATTATTTCAACAACTGGAGTCTGGAACTGTTCCCGGTAGATGGCAATAGGCTCACCCCCTGTTACATAAAACCAATAACATACTGGCTAAGTATGAGTGTACCTACTATGGGACAGTGTCCTAAAGTAGAAAGTAGAAGTAGAGTAAAAAGGCGTTATTGTATGTAAATACACCTGACTCTGTTAAAGTGGTTTTGACATGAACAATGTTTTAACATACCTAGATATTATCCCTTCTTATCGTGGTCTTTATTATGCTCCTTGACCTGGTCATATTCTGTCATTTCTCCTGTTACTGTTACCATTTTGTAGTAAACTCGTTCAGAAGATCGCCTTAATATTGTTAATGTTTTTCCAAAAATGCATGAGATCGAGTTTCTGATTAAAAATCGGATTTAATTTAAAGTTGGATTATGTTTTTGGTAGCGAAATTTATTATTTGAACTAAACAATATAAGCGTGAATGCAGCCACAAGTAGACATAAATATTAGTTAAAATCGTTAATAAGTACGATTTTTAAGGATTTTTCCATTAGGAATTATCTCAATAACTGTATGTTATCAATAACTGAATGTATGTTATGTTATGTTAATAAATATGATATGCGTTATTTTTAACGCATATATTTTTATTTTTATTTTTAAGAGCTTCTCTCTAATTTGCCCACCAGTGCATATAAAAAAAGAAGAAAGAAAAAAATTATATTATTATATTATATTATGGTTAATTAATTTGTTACGCGCCTGCCATTCATTATATAAATGTTTAGGTGGTTTTATGGAACATATAAATGGAATTAATGATATAAACAGAATTAATGGAAGGAGCGATGGCAACCCCGGGGGTGGGATGCCAGAGAGACATTCGGTGATAGAGCAAAGAATATGGCTGATTGGAAGAATCTTGGTATCATTGTGAAGATAGCGGAGCGGTTACATTTATATTTAGAATAAAATAGAATAGAATAATACTTTATTGCATACCAAAAAAAGCAACAATTTTACAAAAGACACAGTAAACAATCGGCGGTCTTATCGCGTAAAGCAATTTCTTACAGACAACCTGGGAATGGAAAAGGATAGTAAACATTTTAACGACGGCGACTGAGAATAGAATAGAATAGAATAGAATAGAATACTCTTTATTATCACCAAAATAACATAAAACATATTAAACTAAAATAATATAAAACTAATTCTTGGTTGACAATGGGCGGCCTTATCGCTTTAAGCGATCTCTTCCAGGCAACCAGTCTGGACGGATAGGGGAAAGATAGGATGAGTAGGGGATGGGAAAGGGTATACATTTTATTTCTCTTAAAACAAGATCTTATTATACTATAATATATATATTTATGCATACTCATACATAATATACTTATACCTAAAATATAAATAACATAATATATATTGCATAAGATATAATATATAAAAAAAAATAAAAATAAAAAAACTATAATGCATACACACAGTAAGTATTAAGTATATGACCACAAGAATTATTAATAATATAACAAACATTACTTACATAATAAAATAGGTAATAATATAATATACAGATAATGAAACATATAGAAATATACCATACATACATAATTTATCTATAATATAATAAATAAATATAAGTTATAATGTTTAGGGATATCAGAACACTAAGTTTGCGACAAATAGTGGTCTTTTAGCATACATTTAAAACCTTCAAGAGTTTTAGCACATCTTATGGCAACGGGAAGAGCATTCCAAAGATGGACTGCATAATTTGTGAAGGATTTGAAAGTATATTGAGAAGATACGGTCGGGGTCGTAGATTTGAGAAGAAAGTTATTGGAAGAACGTAGAGAATGAGAATGAGACTGAAAGACGAATTCATAGCGTTCTTTGAGATAGAGAGGCGTAGATGGATTAAAGAGAATACTATAAAGAAGTGAAAGAATGTGAGTATCCCGGCGAAGACGGATGGGTAACCATTTCAGCTTATTGCGGAACTCTGAAACGTGATCATATTTTCTCAGTCCAAAAATGAACCGAATACAGAAATTTTGTAGTCTTTCCAACTTGTTAAGCTGCTCTTGGGTTAAATCCAGATAGCTAGCGTCCGCGTAGTCTAGAATAGGAAGAAGAAGAGATTGTGCTAGAGCAGTTTTGGTGGAAATAGGCAAGAGATTACGCAGCCTTCGCAAAGAACCAGCAGAGGCATAGATTTTGCGGCTGACCTCTGCTATTTGAGCATCCCACGATAGATGACTATCGAAAATGACTCCTAGGTTCTTTGCCGTCCTGTGAATAGGAATGACCGTGCCGTCGAAAATAACTTGTGGTAGGCGGAACCAGTCAATCCTCGAGATCATCCTAGAACTACCAATGACAATCATCTGGGTTTTGAGAGGATTCACGTTGAGCCCATATGATTTACTCCAATCAAGGATACGCTGTAGATCATCATTGGTAGTCCTTAAGGCTGTCTCGATGTCATCGACTGGAGCCTGAGTGTATATTTGCAGGTCGTCGGCGTAGAGGTGGTAGGACGAAGATAGTTGATTTGAAATTGAGTTTATAAAGATTGCAAAAAGAAGAGGAGAAAGAACGCCGCCCTGCGGGACACCCGCAGTCGTATTACACCAAGATGAATATTTATCATCAATACGTACACGCTGCCGGCGCCCAAACAGGTAACTGCGAAACCAATCAATAACCGGAGGAGATATGTTAAGAGAGCGAAGAAGACTGAGGAGGATATCAAAATCAACATTGTTAAAAGCGTTACTAAAGTCCAGCAGTGATAGCACGGTTAGTTTCCCGGTCGCCATACCAAAGCGTATGTCATCCGTAACTTTGACTAGCGCTGTCACAGTACTGTGGCCACGTCGGAAACCGGACTGGAGTGGGTTTAGAAGAGAATTTTCAATAAGGAAGGAATTCAGTTGCTGGTGTATAAGGCGCTCAAGAACTTTAGAGAGGAACGGAAGAATAGAAATAGGTCGAAAATCAGAGAAAGAAGAAGGCTTGGATTTCTTAGGTAGTGGAATAATCTGAGCTTGTTTCCAAGTTGAAGGGAAGGAAGCGTTAGTGATAGAGGAATTTAATATATAACAGATGATGGGTAAAAGCTCATCAAGTATAAGAGTAATCATCTTACGACTGATGCTATCACTGCCGACGGCATTTGAAGTAATGGACGCTATGCTTTTCTTAACATCACTCGCGGAAAATTGAGTAAAGACGAAAGAGGAATGGTCGTAAGTGGGAGCTGCAGAAAGTTGAGAAATTGTAGCGGCCTTAACTGGTCCATCAAAGTTAGAAGAGTAGGAAAAATGTTGGTTGAGTTGGTCAACATTGAGATCTTTGGGTACGCTATGTTCACGTGCTTTCCCTACTCCCAACGACCTGAGGAATTTCCA
This sequence comes from Hemistola chrysoprasaria, assembly GCA_947063395.1. NCBI lineage: Eukaryota > Metazoa > Arthropoda > Insecta > Lepidoptera > Geometridae > Hemistola > Hemistola chrysoprasaria. Next base: position 1,130,500 of record OX346713.1, on the reverse strand, counting down.
TACTTTTGCAGGGTCCTCATTTTGAACAGAATCATAAATATGCCGGCGTTGCGCGTCTCTACACACCTTGTTACATTTATTTCGTCGCTCTGCATATCTGCTCTTATTTTCGTCGGTAGGTCTCAGTCGGTATTTTGTTTTAGCTACACATTTCTTCTGCATCAAAGAGCGTATCTCGCTGTTTATCCACGGAGCAGGCAAATGTTTTAGTTTAACAGGCTTAACGGGGGCGTGCTTGTCGTACAGCTCGGTCAAAGTGGCATTGAAAATCTCTATTTGTCTATCAACGGAGTCTGTATCAACAACCCCGGACCAGTTGAGCTCACTTGCATCCTGGCGCAACGATTTCAGGTCAATACCACCAAAACTGCGCTGCAGAAGGACTCTAGGTTTGAATTTTGGCGGACGGACTTTGTAGGAAACATAAATGAGATCATGGTAAGAAAAAGCGTCCGCCGCACACTGGCCATGGTTACTGACGAAATTTGGAGATGAGACTAGAATAAGATCTAAGAGGGAAGGTGAAGAGTTCGGAAAGTTGTGCGTAGGTTTGAGAGGAAGAATAGTTAGGTTATTAGACCTAACAATAGACTGAAAGTTATTAGATCGTGAGTCCTGTTTTAAAAGGCATGTATTAAAATCACCCATAATGATAGTGTGATCATAGGAAGGACGGTATGTTTCTAGAAGGGCTTCGAATGAAGAAAAGAAATTGATGCGAAGAGAAGGGCAATAGTATACACCAAGAAGAATTTTAGTATGTGATAGAATAATTTCGATAAGGAGATGCTCACCTGCGCAAGGTGGAGGTGGCTGTGCCGACACACTCAATATTGTAAAAGGTATATGTGAACGGAGATATATGGCGACACCACCCCCGACACTTCCAGTGCGGTCGTTACGAATAAGTTGAAAGCCCGGAAGTGAGTATGAAGCATTAGGAAGACAAGGTTTGAGCCAGGACTCCGAAACTAAAATGGCATGTATATTAATGTTATCAAAAGACGCTAGCATATCTGTAAAATGAGCCGGAATACTCTGCGCATTGATGTGTAGAACGTTGAAGGCCTTAGGACTACCACTCAGTATTGAATCTATCGTGTCGGAGAGAGACGGCAAACTCATAAAGCTGTCGTTTGAGCTCTCTTCCGCTGAGGATGAGCATGACATGAAGATAGGGTCATCATCGCTATCAGTATCTGTAGAGAAGACATTCATATCAAATAATTAGCTGTAATATTTTGTATTATAATAATATAAAATAAACTATAATATACAATATATAATATAAATAATATATAGATTATATTATATTCTAATATACTAGTTTACAGTGTATAATGCGGCTCTTAAATATAAATTTAAGCCACCCACCGTATGAGTATCACAAATATAAAAAATAATAATAAAATACCTATAACTACACACATTCAAATAATATCAACTAGGAACACTACATATTACATTACATAGGCGTATGGTAGGTATGCAGGAGCAATTTTAACTTTAGTTCCGGTTAGTTCTGAGATATAATGAGTAATATTATTTCGTTATAATGTAATATTACTCGCCGTGGAGTTACCGGCTTTAGAATAGTGCTCCACCCTCTCTACCCGTGGTTGCCTTAAGAGCCGGATAAGGGTTAACAGATCCAGAGGACGGGCAGCAGCGTCCTCTGCATGAAACCATCGAACTGCGCTCGACAACCCGCCTACCAAGCGTGGCGAGTATTGGCAAAACTTCCTTTATGGGGGAGGCCTATGTTCAGTAGTGGATTGCCAACGGCTGAGATGATGATGATTATTATGTAAATAATTAATTCTTCCGCTCATTAAAACATGAATAAGATCACATCTCACACGTCTTGACCAAACGACCACAAAGAAATGAGCACCACTGTACTTACCTTAAATTAATTAAAACGCGAATTAAAGGCAGCAAAATGTGAGGCCAAAAACCTCATCCGTGTAAGGTTAAAGCACAAATGATTGTACTGACATCTCATTAGCTTAGCGGAGCGATTCACCTCAGGCGATATTGGGGTGTAGAGCAAGTCACGAGCGGAGCGGATTATTGGAAACATGCAAAAATGAAAAGTGTATTTTTACATAATGTGACATTGTGGTATTTTAAATTATATAAAAGTATATGGGCGGCTATATACCCATAGATTTAAAAAGGCATGTTTGACAATTGCAACTGCATAGCATAATAATATGCTTTAATGGTTCCGTGTAAGCCCGAGCATAAATCTCATAGGCTGCCTGTGTACAGCGAGTTAATGTTTCTCCCTGAAAATCTGACAAAATATTACTAAAAATAAACTTTATGAATTTGAATCAATATATAACGTAGATTTTTTTGAAATGACTGAGTGTTTAATCGATATCATGTAGCAAATTTATGGAAAAAATAAAAGAATAAGAGAATCTAGAATTGAAGTTCTGTTAATTTGATAAAAATTTTATTTATTCTTACCTTTTGAAATAAATATCTTACACTTCAGCTACCTCCAATGACTTGTCCCCTATCATTAAGCGGGGTACACACTACGCCACACATATTTTTGCCGATCAAAGGATCGTTGCGGGTGACGTCCGTTTGAACTGGTAATCAAATTAGTAAAGCTTCCTTTTCTAACAAAAATGTGTCTATCACAACCATTGCCGTTTCAAGAATTTAAAATTAATATTTCTTGGGTATTTTGTATTTGTTTGATCCTTTGTTATTTTATCCTATTTGAGTACAATCGTTTGTATCAAAACCTAATATTATGATCAAATAGCTGCAACTTTGCCCCGCGGTTTCACCCGCGTAGTCTTCGTTCCCGTGGGAATATGCACATATTTTTTTAATGTTATTCCAGTAGCGTGAAAACGGAACAAAAATGTACAAAAAAACAGTGCTGGCGCTGTTTTTTTTGTGTTATCTAGATGGCGCTGGAGTTAAGTTAGAACTCGGTAGCGTTTTGTTCACCTTATAAAAACGTAACTTTGTTACATTGTACTGAGATTAAAGATTAAAGTGTAATATTAATAAAAAAAAGTAAGATTTAATAAGAGGACGCTGAGTTTCTTCTACTATTAATAATATAAGGTATGTACAAGTGAACCAATGATGGAGTGATTGAAGTGAAAGGTTTATGTGTCGTATTATTCATTATAGTTTTATATATATAATAGATGCGTGGATGTGGCACTCTGTGCAAATTTCCAGTTGTTTTCTGCCGCATACGTGCAAACTGTGGAATGATCTGCTGCGGTCTTCCCGTTGAGCTACAACATGATGCTCTTCAAATAGAGAATGAATAGAGTGTTGGTCGGGTCGGCAACATACTGGCAATACCGCTGGTGTTGTAGGTATACATAGGCGGCGGTAACCGCTAGCGACCTATGTCATAAAATATAATAATAAACTGTCTGATGATCTATAATGAATGTTGAAGGGGTCGGAAAAAATAATAATATGAGATCTTTATTGGCGTGGTCCGGTTTTGTAAGCACTTTGCTTACAAACCCGGACCACGCCTATCCGGTATGAGACAGTGGACGAAAATCACGAAAATTCGTGTCAATAGCTAAATATTGCTTTTCCTAAAACCAATATGTATGCAAGAGTAATTTTTTTGTGATTTCAGATTTGACTACACAGTAAAGTAAATGTTGAGTACAATAACCTCTTAAAGTCTCCAACAGCGTGGAACGGACACATTCTTTATATATATATTTTTTTTAATTTTTGAGGAGGCTAATAACATACTGACGAATAAATTATGTGGGTGTACTTTCTATGGCACTGAGTTCTAGGTACACCTCTGCCATCCACAGCCCGCTATAGCCTACGGTTGGGCATAGGCCTCCTTCAATATCATGTGTAAGCCGTGTCTAGACTCCAAACGCGACCCGTCGCTTTTGTTATATCTTTCCGTTATCATTTGATTGTATGCCTCTGGCCCCCAAATCAAAAACCAGAAGGCAATCCAAAAATTTCCGAGTTAAACTAAAATCTCCAAGCCCCGCAACTATCGATCTCCCATCATATATTCCTACTGCCTATCACCCATAAACTAACTCATGATGCTACCGAATGCTTACTACCTCCCCATCGTAAGCCCCTTTAAGCCCTAAATTTTGTTGGTTGCTGATTTAATGACGTCACAGGACGCCCTCTATCGAATGTCAACTGACATCGTTTCAACAACACTAACTATAAAACGTCACAACTACTTTCCTCTACAAAAGAACTTAAACTTTATCTAAAAGATATAAAGTTTGAATTCGTAGGTTGATAATGAAGGATGTATGAAATAGGGATGAGGGTAGATATCATAGGTTAGGTATTTGAGTCACGAATCCATTTTATGACTAATTCCATAACTTTGTATGTGAATTTCGGGATCAGGTATGGATCGTGTGTTTACAGCGGTATCTCTGCAAGTACTAGTGTGTGGACGCTTTATAGGATCCGATTTAATAGACGCGGTTGAGATTGTCTTAATTTCGATAACATAATTGCAATTTGTAATTTTATTTTAAAAAGAAGGAATGATTGTGTCGTTTATGGTTGACCTTTTTTGGTGGAAATTTGGTGGTTTTTTCCCCTTTACTGACACTTTTCTACTTAATATATTTTTCATGTACTTAAATTCTTTGAGAAAAAAATCTTTACACGTATCATAGTAAAGTTAAACCTTATATAATAAAGTTTAATTTTTTTTACAAATTCGTAGTATCAAACATCCAAAACAACAAAACATACAAATTATTGAGAACCTCCTTCTTTTTTGATATAGTTTATAAATGTAACGCCAGTGTATAATGACTAATATTAATATTTAATAACTGACTACAATAAACATATTTTTTATTAATGTCTGATAGTAATATTAGTGTCGTTTTACATTTATTATTAGATTTAATTATTATAATGTATGTGTATTCTGGCAAAATAAAATTTTTGATTGATTGGTTGATTTAAGTCCTGTAGGAAGTTTGTAAGACAATAATTAGGAATATTTCAAAAAAAAAAAAAAAAAGTGACAAATATAGAGACAGGATTGCTTAGATGGTTCGGACATGTGGAGAGGATGGACGAAAAGAGATTGACAAAGGAGATTTATAAGGCTAGTGTGAATGGTCAAGTCGGTAGGGGTCGACCTAGGCGTACCTTTCATGATCAAGTTGATGTTATCTTACGGAAAGACCAGGTCAAAAGCACCAACAACCGACGAGCATGCATGAAGAATGTGATGAAAGTGGAAGAGGCGAAAGGTGTATGTCAGGATCGTAGCAAGTGGAAAGAAATAGTCTCTGCCTACCCAACGGGAACAAGGCGTGACTATATATGTATTTCAAAAAAAAATATAACATAAACAAAGCTCTCCTTTCAAATACAAATAAATTTAATGTTTCTCAATTAATGAAATGAAAATGTAGTGTTGAATGAAACGTGAATCACTCTCGTGTTTAAGTAATTAAAAAAAGTAAATACATAATTGACGTGTTTAAAATATTTATGGTATAATTATTATACAATTCACACATCAAAATTCTATCAACTTTCACTACATCATCGCGGTTCATCCAACAGGTTTTGAAAGGCGTAAGTACGTTAGGTGTTGATATAAATGTTTTGTCAATCAAGACTGTCAGTCTATCAATCAAGATGATATTTTTGAGGAGATTGAATAAAGTTACATAAAATAATTAGTTGAAATTGATGGCCAATGGGGCTGTATGGTTCTTAAATGGAGACCGCGGACTGGCCGCAGCATAAAATGTTTATAATCAAATGATGAAGATGATTATTTATAATTATCATTGTTTCACTGTAAGATATTCTCTGCTTAACGTAGGCCTCCCACAGATAAATAAAACAAATGTTGGTATCTCGGAAACAAAAATTTAATATAGATTTATATAGATTACTCTAAACGAAGCTATTGAATAATATTATAAAACAATATATTATTGAATTAATGGTTAAAATTAGCATAATGACGATAAATTAATTAAATAGCGATTTTGTAATCTGTGAGCTTCTCTAGCTATTAGTTGGTTAAATTATTTTTGTGTCAAGTGCATTCACGACTGGCATTTTGTTAGTGACTTTCGGATTTGTAATTTTGTAAATTATTAGTTTTAAATTATGCATTGAAATTTAAATCATGTGGTTAAAACAGAAGCAATTGACTGTCATTAATTTGACACAGGTTGTTACTAACAAAAACGAGAACGAATTAGGTTGATTTTACCGTTACGGGACATGGCTGTTCACATGACTAAATGTCCAAATGGTTCGATTGGAAATGTGCCAAATAATATGAAAGTCAAGATGAACATAAATAGACATATAATACTCTTGATATAAATAACGATTGTTAAATACATCACTTGTTATATATTTCATCTGTCAGAACGAGTTAGTATCAAATTAACTAATTGTTACAAAGTGCAAATGTTAGAACGATCGAGTGTCAGAATTTTTCCATTTAATTGCGTAACCATGTATAAAATAAATAATTATCTTTGATTCTCTACTTTATTCTGTTTTTTCAACTCTACTGAGCAGTTTTGGTGAAAGCAAATTCAACTACTACGATGTAAATAAAGTATTCTGATCGAAAGAAAGAAAATTGCTTTACACGTACAAAATATCAGTTATCAATACCTTATTTAACTAATTATTGCATCGAGTATCCTAACGAAACGATACCGAACTCTCAACTTCTCTCATACATATTCTAAGATACTTAGTTGAAGGCAGCATTGGAGTAATAATACACTTTTTGGGTGTATGTTCCAAGTTGTTTTTCCATAACTGGGAAACTTAACACAATCCTTTATAGAATCCCCTATAATATCCCATATTTTACTCGCGTGATTAATACGACGATCACCAGAAAAAATTTAGCATTTGTTAAAAAGTGTAGACATAGAGATAAACCTCAACATTTCTGTATAACGGACACATTACGTCGTGCCAACCAACATCACTTATTCGGCCAAAAAAACTTTTTATTATATGTTTTATATTTCAAGAAGACAATGACCAACCTTGGTAAGTAGACCGGACCAATACGTTTTAACGAGATTGAGTAATGTACTTATTTTTAAATCGTTTGATTTGGAAACACTTTGGATCTTTGCAACAGATATAAAATTACAGTTGGTACGTAGTATGTGGTATTTATTAATTTACTTCAAAAGTAAACTTCCAGCATAGCCAAAGCGTTTACAATGTTACACTAAATACAATTTTCTTATAAATAGCCCCAATGGGGTCCACATGGATATCAGCTTTTTGAACCTCATGGAGGAAACAGTTGATTATGTATACTGCCCTTGCCGTGGGCGCATTGCTAGCATATAGGGCGCGTAACTTGCTTTTAAATGCCAAAAGCTTGTGCCGACGACGTTAGCCTGCGCGGGTACAGTTTTATCAACCAAGTTACAGGATTATCAACCATATATCTCAATAGCATACAATAATGCAGAATCAGTAGAAGTTTGCGTCTACGCTCTAGAGTAACAAGCCCCGCCATACCGGAGACAAACAAGAGGAAGGGCTAGTAACCAGACATCTTCTTGTAGAGGACCTGGCAAATGTACGTTGCACTCTTTCCAACGTGAGAGTGTACCTTTTTTCCTTCGGGTCCTAAACTACAGCTCCAAATTCAAGCACACTACGAACATATGCGTTGTAAAGAAGAATTGGTATATTTACATTTCTAAACTGCGCAGAAGTTCGAGATATAAACCCTAGAGTTTCACTTGGTATAGATATTATGAAGTATTACATGTATTTTGCGTTGCGTTGTCGCGCTTTAAAAGCTGCGTCGAGCTTGACTTGTCCTCTTTTAACATGGAACATGGTGATTGATAAAAGCTCGCGGAAGACAGGATCCATTGGCGAAATAGTATACAAGACAGCATAGAACAGGAGTCAGGTTCCACAAAATCTCTGTGAAGAGCAAAAGGGCGCAACTGGGCCCGGTAGGCTCGCTACCTATTACAATGGACTAAAGTTACATGAACCCCCGCCGTAGGGTGACGGCTATAGAATAGTACCTCACCTTCTCTACCCGTGGTTGCCGTAAGAGTCGGCTGAGGGTTGTCAGATCCAGGGGATAGACATCAGCGTCCTCTGCATGAAATTGACCAAACTGCGCTCGCCAACCTGCCTGCCAAGCGTGGCGAGTATTGGCAAGCCCCCTTTATAACGGAGGCCTATGTTTAGCAGTGGACTTGGTGCGGCTGAGAAGAAGAATAAAATAATATAACTGGAGAATAGTCCTGGGTCCAACAACTCTGCCGGGACAATTAGTGTTATTATGTCATGTTATGTAAAGATTGCCTGACCAGCAGTAGTACCTACACATCAATAAATGATGATTATCGTATTACAGAATAGTGAATGGGTATAATATCAGCCGTATAAAAGCTATATAAAAAAAACACTTGTAAGTTGGTCAAGCTATAAAACCGAGTAACCTTTCAAAACGCTCCTCATTGCGCATATCATCGTCAATTTAAACGAATGTAGTACGAACACACACCCACTCACGTCGTACCTATATAAAATATAAAGGTACAATCAAGGTTTTAATTGGAGGTAAATATAAGTACTTGAAGAGGTATCTCTCCGAACGCACAAAATATTCTTTATTCATTTCCTTAGCGTCTTACAATAATTATTAATAATAAAATTATTTATTTTAAAACAAAATTATGAGATTACATAATAGTATCATTTAAGCACATTGATTATATTGATTACATAGATTATTATAATGTTATAACAATTAATAAAAATAGCAGGTATTTTAGCATAAGTAGCATTGTGTCACTAGTTATCGCGGTAGGCTAATGCTCGCTTAAAGGTTTATTTGAATAAATAAATTAGACTAAACAATAGAGCAACATACAAACTATCTATGGTGATATAGTGATAATGATACCACTATGGTAGATAACTAAATACACTTTGCCATAGAACACTTCGAAAATCCACAGAGCGACATGTCAGCTTATAGAACATTTATCTTCATTGATATTAATTGCATAAGTATCATATTGTGACTAAATTGATGAAATTAATTTGAATTCATCTTAAAATTTGTGTCTGACTTCGTGACTGAAGAATCCGATGTGCTCTAACTTTTTATTTTTTTTATTTTGGGACAAGTTTCCACACACGGTCATCTAGTCATTTTGCCTCCAAGTACAAACTCGAGTGTACATAATATTAAAGTTGTTTAAATTACATAATGCAGGTAAATACGTAGTAAGAGTAAAATGACTCAGGCTTGCTCTAGTTACCAATTCGGTTTTCAAAGTAACTTTTTAGTAAACATTTAAATATTGTGTAAGGCAGTAAATCTTTTAACAAACAACATAGGAATAATAATACTATGACTTTTGTATCATTCTTAGTTCCAGGAACGGTCACTCATCCAAATAGCAGGTGAGCGTCGGTCAAACTACTTCCCTCTTATTAGTTTTTCTTTATGATAGTAACAAAACGAGCAAATCAGGTGCCTGATGGCAAGCATCATGATTGCCCATATCAGACGCAGTGCCACCCAGTGTTTTAAAATTCAAAATTCTACGCGGAACTGCACTGCGCCTGTCACCCTGAGATATTAGTTATTGAAACTTATCATGCCCAGTAATTTCGCTGGTAACATTGCCCTTCATACCGGAACACAGTAATGTTTGCACATTAATTAGTGCTTGGCGGATGAATAACTGGCAAAGGTGTGGTACTTCCCTAGGCGGCCCCCTACAAAAGAGGCCTACCACTACAAAGTATTATAAATGCAAACAGATACCTACAGTCACTGAACCGATCGGGCTGGAATTCGGTGTATAGGTATGCCTCAACCTAAAATAGAACTTTTCAAACTGTGAAACACGGCTGGTAATAATGACATTACGTCCCTTCCGAATCACGGTTGGGTCTAGATGTTATATACCACTCCTTATGAGATTTAAACTCAGGAGCACCGATTTTAAAGCCGGACACATGCCCGCAAACGCTACCTATAAGAAAAAGAAGATAAGAAATATAGGAACACTTCTTCGCTCTAACTTACCTAGACTTAAAGTCCATTTCATTTCTCCTAAAACCCATAACCGTGACCTCATTCTGTCTCACCAAGAATATTGCAAGTTGCATTACCATAAAAACGCCATAAAGATTCTGTGAACAAATGTTATCGACCCATAAAATGCCGGTCAATGGCACACGGTGACTGCTTACATACGAAAACCCATGTGCTTATAGTGGCGTGGCTTGTTATAAGAGGAGCGATAAGCGGGGGCGGACGCGAATGATGGGTCATCCGGTGCGTTCCAATCCACACTATGGTGGTGTTTTTAACAATAACCAATGCTTGACCGACCGTCTACCCATCTAGTTAAAGCAACATTACACGCGCCACCATTTTAACAAATGATAAAATGACACAAATAAACATGCTACACGTAAAAGGAACTGGGTTTCAACTCAGTTTAGCCTAGTTGGGATTATATTTTCGCATCAAGTCACACTATTACTCGTTGCAATTTTGTTCTTAATCAAAAAATTGGGTCACACTCAGTGGGTCAGTCAGTTTCAAGAAAATTTCCAACCATTTACAGTGTGACTGTTTAGTATAAGAGATCACAACATTATTTTATATTATTAGGAACTAAATCCTTCATTTCAACCCAAGCCTTGTTAAATGATGGCGCCCTGAACTTCGACATTTGGGTCGATCACTCAATGAATAACAGATTGACTCGAGCAATGTGATTACTTATTGCGGGATATTAATTTACCGATAGTAGTGTCATTTGTCGGAGTAAAAGACTAAAAAAGAGGGTAGATCGATTTATCTGCCAATAAAAATTCATCTCGTCGATGCCTGTCAGTTCTTCATGGTAAATATTCCGTAATAAGTGATCTTAAAAAAAATTGTAATATATATGTATACATAGTAATATTACATTATACAAGACATGAATAACATGAACATAGATATTAATAATAGATAATAGAAAATGCTATAAATCATTAATGGCGAAAGTTTATTTTATTTCTACACGATTGCAGAATAATTAGAAATTCTCTTATTTACTAGTGAAGAATATTTAAATAGTATTATGAAAATATGTGAAGTCTATAAAAATTAATGAGAGCATTAAAATATTTAATTACTAAATCTTGAATTTTGTAATCGCTGCGTCTAGTTACATAAAACTAGTCCAAAACTAAAACTAAACATAGTCACATTGTTACATAATTTCAATAGTCTAGTTACCGACACACGTACACGGTGGTGTCACTAAACATTATATTTGAATGAGCGCCCATTATTACAAGTGAGAGTATCATCCCAGTTCCTTACGAAAACATAGCTCTGGTTGGCCATGCGTGTGTGCGTGAAGACTACACGCACGCAACATCAAATGCAATAAAATTAATAATTCTCAAATCGCATGACAATGTAAAAAAGTTTAGTTTTTAACAGGTGAACGAAATGCTTCCGAGTTCTAACTCGACTTCAGCGCCATCTTGCGCGGTTTTGTCTAGATGGATGGTAATGTTTGTTATTCTTTCACGTCAAAACTACTGAACCGATTGAGCTGAAATTTGGTATGCAGGTAGGTTAGACCCCAGAATAACATTTTTTTATATTATATATTTATATTTCCACGGGAACGAAGTCTACGCGGGTGAAACCTCGGGGCACAGCTAGATTATAATAATTATGTGAGATAGTGTTAGTTATCGATGATTATGTCACTAGTTTAGTTATGTTTATCGTCGTTTTATGATTTTTGTTCACTTTGATCATGTGACACCGCATTAAAGCTGATGTGCTTCTAGTGACGGCCTGAGTCAGATTAAGTGAGGGGAAAAGCAACAGTGTTTTACCTTTGGACACTATTTTTTCCACGTGTTTGCTACTTCAGGTTATCTATGCGGATATGGATGCGGACGGAGAGCAACCGCCATGAGTGGCGTTCTGTGGGGGAGGCCTATGTTCAGCAGTAGACGTCTTCCGGCTGATGATTATGATAATGATGACTCGATTATAATATTATCACACATTTGACATTTATTATACTTTGTATAGTCTAATTCTTAAGGGCGGACATAATGTCTACCCTTGAAACGTATTGACTTTCTTGTGATAGTTTACAATACTATAACCACTAAACTCAACCAAAAACCGATAAACTTATTTATGTGAAGGCTTCTAAGATTATTTCTAGCATTATCAAAGATCTTAGCTCAATTCTAATAAGATATACTCTATATTCTGATGGCCGATGGGGCTGTAAGGTTCTCTAATGGAGACCACGGACCGGCAAGCACAGCATAGAACGTTAATCTACAATTTGAACGAATAAGTAAAGACAACGGGAACAAACTGGATGCAAGCCGCGTACAATCCGGACTAGATGTAAATCTAACAGGCCTATAGGTGAGATAAGATGATATTATCATCATCATCATCATCATCATCAGCTGGAAGACGTCCACTGCTGAACATAGGCCACCCCTATAGAAAGCAATAAACTATTCATATGGTGGGATTTTGCCGTAATAACCACGCTTAGCAGGCTTGGTGATCACAGTAGTTGGAATACTTGGTGCCAGAGAGCGCTGTTGCCCACTCTCCAAATATGACCCACTGCCGGGTCTTAAAGCACCCACCAGATAAGAAAAGGTGGCCCTATTATATAGCCGGGAATCACACGGCGGATGATATAATAAACAGGTGTGTATAGAAATGCCTACATAATTGCAACAAGATAATACAGTCCACAAACAATCAATCAAAAATGTAAATCCAACACCTTTCATAACGCCTCTGTCTGTGTATTATGTGTGCAATCATTACCCTGCTTCGCTAGTCGGTTAAGGTCTTAAGTATTATGTAAATTAAAATATGTTTTTGTTAAAACGAGCAATAAATAATGTAATATATTTAATTTGACGTTACTTTTCGGAACTCCATTGTAGACTTCTGGAACAAGAATCATTGGTTTTTAGTTTCGAATTTAAAAAAACTACGTCATTTCTTGTGTTTCTTTTCGATAAATATTAAGATTAAAAAACGAGATGTGATATATCTTTGTTTTATTATTTTAAAAACATATCTTTTTAATATTTGACCAAGTGAAAGTAGCATGGAGAATTCTTTATTAGGCAGATCATAGGTTGAAAAACCCGGTGCGTGACCGGCGTCATAAAAGATGTAAGTCAAATTCACGTCACAAGTGGCGGATTAAAACTTAGAAAAAGAACCGCTCTCAGTATTTAATTAAGATAAATTTCTTAATAATCATACTTTGAGAGTGCATCATTAAATCTTTTGTGAAAATTTAATCAAAATCAAACACTATAACGAAGACGACATGCACTGAATAATCCGCATCTTAATAATATTGAGAAATACATTACAGTGATTAAACTGCCACGTAACATTTGCTTTTAGTCGAAAATGTATAATTTTCCACCCACGTCACTTTGCACAACATAATTTATTATTATTTACTATGCAATGAATATAATTATTGTGAATAAATAGTTATTTAATGATTTAACAAAGATAACAGTTAAATTAATTACAAAATCCAGCAAACTTATTAACCGTACGATTTAACCGTTGTTTTCTGCCGCATACGTGCAAACTGTGGAATGATGAGAAGAAATCGATTTAAGCGATAAGACCTCCACTTGTACTAGCCTAAGACTAACTTTACCTACTTTATTTTCATAATATTATGTTCGCTGTAAGGTGTACAATAAAGTATTTATCTATCTGTCTATCCCTTCAGGAAAAGGCGTGATGTTATGTGATATTCAAATATGTATATAAATCAGTGCATCAATATACCAATAGAACCTTTGCTTAATAATAAAGTCCTTTCTCTTACATTCCTTAGTAGCTTATGTAATGGCGGCTGACCACTGACCACTCCTCTGCGTTCATTTTGAAGAGCCACATGTTGTATCTCAACGGGAAGACCGCAGCAGGAGATCATTCCACAGTTGCACGTATGTGGTATGAATGCAAAAACACCTAAAAAAGAACTCCTGTAAATTAGCATCACATTTACCAAAGACACAGCACAATTTCTTAATACAGCCTTTCAAAAAAATAAGTAAATTGACCTCAAGGAAGTAACCACTAATGTAGATCATAAATTGAATGCACTAAAGGCAACATTATGAAACTATTAAAATATATAAAGGTGAATTATTTATATGTGTTTACCAACAATAGAAGGTAAAATGAAAGGCTCAGCCAGCTTTAATTTACGTCCTCTTTCGTAATTATATGTATGCAATGTGAAATGTAGGTGAGATTTACTGGAATACGACCTTTTGACGTAATTGCAATCAATTTTATACCATCTAAGTATTTTATACAATCTAAATAATGTGTAGTATGAATATACCTAATTAGTAAAAATATACCTTTGTAAAAAGAAAACAAAACGCTAGCGTGTTCTAACTCAACCCCAGCGCCTTCTAGAGCGGTTTTTTGTGTGTATGTTTGTTCCGTTTTCACGCTATAACTACTGAACCGATTGATATGTAGATAACTAAGACCCTGGAATAGCACATATGGTACTTTTTATCCCGATATTTCTACGGGAACGAAGACGTCGCGGGTGAAACTATAGGTAACTAACATATTACCTAAAGTAGCAACCAGTCTCGGTTTCACACAGCTTGCAGGCAATCATAGATAAATAGACGACTAATCCTTAATTCCGTATTACATTGAAAGAACGAAAGAAAGAAAATCATTTATTGAGACGTATAACATAACATACATTACGCATTTTTCCCGAAGGGTTAGGCAGAGGTGTACCCAGGACTCAGTCCCATAGTAGATACACCCACATTTCGCCAGTATGTTATTGGTCCCATGTAATAGGAAGCGAGCCTATTGCCATCTACCGGGCAAAATTCCAGACTCGCCCCCTATTACATGGGACCAATAACATACTGGCGAAATGTGGGTGTATCTACTATGGGACTGAGTCCTGGGTACACCTCTGCCTACCCCTTCGGGAAAAAGGCGTGAATGTATGTTATGTTTTTTGTGCTGCAAGAACTAGTAATGTGCAGCGCTGGTTTTCAGCATATACCATGCTCGAGCATGGGAGTTAGTCGAGCTGGAAAGAAAAAGTAAAATTAATTCATCGACTTCACATCACAATATATCATATATTATACCTACAAATAATTAATATTCAAATGACATTGGATATTACCAAATATATTTTAACAGCGGAAACTTTTACAATGACTCAATAACGAATCAAACAATTTCATCAATATAATAAACCAACTTCAAAATAATCCTTTCAAATCTTGAGATAATTATCGGGTTATTAGAGCTTTATTACGTAAGCAATAGAGGCTATTTTAAATGAGCTCTATCTGATTGCGATTGATCGCAATCGTATTAAAATTGCAACAGTTAAATGCATCAGAGTGGATGAAGCCTTGGTTTTGTGGTTAAATGAGAGTAAAAGTTATTAGAAATAGACGTGGCAATAACAAATATCATTTTTCAATCTGTACGTAAGCCTTGAAAGCAACAAAAATAACATAAAAATCATCATTATATTATAGATTTAATTCAAAACTTGTAAATCATCATCATCATCTCAGCCACCTACTCAGGTTCTAAGCGGCCTTATCAGTTCCTGCTGCCCTTATCAGATCGTCTGCTGTCCACCTTGTGGGTGGATGTCCTACGCTGCGCTAACCGGTCTGTGGTCTCCATTCGAGAACTTTACGGGTCCATCGGCC
Organism: Hemistola chrysoprasaria; assembly: GCA_947063395.1. NCBI lineage: Eukaryota > Metazoa > Arthropoda > Insecta > Lepidoptera > Geometridae > Hemistola > Hemistola chrysoprasaria. The sequence continues at coordinate 1,114,672 of OX346713.1, read as the reverse complement.
ATCAGTTCTACGTGCTATGTGCCGCCCATTGCCACTTCAACTTGCTAATCCGCTGCGCTATGTCGGTAGCTTTCGTTCGTCTACGGATCTACTTATTTCTAATTCGATCTCGTAGCTAAAATTTTATGGTGATGAATTGATATCGTGTTAAGAAATTCATTGAATGGTATCTCGTTTTTATTACATTTTTCAAAAAATATTTGCAAATGAAACAAATATAAGACGCATTATTTTCATCGAACTTCTTGTGTAAAAAAACTAAAAGTTCATAATATAAATATACTATAATTATATACTATACTAAAAATATACTATAATAATAAAAATATACTAAACTAGCTGTGCCCCGCGGAGTTATCGTTCCCGTGGGAATACCGGGATAAAAAATAACCTATATTTTATCCCGGGGTCTAAACTAAACTAAACTATCTACATACCAAATTTCAGCCCAATTGGTTGCGTAGTTTTGGCATGAAACGGTGACAAACATCCATCAATCCATCCAACCTCACAAACTTCTCCATTTATAATATTATGTAGGATAAATTATAAATAAAATACTGTTCGTTAGTTTCAATAAAACTCGAGAACAGCTAGACCGTTTCGGCTATTTTTGTTTTGAATATTTGTAAAGGTTATATGAAAGGTTTATATGGTGAGACGAAGTTCACCGGGTCATCTGGATATTAAGAACATACGCGGCCTTCTAAAATCCTATGAAAATTTTACCAAATCGATGTTTTGTATTCCCCTGTTTCCTCCAAATATAATAAACCCATTCTATAAATTTATATCCTGATATTTTTATAGTGAAGTAACCTATGTCCCCGTCATTTCATTTTTCTTATAAACCCTTGGTTTTTTCCTAGTGAACTTACTAATTTCCAGTTTTACTCGCGTGTTTGGACGTTCACTACAAAAAAATGTATAGTTTATAAACAAAAATAAAATGATATGGACATACTTTACTTCATCTTTAAAATATCAGGATATAAATATATCAAAGAGGTTTAATGTATTCGGAGGAAACAGGGGCATACAAAACATCGATTTAGTAAATTTTCCATAGGATTGTGTCAAACTGCTAAGAGGTCCTCTTTCTATTAATATTTTACCTACTAGAACTATAACTACAAACACCATTGATGTAACTTGTAACACCTATCATATTATTACATACCATAAAATTTTAACCAGATAGTATCTAAGCCAGACGTCTCCAGTTACCGCACCTATATGATTATGACTTGCGCCAGCGCAACTAAAACATCTAGATTTTACATGTCCGGTCAGACGAACGTTTTGTTGAATTGCAAATACCAATCAGGTTTCGAGACCTATTATCTGACCTACATTTTTATGCTAATTGTATGGTAAATTAGGATCATCTGTCTTAATAAGTGATCGGAAGGAAATTAGCAAACTACATATTTGGTTATTGTAATACGCCTATGTTTTAATGCTAATGCTATGGACTGAGTCCTGGGTACGCGAACGCCTACGCCTACCCCTTCGGGAAAAAGGCGTGAATGTATGTTTTTTTTTTTAATGCTAAGTAGTCTAGAGAACGTCTAAAAATTCCAGTTTTACAAAAAGTGAATATAAGGAATTATTTAAAATTAATTTCATTTCGCTCGAAAACACTGGATTTTGATGGAGCGTACACTTAAAATATTTCCCTTTTTGTATTATGCAATCCTACTAATATTATACATGCAAAAGTTTGTGAGGATGGATGGATGGATGTTTGTTACTCTTTCACGTCAAAACTACTGAGCCGATTGGGCTGAAATTCGGTATATAGATAGTTTAGACCCTTAAGTAGCACAAAGGGTACTTTTTATCCAGATATTCCCACGGGAACGAAGACTACGCGGGTGAAACCGCTGGGCACAGCTAATTTATAAAAGAAAATAAAATAATTATAGATAAGTATAATATAGTTTACTTCATCATAAATATAATATATTGTTAGAATATTTTATCGAATAGGTACATTCGAAGGAAACAGGGAAATAAGAAACATCGCATTGATTAATCGTTCATAAACTTGTGTCAAATTTCCAAAAGTTGTCAGTCATGTTGTTGCCTCTAAAAATTTAGCAATATCATTAAAAGTAGATATCCATATATAATTAAAAACACATGCAATATAATATAATATTCTACAATCTAATTGGTGTTTCCAAATATATAATGAAAGGCACTTAAATTATAAGCAATCAAAATAACGAATTGACGTAGAATCGATAAACCGATAGTAAAATACTATAACTAAATGTAACCGTATTATTATTAACACACATTCTCACTCACACATACATTTACACGCACACGAAAATACTCATGCACTTTGTGTTCAGACATGCGCTGAGTAATGACTGTAACCTATTGAAATCTATCACTTGTGCGTCTTGTTGCGTCCGTGGTCCAGCAGGAATATGCTTAGCTATAAATCCGGAGTCTCTGGATCGAATCTCACCATGTGAAATTTTCGACTGAGCGCCACCGTGTTTCGGATGTCACGTTAAACTGTAGATCCCTATAGTTTCCTTATAAGATATGTAGGGGGCAGTCGTAAGGTCATTTTGGAGGTCTTGTAGGAATTTTTATAATATGCGTTGTCCACATAACCTATATGAATTGACTCGAGCAGATTGGGGTAACCTGTCCTGTTAGAGTAGAAATTCAAATTATTATAATTATTACTGCAAGTGTTAATTTTATATTTCCCATTGTTTTTATTAGACATTCCTTGTCCTTATAATATATTGCTGAATGATAAATATTGTTATTTCTTGCGAAAGTTCATAGCACAAACCGAAATTGATACAGTTCTCTGCTCTGCACAATATCTAAGATGTGTATATCTAAAATCTTATCTATATTCTTACAATTATTTTACCTGCGCATAGTATGGCTTAAAATCTATTATAAATGACAACATTTATTATTTAGTATATACTTATATGTATTACATCCTAACCTTTGTTTCTACCAGTGAAAACTATTTAGCCAATCAAGAGGTCCCGGGTTCGATCCCCAGGTCAGGCAGTGTTAAATATTGGATTTTTCCATTAGGAATTATCTCAGTAACTGCCTGGAGTCTGGAACTGTGCCCGGTAGATGGCAATAGGCTCGCCCCCTATTACATGGGACCAATAACATACTGGCGAAATGTGGGTGAATCTACTATGGGACTGAGTCCTGGGTACACCTCTGCCTACCCCTTCGGGATAAAGGCGTGAATGTATGTATGTATGTTCATATATCATTCTCTTTTGACACATCAAACACACATAAAATATATTTATTTAGATATATAAAATCTGAGACTCCACAGATTTTGCTGGTTGACAGTTGTTGACAGAACCAATTAAAAAAAAAAACAATATATTAATGTCAGGTCTGGTTAGGTATATAGTCTATGATATACACACATAATAAGTAATGGCAATCACTTACTTATCCAATCTGCCTTCAAATTAAGAACAAGGAATTTAACTGTTTCTCGCTTTACATAATAGCTATCGGAGAACGGATGCTCTTGCGCAGGTCAACGCCGCAGACTGATGTATATGCTAGTTGGTGCGTTTCCATTCTCATATACGATACGACTTTTTAACATCCGGAAATTCTACTTATTCTTATAAATGCGTTCGTATGTCTAATTCGTATGTTTGGTATGTAGAGGAATAAGATATGTCACTTGAGTGGATAAAGACAGCTAGCTTAAAATAAATTAATCTTTTTAGCGCTTTGAAGATTTATAAAATACTAGCTGTGCCCCGCGGTTTTCCTGCGTAGTCTTCGTTCCCGTGGGTATATCAGGATATAAACTATCCTCTGTCCTCTGTCTGATATAACAGACATACAGACACTTTTGCATTTTTAATATTAGTATGGATATGGATTTATGACGTTATAAAATAGATAGGTCGTCTACAAATATAATATTACCAGTTAAGTGTAATAATTAATAATATACATTCAAAAAGATAATTTCATAAAAACATTTAACTGTGACAAAATTTGATTTAATTTTGAATTAATAACAATGGACACTTCAAAACGCTCATCGTTAAAACATTGGTGTAAATCTGTATTCCTTTCTCTGTAGAGATGAGTGATGGCCCGTCAATACTTATAACATGTTACGTATTTTCATTCTGAACATTATTCCACAGAGATAAAGTTTAAAATTGTTTCGTTACAATATATTACCAAAAGAAAACTAACTTGTAGGTATTATATTATATTTTACAATATTAATAGTATGGTTATAAATAATATGCAGAATTCGATGAAGTTTTGTTACGTCGCGTCGTTGAATGAAATTATCAACATTGGTCATGTTATTTGATAAATCCACGTTAAAGATCAATCAAAGGTTTGAGAAAAAATATCTATTATAATATAATCTGTATCTGCTAACGCGCAGCCGTTCATTTAGTTCCTTTAGACTACAACTATGGGGTTTTAGTGTGTGTAAAAACCACACCATAATGTAAATCTTAGAGCATTTCGAATGGTAGTTTTTGTAAATAGATCACAGAATATATAAATATTCAGATAGATTTAATCAGATACCTAAAAAAGTGTGTATAAAGAACTATCGTACATCAATACATGGAAGGATATTTTGACGGTCTGCTAGGCTTCTTTTTCAGAGACAATAAAATTTTATTTTGTGATATTATTTTTATTATATATATTAATAATTTGTGGTAAGTTCTATGTTATTGTAAATGGAAATTTATTGACATTTTTGGACATTGTAATTGTAAAAATAGTTTACTGGAAGAAGTGATTAACATTTTCAGTGCTTTATTTTCTATGGTAGGATTTATGAAATCCAACATAGGATGATAGCTTTATATTTATGTAGATTCCTACAAAAAGGAAAGTTTTGTAGGTTCGATGGTAACAGAAAAAAAAATCCCTCTAGAAGTAAATTTATTTTATCTCTGCTCTGCTCTGATGTGTAGTATCATTGTCGAGATGCCGGACATTTTGAGCAAAAGGAGTGAAATATAGTTCAAGGATCATTTTCGTTGGTCGTTAGAGCTCGCATTCGGGGTGCGGGGCTCGCCAACTTTCATTAATTCATTCATTCATTAGTCGATAGCCAGTATTCGTGGAATAACCGCATGCCGTATATCGACCGAGCTATAGACAGCCTTAATTTAATTAGTCGATAGCCAGTTTTCGAGGAATACTCATATGCGGTATAACGACTGAGGTAACGACCAGTGAAAATTGGCCTTTAAGCGCTGACAAGTTTACCTTCAGGCCTTCAGGTGTCAAGGTAGCAAAATGAATATAATTGATGATCGTATGACCTTAGGCTTTAGTGAAATATCATCATACCTACACAAAATATAATGTTACGTCTATATGTCTGTCTGTCCACGAAATACTAAAACTACTGTACGGATTTTCATACAGTTTCGACCAATGCTCGGAGTGATTAAAAAGGAAGGTTCAAGTGTATATATTCATGAAAAGAAATTCATAAAGTTTTCAGCAACGGATGGAGTAATTTGTGAGCATTTTACGTATAATTCATTTAGGTTTTGTGTAAAGATAAAATTAAACGATGAATGTTGAAGAAGTCGGAAAAAATCCTGCCGACTGGAAGTTTTATTGTGTATAATACGTAAACCCATTGTTATTTATACCTTTATTTATGTTTTGTAGTGGTAAGCCTCTTTTGTAGGGGCCCACCTGGGAAAGTATCACACCTTTGTCAGTTATTCATCCGCCAAGCACTAATGTGCAAACATTACTGTGTTCCGGTCTAAAGGAAGGAATGTTACCAGCGAAATTACTGGGCAACACGCGTTTCAACAACTAATATCTCAGGGTGACAGGCGCATTGCAGTGCCGCGCAGAATTTTACTTATTATAACACTGGGTGGCACTGTGTCTGATATGGGCAATCATGATGCTTACCATCAGGCATCTGATTCATAAATCAAAATCATCATAAAAAAAGTTCAATAATAACCATATGTAACTTTTACGGGATCGCTGCTTTTCATCATCAGCCGGAAGACATCTACTGCTGAACATAGGCCTCCCCCATAGAACTCCATAAACTATTTCTTATTAGTTGTCTTAGTAGTTGGAATACTTGGTGCCGGAGAGCGCTGCTGCCCACTCTCCGAATATGTCGCTCTGTCGAGTCTCACGACTCCCACGGGATGAGAAAGAGATGGCCTAAAAGGACCATATATAGCCGGGATCCAAACGACCGCTCTTAAAAATATATGCTTTTTTGTTGTTTTCTGCTACTCGTGCGAAGCCGGGTGGGTTGCTGGTTACGAATGCTATGAGTTAAGAGCAGGTGTGGCTCGTGGGCAGGTGTTTAGTCATTAGTGTTGAACTCCTTCTTGATATTAATGATTATAATCAATGTATTTCTTCATAATTTTTTTTTATAATTATAAAATAAATACATTGAATGCCTGTTTAAAATCAAATTCACAAAAATCACATACGTGTATGTGTATCTTTATAATAATATTATAATGAATATAGGTCTAGCAAGTGAATTTTTTGTAAGTTAATAATTTTATGGAAACAATCTTTCTTGTTCGCCATGAAAGGGTTAACTGAACAGAGTATAAAAACTACATAATATTATACTTTCCCGAGTGTAAAAATAATAAGTGAAACTAATTTTTTTATACTATTTGTGGTCGACCTATAACAATACATTTTAGTAAGGACATACTAAACATTGATTTAAAGAGGAGATAGGGCACGTTCTCTCAGCGCCTACTCATCGGCATCTGCAATTTGAAACAACAAAGATAGAAAGACGTACCTAAGACCGAAGTGCGAACGAGACAATTAACTTAACTGACGTACGTGGACCTAAGACCTAATGGGACCTAATTCGAGCTTTCCATTTTCGAGAAGCCAGCCTCACATTTTCTTTAAATCAATGATACTAAAAGCTGTTTTTCTTGAATCCCATCCCGCTTAAATAAACAATCCGAAAGTATGTATGTGTATGTTTGTTACCTCTTCACGCGAATATTATAACTAAACCTAAATCCCTATTAGATTTATGCCATAATATTTGTCCCGAGGAGGTACGGCCCATATAAAAAATCTGCTTTCGTCCCACATTGTATGCCGTAGTCGGCCCATAATATTAGGTTTTTAATATTGGCCTGAAATTAAGTAGTATAGCTTGAACCCTGGAATATTTGGATTTTTTTCTGTAGTGGTAGGCCTTTTTTGCACGAGGCCGCCTGGGGAAGTATCATACCTTTGCCAGTTATTCATCCGCCAAGCAGTAATGTGCAAACATTACTGTGTTCCGGTCTGAAGGGTAATTTTACCAGAGCAGTGCAGTACCGCGCAGAAAATATTTTAAAACACTGGGTGGCACTGTGTCCGATATGGCAATGATGATGCTTACCATCTGATTTGCTGGTCTTGTTACTCTCTATCATAAAAAAAAATGGTTAGTTTAGCGATTGGAACCATAAGATACAGACAGCTATATTATAGTACTCCATAAAACACGATTCAGATCTGAACTACTAGCAATTTTGTACTACTATTAGGTACAAAACGGTAAGCATATTTGCTCACCTCACTTTAATAATACCTTCAGGCAAAAAGCTTCTTTATTTTGTAGGCAGTAACCCATCAATCACTCAGCCTTTATGATGTTATCAAGCCCCGGGTCAATGACCCTTTGACACTGACAGCTTGACGAACGGCAGGGCTGTCAGGATGTGAACTTTAATAGTTCAACTTTGACTCGTGACCTTTTTAGATATGGTTAGGTTAGTTTTATTTTCGTTTAATTTTGTTAATAATGTGCCTTTCGAATTGCAAAACTAACTTTCTTTGGGACTTTATCTGTACTATCAAATGCATTAAACATTTATTTGACGTATCGAAATGTAATATTCAGCTTAATAAGTTAAAAGTAAGTCATCTCACGCGATGATCGGCACCTGATTTGCTCGTCTTGTCACTCACTATCATAAAAAAATATATATTAAAAAAACTTTGAAATTATCGTACATCTAGACAAGCCTGACCGAGGAGCTCTTAAACCATAGTGCACCTATAAATCGTGGTGTCAACTCAGAGATAGAAGTACCAATGTATCATGCAGTAGTGAGAGCAGCGACGTGACGCGGAGTTGGCACCATTGGACGCCTTGTTTTGTGATACTAGCCTTTACATTTGTATGAAAACCAAACATTGTATGTTCAAATCTATTATATTTTGTTATTTATATTTTAGGTATAAGTATATTATGTATCTGTATACATACATATATATAGTTTAGTGAAATAAGATCTTGTGTTAAGAGAAATAAAATGTGTACCCTTTCCCATCCCCTACTCATCCAATCATTCCCCTATCCGTCCAAAGACTGCTTGCCTGGAAGAGATCGCTTAAAGCAATAACACTGCCCATTTTCAGCCAAGAGTTGTGCTTATATTGTTTATTTTAATATGTATAATGTTCTTTTTGGTAATTGTAAATAGTGATAATAAAAAGTATCTATACTAAGTATATAATAGTAATCTATACTAAATCTTGACAGTAAACGATAAAAAACAAATCGAAATAAGGTGCATATAAGGTTTGCAGCGTTATTTGACACGTTATTTACATAGACTTGCAGGATCCATTTAAATCCAAAACTAATAAAATAATAAAATTTAAAGAGAACTTATTTGTGAAAATTTACTGATATTCGTAGACTTTACCGACACCATTAAGTTTTTCTCAGACTATGACCCATCTATAATTTGTTGTTAAGTACTTTTTTATGTCCTCGTTAATTGCAAAACTTTCGTAAAGAAATCATTACCATAAGGACTTTTTATAACATACACAAAATAAGAAATCACAATTTTTTTTACTCATTTCATATTGTTTTAATAATCACTTAAACCTATTAATAGTAATAATAATGAGGTTATTATTATTATTAATAACTTTTAACAGTAAGTTGACATCCCTAAACTGGCATATTTTATTATTGTTTGTGTACACACGCGATGACATTGTGTGTTGTAATGTGAACTTGTAACCGTATGTTCTAACTTTTTGTACAGTCACGGCAGTCGCGGAAGATGATTTCTTAACAATTGTTACTTCATTCATTGATGTGAAGTTATTTACTTATTTATTAATTTGATAACAAAACGTTCCTCTTATTTTTTCTTTCGTCAACTGTACTCTGACGGCGACAAAATTTCCCAAGAATTTGAAGTAAGTAAGTGGACCATAATTTGATATATAATAACCATAATATAGGACAAATTTATTGATTAAAATAAAAGGGAGATGAGGTTCTGGCTTCTCGAAAATGGCAAGCTCAAATTAGGTCCCATTAGGTCCACGTACGTCAGTAAGTTAATTGTTGTCTCGTGCGCATTTCGGTCTTAGGTAAGTACGTCTTTGTTGTTTCTAATTTCACATGCCAGTTGTTGAGTAAGCGCTGAGAACGTACCCTTTTCTTTTAATCGATGGACAATTCCACAAATTTTTGGTCACAACTGCGGCAAGTAACAACAAAAGTTTAAAAAGGTATTTAAAAGACCGATACTGCCGATACTAAAAGAATATAAGCTACAGATTGTGTAAAATGACAAAATATTTAATTTATGGTAATTTATTTAGAGATTTATTGATTTAAGGTTTTAATTTAGTTACACAATAAAATAACCAAAAATAAAAATATAACTTCGCCAATTGACAATCTTTAGGTCAAGACTCCAAAACAGGGTCTATGACCTCATTTAATTATCATTAATAAAAACGAGTTATGACATAACCCCTTAAATTCTATGTATTTTTAATAAAAAGAATCATAATATATATGTAAAAGTATCTATTGAATGTTTTGAAATATCTGAAGATTAGATTTTAGACAGGTCTCCGCGCGCGCGCCGAATAGATACCGCCATCGTACTAGTCAACGCGGCATCAAATACTACGCTGAAGTCGGCGTACCCGAGCCTGTGCAACAAAATTTTTACACACCCAAGCACTCCTTGAAAACTATTCACGCACACTAGCTTTGTGTAACGCACACTATAATATGTATGATGCCGCATTTTCGAAACTATCATGTTATACTAGTTCCTAAGTAAATTACCTGCAATGATAATATTATGTGCTCAGAAACATAATATATTTGGCGACATTTGTACGTGAATACATAATCATATAGAAGAACTAGTATAAGAACAGCGGCTTTACCCGCTCAAAGTTATGAAATTTGGCAGCTTTATACATATACTTTGACACCATCGTTGGACCCCTTAGAATGTGAATTTTCAAAAATTCTTTCTTAACACACGTCCAGACAACGAAGAGAACCTACATTTCAAGTTTCAAGTCTCTAGGATCAGTAGTTTGGGCTCTGCGTTGCATGTCAGACAGTGAGTCATTTAAGAGTTTATAATATAGAATGATAAAAGTAAGATCATTAAGTTAACGGTTATATCAACCAATTTAGGTCAAGGTATGTTAAACTGTTTACGTTTAACTAATGACTAATTAACCACTTGTTACGCCTAAAGTATAATTATTGTGTAGATTAGATTAGATTAGAATACTCTTTATTTCGACCATTTTACATAATATTACACAGTACAACATAATAACTTAAAATTTAAGCTATAACTAAAAAGTGATTGGTCGACAATGGGCGGCCTTATCGCTTTAAGCGATCTCTTCCAGGCAACCAGTCTGGACGGAAAGGTGTAATAGGAAGAGTAGGGATGGGATCGGGTACAAAATTATAACACATAACTTATATACACTATACATAATTGGAATGATAATATTTACTACATAATATTAATATACTACATACATCTTTGACACCCTCGTTGGCACAGATGGTAGTAACTCTGCTTTCTGTGCCACAGGGCCCGGGTTCGATCCCCGGCCAGGTCAAACATTTGTGTGCATGAACATATCTGTTTGATCTGTGTCTGGGTGTTATAAGCTTATATAAGTATGTATATCAGTCACCAGGTTACCATAGTGCAGGCTTCTAGCCTAGTTTGGGACCAGATGACCGTGTGTGGAAGTTGTCCCATATTATTATTATTATTATTATTATTATCTATAACATAATATGACATACATATATACTACACATATATACATAATATATAATATGTTATACAGTAATAAAAAAAAAATATATATATATAATATAATATATATATAAATATATGCACAGATAAATAATAATATTACATAACATATATTACATAATATTACATACATAACATTATTCAGAGACAGGATAATAGGTACTATGATTGCAAGAGATAGTGTTCTTTAATCAAGCGCTTAAATCCATCAGGTGTCTTAGCACACCTGATAGTAACGGGAAGAGAATTCCATAGATGGACGGCATAGTTGGTGAAAGATTTGTTAGTAAATTTAGAGGATATAGTTGGGGTCGTAGACTTAAGAAGATAGTTATTGGAAGAGCGTAAAGAATGAGAATGAGACTGAGAGACGAATTCGAAGCGTTCCTTGAGATAAGGAGGAGAAGAGGGATTAAACAGAATGTTATAAAGAAGTGAAAGAATGTGAGTATCCCGGCGAAGGCGGATGGGTAACCATTTCAGCTTATTGCGGAACTGTGAAACGTGATCATATTTTCTATAAATATATGTGTAAATACTATAATTATTTTAGCGTAGAGCTATAATTACTTCCTACCCACGAGTTAAAAAATTTGTGGATATTGGTAAACTACGGAACTAATTCTGCTGAAGTTTTGTATCATCATCATCATCATCATCATCAGCCGGAAGACGTCCACTGCTGAACATAGGGCACCCCTATAGAACCTCATAAACTATTCATATTTTGCCGTAATCACCACCCTTGGCAGGCCTTTATGATCGCAGTAGTTGGAATACTTGGTGCCGGAGAGCGCTGCTGTACACTCTCCAAATATGTCCCTCTGCCGGGTCTCGCGGCTCACACAGCTAATTTTTGTAGTTTTAAGTTTTGTTTACTTAATTTTTTATAGGTTAAAGTTCTCTTTACGCTTGAAATATATGGAAAATGTGAATATTGAAAGATAAATTTCACCCTCGGGCGGGACTCGAACCGAAAACATTCCTTACCGCGTGGATCAATCGCCTAATAAACCGTAGGCTCATTATAGTTACTATCTTCAAGAAGCCTCTTCACACATTGGCAGCTGGAAAAAAATCATGCCAAATTGATTATGTTATTTTCTAACGGATGAATTTTACGTATTGGTAGGGTTCTAATAGTAAGAATAAGATAGGTCTGGCAAATTTAAGCTCTTGGTCTATAAGGTATTTAAAAATTCCCATTCTAAGAGAGAAGGAGCCGAGGTCTCAATCTTTTATAAGTTTCGCAAATTCACTTTCTATCCGTATTTGGTAAATAAACTTTAGTTTGAGTCATCCACTTCCATTCTATTTAATTGAAACTGTGATTTTAATTTAACGATTTGTTTACGACATTCATTTCACGCATAAAACTTATAATTTAAAATCGTTAAACCTATCTTCAATAGATTTTTAACATTATTGTAAATAATAATACTCCATATTATTATTAACTAATATCTCAGGGTGACAGGCGCAATGCAGTGCCGCGCAGAATTTGGAACTTTAAAACACTGGGTGGCACTGTGTCTGATATGGGCAATCATGATGCTTACCATCAGGCACCTGATTTGCTTTTCTTGTCACTCACTATAAAAAAAAAACTGTAATTTATACTCCAATTATTTATTTCCATCGACAATATACTGAATAGACCCGGGGTGGTATTACGAACATGCTTTCGCGTAACAACAGCAGTAAATTTTGCAAATTTTGTAAATTTGGCATACATAAAAAATCAAACGTCATTTTTTGTATGCCATTTAACAGCAGACATTTAGCAATTTAAACGCTTTCCACACTTCTGTTGCGTCCGTAATAAGGGGGTGGATCACAAAACACATTAAAAATGCCATCATCATCATTAAACTTGACAAGTTTAATATAATAATAAACTAACCGTTATTCCAACGTATTTGTACCTGTGGAAATTTCTATAATTTCATTCTTATTGTCTACATTAAAATCTAGGTCTGTATAGGTAGGTTCAAGGTTGGGTTATGATAATAAATGTATATTATATGGAAATTTCGAGATTTAATCTGTTATTCCTTGTCGACGTTATAATCAAAAACTTAGTGCAACATTTTAGCTTTTGGGGTCCCAGAGTTATAGCTGGGCGTTGATTGCGTATCATAGTCAGTCAGGACTATGGAAATGATGAAATTAAATGAAATTATTTTATTACTTTTTCTAGAATATCGCGATCATATCAGTTATGAGAGTGTAATTGTGTCGTGATATCATGTAAGAACAAAAAGTCTGACTAGTTAGGGACTTGAAGATAATCAGTCATCCATCTTTGTATTTCTAACGGACATTGCCAAAATAATGCTTGTATCTTGGGCGTGTCATACTAATCGGTAGAGGTCAAAGATATTAATAATAAATTATCAGTCGGAACTTTCTATATTATAATGCTTTTCGCAAAATTAAGAAAATTACCAAATAATTATTAATCAATAGCTATGACCGTTTCGTCCGCGTTATCAACGTTCCTGTGGGAATATCGAAAAAAAAAGTACCCCATATGTTATTCCAGGGTCTAATCTACCTACATACCAAATTTCAGCTTAATCGGTTCAGTAGTTTTGGGGTGAAAGAATAACAAACATCCATCCATCCATCCTCACAAACTTAGTAGTAGGATTAGTAGGATTCTTAATACTTAACACCTACTTGGTGAGATCGTATAGAAGTTAAATGTATGATATAATATGCGTAGGATATTCGTGCCTCGGTGGCGTTACTGTCGAACACGAGGTCCCGGGTTCAATCCCCAGGACAGGCAAAAAGTAATATTAGATTTTTCAAAAGATGGAAATAAACTGGCCCCTATTGCATGGGACCTAAAACATATCTGGTGTGGTCACGTTTTAGTTTTTAAGTTTTATTTTGTTAATTTTCTGTATTGTGGTATCAATAAAAGTGTTATCTAATCTAATATAATCTAAAGTATAATGTTCAATAAAGTCTCTACTTCTTTTATTTACAAATTTACAGTGAAAATAGAATTAACTACGATAAAAAAACAACATCCTCGTTATAATAATAACGCAATATACATTCATAATTGTTATATTAATATTTAATGAAATAAAACAAAATCTTTAATATACATATACATAATAATATAATAATAAATATAATAGGTGATAATGACCGTATTAAAAATATATATCAATTTTACCATACTTATAATCAAACCTAACCTTTTACCCGAAAAAAATATATAGTTCATTTGTAACCTACTATCGTCCTCGCCGGCCCAGCGAGCAGATCGCAAAGTAAAAGTGTATGGCAGAATCCCCCGTATATAAGCGCTGGTACTCGCTTCTCAGACATCACACCTTACCTACCCGTGCCACCGAACACATCAGATATGGCCAAGTGGAGCATTGTAAGTCTCGGAGTGCAGTGAAGTGACAGTGACCTACCAAAGGATTCTGACTCGTGATCGGATTTGCCAATTTGTGCCAAAGTTTGTGCCAGTGAAAATTCAGGCGAATTTGTCAGTGGATCCATTAACACTGTCGATAATCGCGACTCGCCACCCTTTGAATTGACTGCGACTTAACTGATCTCTTAAAATTTTCCTTCATCATGAAAATTAATACTATACACTATACAATCCGACAATGGAATCGTTCTCACATCGTTATATCTATCACAAAAATCTTTACAATCATAGCTCAAAATTTTGCGGGGTTTGTTGATAGAGTCAACAAATACCGCAAAATCTTGCATTTGAACAAAGTTAGTGATACCTTATTAAAAATGGTACATTGTCCTCAGATCGCCCTCGCCCTGATCGGCTGCGCCGTGGCCGAGCCTCCAGTGGGCTACAGCTACTCCGCCCCCTCATCCCTGGTCATCTCCGGTGGGCTCAGCTCCGGTGGCCACTACACACCCGTCCCAGTCGGACACCAAAGCTCAGAAGGCTACCACATCGACCCTCATCTACTCGAGAAGGTCAAGCACATCATCCTTAAGGACGAGATCCACAACCAAGCCTACCAATCCTCCGGCTTGTCCCACGGTATCTCATCCCACTACGGTGCACCCGCTCCCGTGTACGGAGTGCCTCACCAGAGGATCGTAGGCATCGAGCTCGAGCACCTGCAGCAGGCTATCCAGGTGGCGCAGTACCACCAGGCTGAGGAAGGTTACGCGTCCGGATACTCTGGTTACGCCGGTGGTTACGCCGGTGGCTACTCCGGTGGTTACTCGGGCGGCTACTCGAGCGGTGGTCACGGCGGACACGGCGGTTCCATCTCCTACTCTGCTCCCGTCGCCTACGCCACCATCGGAGTCCCCGCTGACTCGTACGGCGTCCCCGCACCCTCATCGTCGTACGGATCCCCTCATCATTAAAATTAAAACAAACTCATTAATGTAACTCATGTGATCGCATCCTAGATGTTAATATGTATTATATTGTTGTAAGTTTTCTGTAAATAAAAACCTCCTTTTTTGTAACGAGTCTTTCATTCGGATTTGGAGCGTTGTTGCGCAACTCTCTCGAGCCTCGAGCGACGATCGTAATACCGTAAGTGGAACTCGGCTTACGCATTATCCAAAATCGACATGTCATGTCAGGTAGCCGCTGACCCTCGCCGAGAGCGAATCGAAAGCGATGACTTCACCGATCGACTTCCCGATATGTGAAGTGAAGGTGGCAGCCATCAGATCTGCCCATGGTGTCCGCAAACTCGATTTAGTGGCCATTGTTTATTGCCGAGTGACTTTTACTTTTACCGGGCGGTGGGTAAATGATACAGGTTTTGTTTCAAAACACGCCATGCGCCGACCAGTGGGCAGACCGCATGTCGGATGTAACTCGAGGAAGGCTCACCTACTGAGCTCAATTAACTAAGTCATAATGTAACGTATACCATGATATCTAATCTTCCATAATTAGTAGAACTTTCAAGAATTACTTTAGACCGCAGAATTACTCAATCTGCATAAATCTCAACTCTAGTGAGGCGTAACAAAATGATGTAAAAATATGTTAAGCTTGAGGTTTTACATATAATATTACATTAATAACTGGTAAATACGTAACCTTATGGAACACATTCACTTTGACACAGACTCATGCAATCAACCTTCAATAAATGATTGTAATACTTTCACCCTAAAAAGCTTTTTGAGCCTGTCTGCCGTAGTACTCAGAAAACAATATTACAATTAGTAAAACGTTCTATCCATAAGAAAGCAATTCAACGTCATTGATCCACACATATACTAATATGCATCGCGCAAAGCGATTTTGAAATAAGGCCACTGTTATGATTTGCATATAAATATTCAAACTAACAAAAAAAATATACAAATCAACATAATACGACTGGCCCTTGACATACCTTTTGATTAACACACACTAGTAAAAGTAGCTATAATTTTAAAAGTGACAAAAATGCATCCTACGCTTGTTTATACGGATGCGACACTCACACGAAATGCTTAATATTACGTCAGAATGGATATTAGTGGAATTAGCAAGCAATTTTAGCGTTGATCGAAGTGCAGATGCACTTTCTCCGCAAGCTGTCGGTCGCCGGCCGATCTTCTGTTGCGTAATTAGTGCGTACGCGGAGTTGTTACCAAGTAGCTACGTGTTCTGGTACTAAACTATTAGATTAGAAGCTTCCAAGTAAGGAATTGGGATATTTTGGACTTGTTTTTACTATAAAAATGACATCACACCTTTTTGTAGAAGGGGTAGGCTAGGCAGAGGTGTACCCAGGATGAATCCTTGAACTCCACACACTTGCCAGTTACGTATGTTTTTACTCCCATGCCAATAGGAGGCGAGTCTTGCCATCTACCCGGCACATTCTGGTTGTCAGAAAGAAATCGCTTTAAGCGATAAGATCGCCACTTTTACTAGTTTTGGTGTACAATAAAGTGTTTATCTATCTATCTATCACATGTCCAGTCTTCAGGCTGTCATTGAAAAAATCCCTAATGGAAATTTCAAATAACACTTTTGCCTGACCTGGGGATCGAACCCAGGACCTTATAATCGTCAGCAGAGCTTGCAAACTATTCCACCGAGGCACAGAGTAGTAAAATATTACATCATCGTAAAACTGTAATCTGTGCCAATCAAAACAACAACCCATAAAGATAATAATCGTTTTTAAAATTCCAAAACAACTAATTTCATCACAACTTGCATAAACGAAATGCGTAGGAAATACCCACCACCATAATGATTCACTGATTGAATAAGAACATAAACATTATAGAAAACTTTCGTACATCCGACATCTTCACACATTGAACGATTTGAAGTGGTTGTTGTGTGATTTTGAAGTGATCGATAAACAGAAAGTAAAGGAAAAAGATAAATAAAACTAGCCAAATATGATAGATACATTATATATAGTAGAGTAGACAACTAATATCTCAGGGTGACAGGGGCAGTGCAGTGCCGCGCAGAATTTTGAATTTTAAAACACTGGGTGGCACTGTGTCTGATATGGGCAATCATGCTTACCACCAGGCACCTGATTTGCTCGTCATGTCACTTACTATCATAAAAAAAAATAAGCTCGCCCTCTATTACGTGGGATCAATCATACTGGTGAAATGTGGGGGTACCCACTATTTGACTGAGACCTGGGTACTCCTTTGCCTACCCTTTAGAAAAATGGCGTTATTATAGTATGTTAACGTTTTTAATCAAAATCGTCTCTCGTCAAAAGGCTCTCCGTTATTTTGCAATACTTTAATTAATAATAGTAAGCTTCGTAAAGCCCAGTTGTTTTAACTATTCATTTTAAGACAAACGTATATAAGTTTTGATGGCATCAATTAATTATATCGTAAATTTAATACAAAATGAGCCATTGCATAGCCCATCGTTATATAAATTACGTAGTGTAGTACCTACAGCTTTCTTGTTCGCTTTAGATTGTTGTAACGTAGCTTTCTGAATTACTACATGACTTTAATGTATTACACGTGAAATGAAGGTTATATCCATAAAATATTGGTATTGTACGATTATGTAGGTAGGTAGAATATGTAACTATACGTAATATGTATATTTTGAATTTTTACTCTCGCCGAGTCACGGCGAATGCCTCGGTGGCGTAGTGGGCGCAAGCTCGACTGCTGAGGAGGTCCCGGGTTCGATTGGCAGGTCAGGCAAAGTGTTAAGAGCGTACGCGGCCTTCTAGGAATTTGACGCAATCCTATGAAAAATTTACCAAATTGATGTTTTGTGTTCCCCTGTTTTCTCCGAATATTATTAACCCATTCTAATAATTTATATCCTGATATTTTTATAGTAAAGTAACCCATGGCCCTGTCATTTTATTATTTCTTATAAACCCTTGGTGTTTCCATAGTGAACTTCCAAATATCCCAGTTGATTGGACGTTTACTACAAAAAATATAGTTTATAAACAAAAATAAAATAATACGGACATACTTTACTTCATCTTTAAAATATCAGGATATAAATATATCAAATAGGTTTACTGTATTCGGAGGAAACAGGGGAAAACAAAACATCGATTTAGAAAATTTTCCATAGGATTGTGTCAAACTGCTAAGGTCCTCTTTCTTGTTAAATATTGGATTTTTCACTAGAAATTCGCTTAATAACTGCCAAGAGTCTGGAACTGTGCCCGGTAGATGGCAATAGGCTCGTCCCCTATTACATGGGACAAATACCATATTATAGCGAAATGTAGGTGTGCCTAATATGGGCCTGAGTATTGGGTACACTATTCCTACAGGACTATTCCTTCAGGAAAAAGGAAGGCACCTAGACGGTACGAACCTCGGCTTGGGCCGTCGCCAGAATACGTGGGGTCAGACTTGCCCTGGCACCCCAGAGGGGGAATGGAAGGTCCTAGGGCATCATTGGTTTCATTTTTTGCCGAGAAACTAACCGATGTGAAGGATCTGAGAATATAATGGTATGATAAAGGCAGTGTAAATAATAGTCTAGAACAAGCAAGTAAAAGTAAGCAAAAACCAATTTATTTGCACTCGCGATTTTTAAGTGTACACGGTAAAATAATAAGGATATTTTTCTTTATTAACATTCAACAATAGTATTATTATTCTTGTTTGATTTTGTTTAAAATAAACGTTTCACATCGTCTGTAAATATCTCTAATACATGCCAGTTTAGCATATCGCTTAGTTGAACAATCAAAATGTTTTAAAGTAAATAGAGTTAACTACTTGACAAGGATGAGTTTTAGTTTTATAAAATTACAATCAGTATTTTTAAAGACTTTTACGCTGCGAAATGGTAGCCTACATATCCAAGTACTATATTAATATTGCATAATCCCATTAAAACCAAACAATAGTAATTCCAAACAATGTATGGCCAAGTCGAAGAGTTTCCCCGACCTTCGAGCGACTACTGACCCATACAATTGAAATTGCTCCATTTGTACATCTTCAAGTTCTCACAACATTTGTTTGGGCTGTAGTTTCAAGGTATTGGGTACTCTAACTTTTTCTAGATTTTACATAACTGAAAGTTAAGCGCCGTGTCCTTACGTTTATTTTATGCAATAGGTGGCAAAC
Source organism: Hemistola chrysoprasaria (assembly GCA_947063395.1). Taxonomy (NCBI): domain Eukaryota; kingdom Metazoa; phylum Arthropoda; class Insecta; order Lepidoptera; family Geometridae; genus Hemistola; species Hemistola chrysoprasaria. The sequence continues at coordinate 1,094,945 of OX346713.1, read as the reverse complement.
AAACATACGGTGCGCCGTCTTAGGGTCAGTTGTACCATTTCAGTTGTTCCATTGATGGAACAAATGATACACCGTTATATCTCTTGTATCATCAATTTAACTAGTGATGCTCATTTTGGAAATTGTCGTGGGTATTGAGTTGCGCTAGTATCATCTAGGAGCTAATGACACTTTTGGTCATATAAATGAACGGAATATGTCAGTTGTACCACTAAGTTTTATATAATATTCACCTCTTCGTAATTTATGATAACCTGGTACCTTTTTTAGTAAATAATATTATTGCACCACAAGATCATTCCGTGATTAAATCCACTCCAATGACACAATATAATTAATGACTCTAACTGTAGTGCGCCTGATGGCTCTCGGTTACCGCCGCCTATGGATACCTGCAACACCATGGGTATTGCTAGTATGTTGCCGACCCGACCGACACTCTATTCATTCTCATTTGAAGAGCCCCATGTTTTAGCTCAATATTTCCCAAACTTAAGTCTTTGTAAATCACTGTACCTGGTAGACAATAAAGGTACCTATCAATTTTGTATTGACCTTATATAATGTGTGCACCAAAGGAACTCAAATGGTATAATTTTTGTTTGATAACGTTCATAACATAACATACATTCACGCCTTTTTCCCGAAGGGGTAGGCAGAGGTGTACCCAGACTCAGTCCCATAGTAGATACACCCACATTTCGCCAGTATGTTATTGGTCCCATGTAATAGGGGGCGAGCCTATTGCCATCTACCGGGCACAGTTCCAGACTCCAGGCAGTTATTGAGATAATTCCTAATGGAAACATCCAATATTTAACCCTTTGCCTGACCTGGGGATCGAACCCGGGACCTCTTGATTGGCAGTAGAGCATGCGCCCTGTACGCCACCGAGTTAGTCCATTAAATTCATAACATTTATTTCAAATAGCATGCATGCACTTCATTACCTACGTCCAAACGATGCAGCGTACGTGGGCTTAGAGTCTAAGAAAGCTCCAAGAAAAGACAACTTTACACTGGCTATCCTATATTGTCCGGTCGTAGATAATGTTATTCGCAATATTATATAATAATAATAATAATGGGACAACTTCCACACACGGTCATCTAGTCCCAAACTAGGCTAGAAGCCTGTACTATGGTAACCAGATGACTGATATACGAGTACATACTTATATAAGCTTATAACACCCAGACACAGATCAAACAGACATGTTCATGCACACAAATGTTTGACCTGGCCGAGGATCGAACCCGTGTTTAAATAATATTAGCCATCTGATTATTGCCATTTAATTTTAAAATAGATTTGAATAATGTGAGGATAAGTACTAAGTATTTTTATGGTCATATTTTACGAGAAAAACATAACAGAGTATATTTATATCATAATATTACATTACGTAGTAATTTTTTTTTTTTATGACAGTGAGTGACTAGACGAGCAAATCAGGTGCGTGATGGTAAGCATCATGATTGCCCATATCAGACACAGTGCCACCCAGTGTTTCAAATTTCAAATTCTGCGCGGCACTGCACTGCGCCTGTCACCCTGAGATATGAGTTGTTGAATCTCATCATGCCCAGTAATTTCGCTGGTAACATTGCCCTTCATACCGGAACACAGTAATGTTTGCACATTACTGCTTGGCGGATGAATAACTGGCAAAGGTGTGGTACTTTCCCAGGCGGCCCACTGCAAAAGAGGCCTACCACTACAAAAATTAATTCATTCATTCATATATAAAAAGCACTATACTTACATATATACGTACTTAGTCATTAATTTGTATAGATAAGCACATATATTATTACGTATGTGCCAAGATTTATGAATATGATAATTATTTAAAAATCACGGGCTAATATTTACGCATATTATGAATATTTGTTAATATTTATAAATAAATATGAATATTTGCTAACATCTGCTTATAATTAAACATTGATTTAAAGGTATTAGATTTATGGATGTTAATGACAGAGTTACTTAATTATTTGTGGATATGTTATGGGTCTAATCCATCAAGTTAAGAAATATTATGGAAAAAGGTGTGTATCAATATTTAATATCTTGACGGTTTCAAGGTCCTTTAGATTGATAATAATTATTCCAACTATTATGGAACTTTTCTTAACAACTTTGAAAGATAATTCAGGCCACGGCATTTGCGGTCTTGGCTCAAGAGTCAAAAGACCTCCCACATACGGTGCGTCGTTTGCATTAACTACGGTTAATGCCTGGGGTACCACACCTTTGCCAGTTATTCATCCGCCAAGCAGTAATGTGCAAACATTACTGTGTTCCGGTCTGAAAGGCAATGTTACCAGCGAAATTACTGGGCATGACGAGATTTAACTACTAATATCTCAGGGCGACAGAATTTTGAATTTTAAAACACTGGGTGGTACTGTGTCTGATATGGGCAATCATGATGCTTACCATCACGCATCTGATTTGCTCGTCTTGTTACTCACTATCATAAAAAAATCTACGGGGCACAGTTCCTGACTCCAGGCTGTCATTGAGGTAATTTCTAATGGATAAATCCAATAACACTTTCTGCCTGACCTGAGGATCGAATCTGGGATCTCATGATCGGCAGTAGAGCTTGCGACCACTATACCACCGACACAGTTCAAACTTGACAAGTTTACACGTCATCGGTAAAGTTTTGATGTTATGAAATGGTCGTAATTATGCACAATGTGACCAATAAAAGATGCGAAAAAAATGTCGCCAGACGCCAATTCCACCAAAATAAAATAAATTAACTGCAACACAGATGCGTCCTTACATAACACGCTGCCATGTAATTCTCTTTTTATTAGTTATACATATAATTAGCATGAATTTCGGTCGCTTTTGTCTGTCTTTAAATACTTCCGCCTTTTATTCTGATATGAATGCCCATTGTCTGATGAGTGATGAGATTGAGTTATATTTCTAGTTATGTATGTATTTTTTATTATTTCGGCCTAGATTTTCTTTGTAAGGTATCTACTAGGTCGTCACGTCGTAATAAGAGGTCGTCACTCAGAAGAACGTCGATACTATCCAAGTTGCCGAAATGAGGTTGATGTGCGGCATTACCAGACTCGATAAAATCCGCAACGAGTCGTGCAAGGATGCCTGGGCGTGCGCGACATCGCCGACAAGATGCAGGAGAGTAGGCTACGATGGTATGGACACGTGAAGAGGAGGCCATCTGACCACGTAGGGAACTTAGAACTACAATTTTCCACCTTAGGTCGAAGATCCAGGGGCAGACCAAAAGCACGGTGGAAATATGTTGTGCAAAAGGACATGGGAGAGTGCGACGTTTTGGAAAACAAAATCACGGATAGAGCAAAGTGGAGACGTAAGATTAAATAAAAAGGCTGACCCCACCACAAAATGGGACGCATAGCCAGGAAGAGAGAGATAAGTTTAGTAGAATTAAAGGGAACGGATTCGATTACTTAGAATTTTCAAATCACAATACCTGTATACTGTAAGTTTGCTAAACCATCTCAAGGTTACGCTTATTTTTATTTGCAGGGGTATACCAAAGTTATGCTATGACATTGCATAATATCTGGCCCTACTCGATACCTCTTATTCTCTTAACAGTGAACCGAATATCTGGGAAAATGTCCTACTACTTCTGTGTATCAACCTGAGCTGGTGTTGAGAATAAATTTACCATGGAATCATAAATTTCTGAAGAGGTGACTAATATAAATTTATTAGTCAGTCACGATTTCGTTTACAATTTTAATAGTATCATTTCTCGTTGATTATCATATATTACGTACACATACGATTATATCATTATAACAGTAGTTATTTAGCCTAATGCGCGTCTAATTGTGAGCTTAATTTACCATGTCATTGTTATGACCGCGATAGCTTACAATCTTATTGCTTTTTACGTGATAGTTGTAGTTTTACTGATTGTGTAAATAACTCGTTAATTTTAAGCATTTCATTTTGCATTATCTAAGCAATTTTTAAAGGAACTCAGTTTTCTATAATTACTCAAATATTTATTTACAGTAGACTTTTATTTGATGGATAGGATGCTTTGTATAATTTTTATGACCTTTGCGAAATTGCCAAAATTTTCTCACGGACTTCTTCGACGACACCTTGTTTTCCATGTAATTCCACTCTCCCACGCTTACTCATATTATTATTGACTCATAACACTCCACACACACATATTCCGCACTCATACACAATACACTAGACTTGTGTACGTACGTTGACGTGGCGCTAGTTTATTTGCTACTTATACCCGTATAAGATTAGTTCCGCCCTAATCCACAGGACTTGAGCAGCAATGCGGGCTCTTAATTAATATACTACGATTCTCAATTAAAATAATCTTTCAAAATACATATTCAAATTTAAAAAGGATATTCAACATTCACAAATTCTTAGCAAACGTTCATCATAAAATTTAATTATTATAATATTATTTAAAAGATATGTTGGTTAGTTTTCGCCAATAGGATAACGAAACCGATTCCAATGACTTTCACTAACAAATTAATTTCTAGATGTCGAAACAAGTCGAAAGCTAAAGTTAACTCATAACCGGAATCGTATAGTGGGTGGGTAATCCGTCTGTCTAGACTAAACACTAAACCAAAAAAAAATTTTTATTTATACTCCAACAAAACTTTTCCCCGATTTCTTTTTTTATTAATTTTCAATTACGCCCACATTGCCTCAATTCATATGGTCATATATGGATCCATATTGTCACAGTTTCAGGTCGCCAAGATTCCTACGCCGCCTCCGACATGAGCTAACGACTGCCCCCTACATATCTTATAGGAAACTATAGGGACCTACAGTTTAACATGACATCCGAAACACGGTAGCGCCCAGGCGAATAGTCTACATGGAAAAGGCTCGCCCCCTATTACATGAGACCAATAAGATTCTCGCGAAATATGGGTGTACCTACAATGGGACTGAGTCCTGGGTACACCTCTGCTTACCCCTTCGGGAAAAAGGCGTAATTTTATGTTATGTTATATAACAATAACCCATGTTTTGTAGACAGCTTTACCTAATAATGTCCAAAATGTTATATTCTGTAGTCCGCAATTAGTTTTAGTCGAAAGGATAATTCGTAAGACGCAAGCGGTTTGTTTCCTTATTGAGTTTTGTTTCGTAACTGGTCAAGTACAGGTGTGGATTAAAAGTTTAAGTATAAGGGATAAAGAATTAAATCAATATCCAACCCATCAAAAGCAACATAAATTTCAAACTATATAATAAATAAATAAATATTAATTTAGAAGATCGCCCTGAATTTAGAAGGACGCCAAGTACCTCGTATGGGAACCTTAGCCGCCTGCCACCTTAACACCGTCCATTCCCCGGCGACGGTTGGAGCCGCACTATTTATTCGTGCCTATAGCGGTTGAGACCATGGGTTGTTGGGGATCAGAGGTGTGGGACCTGATAGGAGAGGTAGGTCGCAGATAACTGGAGAGGACGGGAGACTCCCACTCCGGCTCTTACCTGGTGCAAAGTCAAATTGCCATACAGCGCGTCAATGCCGCCGCAGCATCATGGCTACAATTCGGAATGGGTTATACTTTTAAACAGTACTATTCATATTAGAAGACAGGTTAATTTAAAATAGATAGGTACTTTATTTCGTTATTTTTTTGGGACAGTTACGGTTACATATTTAATAAAATCACATAAATAAAATTATTATCTTGTATTTACTAAAATAAATAAATAATACATAAATAATAGTATTATGTATGTATGTATGTGTAATGTAACATATGTATGTATGTATATTATGTACTCTAAAATAATTTGTATCCTAATCGAATCAGTATTTTTGGCATTTTAAATATAAGTGGCATAATTATATGAGTTCTGTTATATATAATATTATATCATAACACACAATTACGCCTTTTTCCCGTAGGTAGGGTAGGCAGAGGTGTAACCAGGACTCAGTCCCTTAGTAGGTACACCCACATTACGATAGTGGTATTGACAGACATGCTCATTACTAGCACAAAAGCATGCCATTAATGAGCAATTGCTACTTAGTAGCATGTTTGTCTAAACATTGCTAGTAATGAGCATGCTTATTACGGGCATGCTCAAAAATCAACAGTCGTTTGATTTCCAAGCATGCTACCTGAGGCGCGGTTGGAAGGGGGCTAGCTTTGTGCGCATCTGAACAGGTTCGCTTATGAGCATGCTAGATGCTAGTACCGATTTTCAATGCTTATTGCTAGCAAATGTGAACAGATGCAGAGCATGCTAGTTTTAAGCATGCTTAAAAGTATGCATATAAATGAGCACGTCTGTCAATATCTTAGTATGTTATTTATTGGTCCCATCAAATAGAGAGTGAGCCTATTGCCATCTACCGGGCACAGTTCCAGAATCCAGGCAGTTATTGAGATAGTGCCCATTGCGCCACCGAGGCGTTCACGAGAGGTCAAATAGCTACCATAAATTGGTTTAATAACAATTTATTTCAAGTCCGATTATAAAAAGAATCCTTAATCCACCCCTGTATAGAGAGCTACCTACAAACTCGGTCACATTCAGAAGCGTTGCTCCTATCTTCATTCTATCTCTGACGCATCCAGATCATACATATCTACCTAAATATATCTAGATATTACGCAAGTATGACTGAGTTTTTAGTATCACAGGTCACGATCATTGCACATACTTCAACTGTTATCTAAACGAATTCCATCATGATTGGTTCAGCTGATTTAGTGTAGAGATTAGAGTAGGCAGCCATCTGATAGTGTTTTGGAGTTCATGGTATTTCTTTATATATCGGTCTGTAGAGGGGGTTTGCCAATACTCGACACGTTTGCTGGGTTTTCGAGTGCAATTCGTTGGTTTTTTGCAGAGGACGCTGCTGCCCGTCCTGGATTTGTAAACCCTTAGCCGGCTCTTACGGCAACCACGGATAGAGAGGGTGGAGCACTATTCTAAAGCCGGTAACTCCACGGCGAAGAAGGGTAAAGCAATAAAATTATTGTCGTCGCGAGCTACAACGATCTACGCCTGTATGAAAGACATCAACGCAATGCTCAATCAATAAAGGAGATAAAATTATTTTTACTATCTTATCCAACTTCTTACTAATATTATAAATGCGAAAGTTTGTGAGGATAGATTGATGGATGGATAGATGGAGGTTTGTTACTCTTTCACGCCAGAATTACTGAGCCGATTGGGCTGAAATTCGTTATATAGATAGATTAGACCCTGGAATAACATAAAAAGTACTTTTTATTCCGATATTCCCACGGGAACGAGGACTACGCGGGTGAAACCGCGGGACAAAGCTAGTATATTATAAATTTGAAAGTTTGTGAGGATGCATGGATGGATGTTTGTTACTCTTTCACGCCAAAACTACTGAACCGATTGGGCTGAAATTGGGTATGTATATATTGTTGTTATATATTGGTTTAGTTAATAATATATATACTTTCAATATCCACACCAATTTATCCAGTCCGGTTGTAAGCGGCCTGCATCCAGCGTGTTCTTGCCGTCGATCAGATCGTCTATCCACCTTGTGTGTGGACGCTGCGCTTGCCGGTCCATGGTCTCCTTTCAAGAAATAAACAGCCTTATCGGCCATCAGTTCTACGTGCTATATGCCGTCCATTGCCACTTCAACTTGCTAATCCGCTCGACTGCGTAGGTAACTTTCGTTGGTCTACGTATCTCCTCACTCCTAATTCGCTCTCGCAGATAAATCCTGAGCATAGCCCACTCCATACTCCTCCCACTCCATAGGCCGTTGCGCTATTTTGAGCCTGCTGATAAGGCCTACAGTAAGAGACCACGTTTCAGATGCCTAAGCCAGCACTGGTAACACACACTGGTCGAAGACCATCGACTTGAGACACTGAGATATTTTGGAAAACAGACACACCCACACACAAAAAATTGACTAGCCCGGGATTCAAACCCAAGACTCACAGCTCAAAAGGCACACTACCAATAAGAGCCAACCAAACAATAACGTCAAACATACATACATACATACATACATTCACGCCTTTTTCCCGAAGGGATAGGCAGAGGTGTACCCAGGACTTAGTCCCACAGTAGATACACCCACATTTCGCCAGTATGCTATTGGTCCCATGTAATAGGGGGCGAGCCTATTGCCATCTACCGGGCACAGTTCCAGACTCCAGGCAGTTATTGAGATAATTCCTAATGGAAAAATCCAATATTTAACACTGCCTGACCTGGGGATCGAACCCGGGACCTCTTGATTGGCAGTCGAGCATGCGCCCTCTACGCCACCGAGGCAGTCAAAACAGATCTATATTAATAGCAACAATAACAAACAGGCGCAGTGGGTCACAATAGTATAATTAAGCAAGTCTAAACTATCAGTTCATGTCCCATGTGTGTCGCATAATAAGATCGCTTTATTACACTTTTACGCTATAAAGGTGGTATAAATACATTATAACGTGTAGTAATAGTTGCAGGGTCATTGTTGGTGGTCGCGAATGTAAATGGGGGTATTTATGCTCGTTGAAGTGGGGCAGATGCGTGATGATAGCTCTTTGTCCACCTTTGACGTATCTATAAAGATTAGCGTGCATTGAACGCGGTCGCAGGACGATCAAGTCAGTCGGCAGTTCGGCCAGTTTGTGTGAATGGGCAAGAACTCAAAGCATTCGCGAGTCGGACACGTTCTTTTTCGTACACTCAACCCGACATACGCGTCCATCCCGCGCCAACGTTCTGTGTGCGTCGACCTTAAGCTATGCTTTTTCAACAGTAGATAACTAGCCTTAAAGATTAAGCAATATTTCGGTCCAGGGGATTCAAAGCAAAGGACGGTTACATAATATAATGTTATCTGTAAGAAATTGCTTAATGCCCGGTTGTTTACTGTAATTTTGTATTTTTCTTGGGTAACATTTTACTTTTAATTTGGTATGCAATAAAGCATTCTTCTATTCTATTCTATTAAAAAAACACATATCTATATGTGGTTTGATAAAACCACATCCGGTGAGGAGATCGCTCGCTACATCGACGAAAAGCGCACAGAACGAGCTCCGGGAAAGGACTTCTCCAAGATTTTGCTGTCGAGGCTGGAGGCTACGCGGACGCAGACTTTCAAGTCATACGTGCTCCGGTTTCCGGCGAAATACAAGGAGACGTTCCTGGACCCACAATTTTGGCCCGAAGGCATCGTTTTCCGTCGCTTCAGGGAGGCGAAACCGAACAATAATATCCCTAAGCCATAATTAAATTAAGTGTTTTATATTTTTTATGTATGTTAGTCTGTAAGGTATTTATTAATATGGGCCTCTGGTGCGTATAATTTATTATACGCACTATTGCCTGAAATAAATGAATTATTATTATATTATTATTATATCTAAAATTAGAAGAAATTTATTCGAAGAAACATTAAAAATAAACACACAAAACACTATTTACAAAAGTCACTACCTACGCTATTTACATTTTATATACAAAACCTTACTCATTAACTTAAATCCATAAATCTATCTTTAAATCTATTAAACCCTTGGAGAAAGGTTAGGTTGCCAGAACGCTGGCGGCATTGCCCCGTTGGGTGCAGATGCTTATCCTAAGGACAAAATACAAGCCAGCATTCTGGTCACCTGATGCCTCCACCAAGCACTTAGCTCCTTTGTAAGTTCCTGTGCGGAAGGCCCTCACGGACCCATAGTCTACTCCCAAATTTAATTTAAAATATCAAAATCTTCTACAGTTGAAAACAATTACCAGTGCTCAAAGTCTTTAAATTGAAATTTTTGACAAATTTTGGTTCTTTTATGAAAATTATCGACATGAAAATCATCGGACAACACCGGCTATAATTTTTTAGGATACAATCCATTGAACAAACCGAACTATTTATTCATTCAATATAGTGAAATCTGAGCAAAGTACTGTCTGTTTGTGAATGAACTTAGCTCTTATTATCACTACATCGGATGACTTGCAGTTTGATCGTAATGGATAGAGAAAACATGCGATTCTACCACGTGTTGCTTAGTTCCGAAAATACGAGTACATACTTAATAGTTACATAATTTGATGTCTTCGACTTATATGTAATTGACTTCCTCCCTCTGTGGCAAAGTGGTTCGCAAGCGCTACTGTTCATGAGGTCCCGGGTTCGATCCTCAGGTCAGGAAAAATGTATTATTGAATTTTTCGTAATGAACTCGTATAAAATCACATCATCATCAGCCTTCTGAAGCCCTCTTCTGGACATAGGCTTCCCTTTGTTTTCTCTCCTCTATCTCTTGCCATTTGAATCCAGCTGCTTCCTGCCACTTTTTTAATGACTTTCATGATAAAATCACATAGTTGTCTTAAAAACGGGCAAGTAAAGTCACTGGCTTTACTATACTTCATACGTATTATTAACAAAAAAAAGTTCCAACTTCGTTACCTTATTAATATCAGTGATTCCTTTTTTATTTCTTGGTAAATCATGAGGAAAAAACACGCATTCCTTTAGGCTTTTCGGATCGGATTCGGCTGAGCAATGTTGAATTGAGTCTGTCAGTAATAATATATTTTTCTATATTTAGTACGAAAATCTTCTATGGTGTAATATGGTGTACCCGTCTGCTCTTGCCCAACATTAATTCAAACCATTCGCATAAAGTCCGAGCATAAGATCATGACATCATAATCATAAATAGTTTCGTTTTATAAACGGTTATTAAGACGATCCTCGCCAATGTTCCCACGCCGACCATAGTGTCCGAATGTGTATCTGTTCTGAGAGAGAATATACCTAATATTATATATCTGGCCAGACGTTCACTTTCTATTGCGTAACTGCGGTGAACTTGCGCGGACGTCTACCTACGTGTTATATCTACAACGTATGTACATTCTTCCTTGACTTGACTTGATAGCTTCGGTAGAGTAGTGTTTGCGAACTGCCGATCATGTAGTCCCGGATTTAATCCCCAGGCTCCCAGCTCAGGCAAAGTCTTAAATATGGAGCCTGGAGCTTGGAGTAATTAGGGACCTCTTTTGCATAACTCTCCGGAAAAAAAGCATACATACATGCATAAAGTCACGCCTTGTTCCCGTTGGAGTAGACAGAGACTATTTCTTTCCACTTGCTACGATCCTGACATACAACTTTCGCTTCTTCTTTCTTTCATCACATTCTTTTGACCTGGCCTTACTAAGGAAAGGCAAAAATTGATGTTATGTTAAGACATACGTAACATCAATTTGTTCATGAACGCCTAGATCGACCCTACCGACTCGACCATTCAAACTCACCTTATAAATCTCCTTTGTCGATCTCCTTTCGTTCATCCTCTCCACATGAAAAGCGTGATGTTATGTTACAAAGGGGTGTTCATTGAAATTTAATGGCATTATATATTAAAAATGCTGACTTTTATTCATTTATTTATCGTTTAGTACATAGCCAGGACTATTTTTTATTCTACCATCTATAGATTTCACAGCCCACGCAAATTAATGAATAAGGTAATTATATTATGGTAATTATATATTGGTTCACAATATTGCAGTTTTCTTACGGATCCCTATGTTTTTTTCAAAATCTCATATAGCTTATGACACTCACACTGAATTAAGCTATCCATAAGTGAAATAATTTTTAAAATCGGTCCAGTAGTTTCGCTGCCTATTCGTTACAAACAAAAAAACAAAAACAAAGTTTCTCTCTTTATAATATTAGTAAAGATAATATTGTAAAAGTTACTAACTAAATGAGGAAGTTTAGCTCTTTGGCGATGTTAAAAGTAATAGTGTTAATTAATAAATGGTTTTAGTACAAAATCTAAGCAGGAAGGATCCGAAAAAACCCAAGTTTAATATTAACATTGAGATTATTAAAATATTTCATAATAATAAGTATAAAATTATTCTGCGATTGGCAATTATGTCTGAAAAACAATATTACGTCACATTCTATAAAGATAAGCTCGTTTTATGACTTTAATATAACTCAATAGTAATGGGCAGCTTAATAATAATCTATACTATTATATAAAGAGAGAAAGTGATTCACTGACTGACTGACTGACTGACTCATCAACCCAGAGCCAAAACTACTGGACCGATGATGATGAAATTTTGACAATAGATTATTTTTACAGTCTAGACAAGTAATAAGAAAGGATTTTTCAAAATTTTACCCCTAAGTGTATTAAATAGGGGTTGAAAGTTTGTATGGAGTAGACTTCATTTTTCAGCCGATTAATTTCAAATTTTGTAGAAACATTCTAAAATGAAAATAATTAAACACTTGTTTCAGCGTTTTCAAAAATTTCAGCCCTTTTGTGGAAAAATACAGTTTTAAAGTTTCTTATGAATATTTTAGTTCCAACAATGCTTACTAGATGGCGCTACAGAAAATTTTCAATATTTTCCTGCAAGACATAACTACCCTAAAGCCTAAAGCAACATTTTTAGGTAATTTAGTTCCAACATTGCATAATAGATGGCGTTCTGTAATAAAACGCGCTTATGACTTAAAAAAAACATAACATAAATATACATTCACGCCTTTTTTCCCGAAGGGGTAGGCAGAGGTGTACCCAGGACTCAGTCCCACAGTAGATACACCCACATTTCGCCAGTATGTTATTGGTCCCATGTAATAGGGGACGAGCCTATTGCCATCTACCGGGCACAGTTCCAGACTCCAGGCAGTTATTGAGATAATTCCTAATGGAAAAATTCAATATTTATCACTTTGCCTGACCTGGGTTTCGTACCCGGGACCTCTTGATTGGCAATCGAGCTTGCGCCCTCTACGCCATAGAGGCAGTCGCTTATGATTTCGCTTCTCTTTATCATAGCTCTATTAAACTGGGTTGCAACAACATCGAATTATGAATGCTCTTCTTACTGTTTTCACTGTTTCCGTAATCCGTATATGTCTCCAGATCATTCAATCTATTACCAATACCAATATCATAGTATAAAGTGAGAAACTTTGTTTTTTATTTGCAACGAATAGGTTCCGAAACTACTGGACCGATTTAAAAAATCTTTTACTTATGGAGAGCTTAATTCAGTGTGAGTGACATAGGCTATAATATTACGAGGTTTTGAAAAATATTAGGGATCCGCAAGAAATCTGCAATATTGTGAACTAAGGTGTCACATAATTACCAAATATTATGTTCATTAATTTGCGTGCGCTGCGTAAACCATTAGGGTTATACCTATAAAAATACAATGTATCACGAATTTACTCCTGTTAAAACGTTCACTTCTACTTCTCCCGTGCGAAGCCGGGGCGGGCCACTAGTTAATAATATAGCCTAACATTGATATTAGTTTTGAAAGTATTTATTTTACGTATTAAATAGTCAACTGACTTAATTATTACTTGCAAGTACTAGCGGATGTGATGTCCCAGTCAGTATCCGGTACTCTCGCCTCCACGCCAAGAGTGTTTCGGAACTGAAGTCAGGATATATAAGATGACATGCATTACTGAAAGGTGATAGTAAATGTGTACCTAAATTATAAAAGGTGCTCTCAAAATTACTCCACTTCCCTATTGTCAATTATACTTTGTTAGGGATTCCAGACAGTAGATTTTGCATTGTGTTTCGTCGAAGCCTACGTTCCGGCACCCAAAAGTACAAAGAAAAAAATAAAATTACATTATGGCAACCCTACCTTTAAGGTCATAATACCCAAAGGCCTACACTTCTGCTAAATGTTTAACTTTTAACCTGCAGGAATAATTATTCAATTATAATTTTATTTTTATGGCAACCCATGCCATTAACGTCGTTGCGAGATTGAACAAGTTTTTGTCATTGGCCACTGGCAACACATTGTACGATAATTAAATCAGGTTAATTGGCATTTTTACATGGCAACCTTTTCGAAAGGTGTATTCTTGTGTAAATATGGTATAGTACCATAACAATTATTATTTTAGGGTGAGTATTTGAGGCGCGATGCGTTTTTGTGGCGTTTTTTTACCCGAATGCGAAGAAGGAGTCAAGTGGGTAGGTGTCGACTGTCGACGTACTAGCTACACACTAGCATTGTAGTACGCACACTAATTTGAAGGTTGCCGTATTTTTTAAGCTTTTGTGTTCAGGTAGTGTGGTATCAGGTTTGATGAGTGCTGAGACTAATTAGTATAGTATAGTACTCAGTAATTTAAGGATATAGGCTAACATAGATGACACGATAATATGAGTGACATCTCAAGAAATTTTTTCGCCCAAATCACAAAAAAAGAATTAAATACGTATACTTCAAATTGTGACTTTTAGTTTAAAATTAAGCAATATAATTCTGAAAGTTTTTTGGACATTATTTTGGGAAGCTGCGCCTTAACTTCAAGGACCACCTCTTCTATAAAAACTTGGCTCCTAGTGAGTTACACGAATTTTGGAAAAACTTTATTAACTTAAAGTTTAATTATTGTTAATTAGTAATAATATTAAAAACAAACGCCACCAGAACGACGCGGCGTCAGTATTTACACAGGGAGATATTAGAGGAACAGAGAATGCAATAATAATAAATAGCTATAAATAAAAGGATTCATTCGTTGCTTGTATTGTATGATACTAATCCTGACTGGAGAGAGGAATGGAGTCGATGTTCACACTAAAAGTTTTTCTAAAGCTTTATATATTATTAGCTGTGCCTCGCGTATTTACCCTCCGAATACTACCTTATAAAATATATATGTTATTTCAGGGTCTAAGTTATCTTCATACAGAGTTTCAGCCGAATAGGTTTAGAAATGTTGGCATGAATAATTTATTTATTTATAATTCAGCACAACGCTAGAACTAACTTAATGCTAAAATAGCATTTTCTACCAGTTATCCTGAAAACTGGAGAAAATGTTAGATAAATTGGGTGGGGTGCAGACAAAGGAAAAAGATAGAAAACAATTTTGAATAAAACAAATAACCTACCGGTAATAATAGGTAATAATAATAGGTAATGAGTAATAGACAAACACTCACAAATCACAAACAAACTTTTAGGTTGGAGGGGAATCATCTATATAATATGAAAAAGGGAGCGAGCCTACTGCCATTTACCGGGCACAGTTCCAGGCTGTCATCGAGAAAAATCTATATAAAAAAATCCAATAAAACTTTTTGCCTGACCTATGGATTGAACCCGAGACCTCGTGATCGGAACTCCACAGAGTCAGGTCTCATTTCCTTAAATATTTTAATAATTACAATGTTTGTCGTCTCCATAGTTTTTACCGCCACAGAACTAATCCAAGGCAGCGCCGACTGCTACGGCGATTACTTTAATTGGTTCAATCTCCATTCAAAACCACCTCGCGGCTGTGCCGGAGCATACACACTACTTACAGTATTCAATATGAATACAATATTCTTTATTGAGACCATCATTAACAGAGTATCTTCTTCTTCTTAGACGTGACCTCATGAATGAGGGACGTAATTATGGTGCGTCAAAACCCTCGCCACCACACTATATACCTATAGATGCTTGCAGGATGGCCTTCGTATTGTGTGTATCCTTGTAAGAAAGCGTCCTCTGCCTCTCTTACCTCTTATCTTATCTTATCTCTTATCCGCTGATGATTAGCCTTTCCAGGCTATCTGGGTCTCTCCTGACTGTGTGCTCAATGAATTATAGGACCCTCTGCCCACAGATTGTTGAGAACGGTGCTTTTATCTGTAGTTCTCTGAGAATTGACTCCATCCAGGATATTCTCAGCATTCTGCGCCAGCACCACATGCAAACAGAGTATAATTAATTATAATTGGCCGACGATGAGCGGCCTTATCACTTTAAGCGATCTCTTCCAGGCTCTAACAGTCTTTGGACGGATAGGGGAATGATAGGATGAATCAGGGTCACATCAAAATAATAACTACATGTTAAGCAATCTTGGCAATTGTTGTAATGGTAATAAATGATGTAAACTTGGATAGTCTAGGGCAAGCTAGAAACCTTTCTCTTATCGTATTAGGAATTAAAACAATGCAGTTTCTATATCAATGATAGGCTCCAACCAAAGGTAAGACCATCCAGCCAAACAACTGCTGAGATAAGAAATTTTGTAAACCAACATGCTGTTGATTGTCAGCGTCAAACCGATCATCATCATAATCATCATCATTTGACAGCCTCGTTGGCGCAGATGGTAGTAACTCTGCTTTCTGTGCCGCAGGCCCCGGGTTCGATCTCCGGCCAGGTCAAACATTTGTGTGCATGAACATGAATGTTTGATCTGTGTCTGGGTGTTATAAGCGTATTTAAGTATGTATATCAGTCATTTGGTTACCATAGTACAGGCTTCTAGTCTAGTTTGGGACCAGGTGACCGTGAGTGGAAGTTGTCCCATATTATTATTATTATTATTATCATGGCCATTTACCCATTTTTCTTTCGATTCAAGTAAGTTTACTTTCTCTAAAAACATATAAACAATTTGGGTTCACACGGTTCAATTTTAGTTCACGGTTCGATTATAACCGTCTAGATTCTAGATAGACTTACAATTCCACGTACAAAAATCAAATTCGTTTGATTTTTGTAACAACATAATATGTCCAACTTAAATCGACCCGTGTAAACCCTCTATTATAATTTATCTTCTAATTCGTTGCAAGTTTCCATACTGTGATTGATTATACTCCGTCAAGGGGGTTCGGGGAGTAAAGAGCCGAGGGGGTCACGAGGAGATTTATAGCGAAAGGGTAAGGCTTCTGATCCCTGTTTATGAAGGAAGATAGGGAAAAATGTGGAAATAGTTTCGGGACCGCTGGCTCTGCTGGGGAAACCTGGCTTCTGAATCTTTTGGTAATTAGAGTTGACTGGCGCAGAATTTACTTTTTAAGTAAAAGAAAAGTTTTGAAGAATTGTAGAGGTGTTATATTTGATGATTCTTGCAATATATGAACAAACCGTCAAGTAATCCGTCAAGTGGTCGGTGGAACGACCAATCAGTGATGTAATTTTATTGTGTTCACACGCTCATAAACCGAGGTTTAGGTCAATTTACAAAAACAGGAAGTGTCGGCTATACAGAGCCAACAATTCCGTTCCGATTCCGATTCGTTTTGTTACAAATTAATTAATAATACTTGCTTTTGTTGTGTAAATCAATGCAATTTCAATCAGCCTCAAATTAAACCTTTGCACATAAATGGAGGTAAACCCGTGGCTTAGAAAAGATACCATAATATGAAGAACGCAAGCAAACTTATAATAGTAGATTAGTAGCCAAGGGCTGTAAGGCATCAATTGCAGCCCGAGATATTTAGGTGCACGAGCGCAGCGAGGGCGCCTATACTTCGAGGGTGCAATTGATGCTTACACCCGAGCTAACTACTCTGCTTTACATCTCGATTGTGAGGTAAGTAGAAAAACACCGGCATTACAAGAATAAAACATTTTAAAGTAAAAGTTTTCTATTCCCGCCTTTTTTCATCTCTTTTTTATATTATTTTTTTCAAGAACGAAATTGAGCTTCGTAGTTCGATATTTAAAATTGATGACTATTATACTCATACAAAGACAAGGAATAGCGAAGCGACCTCTTTTGTCATTGGCCTGAATGCATGATGTCTATTGCCAGTATGATGGTTAGATGTACGCAAACTTTTTGAAAGTTTTTTTTTAATTACTTACCGCCCTAGGGCTTTTCTAGCTACATTATTACCCTAGAGCGCTAATTGGTCACTTACAAGCCCCATTTGGGGGTAATAAGGACCTACTTACCGAATATGAGAGATGTAAAATAAATTCTTATTCAAAATTCAATAATGCCTGCCCTATTTTCGTTTATCGTATCAGATACAAAGTCAGTCCTCTGTTGAATAGGAAAGTGCTACAAAGTGAGTCCCCTGGTTTAGACTATGCGACCTGGCGACCTGTCCGCTTCATCACAGAAGCCCGTGTTTTCATTAGCTGCTTTAACGTATGACGCGACAAGGGACTAAATCTTCATTTTTGACGTCCCGTGGGTGTTTACCACGATGTACTGAAGCTGGAAAGGACCGAAATCGCTGATGCTTATAATTGTAAGTTTGACGAAGTTTTCTGGGAGAGAACATCAAAGATCATGATCAGCTAACTAATGCTACAATCCTACTAATAATTAATATTATAAATGCGAACGTTTGTGAGTATGGATGGATTGATGTTTGTTACACTTTCACGGCAAAACTACTTAACTGGTTTTGTTGAAGTTTGGTGTGTAGTAGTGTAAGTAGCCTAGACCCTGGAATAACACCTTGGGTACCTTTTTTCCCGGTATTCCGACGAGAACCATGTCTACGCAGGTAAAATCGGCACAGCTAGTTGTTAATCCTTTTATACGAGCAGCCTATGGACAGCGTATACGCAAAGAGCTCTTAACTCCCTACGTGTGCAGTATAATAATGCCTTTAGGGTGCTGATGCGGCTGCCACGCTTCTGCAGCGCATCATCCATATTTATGGAGCTGCACGCGGACGGATTTGCTGCTATCATGCGCAAAAAAGTAGCGTCACTCTTAAGCAGAGTGCGTGGTAGCGGCAACAGCATCCTGAAGGTCATTATAGATAAGTTGGACTGCCTATGTTGGGGCACCACGTTCAGGCGCCGATCAGGTTATCCTGAACGTGTAGTTACATGTTGCCTATTGCCTCCTACAAATGTTAACTACAATTTTTTACTTAATGTAAATATTATTAACCACTTTATGTTTTGTAGTGGTAGACCTCTTTTGCAGGGCACCGCCTGGGGAAGTACCACACCTTTACCAGTTATTCATCCGCCAAGCAGTAATGTGCAAACATTACTGTGTTCCGGTATGAAGGGCAATGTTTCCAGCGAAATTACTGGGCATGATGAGATTCACCAACTCATATCTCAGGGTGACAGGCACAGTGCAGTGCCGCGCAGAATTTTAAATTTTAAAACACTGGGTGGCACTGCGTCTGATATGGGCAATCATGGTGCTTACCATCAGGCACCTGATTTGCTCGTCTTGTTATTCACTATCATAAAAAAAATAAAAAAAATAATATTCTTATGTTTGCCTTGTATTACGGTTTATTTTATTACCAGAAATCAAAACAAACCAGAAAAAAAAATTAAAATGTAAAGTCTATTCCATAATCCTATATCCATGTTCCACATGTCTGGTCCTCAACCGGGGACAGGCCTAATGTTGATATATCGTCGAGAGTTCGGACGGACAGCGGAGATGTTAAATAATAAGGTTCTTCGCTTATTTATAGGCCCACAGGGGCGCACTTTTTACGGGGGGTTTATAACTGCGTTACTTACCATTGAAAAACTGATTCTGTGCGGAAAAGTCGTAAGTTTTTTTTCATTCTAGATAATATATTCTAGATGTGTGTAATTAGTGTACGGGCCACTTAATATTATGTTAGTATAAAGTAGATATGTTTATATCTACTTTATGTAAAAAAAAACATAACATTATCATAAAAATCATCATCATTATCATAATTATCTCAATAACTGCCTGGAGTCTGGAACTGTGCCCGGTAGATGGCAATAGGCTCGCCCCCTATTACATGGGACCAATAACATACTGGCGAAATGTGGGTGTATCTACTATGGGACTGAGTCCTGGGTACACCTCTGCCTACCCCTTTGGGAAAAAGGCGTGAAGGTATGTATGTATCATCATCATCTCAGCCGTTGGTAATCCACTACATAGGCCAGATAGGATGAAAACAACTGGACCAAGACTATGATAGTGTGGTTCCCGAGAAAAGGACATAACATAACATACAATCACGCCTTTTTCCCGAAGGGGTAAGCAGAGGTGTACCCAGGACTCAGTACGATAGAAGGCACACCCACATTTTGCTAGTATGTTATTGATCCCATGTAATAGAGGGCGAGCCTATTTCCATCTACTGGAGACACTTCCAGACTCCAGACAGTTATTGAGATAATTCCTAATGGATAATCTAATATTTAACACTTTGCCTGACCCAAGGATCGAACCCGAGACTTCCTGATATGCAATCGAGCACGCGTCCACTACGCCACTGAGGCAGAGAAAATACAACTATCTCTAGGCAGAGCACCGGCCCGATGGTCAGCTGACATCGTCAAATTTTTCGGATATCGCTGGATGATACTCGCACAGGACCGAATAGAGTAAAATAAACAAAAGGAGGCCTATACCCAACAGTGGATGGATACGAGCTGAGTCGATAGGTCAAGTGATCCGCGGGATCAGATTGGGCCGGTCTCATTTGACGTAAGAGCCAATAATAGATCTCTACCTATCTACCTATTCACATTCCTTAATTTCATACAAGCTAAAGTTAATTATTTACATACATATATATAATTACCATACACTAAGTAAAAACCCATAAAGCGCCTTTCAGACTTACACAACACAACGCAACAAGCCTGCGCAACGGCGCGGCGAGTGGCGACATCTAGTGATGGATAGCGCCATTAGTTTTTTGAAGTTCCGCACTCTGCTTGTCTCAGCATCATAATTAACGACAATGTTAGTGCAATTTATGTTACTGAGCACTCAGTCTCCGCACTTATACAGTTTTAAGATTTTCTTAAGAAAAATATTTTTTGTAATTAACTGTTAAAGTAGTGTAAGTATATTAACTGTAAGGTGGTGATAATAAATAAAATATATTCATTGTATTGATGCAAAAAAAAGATATAAAAGATGATATGTTAAGATAATATAATATTATGTAAATATATTATGTAGACAATATTATAATAAGTCACTTAGCATGGTGTGCATATGCCACAAGGATGTACAAATCTAAATAAGACGGTGCGTGCTGAAAAACAGCGCTGTGCACGGTTAGCCGAGCGCAGCACATGCTGAGCACAAGTCGATTACCACAACCACTGTCTAAATATATGTTCTAGCAGATTGTAATATCGTGTTTGTTATTAAGGTTAGGTAATAAACGCATTTTTCTTTCTTTCTTTCTTTAAATAATATACCGGATGCCGTGGAGTTATCGGCTTTAGAATAGAGCTCCACCCTCTCTACCCGTAGTTGCAGTGAGAGGAGGCTAAGGGTTAATAGATCCAGAGGACGGGCAGCAGTGTCCTCTGCAATAAACCATCGAACTGCGATCGACAACCCGCCTGCCAAGCGTGTCGAGTATTGAGCAAAACCCCCTATAAGGGGGCGGCCTATGTTCAGTAGTGGACTACCAACGGCTGAGATGATGATGAAATAATATACTTATGCGTGTAAAAAAAGGTCTTGTAATACTTAAGGGGGTGCATCTATACATCAAAGTGAACTAATTTCATAAGAAAGAATTTCAAAATTCGCGAAAAAAATTCAAGTTTCCATACAAAATGGATCAGCTGATCGGCAAATTTGTATGATGACACCTGCTTAAGTATTAGGACTATACATTTTTGTAACACGTCGTTTAAGAGTAAAACAAATAATATTCAAGTTTGTCGTATAGTTTCGTAGATAGAAAATTCAATAGGCACCTAATACTAATACCTAATACTAACGTATGAAGTTTCCAAGCTAAATCCAATTCGGAAAGACATTTTTGAAAGATATATAGCTAATTTTTCAAATGACAATTCTCGTAAAATTAGCTAATTTAATTAGAAAAAGAAATTATTCATTTTGGTACTGCCAGTTCCTATACAAATATTGTATATGCTTTGCTTGGCTTCAGTTGCTTAAATAGTTTGAAAAATTTTGCATTATAAATTATAGTGGATTATAGTGGATATTATAATCATCCGCTTCTTGTTCTATAAGTTAGCTTTCTAATTTACATGATAAAACTCCACAGATTAAAAATATTGTCGAAAATCTACCCCAAATCAACAGTGTCCGTAAACTTGAAATCAGTAATTAAGTAAGAGTTAAATCCGATCTGTTTAGCCCGGGTTGCCAGTGTACTGATAGAAAGCTCTCCTGGGGCTGCCCGTATCACTCACTCACATGCCAAGGGGTAAACCTGTTAGGTAAAACACTGTAGATACGAGTATTTCATATAATTAGTAGTGTAAACCAAGCGTCTTCACCTGCTCGCAATATCGTTTCTTAACAGACATTAATAATATCTTTTTTAGCCTCGACAATTATTTAAGGCCTTGTTCAGGTCGCATCCAAAATTCCTCAAACACATGTTTTTTTTTTTATTTAAGGATGTTTCTATCAAAATTGAAATGACTTTCTATAGTTTTATAGATATGGGAGTTTTGTACCAAAACTTTGACACGCTTTTTGGACCCCGTAGTCTGGCAATTTAGAAAAATCCTTTGTTGGTACACGTCCAAACAACGAAACAAACCTACATTTCAAGTTTCAGGTCTCTAGAGTCAGTGGTTTAGGCTCAGCTCTGAAGTACGGAATGTCAGTCATTAAATCATTTAGCATTATAGTGATTTCTTAACATTTGCTATATAAATAAACCTCCTTCTTCGCAGTCGGGTAAAAAACTAACAAGATCCAACCAGTCCCTAAGAATGGTACCTATATTTGTCTTTCTAACCTGGCTGTCGTCATAAACGTTGGTCGTTATAATTTCACTCAGGACTGCCTCGGTGGCGTAGTGGGCGCATGCTCGACTGCCAATCAAGAGGTCCCGGGTTCGATCCCCAGGTCAGGCATAGTGTTAAATATTGGATTTTTCCATTAGGAATTATCTCAATAACTGCCTGGAGTCTGAAACTGTGCCCGGTAGATGGCAATAGGCTCGCCCCCGATTACATGGGACTAATAACATACTGGCGAAATGTGGGTGTATCTACTATGGGACTGAGTCCTGGGTACACCTCCTTTTTTTTTTTTTTTTTTTAAATGACCTATGCTGTTGGCCTCAGATGGCCTCTACAGCTTTACCGGGCAGTGGTGAGCGCAGGAGGCGCTCGACCCAAAGTTAAAGGGCGACTAGCACAAGGGCACCTAGACGGTACGAACCTCGGCTTGGGCCGTCGCCAGAATACGTGGGGTCAGACTTGCCCTGGCACCCCAGAAGGGGAGTGTCCTAGGGCCCTATCAATGGTTTGATCTGTTTGATTATTTGGAGAGAAACTAACCGATCTGAAGGATCTGAGAGATCTTCGACCTCGCCGGCGAGGTCGGTGTTGTGATTGTGTGAGTTGGTGGATCTGGTATCCGGCACCAGTACCGAAAACGGAGCGTCTGTTGCGTATATTAGTAGGATTGGGCGAACCTAGCGCCGCCGATGTGACGGCGGCGATAGAGTCGTCCGGGTCGTCCAGGACGTTGCGAGGGCGTCTACGGAGGGGAGGAGTTCCAACTTGAACTATCGAGTAGTTCGAGGCTTGGACTACGAGGGGGTTGGGGTGGTGGGGAGCCGCGTCAAAGTAGCGGCGGGAGCAATCCTTCATGAATTGAAGGATGGAGGGAAGTTCCAGGTCGCAGTGCAAGTCGGCGTTTCGCTGGTACCAGCTAGCGCCGACCGCCTTGCGAATGAAACGGTTTTGGATGACTTGAAGCTGGTTCAAGATGACGGGGGAGGTGTGAGCGAACGCAACTGAGGCGTAAGTCATGACGGGGCGTATGCAAGTTTTGTAAAGTGTCACCTTATTTCTAAGGGACATCTTACTGCGCTGGCATAGGAGGGGGGTGAGACGGCCTAAGAAGTAAGCCGCTCAGATTCGGACAATCTGGACGTGTTTCGCGAAGGTGAGTCGACGATCAAGGGTCACGCCAAGATACTTTGCATGGGAGGCCCAGGGGACAGGCTGGTTGTGAAGCTTAAGAGATAGCTTCTTCGGGTTAGGTTTAGTGGGATGAAAGTACATTGCTGTACTTTTATCCGGGTTAACCGTGATGGACCACTTCTTAAACCAATCGCCATAAGAGCGAAGGGCTTTTTGAAGTCGGCCGATCAAGTGGGCGCTGTTCCACCCTCTGGTATAGAGAGCGGTATCGTCAGCGAAGAGAGCTATCTCTACAAGTGGAGATCGAGGGATGTCGCTGGTATATAGCGAGTAGAGAAGAGGAGAGAGCGTAGAGCCCTGAGGGACTCCAGCTCCAATGGGGTGGGGAGAAGAGCGGTCTCCCTCGACGCGATAGCGAAAGTTTCGAGCCCTGAGAAAATCTTGTATGATGAGTACAAGACGGTCCGGCACACCGAACTGATATAACTTGTATATCAGGCCGTTGTGCCACACCTTATCGAATGCTTTCGCCACGTCCAAAAAGACCGCTATAGTCCCTTGAGGGTGAGGGCGGAAGTGGGTCGGTTTCATGTTAAAACCTTCTAAGATGTACTGCGTGATGCGGTGTACTTGTTGAACACATGAGTGTTTGGCTCGAAAGCCAAACTGCTCGTTCGGAAGGAGGTTAAGGGACCTAGTGATTGACCAGAGGCGCTTCACGAGGAGGCGTTCATAGATCTTCCCCAGCGAGCCGAGGAGACTAATAGGGCGGTAGCTAGAAGGCTCTGATGCCTTTTTGCCTGGCTTGTGAATGCCGATGACGTCGGCAGTCTTCCAAGCGTCGGGGAAAATACAATGGCTCATAGCAGCATTGAAGATGCTGACTAAGAGGTAGACTAAGGGGGTGGGTACACCTCTGCCTACCCCTTCGGGAAAAAGGCGTGAATGTATGTTATGTTATGTTATAATTTCATGTCAGGGGTTTGGGTGACATAAAACTGACACTACGGTTGAACACAATCTTAGTCGACAAAAAGAAGAGGACAAGAATAAAAAGAATAGAATGATGCAAAAACGCACGTGTTCGAGCCTGAATAAGATTAGAATTTTATTAATTTATATAAAATTCACAATGCTAGGACTAACTTATGTGATTTACGGTACTCTCCCACGGTCTGTCTTTACCGTGACTCTCCTCTCACTTCCACATGTGATTTTGATTTTCGAGTGCGAAGGGTTCAGTGGTTCCTCCAGCTTCCAAAATATTTTAACTGATAACAATATTTTCGCATCAAAGGTCAGTAGTAAATATGAAGTGGTATTACCTACAGCTAAACCCTCCGTGATGCGAGGATATAAATTGTCTACGGACGAGATTGGAGCGATACGCGTGAATAGGATGCTCTATCAGGATTATGATTATTTAGTTCTAAGACACCTGGTCACTATTTAAGGCCGCGTTAGGCTACTCAGATTATGTTTTGACAGGCCACAGTACGCCAGCTCCATCCCATTGATCTTTTTAACTCTTGGGCTTTTCATTTCGTCTTTTGTTTTTGGTGTCTTTTGATTTGAACAGACTGACAAAATGTGGGTGCACCTACTATTGGATTTAGTCCTGAGTCCTGGGTACATCTCTGCCTACCCCTTCAGGAAAAAGGCGTGATGGTATGTTACGTTTCATCCCTGGATCTATTTGGTTCTTGATCTTGCCAGCCTGACTAGGCCAGTGTACTGAACGACACGCCAGCCGCCTTAATACGCACAGCAGTAGAAGTGTGGAAAGCGTTTAATTGCTTAATGTCAGTCAGTCATTTTTTTGTATGCCGTTTGACAGCAAAATTTACTGCTGTTGTTACGCGATTGTATGTTCGTAATACCACCTCCGGGTCACTTAAAGGTACGTCAGGCGATTAGATACCCCGTATGTATTACTAAATTACTAAAAGCCGCGACAGACCCCTAAAACGACACCAGCTCACTTTTCTAATGACAAGTAGAGCACCTTACAATACGTTTGAAGCAAGCTAAGCTCCGATAATTTCCAAGAGGCAGGCAAGCTACCAACACTGAAATATAGAAGCGATCACTACATCATGCCAGATATTGATCATACACTACTGACAGCCCATCTCTGATTTATACCCCTGAAAAATGTTATGTGCACAAGAATTAGCGAAGATCGCCTTCAGCCTTCTAGTTTATGGCACTCCTGACTTGATTTATTAAGATAGATTGGTCAAACTTAGAGCCAATTATTTTTCGAATGGCATTGCCATATTGGTGATGTTTTTTTATGTTATATCTTGAAATAGTTACTGTATTAGCCTTTACCTAATGGACAAGTAGGAAATGATGAGGTAAAAGCTAAATATACATTAATTTTTTACGTCTTATGACACTTTTTTATTAATATTTTTCACTGAAATTGAATAGGTTTTAAGAATAAAGTAGCAATCAATTAATGGTAATCAATTTTAATGCAAATAATAATCTGACCTATGACCTCCATGCCTAGTTTCTAAAAAGTTATGCAGAAAGAAATCAATGAGAAAACTTTGAAGGTGACAAAATTACCAAAAACTCTTCAACATGCATTAAAAATTCAATACAAAACTTATTAAGCTGATCATGGTTAAGATTAATCTAGTAACGTTTAGAATGATCTAAAAATAAACCACTAAAATAGGTTCAAAAGCTTATAAATACTAATTTCACCTAAACAAATCAGGTGAAATAAACAGATCCTAAATCAAATCGAAAAACACTCTTTTCTCGCACGTTTAAAACTAACACACTACCGCCATCTGTCAATCACCGAAACACATTACACCTTTGCGTTACCTCGCTCGTTTGATAGATGGCAGCACGCGTTGACAGATATATCGACCCGATGATCGTTTTATACGCCACTTGATGTTTTGTAATAACATTATGCCGAATTTTCTCACGTAAGCCATGTTTGTTTTAGTTCTTAGTTAGAGTGAATTATTTCTATACTAATCAGCGATGTTTTGGGAAGGTGACGTGGCTACGGATAGTTTTATTTTAATTGATAGGTAGACGTATGAGAAAGCATGACTCGCTAGATCTGACGATCTAGCGAGTCAACTTGTCAAAGTTTGCTTACAAAATAGTGTTGTTGATCGCATCCATCGGGTAATAATAGTATAGCGATTGTAATGTGATAATGCTATAGGTATATTATATGTTTGGAATGCAAATATTAGTTTATTTTTGCTGTTTCTTACCTAACTAAACCACTGCCGGGCTGACCCGGCAGTGGGTTAGATTAGGAACAGATTTGGTTTTATGGAATACTCTGAATCTGAATTCCTTATAACCAAATCTAGTCAGGTTAGGACGAGAGTTACGTTTGGAACGACAATATTATCAGTTTTTTGAATTTTTCTAACCTAACCCGCTACCGGGTTAGGTTCGAAATATATCGATTTTAGTAAAGGGTCGAATATTCGCTTATTATCAGGCGTTGCTTTATATCTCTACCAACTTTTTCATGCATATTCACACAGTTCATCCAGATATTATTAGGACACTCCAACGTAACCACTTGCATTCATCCTCATAGCGCAAATAGGTATCTATCGTTACGATAGCTCGGAGTGCATAACTATTGCAAAATCAAAATAAATTGCAAAGAATTTCCAATAATATTTACTCTGCTATAAAATACACGTACCTAATATTAAGTTTATGTTCAAAATTGTAAGTTTTACATTAGCGCTATAGCCCAAATTAAATTATCGTAATCCTTAAGAATCTATTTACGTTTTTCTCCGACCCCCAAACAGCCCCCAAACATCACGGTACGCGGTCATCATCAGCCATAATTTACCGCAATCATAATCGATTTGGCGTTAAGACGGCGATGATTTACGCGGTTCCGTACCGGTATCGCGCCGTCCCGGTACGGTATCGGATCGGTCCCGGCACGGTATCGGAAGGGCCGTTATCGGGAGGATCGCACGTCGGTTCGCAACTCGTTAATTTGTGCGGATGTCACAAGACGCGGTGTGGTCGACTTAAGTTGCTGCTACAAGTGCTGATTACCTACTTGTGATCATGTAGATGTCGCAAGAGTTTATCTTAATTAAAGCCAATTAGAACAGTGGTCAGCAAAGTTACCATGTAGGTATCTTTAGAGGCCTTGTTATAATAGTTTTTGCAAATCTAATAACACACTAGTGCAAGATCAGCGGCTTTGCCCGCTCGCAAATATGAAATATGGAAGTTTTATACCAAAACTTTGACGCTCTTTTTGTACCCCTTAGAATATGAATTTTCAAAAATCCTTTCTTAACACACGTCCAGACACCGAAAATAACCCTCATTCCAAGTTTCAATGCCTCTAGGATCAGTGGTTTGGTTTGTATAATATATAGTGATTATGCTACAATACTTTATCCATCATAGTGTTCAGTGTTCATGTTACTTAATTTATTTGAATCTGAAATGAACTTTAAAAGGTCACTCATTTTATTTGCGTTGTTTGGATTTTTTTAAATAACTGCAGGTGCGAGTAAACGCACATAACCTAAATATCTGCAGTTTTTCGTCACAGGTTAATTAATTTACTATTACTTAGTCAAATGAATTATTTCAAAGACTCGGTGTAACACCACCCCGATGCCATCTCAAAGTTAATGTCCCAAAGTTAGGAGCCAAATTTTAATAATAATATATCTTTGTGTAATTTATTCGATCCTTGGCTCCTGACAAACGTTTGTTCGTATATCAGCATTATTTGGAATCGATTACTTACCTGCCTATACAGAATGACTGTAACTGTATTAAATGGTGAATCGATTTTAAAACAGTTAATGATAACGTGAGTGAGAGAGGAAAATTAAGATGAAACAATTTTTTCTAGTCTTGTTTAAAACCGGATAAATGAATTTATAAAAAACTCAACGATGTAAAGATACAATAGCCTCAGCTTGATGACTACTTATTATACTTATATTAATATTTATTATATTATATTACTTACTTATTATGTTATAATAGATATCATGATTAGAAAAGATTTTATACAAAAAAAAATTGGGGAAAAACTAAGTGATTTAAAATGTACATATCCATTATCTTCCTAACTAAATAACCTAAGCAAATAATTCATGTTGATAGTGTCTTGATTTCCGATCTAAATAATATTAAGGTATACGTAAGTAATATTATATAATTCACGGTTATATCCAAATCGACACGTGAATATTAAGTCAGTTTTATTGGAACAACTTCGCATTTTTAGAGGCTGCAATTTCCCCATCCCGCCCAGTGATCCAAGCTATCAATTGCAACAAACGGGTAACACAAGTTATCCTTTTTGCGTGACCGGTGCGTTCAGTACGCCGATCTAACCGCCTGCCAAAGATTTGACGTCAATGGTCGCGGCTGTAAATTACCATTATCTGCAGACGCAGTGCTAGTATTTATTATTTATGGGGCAGCCTCGGGTGATGCCGTTTTTCCCCATGGTCCGTGGGGTGCAGCTAATGTTGCTGTGGCAGGTGGTGTGTTGTGTGATTTTGGGAAGTGTTATTGGAACGCGTCGTTTACTTGTTTATTTAAAAATATTCTTGAAATCGTTTTTTATATTCCTTACATGACATTTACTTATTAGTAATCTTTTACTAAAACTAACTCAAGTCCAAAGCACGAGACGACTCATTTAATTCAAATATTATGTCAATGTTTTGTTAGTGGGACAATGGAGGGCGAGGATCTACCGGGCACGATTCCAGTTTCCAGGATGTCTTGGGAAAATTCATAATAGAAAAAAATCAAATAACATTGACTGACTTGGGGATTGAACCTGGGACTTAATGATCGGCAATAGCCCTTGCAATCCACTATGCCACCGAGACAGACAGAAACAGAGGCGGAGATAAATTGCAATGATACATATAAAATTATAGCCGTACTTATTATAGGTAGTCATACCAGATATGAAGTAGGCCTATTAGTATAATAGCTCAGCAGTTGGAAGAAGAGAAGCAGTGGATTACAATAATAAATCATTCATACGTGATAACTTTAAAGACATAGGTAATTCTAGAAGCCATCTTATTTACATTTACTGTTATTTTTCTACAAAATCTACAATATAATTTTTAAATATATGGGATTTGGATAACTAAATAAATGTACAATAAAGGTACGTTCAGTTTTTACAACTTTTTGGTTTCAACAACTAGATAGAAAGATAGTTAGATAAATTCTTTATTATTACACCACATATTAAAAAACTTAAACTAAAGTGTAACAATAGGAATATGACTAGTGTAACAATTGGCGGTCTTATCACTAAAAGCGATCTCTTCCAGACAACCGTTGTAGTTTTAGTTTTAGTTTTCTAGAAAGAATTGTTCAAACTGAAGTTATAGTAGTGTGTAGGTATGTGAAGAAAGTTATTGATATGATACTACTTTAGGCGTTAACATTATTTAATTTAAGTTACATTAAATAATTTTATAAGCAAAACAATATATATAGATACTTTGGGTGAGGCAGGTGTGGTATAGCCGTAATAAATGCATCGGCTAAAATCTTCCATAAGTAACTTTATTAATCAGTCTGGACATTTATTAAACTTGTATATAAAAATAAAGATTTAACATAAATCTTGACTTTTCAATATAATATAAACAAAACAATGACCCTTTTAACTTTCGACCATCACCCATCTTCGAATATGATACAGCACACCACATCCTAAAATCACTAATTAATAAAACTTGAGTCATAAATAAAGTGAAGCGATGGAGGTGGCTGTTAGCAAAAACTGTGAACATCATAAACCTGTCAGCAGATGAGGCACTGCCTTTGTTGCCTCCTCCGATAAATCTAATAACAGAACAATTTCGGTCTTGCGCTCGGGAGCTCTGGATTAGAGAGTGTTTTGATGTTTGATGACGATGATTTGATAATGTGATGATGATGCTTTGACAGAATGATGATAGGATGATTTTGGAAATTGTATTTTTTCCTATTTAAAATTTCGACTTGTGAAAAGCTCTGGTACCTAATAAAGAAATTATGATTCAATTACTTTAATAAAACCTCTAAATTATATTGATATGATACTAGAATATTTTTATGAATAATATTCTAGTATCATATTTTAGTATATTTTTTTATAAATGCATAATCAAATTAATGAAATTCTTGCTATAGCACCATTTCATGATAATAATATAATATATTATTATAATGTATATATAGATAAAATGAAGCCACGCCATCTTTTTTCTTCGTACGGAACTTTCTAAGGTATCTTTATAAAAAATAATATTACCTACTATATTATGGTTAAGTACCATAAACGTAGCGCCATCTATGACAATACGACTGAAACTTTTATCCAAATTATTGGTAACATAAACTTGGTGAGCTAAGTTAGTTACCTCACTATGGTCTTTGACCATGTTAGTAGCGACTTCTGTGTTTTATAGCTTAAACTAAAACGCCCTCAATCGATCTCAGGGTACAAAGTGATCTACAAGAACGAATTAGTTTACGTAAAACTTATAAAAATGCAATTTATAATATATAGAGAATAATTGGTTTTAATTTAAATTCATAAAATAAAGTAAAATATTTAATTATTACTTAATTATTAGAACGTTTAAATCGGGCCTTATTAGCCTCGTTTAAAATTTACTTGATAATTTTATACTTACTTGTAAAAATTACTACTTATTTTTACAATTTACCTATATTATAAATTATTGTAACTTTTTCAATACCCACTTACCTATCTTATTTATTAATGTAAGATATACCTAATTTAATATTTATTTATTATTAAAATTATGATACATTTTAGAGCCTTTTACCATTAGGCATTAATATTAACATTGTAGCTAAACCTGCTTTTTTGACTCTAGTATTTTCTCCACACACTCCCAAACTTTTAAACAAACCAACATTACAGTCTCAGTCTAATCAACAAAGGGAATGATTTATTCGCTCATACTTACCACCCGCCGCCGCTAGATGGCAGTAGCCGTTAAGTGGCGCCATTTTCGCCTCTACTTAAAGCGGGTTGGCGTTGTGACCGCATTATTTATCGCACCATTACAGCACCGACCCTTAAATCATCACGTGACGTCGCCCTACAGCTCCTACGAGCTAATGAATGGTGGACTCGCTGCCCAAAACTTATTTTTTCTTCATAAAATTGTTCACAGAGCACTTAGGGAATCTATTACTGTTGGGAATAAATATGAAACATACGGGTTATTTATTATACATCGTGTTTTTTTTATGTTTTGGTGTGACTGTTGCATTGTCTAGGATTCTGTATTATGATTTGAAGCTAAGTAAGCTTAGAGGAGGCCTACATAACCAGCAGTGAGTGGATACAGGCCTACACCCCTTCTGGCATACGCGATAGATGCCTAATGCATGTTTAGCAGCTCTAGGCTGGCCATTATAACTAGATGTACTTAGTTTGTTAAATATTATAGTAGGTATATAAAATATAGTATATAGTATAGTATATAGTAATATTATAGTAAAGGTACTTCTCGTTCTTTGTAATTTTGTCAGTAAGCATACTGGGAAATTCTACACATGATACCTAATCCAGCCTTACGAATTGCTATTACGAGTGCAGCAGTGCTGTATACATAGACGAATTTTAGAAACAATAATTGTGTAAAAAACTTAATAATGTTATTGTGTAAGTACATAAAATATAAAGTTGTCAAATCTCAACAAATCAAGTCACTGATTTAGGTTTCTGCAATTGTTATCTCATTTCTAGTAGATTGCTTTATTTTCTCAAAATAACATAGTTCACTTATACGAGTAGAGAAAACATAATAAACAATATTAGGTAATTTTAATTGTATAGTAGGTAAGCTAGTTATATACACTCGCGACATAAATATATTAATTATATAACTCTGAACAGTTACTGTGACATTTCGTAGGTATTTAGGCAAGGTAAAAAATGTAGGTCTTATTAGTTAGGTACGAGATGTTACTTATGTAAGTAGGTAGGTTAAATTTTTTTTAATCAAAATAACGTTTCCATGAAATCCATTAAATGTTGTACCCATACCATATACATATTAAATGTTGTACCCATATCATACACATATTTCAAAAAGCAAGGCAAAACTTGATAAATTTTATCAAAATACTTTCATTACAAAAACCTTCCCTCGTGATAAAAACCATCTCAAAGACTCACGCAGTCCGATAAATATTCTCCACCCCAAACATAGGAGCCATAAATTAAACATCATAAGATCAAACATAAATATGACAAACGCAAAAATATCCCAACAAAGCGCATACATTAAAGACATTATCGTCTCTGGCCTACAAAAGGTTGAAAAGTCGCGTTTCGCACGTATCGCCTTATCGCCGGCCCGTTCAAACCCTTACGTTACAGGAGAATTATGTCGCCATGTAAAATGTAGGAAAGTAGCGGAAATGTGTTTATCAAAGAGAGTGGAATCAATCTAAAGCTCTTGATGGTTTGGTCATCAGTAAGGTGCAGTTTAAACTCTCAATTAAAATGACATTCCTTGTCATCAATCATTGATATCATCAGTATAACCACAGGAAGCTATGGACGTAGGGCTGCCTCCAGGTGAGTAGATTTTGCCAATACTTGCCACGCTTGGCGAGCGCAGTTCGATGGTTTTACGCAGAGAATGCTGCTGCCCGTCCTCTGGATCTGATAATCCCTTAGCCCGGCTCTTACGGTTTACTAAATTAATAATACAAATTGAAAATAAATTCAAATTTAACAAAACATGTTTAATTACATTGCGATTTTATTGGTGCCTGTTTGCAAATCCATGTCAAATTAAAAACCGATAGCCCCTTCCTCATAAATAAACAAACTCACTGATCAAAATCTAGATGGCGTTAATGGGTTATAAAACACGATAAGATTAGAAAAATTAAAGATTAGCCTCCTTCGCCTTACATACATAGGCACAGTCACGGCTCATTCACGTTGGGATAGACCGAGACTAGTTCTCTCAACTTGCTAAGATCCTGACTTACGACTTTCAACTTATGCATTTTCATGACCATTATTCTTCATATAAGCTCATCGACGGTTGCGATTTGACCAAGTTATTTTAAGCGCACGATCCTCATGAAATAAAGCAGTACGTCTGAAATGCGAAGTTGTAGGTACTATTGACCTGGCCTTTCATACTTCTTATATGTATAATAAATAAATAATAAAATAAAATACAAACTATATAATAATAAAAAGAGATAAAATAATAAAATAAACTTCTTATATGTATTATGTTTTATGTTCGTAGGTATGTACTTATATATCGCTAGAGATGCTCCCCATAAGTAATTATGAAGTACCCTCCCTAAAATCGCTCCTCGCTCACACCAAACAATCGTTTCGCCCGCGAATTATCAGAAGTCGTTCAAATGATTTATGTACACAATTATTGGGTTACTCAGGTACGATGTTTTGTGCGATCCGATCCGATATAAGTTGGGAGACAATGAAACTTAATTTAATGGTGTTTTGAAAGCTCTGACAAGAGTTTCGTAATAATATGTAGTTAGAGTAAATGATGGCGATCTGCCGATAGCGCGCGATTTGTGTTGTTATAATAGCAAAAATTTATTAGATTATCGCCTGAAGGGATTCCTTAGTCATACTCCTGTTTTGGTACAGTGTTAGAGAGAACAATTAACAAGAAAGGCGACCACTTACTAAAACAATCCTTTGGAAAATTTACCAAAACAATGTTTTGTATTCCCCGGTTTTCTCCGAATATAGTAAACTAATAAACTATACTATGTCTCTGTCATATTATAAACTCTTTATTTTATAGTACCTAAGGTTTAGACCTTAACGCGAGTAAAACTGGGATTTTTAGAAGTTCACTAGGAAAAAACCGAGAGTTTATGATAATAAACTAAAATTACAGGAATATTTTTTACTTTACTATAAACGTATCGACTTTGACTTTCTATGAATTGTTGTTGAATTTATTTGTACTTATTATTAAATTTGTAAACTAGCTGTGCCCCACGGTTTCACCCGCGTAGACATTGTACTGAAATTTGAGATTTATAAAATTAGTAGGAGTAGGATAGTAGGAAGAAGAATTAGTAGAATGTTTTCTTTATTTCATTTTAGGCGTTTTCAGTTTACAAGGAATGAGACCCAACTTCGACCCAACGCATAACATTGATTTTTCGTAATGATGTCATAGTAGGAAAATCCAAACCAACGACTTCGTGATGCAGACTATCTACGGTCGAAGTGTAACATCAATGCTTACATGTCAGAAACCGAATCTTTTACAAAATCCTACATAATATTTTGTCCATTACCACCTTTTTATGTACAGAGTGCTCGCGTACATAAGAGAACTAATTTATTATTTGTATATTATACAAGGTGATACAAAAATGTGAAGTAATACATTAGGGTGTGCGTCTACCCATCTAACTGAACAATTTGCTTAGGAATTGCGGTATTAGAAAAAAAAGTTTATATTCTTTATTTTTGTAGTGGTAGGCCTCTTTTGTAGAGGACCGCCTGTGGAAGTACCACACCTTTGCCAGTTATTCATTCGCCAAGCAGTAATGTGCAAACATTACTGTGTTCCGGTATGAAGAGCAATGTTACCAGCGAAATTACCGGGCATGACAAGTTACAACAACTAATATCTCAGGGTGACAGACGCAGTGCAGTGCTGCGCAGAATTTTAAATTTTAAAACACTGGGTGGCACTGTGTCTGATATGGGCAAACATGATGCTTACGATCAGGCACCTGATTTGCTCGTCTTGGCAATGCTCTATCATAAAAAAAAACTTCTCTATTATCTGAACACCCTAATTATTATGTCCCGCTATGAGTCGCTGTCAAAACGCCGAAGCACACAAACAGAAACAAAGACTTTCATTTAAATCACAGACAGTTTATTACTGTTACTGACTATCACATTATGTGATAATAATGCATCCGAACATCGCAGACAAATCTGCAACTAAAATCAGTATGAACCAGTGCATCCACCAGGGACCTCCATACATCCACACCTTGAATCTATCACTGTCGTCGTTGCTTACTGAAACTAGTCTGCATAAATCCCACAAGTATAACACGATTTTGACATATCATTGATCTATCCCAAGCCAGGATAACCTCAACACCTACCTCGTCTCCCGAGAGACGTCAAACCTTACCTGTATTACTTTTACCACAACAATCGACACTAATTTCAAAATAATTTAGAAACCATTGAACTTTTGACTGCAACCTTGATACGTCTTGCCCATGTAAGCAAGCAATGGTTTTAGATAAGCGCGGAATAGTCGAAATTGGGAAGCTTCTGCTGCAAGCTTTTCCCAATACATAAATCGTGAATGACGTAAGTCTACGAAATCCAGCAAACGAAATCGTATTTTCTGGTATGCTTCATAAAGTTGTATTTCCAATGCAGTGTATTATTAGTTGAGAGATATACAAAGACCAGGGAGTAGATAGTTTGAAAGACAGCTCCTATCAACCAGTGACACCTACATATTGTTGAGACGTGTTTTATTCGGTCGGTGAGATCTCTGTTTAGAATTGTACTCTGGAATTGTCTTCAGGTAGATCGAACGCATATTTCAAGTGTCGTCTCGTGACTTCAGTGAATGGTGTCGGTTGATTGTTCACATATCAGAAATGGAACGGAATCACTGTTATTTACAGTTCGGTTATTCTTTTTCGATCAGATTCTACTTACGTGGTACGATAAAAATCTTTGCAACGAAGAAAATGTCTGCGTATTTTTCAGTTTTGACCAGAAAATGAACACAAATCGTGGAGGTAGTGATTATAAGGACAAGGAACCTATCAATGGTAAACATAAACATCGATAACAGTAGAAGCCGCCTTTATTATCTGTTTTACAATTAGCTTCTTCCCTAACTCAGCTCAGAATCGTCACGTTTAAATTTTAATATTAAAATTATGTTCCCAGAATGAAAACTGTTACGATTATCTAATGTAAGTCTATAACAAACTTACAAGTTTTGATTTACAACCAATCTTGATACTAGCATCATCTAAATTCAAAAAGGGCTGAGCTCAAGCAACTGACAATCAGAAAACAAAATTAAAAGAAAAACAGCAATAAATAAAGCGATATCAGATCAAACGCGGGTACATAACCCGTTTGTTTTTTATGAGAAAAGTTAATAATAATGTTGATTTTTTTATAATAAAAGTGTATAAATCAATAAAAGAATGGAATTGTCGGTGAGACGGGCTCGATGAATGATTTGTTGTAATGTGAGCTTTCGGTTCGTCTGGCGGATGAGACGATACAGCACGGTACGTCTTGATACTTTGGATTATTTATTTTGGTCCCAAGGAATAATCAACTCGAAAATGTTGAACTTAATAATAGCTAACATCGAAATGTCTAAATTCAAGTAAAGGTGACTGACTTAAGCAGTGCAAATGGGAAACCTATTGATGTCTTAGGTATAGGTAATAATATTTTTTAGATAGTTATTTATGCTGGGGCCGAAGGGTACAGGAGAATCCAAAAGCTCTTCTATATACTAACTAGTTATTTAATTAAAGCCGCATTTCGATAATTTGCTATATCTTAATAATGTCTTAATGTGATGACAACGGTCCGATTTTAGGATACAAGTGATAGCTCTTTAAAGAGGAAGCATCGATGCTGGTGAAACAAGGCTAGAACGCAATGTTGGCGCTTTGTGACGTCGGTTCGAGACCAATAGTGAGCCTGTCGTGACGTCAGCGGAGATGGTAGAGTCGCTTGATTTAACTGTGGAATATGTAGAATACTCGGGGCATAGGTCGGAACCTTATTTCACCAGATGCGGAGTGAGTCAAGGGAGTAATCTAGGTCCTTTACAGTTTGTCTTAATGATAAATGACCTACCATCTGTAGTACAGGACTCTCGGTGCTTGTTATTCGCGGATGATTTAAAACTTTCTTTAGTTATCAATCATGAGAGGGACCGCATTAGACTGCAGAGGGATATAGACAGAGTAGTGGCATGGAGCAAGAATAATCTATTACAATTTAATGTTTCAAAGTGCATGACAATTAGTTTCACCAGGGCTCACAATCCAACACTGCACGCGTACAATATAGACGGAGAGCCGATGGTCAGAGTCACAGAGGTGAGAGATTTGGCCGTCAATCTAAACACAGAGAACACATCATAAAAATTTGTAAAAAATCATTTCGGAATTTAGGGTTTAATCTTCGTACGGCTAGAGGTTTCACAAATATAGAAGCGATATCGGCATTATACAACGCTTTAGTACGGAGTAATTTGGAATGTAATGGAGTCATTTGGTCACCCCATGAAACTAAATATGTCTTAATGCTAGAGAAGATTCAGAACAAATTCATCAGGTATTTATATCTGAAACGGAGTGCATCCTTTTTATCCGCTTATGTACCTAACTCTATTTATTTTAGGAATGGTGGGATATAATGAACTGAGGGTCAGAAGGGAACTCACACTCGTTTCTTATATCTTCAGAATACTCAGAGGGATGGTACATAACGCAGATATTTTGGCGCAAATCAGGCTCCAGGTACCGGACATGTATGTGTGGAGACGGAGGCGGCCTCCGCTCATGTGGGTGCCACTCGCTCAAACCAACCTCCTACGTGAGGCACCTCTTACGCGCACATTTCGCACTATAAATATCATAGCAGAAGAAGTAGACGTATTTACATGTACTATGAGTGAATTCACAAAAATATCTCTGCACATCTTGTGCTATAGATTAAAATAATATAATCTTTATAAAATTGCACGGCTATTGTATTAGGGATGCCTGTGAAAATAGTCG
Organism: Hemistola chrysoprasaria; assembly: GCA_947063395.1. Taxonomy (NCBI): domain Eukaryota; kingdom Metazoa; phylum Arthropoda; class Insecta; order Lepidoptera; family Geometridae; genus Hemistola; species Hemistola chrysoprasaria. The sequence goes on along the minus strand of OX346713.1, from coordinate 1,056,403 downwards.
TAAGAAGAAAATAAATATATAAATAAACTTAATCAATTTAGATGATAATAAAAAAGAGAGCATTGTTATTATACGAGTTTGACGAGTTCGTATAAAAATAGTAAAATTCCACCAAACTATTACGTGAAACGATTTATAATATAGTGAAAACGTATACAGATACTAAATAGATAAAAAAACACACTGTGTTATTGTAGAAAGTATCAAACCATGATTGTCGAAGTAACCACAAGTAAATCAAAGTGGGGTTCATATCTCTTTGGCTGTAGATCGTTGTAAGTTACCTCGGGCCGGGACGGATGGGTGGGTACTATCTGTAGGGCATTAATTGCTGCCCATATTTATTAGGACAGACTTATATATGTGTTCCATTATAAATTAGTTTTCATATGAAGTTTGATTTGTAACAATAATTTATCCCACTATGAAATACTAATATAACAATGGGTGGATGTTAGTAACTCATGACAAAACTACTGAAACGAATATCTGAAAATGAGCACATCACGCTTTTTCTCTGAAGGGCTAGGCAGAGATGTACCAAGGAGTCAGTCCCATAGTACGTACAACCACATTTTGCTAGTTATGTTTTCAGGTCTCATATATAATAGGGGCAAGCCTTTTGTCATCTACCGGGCACAGTTCCAGAATCCAGGTTATTGAGATAATCTTAATGGGAAAATACAATATACTTTATTGCCTGACCTGGGGATCGAACCAGGTTCTTCATGATCTGCAGTAGAGCTAGCGACCAATACGCCACAGACGCAGTCCAGCCGAGAGGCGATTATATTTTTAGCATTGATTATATTCAGTCACCTTAATAATTATTGATTGTTATAAATAACATCGTAAGGGTTGCCTGCGGAATAATAATAATAATAATATGGGACAACTTCCACACACGGTCACCTGGTCAATCCAAGGTTCGAATCCCAGCCGAGGCAAGTAATAGAGCGATGAGTTCAAATGTTTGTTTTCAGTTTATGAATTTGTGATGGTGTGTTATTATATGTGTCCATACCGCCTGTAACACAAGGAATCTTAGTGCAGGGGTGTGGTGTAATCTTTTTTTTTTATTAAATAGCGGAAATATAAAATATTTTAGGCAGCATGACACGTAAATATTATACAATAATGCTAACTGTTCAAAATAAACCTGTATTTAGCAATCCTAATATACACAAATCACCTGCTCTACTAAATATTGGCAAACCCACTGAGATTCCCGAGAATAGGAATTAGATAAATCACCGCAGACATAAAACGTCAATGCAAGATGTGGTCTCATCAAAATTCAAACGAGTCGACCCCTCTGTCCGTATGTCACAGCAACCTGGCGGGCTTGCCTCAATATAGATACAATGTTGGGAGTTACGGCTGTTTCTAGGAATGTATTTAGTTTCCTGTTTAAAAGTTAAATGACTTCAAAGCTAGATTTCATAGACAATGTCCATGATATCGTCACTATTGCATTTTACTTACCAACAGTGAATTATTAATTAACTATCTGTGCCCCTCGGCTTTACCCGTCTAGTCTTAGTTCCCGTGGGAAATATCGGGGTAAGGAGTACTGTATGTGTTATTCCAGGATCTAAGCTATCTACATACCAAATTTCAGCTCAATCGGTTCAGTAGTTTTAGCGTGAAAACGTTACAAAAATAGACATAAAAACAGCTCTAGATGGCGCTGGGGTCAAGTTAGGACATGCTATCGTTTTGTTTACATTGTACTGATATTAAATTTGAGATTTATAATATTAGATTTATAATATTATTAATAATATTTATAATATTATTTATTTATAATATTAGAAGGATTTAATGTTATTTTGTAGTGGTAGGCCTCTTTAGCAGGGGTCCGCCTGGGGAAGTACCACACCTTTGCCAGTTATTCATCCGCCAAGCAGTAATGTGCAAACATTACTGTGTTCCGGTCTGAAGGGCAATGTTACCAGCGAAATTACTGGGCATGACGAGATTCAACAACTGATATCTCAGGGTGACAGGTGCAGTGCAGTGCCACGCAGAATTTTAAATTTAAAGCACTGGGTGGCACTGTGTCTGATATGGGCAATCATGATGCTTACCATCAGGCACTTGATTTGCTCGTCTTGTCACTCACTATCATAAAAAAAAAATATTTCAGGCTATAAATAAATACCCATATCATATACTCGGCTTGCCTAGGTGGCGTTGTGATTTGCAATCGCTACTGCCGATCATAAGGTTCCGGGTTTGATCCTCAGGTCAGGGAAAAAGTGTTAATGGATTTTTCTCAATGGAAAGTGTATTCACAAGTAGGTAATAATTATAAGGATAAGTACCACCCAGTAGGTAGTATAAAATAGTACCATACTATCCATCTTTTTTTATGATAGTGAGTGACAAGACGAGCAAATCAGGTGCCTGATGGTAAGAATCATGATTCCATGCCCATATCAGACATAGTGCCTCCCAGTGTTTTAAAATTCTGAATTCTTAAATCGTGTGTAGTTGGCCAGAGATTGCCGCCTGTTTCATCAAACTAGGAGACCAGAAAACATAACTGACGATGTGGAGCTGAACTAAGTCTTGGGTACACGTCTGCCTACCCTTTTGGGAAAAAAGAGCGTTAGGTTGTGAAAAATTTTAGAATTATTTGAATTTTTTTGGCATAAATGGAAAGATCATCTATGAAATTCGTAACAAAACTATTTTTAGTTTTTTTATTCGCTATAATTACAAAGTTATATCAAATAAAAAAAATCCAGTACCGAAAACACGCCGATAGTACCCGAACGAGCTCGTAACCTGTAGTGACGTCACAATGTTATAAAGTACCATTTTTAAAGTAATTTTTGAATCGGATGATACATAATTTTCATTTAACATTCAAAATAAATTGATAATACATTTTTTTTTTTGAAATACTCAATTATTATATAGAAGTAGAGCAAATAAATATCAATCACAAATCAAGCCCGGCACATCCCAGTCGGTCAGAACGAATGAAGCAAATGAACGAGTGAACTTAATTGTCGGTCGAGCATTATGATTATCGTGCGCAGGCGTCGGTTTTGTTTCAACCCTAGATTTTATCAGTTGATTGGATATACTAGCTGCCCTTTTTAGGATATGCCTTTTAAATTAATAAGCTTATTCTAGTTGTAACACATTTCCCAAGTCTCGCGGGGTCAGAATTCAGTATTAGTTTTTCAGTTCCTGGCGTTCTAACGTTTTAAGCCAGGTGTCCACTTCCGCAGTCTCGGCCTTGGCAGGGCCTCGGCCCGAGGTTACCTCAAGATGCTTCAAATGTATTAAGATATTCGATAAAATCCTTTATTCTCTATCACCAGCCTTATACATGAAAAACACATGCGGAAACTTTTCCCCAAAATCTCTACAGCAGTTATTCCGCATCAGTGCGGGTTGCGTGGACAATTTTGAGCCGTTTCTTAATAATAATAATAATGTGGGACAACTTCCACACACCATCATCTGGTCCCAAACTAGGCTAGAAGCCTGTACTATGGTAAACAGATGACAGATGACTAATGTTTGACCTGGCCGGGGATCGAACCCGGGGCCTGCGGCACAGAAAGCAGAGTTACTACCGTCCGAGCTAACGAGGCTGTCAGATTAGATCTTTATATGTAATAAGTAATAAGTAATAACTCAAGTAATATGAGGTACTATGATACGCTTATACTACTGGGTGTTACTTATTCTTATAATTTTACCTAAGTAATTGTGAATGCAATTTGAAAGAAAGAAAGAAAGAAAGAAAGAAAAATTTGTTTATTATATTTATTATTATTGTCGAATTTGCAAAATGTTTTTATTCTGCAGAGGAGAATTCTCCTAAGATCACTCAGACAGATCCATAGACCTATCAGATCTAGATACAAAGTTATAATACTAAGTGGAGATTATAAATATTTTAGCTAAAGATTATTTAGCGTGCAGAGATGGAAGGGGCGGATAGGCGAGGAGCATCAGACTGCTCGATTTATGACGATTATACTCAGCCTTCGTACATTGTTCCTATATTATGTTAAGAGATAATATTAAACCAGATAAGGGCCTTGACATTGTAACAGAACATTTTAGATTATTTAGAACCACAAATATTTTATTATTTTTGAAGTTAAGACGTCATTCTTTTGACGACAATTCATTCAGTGGGATATATCACCAACTAATGCCCGGTTTCTGAAGAACTTTTATGGGTAGTTTATCTATTCAATAGCGCTATATGTTCGATAACCTGCGAAAGTGCGTTTCTGAAGAACGCAGTGTACGATAAAGTCCGTTTAAACTTAGGTTAACTTAACTGACCAGTCTGTGCCGTTTATCGGTTCAATAACTATATTTGACGAGTAATTTTACGTTTCATCTGTGAACGCATTGTGAACGTGTCAACTTTTAGGTTAAATTCTAATGTTTATTTTTATTCAATTTATTAGAGAAAGATAAGTAGGCAACAATGAATTCAAGTAGCTCATCAGTGTCAGATTCGGTAGTGCTGGAGTTTATTTCTGATATTAATATATGATATTAATGTATCTATACCTAGAAAATTACGACACAGAAGGAATGTCCTTTCGAAATTTTTACGGATGAAGAATTTAAAATGAGATATCGTTTTGATAAGAACACTGTGATTTGTTTTAATATCAGATTAATATTATGATTTACATTAATAGTAATATCATTAGCCCTGCTTTAGCTCCTGCTGTGCAACGCAATATTTTTTTTTTACACGGTCATCTGGTCCCATACTAGGCTAGAAGCCTGTACTATGGTAACCAGATGACTGATATACATACTTATATAAGCTTATAACACCCAGACACAGATCAAACAGACATGTTCATGCACATAAATGTTTGACCTGGCCGGGGATCGAACCCGGGCCCTGCGGCACAGAAAGCAGAGTTACTACCATCTGTGCCAACGCGAGGCTGTCAATCGTCAAATTTACATTGTCTGTGTTAACAATAACAAATTTTTATCACATTACGATTTTACGCTACAGGTACTTTCCAAGTAGTAGTAGGTAGGTTATTATGATTATGTAGATGATATTACCGTTTATATATAAAAACTTTTCGGTACGATTTTTTTAATTAACACGTGGTAGGGACGTTCATTTTGCTTACTTTATTGATATTAACATAATTTTATAAAAAAAAACCCACATAAATAAGTTTAAAAATGTACGTATTCATAATATTTAATATAATCAGTAAATAATAATGACGAATCAAACCAATAACGTCAATTTATAAGTGGTATTTTATAACAGATCCATCTAGCGGCAGATTGTAGAACTGCATATTGGTTCAATAGTTATTGAACGGACGTTGTTGTATCCAGAAACGCAATAGCACATAACGGTCGTTTATCCTATACATAACTCTAATGGATCAATAACTAATCCGACTTTAGCTGGAATCTTCAGAAACCGGGCATTAAACAGCCATCCGGGCTGGCTATTATAGTGGTCAGTTGGTTAAACTTTAAGATTTTGACGCGTGTTCTGATGGTGAAACATAAAATAAACCATTTCTATGTTTTATTTTACTCCAAACGAAGTTAAAAACAGAGTCATCATTTCATAAAGATAAATAAATTGACGGCAGTCATATATAGCAACAATATAACTGCCGATTTTCGCCTTATTGCAAAAATTTTTATAAGAAATTTTGCATCTGGGATCTTCATTTATTTATTCGAAAATGTTATTTATCACAAAGCTTTTTGTGAACTTTGAATCGTCATACCGCCGAGTAATAAATAAAGTAAAATTTTAGTAGTATCACAATAATAAAGTTGTTCACGACGGTCGGAGAATAGTTTTAAGACATAATAATAAGTAGTTTTAAAGTAATTAAGATAGTATAAGATTCGTGTTATTTTCTAAGCCTAGTTTGTATTGTTCTATATTGTCTATTGTAAATAAAAGATATTTCCGACGGTGTTTTACTGAGGGGTCGGTAGAAAGAGCACAATGAATACGTTCCGAGAAATCCGCGCGGTCCGACAACTGCTGCCTTTGACTAGACGCCGCACGGATTTCTCAGAATAAAGCGACGCCGAGCGCCTAGCGCTCGGCATCCCTGCCGCACGTACACTCTACAGACAGTCTCTCGACAGCCGTCACACGAGTAACATCGACACGACACGGCAATCGCTCTCGCCGACGCTTCAAACGCTCTCAAGACCCCTCAGTACCACCTTTGGAAGAAAATTGCCACGCCGCCCGTCTTTCGTTTCAACAATCCAGCCCCGTTCCTCCGACCTAAAGGACAGGATCGCTGCCCATCAACGCCGGTCGCCTACATCACCGACCTAAAGCTACAGTCCACTCGACTAAGGCGATCGGTCGCACAGCGGCCGTCCTGTCCGGAACATCGTGGTCCTTCGAGCCGGATCTTTTGGAGCGGAAGACAGCAACCATTCAAGATGGTATTGACGCGCTCCGACAAATCAAGAATTCAGCGCCGAGAGCAGAGCTCTGAAGCCAGCGATACGACAACGACGGCATCGCGACGCGAATCAAGAGTGACGCAGGGCGCGCCGCCGACGAGCGCGCCCTCCTCTAGCCCATCCGCGCCGCGAGTTGAGAGTGCCTCAACCTCGGGAGTGACGCAGGATGCGCCGCCGACGTGCGCACCCGCCTCCCATTCATCACAAAGACAAAGACGGACGCCGGCCAACCCGACACAGCCGACTACATCCGCCGCCACGACACAGTCAACAGACGCGGTCACCGACGACACCGCACCCACGAGAAGCCTGCACCCGACGCCGGCACTCGCGTTTCATACGCCGCGGTCCGCTTGCCCTGCGGACCCGCCGACTACGACAGACCGTAGTTCACCCAAGCCGCCACCTCGGACGATGGCGCCACCAGCTTCGTCAAAGCGAACTTCAAGACAATCAACGCGTCGTTCCGAATACGAGCTTCGGATCGCGCGAGCGAGGGAAGTACACCTTCTAGCCAAACAAAATGAAGCGAAGCTGCAAATTGAACTAAGTGAAGCCCGCCTGAAAACTATCGAAGCCGAAGCTCGCTATCAAGATGAAGAGGACGCGCGCACCACGCTCTCCGAGGACGGCAAAGCGGATCAGTCGCAGCGAATTGACACGTGGCTGAGCGACCAGCAACTTGTCGAGATCGAGCCCCGCCGGGCACTCACTGCGCTGCCTCTGATACCGCCACTGAACGAACCTCCGAAACACCCGGAGTCGCTGCCGCTACCCGCCGCACAGAAAACTCAGGACGCCGCAGGCCCCTCTATGGACATCGCCGTGCCTGCCGCGCCTATCGCCGGACTCTCCGAGCTCGCGAACGCGATCACCCTCGCCGTCCGACAATCCAAGCCGGGCCTGCCACGCCACTACTACGGCGAGCTACCCGAGTACGGCGGATCGCATCACGAGTGGTTGTCATTCAAGGCCGCCTACAACGAATCTGCAGGCCTCTACACCGACGTGGAAAATACCGCACGCCTTCGACGCAACCTTAAGGGAAGAGCGAGAGAGGCGGTAGAGAACCTACTACTTTATTTTACCGAGCCAGCGGAAATTATGCGGACTCTGGAGTCACGCTTTGGGAGACCCGACGCCATCGCGACAAAGGAGCTGGAGAGATTGCGCGCGCTACCACGCCTCGTCTACAACGCGCGCGACATTGGCGTGTTCGCTAACAAGCTCTCTAACATCGTCGCTGCCTTGAAAGCCCTCGACCGACTCTATTGCCTGCACAACCCCGAGCTAGTGACGTCAACCTGTGAGAAGTTGCCGCCGACGCTGCGCCACCGATGGTTCGAATACTCGCGCGCCCAGCCATCGGGAGAACCGGACCTTGTTAACATGTCTAGGTTCCTTCAACAAGAAGCTGACCTCTGCAGTGCATACGCGCCGCCCGAACCCGACATAAGGGAAGAATCATCCGGCCGGCGCAGACCACAGGCGATTCACGACGCGTACGTTACGTCACCAGCGAAAGAAAAAGGTTGCGCTTCATGCGGCATTCAGGGCCACCGACCACCCGAATGCCCGGACTTCAAGAAGGCTTCGACCGACGAGCGATGGGACATAGCTAAGCGAGCTAAACTATGTTTCCGCTGTCTGCGCTTCCGCAACCGGGAGCATCACTGCAAAAGCAGGAAATGCAACGTTGACGGGTGTCAATATACGCACCACGAGCTGCTACACCATTATAAGACACAACAAAAGCCCGAGGCACCCATTGAAGAAACCGTTAGCTCTACGTGGATGGCGCGAAACACATCGGGGGCATACTTGAAGATAGCGCCGGTCACAGTCGTCGGACCGGCGGGAGAAGCGGACACGTGGGCCTTACTCGACGATGGCTCCACGGTCTCGCTCATAGACGCCGAATTCGCCGAGCAAATCGGCGCGCAGGGGCCGATCGACCCGCTATTTATCACCGGGATAGGAAATAAGAAGCTGGACGCCACTCGCTCTCGACGCGTCCCGCTCACACTGCGGGGCCGCACGGGCGAACCACAACAACTGGAGCTTCGTACAGTCAAAGGGCTTCAACTATCACCGCAAAAGATTGACAATTCTATAATGACTTGCGCCCACCTCCGTGACCTCCGGCCATACCTCGACTCCAGCCGGACGACGCCAAAAGTCATTATAGGACAAGACAATTGGCACTTGTTGGTCACGCGAGATATGCGGGTGGGACGCCGCGGCCAGCCAGTCGCCTCTATGACGCCGTTAGGGTGGGTCCTGCATGGTTCACACCTAGACACCCGACACCAGATGCACTTTGTGGCACACACGACCGTGGAAGACAACACGGACGAAGCCCTCCGACACTATTTCGCCGTCGAGGGGCTCACAGTCGTCGCAAAGTCACCAAAGAACGACACCGAACAACGAGCGCTGCAAATCTTGCAGAACAAAACACATCGTATTGCCTACTACAAGCGCACAAGAGAAAATCCACGGGCACATCTGACGTGGCAGCGAAACAAGAAACACAGAAACACGCCGACTTCACAGCTGCCGATGTCCCTGACGACGTCTCCCATCATACTTGACGGGAATCGACGAGACCGACCTCATTGGGCGAACGCACTGGCGCGCCGCTCAACACCTCGGCAACATCTTCTGGGGCCGATGGCTCCGAGAATACCTTCCCGAGCTCCAGCACCGGCGGGAGCCTCGCTGTCATGGGCCTCCGGTGCGAGTCGGCGATGTCGTCATTATCGCCGACAACACGCTTCCTCGCAAGCCCACAGCCGGCGGCACCCTTCGACAACCGGTTAGGAAACTGATCGTGTTACCGACGACGCCCGCCGTTCACCGGGATTGATGCAGCGCCGCGAGCGACACTGCACGGCGGGAGAATGTTCACGACGGTCGGAGAATAGTTTTAAGACATAATAATAAGTAGTTTTAAAGTAATTAAGATAGTATAAGATTCGTGTTATTTTCTAAGCCTAGTTTGTATTGTTCTATATTGTCTATTGTAAATAAAAGATATTTCCGACGGTGTTTTACTGAGGGGTCGGTAGAAAGAGCACAATGAATACGTTCCGAGAAATCCGCGCGGTCCGACAACTGCTGCCTTTGACTAGACGCCGCACGGATTTCTCAGAATAAAGCGACGCCGAGCGCCTAGCGCTCGGCATCCCTGCCGCACGTACACTCTACAGACAGTCTCTCGACAGCCGTCACACGAGTAACATCGACACGACACGTCAATCGCTCTCGCCGACACTTCAAACGCTCTCAAGACCCCTCAGTACCACCTTTGGAAGAAAATTGCCACGCCGACCAGTCTTTCGTTTCAACAATCCAGCCCCGTTCCTCCGACCTAAAGAACAGGATCGCTGCCCATCAACGCCGGTCGCCTACATCACCGACCTTAAGCTATACAGTCCACTCGACTAAGGCGATCGGTCGCACAGCGGGCGTCCTGTCCGGAACAAAAGTATAGCACAATAAAGTAAAATATACTCGTAGTTCACCGTGGAGTTACCGGCTTTAGAATAGTGCTCCACCCTCTCTACCCGTGGTTGCCGTAAGAGGCCGTAGAGCCGGTTAAGAGTTAACAGATCCAAAGGACGGGCAGCAGCGTCCTCTGCAAAAAACCATCGAATTGCGCTCGACAACCCGCCAAGCGTGTAGAGTATTGGCAAAACCCTCTTTAATATGGGAGGCCTATGTTCAATAGTAGATTACCAACGGCTGAGATGATGATGATGATGATGATAGTATTACAGATACATACGAGTAGTACAAGATAATATAATGTTAACACCTTACTAAAACATAATTCGTTCTCTAAACAATAATATTAATTCTACCTACTTCCCACTTAACAAAATGAATTATTATAAATGTTTAAAGTCAACAACAGCCCGAAGCTTTTTATAATGTATTTCTATTGTACAATCAGATCTTCAATAACTTGTTTTTGAATATTATAATAGTTAGCTAGTGATTAGAACAAAAATTATAGTTTCTAGGCGTGAACGTAAAATATTGTCTGATATAAGCTGTTGATAGATTTGGCAGTAGGTATAAACATTTGAAAGACCCAGTTAGGACATTATTAAATATTACATTAACAAAAACATAACATTACATCACGCCTTTTCTCAGAGGTGTACCCAATCCCATAGTAGGTACATCGACTTCGCCGGTTATTATGTTTTAGGTCCCATGTAATAGGGAGCGAGCCTAGAGTGTGCCAGCTAAGTATAGTACGAGCATAATTATTATAATGATTTAAAAAGTGCGTGTCGCGTGTATGCAATGTAGGTGCATTTTTTTTTTCTGTAACATTTTCTCCAGTTCAGGTCTCCACGACACGGGCCCTGAGCCTAGTGTGGGACCACAGAATCCTCCATGGGAATATTAGTTGTATACTGATAATACTACCTAAAACTTAAACTTATCGTAGCTTTAATATAATTAGGTCATAAGTTACCTAGTTTCCTGTATTTAATCTTTTGGCAAATAAAAACATTTATTATTTATTATTTTAGTTCCACGCCAAAACTACTGGACCGATTAAGCTAAAATTTGGTATATAGATAGTTTAAATAATACATAGGGTACTTTTTATCTTGATATTCCCACGGGCACAAAGACTACGCGGGTAATCCGCGGGACACAGCTAGTTATCGAATAGATAAATACAATTAGTCTTTATTTCCATTAATAAAAAAATATATAAATTAGTTAATCTACATAGTAAGATACCTATTTAATTTATCGAATAAGTATCGTCCAAAAATTGAAGCATGGCGCACACTATTCAAATTTCGTCTCCGTAGGTATGGACGTGTATTCGATCGAAACTTGGTAATTATGAGAACGATAAATAACCATACTTTAAGGCGGGACTCTGTTAGGCTGAGGACAGAATATAGACCAGATAAATAGACAATGTTATATTAAAAATACTATCAGTCAATTATTTGACGTATTTTTCAAAATAAACAATAATTATACTGTTATATTTATTATTGTTGTAGTTATATACTGTTATAGTTATATTTATATTTATTGATATGTTAAACAATCATATTTTCGTATTTATGTTGTAACTAGTGTCCCGCGGTTTCACCCGCGTAGTCTTCGTTCCCGTGGGAATATCGGGATAAAAAGTACCCATGGTTTATTCCAGGGTCTAAAGTATCTATATACCGAATTTCAGCCCAATCCCTTCAGTAGTTTTGGCGCTAAAGAGTAACAAACATCCATCCTTTCAAACTTTTGCACTCATAATATTAAGTAGGATTTTAGATATTAATAATGCAAAATAGTGCTATTGACGAAATGTTATCTCTTTATTTTATTAACTATTAAAATTTTTCAAGATTATAGTGCAATTATTAATTGAAAGAAATAAATTGAAAAATAGAACACTTGAAATAAATGATTTTCAAATACTTTTAAAAGGCTTAATAATTTTTATGTTATTGTTCAAAATCATAGCAAAATCGATAACGTCTGTAATAATTTTCCTTCTCAGCTTGAAGATCTAGAAGCAGACCTTAAATATGGTAAAGAGTAGAGAGATTTAGTGCAAAAGGACATTAGTAAGTGCGAGGTTTCTGAAACTGCAGTCGAGAATAGAGCGAAGGTTAGACCTAATATTAAAAAAGCTGGCGTCACCACCATACGTAGTTATGAAGAAAGGGGCTAAAACATGTAAGAGCTTAGAGACGGGAACAAATAAAATATATATTTTATTATAATAGATGAAATAATAAACAATTAAAAACATTCGTAGATGTGCACCACCCACGTGCCATGAATCACTTCGGGTCAGAGAATGACACGGCTCCGCTCCGTTAATTGCTATAAACATAGAAATTTATCGGAGATTTATGTCTTTTTGTTGTTCCTTCACAATGAGAGACTCAAATCTAACGTAACTAAGTGCTTCATGTATGGAAAACGAAAGTTTGCTCTGTTTCCATGTTATATTGTTATTTTGTATGAATTATGAGTATAAATGTTACCATCTGAGTATTTACATATAAATTGCTCTATACAAGATTTTACAAAATGATTTAGTAATACTGAAGAGAAAAGAATGGCACTCGCAATTAATCTCTTTGAAGTTGTTTAAGTTGACATCGATATTACTTAGTACATCTTTTTAAAACGTTGTTATCGATTTACTGATAATCAGTTCGCAGTCGAATTGTCATAAAGGGTCACTGTATAGATTTTACATTGTATCGAACACGCAAAAAAAAGCTTTGACAGCCTCGTTGGCTCAGATGGTAGTAACTGCTTTCTGTGCCGCAGGCCCCGGGTTCGATCCCCGGCCAGGTCAAACCATTGTGCGCATGAACATGTCTGTTTGATCTGTGTCTGGTTGTTATAAGCTTGTATAAGTATGTATATCAGTCATCTGGTTACCATAGTACAGGCTTCTAGCCTAGTTTGGGAACAGATGACCGTGTGTGGAAGTGGTCCCATATTATTATTATATATTCTTAAATCTATGTCGGTTCCTAATATGTGAAATATTATGAGAGCAAAATAACTATATAACATTGTATTTTATTAAATAGCTATAGGCTGACATGGCGGCCTGTGGATTTTCGAAGTATTCTATGGTATAGTGACCTCATATGTGTATTAAATTTGGTTAGGGTAGATAGTAAGTAGGTAGCTCTATTGTTTAGTATTATTTCACTATAGGCTTCCTTCCCTATGAAACAGCTGATTTTCTTTTTCAGAGTGGGTAACTATAGTAACTACTGAAATGATTTTTTGGCTGAAAACACTTTTTTTATTACTTGTCTCCTTATGAAAAACTTATGTAAAACGTGCAAAATTTCAGGTTTTCAGATCCAGTAGTTAGGATTGAGCATTTATGAATAACTTAATACTCTCAATTAAGGTTTTCATTTATTATGTAAATAAACACCAAGAATTTCCATTATATTTATAAAAATGATTTTTTTTTCACAATCTTAGTCAATAAGAAATAGAAGTCTTATCTTACGGTGTGGCAACTTAAAATAAAAATTAGATATTCTAATATTAGTTACGTTACTGAAATAAGATAAAAAAGCTATAAAACGTTTTGTTTTATGATTTCTAAATCATATTATTATGATAATTTTATATTGATTTAAATAAAATAGAACTGATTGGCGTTTGAGATGTTATGTTGTAAAACAATAATATGATTAAATTAATTATTCTAATTTTTATTGACTCAATATCATATATGTATTATCAATTAAAAATATAGTTTATTAAGATTTTTTAATTAAAATATAATGTGAAGTTAACAAAACTGTATATTAAGTAGCTGTGCCCCGCGGTTTCACCCGCGTAATTATCGTTCTCGTGGAAATATAGGGATAGAAAGTTTAGACCCTGGAATAACAAATAACAGGTTTGATCCCCTGGTCAGGCAAAGTGTTAAATGTTGGATTTTTCCAATAGGAATTATCTCTATAACTGAAGTCTGGAACTGTGCTTGGTAGATAGAAATAAGCTCGCCCCCTATAACAAAGGACCAATAACATACTGGCGAAATGTGGGTGTACCTAGAAATATTTATAATTTCTGTCCTTTCCGTTCAGTTGTCTGGAAGAAATCGCTTTAAGCGATAGGACCGCCACTTGTACAAGCCTAAGACTAACTGTACCTACTTTATTTACATAATATTCTGTAATATGTACAATAAAGTGTTAATCTATCTATCTATCTACCTACTTATGGGACAGTTCTAGGTACACCTCTGCCTACCCCTTAGGGAAAAAGGCGTGATTGTTTGTTATAATATTACCAATATATATATATATATATATATATATATATAGAGATCTCTTTACGGTAAATGTTGATCTCACGCGACTTCACGCGAGCACTTTGTTGATCCAAAAATGTATGTTGATCCGGCGCCTTTTGTTGATCTAATATGCATCTCTAGTAACTAATGTGGCTCCAACCGGATCAACATCTACACTCACGTGACTGCTTCCTCGCGTTCGTCGAAGTTGATCCGATATACGAATCCACCGTGCGATGGTTACGGTAAATGTTGATCTTATTTAAATGAGCCAATCAGAGCACAGCAAACGATCGGATTGGCTAAAAGCAGCCGCGACGTTGCCGTTTCGTGTGTACAAGCTATGAAGCTACCGATTAAACGGATAATTCAACAACTTGACAACACCACGGCTAATAGCGGATTTCAGGTGGTCATACTAATTTGTCATATCAGTATGACTACGAAGACATTTATAACATTCTCGTATATCGGTTGTACTCACTTTTCAGAACCCCCTGTAGGAAAAACTAATGCCAGCCCATATGAAAATAAAATATAAACTAGAAATAACTACACAGAAATGTACTGCCTCGGTGGCGTAGAGGGCGCATGCTCGACTGCCAATCAAGAGGTCCCGGGTTCGATCCCCAGGTCAGGCAAAGTGTTAAATATTGAATTTTTCATTAGGAATTATGTCAGTGAACGAAGCGAAAGTTGTATGTTAGGATCGTAGCAAGTGGAGGGAAATAGTCTCTGCCTACCCCACCGGGAACAAGGCGTGACTGTATGTATGTATGTATGCATGAATTATGTCAATAACTGCCTGGAGTCTGGAACTGTGCCCGGTAGATGACAATAGGATAGGTAATAGGTAAATAGGTACCCATAATAGGTACATATTATAGTATTATTGATTTTTTTTTTTTTTTTTTATGATAGCGAATGACAAGACGAGCAAATCAGGTGCCTGATGGTAAGCATCATGATTGCCCATATCAGACACAGTGCCACCCAGTGTTTTAAAGTTCAAAATTCTGCGCGGCACTGCACTGCGCCTGTCACCCTGAGATATGAGTTGTTGAATCTCGTTGTGCCCAGTAATTTCGCTGGTAACATTGCCCTTCATACCGGAACACAGTAATGATTGCACATTACTGCTTGGCGGATGAATGACTGGCAAAGGTGTGGTACTTCCCCAGGCGGCTCCCTGCTAAAGAGGCCTACCACTACAAAGAAAAGCTAGAGGTAGGCCTCCTTTGCAGGGGGCCGCCTGGGGAAATACCACACCTTTGCCAGTTATTCATCCGCCAAGCAGTAATGTGCAAACATTACTGTGTTCCGGTATGAAGGGCAATATTACCAGCGAAATTACTGGGCATGATGAGATTCAATAACTCATATCTCAGGGTGTCAGGCGCAGTGCAGTGCCGCGCAGAATTTTGAATTTAAAAACACTGGGTGGCACTGTGTCTGATATGGGCAATCATGATGCTTACTCGTGCTCTTTGCTCGTCTTGTTACTCACTATCATAATAAAAAAAACATGGAACCAATAACATAAATGTGGGTGTATCTACTATGGGACTGAGTCCTGGGTACACCTCTACCTACCCCTTCGGGAAAAAGACGTGAATGTATGTGTGAGAAATGTAGTCGAGGCGCTCGTGGCCAAATGGCGGCTACTAGTAGGTATCAGCCGGTAACCGAGGTCAAGCGACACTAGGTACGGCCGGCACTTGGATGGGTGGCAGTTATTTACACAACGAGTTTCCTCCGTGCCTCGGAGAGCACGTTAAGCCATCGGTCCCGGCTGACTTTGAAACACCTTATAGGTTGTCGGAGACCATCAAATTTGACATCCACCAACTTGAATTTGGCAAGTGTGGCTAAAACACACTCAAGCTGAATATATTTTTATTTTTCATACAAACTTCCAACCCCTATTTTACATACTTAGGGGTGGAATTTTGAAAAATCCCTTCTTATTACTTGTCTAGGTTAATAAAATAATCTCCTGTCCAAATTTAATCAACATTGGTATGGTAGTGTTGGCCCTGAGTTCAAGGGCGTCGCCGAGGGGGGGCAGGGGGGGCTGCTGCCCCCCCCCCCCTAGAGGATCGAGAAAATTTAGCCTTTATTGTCTATGTTGCCATTCAAGTGCCGCCATACCATATAGACACGTATTCATAAATACAGAACCATCTGGGCCCTATTTCATAAAAAAAAAATCTACAAAATTGTATGGCTTTTCTGTTTCATAGAAATTTGTAATTGTAAATTGTATACAGGCAAATACCGTTTGTATATCTATAGTGAATTTGGGTAAAATTCCTTGTCTAGCCCCCCCTTGATCATCGGCTGGCGACGCCCTTGCCTGAGTTGATGAATCAGTCTGTGAATCACTCTCTCTCTCTCATTATATAATTCTACTTCTAGAAGTCTGAGATCGGAGACAGCGTAGTTTGTGGTGAAGGTGGTAACGTAAACGGAAGCGGAGGAGGCGGAGCGGAATTTGTGGTGAAGTCGGAGATAGTGGAAGCGGGAAGAACGGGGTAGGAGGTGGATCAAGCTGAGTTTGTGGTGGAGGCGGAGAGAGTGGGGTCGGTGGGCGGTGGTGGATAAAAGAATAAAGAAATAAAGGGTCTTGACAGGCAGACGGACGGACGGACAGACAGACGGACAAAAAGTAATCTTATATGGGTTCCGTTTTTTTCCTTTTGCGGTACGAAACCCTAAAAACGATCAAAATTGGTTCTATCAAATCCTACAGGACATATCCCAAACTAATAATATAGGGTTATTTAGGACTGTAGTAGGATATTACGTAGGATATAGGTATATGATGTTCTCTTTGTTAATTGATAGGTATACAAATACCTATCAATTAACTCATTTTGAATGCTTTTAATACTAGTTCTACTAGACTTTTTTTTTTTGAATATCATTTTTGACATTGTAATAATGAAGATTATTTTAATACTATAAAATAAAACAAGACGTGTAATTATTTTTTATGGATAAAATGAGTTTGAGTTTGACCCCAGATAATGTGGGACCAAAACTGAAATCGCGAATAATATCAGCTGTTATATATAGGTACGTTTTGATTAAATATTTTAGCACTTTTGAATGGAACAGATGCAATTTTTCGCGATCTCATCTTTAGTTCTCTAATAAAAGTTGTTTGTTTTCATGAGTAGGAAAATCTCTAAAATTATACATAACATACATTCACGCCTTTTTCCCGAAGGGGTAGACAGAGACCCAGTCCCAGGACTCAGTCCCATAGTAGATACACCCACATTTTGCCAGTATGTTATTGGTCCCATGTAATAGGGGGCGAGCCTATTGCCATCTACCGGGCACAGTTCCAGACTCCAGGCAGTTATTGACATAATTCCTAATGGAAAAATCCAATATTTAACACTGCCTGACCTGGGGATCGAACCCGGGACCTCTTGATTGGCAGTTGAGCATGCGCCCCCTACGCCACCGAGGCAGTCAGAGATTATTCGGGATGATAAAAATTAACCCCGCATAATACAGTATCGGTACCTACTATGCATTTCAAATAACAATAGGACCCATCTTATGCTGCGACGTCACTAAACAAAACTTCTGAAATCTATACTTCTATAAGTAGAATTATATAATGAGAGAGATAGTGATTCACAGACTGATTCATCAACTCAGGGCCAACACTACCATACCAATGTTGATTAAATTTGGACAGAAGATTATTTTATTAACCTAGACAAGTAACAAGAAGGGATTTTTCAAAATTCCACCCCTAAGTATGTTAAATAGGGGTTGTAAGTTTGTATGAAAAATAAAAATATATTCAGCTGATTTACTTCAAATTCTACATGAAGCCTCGTTTTAATAAATAATTACATACGTGTTTCACGGTTCCTTTAAAAACAACCGTATGCGCGAAATATAGGGGTGCAAAAATTGTATAGTGAGTTTTATTTTTGAGATTACCTTAGCAAAAATAATTTAAAAATGTATTGAATTAAATCCGTTTTTAATAAGGTTTATCAAAATTCAACACCTAGGGCAAAAATAAGGGTTGAAAATTTGTATGAAAAAAATTCAATATTTAATGAATTAAAGTATCTTGAAACTGCACAAATTACACGCTTCTCTATATGTTTGTTTGTTTAAAACATTATTTTATTTATGAACTAGCGACCCGCCCCGGCTTCGCACGGGTAGTAGAAGTAGGTATAGTGGACGTTAAACAGGAGTGATGGATATAATCTATGTATACTGTTTTGTAGGTATTGATAAGTACTACAAACCCCTAGTACATTACTTTACTCTACCACCAATAGTTTTCACATCGCATGAAAAATAATCACTGTTTCGATTATTGTGACTAAACCAAAAAAGATGAATATAATCTATGTATACTGTTTTGTAGGTATTGATAAGTACTACAAATTCTTAGTACATGACTTTATTCTACCACCAATAGTTTTCACACCGCATGAAAAATAATCACTGTTTCGTTTATTATGACTAAACCAATAAAGATGGATAAAATCCATGTATCCTGTTTTGTAGGTATTGATAATTACTATACAAACCCCTAGTACATTACTTTATTCTACCACCAATACTTTTCACAGCGTATGCATATAATGTCTGTTTCGATTATTGTGACTAAACCAAAATAGATGGATAAAATTTCCGTGAACTATTTTGTAGATATTGATAAGTACTACAAACCCCTACATTATGTTATTCTACCATCAATGGATTTCACAGCGCACGCAAATTTATGAATATGGTAATTATATTATGTGACACCTTGGTTCACAATATTGCAGTTTTCTTACGGATCCCTATTTTTTTTCAAAATCTCATATAGCCTATGGCACTCACACTGAATTAAGCTATCCATAAGTGAAAGAATTTTTAAAATCGGTCCAGTAGTTTCGGAGCCTATTCGTTACAAACAAAAAAACAAAGTTTCTCTCTTTATAATATTAGTATAGATGTGAGTAACAATGACTATAAAAGAAATTGCAAAAAATTAGGGATCCGTAAAAAACAGCAAAATAATCATTAATTTACTTACGTACGCTATGAAAACTATTGATGGTTGAATAAAATAATGTATTATGGGTTTGTAGTACTTATTAATATCTAAAAAATAGTCGGCAGACATTATATCCATCTATTATGGTTTAGTCACAATAATCAAAGCAGTGACTATATCGGTGGCGTAATGGGCGTATGATCGACTCTCAGTCATGAGATCCCGGTAAATATTGGATTTTTCCATTAGTAATTATCTCAATGACTGCCTGGAATCTGGAACTGTGCCCGGTAGATGGCAATAGGCTCGCCCCTATTACATGGAACCAATAACATACTGGTGAAATGTGGGTGTATTTAGTATGGGACTGAGCCTTGAGGTGTACCCAGGGCTACCCCTCAGCCTACCCCTTCGTGAAAAAGGCGTGATCATATGTTGATATTATGTTATCTTATCAAAGCA
This sequence comes from Hemistola chrysoprasaria, assembly GCA_947063395.1. Classification (NCBI taxonomy): domain Eukaryota; kingdom Metazoa; phylum Arthropoda; class Insecta; order Lepidoptera; family Geometridae; genus Hemistola; species Hemistola chrysoprasaria. The sequence continues at coordinate 1,036,607 of OX346713.1, read as the reverse complement.
GTAATTATTGCTCTGTGACAACTATTGGTGGTAGAACAAGGTAAGTAATGTACAAGGGGTTTGTAGAACTTATCAATATCTACAAAGTAGTCCGCGGATAATATATCATCCATCTATTAGGACTGCCTCAGTGGCGTAGTGGGCACAAGCCTCACTGGCGATCATGAGATCCCGGGTTTGATCCCCAGTTCAGGCAAAGTGTTGAATATCGGATTTTTCCATTAGGAATTATGTCAATAACTGCCTGGAGTCTGGAACTGTGCCCGGTAGATGGCAAAAGGCTCGCCCTCTATTACATGGGCCTAATAAATACTGACGAAATGTGGGTGTACCTACTATGGGACTGAGTCCTAGGTACACCTCTGCCTACCCCTTCGGGAAAAAGGCGTGGTTGTATGTTATGTTATTAAGATTTTATCACTCTATCACAACATAACATACATACACGCCTTTTTCCCATATGGGTAGGCAGAGGTGTTCCCAAGACTCAGTCCCATAAGTACACCATTGGCTACGTAAAAAATAGGGTTGTATAAATAAAAAATACAATGTATCACGAAATTATTCATGTTCAATCGTTCTCTAGGTATACATATGCTACCCGCTACTCGTGCGAAGCCGGGGCGGGTCACTGGTTTTGTAAATATGTAGGTACAAGCTGTACTTCGTGGTCCCACCCGCGTTGACATCGTTCCTGTCGGAATATCGGAAAATAATTATCTCATGGTCTAATGTCATGGGCCCATGGTCATGGTTCCATGGTCAAAGGTACCTACATACCAAATTTCAGCCCAATTGGTTCAACAGTTTTGACGTGAAAGAGTAACAAACATCCATCCATCCATCCATCCATCCTCACAAACTTTCTAATTTATAATATCAGAAGGATGTTTGGTCTTTTTACGTACTTAAATAAAATAAATAAATGTTCTGAACATTTCGCACATAAGTCCCTAGTCTCAAACTAGGATAAACCTACTGTACTAGGTATGGAGGCCTGAGAAATACATAGCCAAGACACAGAGCAAACATCCGCGTTCGTCACAAAAATGTTTGTCCTGGTTGAAAATCGAACCCACTACCTCAGGATCCGCAATCAGAGCTACTAACCACAGAGCCAAAAGGCCAGTCATATAGTTATTGGTTATCTATTTTATTATTCTGATTTGACTTCTTGCAGGCAGCATTGGTGAAAAAATAGCGTCTTTACTGGTCCTATTGTTATTTGAAACGCATATTAAGAATGTACACATAACTAAACATAATTGCAACTCCTTTTCGTCCGAGGTTACAAACCGGTAGGTAGTTAAGTTAGTCCTTAGGTATCATAATGTGAATAGGTACCTATTTATAACCATACGTATCGAACATGGATGAGGGGTGCCTTTCCACTGAAGCGGTCTCTACTTCCCCCCTACCCCATTCATTTGAGCCGGGATCACATACGGCCAGATTAATTTATTAATGTAAAACATTCATAAAATCATGTTTCCAAATTGATAGATAGTCAAAATGCATATGGATAATAAAATACTCACCATCATCTTCTGATTGGTCTAAGACAAAAAACAAAATAACACAAATTCACTAACACGATACCAAAAACATGCGCAAACGTTTTTACGCAATAAAATCTGCCAAACACGAGTGAAGGAATAAAAGTTTGATACTCAAACGCCGCAGCTAACGCATATATCTTACCTTATTACTCTAACGAAGTAGTGTATACTGGGTTCTCTGTCATACGAAGAATGCGACGTTGCCGCTTTGTGTTCGAGTACCTATTCGTCAATTTTGGCTCCGGATCCACTTAATCTATGTAAATGTCGCATATAAATTAAATATACTCTGGATCTAAGTAATCATATTCAGTGTGATTTTTTCGACCGTTGGATGGATCAAAAAATGTTGGTCAAATCGATGACGAGTATGTTGAAAACCTGTAAGTACAGATCCACCGACGTCACACGCGCATCAAGGACGGATCAAAGTATATCAGTTTGCACGACGCAGAGCTGAGTAAACACGTAAAATAGGTGGATCAACAATTGTTCTAACTTCTCACTGAACCAACATTTACCGTGAAAGGTTGATTATATATATATATATATATATATATATATATATATATATATATATATATCACTATATATTATAAAATCCTAAATGACTCACTGACTGACATGCAACGCGGAGCCCAAACCACTGATCCTAGAGACTTGAAACTCGGAATGTAGATTATTTCCGTTATCTGGACGTATACTAAAGGATTTTTGAAAATTCACATTCTAAGGGATCCAAAAAGGACGTCAAAGTTTTGGTATAAATTTCATATTTCATAATTACAAGCGGGCAAAGCCGCTGGGCTTACACTAGTGTTAAATACAATTAAAACGTGCTCAAAGTTTAGTATCCACAGAAATAACGGCGCCCGTCTCTCTCGCTTCAGGTTTCGCAACAAAGTGTCGTTTACGACAAAATACCGTACTCTTATTAATTTTACATTTATGTTAATTTTTTTAATACGGCCATCACAATCTCTTGAACTCTAAACGCACTGAGATTCCATGTTTTATTAGATCTATTCTTCTTTTTATTAACTAATTGTTTCAATATTTTTAACTACGTATACTCTTTCACACTTACGCTTAATGTATCGTTAATTGAAAAAACATTATTTAATCATCAAATAAACATATTTGAGCATCATTTTATCTCTGTACCATGAGTTTTGTTTTAAAGGACACTTTCATCGTTAAAATACTTTTCGTATTTCAACGATTCGCAGTTATGTCATAGTGCGTTTAAACCCTCAATGTGAGTGGCATCACTGTGGCAATCGATATCACCGATAACAATAATATTATCTCGATTAACACCAAAGTCGTTAGCTCTGCATTACAATAATCGATTTTGGAAATATTACAGATGGTTTTTGTTTCAATAAAACTTTTACGATTTTTAAATCGCGACTTTAGCGACTATAGCGACTATAGCGCCCGAATCGATCCTTTCAAACTTTGACACGTTTCAATTTGACCTGATTGGTGTGTGTTTCCATTGTCAAACTGATGATGTAAAATTATCAAGTTAAACTTTTCTCTTTGAAGGATAAATCATAAATTAAGTATATGTTACTTACGTAAATATGTATAATTTTATTATTTAATACATTAAAATTGTGCAAAGCCAATAAATACAGTTACAATTTTATTTTCTCAGTTTAAAAAATTCGTGATTATAAGGTTCATTGGTGTATTAGATCAATATGGAAACGCACATTATTGCAATGCGTCGGCGCGACCGCATCAAAATCAGCGATTGCGACACGATGGCGTCTTTAACGATTATTGAGCGCCAATGTGAAAGGCAAGCGATTTGCTTGCGTTAATGTACCACGGTGAGAGGAACTGCGAAAAAATTCAATAAATGCTTTAATTTCGCATTATTATTAAATGCTTCAAAAGAAATAAAGATTGACTTTAAGCAAATAGTGTATAATTAAATTCATGTAATATTTAATAATTAACAATAATTATTATAGGTTACCACCAAATCCTCCAAATGGAGACCACGGACCGGCAAGCGTAGCGTAGGACGGCCACCCACAAGGTGGACAGACGATCTGATAAAGACAGCAGGATCACGCTGGATGCAGGTCGTTTACAACCGGTCTAGATGGAAATCAATGGGGGAGGCCTAGAAGTAAGGAAAGCAAAGAATAGAATAGAAAAGAATACTCTTTATTATCTTTATCCAAAATAACATAATACATATTAAACTAAAATAATATAAGCCTAATTCTTGGTTGACAATGGGCGGCCTTATCTCTTTAAGTGATCTCTTCCAGGCAACCGGTCTGGACGGATAGGGGAAAGATAGAAATATTAGTTCGATGTATTAGGTGGTAATGAAAAGGACATAGCTCAGCATATATGCGTTCCATGCTTGCATGAATATTATGATTGTATATATGATTGTAACTCAAAGAATATTTATTTATATAAAATTTAAAAATATATTTTTAAAAGTTAATTAATGATATCAATAACTAGTAATGAATCTACAATGCGTTCAGAAATATACCTCTACAAGAAGAACGCACTTGTAAGGCTTGTAGTGTTTTACAATATTTGGTTTGGTTTCATTTGCTTGTAAGGAGACGGGTGGTGGCTATGCAGAAGTTTCCAGGCATCTTTGTCCTCTATGTATTGGCTAACTTTATAATTAGCCTTTTTTTAATAATATCGATTTTATACAGATTTTGAATTTACCTTCTGAGAGCGCAGTTTTGGGATTTTATTATAGAAACGTTTTGGATAATCTAAAGCTAGGTACAGATAGCTTCAGTTACTGTATAATAAAGAACAATACGGTCGGTCGTATTATCTTGGTTAGTCTGAAGTCTGAACACAGGCTCTGCGAACTTAAGCATATGTAAACTCGAGAAGAAAACTGTTCTTCCCAGATAAAAAAATATACGAACAAATGTGTATTGTAAATGTAATGTTGAGTTCAGTTCAATCTTAAAATAACAGTTTTCTTCACGAATTTACATGCGTTAAAATTGGCAGAACTTATTTTCAGACTCGTCAGGCAAAACAACCGTTCTGTAAAGTTACTGTTGTAATGTTAGCATAACATAACATAAATAACATACATTCACGCCTTTTTCCCGAAGGGGTAGGCAGAGATGTACCCAGGACTCAGTCCCATAGTAGATACACCCACATTTCGCCAGTATGTTATTAGTCCCATGTAATAGGGGGCGAGCCTATTGCCATCTTTCGGGCACAGTTCCAGACTCCAGGCAGTTATTGAGATAATTCCTAATGGGAAAATCCAATATTTAACACTGCCTGACCTGGGGATCGAACCGGGACCTCTTGATTGGCAATCGAGCATGCGCCCTCTACGCCATGGAGGCAGTCGGTAATGTTAGAGTGCGTCAAAATATTGTGAAACATCGAAATATGGTGATTATCCTGTAAAAAGTGATCCCAATGTTGAAATTATGTATTTTAACTCAGCTCAAGTCCTGTATCATATGCGATCAAACTTTTATTCATCATAAATTAGTGGGTTCACCGCCGTTCGAGTGGTAAGAGTAAGAATCACCTAAATTGCAATTTACGATGTTTTTATAACACGTCAGAAGGATCGTAAAAACTGTCATTTTTGGACCCCGAAAACAATGCACATAAATATGTCCGAATTGAGATCTTTACTCGTAAAGGTACTGTATCTTTTGGGTAAAATGTGATCACATTAAAAATCAATATGAAAAATTATTGAAAAATACGAAAGGGCATATAAAATAAATTATTTTAAAACGTTATTATAATTTGTTATTATGAATACAGAGTTCGACGGTTTGATCTGTATTTATAATAACCATGACCATGTGGACTTTTTGCCTTACCGTGTTTTGGATGACACGTTAAAATGCAGGTCCCTATAAGATTTTCCTATAAGATGTGGGGGCAGTCGTTAGATCATGTCGGAGGCCTTGTAGGAATCTTGTCGACCTGAAACTGACAATATGGGTTGTCCGCATAACCCGTATAATAATATCTTGTAGTTTAATTGAGGAAACACGTTATGTTAGACTATAAATACAAATCATTATTATTTATAGAGCAAGATGGGGGCTATTTTTATTCTGTAAAATCTATACGATAGCAAAAAGTTTGGTTAATTCCCATTGTCTTCTTTTTTATTTTACCACCTCTTTCATTTCCCATTCACTACCTTTGGTATGTTCCTGTTTGACCCCATATTTGTTTCCCCTTAGCGTCTTTATGACTGCCTCGGTGGCGTAGTGGGCGGATGCTCGACTGCCAATCAAGAGGTCCCGGGTTCGATCCCCAGGTCAGGCATAGTGCTAAATATTGGATTTTTCCATTAGGAATTATCTCAATAGCTGCCTGGAGTCTGGAACTGTGCCCGGTATATGGCAATAGGCTCGCCCCCTATTACATGGGACCAATAACATACTGGCGAAATGTGGGTGTATCTACTATGGGACTGAGTCCTGGGTACACCTCTGCCTACCCCTTCGGGAAAAAGGCGTGAATGTATGTTATATTATGTTATGTTAGCGTCTTTATAAGTTTCAACTATTTAATTCATTGTTCCAATGATCCCGTCAACCTAATTTAAACTCTACCATGTAGCCAATATACTGTGTCATAATAATATATACTCGTGCTACATACATCGTATACATAAAAGTAGTAAATCCTAAAGCCGTCACAAGTGATGTTAATCCGAGTACTCACTGTCCGACGGCGAGATGATAACGATATCAGAGTATCAGAGTGACAACTGACAACACTGATGGTCGGTTATCATGGTTTACGAGTGTGTACGGGCTTTACGGTGAATATAACTTGAATATATTTATGACACACATAAAAAACTATTTTTAATCGACGTCGGAAAAAACTAGCTCGGTGGCGCGGCATAGTGGTAGCAAGGGCTTCTTGACTACCGATCATGATGTGCATTACCAAAAAGTCTTACAGGATTTTTCCATTCGAATGTTTTTTTCTGTACCAGCCTGGAGTCTGGAATTTATGCCCGGTTGATGGCAATAGGCTCGCCCTCCTTAACATGGAACTTAACATGGTATCTACTTGTGACTGAATTCACATCTGTCTAACCCTACGTGATGGAAAATCAATAAAAACAGGTGACCTAAATTTTTTTAAACCAACTAGATGTTATAAGAACTGTGTTAATACTAAGTAAGTCTCCTGTCAACATAAATCTTTTTCTCATACAAAATAAATCAGCTTAGTGGTAATAATTGGGTATTATAAGTATTTTTTTAAACCATTCATTGTTCTTATCACAGATGAAGTTAAACACTGACATGCATTGTCTTAGAGTCGTTTATGATCGAGTTACCTTAAACACAAGATGCCCATGAAGGCGTTATACCTAAACAGTAGATTTGTCTAAAGAGCAGTTTGCCCTAAACGAAAGATGAAGATGAAGCAGTATGCCTGGAATGCGAAATTGTAAGTATTAGGTAGTTGGAACACGCTAAAAACCTGCTTTTCATATTGTCTTGACTTTTAAACAATTACCAAGAGCTTCACATTATAGCCGATTATTGTGTTTTAAATAAATATACTTATTGATGAATACTTCGAAAAAATGATTCGATCATACCTGGAATCAATGATTACCTATACATTTCACACACGGATGTAGAAATATTACTGAGTAGGCGCATTATGATCCAATTAAGCCAATCTTTATGATTATATTTCAGTAATAAAGTTTAAATTATTACACATGATTGCAGTTAATTGAAAAAATACGAGCAAATTATCGGATAATTTTGCGTTTTGCATCACTTTGTTCGAGTGGCAAATAATTGGGAACGCATGTTTAGGTATTATATAAATTTTAATGTTAAAATTTAAAATTATATTATTATTTCGACCGGCATAAGTAGGCGATTTTGAACATAGGCTCTACGAACTTTAGCGCTTGTAAACCCCTCGTAGTCTAAGCCTCGAACTACTCAATAGTTTAAGCTAGAACTCCTCACCTCCGTAGACGCCCTCGCAACGTCCTGGACGACCCGGACGACTCTGTCGCCACCGTCACATCGGCGCCGCTAGGCTCGCCCAAACCTATTAAATATACGCAACAGTCGCTCCGTTTTAGGTACTGGTGCCGGATACCAGATCCACCAACTCAATGCCGGGGCAAGTCTGACCCCACGTATTCTGGCGACAGCCCAAGCCGAGGTTCATACCGGCTAGATGCCCTTGTGCTAGTCGCTCTTAAACTTTGGGTCGAGCGCCTCCTGCGCTCACCACTGCCCGGTAAAGCAGTAGAGGCCATCTGGCGTCATTAAAAAAAAATTATAAACTCGTGAAGAAAACTGTTAATGCCATATATTGTAAATGTAATGTTCTGTTCAGTTCAATCATAATAATAGCAGTTCTTTTCAAGATTTAACATGTACTAAAGTTCGCAGAGCCTATGTTCGGTCGTATTGTGAGTCATATTCCAAAAATATTTTATTCAAATACATAATGCAAACTACTGTTTGCATTACATTACTGTATGTTATACTTAACATAACATCTAACATCAGGCCTTCTTCCCGAAGAGGTAGGCAGAGCTGCTTTCAGGACTCAGTCCCATAGTAGATACATCCACTCTTCGCTAGTTATTTTTTTAGTCCCGTGTAATAGGGGCCCTATTGCCCTATTGCCATCTACCGGGCACAGTTACAGACTCCAGAATATCATTGAAAAAATTACATGTGGATAAATCCAATAATACTTTTTGCCTTATCTGAGGATCGAACTCGGGACCTCAAAATCGGCAGTAATGCAACTAATTAAATACGCAACCGAGACAGCCAAGTATTTCAATACCGTGAAACTATAACAAACACTTTTAAACCAAGTGATCTTTAAAAGCAATCTAAAATCATTCGCAATAATTTGGGTCGCATTTCAGCCGTTCCTTATTACGGATTCAGTTTCCAGAAACTCGGCACTCGGTGAAATGTCGCCCATTGACGGACTTACTTGTCGTAAAGTTTTATATGTACACAATTTATTAGGGTTCCATCTGATGACATCGAAACGCCGAATAAGATGCTTGGTCTCATGTCTCGATTGCAATTCTTAGCTTGATAGCTGCTGACGTCATGACTCCAGTGGCTTTCTTTTGACTCTATATTTACTGGCTTTTATTTGGTCTGAGTCTGTTGTAAACTTAAGCTTTTCTAGCGTTGAAAGGAAAAGTCTATGACATGTAAAAAATAAATTATAATATTGTGAGATAATTTATTATGTCAACGTAAAGCAGTTTTACTTAAGTTGTGCACGAATTATAGATTAATAACCTATGCGGAAGCATTAGCTTGTTTATCTTTCTATCACGATTCTTATAGATCATCTCACTCATATATTAAAAATAGATCGTAATTGTGGGGAATTAAACAGGAGTAAACCGGTAAGTCCCGGCGTGGAGTTAACGGCTTTAGGCGGAGATTAGATTTTATTTAGAGTTAGTGCTCCACCCTCTCTACCCGTGGTTGCCGTAAGAGTCGGCTGAGGGTTAATAGATCCAGAGGACGGCCAGCAACGTCCTCAACAAAAAACCATCGAACTGCGCTCGACAACCCGCCTGCCAAGCGTGGCGAATATTAGCAAAACCCCCTTTTATGGGGGAGGCCTATGTTCAGTAGTGGATTACCAACGGCTGAGATGATGATGATGATGAAAAAGGAGTACCTATAAATACAAATAAGATATTAGAAGTACTTTATTAAAATTGAGTGAAAATAAGTATTATAATTAATATTTATATGTAGGTATATGTAACAAGTGTAAAAATAAATACTTAATACGAGTAAATATACGGGACCATCAAAAAATATTTCTACTTTCTTAACCATCAATAAAGGCAGTAAAAATTCGTGCTCGCCTTCCAACGACTTACTGTCCCAAATTATAGTGTTTTTATCGTTATAATATATGTTTTTAATATAATAATATATGCGTTTACGACGACAGTGGTCATCAGGGGAAGAAAGTTGTGATAACATCGGGCGAACTTCTAAACCTTATCAAATATACTTTGTATTATTACGAAGGAAATGGTTCATTTCAGAATACTATGTAGCTTGAAAACACGCTTGACACATAAAATTCCTTTCAATGTTTTTTAGGAAATATAATTTTATCTGTAACAAGGGTGGAGTTTTTCATAACATTCGCCTTTTCTCCCGAAGGGTAGGCAGAGGACGCAGGACACACTCTCATAGAAGGTACTAGCTGTGCCCCGCGGATTCACCCGCGTATACATCGTTCCCGTAAGAATATCGGGAAACAAAGTACCCTATGTGTTATTCTCGGGTCTAAGCTACCCACATACCAAATTTCAGCCCAATCGGTTCAGTAGTTTTGGCGTGAAAGAGGAACAAACATCTATCCACCCTCACAAACTTACGCATTTATATCTATATAACATTAGTAGGATTTTGCCAGTTACTTATGTTTGTCCCAGGGGACATTGGACTTAATAAAACCTGACATGAGTGGTGATCCTGATGTCATTGATGTCACCATTCATGCTGCAACGACAATAATTTCGGTATGAGAATGGCCGTGTGGTTCTCGGCTACATAATAGGGCTACCCCTTTCTATCCCGTTAGAGTCGTGAGACCCGCTCTCCAGCACCAAGTATTCCAACTACTGCGATCACCAAGCCGCCTGCCAAGCGTGGTGATTACGGCAATAGCCTCCCCAAATGAATAGTTTATGGCATTCTATGGGGAGGTCTATGTTCACCAGTGGCTGTCTTCCAGCTGATGATAAGAATACCGAAATTTTATTAAGAAATAAAAATAGTGATTTCCTATCAAATTATCAGTAAGGTTTATGAAAATCAATATTTTTCCCTATCTTGTGTTTTCTCCCCCTTTCGACCCCCCGAAATAGATGGTAGATACACGTAAGACGTTATTTATAGGCAAGAGGCGGTCGTGTCCAAAAAGCTTAGTTGTGTCAAAAGTTGAGCGTTAAATCATAGGCCACTATCTGGACGGCACAGGCCGGACACTGGCCACTAGTGTTGGGTGCGTTTACATTGTATGGACGGTAATGGAATTAATATCGTCTCGAACTTATTAAATTACATACAATCACGCCCTTTTCCTAAAGGGGTAAGCAGAAATGTAGCCAGAACTCAGTCCCATATATAGTATGTTATTGGTCCAATGTAATAGGGGGCAAGCCTATTGCCATCTACCGGGCACACTTCCAGTTATTGAGATAATTTTTAATGGAAAAATCCAATATTAAACACTTTGCCTTACCTGGGGGTCACCCACTACGCCACCAAGACAGTAATGTAACCGACAACGGACGGTAATGGAAATATCGTCTCGAAGTTAGTTATTGGGAAAACAGTTTGCCAAAATTTACTAATTTGGCAAATAACCCCTTCAGAACTTGTCCTGTTGCAGTGAGGAGGTTGGTGGTAGATGTAGACGACTTTTATGTTGATTCGGGTGCGGGAAACGGCACACGAAAATTTGCTGACAAGTTTTGTGTTATTTCATAATCTTAGCAAGATCATGATAATAATATTATCTGAGATTACAAAGATTTGTATGAACAATAGTTCAACATCTCAGCCGTTGGTAATCCACTACAGAACATAGGCGCCCCCATAAAGGGGGGTTTTGCCAATACTCGACACGCTTGGCAGGCGGGTTGTCGAGCGCAGTTCGATGGTTCTTTTGCAACGGACGCTGCTGCCCGTCCTCTGGATCTGTTAACCCTTAGCTGGCTCTTATGGCAACCACGGGTAGAGAGGATGGAGCACTATTCTAAAGCCGGTAACTCCACGGCGAATATTGTTCATAATTGATTTCAAATAAATATTCAAAAGACACCCTTTATTTAAGTTAATACTAGCCGGGTGTATTCCACTGCAGGAATTCTTTACTTAGGCATATCTCTTAACCATATCTTAATTTAACTTACCCCAAAATAATAAACATACCCTGAAATGGTTCGTATGACAATGGAAACAGTGGCAAGCTAAGTGATCCGGCACAAAATGAAATATGATGACACTTTCACACATTACAATACGAATTTTTCGTGTAAATGAAAATAAAAAACTATGTTTTCGCGACACAAAGCTGCAATAGAGACGGTGAAATATATATATTTACTTGGGTTTTATGTTCTAGTTCATGTTGTAATATAATTTAGCTGTACATATAAAGTTTAGGAAGAGACACTTCACTCAATATTTCACTCATAAATCTCTATATTATACAAGTCGTCATTGGCTGACTGAAAGACACACATACGCATCAACCGCCCATTTGGTTTTTTTTCCAGGAAAAATGCATTGACACATACCGCTCTCATTCGGGGGAGTGGGACGGGTTATGTGGGACTTGCCACCGTGTGGAATACTCACTAAAAACCTGGTGTTATCCTCCAGGACGCCATGTGTCGGGGCTGCAGGTACGCTGAAGCACTCTTCCGCAGCCCAGACGGCGTTTGGTCCTCCAGACTCCACCGCGGGAGGCGAAGAGGAGTCTTCGTCCCCACATCTTAAGGAGCGCGCTGGACACCGCACGCGCCTCGCTCGTCTAATCTATTAGGTGGTGAATACTCCCGTATTCTCATCAGCCTTAATTACCCTTGGTCCTAGAGATCTGAAATTATGCAGTAAGGTTTCCATTATCTATTAGTAGACAAGGTATAAGAAAACACTTTATAATACAACTTACAAAGAATATATTATATTATTATAATTGCACATAATACAGCAGATTTAAATCACAGATAATTCGAGCGAAGTGGAGGAGAAATAGCCGGAAAGCAGACCCTGGCTATAATAGCCGGGAAAATTGCTAGGGAGAAGAAGAAGAAGAAAGATAATAATCGCATGAAGGAAATAAAGAAATGCTGATTTTGCAGAATGCAGTCGTTAGCTTATCATAACTTATTATCATAATAATATATTAGGTGTATACAATATTCAAAACGTCTTGACTTAAATTGCAAGCATATTATTACTCGTATGCTGAGTTCTATCGAGTCCTATAGTATATAGTATAGCAATCCTGCGATAGAGCACCGGTGATAATATCAAACCATTTCTAATTTACTGTCTTATTGCTACGCTGAGACAGTAGGCCAGAGAAACCCAGTATGGGAACTAAGCCGTAATAGAAGTTTTTTTTTCCGTAACTCATACCAAATGGGCCGTAGGCATAGTCCGAGTCAGACGTTTCTATAACAGATTTTCATGGATGATGTATGTATTTACTAAAGAGCTAAATTTCGACTGAGATATAATGACACTTTAATGAAACCAAATTAAATTATGCAATGGATATTTTATCAATTATAAACATTTACAACCCTTGCCTACCCCTTAAGGCCCTGAAGGGGCCTACCACTTAGCCTTTTACCCTAGAGGTGTACCAAGGACTCAGTCCCATAGTAGGCACACCCACATTTCGCCAGTATGCTATTGGTCTCATGTGATAGGGGGCGAGTCTATTGTAATCCACCAGGCAGTTATTCCGATAACTCCTCGTGGAAAAATTCAATATTTAACGCGTTGCCTGACCTAAGGATCGAACCCAGGACCTCTTGATCGGCAGTCGAGCTTGTGCCCACGACGCCACCGAGGCAGTTTATCAATTATGCAATGGCTATTTAACAATTATCTAACAATTATCAATCATAAAGAGTGGCTTTATCAATTTAAACAACCTCAAAAACAAACTTCTTTTAAAACAAAAAAACACAGACAACGTAAGATAGAGCTAATTTGATGATGTAGACGGAAGAGAATTTATACCCGTTGAATCGTTTCATATTGTTTCACAAACATTCTAATTAAATTTTTTTGGTTATAAAATAATTAGCTTTTAAGTGAAGAAATGTTAAAAAATGTTACCTTTAAGAAACATAAGTTTGTTTTAAAAGAAATCGAGAATATTCTATAAGTCCATACTGTTTACTGCTGTAGTGTGCGAGGGCAGTACCTAATTTCATAAAACACCATCAAACAGCTCAGGCCTATTAAACGAAAACCGATCGGATCGGCCTCAAGTTAATTGCTACACAGTTGTTTATGTCATACAATTAACAATAAATAATGCGGTAATCTCATTAACATTGCCTATTCGTACCTTTAAATTGAATTATAGGTACTGGTGGCGTAGTGGCTGAGGCAGTGGGTAGTAAATGGTCGGTAGCGCCTTCTAGTCTGCTTAAATTGGGACTTTAAATAATAATAATAAGGGACAACTTCCACACATTCTATTGTGGGGGTCAGCCGCAGATATAGAAACTATCTTTATACTACAAAAACGTGCGATTCGTGCCATCTATGAGATGCGTCCACGCGAATCCCTGAGGGAATTATTTAAAGAAATAAACATACTGACCCTACCATCCTTATACATTTATGAGAACATCATGTATGTGCGTAAAAATTTACATAAATTCAAATTAAATAGTGACCTTCATAATTTTAATACTAGGAATAAAGACAAAATAGCTGTACCTAGCTTTAGATTATCTAAAACAAATAAAAAGACATTCTTAGGAAATAGTGTACGTTTCTATAATAAAATCCCCAAAGAGATAACTGGGCTCTCAGAAGGTAAATTCAAAACCTATATAAAATCTACTTTACTAAAGAAGGCTTATTATAAAGTCAACCAGTACATAGAGGACAAAGATGCTTGGAAACTTCTGCATAGCCGCCTCGCGGCACCTTCAAAGAAAACGAATGTAAGCAAACCAAATATTGTGAAACTATCTGTTGAAAAACTTAAGCCCTACAAGTTTCTTGTGCGTTCTTCTTGTAGAGGTATCTTTCCGAACGCACGGTAGACTCAGTACTGTTTATCGTTATTGACGTACAAAAGTGTCAGATTATGACCTATTTGAATAAAGCTGTTTTGAGTTTGAGTTTGACACGGTCATCTATTCCCAAACTAGGCTAGAAGCCTGTAATATGGTAACCAGAGGACTGATATACGTATCTTATAGAAACACTAGCGACCCGCCCCGGCTTCGCACGGGTAGCAGAAGTAGGTATAGTGGACGTTTATCAGGAGTAAATTCGTGATACATTGTATTTTAATAAATATAACCCTAATGGTTTACGCAGCGCACGCAAATTAATGACTATTTCTGTTACAATGACCAAACCTTAACACATGTTATAATTTATCGTGGGCTATTTTGAAGATATTGATGAGTACTACAAACCCCTAGTACATTACTTTATTCTACCACCAATACTTTTCACACCACATGAAAAATAATCACTGCTTCGATTATTGTGACTAAACCAGAAAAGATGGATATAATCTATGTATACTGTTTTGTAGGTATTGATAATTAATACAATCCCCTAGTACATTACTTTAATCTACCACCGATAGTTTTCACACCGCATGAAAAATAATCACTGCTTCGATTATTGTGACTAAACCAAAAACGATGGATATAATCTATGTATACTGTTTTGTAGGTATTAATAAGTACTACAAACCCCTAGTACATTATTTTACTCTACCACCAATAGTTTTCACACCGCATGAAAAATAATCACTGCTTCAATTATTGTGACTAAACCAAAATAGATGGATATAATCTATGTATACTGTTTTGTAGGTATTAATAAGTACTACAAACGCTAGTACATTACTTTACTCTACCACCAATAGTTTTCACACCGCATGAAAAATAATCACTTTTTCGATTATTGTGACTAAACCAAAAAAGATGGATAGAATCTATGTATACTGTTTTGTAGGTATTGATAAGTACTACAAACCCCTAGTACATTACTTTACTCTACCACCAATAGTTTTCACACCGCATGAAAAATAATCACTTTTTCGATTATTGTGACTAAACCAAAAAAGATGGATATAATCTATGTATACTGTTTTGTAGGTATTGATAAGTACTACAAACCCCTAGTACATTACTTTACTCTACCACCAATAGTTTTCACACCGCATGAAAAATAATCACTTTTTCGATTATTGTGACTAAACCAAAAAAGATGGATATAATCTATGTATACTGTTTTGTAGGTATTGATAAGTACTACAAACCCCTAGTACATTACTTTACTCTACCACCAATAGTTTTCACATCGCATGAAAAATAATCACTTTTTCGATTATTGTGACTAAACTAAAAAAGATGAATATAATCTATGTATACTGTTTTGTAGGTATTAATAAGTACTACAAACCCCTAGTACATTACTTTACTCTACCTCCAATAGTTTTCACACCGCATGAAAATAATCACTTTTTCGATTATTGTGACTAAACCAAAAAAGATGGATATAATCTATGTATACTGTTTTGTAGGTATTGATAAGTACTACAAACCCCTAGTACATTATATTATTCTACCATCAATGCATTTCACAGCGCACGCAAATTTATGAATATGGTAATTATATTATGTAACACCTTGGTTCACAATATTGCAGTTTTCTTACGGATCCCCATTTTTTTTCAAAATCTCATATAGCCTATGGCACTCACACTGAATTAAGCTATCCATAAGTGAAAGAATTTTTAAAATCGGTCCAGTAGTTTCGGAGCCTATTCGTTACAAACAAAAAAACAAAAAAACAAAAAAACAAAAAAACAAAGTTTCTCTCTTTATAATATTAGTATAGATATAGATATAACACCCAGACACAGACCAAACAGACACGTTCATGTACACAAATATTTGACCTGGCCGGGGATCGACATCGGGGCCTGCAGCTCAGAAAGCAGTGTCACAGCTTGGCTTGTATTTTGCCCAAAGGACAAGTATCTGCATCCAACGGAGCAATGCCGCCAGCATTCTAGCCATGATCTAGAATGTAAAATAATTTTTAGTTAGGTATATATAAGTAGGTTTTATTCTAGTTTATTTTTAACTGGCTGTGCTCCGCGGTTTCACCCGCGTAGACTTCATTCCCGTGGAAATATTGGTAAAAACGTATCCTATGTGTTTTTCCAGGGTCTAAGCTACCTGAAAACCAAATTTCATCTCAATCAATTCAGTAGTTTTGGCGTGAAAGAGTAACAAACATATATCATCAATCTAACCAAAATCGCGCTAGATGGCGCTGAAGTCGAGTTAGAACTCGCGAGCGTTTTGTTCACATTGTACTGAGATTCAAGAATTATAATATTAGTTAAATTCTGTAAAGTAAGATTTTGTTTTGATTTTGTAATTATAAAGACGAGTGTGAATGGTCAAATCGGTAAGAAAAGTACCAACCGCCGACGAGCATTTTTGAAAAATTTAATGAAAGTGGAAGAAACAATAAGTCGTATGTCAGGATCGTTGCAAGTGAGGAGAAATAGTCTGCCTACCCCATCGGCAACAAGGCGTGATTGTTTGTATGTTGGCTTCCTCTGAACAATAACTATCTCAATAAAATACGTAATATTATATTAGGTACCTATTCAAAATGTAGAGGGACTGCAATAATTAGCTAATAATGACGAGGTCAAACTGGGAGCAGTTCTATTCTAATTGACGATCATCAACATTGATTGATTGAATCAAAGACGTGACTCATTCAAACTCGTAACAATTATGTCAGATTGTTATTAGAGATAAATTTCCACAGACTCCCTGGCTTGACCACGTTGAATGCATGGGGGAGGATCGGGCAGAGAGCGTATTTGGGACGCGTAACCGGGAAAAGGCCGGTCAGGCGTCCTATGTGCCGCTGGAAGGATGATGTGGAAAAGATCTGATAGCGCTTCAAGCAGAATCGTAGCAAGCTACAGTGCAGGACAAACAGGAGTAGCGTCTTATTGTGCCGTAGGCAAGGCAAGGCACGCAAGTATATAAAGGCTAAAACCGATTCCCATAATAACTAAAACAATAATATAATATGGGACAACTTCCACACACGATCATCTGGTCCCAAACTAGGCTAGAAACCTGTACTATGGTAACTAGGTGACTGATATACATACTTATATAAACCTATAACACACAGACATAGATTAAACAGACATGTTCATGCACACAAACAGAAAGCAGAGTTACTATCATCTGAGCCAATGAGGCTAGCATATCAGGTACGCGGTATATACACACTTTGCCATTTATATATCCATCAAACGCCATCAAACGAACACAAACACAAATTCAGAGTCCAGGCGGTTACTGTCAAAATTCCTAATAGAAAAATCCAAAGGATTTAAATGTAATCTTGAAGTACTCGCATCATGTTAAATCGTAGCGACTGTAATTACAAATGGCGTCCATAGATCACATCCGCGACAGAGCGGCCATCAATCGAGATGTCCGAGCGTATGTCTGTTTGTCACTGTCTATTAGCCGGTATGTCTATGATCCCTCGACGGATGGGTATTTCGGGACCATTTCTGGGTGGCGCAGTACTAGATTTGATTAAAGTAATAGTGGTGCAGGCGCAGTGCAATGCCGCGCAGAATTTTGAATTTTTAAACACTGGGTGGCACTGTCTGATATGAACAATCATGATGCTTACCATCAGGCACATAAATTTGCTCGTAGTAGGTACAATACATTGTCCTAAAATAGTTTAATACTCTTAAACAGGATTAGGTGCGTTCGGAAAGATAGAGGTATCTTTCCGAACGCACGGTAGACTCAGTACTGTTTATCTTCATTGACGTGCAAAAGTGTCAGATCTGTTTGAGTTTGAGTTTTGAGTTTGAGTTTGATTACTGGTCAGTATAGCATTCACTGAATCAGTATAGTATTCAGTGGTCTGGTCAGTATAGTTATTAGCAGTCAGTATAACTCTTAAGGAGCCATTTAATTGTACCTATAACGTATCAACATTAGAACACTCTGAAATTGCAAAAAATCTATTATATTCCTTGCCATTTGCTCCAGGTCAAGGAGCTATGAAACATCACAGTTTTTAATAGCGATTTCATAGTTGTTTTTCTAAATTCTAAACCATAACTTGGTACATTGACCCTTTCTAACTAACTACAACTAACCCTGTATGTAGGTACCTACTATATGTACCATATACAGTTTGTATGAGAAACGCAGTAAACGTCTATTGAGTGTAAATGCAAGGGATAAATGTGAGAGGTGGTAGCGGACCTTCTGCCAGACTTGGCCGCGCTATAGCAATGACATACCAGATTAATATGGAGAGAGACTTTACGGTTTAAATCTTCTTATATTACCTATAATATTAATTGATATAGGTTTTACAAATTTCGCCCGCATGCGGAGTGTGGGAGATTTCTTTTAAGATATAGAAAGCCTAATTTCAATAACATTAGGCTTGATAGCCCGTACTCGGGGAATACCCGCATGCTGTATATCGACCGAGCTATTTTGCTTTGCATTGATTTGCATTGCCTTTCACTGTGCTATTGGAGTACTGTGGATTATAATATTGTATATTACCCACATCATTACGGAGGTAACATTTAATTAACTTTTCTTTAGACCATCTTTTAAATTAACTATTTGTATAATATTCTATCATGCTACAATGAAAATAGTAGAACAAAAAGATGAACGGTTTTTTTTTCAGTCAAAAACTTTTAATGTGTACTTGATTTAATTTCTTAGATTTTTTTTTCTTTAACTACAAAAGTGTTACTCCATACTAACTGCACTCGATATAAAACCCGATAAACGCTACTAAATAGTCATATTTATCTGCACTAAACGTCGGAGCCTTTCAAAAAACTACTATAAATTTATCAAAGACAAGTTTTTTTGATCTCATCAATTTATACCGATTAATGGCAGAAGAAAATATTTTTATAAAATTTATTTTATAAATCGTAAAAATGGGAAATGAAAATTGAATGTTTATAGAGAGTAAATATCGTTGTCAATCCAATATTAATCCAAATAGATTTGATCGTAAAATCTTGATGAGTGTAGATTATGTTTTATATTTATATTTATAAATATAGCTTTAGAGCCTGATAAAAATTTTATTAGTAGGAAGTTGTGTAACTAAGTTTATTTTATTTTCTTATGAATGTGTTGGTTGTTAAACTAGATCCTTATTATGAATTTATTACAGAAATTTTCTTAGAATATTATTTGAAGTTATAGAATTTTTGCATGGCCACCACCCGGCACCTTCCAAACAAACGAATGTAACCAAACCAAATATTGTTCCACTATCAGTTGAAAAAATTACAGCCCTACAAGTTTCTTGTGCGTTCTTCTTGTAGAGATATCTTCCTGAACGCATGGTAGACTCATTGCTTCATCATCATCCAACCGTTAGAAGTCCACTGCTGAACATAAGCCTCCCCCATAAGGGGGGTTGTTGCCAAT
Organism: Hemistola chrysoprasaria; assembly: GCA_947063395.1. Classification (NCBI taxonomy): domain Eukaryota; kingdom Metazoa; phylum Arthropoda; class Insecta; order Lepidoptera; family Geometridae; genus Hemistola; species Hemistola chrysoprasaria. Next base: position 1,016,726 of record OX346713.1, on the reverse strand, counting down.
ACTCGCCACGCTTGGCAGGCGGGTTGGCGAGCGCAGTTTGATGGATTTACGCAGAGGACGCTGCTGCCCGTCCTCTGGATCCTATAGCCCTTAGCCGGCTCTTACGGCAACCACGGGGAGAGAGGGTGAGGTACTATTCTAAAGCCGGTAACCCCACAGCAAATATAGAATTACTTACTTACTTACTTATTATTACATTACTTACTTATTACTTATTAGTGACTTGTAAAGTGTCTTGGGTTCTTGGGATCAAATTGATTTAAATGATTTGACTTTGATAACTGAATTGCAAACGACACGATAGAAATTTTAATTGTTAGAAAAACAATGGACTTTGGATCGATGGGAACGAGCAAACTCAAACTCCAACAGATTTATTCAAATAGGTCATAATCTGACACTTGCACGTTTGAGCCTAAAATGAAACCAACCAAAAAGTTAAGAACTTTTTGGTTGTAGTGCGTTTGATAATATTTAATTGAGTACTATTATGACCAACCTTTATTCATAAAACTCAATAGGTGCTATTGAGAAATAAAAGCTGTCATGGCGGCTCATATTATTGATAATATTGAAAATACTTTTTATTTTATCACTTTTTTTCTCGGTGGCGCAGAGGGCGCATCCTCGACTGCCAATCAAGAGGTCCCGGGTTCGAAACCCAGATCAGGCAAAGTGATAAATATTGGATTTTTCCTTTAGGAATGATCTCAATAACTGCCTGGAGTCTGGAACTGTGGCCGGTAGATGGCAATGGGCTCGCCCCCTATTAAATGGGACCAATAACATACTGGCGAAATGTGGGTGTATCTACTATGGGACTGAGTCCTGGGTACACCTCTACCTATGAATGTTTTATCTTTAGCCTGACTACAAAAATTTTAAATGAAAAATAGTTTGATGAAAAGACAGATTTTTTGGTATAATCGTCTTTTTGCCAGCATGCTGCTCATTTGTGCATTGGTGGACATTGAACTTTGTTTAAAATATGTTTATCTGGCATTAACAGTATTTTTCGTGTTTCCATGCGCTAAAGTTTCGCAGAGCCTACGTATGTTCAGACTCGTCATAATAATCCGGCTGTATTGCAGTGTATCTAAAAGAACCCGAAACAAAGTATCTATCAATCAAGATTATTAATGTTACGGAACTAAACATAAAACCGTATTTTCCTTACATAATAATATGACCATATAAATTAGGATGAAAGCTAAATATTTAACCGACTTGTACACGGCTTCTAAATGTAACGCATAAATTCGGCCAAGTTAAAAGTCGTCACTCCCCGCCACGGTAGCTTAATATGGATACGACTAGAGAAATAAATAATATAATTTACAACATACTTCAATAAAAAAGACCTACTCAATCGCAAAAAAAAATCGAATACCCATAAAAAAGGAATCAGCTGATCGGAAAACTGTATGAGAAATCGAAATATTTTGGTGAATTTAGCAATTATTTCTTTTCCATTGTTTAGGTTGCGGGTAGACGCACCATGTTAAGTATTACCTACACTCTACACTCTATTACACTCTACACCCCTTTGTTGTATATAATATGAAATGAAATGAAATTTATTTATTCGCCAAAAATATGTGTACATATTATGTAAGATCTAGGTAGGTTTAGGTTTCAACATATTTTGCTACACCTGGCGTGCGAATATTTATAAAGTCGTTAGTCATTAGGTACTAACTACTATATCTAAACAACAGGAAACATAATTAACACTTAATAACATGTCAATGAATTTAAACGATACAGGTATATAATATTATTAAAAAAAAAAAAAAAAAAAAAATGTCAAAAGCCAAATACAAATCAATAGAAAGGAGCAATAATAATATAATATCAGTAGTATGTCAGCATAATATTCTATTATTCATTCAAATATAGTCTAGATATTGTTTTTTTGTAAATCAACTTAATTGTTTTCGATAATTATATTCATCAACTAAAGATGATTCATACAATATGAAATGGGAAAACAAATATCACCTACGGGCGGGATTTGAACCACGCACCCTCCGCACCGTTCCGCGAGGGCGGCACTCTACCAGTTGAGCGACCGTGGGGGTACTACTCATCGGCGAAATTTTTCTACCTAAGGTCTAAAGGGGGTAGATCACTTATAGATACTTATAGATATAGGGGTAGAGACTGCCCCGATGGCGTAGTGGGCGCATGCTCGACTGCCGATCATGAGGTCCCGGGTTCGATCCCCAGGTCAGGCAATGTGTTAAATATTGGATTTTTCCATTAGGAATTATCTCAATAAGTGCCTGGAGTCTGGAACTGTGCCCGATAGATGGCAATAGGCTCGCCCCCTATTACATAGGACCAGTAACATACTGGCGAAATGTGGGTGTGCCTACTATGGGACACTGAGTCCTTTAACCTTTATATTACTATTAACCTTTTTTTTATGATAGTGAGTGACAAGACGAGCTAATCAGGTGCCTGATGGTAAGCATCATGATTGCCCATATCAGACACAGTGCCACCCAGTGTTTTAAAACTCTGCGTGGTACTGTACTGCGCCTGTTGACGAAACTCGTAATGCCCAGTAATTTCGCTGGTAACATTTCCCTTCAGACCGGAACACAGTAATGTTTGCACATTACTGCTTGGCGGATGAATAACTGGCAAAGGTGTGGTACTTCCCCAGGCGGCCCCCTGCTAAAGAGGCCTACCACTACAAAACCTACCTACCTTACCTTACCTAAATGTTATACGTTATCTAGATAAGTACAGTCCACACAAATATACCGCGCGATCGCCATTAAACGCAATAGTTACGCGTACAAAATTTATTGTTTTTCATCTTTGAAATCTTAGCGGAGTCAAGTTGTATAAATCATACGTTAATGCCCGGGCATTATACAAATTCAAATTTATAACCCGATAAAATTACGGAATGGCCGAGAGGGTGAAGGGAGGGCGCCACCTAGCGGGTGCCATCGCTAACTAACTAAATGATGCTCTTTTGCGTATTGAGGTGTCTTGTTATTATTATTATGGGTGGCCATTTTGGGCCAACTTACCCTCAAACTCTCGTAAATTTATTTTTTATAATTAATTATCTGTTGATATTGTGACAATTTTTATCGCAGATATCGTATTCAAAAAGGAATTACGATCATGCACATAGTAGTCTATGATAAATCAATTTTTTACGTGTATTCTATCACACAATTATTTTTCTATAATTTTTAACTAAAATAATAAATATAATATAATATATAATATAATATGGGACAACTTCCACACACGGTCATCCGGTCCCAAACTAGGCTAGAAGCCTGTACTATGGTAACCAGACTGATATACATACTTATATAGTCTAAAACTAGATATGTATAATAAATTACCAATTGAAATAACCAGGTTACCTATGTTAGAGTTTAAATCGAAAATTAAAAGGTTTTTGAACTACATCCATTTTACACACTTTCTGAATACATGACCGGTACGTGGATACATGACCGGTACGTGGATACATGACCGGTACGTGGAAGGGTGAGATGTTCAATCTCTGATATACATTACTAATATAGTTTTAAGATACAAAATAAATTGTACTGTATGTAACATTGTATGACATAATATTAATTAATTGAAGCTAATGTATGTAAGAATAATGTAATGTAATATGTTATAAAAATATTATGTATGACTTGCCTATCATAATTCTATGTTATACTTTGGTGAAATAAATGAAATGAAATATACGTTTATAACACCCAGACACAGATCAAACAGACATGTTCATGCACACAAATGTTTGACCTGGCCGGTCAACTTAGTTTTAGTGCCTCTCTAATAAGTTGAACACAATATTAAATTGTATCACAGAAATATCAAAATCAGAAATTAATTCAATCAAAACAAAGGCCGATCATAATTCAAAAATAGAACGCATATCAAATTATCGACTCAAAGGAGATTTCGATCGCGAAGGGACGTCCATAATCACGGCAATTATTATCAGCCAGTTTGATTTGTGGGCATATCTGAGTGTAAACCTCTTTTCTTTCCTTTGACGTTAAATCGGATGAAATCATTTGAATTTGGAACGATTTTCGCGCCATTGTCTAAAGCCAGAGACAATGGGGATCAATCGGCTTGCGGTGCTTACCTAATCGTTTTTTTTTATCAGGAATTAAATTGCGCGTGAAATATTATTATTGTAAGTAGAAGGTATACCTATTTACTTTCTAGAATTGCTTTTAAAGAATTTGGCGCCTGATGCTTTATTCATTTGCCAATTAAAAAAACTATTGCAATTACTATTAATTCTTTACCTAATTAATAAAAAACGCTTGTAGCTGTCATGCAAATTGATCATCTTCCGCTACAAAATCTATAAACATGTTTAAAATATATATGTAAGAACCTTTTATTCTTAATTTAACGACATAATATATAATACCTTTTTGAAAAATAAACATTTTACGTAACAATATGACAATAATTTAATATGATTTACCTACAGCGAGTGCGGTGACCACAATATCACCTAAGGGATGTATTTGTTATTCGTTCGGATACAGTCCGCGCTAATCATTAGTTATGCGAGAAGTTTGTCCGTAATAATGCTGATTGATGGTCATTATGCTAAGGTGTACCTACGTTTTGTTTATGGAATTTATGAATGGTTTGGTTAATATTTGTAATAGATTTTTTAATTTGATTATGTTCTAAAAATAAAAAGGGCGTCCGTCACATTACTGTTGGGATAAGTAGAAGACGAGTTTAATTCGTTTAACTCAGTTTTTCAGGTGAAATGACAAATTACAGATATTCAATAAAATAAATACCTATTAACTTTTTTTCCTTATTACTGTCATCATAGCGTCTGTAGTACAGTAGCGACCGTGGCCCAGCGGTAATTGTGCCCGGCTTAAAATACGGAGTCCTTAAAATCCCTGGATCAAATCTCATCATGTGGACTTTTCACCTGGGCGCTACCGTGTTACGAATGGCACGTTAAACTATAGGTCCCGGCTGTTTTCTATAAGATATGTAGTCGTTAGGTCATGTCGGAGCCGTGTAGGAATCTTGGCGACCTGAAACTGTGACAAAATGGGTTGTCCATATAACCCATACGAATTGACTCTTTTTGGGTAAACCGTTCTGTTTGAGTATACATGCAATTATTATAATGCCAATCACAATTATAATGTTATTCAGCAAAGTACTTATGGAGAGATTTTTTTTTTATTCGCACTTCTTTTTTGCAAGTTTCTTAGGTTTACAGGTAGATGTACCTCTAAAGTACTTATTACTACACCTTTTTTAACATACGTTGTATAATAAACTACAAGACTATAACAATTATTAGATTAAAAGAGATTTAATTTGGAGTAAATGACTTAAAAATAGAGGGTAGACCGATTTATCTGCCAATAAAAGTCAACTCGCCGGTGGCTGTCAGTTCTTCCGTGATCATGGCGCATTCAACAGCGTCGACATATCGGGATCACGTAAAAAGTGATCTTATTTGTAATCATTATAGTTACAAAGCATATTATTCATATTTTTTTATCAAATTGTTATAGAGTATATTATATATAATTTTTTTTTATAATAGAGAGTGACAAGACGAGCAAATCAGGTGCCTGATGGTAAGCATCATGATTGCCCATATCAGACACAGTGCCACCCAGTGTTTTAAAATCCAAAATTCTGCGCGGCACTGCACTGCGCATGTCACCCTGAGATATGAGTTGTTGAATCTCGTCATGCCCAGTAATTTCGCTGGTAACATTGCCCTTCATACCGGAACACAGTAATGTTTGCACATTACTGGCTTGGCGGATGAATAACTGGCAAAGATGTGGTACTTCCCCAGGCGGCCCCCTGCTAAAGAGGCCTACCACTACATAAAAGCATATTATTCTTTTTTTTTAATCAAATTGCTATAGAGTATACTTAGATGGAAGCTAGTGTAAACTTGAGAGACTAGTTTAGTAATAAACACTTAACGCCTGACGCGGCGTGGATAAGTGAAACACTTAGCACACGAATTGTGCATAACCACTGCTTTTTGATGTGCCGCGCTTGTTGGTACGCTCGGGAACAAAACTGTTCTTATTTCCGATAATCTTTTTTCTGTTATCTTGTATTTTACAAGATTAATAAATTGGTAAATTGAACTGGTAAATTGGTTAACATCCTATTAAAATATCATTGTTTGAACCAATTTTCACTGTGGAACCAACTCTGATATCGCTGTTTCATAATAAAGGCTTTACTTTGATGATGTGTTAATTTTTTCACAACTTTCTGTCATTTTTAGGGCTCCGTACCTCACAAGGAAAAAGTACCCCTTATGGGATCACTTCGTTGTCCGTCTGTCTGTCTGTATGTACGTCTGTGTGTCTGTCTGTATGTCAAGACCCTTTTCTCAGGAACGCGTTGAGTTATTATGTTGAAACTTATATCAACAACTCACGTCTACGGTCCCTTGCTGCTGTAAAAAAAATTACTTCTAAGTCAACGCAAATAAAAATACGGTATATTTCCCGCACATTTCCATACTTTGCGCAACGGGCTAAAAAACTCTAGGGTACTTTCCATTAGCCCAGCATTATGAAATTTGGCAAGAAGCCTTATCTTGCTATCACAAATAAAGAAAAAAAAATCCCATAACGATACAATTTTACTAATTTACCAACATGTTTCCAACTAGATGACACTGTATGTTTTTAGAACGCTTTTTGTTGAATGTTCAGGTCTATAAATGGAAAAAATATGTTATTTAATTTGTAATCAGAAAAGCAAACCAATAATGAATTATGACAGGTCGGAAGGTCAATGACATTAGCCTTGAACTGTCAGTAAATGTCACTTTTACTGTTGACACATTTATTTTTAGAACTAGCACTGGCGTTTCTCTAAGCATCCCTGAGCACCAAACTCTCTTGGGGCGGAAACGGCAATATTTAGGCACAGGTAATGGGTAGTGGGCACATTTTGAAGAAAATTAGTACAACAAAGTGAATAATTTCTAAAAATATTAAATGTACAACTTCTGTCGGCGACAGTAAATGCCCACATCTTTCCGTTCTGAATGTGTACTATGGAACATAATGTAACCTCTTATCTGGTTAAGTCAATAGGTGGCGTCTGCAACGCTCTGCTGAATATCGATGATTTTCACTGTTTCACAGAAAAAAAAACGAAAAAAGATAGGTAATGAAAAATATTTTTTTATAACTATAATTATAAAATAAATCAAGAATGCTATTTACATTATTCTTCTTATTCATAGAAAGAAAAAACTTTTTCCCTCCGGGAAAAAGTTGTGATGATACGGGAAAAAGTAGGTATATCCAGGACTTAGTCCCATAGTAAATGAAATATGGGTGTACTCCAACATTTGCCATTTTTTGCCTGACCTGGGGATCAAACACGGGAGGTAGTAAGTAGCGCTTGCAAACTTCGGCGCCACCGAGGAGAATTTGTAAAATGATATAATAATAATAATAATGATTAATATGATTTGATGATGTTTTTATAATTTCATGTGAACCAGTTTTTAATTAAAAAAAAAATACCAGTGAAAGTGATACAAGAAGGAACCCAGCGCAACTCTCAATGCTAAAAATAAGTCGACTGTTAACCCAATCTAACGACAGTCATATATCTGTCAAAATCTAATTTTTGACAGATTTATGAGTTGTTACAAGGCGTCCCGATTATAAGGGCGCATATACACTGTCGCGAACTTAACACATGCTGCGTATTATTAGATGATAATCCGCGTGACGTATTCGGAGCATAAATTATATTATTATTCTTTATATAATATAAAATGTAGCTATTTATAATAACGATGTGTGAATCTTAAAGCATTTTATTTATTACTTATTACATTGACAATATAACATTATTAGAAGTGAATACAAAAAATTAAGTTCACATTCCACTAATGTGAAATTGGTAAGTATTCCTTTACCTTGCCTTCGGAAATCAGTCCATGCTATCTATAATAGAATTAAATATTTACACAGTGTCAAGTTAAAATTAGAATAAAAAAATCTATATTATCATTGTGATATATAGTCGGTCGTCGATTTGTCGGTGTGATATTTGTTTGTGGTCGGAAAATGAGAGACAAGTGTTCGTTACCTCGGTGTATTATCGAATGAAAGTTACAGTCTTTGCTTATGAACTAAGTTATTGACGACTTACGACTACCTACATTATTATAATATTAATAAATATTTGTGATCTACCTACATACACTACAATTATCATCTCCAAAAATAGTATCTAAAAAGAAGCATAAACCGAATTCTTGAGATCAATAAGAACCTATTTATTGTTAAAAATTACATAAATCGATAAGTCGCACTTATTAAAAAAATAATTTCCAAGTTGTCGCACATTGTCCCAATTACGGGCATCACCCGCGATGTGGCGTCACATTTGGCACGCATTACATTGTGGCGGTTAATCCCGCGTGAAGGAAGAAATAAATCACGTCATTAACTCGAAAAAACGTCACGTGTCGTCTGAGGTAACAATGTGCACTGCGCTTTACATGTTGACGGCTTGTGGCTTTTTGGATTAATTAATTATTAAGCAGTTATTTTTTAACGAAATTTTTATGACATCTTTTTACAAGCCCCTATTGTTTGTGAGGACTGCCTCGTTGATGTAGTAGCAGTAAGCGCTACTGTTGAGCTTAAATACTTGGGTTTGATTCCCCGGTCAGGCAAAAGGTGTGATTAAATTTTTCCATTATAATTTCTTTTTCCTAGTAACCGCCCGAAGTATTATGTGTCCAGTTAATAGCAACAATAAGCACGCATTATATGGAGCTTAAAGCATAACTAGCGAAATGTGGGTACATTAGTTCCTGCTACGGGTACATTAGTGAGGGTGGGACAATTCGACAGCTCCAGTAAGTCATAAAAGTGAATTAGTACTAATTTCCAATAAACATTTATGAAGAACTTGTGATCAAAGCGTTTTACTTTTTGACGCTTGATCGATTTTGCTACATCTTATTCGTATTTATTTAATTCTTTTAATATTCGTTGAGAACATTCTACAAAACCCTATCAACCGGGTATAGCCCGTGTTCACGAGTGACATAATAAAAACAAAGCCATTATAGCCAATATTAATATCAAAACTTAAATATAGCAGTTACAATACCAATAATATCTAATAATATTATTATTTATCTATATTATTCTTCAAAGTAACAAGGTGACACTGTTATGATGATTGGCTTACTTATGATGAGCATAGGCCTCTCCAGGAAATTTCCATAAAACTACTATTATTGTGGGTCTTCCTCTTCCATGTACCAAATATAAATGTCACCCTAAAGAAAGTGGCGATAAGAGCTTTGATCTTCAAAATTCTCACATTAGAAACAACCTCATCAACCACTAAAATCTCCAAATCTGTATCCACTTCAGGATCCCGTTCCATCCATCTGCGTCACAAATCACTAAGACGCATGCTTTCCTGTGCCGCCCCGCGCCGCGCCGGCCCGCGCCGACTCCGCCCGATTTATTAACTTTACATCTCTTGACGTAACAACGTAACGGGATCACGGTGTGCACTTAGCATTACTCCACTACTAATCACTATAATATTATTTAATCTAGGTTTTGATCGAGTAGTTTAAGAGTTAACAGGAAAGGAGACCTGTTAGCAGTTTGACACAATCTTATGGAAAATTGACCAAATCAATGTTTTGTGTTCCCCTGATTCCTCCGAATACAGAAAACCTGTTTGATATATTTATATCCTGATATTTTGAAGATGAAGTAAACTATGTCTCTATCATTTTATTTTTGTTTATAAACTCTTAATTTTTTAGTAGTGAACGTCCAACAACAGCTAGTAACACTGGGATTATAAGAAGTTCACTATAAAATAACCAAGAGTTTAAAAAATGACAGGGACATGGTTTAGTTTACTATAAAAGTAACGGGATATCAATTTATAGAATGGGTTCATTACATTCGGAGGAAACAGGTCAGCACTTACCTAGGTAGCTATTATTGTACTTGTTTTTTATTTTATTTCAGTAAAGGTACTGGCTCATATTATTATAATAAAATAATATGTAAAAATTAAAATCCTGTGAACTCACACATCAGCGCACAGTTCCCTGGACATTGGACAGTTTAATCATTGGACTTAGAAAGTTGAAATGCATATGAATTACCTCATTAGGTTTCAATTATTAATTCAGCATATTATAAGCATCTCATAACATCATGCCATAATGCCGTGTGTAATAAAAATCAATGGTGTATGGTCTATCCCTCAAAAATCTACAATTCAAATAAAACAAAAAATAACATAACTTGACACAACACGAAGCGGCATTATGTTCCACATAGCCTACAGAAGTAACATTTCATCACTTACCTTCTCAAACATCAAAACAATGTCTGTTTACCGTTTACTAGCTGATGTAAAAGCACCGCTGTTGACACGAGACCTGCGCAAGCGCAACCGACTCGAACACTTGTCCTACTCTGTTTGTCGAGACTTAGAGTGGATTTCGGAGCCTTTAGTCGGCAACTCTTGTGATAATTGAACGGCGATAAGGGTTTTGTAACATCTGTTTTTGAGATAAATTTAGTGCCATCAAAAAGTTATAGAATTTATTTTTTGAAAAGACTATATTATACTAACACACTTGTCAACTTATCGTATATTATCAATAAAGTAATGTCGTAATGAAGTAAATTCGTTATTATGAAAAATATGATGTCGCTCGAAAACATGGGATATACTCATATACGAGAGAGAGAAATTTGGCTCCTTTCATAGGCACCTTAACACTGCTACTTAACGTCCTAAACTACTAGCTTCTTTCGTTCACGCCCGTATATAAAATAGTTCAAGTCGTTACTGAGGCTTTATATTTTATTGTCTGTCAAACTCAGAGTAGTAAGAAGCAATTCAACGTCATTGCTGTCAAATCATACGGTCAATTTTAGGACAACGCTTCTTATCGATAGGATGTGGTCGCTGTGTTCCTCGGTTTTGCCCACTGAAAAGTGTGTGCTATTTGAAGGTCTAAGAATCATCTATGGTATACCAAAGTCCACCCCATTCGGTTTAATAGTTTTTGCGTGATATTGTTACCAATATACACAATAAAACCATTCATTCATTGTGTATCCATTATACACAAGTTAAGTTCCATCCATTCATCCTCACAAACTTCCGCATTTATAATATCAGTAGGACAGTATTAGTGAGACATTTATGTATAATAAGATATAATAATACTCGTAATTAAAGTTAATACAGTAACCATATTGCGGGACAGTAGTAAATCATGACGACACTTCAAGAGCGGTGACCTGATGTACAGTGACGTAGCATTATAATATTATCATAACTATACGATTTATGCAACGTAGGTATATGTTTACAAGATGAAGCAATATAGAATCATAAATACATGCAGCTGAGAAACTTAGCTTAAAACTTAAGCTCGATAGCAAAATGCTTATGTCACCCGCTGGAATAATGATTGATATCTCATTCACTAAAATCTAACGAGTATATTAAGACGCTATTATAGCAAAAAAGTTGATAAGTAATATACATAATAAGTAAACTGCTAAAAACATATCCTACGTCTTTCTTATCGGCTTGGTATAGTAGGCAAAAATGTTTCAATGTCTAATAATTAACTATAGCAAACCAAGAAGGTAGGCATAAGTTTAAGCATTTTACTGAGTCATATAATATAATATTTTTCTTAGTACTATATACACTGTTCCATTTTGATTACCTATTACGGCTCCAAAGTTAATCATTGTCACCTATTTCCTGTACATAAACCAGAAAGATTTATAAACACACGAATAGTAGGTACAAAGATTGCCAAAGCGCTGAAAAAGAAACTCCATAAACATTCTACCCTCAAAACAACCGAATATATACCTACGGAACGTAATTATAAGCAATAAATAACTTGGTACACACATACCTACTTAAAGGGAGACACTCAAAAAATTTATAGCCTATTCCTTAACCAACTTGCAGAGAAGAATGGCAGCGAACAGCGAAACAAAATAAAAAACAGCGGATCACTCTGGGTGGGTGAATCAAATACTTTCTCGATTAGGGTGCGAATGAAGAAAATTTATTATTTCGTTCATTGCGATGGAATAGAATTCTTGGATTCTTTCTGTTTGAAGTATAAAAAGGTTTTATAGAAATTGGCGCCCAACACGGGCTCGCCCCACGTTGGGCGCCAGCCTTGAACGTGATCGTTCAAATAAATTTGATAATTTAAATTGAAACATATAAAATATTAATGAGAAGTAACAATCAATTATGATGCTTTAATTAATAGATAATATCACTTTATTGGAATACCATAATACAGAAACAGATATTTTAAAATTAGAAATACAGCAACTTAGCGGCCTTACCGCTCAGAGAGATGATAATATGCAGGTATAGATACTAATATAATAAAAAACGTACATACTAAGTTTCACTGACTATTTTTCCCTATAGCTATTTTAGCAAATTCACGAACCAGAAGTTTTTTTAAACTCTCCGTACTTCAAAGTACAGAGTTATCTTACAGAACCATTTAATTTCGCAATGTTCTGAGCTAGTCGACAGGAGAATGCGGGATCAACCCTCCGCCGTCCGCGGCCAACTTGACCCGTGGGCCATAAATCCTCGCCTAGTGACGAAGTGAACCGCTCGTCACTAGGTACCGCCAACATTATTATAAGGACGGAGATGTATATTGTTTCCAAAAGAAATAGAAAGCTAGAATTCATAATATTTTAATAATATAAGTATATATAAGTAATAGTAAGAAAATGTACACGCAATGTCGAAGATATTTAATACCATTGCTATTAATATTATGCAGTTAACGTTATGTCTATAAAAATTAAACGATTAAATAAAATTTATACATATTTTTATAGCCTTTGCCTAAAGAAAATATTGCAGACAGTTTTATATTATCATGAGGTAAGAACCAAAAAGATTATAACCACCGAAACAATTGTAAAGTGTCAGTTTAATCCAAGCCGCAGAAACCAAAAGGTAGTGTTAGTTTTCATCCTATTTCCTTAACTCGTCCCAAGTTAACACTTCAAGAGCCTCAAAAAACGAAATACTTTCTTACCCCACTCTCATATTCGTCAATGGCCGATTCATAAATATTCAAAGACCGACGCCCCCTGATTACACTTAAATAATAAATTCAATTTGCTTTCGCAGCCATCAAATATTTTCTGGGCGATAACATTTCTGTATTTGGACGGGCGGATCGTGGAAATAATGGCGTTATTTAGAACCTTGCAATATGCTAAGATAGTAGGCTGCCGGCATTAACAAGTCAGAAGATGGTTGTGCTCGGGTGTGCACAGCGAATTACATGGAGACGATCTTATAAAAAATATTGCAAGGTTCTAAATGAAATGAAATAAAAAAAATGAATGGTGAAATGTGCAATATTTTGCACATTTCACTTTTACAACTATGATTGATATTACAACTATGATAAATGACGACAGTAATAACGTGAACATGCAACACGTAATATTGGGTTGACCAGTGATATAGGGATCGGATTCTATTAAAGTTAGCTGGTGCAACTCAACTTTTATTAGATGTTTAGATTCTAAGATGATATCAATATGTTCTTCTCGAGTAAATCGTGTATTAAGCGGGGAAATGCTAAAAAAATTAAGTCGTCTCCACAGCTGTTCCTGTGCTACAATTTTTACGACATTGCTGAGGCGCAGCGCTGCGCCAGCGGCCTCTATAGCTATAATATCTCGCGGCCTTCTGGCGCGGGTGTTAAAAACACAATGAATAATTATTGGCTTTGTAGCTTTCGCGCGGGTTTCGACGGGTTAACTAAGACGACAGCTGGTTTGCTGTTTGAGAAAATGTAATCTTGTATGTTTCCATAATGTTCTGTTTAAAGATGGGTCAAAAACTGCCCCTGGCGGCCCTGGACTAACGAACGGATTATACCAGCTAAATTTTTTCAGTTCTCAAACGATAGAGTTTTCACTTGATCGATTTAATTCATAGAAAAGGCAGGATTTATCTGATGTTATAGCTATAATATATATAGCTATATATAGCTATATATAGCTATAGTTCGTAATTTATTTACAAGACAGTAAGATAGTAATATAGTACTATAATTTTAAACCGTTATGAATTAACTTTTGCCCTGCAATAAAAAGTAATGTTCTGTAATATTTTAAGACACACACCTTGTTTGTACGTCTATTCACAAGAAATATTATTTTCCGATTCAAAAGCTCCATTCAGAAAACGTTGTACGCGCACATAAAAATAAATTAACGACATATATCACTCAAAACTCAACACCGTAGAAAATCTTTAATCTCAAGTTGCAGTCAAACCCTCTAAATCGGGCATAACAGGAAATGTCCACAATAAATCAGTGAACCGGGCGCTAGACAAATAAAACATGTGACGAAACAAAAAACTTGCACAAAATTCGCAAAAAGAATTACAAGCAATAACATGCAGTAGTGTTAATGTTAAGACGAATTCTATAGCCGGGGGAATATGAGCTTTATATGATTGAGTTAAGGTTGTTGTCGGTAGCAGATGGTGCGTGGCAGTGATTTAGTCCCTATCGGCCGTCAACCTGATTAATGTCGCTAGTAAATCAGCGGATTACGACAATGCGAGAAATGACGAGTCGCGGCCGGATCGCAAACGATGCTCGGATGTGGTGTGAGTCAAGGAATGTTGCTTGACTTCTGTTGCATTATAACGTGTCATATAACGTGTCAGAAAGGATTTCAAGTCTGACTTATAATGAAACAAAGGTATTTAATTGGGTGCAAATAAAACTTACTGGGAGTCGCCACGACTATAAAATACTAGAATTGTTCCAATAGCTATTTTATAGGTATTTATCGTTCAAAAAAATTAGTAATGATTTACATTTTTTGTATTTTTTTTATATTATAACTCTTAGGTTCACGATTAGTCCTTTAAACGCTTGTCGCTCATGACTCGCGCCACACGTATCTCGTATCGAATTATTGAGTAAACACGCGGAGTAATCGCGATCGTTTCATTTAGAATGCGACCGTAAGGGTATCGGAGAAATATCGTTTCGTATATTTCTAATATACACTGCCGATTGCCGTAATAGGATTTGAAGGAAAAAATTGCTACTATTGTATTATGGTAGATTTACCTTGTTTGTTTGTAATTTATTGACTGTGACAAAAGACGTGCATCTGCTCAATGATTTTAGTAAAACATTTTTTTTTTAAATATCAGTATGGTATTTTGAAAAATACTGTCTCGGTGGCATAGTAGTCCTTCGTTCGATTCCCAGGTCAAGCAAAAAGTGATATTGTCATTAGGACTTTTCTCAATGACAAGGCTGTGACAAATTTTATGGAATCTGGATTTGTGCCCGGTTAATAACAATAGGCTCGCCCCTTTTACATGGGACTTAACAATATAACTAATGGTGGATGTACCTAGGAGTAGGTAAACGTCTACCTAACCCTGCAAGGAGAAAGGCGTGATGTTATGTGTTATGTTAAATATGGGTTTTTTCATTTAGATAATATTGTGTGACTCATATCTATTTATCTATGTTTATTTAATTATTAAAGTAGATAATTGCCTAAAATCTAAATGTTATAAGGCCATCACATGACTTGTGACTTTGAGGAAATCCCTGATTGATAATAATGGTCTTAAAATTTATAATTAAGATTTATATATTTAGATAAGCAATTGCTCCGACGGTTTTATTATTATATAATTGATTGATTGGTTTAATCAATAATCAACTAAGACGGATTTACACAAGGATATGATTATCACCTGATAACTTTCAAGATAACCGTATTATTATACCCATCAGCATCAACCTGAATAACTTTGCTTAGTTACTATGCTAGTTATTTTACATGAAATTATTTTATATTATTGTTTGCCTCGATGGGGATAAGGTCCTGGGTTCAATCCCTATATCAGGCAAAGTATTATTTGGATTATAACATTAGGAATTATCTCAGTGACAGCCTGGAGTCTGGAACAATGCCTGGTAGATGGCAATACGCCTGCCCCTCATTATATGGGACCAATAACATACTGGTGAGATGTGAGTGTACCTACTATGGGGCTGAGTCCTGGGTACACCTCTGCATACCCATTCGGGAAAAAGGGGTGATTGTACCTATATATTGTATGTAACTCGCAAATCCCGCGACTTCATTCACGTACAAACAAAACATGGAAACCTCTATATAACATTTTCAGAACTCTAGCTCCAAGGGTATATATAGTATTACTTGAGAGGGTACATCTACCCGGCACACTTAATAAAATAAAAACTTTTAAGAATGAATCGCAAAATTCGTGAAAAATATTTCGACTTTCCATACAAAAAGGATAAGCTGATCTACAAATTTGTAAGGGATGACGAAATTTTTTTGGTAATTTCGCAATTCATTCTTTCGCAAGTTGTTCTAGTTGACGGGTATGTGCACCCCTTTAAGTATTTCTTGTTCTTGTTTTGTATTAAGAATTTCATAATTTATATCTCAACAGAACAGAGCTTTTTATTACAACCATACCTATATATGAATACTTATGTGTGTAAGAAAATATTATGTTAAAATTTATCCATATTAGCAACACTATCAGATAGGACATTAATTAATATTTTTTTTCTGAATTAACTATTTCTGCGAGGGAAGATCCCTGAAGAACTTTTAAAATTTTACCGGGTTGATTATTTGTTACATTATAATATTGATTAAATACACCCGTATTTATTATTTCACGTCGTTAGTATTGTCTCTTGTGCTATTTCATTAAATTAATAATATGTTCTTTACCTAGTTCTGAAAAATCGCACTAAATTTATAAAGCGTCAATTTTGACCGGACCGACGACCTTTTTTACATATTTTACAAAACTACTGAGCAGTTTGGACTAAAGCTTGGTATGTACGCTTAGATAAAATATAGAGACCAATAGAAACATAGTGAATAAGCGAGTGAAGCTACAAGGCACCGCTAGTGAATAATTAATATTGCAAAACAATTACTACAAATTTAGCACCGTAATAAAATATACTGCATTTAGTAATTAAGGTACTATTGTGAATTTGATTTAAAGCAAACTTTTTTTATATTTACCTTAAACTTTAATCAAAAATACCCAAGAAAACACTCAACAAATAAATTATAATCACCTAATAAATAAATACATTCAACTGCACCACCAATAAATTCACAATATAATAAACTAAATCGATAAATCAGTAAAAAATAGCTAGTCGAAAAAGCGAGTCGCGTCGTGCGTGAGTCGGTATCGTGACACGACGGACTGACAAATTGATTTATGTGGTAGGGGCGCCATGCCACTCGCGGCCACTTGGCAAGTTCGCGTCTTGTCCAAGTGTTCGCACGCACTGCGACATGTTTCAAGCTTATGTGCTAAAAGCTTGGTAAGTTCACATTTTTCGTAGGAACAGATATTTATAAAAAAGTGTTTCAGAGGAATCTGTTTAGTGCTAAGGTTTTAGTTGTTTCTAAAAAGTGTTTAACTTAGATTTGCTCAGTTTTTAGGGTTACATACCTCAAAAGGAAAAAAGAACCCTTATAGGATCACTTCGTTGCCCATGTGTCTGTCTGTCCGTCTGTGTGTCTGTCCGTTTGTCAAGACCCTTTTTCTCCGGAACGCGTTGAAGTATCAAGTTGCTACTCATATCAATAACTTATGTATACGGTCCCTTTCTGCTGTAAAAAATCTTCTTCTGCTATAAAACTTATATATTTCACCGCAATCAAAGGATACGGTCATTTGGTCGCACATTTCCATACTTTGTGGGCTAATAACCTCGAGGGTACTTCTCGTTGGCCTAGCATCATGAAATTTGGCAAGAAGCGAGGTCTTATAATATCAGAAGTAACGGAAAAAATCCCAAAACCGTAATTTTTACAAAAATTGTGATGACCAACATGTTTGCGGTATCTAGGTATGGAACCCTTCACTAAGCATACTCACCAAGATAAGCCTTAACGATTTATTTTACTGAATATAGTGTTATATAACTTTCTCATACACCAGCTGCAACATAAGACTCTTAAAAAAGCAGCATTTTGCTCTAGTTTTTTCGAACTAATAAAAATGTTTTCCCCTGTTAACGCCTCAAAAACTACTAACATTAAAATTTTACTGCACTAAAACACTGGACCGACAAAGCATTTTCGAATGCGCCTAATTTGTGATGATGTAAATTTTTTGGAGCAATTGTCACCTCAAGGTTTTATGGGGGCCATAAAGTTGGTGACAATAAAATGGTGGATTTAAAGCGGTGTCTCCAATCATGTGACACTTGGTTTATGGCCCGCGGGCTAACGTCACCAATCCCGTGCGACGCCTCTCGTAAAATAGATAAATAATGTGTTCAGGTTTTATTGATGATGATGCATCGGTCCAACAAACCGCAGGTACATAACGTAAGGTCGTAAAACGGACTTATCTTGGTTGGTCGGTCCTGTACGTATCATATACGGACCAAATGACACGACACTACCACACACGATTTTATAGTTTTATTAGAAATGCAATTTGATATTAATGTAAATATTAAAAATGCGTTGGCGTGCTCTTAGTGGAAGCTGAAAATTATTCAGAAACTGTCTTTAAACTTCTGTTGCTGTCATATTCTTATAAGCACTAGTACAACCGCGTGATTGAGTTTTTGGCGATCGAGTTGACCATCACTTGAACAAACCAAACATTAAAATTTCAAATTTAAGTATTCCAATTATAAAAACCAATATTATGTTGGTCCACCCGCATGTTAGCTTATACAGGCTTTCACAAATTCAGTGAATAAATGCGCGCATCCGCAGGCCATCAGTTGTCCGCCAATCTAGATTGCAAAAAGCGATACAATAACAAAATCGCCCTCATAATATCGCGCCGCTGTCATCTAACTTAACAAAACATATTATACAAGTACAGTGTCATAAAATAGTCCAAATTACAGCACCGATATCCAAAAACAATGCCTCGATCACTGAAAAAACGCACGCGATTTTACACTTTGTTCGTCTAGAAAGAAAGTTCGGACTGTGTTGTTTCCCCACGCATGCAACTACACAAGTGAATAACTTTTTTCAATTAAAAAAGACATAATTTGTTTTCGCGCTATCAATCGATTTCCAACCTTATGACGATAAACGATAGTTAGACTTTCAGTTGCCACGAAATTTACGTATAACGTTGCAAAATCAAAAAGGTTATCCACGAAAATGTTAATATAATAGTTGCTTCAGTACCACGGGATTGTTGGCGTGAAGGCATAAATCAATTTTATAGCCCCATCTAAATCAAAAGCGTTTTAATGGGCGGCCCACGTCATATCATAGCGGAGTATGATAATTTACTGCTACTATGTGACGAATGTTGGAAATAAAGGTCCCTTCTTGTCCCCCCCTGGGGCCCCTTGTCCCCCTGTGCCCCTCATCGTCGTAGGGATTAGTTTTATGTCCTAAACCGTCGTCGTAAATATGTCACCCGTATCTGTAAGGGAGTACGTCATGTGAGATAATTTTTGGATTTATTAAGTGCGCCGGTTTTCTTGGTTGCCACTTGCCCACATATTGTTATGTGGAATTATAATTTTATTGAAAAAAAAAGAGTCTAAAGTTAAAAGGATAGAAGGTATATTAAAACGAGTGACCATGTGAGTCTTTGGGAAAGGTTTTTGTAAGGCTTAGGAAATTTATTAAAGAGTTGTCACGTATATTGGAAATTCATTCTTGAGTTTTGAGTCTTTTTCTAATTCATATTATAATCCCCTATCAGACTACAGAGCCTTCCTAAAATAAAGGCATTTAATGAGTTTTATATCTCTTTTACAAATTTCCATTCCAAATTGGATCCATCGATTTTATCGAAATAAACCAGACAATCAACATCTTCAAAACTGAACTCATTACCTATAAATTCATAAAATATAATAGGTAAGTACGTGACAAACACATTGCACATTCTTTACACAGCTGATGAATCTATATTGATAACGACGATAATTAAATACGTACAAATGCAGGCATAAAAGACGAATAGAGTTTTGAAGATCTGAAGGTTCATCGAGCTAAATATTGGCATTTAGCTATAAGTATTAAGTATAACCTCGTAGAGCAGGCAGGAGTAATGTTGTCTTGACTGATTAACTTAACAGTCACTCATCAACGCCCAGCCCTAACATGAAGACACTTAGGGCCGGTTTTTTGATCATTAGTTACGGTTAAGATAACCATTTGTCAAACTAACTATAGTTAAATTTCTAACCAATGGTTAAATCGTGTGGAAAAAAATAGTTAACCAGGGATGAAAAAATGAATTTTGTCGAATTTTAACTATTTGTCAAAAAAATTAACCATTGGTCGACTTAACCAGTGATCAAAAAACCCAGCCTTAAAGACGTAAGCTAGCTTTGATTATGTAGATGTCAGAGCCAAATTGTAGAATTGGCTACTTCATGTCACCCGTATCTGTCAGGGAGTATGTCGTCTAGCACGATTTTTTTGACCATCGCAATCATAACGACGTATCGTCCATATTTTGTCAAAAGTCAACGCATACTTTTTTACGGATAACGTTTGAATCCGGATACGATTGCATCGTCAAAAAATTCGTGCTAAGCCAACTGTCCACATTAAAAAAATACTCAGCTTT
Organism: Hemistola chrysoprasaria; assembly: GCA_947063395.1. Taxonomy (NCBI): domain Eukaryota; kingdom Metazoa; phylum Arthropoda; class Insecta; order Lepidoptera; family Geometridae; genus Hemistola; species Hemistola chrysoprasaria. Next base: position 995,975 of record OX346713.1, on the reverse strand, counting down.
TTACGTGATATGTATTATGAGATTAACGTCAATCTTTTAATGAATGCCAGTAACTACTTATAATGTTACAGAAACTTTACAAAAGTTTCACTAATTCGTAACCGATCACTTGAAGACACGCTTTACTATTTAATAAATATGTTTTCGTTACATAGTAGTAACTATTAATCATCGCTGTGGATGTAATTAATAAAATTTATGTGTAACCATAAATTTTATGTTGTTTATATTATGTGATACAAAAATACGAATGAGGTCATCGGTATAATTTGATGGTTTTACAACATTGGTAAGGTAGCTCTAACGTACGGGCAGCATTCCTGCAGGGGCAGGATTCCCCGGTGGAAAGAAATAAGTGAGAAAGGGAGATAGAAAACGCACTTATGCAGCTGCCAGTCATAACATATAACTGCCTAAAGTATGGATACACTACATATATATGCATTGGATAATGTAATCTTTGAAACAGATCTATGAATTAATAAAAAAATAAATAAAACGTAAGAGAAAAGCAAATAGGGGTCGACCTCTAGGCGTACTTTTCATAAACAAATTGACGTTGTACAACCGATGAGCATGTATGAAAAATATCATGAAAGTGGACGAAGCGAAAGTTGTATGTCAGGATCGTAGCAAGTGGAGGGAAATAGTCTCTGCCTACCCACCATGAACAAGGCGTGACTGAATGTATGTAGATAGGCAAATGTCAAATCACGACATAATATAGGATAAAACGCTTTTTCTAATGACCAACCAACTATCAATGGTACTTTTTCTGATATTTGAATCCCGAAGCATATTTTCATTCAAAAAGAAATGCTATTGATTTTAACATCATAACTTTGGATTTCAACAATTTATGGACCCAAATCATCCATCATAAATAATAAATTAAGAGAATCAAAGGAATCAGTGACATATTTATGTATTCGAATGATTCCAGAGTCAAAATTATGTTCGGCTCAGAAACAAGGAAGCTAATAAACCAGAAAAAAGTTAATTAAACCTGAGGAACGATTGCATAATGCCGACCACAGGTATAAAATAAATCATGGGATTGTTTCATTTCATTTTATTATGCTGGTGTGCCAGTCAAACCCTGTTTCGTACAAAACTATAAAAATGCTACTTTATGGTTTTAATAACTTTACTGCTGAACCCTGAATGTATGATTTTGGGGTAGATTTGTAACGATGAATAAATATATTTATTGAATGAATGATGTCGGGTATTTTATTTTCTAATTGAACACTGAACACGCTGATTCTATTTCTTGACATGCACATTATCAAATATTTTTTTTAAATTATAGGTATTTATTTTTAGGAATTCTAAAAAAGTTATTTTGTTACAGTCTCTGTCTATGTTTAGGCATATATAGGTACCTCTATAACTTTTTAACAAACTTTTTCAGTAATTACAATCGTCAATATCGCTTTTCACTGGCAATTTCTGACAAGTGACAAATGCTCGCTGACGCACCCCGGACAAATGTTGCCATGTTCGGGTGAAAAATTACCCAAATAATGCGGCTTTATTGGTAAATTAATAGGGACCGTTGTCCCTGCCATGATGCTGTGGTTATTGAAAAAGTTTAAGCTGGTCAAATATGATTGAACAGAAATATTTAAGGCGTTTTTCTGGATATTTATTCTCGTTGAACTATTTTTTATTGGTAGGAAGACCGTTAAAGATTATGCCATATACCTACAGATAATAATATTATGTCCTAAATATCAGCCTTATTATTGCATTTTATCCACTTATAGAATTCTAAATGAAATATATGAAATTATTATAAATGAATATATTAATAATTAGGTCATCAAAAATACAGACCATTTTGTAGGGCTATTTCAGTTAAGTCCTCATGCAGTAAAATAATATTATAAACAAACATTTTAACATAAATAAATTATAAAAATATATAACAAATATTTTTATAGACTACACGATGTATTTGCTTAAAAAAACTAACTAAAGATAAACACACATGCCTTTAAAGGAACTAGGTAGGTACGATAGAAAATTTTCGTAAAACTCAAACTCAAACAGATTCAAATATTGGTGCAAAACACCACTTGGATTGGTGCGAAGCGAAAGGTTCAAATCCCGCTCGTATAGGTGAAAGTTTTCTTCTCATATTCATATTGTAAAAAATTATTAAATGATAAAAAAAAAATGATCTATCAAAATATTGCTCATATATAAAACACAAAGAAAATCAAAGGAACTAATCTAAAATACTATCTTTTCCTAGACCATAAACCACAACATAGCGTAATCCTCCTTCCAATAAGGCAGCGCAACATCATTCACCACCAATAACACCCTGACGGCTACAACCCCCAAGAAGCACTAAATAACCCCCATAACACCCCCCTTCTCCCCATATTTCCATCAAAGCTGGCAAAAATGGGTAAAAATGGCCAAAAATACAGGCCAGACTCATTATCAGGTCGATACATCAGAGGGTTGATTCATAACCGATAAATCAATGGCGCAGGGGTAGTAATAGGTCGAATATGGTAGATTAGGGAGTGTGGAACGGAAGGGAAGCCATCAGCTACGGTTTATGGAGCGGATTTTTGGGGCTGGATGTGAACTGGCCTAGATTGAAGACTGTCCTTCAAACGTTTTACGGACGGTTGGTGTGACAAATTTTACATAAACCTTTTTGGACGCCTTTGATTTTGTGTTTTGTTGTTATCATTATATTATTTTGTTTCGATGTTATATCCTCTAGTATTTATCTTAAGTTTGTATTTTGTTGTAAATAGTAGTAGATATAAACTTTCGAACATAGTGTGAAGCCAAAGTGGTATGCGCGTGTGCGTGCCTCCCGCACTGTCGTAGGCGTACACACGGTGGAGACAAAAAGATACGAAAAATTCAAATGACATAATTTTTTTTACCCTAAAAGTAGTACACATTATTATTTAATTAATTCTTTAAAATTTCGCACTCGAATGGAGACAACGGACCAGTAAGCATAGCTTAGGGCGTCCAGCGTCCACCCACAAGGTGGACTGACGATATGCAGGATCATACTGGATGCAGGCCGCTTACAACCGGACTAGATGGGAATCTATGGTGGAGACCTATGCTTAGCAGTGGACGTTCTATGGCGCTAAGATGATGATGACAATGATGATGAATTCTTCAAAATTTCTAGAACCTTTAACTTTTTGCAGTATGTATTGTCAATAGTAACTATATATAAAAACTCACTACATAAAAAAAATTTAAAAGTTAACGATAGTACTAGTAATAGTAGCTTTTTTCTTTATACAACCCATTAACGATAAAACATCGACAGTTCTAACAAAAAACGTCGTAAGGCTCAATTTGACGTTTTATTCAATAGTCCCTGGAGTGAGTGACGCACGTCAATGATAACGTCACGGCTGACAATTGTCGAAGGATCAGATAGACGATTGATACGGCACTCTTCCGCGACTGATCGACGCAAAATAGATATACTTTTATTTTATCTTTACTTATAAAAGCTCATAGAATGTTTGTTATAATGATAGCACAGACAACACAATATCTAAAAATGACTCTTTAGGCGATAAGCCTTTGCTACCAGCCTCGTCCCTTTTCATTTCTCATTCAATGTGTGACATGACATTCGACATTTCGATGTTTTTTTTTTGAAAGTGAATGACAAGTCGAGCAAATCATGTGCCTGATGGTAAGCATCATGAGTGCCCATATCAGACACAGTGCCACCCAGTTTTGAAAAGTTCTAAATTCTGCGCGGCACTGCACTGCGCCTGTCACCCTGAGATATGAGTTGTTGAATCTCGTCATGCCCAGTAATTTAGCTGGTTACATTGCCCTTCAGACCGGAACACAATAATGTTTGCACATTACTGCTTGGCGGATGACTCATGTTTGACCTGACCAGGGATCGCACCCGAGATCTGCGGTTCAGAATACAGTTACTGCCAGCTTAGCTACTTAATCAACAGGCAAGTCAGTAGTCAAAACTAGTCAAATGTCCCCCCGCACACCGCCACATTATATTGACGATTTTGTTTTCATATTCTGATTTATATAAACATTTAAGTTGATCCGCTTACCAATGATAGTTATGCCTTTTAGTGTAATCTGTAATATCTTTAAAAAGCTAGTCATATGAAAAAGTAAAGCTCGTCTAAAGTATAATGCCATTTCATTCTCATCAAACCAAATTTCAACTGTCAAATGTCATTCAATTTTAATTAATGAAATTGTTTAGGAAGGTATGTCATAAAAACTACTAATGATACAATATCGAATCCGCAGCGTTACCAACGTAAAGTGACCTAACACATTCAAATATTCATAAAATGAATTCCATTGTTACAAAATAGATAAAAACGTCACCAAAAGAGCAAGTCATTTTGACATCATTTAGTTTAAAAAATCTAGTCATTATTAGAAAAAAATATAAGGTTACAATGCAAGTGCGTTCTTTCAAGCGCGCGCTCGAACGGTCCGCTGACATTTGTCAATCAACCCCCATTGGCTGTCAGCTGTCAATGACAATAAATGGCGTCTCATACAAAGTTTTATGGCTTTTATTGCTTGAATTGTATGTGGAGATGATTAATGCAATCACTAATGCAAATCCTGTCGGCCAGAGCACGGACGCGTCATTGTATTTTGGATAGTTTTGTACTAAATTGATTTATTGTAGTTATGCAGTTTTGCCGTTGTGCCGTTGAGTTAACGACCGTGGGCGGTGTTGCGAAATTAATGTGGAATAGGGATTTTTTGGAAATTTCCTAAATGGTGGTCTATTGTGTGAAATAATTGATGTCGCTGTTGGTTCGACGCGACGTCGCGGTTGCCTGCATACAAATAACTAACCTACTACCAATATCCTTGCGATAGGTGTTCCTGATGCTGATATGCATAATTTTATAAAATTATATGTAAATTGACACCAAAGCATTCCAGAGTACAGCAGATATAAGTCGTCAGTTTTCGATTTTGTATTTGAATTTTTAAAATGATATACACACCTGATCATTTCGGCGAGCCGAATATTGAGCATTCACAAAAATGATTCATTACATATTACAAGGAAACGCTCTTGGGCACTGAACATTTCCCTGTATGTATCATACGCGATAGTTCATTACTTACTTACATAACTACTTAACTTTATAAAAAACATTTTTACTGAAAGAAACAATCTTCTGACCAATGTATTTAGAGAAAAGAAGTAATAGGGTACGTTCTCTTCAGCGCTTACTCAACAACTGGCATGTTAAATTTGAAACAACATAGATAGAATAACGTACCTGAGTACGTCCTTTCAGCATCTAAGTACAATTTCTGTCACAGCATGGTTGCTTGGAAGAGATCGCTCCGAGCGATAAGGTCGCCAATTTTTACACTTTTTTAGTTTTAATTTTTGTTTATTGTTGTTTTCTGTACAAATTTTTATACCAATAAAGAGTTTTCTATTCTATTCTATAGACAACAATTAACTTTACTGACGTACGTGGACTTAATAGGACCTAATTTGAGCTTTCCATTTTCGAGAAGCCAGTACCTTATCTTCCCTTTTCTTTAAATCAATGCTTCTGATGTATAATAATTACATTTTCAATAGTGCTACATTCAAAGGTAAACCTATTATATATTTCTGGTCAAAACTAATTTCTTATGATTTGATATTCAACCGGCTCCGGTCGAATTGCCAGGCACCACTATATTATAATAATGTACTATACACATATGTGTATAATAATATACACAGTGACCAAATTGTCATACGAAATGGGTGCCTTAATGAACAAATGTCTTTATATTTTATAAAAGTACGGGTAGTTTACACTTATTATATTTGACATAACTGTTAAAGAATCTCAACAAACTAGCGAGACAGTAAGACTAAGGTTCGTTCCTACCTTATTATTCATTATTAATATTGATTCTCTTATCTGGATGTCATTCCAATAATATTTGGCACAAAATAAGAGTTAACAGCGTTTATTGTGGTCTCCATCACGATCTGAGCATTGAGAATTCCTGAGAAAGGAAATAATATGTGTTCTATGTTAGAGCGAGGGTTTTGAAATCAATAGGTGCCTAGTATTCTTTTTGTTGCATTTTTGTACATTTGTAATCTTTTTTGTATTTCAAAGCACACATCTCCGGAGATAATAGGTACATATTTTAAACATAATATACACACATACAAAAAGTACAAAGTAAAAACATACGATACAACAAACAATAACGAGCGGTAGAATTTTCATGTAATGTCACAGAACAGAGAATAATGCTACGTATAGAATAGACACTCATCTACCCACCAATCCTTTCCTCACCCCGCCAGCGAGATTGAGCTCTCGACAAACCCCGCTTCGCTGGGAAATCACCTGACGCACACTCTTGCGTACATACAAAACTCCATGTGTGCAGTGTCTGTGTAGTACCTACTACATGCGATATAACTACCTAGTTATATCGCGTTTTTTGTATGAAATTGAGTCGAGTATCCGGGGTGTGGTTATGTATCAAAACAGTGCCATGTAATGTAACGTTCTTTTTAGCTTGATGCTGTGCTCGACTGAATGCTCGCGGTGAGTGTTCAAAACATCGAGCGTCGTGTTCGAAATTCGGTTCGATAAATTTAAAAAGCGACGAATGCTCGATATTCTGGTACAAACGCTTATAATATTAGTTTCCCCGCTAATCTCTTACCTTTTAATCCCCACCTGTCACAATTTCATTACGGCGAGATCGTCGGCGCCGCGTCAACGTCACGTCAACGTCACTTCAACGTCACGTCCGTCAGTGTCACGTCCGTCATTTACCTGCCACGGCTGCGAGTGACAGATTGTTAATTAGACTGTAACATAATGTGTCTTTGTGTCTGCAGTTTGGGTTTTATTTACGTGGTATTTTTGGATGTTTGTTTTAGTTATCACTAACACTATCGCCTCGGTGTCTCGCTCCTCGCTGCCTCGATGGCGTAGTGGGCACAAGCTCGACCCCGGGCTCGCGCCCGGTAGATGGCAATAGGCTCGCCCCCTATTACATGGGACCAATAACATAATGGCGGAATGCGGGTATACCTACTGTGGGACTGAATCCTGGGTACACCTGCCTACCCCTAAAAATATATATAAAGTGAAAATGTACGCTGTGATCAGTGAGGTGTTAATATAAGTAACTGCTATAAGCGTACAATAAATGAAAAGTTACGCGGCAATACTATTGAGTGATTTTATTATTATCATTATTTTATTATTTATAAGGGTTCCTTTTTTCCTTTTGAGATACGGAATCCTAAAAATAATGCCCATCCCATGGTTTCAACTACGGGCAGAATCTGGATATATTATGTACTTAGTCGATCGGCATGGTTTTGTGCGAGCGACAAGCTTATTAAATGTTTTCTGCGCTATAAGCAATTGTGCCAGCTACCACGTATGTATAGGTATGTAGTTGAGGCCAAGGTCAATCCTGTACATCCATCGTGACTCCTGGTTGACTCCCACGCTACAGATAAAGCCGTAATGCGGCGTTTTTGTCGTCGGCACCACTTGGGCTTGTTAAGCGGTTCGAGTGAGCGCCCTTTCGTGATGGAGGATTTGTAAGGATAAGACTCTGGAGGGAATATTACTGCAGATTTTCCAAGTGGTTCTATATTGTTTATCGGCTGAAAATTCAAGGTGAACAGGTGGATAAATGCATTTTGATGCTAATAAATTGAAATAACATTTGATTTCAGCGTTCTTATAGAAATTATTTACCCTCTAGAATTAATAGAATCCCTCTAGAATATTCTGCATACATTAACTTGTTACAAAGATTTCTAAACTCTACCTCCAGTGACATTATTTAAAAAAAATTACTTAAATACAGAAATTAAATAATTTCGAGTTTTTTATTTGTTTGTTTGTTTCACATATTATTATATTAATGCTAGTTGCCCTTATACTATGAATTTGGGTTAGTCTTAAGTCTTATTTAAATATTTACAACAAACCTTGAGTGCGAAGTCCTATAATAGTGAAAATGTGTAACTTCGTTAACGTTGACACTGAAACTTCGTTAAAGTTGTAAAAGAAGATGTTTTCTAAAGCACACCATCGCCGTTTACTATATTATATTATAAACTCTCTTTTTCCATTCTATGGTTGTCTGTAAGAAATTTCTTAAGGCGTTAAGACCACCGATTGTCTACCGTGTAATTTGTATTTATTGTTTATTTTTGGAGTGCAATTAAGTATTATTCTATTCTATGTGTACAACAGCCTCGTTGGCCATGTCAAACATTTGTGTGCATCATTGTGTGTCAAACATGTCTGTTTGATCTGTGTCTGGGTGTTATAAGTTATATCATAGTATTCTGTGGTTATATATAAGTATGTATATCAGTCATCTGGTTGTCATAAGTACATGCTTCTAGCTTAGTTTGGGACCAGATGACCGTGTGTGGAAGTTGTCCCATATTATTATTATTATAATAATACAAGAAGCAAGTCATCAAGAATGATAGTATCGTATCCTTACTATGCCACTGACACCACTATCACAAGTTCACGTTGTTTCTGACAATTGATTTATGTCAGTCAAGTCTCGTCACAGAGGCGACTGCGCGCGCGCATCTGCGCACATCACCCCCCCCCCCCCCTCGTTGACGCCTGAGTAAACATAGAGTATAATGTATAATATCTATACGAGTAGACTTTGATGTAAAACTGGCTGGTTTTCGATTTAAGGTGTTTGGGCCGATATCATTTTCCATACAAACTTTGAGCGACTAATGTCCATGATAGAAGACATATACTTTCTTCATATGTGTTTTGTTTGTAACAACTAATTATAAAGCGGCGTTTGACTAGCTAAACTAAAAATAATACGTTGTAAAACATAAATAATTACATAAAAAATGTAAATAATAAATAATTCAAATCTTCATTAGAAATTCCAAAATTCAGATAGATATTCTATTTGCCATTTTAAAACGTATCCTTTAGTAGTATAACTGGATAAATAAATAAATAATAATAATATGGAACAACTTCCACTCACGGTCATCTGGGCCCAAACTAGGCTACAAGCCTATACTATGGTAACCAGACACAGATCAAACAGAATGTTAATGCACTCAAATGTTTGACCTGGCCGGGGATCGAACCCGGGCCTTGCGGCACAGAAAGCAGTGTTACTACCATCGGTGCCCACGAGGCTGTCAACTGCTGTCTGAGGCTGAGACTTTAATATTCCATTTGGATGTTCTTAACTCTACGCGCACCGTAACAGATTACGTTACGGTGCGCGTACTGCCTGCAAGACCCTGGTTCTCTGGCGAAGAAAGTGTCTTTTAGTTTGTGAATGAAACATAGATTCACAAATATCGACAGTACAACGAGAAACCTGAAAAATATTTTTTGTTTAATTTATTGAGTTATGTCAAAATTCGTAGAAAAATGTTGTTATGATGTTGGCTGCTTGGTGCTTCGGGGTTGCTGGTGTTTTTAAGGTAACCCTGTATAGCTTTGAGCGACCAGAACTCTTTCAGTGACTCGACAATTCTGATCTCAGTAAGCAACAAAATAAAAAAATAAATAATGCGTCATTACGAATCCGAAGAAACTTTGTATCAAAAGATTAATTAGGTGTTTGATTGATTAATTCGATTATTGACAGGAGAGATTGCAAGTAATTGAAAGGGTATTAAAGGGTCCTTGGTAGTTTCAGATACGAGATACCTTAACGTGGAGTATGAATTAAGATGTAATTTATGAGGAAAATAATTGCGAAAACCTTGAAAATATACTAGGTGTTTGTCGGAAAATTATTCATAGTTAACAATTTTTAATATTATTATGAAAAGAAATGGTAAAAGGCTTTTTCCCGAAGGGTTAGACAAAGGTGTACTTGGACTCAGTCCCATAGTAGGTACACCTACATTTCGCCAGTATGTTATTGGCCCCATGTAGTAGGGGGCGAGCCCATTGACATCTACTGGAAACAGTTACAGACTCCGGGCCGTCATAGACATAATTCGTAATGTAAAAAGCCAATAACACTTTGCCTGACCTGGTGATTGAATCCGGGACCTCGTGATCGGCAGTTCCTATTATGTGGCACTTTAAAAAAATACTGGCATAGTTTGGGTGTCTCTACTATTTACTATGGGCATGGGTCTTGGGTTTACCCAAGACCCTTTCTCGAAGGGGTAGACAGAAGTTTACTTCTGTCTACCCCTTCGAGAAAGGCATGATGTTATGTTATGTTTGTAGGATAATAGCTTATATTACCTACCATCATATTTAGTATTTTTGGCACACCACTGACCAAATGAGATTTACGGCATCTCTTCTCCCTGCACGGTTGTCTGGAAGAGATCGCTCTTAGCGATAAGACCGCCAATTGTTACACTATTACTGTTTATCTATCAAATAGTTACCTAGTTAAATAGTATTAATTATTTTGAACCACAAGATTTTCATTTCAGTAGCTAACTACGTTTTCAAAGTAACCATTTGTTTTATTACTCTTTGGCCAAAAACATCAAAATCCACGTAAAGTCGGCAATTCATCATGAAAACTGAAATAGCTTGTCCCATGTTTGCGGGAGCTTTTTAGCAAAAAACGACGTTTTAAAAATTAATAAGCACTTGAGTTAAATTGTAACCATCTGTCTGTCTGTCTGTCTGTGTTCGGTCGTAAAGTGAAGATCGTCGTTGATTTATAACATTGATAATGGCTAAAAGGCTCGTGAGAATATTATTTTAAAGATGGTATAACTTAACAGAAAAGATTATTATAACATACATACATTCACGCCTTTTTCCCTAAGGGGTAGGCAGAGGTGTACCCAGGACGCAGTCCCATAGTAGATACACCCACATTTCGCCAGTATGTTATTGGTCCCATGTAATAGGGGGCGAGCCTATTGCCATCTACCGGGCACAGTTCCAGACTCCAGGCAGTTATTGAGATTATTCCTAATGGAAAAATCCAATATTTAAACACTGCCTGACCTGGGGATCGAACCCGGGACCTCTTGATTGGCAGTCGAGCATACGCCCTCTACGCCACCGAGGCAGTCATTATTAAGATCTATTATTAAGTCCATTATTAAGATTACTTATTACAAACGGAAAGCGTTGATTCAATTGTTTTTAATGTTGAACAATACAGTGGTGACCCCATTATTTTCTACACTTTTTTGGGAAGCTATGTCATTGTTATCGTCGGCCGGAAGACGTCCACTGCTAAACATAGGTCTCCCCATAGAATGCAGTCTGCGCGGTTGCTCGCCGTCCGCATCCACCGCGATCCTGCGATCCTGACCAGGTTAACGGTTATCGTTCGATCGCGTGAAGGGTCGGCCTACATTCCGTCTTCCGGTACGTGTTCCCCCCTTGAGAACCTTTCTTCCCCAACGGTTATTGGTTCTGCGAGCGATGTGGCCTGCCCTTTGCTACTTCAACTTGCATATTCTGCGAGCTATGTCAGTAACTCCCGTTTCTCTGCGGATCTCCTCATTCAGCATTTTATCTCGCAAAGAAACCCCGAGCATAGCTCGCTCCATGACTCGTTGAGCAACTCTAAGCTTATTCATGAGGCCAATAGCAAAGGACCACGCGTCTCAGTGCCATATGTCATCACTGGCAACACACACCAGTCGAAGACCTTCAGAACTGTCTTCAGACTGGGGTATTTTGGATCTTGGTGATGCCTTAAAACATAATATTATTATTAATGGGTGATCCATTGGCGAGTAAAACCGTTGGAACGTCAACGAGCCGATGAGCCAAAGCTATAAACCGTTAATGGAGCACCTATAAGACCGCGGTTTTAAAAGTGCTTTTTGAATTTATCTGAACATTAGATAAATTGAAATTAAACAGCGATTCACTCAATTTTAATACTAGGAATAAAGATAAATTTGCTGTACCTAGCTTTAGACTAGCTAAAACAAATAAAAAGTATTTTTAGGGAACTCCGTACATTTCTATAATAAAATCCCAAAAGCTCTCCAAAAGCTAACTGGGCTCTCAGAGGGTAAATTCAAAACCTGTATAAAATTGAATTTGTAAAGAAAGGCTAATTATTAAATTAAAGGCTTAGTATTAACCAATACATAGAGGACAAAAATGCCTGTAAACTTCTGCATAGCCACCACCTTACAAGCCAACAAATGTAACCAAACAAAAATTTGTAAAACTCGCAGTTGAAAAAAAAATCCTTTCAAGATTCTTGTGCGTTCTTCTTGTAGAGGTATATATTATTTCCGAAAGCACAGTAGATTCTTAACAGTAACTAGTTAGATTCTTTATTGATATTACTGATATTATTGATTGACGTTTAAATGTCTTTTTAAGACTTATATAAATAAATTTTCTTTAACTTTGAGTTTGAGAGAGTAGGTCCATATCAGACCCATGGTACCTTTAGAAGACACTCCCGTAAGTGCCGGGATAATAAATTCTAACTACGACAAAGGAGCAAAAGACTTTCCAAACATCCCCCTAAATAGATACTACAGGTCATGTCAGAGGCGAATTTGAAACTCTGACATGACGGTGGGTGGACTAGAGGAGATGAGGGAGCCAAATTAACGTCCGACCTTTGGTAATCAATATCAATGTAAATTGAGACTAAAAGAGTTGAGAGTCACCACTATAATGGCCCCGTGCTTACTTTTGTATAAAACAAACTTAATACTTTGGCCTAAGTCATGAGATTAAGCTTTTCTGAGCTGATATTTACATAAATTCTTTGGTCCTTCTTATTTTCTTCTATGAGGTGCCTTAGATGGAAAAACACGTAGGCTGCCTACCTTCTAGTGTTTAAAGCGCAGCATGCAGCATGGTAGTAACGAATAGGATCTTAATATATAAAGATCACTCGGGTTACTATAAAAACTTCTGTCTTGATATTAAAACACCATAGTTACTTAAAAGTAACGAATTGTTAGGTATGGGGCGGCTACAAGGGTGAGTCGTTGTATATTATAAATATATCAATTATTGTTTTTTAAACTATATTAAAAATTAAAAAAAAAAGATGAGAAATAGCCTAATTCAAATGAATTAATATTAACACGTTTCCTGTCCACGACTCCATTCGGAGTCGCAAATTGACTTCAGTCACAATTCCACGCACTTATATGGAGTCGTCAAACCCATACATTTTCAATGAGAAATATTGGACTGGACGTGTGAGGTTAGAGTTGGATTTTGGTTTAGACTTGTGAGTTGGTAAGTTTTTTTACAAAAATACGAGTGCACGTGACAGGAAAGAAATGACCCTTGTATGAGGGACTGTGAACGTGTTAAAGCCGCGGTTGGCGATAGCTTGGTCAGCGCCACAGAACAGATAATAATACTACGTATAGAATGGACACCGTCATCCGCCCACCAATCGGGCTTTCCTCACCCCGCCAGCGAGATCGAGCTCTCCACGAGCCCTGCTTTGCTGGGAAATCACCTCACGCACACTCAAGCACGTGTACAAAACTTCATATTTTATATGTGCAGTGTCTGTGTAGTAGTGCGGTTTTTGTATGGGTTTGAGTCGAGTGTTCGGGGTGTGTCAGCGCGCAACCTCATCCGTGATTTTTCCTACCAGAGCGTTATCCGCTTCCTCTCATGCCCCACACCGCAACCTACCCTCGCCGGTTTCGTGCACACGTCAGTCATGACCCATCAATCACTGTTCAAAGCGCCTCTACCACTCATATTTCAGACCCACCCCTCAATAACCTTCACCCTTAACACCTCAACAATACAGTTCAATTTCGCACAGAAAATAACAATTTTTCAATCGATTAAGTGCTGTACCGGTTAATGAGTCGAACGGTCATGAGGTATGGCTGTGAAAGGAAATTAAACTTTTGGAGGAATCGGCTTACAATATTGTGTAATGGACTTTACCTAGACCAGAATTCGGGTTGCCTACAGGGCTTTGACATTTACCAGACTTATAATATAGGTAGTCTAATTTCTTATCAGTGATTTTGGTCATCAACTTAAACGCACGACATTACAATGAATTAAACTATTTTGGAAGTTCACAAACATTTTATCGCTCATGCTAGTTTTCAATCGAAGTTTAGGTTTCATTCCCATGTTTTACAGTCTTAAGAGGATACATGAGGGGTGATTTTTCCATACAAACGTATACCCGTGTTTCCTCCCTAGATAACTGCGTAAGAGCAATGGCTTTTTTTTAATAAAATCTAGGTCTTCAGTGAGCATGTCCCTGTTATTTTCATTTTTCTACAAACTCATAGTGAAATGAAATATGAACCTTTAAAAAACTAATTTAAATTCTTAATTTAGTTTTAAATTCTTTGTCCCTCAGGTTTCCCGTTAAGGCGCGGTGCTAAGCAAATTCACCCTCTCACTCACACGTACGCACATTTTTGAATAAGATATAAAAAAAATACTACATGTAATTACGTAAAATAAAGACAACGGGAACTAGAAAATAACAATAAAAAGATTCAGTAAATAATCCAATTTAATCCAAAGTTTTCAGTGCCTCTTTATTTTTCCGAGATTTTTTCTTTGTGCAGTTTTTTTATACGTGAAAGTATACTGACTTTCAAAAATAAATTCGTCGTCAGTATGTTCGACTGCAGCTTCGTACGAGCAAAGTTCGCGCGAACTCTGGATGATCGTTAAATCGCGTTCTATTAGAACAAAGCCTGAATTTTAAGGTCGCTCTGTGACCTCTGACACGAAGGACACGACTATCGCTCATGACTACACGACAGCCGAAATCAACAGTTTTATCGCTCCGTTACGATTTCAGTGCGTTTCCTGTGGAAGACATTGAAACTGAATATGTTACTATTAAGTAGGTTTGTAGATAAATCTAATTTGTTAATATGAGTAACACTTATTATAACTTGTAATTTACATATTATCGTATATAGTTTGATGCTCTGTATTAAGGACTCGTAAACTCTAGGAGGCGGCGAACGGTATAAGTACTTTGGAATAAAATATGATAAAAATCCAAAATATAGGTATTTTTAAATATAACTCCAAATTATTAGTATTGCCTCGGTGGCGTAGTGGGCGCATGCTCGACTGCCAATCAAGAGGTCCCGGGTTCGATCCCCAGGTCAGGCATAGTGTTAAATATTGGATTTTTCCATTAGGAATTATCTCAATAACTGCATGGAGTCTGGAACTGTGCCCGGTAGATGGCAATAGGCTCGCCACCTATTACATGGGACCAATAACATACTGGCGAAATGTGGGTGTATCTACTATGGGACTGAGTCCTGGGTACACCTCTGCCTACCCCTTCGGGAAAAAGGCGTGAATGTATGTTAAGTTGTTATTAGTATTTTAGACCAAAATATAATTAAGTACCTAAATAAACTAGTGTCTTATTCCGAATAACGTTATTACATGTTGGAAATATTATGCTCTGATTTTAAATGAGTTACTATTACGTTTGTTTTGGAAATTCTCCGGTCGCCGGCCCGCCGATAAACCTGCGGCATTTTTTTTATATGTTTTTGTATGCATGTCGCAAACGACATGATTCTTGTGAAATTTTGTCGCTGACATCGCCTGATTCTTTCGGTTATAGCGGCTTAGATGTGATAAGAGTCCCTTTAATGTCAACAAAGGTTGAAGTTCACCATTTCAATCTATCTCAAAACGTTATTTAATAAGTAAGTGGCAATAGGCTCGCCCCCTATTACATGGGGCCAATAACATACTGGCGAAGTGTGGGTGTATCTACTATGGGACTGAGTCCTGGGTACACTTCTGCCTACCCCTTCGGGAAAAAGGCGTGAATGTATGTTATGTTAAGTTGTACACCTCAGTCGTTTAATGTTTTAACTCTCCTTTCCCAGGTTGTCTGTAAGAAACTGCTTTCTTGTGTTTTTAATTTGGTATGCAATAATTATATTATTAGACTAGTGTATGAACAGCGGCTTTGCCCGCTAATTAAATTTATTATATTGTAATTAGGAAAGTTTTATACACAAAACTTTGACGCCCTTTTTGGACCCCTTAGAATATGTATTTTCAAAAATCCTTTCTTAGCCCACGTCCAGACAACGAAAACAACCTACATTCCAAGTTCCATCTCTCTAGGATCAGTGGTTTGGCCTCTGCGTTGCATGCTAGTCAGTGAGTCATTTAGGATTTTATATATTGATTCTATTACCAATATTCTAATTACAAGACAAGACGTTCCACCATCAGGAATAGCTACAAATAGTCAAAGACATCAAGCTCAATAAACAACCTCATCTCTAATTAGTCGCCATCAAACACACCGGCGAAAACGTCCAAAACGTCCGTCCGCCAGAAATACCCGTCGGTCAGAAATACTCCGCCATTTCATGTTACTCGTCACTGTCACTCACAGGTTTCTGATTTATATGACATCGTAGGGGATTCATATTAAATATACGGGGTTACTGTAATAGGCTAGAACCCTATTATTTTGCCAGTTATTCATCCGCCAAGCAGTAATGTGCAAACATTACTGTGTTCCGATATGAAGGGCAATGTTACCAGCGAAATTACTGGGCATGATGAGATTCAACAACTCATATCTCAGGGTGACAGGCGCAGTGCAGTGCCGCGCAGAATTTTAAATTTTAAAACACTGGGTGGCACTGCGTCTGTTAAGGGCAATCATGATGCTTACCATCAGGCATTTGATTTGCTCGTCTTGTCACTCACTATCATAAAAAAAAACATGGGACCACTAACATACCGGCGAAATGTGCGTGTACCTACTATGGGACTCAGAGGTGGGTACACATTCGGGAAAAAAGCGTAATGATACACTAAGTAACAGAAGATGCCTGAACCGTTGATATGCCTTGATATAATAAGTAGCCAACTCTACTTCCTTAACAAAAAATAACAAATTACATTAATAAATAAATAAGTAGCTAACCTACAGTTTAGTGAATCAATACAAAATCAGTAAACAATCTAAAATAAGAAGAAAAATTTCACCCACGGATGGGATTTGAACCACGCACCCTCCCGCACCGTTCCGCGTTGTGGGCACTCTACCACTTGAGCTACCGTGGAGGCACTAGTCACCGGAGAATTTGTTCTTTCTCTCTACCTAACATACTATAAGTATACAATTAATACTATAGGTATTTATCTATACGGAAGCTTAAGTGGTAGATTGCCCACCACGCGGAATGGTGCGTAGGGTGCGTGGTTCAAATCCCGCACGTGGTTGAAATTTTTCTTCTCATTTTCTCATACAATCGTATATCAAGTGTTTAGACCGCTTCGTCTATAAAAATATATATATTACAAAATCAATATATATAATGTTAACAAAAATACACTTTTGCAAAAAAAAAACCTAAACTGAAAATAAACCCTAACCTACCGCACAGTGGTTCTAAAATAACCCTTCTGTGACACGAGCAGTGTACCGGCGGCCTCTGATCGATCGACGTGAGTGTATGAGGAACGGACGTCGCCGGCGATCTGTCATCGTCATTACTCGCGAGGGCTTGGACAAAAAGGGGAGTTTGCAGGTGGGATATTTTGTCTTCGGTTAGGTAACTTTATAATATTTTAGAAGCATTGTTATATTCGTTTGCTAAAATTACTCTTTATTACAAAGAAAAGGCATTTAATGTCTCTGCGATGATATTTTATTCGGTTTTAACCCAAGCACAATGTGATTCAAGAGGAAGGTTTTACTTTAAGGGTTCATTAGGATTTTTTGTACAAAAAGTCATTGGCGTGTGCAATAATATAATTATGTAACAGAAATATATTCCTTGCTGCACGTGGAAAGCCGGGCAATCGACAGTTAGGGTTTTCTCAATTTAAAATCATTAACATAAAAAAATAATGTTGCAAATACATAAAAGGTTAGAAAATTTCATAAATCCTATCACAATTAATTAACGTTCGTAATAATCTGAGAGATTCAACATGAGATAACTGACCACTGAACTCGATTGAAACGCAATATAAATCAGAATTTGAATGATCCCCCATAATTTCATCTTCCGCTATCTAACAAAAATCGATATCCACACAACTGCAGGATTTACGACCGTGCAAATTTATTGCACTGAAATCGCATATAATTTGATTAATGACTGTGTCACGGTTTTTTGGTCCGTCTTTTGTAGAGTTAGAACCAGTGTGCGGGTGATAATGGACACATGTCCTGTCATCCATCAGGACCCGGGACGGAGGGGACAGATGCCAGTGGACGTTTGTTTTCAAGTGCTTTCGATCCTCAACTATATTTATGGAGGTACGCTAATATACACTGACGAGACATTTTAACGGGTAACTGACTAAATTTCAAGAACGAATAGAATAGATCATGGTACTTTTTTATAATACAGACCAGTTTGAAATGTTATTAATAAATACATATTGTTTTATTTAATCAATATTGTCACATTAATAATAAAATAAAATAATGTCAGTAAAACTAAATAATAAAATTTAAGTTACAATCAGTAACATCGTGGTTAATCTGATCAGGCGCAGTGCAGTGCCGCACAGAATTTTGAATTTTAAAATACTGGGTGGCACTGTGTCTGATATGGGCAATCATGATGCTTACCATCAGGCATCTGATGAGCTCGTCTTGTACACTCACTATCATAAAAAAAAAAATCTACAACAAGCCTGGTTGGCTATTCCCGTTCACAGTCCCGTGCACCCCTACGTATTATTAATATGTATTTTTATTTCTTACATTTGAAACTCCATCCGAGACATTTGGACATTTAGATAAAGCCTAATATCTAAATTATTTGCAGTGTATACCTGCCTAATGGACTTTAAGACTATGTTGTGGAGTCTATAGAGTTTTTTTACATTTAATTAATGAATGTCATCTAAATTAATTTATGTAGCTGCATCTGGCCATGCACTATTTTTGCAAATACTTCAAAATAAGGTGACAACCCAACGGGTTTGGGTTCGCTAGGGTTATATGTACCGGAGTATTACAGTCCTTGTAGTGGTACTTGTAGTGGTAGGCCTCTTTTGTAGGGGGCCGCCTGGGGAAGTACCACACCTTTGCCAGTTATTCATCCGCCAAGCAGTAATGTGCAAACATTACTGTGTTCCGGTTTGAAGGGCAATGTTACCAGCGAAATTACTGGGCATGACGAGATTCAACAACTAATATCTCAGGGTGACAGGCGCAGTGCAGTGCCGTGCAGAATTTTGAATTTTAAAACACTGGGTGGCACTGTGTCTGATATGGGCAATCATGATGCTCACCATCAGGCACCTGATTTGCTCGTCTTGTCACTCACTATCATAAAAAAAAAAAAAAAAAAGTCGTAGCAGGTGCCGTCAGCACCAGCTGTTCTATCGTCTTATGACTCGGACTTGTTATGCTCGAAATGCTCCTAAGCAGCGAGCGATATAACTCTCGCAGGTTTTATTTTTGTCATAGTACCCAATTAAGGATGAGAGCGTTTTGGTAAAATACTATAAAGTTTACTTCTTGTATAATAAGTTAAATTTTTTTTTTTTTTTTATGATAGTGAGTGACAAGACGAACAAATCAGGTGCCTGATGGTAACCATCATGATTGCCCATATCAGACACAGTGCCACCCACTGTTTTAAAGTTCAAAATTCTACGCGGCACTGCACTGCACCTGTCACCCTGAGATATGAGTTGTTGAATCTCGTCATGCCCAGTAATTTCGCTGATAACTTTGCCCTTCAGACCGGAACCCTACACATTACTGCTTGGCGGATGAATAACTTACAAAGGTGTGGTACTTCCCCAGGCCCCCTGCAAAAGAGGTCTACCACTTCAGAAAGCATGTAGAAGCAGAAGAATGTAGCAGAAAATATGTGGCACAAACCAGCCCCGCTCGTAGCACCCGTGGACGAGATGACGCAAGGAGGTAGAGTAGGTACCAGCGCCGAGATTAGGTGTTATATTAGCTCATATTATTAGATATTTTCTTTTTTATGGTGTGCGTCCAAAGAAACGATAGCTTCTTGGAACAGGTATTTTGGACTGATTTGTGTGATTGTTCTTTCAATCGAGTGTCAATGTCTTCGGAACACGATTATCACTCGTCATCGAATAAAATAGTATCTTTATCTAAAATATAATTATTATCTTTATCAACTTTGGACAACACTGGAAAATTATAATATACTTCTCACTTAACACGTATTATCCTTACTGTCTAGATCTATCATTATAATGTCACTATTCCTAATAATAAATGTTCTTGAGGATGCGTTAACATTTTCTTATTATATTTGGCATTGATTTAAAGAAAAGGAGAGATAGTGTCCGTTCTCCCAGCGCTTACTTAACAACTGGCACGTGAAATTTGCTCAGTGTGCAGTTTACACAGTGCAATATTATAATAAACAACAAAGATAGAAAGACGTACCTAAGACAGAAGTGCGACCGAAACAATAATATTAGTCGCTAGTACAACCCTCCTTTACTGAGGTTCGTGGACCTAATGGGACCTCATCACCCCATTTCTTTAAATCAATGCCATTAGGCATTAGTTTTGAAATTGCAAGTAAATTCTTTTGAAATTCATGGAGCATACCTACCTACTAAGTTAAAAAAAAACGTGTTCATCGACTTTTGACTTTTATACTGACTCTACCTAACACCAAAACGTGTTCATCGACTTTTGATACTGACTCTACCTACCACCAAAACGTGTTCATCGACTTTTGATACTGACTCTACCTACCACCAAAACGTGTTCATCGACTTTTGATACTGACTCTACCTAACACCAAATTCTCTTTTTACTCAATTTTATCAAACATTATAAAACAACTTTACCAGATCTACACTCGCCTGGTTCAAGACGCGAGCTCTCGGCGACTCGACAGTCAGCACTCGGCACTCGGTAGACAAATGACAGGGCGTAGAGCGACATCCATCCACTTATTACGGTAACCTGAAGTAAATCATTTATTGCGAGCCCAATCTCCGCATTTACTTGACGACCGGGTCACGGGGCGCCATAATTTGAAAGCTTGCGATAGCGGCGCCATGTGGTCCCTTGATCCTACTTGTGAAGCAAAATATTTGCTGCGTATTTGCAATTGAAGATAACATTGAGTTTCACTATCTGGATACGTATCAAATCTTTAGTGTGACCAGATGACAAAATAACATGTGACAATGTTTTGAGATTAATCAACTCGGTATGTCCAGTCCTCCGTGTCGCTGATGACATACCTTTGTAAACTTCCCAACTATAAACTTTAATATTAGAATTTATTGAAAAATATAATTTTATTAGCTTATCTAGCAATCAATCCAAAAGCATAATTTAACGAAGTAAAACGAATTTTCACAAACAATGAATAAAATAAGAACAAGATTAGAAAATGGAGCTTTGAGTCTGGGCAAATAGGTACATGTTATATAAATTATTCATTATTTTCGCAAATAAATCTAACACTTAATCCGACAAACCACTTAGCACTGTAGCACTGACAAAAAAATATATATTCAAATTGACCTTTTTATTCTCCCAAGTTCACATTTAGGACACAACAAAAACTTTAAAGTCTAATGTCAATAAATCAATATTCCGAATCGATTCGATTAATAACAAACTACGATCCCTCATAAATAAACGATTGTAATTAAACAAAAACAAAGAATTATTTCATATTTCATCCGTTATAAAGGAGAGTTCACATCTTTCGATACGTTGCGTGTCTTAGACGTAGCGTAGTCAAATAATAGTAATAGTAATTTACTTACGAAAATTAAATATTTTGCATTAATTTTACTATTAGTATTGAAAGCCAACGTCAATTTTCGTAATTATCTTTACGTGCAAATACAGCACACTGATGCACGAAAAATAATATTATGTACGATATAGATACTGAAACACTTAGTTATTGTACAAATTAACTTTATTTGCGCTCTTTTATATCGCAGTAGAGTGCGATACAATAGATGTTGCACTTCTTGTCACACAAGCATGCAGTCGAACTTCAATTAATCTCAATATAGTTCTGTTGCACTTGTGATAATCGCACATACATTTCTCGCGGTGACGTAGCGCACTCCTAGAGAATATAACGTAAAAAATACAGTTAATCTTTAGCTAGTAAAAGTGGCTACGTTATAACTGACCTTCATACGGAAAGTAGTAAGTATAAAATATTTGTAGGTACGTCCAAAATGTAGTTCCAACATATTTGATAAGTTAGTACTCTTACGTGCTTAACATGCTACGTATCGCTAGATGAGAACACTCCTTGAAAAGATGATTAACAGCGCGTAAATCAAACTATCCATCTCTGCCGTAAATTGTGGGAATGACGTCACGATCCATGGCCCCAGGGTATGGGGAGGGGGCTGCGGCATTCATTAATTTGATGATATAAAACAAAACGTCATTTTAATTAGTCGTCGTTACTCGGTGACAGACAGCGCGGTTTCGCATTTGTGTACAACTAGGGCAGGTCGGAAGGGTCCCTGAAAATATACGGATAGGAAAACTGTTTGCTTTTGCCATTCATTCTTCGTAAAAAGCTCACATCTCGTAATTTATTTTGTTTTTAATCATTATAATATTTAATTTTATTGCCTCCACAAGGTGGACAGACGATCTTAAAAAAGGCTGCAGGAACACGCCGGAGCAAAAGGCAGCTTCTAGGTGTAGTTTCATAAGTCTGGCAACATGGAAAACCTGTCAAATTTTGCAGATAGTATTTATTTATTCCTTAAATTTAACGGTTTATAATTATATTTATAAAAAGTCGTGAAAAATTACTAAAACGCGTCGATATACACCACAAATTTATTTAAAACATTATCTAATGCAATTCATCTTCCTGTCCATTTTAGATTTATTATCCTCTAAAGGTTTATTTTTCTTAATTTAATTATATTAGCTATCTTATAATAATTTAATCAAAGCTGAGAAATGTTCAGTAAACTCGCAATGATGATGATATTGAAGTGGGGGTATATAGCATATATAAATTACTATATTATTTTTTCATTTGTAAATAATATGTATTAATATTTTAATTCATTTTAAGTTTTGGTTTAGTTAAATGATTCGTACATAAACTCAAAATGAATGTTAGTATTCATTCGATACAGAATAATAAATTAGCGTGTGGTCCAGAACAGTTATGCCTTTTTATTTCGGATCTCCCCGCATCCCGCATCCCGCACCCCACACCTCACGACCTGGCGACCCTGCCGTGATGTGGCGTGGGGATCATGATCATCATCACCATAAATATCCTCATGGATATTTCTTTACAGGCTGGTCGATATTTTTTGTTAAAAGCATCACTTACTTACCTGTAGCAATTACGTTTCAATTACACATTTTCATAAAACACAATAGTAAGTACTCTGTTAATTGAAATAATTGCTAATATCAAAATAATAAATCGAGCCCACATCGCTTTTTCTTTCAAACGAAAACCTACCCGTATTTTCCATCACCTGTAGCAACTCAAGGATTTGACTGACAGCGTATCCATCTCCTTCTGCCAACCTATCTCAGGCCTCCGTTACATTGCTGCTTTAGTACAAACTTTCAAGCAAGGTAACTGTTCATAACCAGCAATGTATTTCAATGTCGGTAGGGTTGTCGCTCCGCCGTGTGATGGCGACGAATGATGTCATTAGGATGATTAAGGCGAGGCTTCACCGGCGAGACGCGCGCTGAGTGATTCGGGGACAGATTAAGATGCGGTCGTTGTGTACCGGGCTTTATGGCCGGTGATTAATATTTTGTTAGACGCGCGTGTTGTAGGTCGCGGTATTCGTTTGGCGCCCCCTTACTATCTTTTGCCTTACCTTGTACAAAGGGTACGTGATTAATATGTGTTAGTACATAATGATAATATTTATCATGTAGGTACTTATCACTACGGATAGATACGCTAGTAAAGCTTGACAGAAAAGTCTAATGAAACTATTTTTTTAAAGTAATAGTCTTGAAAATTGTTTTTATTGTTTTAGAATACAGTGGTGTCACCATTATTTTCTACTCTTTTTTGTCTATATATACTACAGACCGCGTCACGGTTTAATAGCACTCGGCAATAGTGGTGGGAGGCTTTGCGCAGGTGTATTGGTCTAAAAATTTAAAAATCTATTTCTGCGCATTCAAGGTCAGCGCTATTAAACCGTGACGCGACCTGTTTTAAGTGCTATTGACACTTAGATTTTTTATAGGCTGGCATGTCGCCTATGGCTTTTTGAATTGTTTCTATAATAATAGGTATAGGTACAGTATTTATATGGCATAGAAAACAAATCTTAGATATAAGTTGGTAGCTGTACCTACTTGGTATAATATTACATTGTTTTCATTTTTCAATAAATGCTCTCATCCTTTAGATAAAAAAAAAATATCACTTGTACCTATAATATTTGTAATAATTATGAAGGCCGTGGAGTTACCGGCTTTAGAATAGTGCTCCACCCTCTCTACCCGTGGTTGCCGTAAGAGCCGGCTAAGGGTTAACAGATCCAGAAGACGGGCAGCAGCGTCCTCTGCATGAAACCATCGAGCTGCTCGACAACCCGCCTACCAAGCGTTTCAAGTATTGACAAACCCCCCCTTTATGGGGAGGCCTATTTTCTGTAGTGGATTACCAACGGCTGAAATGATGATGATGATTTAGAATAGCTGATCTAGACTCTAGACACCGTATGCCCGCCATAATATTATTATAGAGGTAAGTTCACAAGGTAAGAGTTTATAGTTTAACTTTTTTTTTGTGCCTGATGGTAAGCATCATGATTGCCCATATCAGACACAGTGCCACACAGTGTTTTAAAATTCAAAACTCTGCGCGGCACTGCACTGCGCCTGTCACCCTGAGATATGAGTTGTTGAATCTTATCATGCCCAGTAATTTCGCTGGTAACATTGTCCTTCAGACCGGAACACAGTAATGTTTGCACATTACTGCTTGGCGGATGAATAACTGGCAAAGGTGTGGTACTTGACCCCCAGGCGGCCCCCTGCAAGAGGCTTACCACTACAAAAGTGTCGTATTTCCATATTTTTATACAACGTGCTTAGATAAAGGTGTAGTAATACTTAAGGGGATGTACTTATCTACCCATCAAACTGAACAACTTTCAAAAGAAAGAATTGCGAAATTCGAGAAAAAAAATTCGACTTTTCATATACTTAAAATCAGAGGATCAGCTGATCGGTGAATTTGTACGGGATTTAGAATTTTTTTTGCGAATTTCAAAATTCTTTTTTTTTTCAAGTTGTTAAGGTTCACGGGTAGAACACCCCTACTTCTAAGTACCATACTTTATTTTATAATACTAGCTGTTCCCCGCAGTGTTACCTGCGCAGGCATCGTTCCCACGGGAATATCGAGATAAAAAGTATCCCCATGTGTTATTCCGGGATCTAAGGTACCTACATACCAAATTCAGGATAGTCGGTTCAGTAGTTTTGGCGTGAAACAGTAACAAACATCCATCCATTCATCCTCACAAACTTTCGCATTTAAAATATTAGTAGGATTTGAAAAAAAAAAAACTAAAATAGTATAAATAAGTAGGTGGTATTGTTTTAGCTCTAACTACAGCGCAGTAACATCTGTGTTTAAGGGATTAAATAAAATAAGCATTTCAAGTATGTAACATATATATTTCTTTGAGCTTTTAATTGCATTTTGAAATACAACATAAAATATTAAATAAGATTATTAAATTTGGTAAAATCAATTATTTCAACACCATTTTTTAAGAATGAGCAAAAATCTCTCATCAGAGCTAGCGTATACATCAATATTTGTCGTATGTTTCATTATTATCGTTAAAATGATACTTCTCATTAAAATTACAAAATGTGACGAATATTCGCGATGGGCTTTTTTCCTTAAAATAACTCTCAACATCAGTACACAGAAATATTGGAAAAAGACTATTTAAACTTCAAAACTCGCAACTCGAATATTACGTCACAATTCGCTTCATAATTATTTTGATATCGTCCGACCTTACATTAGACAGTTTACAATATTTATTATAATTAAATATAAAAGAGTTTTTCACTCGCAAGTACCGTATATACATCATCGTATAACTGTTGTTACAAATTGGAAGATATCTCTCAGTATATCAGAATGTCTAAACGTATACGATTGTAATCGTTCCTTTTCAAATAAGAAGAAAAAATGTATATATGTATATCACTTTTACAAGGTTCTCCGACTTACCGATGCGCAAGTATAATGGTATACAAGTTTTCACAGACGTCGTTATCTAATATTATGTACTTAACACTATATAATAAATAGCATCCTCGCAGTGAGAGCGTACCTATAGCAAATGTTACACTAAAGAGATTGTATTATATTGCATTGAGTCGAATTGTATATATATATATATATATATATGAATGTATATGTACAACACGAACAGAACCGTGCGAGATTGAATCCCCGAGATTATAGCGTCGATCTCCGATTCATTAAAAACAATTCAAAATATACATAAAATAAACTAAAAACCACATTTAACCTTAACTCTGATTTACATAAAAATTAAGTAACACAAAAATGATATTGCAACGTTTTGTATAAATACTGAAAATCAACGCCTCGACTACACGAGCAGTCTGATCAACCGCAGCTCGCAGCGGCTGGTCGCTCACAATCCCATGCAAAAGGCGAATTGCAATTCAAATTACGAAAGTAATTATACATTATTTTTAGAATTATTAGCAAAAAATATACATTTACAAAGAGATCGAATCGAACTTGTATGACTTAATGTGACTTATATTTACAATTTATCGAAATGGAATTACAACGTAGTGTGGAAGATAAGCCGACCAACAACCGATCACCTATAGGCAATATTTTCAAAATATTTTCTTATATCTAAACGAACGTAATACGTTTGGCGTATACTTAAGTCGCTAGTCGTTAATTACACTAACCGAACTATGCGGTGAACTCTAACAATAATTACCTAAATAATTAAATTGGCAAAGAGTTTCGAAATACTTAGCGTCGCCGCGGCGACCTAACCCTAGCAAGGTTTAACGTAGCGGGATATGATATCATCACAACAGATGGCGGCAGCCTCCTCACTCACATCTCACTCGCACAGGCAGAGGCGAGCTCTCTCTACACGTACTTGCTGGACAACTGCTTCGCTAGCTCTGTGTACTTGAGGAACTTCGAATGAGGACTCTCATCGAACGACTGCGAGGGGCTGCGTGGGTCCTGCGGCGAGGCAGCCGTGGAGCCTCCACTCTTGTGAGCGCCGGGAGATGCCGGCCCCACCGGTGCCTTCATAGGAACTGGCTCCGGCAACGCACCGTCCTTCACAAAGTGCATCTTGGACAAATGGTGTCTGTACGCACCCTTCGATATGAAAGGCGTGTCACAAAGCGCACACTTCATGATGGAATCGGTGACAACTGCGTCGTTGCACGCCCAGCTGAAGGTGAGGATGCTGGGTGGACCGGCTGGGGATTGCGCCGGTGCAGGCGCTCGGGACGGGTTCGTCTCGGTCTTATCGCACAACTTCTGTAGAGCTGCAAGAGGATGGCTGCCGCCGCGGCGGGACGAGCTAGGCTCGCCGGAGGACCCACCACCAGCTAGATTGTCGAACATAGAAGATAGTGCTCCCAGACTCGAGGCGGGCTTACGTTCCGAGCTGGGCGTATTCACTGAACGGTCGCTGGA
This sequence comes from Hemistola chrysoprasaria, assembly GCA_947063395.1. NCBI lineage: Eukaryota > Metazoa > Arthropoda > Insecta > Lepidoptera > Geometridae > Hemistola > Hemistola chrysoprasaria. The sequence continues at coordinate 968,293 of OX346713.1, read as the reverse complement.
TGGACTGGCAGCCGGGCTCGGACCCTCGCTCTCACGTTTCGGCACCGCAGGCTTGATATCATCCTCGGTGGAACTCCCCGGCCTAGGCGGCTCCTCCTCGTCCTCGACTTCAGTCTTGACGCGCACTGGCGGCTGACTACTCAGATCTACTCCATTTTCGCGGTCTTCGTCTTCTATCTCTTTTTTTATCCGAACCTCGGCGGGGCGGTCCTCCGAGGCCGGAGTTTGCGAGCCGCGAGTATCAGGAGTAGTCCGCGGAGTCATGTGGTAGGCGTCCAGCTTCCTGTCGGGGGTCAAAGAATCGACCCTACTACCGCCACGCTCAGACATCGAGCTAGACTCACTACCGCTGCGCTCGCGCCGGCCGTAGCCTTGATGGTGGTAGCTGCGCAACATGTTCATGGTTTGTGGATCTACTAGCGGTTTAGTATAGTCTACACTCTCATCTATGCCTAATCTTTTCAAAATACTAGAACCGATCGGGGCATGGGAGGCCCCTCCCGGCATACCGGGCACAGAATGGCGTGATCTAGTATCGAAACTTTTTTCTATTAATTGCTCTATAGCATTAAGCACGGAAGGCGATGAGCTTTTTTCGTTGCTAACGTTTGGATCTTTGGAACTCGGGGACGAATCGTTAACAGAGGACGGCGAGCGGTGGTGAGTGGAACCAGGCGAGGGTAACTCCTCGTTGATGCTCTTGCGCCCATCGCGTCCCGTGGGAGTGATATGACCGGGCATATCCGGAGGGATAACATTATTGGAAAGCAGCGCGCTCTTTAGAAAATTTCGTTGACTATTTGACATCGGCGCACCTATACATTGCCTAATATGCTCGACGAATACAGCGGTCTCGATTTTATCGCCGCATTTTTCGCAAGTGATCCGGCTACCGCTACCGAAATCCCTAATCGGTTTACCCATCGGAACCCCATTGCCTTCCCCATTTTTGAACTCGTGTTGTGCTCTCTCCAGTTCGAGCAGTTTGCGAACTGGTAATGATTTTTTTCGTTTTTCGCGAGTCTGACGTCTTCTACCCCCGCTCTCTGTTATCGAACGCATTATGTGTTCTTTGTAATGAGAATTTTTAACCATATGATTGCTTAATTCCTTCAATGAACTAAATGCTTGATCACAAACCTTACAAGTAAGGACTGCGCTGACGTGGCTGCTGGTACCGGTAGGTGGCGGCGCCGCATTGTTAGTACCCGGTGCGCTCGAACTGGAACCTTTCCCTTCATCGGATGACTTCCATGATATTATCTGCTCCTGAGATATAATATTGGTGTAATGCTGAGTTCTCTGCATGTGGCTCGTCATCTCAGCGAGGGAGCGGAAGCTTTCAGCGCACCACATGCATTTCAGAATTTGTCGAGTTTGTTCTGCGCCTTTGCCTAACCAAACATCCTGGCCTCTTACTAGCTTTCTTGGAATTGGCATATTTTCTTTAATTAGCATATTCAGATCATTCTGGTGGGGCTTAGATGAGCCGCTTGAGGAAGAAGAGTTGTGAGACGGCGTCGAGGGTGAGCTGGAGGGAGGATGCAATGACGACTGTAGCTGTGCGCTCGATGATGGCGGCACTGGTACGTTAACGCCACAATGCTTAGCTTCCTTCATGTGAACGGTCAGATCTGCCAAGGAGTTGAAGCTTTTCTTGCACCAGACGCATTTGAGGACGTCTTTAGTTTGGTCAGCACCTTTGTTCAGCCAATGAGATTGCCAAGCGGAGTGCCTGGCTGCAGCGTTAGGTGGAAGGCCACCGAGGGCGGCACTTTGTACTGATCTAAATAACTCCTCGCCTCCTAGTCTACTCAGTTCGCTCATTTTCTCTAGAGCCTTAGTAGCATCGCTCGGACTTGGTCCATGCTTTAATTTACCATTCCAGTCACTGGGGACTCCTCCCTTGGGTGAGAGGCTAGCCGCTGCAACCGCAGCTGCAAAGTAAGGCAGGTTCGGAGCTACGGGGGTCATCCAGGGAGATGGTGAAGGCTTAAACTCGGCCTGTCTAGAGCTTTTTCTGCTAGGAACGGGGGAGGGAGAATCATCCGATCCTCTCTTTCTGGCGCCAACCGACAAATCGAGCGGCCCGTGTTCATTCTTGCTGAGGTTGACGACATCTTCAGCGTCATCGTCGTCGTCGTGCGGTGATTCACTACGTTTCGTGCTGAAGTCTAGGACTGCGTCAGACCTCTCAGAGTCGTTCATATCTTCGTGGCATGACATGAGGAGGCGTTGTTGCGCGGCGGCCGCGGCTGCAGCGCCCAGGTAGGCAGCGACAGCAGCGGAGTGCGGGGGGAGCAGAGCGGCGGGCAGCGCGGCAGTCAACGCCGCTGGCAGCGGGAGACCCGCCCCACTCCGACTCGAGTACACCGAGTCATTGGAGGGACATCTCGGCGCGCCCGACGACTCCCGCGACAGACATCTCGGGCTCTCCCTGCGGACAAAGATGACACACGTCACTCAACCAAATTCGATTAGGTACTGCCAATCCGCTTACTCGTTACAGTAAACCTGTTACCCGTATTTGAATATCGACAGAATAAACGAGCGCTAGTTTCTATAATAGCTCTTTTAATAAATTAATGAGTTGATTGTGAATATATTATCATAATGGCCCACACTTAATAGGTGGTGATGTTTAATTTATACATCCAAAAAATATACAAAGTTTTCTGATTCTGAAGATGTTTTAAATATCATTTGTTTTGACATCGCAGTTTTTCTCAATAATATCATAAATTATGTTGTGAAAATATAACAATATGTCGATGTTAACAAAACATACATTATACTATCGTATGCAGTATTGTATTAAGGTAATAATAGTGGGTATAGATAATAACTTCATATAGGTATATACATAAGTAGAAAAGTGAATCAAATCTATTGAAACCCTAGGAAAATAATAATAATATCGATATTCAACAATTATTATTGATCAAAATTGATATCAGATAACACAATACTTTATTACCTATAACATAATTTGCTAATCTATGAGACATAATTTCCTCAACATTGGGGACACGACAGCCGGTGGATCACCTTATCTGATTATTTATGGCATAGCGTATACCTACACTAAACATTTACTTAATTAAAAACAAGTTTCTACGAAGGAAACAGTGAAAGAAATTATCATAAATTCAGAAATATTGAATCAACCGACACCTAACACGGATTCTGCCTCTGATTTCAATCCTAAAACAGTTTTAATGCATGCAGATGTTATTTATCGCTATGACTATAAAATTAACTTTTAACACAAATTTAAACGTTTTTCAACATGCTTTTCATAATATCGTGGTTAATGAAGTGATTAGTATTCTTATTGGATGAGTAAGTAAATTTTGATAACAATAAATAGAAGTAGATGAGACGCCATTTATTTAAAAAATAGAAGTAGATGAGACGCCATTTATTTAAATATTATCTATTCTAGAAATACAAATGAGATGGAAATTCAACAGTTATAATTGATCTCACTTGCAAAACACATGTAAATCCATAGGAGAAGACTTAAAATTCATCAGGAACTGCCAAGTCAATGTGACACTTCTGAAACTTCGAGTGAGAGACTGAAGCTAGGGAAATAAGACCAAGACGATAACAAACATACATAGTACAAATATGGACTAATTGGAATAACCAAACAATAGAAAACATGATGAATTATACTCAAAACAATTTAACACTTGAACAAATAGAGAAAACCTACCTCACGTGGTCAGGATCGACGATCATCTTCGACGTAATTTTTTCAATATATTCCACACACAGAGAGCTGAAAAGCTCTCCGATCCATCAATACAACACTTTACATTAGAAACACTGGTAAGATAAGACAACAATAGTGACTTCCCAAAAGCTAGTTGGAAATGTTTACAAGTCGCGAAAGACGCGGCACGACGCCGGCGGTCGACAGGGAAGTGCGCGGTGCCTGCGGCGGCGGCGGCGGTCCCGCGTGGAATGAGACGCCGCGTGATTTACGACCCGCCTGCAGCGCCCCCGCCCCGCACGCCCCTCCACCGAGCGAGACGGAAGATGCCGTGACGGCGCTCCTTACACGACTGAGAGAGATAGCTAGTCGTATCCCACTTCGAGGGGTGGCGCTGCGTAATGCAAGCGTGCGTGCGATGCGCGAGGTGGACATGCAGTGACGGGCGATCGTTCCGATGACAGCCGACTGACACGACGAAGCTACTCCGCACCGAGTCGGCCTCCACGTCTCGAGATGCGACGATAGAGAACGTATAGGAGTACGAGTAGTAGAGCTTCCGCGGCGGCCAATAGGCGCAGTATAATTTTAACGAGTCTGTTTACGGAATCCCATTTAGACGGGTGATGTTTGCTCGCGTCGCTCTCACTAAAGAAGTCCTGGCTTACTGAAGATTACTCGAGCAGGGTTGACGGCGTTGACAAGGAAATGGCGCGTTAACAAAACGCCGCGCCGAGACGAGTCCTTTTAACGACTCACGGACGACAGGGGACGAGGACGGATTTACGCGTATCATGAACAGATTTCCTGCCCTGACAAAGGAAAATATTCCTCGAGATTACTTTATTTCCACGTCAGGAAAAGGACGGACTGGCTCGACTGTGACAATAAAGCTGTCTTACAATTGAAATATTAAATTGGAATCTGATAGGATACGTGACATGAAATAAGATGTCTTCAATAACATAAACTGTACCTAATAAAAGTACGTTTTCAATGCTAGCCCTTTAGGAGCCAACAAAAACATTATTCTTTAACAACATAAAACAAAATGCAGATAAACAAGGTTGCCAACTGTTCCCATGATTTGGCGATGGAAACATGGAAGATCCAATTAGGTTTTTTACATTCTCCATAAAGCCAGCTGTTTATGGCTTCCTATAAGCATTAGCTAGCTGTGTCTGTGGGTGCGGGTCAATCAATCACTTGTATTTATGTGACAACTATTGTGTTCTCTTTCCTTCGCAATGGCACGACGCGCTTGATGGGTGACATAAACAAAATAATTTCATGGGTGACTGAGGATATTGCTGACAATTTTCGGAGTTGTAATGCTTACTATTCAAAAAGATTTATATGCAATCAAGAAGAATCACACAATAGTGATTAATTTACAGACACCTAGCAGCCGCAATTACAGTTATAAACAAATTATAGTAGTTGATATATTATAAGCAAATTAAAAAAAAATGTAAATTTAAAGAAACTTCCTGTTGACGACAGCCTTTTTGGTGCGCGCATTCGTCCCTTTTATTTTTGAAAATATTTCTTTTTGCTTTTTTTTATGTTCTCTGCCAAATTGACAGTCCCATTTTTTCCATTCATTGATACCTACAGACACCAATTTCGCGATATTCCTGGTTTTTGCGTCATGTAACACTTGCAAAACTTCTGTTTCTGCAACTAGCTGATGGTAATGTTAAACGAGAAGGTGATACATGACATCTTGTGTCCAATAAGAAAAAACGCAAAGAGAACAAGAGCCCCAAATTCTGGGCGGTAAATAAGACAGATGATATACTTTGAATAAATTTCCAGTGTCAACGTATATTCACCTTTACATTATAGGTATATTTAAGTAAATCCTGTCAAAAAATAAATAATGTGACATGATTTATTAAACAAATTATTATACTGTCATGTTGATAACGATGATAACAAATATATTCTAATAATTTTTGTTATAAATATTGACATGATACCTATAAGTACGAATTTTATTGACTGATACAGTGTAATGATACACAGTTTCTGATGTTGAAAATAGTTGGCACGCAATAATTAATATCAAATTAAATATGTTAATAGTTAATTATTACACAAAGATGGTCATATATATGTCTCTAAAAGGCCACAATTGTACTTGAAGTCGACCAAAACAGGCCATATTTGAAAGTAGGTTAAAACTGAGTCAGATAAAAATTCATCACAACCAAAATCATAAAAGGTAATATGAGATTGATTGTTGACTCACAAGACTTTCATAAAGGTGACGTGACTCACTGATCAAAAGTTCTTGCCAGAAATGTCGCGCGTAACAAATTGATTTTAAATAATGATTCAAAAATGTATTCGTAAGATGAGATTGACCTTCAAAAAGAATACATTCGTCTAAATGATATAATAAAGTCAAACAATATGATGATAACAAAATATGATTGAATTAATTGTTACGAGTGAAACCCTAAACTATGTGTATAGGTACTGTTTGTATAAAATATGAATTTAAAGAAAACAATCGAATTCAAAACCAATCAATAATATTATAGGAGACATAGAGAGGACAGTACACGTAGGTGGTTCAATACCATAATGGTAAATCTAAACAAATATGAAATGTAAACAATAGAACCTGAGAACGAAGCTAGTCACCAGGCGACTGGCGACTGGCGACTCTTATATGATTGATGAACTCTCTTCACTATGGCTAATTGACATTGATGGAACAGCCAACAGGCAAACAGACCTAGCCGTTATTACACTCAAGGAAAAATGTACTCGTCTTATTTGTCAAGAAATAGAGACTGTTTTTGATTGATTCTTAAATTCAGAAGTGTGATGTTAATTTGGTAGTAGCAATCGTACCTGACAGGATGTGAGATAAGGCCAGGATTTGTATTCATAAAGGAAACAGATTTCTATTCTAATTTTAATTAACATTTTTCATTCATGCATAGGAGTCTACATCAGGTTCGCAAAAATGTTCGCACTTGTAGCATTAACATAAATAATTTGTTTTCAAATATATTGCCATTAAGTCGGTTCTTAAAAAGATTAATATATTTTTACCGACTAAGTACCTATATCAAACCGAATACTATAACCCTCCTTGTATATTTCGTAGATTTTTTTAAGTTTACAATATTTTTTTGTAGTGGTAGTTCTCTTTTGCAGGAGGCCGCCTGGGGTTACCTTTGCCAAGCAGTAATGTGCAAACATTACTGTGTTTCGATCTGAAGGGCAATGTTACCAGCGAAATTACTGGGAATTACGAGTTTCAACAATTAATATCTCAGGGTGACAGGCGCAAGACAGTGCCGTGCATAATTTTGAATGTTAAAACGCTGGATGGCACTGTGTCTGATATGGGCAATCATGATGCTTACCATCATGTGCCTGATTTGCTCGTCTTGTTACTCACTATTATAAAAAAAATATATATATTTTTTAGTCCAAACAGACTGTAAGCAGAGTTTTGAACTTTGTTTATATTGCTAAACTTTGATATTAAGAAAATGATAAGAATAGATTTTACTGTCCATGAATATTGAATATTTTACAATAATTTTAACGATTGTATTTATATTAACGGCAAATTAATATTAATACATACTTTAGTTTCTAATTAAAGTTAATGAGTTATGTACGTTACATATTAAAATGACATCAATATCGGTATATTTGCTATAGTACTATCTATAATATTTGAAACACCTGTAACTTATATATGAAACTTACGTCATATTATACTGTCAATAACGATTTGATTAACGATATAATTTAAGCAAATAAAATCAATTATAATGAGTAAATAGGCCTTGGTAATGTATTGTTTCGACTTAGAAATTCATTACCAGATGAACGAGAACGTAGGTTTAGTAGTCTATTATTCAAGTTCCTAATTTACGAACACATACAAATTATAGAAATGTATTAATCAGTTTAGTTGTGATAGAGAAACAAACATCCATCTAATATCCTCACAAACTTCTCGCATTTATAATTTTACTAGCTGTGCTTCGCAGTTTCATTCCCGTGGACATCGTTCCCGTAGGAATATTGGGGGAAAAAGCTCCCTGTGTTATTGGAGGGTCCAAGCTACCTTATACAAACCAAATTTCAACCTAATCTATTCAGTAGTTTTTGCGTGAAAGAGTAACAAAAATCCATCCATCCTCACCAACTTTCACATTTATAATATTAATAGTAGGATAATAGTCTTCGTTCCCGTGGGAATATCGGGATATGTAGATAATTTAGACCCAGGAATAATAACACATAGTACTCTTTAGAGTACCTATGAGTTAACCCAAGGTGCCGTTCGAATTCCAGCCCAATCGGTTTAGAAGTTTTTGCGTGAATGAGTAACAAACATCCGTCCATCCATCCTCACAAACTTAACAAGATAGTAAGATAATATGTGTTCATAATAGGTTACATATTTTCAGCGAATAAAACCGCAGAACGCATCTCGTTGCTTGTCACTAATAGCAAACATTTAGAGCGTGGCTTATTTATATCTTTTTAATGATTTTCCTTAATGTACCTTCTGTGATAAGTCTTGCCTCATATTATATTTCAACTGGATCGATTGACTGTCATACAACAATTTTAGAATCATTTTTACTAACACTGTCTACTATAACTGTCACTTTGTATTGACCATTCATTTCTCTTTCGTTCACAACTTTATCTCCATCATTATGATTATTGAATTTGGTCTTTATGATATTGGTTTTAGGTTTCAATGGTTGGAAGTGGTCAATGGTTGACAAGTTATCACAGAACAATGGGATCGTTAAAGTGGACACCCTGGAGTGATGTCCGGACCACCGCATTGTCATGCAATGTGATATCAAGCCAATGCAACGATGGATGAGATTACGTCGATCGAGGGCAGTTCTACTTGTTCACTCAATCCGTTATCTGCTATTGTTTATAATACATCATTTTTCCAAATCAGGAAAGCTTAACGTGTAGTTACACTAAAGAATGTGCACCTACATATCATCATCATCATCATCTCAGCCGTTGGTAATCCACTACTGAACATAGGCCTCCCTCATAAAGGGGTTTTGGCCAATACTCGACAAGCTTGGCAGGCGGGTTATCGAGCGTAGTTCGATGGTTTTTTGCAGAGGACACTGCTGCCCGTTCTCAGGATCTATTAACCTTTAGCCGGCTCTCACGGCAACCATGGGTAGAGAGGGTGAAGCACTATTTTAAAGCCGGTAACTCCACGGCAACTACATATATAATATCTCTTTTTTTTATGATAGTGATTAACAAGACGAGCAAATCAGGTGCCTGATGATAAGCATCATGATCGCCCATATCAGACACAGTTCCATTCAGTGTTTTAAAATGCAAAATTCTGCGCGGCACTGCACTGCACACCTGTCACCCCGAAATATAAAGTCTAATAATATCTGATAATATGTTTACGTATTTGCATGTTAATTTACAAAACACGAGGCTTTTCCATTAGTATTAAATGATTGTGTATTTGACGAAATAGTTTTATAATCTTAAGTCATCCAGTGAACAGAATGGGTTCTTATCCACAATCCGAGAGAAAACACGTGAATTACGCCAAAATCTAAAAATAAAAGTCCTAAATAATCAGGTAAGACAGGTCACAGACCCACCAAAGTTTTTGGGGTAGGGGATGGATCTACATGATATAAAGACATCCTCGTGTACCTACTACATAGGTAATTAAAGACATCTCTCCAAAATGGATTTCTTGTGTTACGACGATTGATTGAATTTAGTAGACGCTGAACAGGAACTAAATAAGGAAATCAAAATTACCAGAGGCAAGAATTTTGATTCTAATGATAACGATACTATAATTGAAAGGTAAATAGGTGGACATTAGTAGTTTACTTTTAACGATGATAATGTGGCATTAAAAAATAGTGTGGATAGCAAACTCGTGTAAGTCCAATCTACTATATTCTATTGCGGTTCTTCCAGTGATAGAAGTGCAGGTTATTGAGCACAGGGAAACTCAAGCAGATGGATCAAGCTCTGGCTAGAAACCCTGCAGTTACTTTTTACCAGCTCTGATTAATAATGCCAGAGGTGAATAAGTGAGTGCCTCCGTCGTCCTGCTACACAGCAGCTGGCAGAAACACTCCAAAGTTTTAGTGGGCAATCCCTACAGTCAAGAGTCCCATATAACCACCCTACGCCTCTCAAGCTTGGGATATTATGCGTAAAAAAAGTCACTTTTATAATAAAATGTTAACCAACCTTTCAGCATTAGGGTCCTGAATCAGTGTAGCCGGTATACTATGTTCAATATCCCGCTCTTCAGGCGGGGGTGAGGCACGAGAGGCGGGGGATTCGGAGCGGGACGCCTCGTCGCCCTCGCGCCTCTCCCCGCGCTCCCCTCGCTCCTTCACGCCGCTATCTGGGCTGGTTGCTTCTTCTGTGGACAACAGAGAAAAACACGTTAATTTTTACTCCTGAATAAATATGTCACGTCACAGTCACGTATGGATTGCTTCAACAATCCATACTGAATGTTGATGACTCCATCAGTGCAATTAAAGAGCGTTTGTTCTGGGCGTGCATGCACTATGTAATTCCTGAATTAGGTGCGGTCAGACGATGCAGCTTACGTGGACAGTGGACAGATCCATGGTCACGACTTGACTCTGCAGCTACGAGCGCAAAAGTCATCTTTCATAAATTTACAAGATTTACAATGGTGCGGTCAGTACATTTTTTTATATCTATATAGGTATAAAAAGATCATTATGAGTACCTAGTATATATTATAGTAGATCTATAGTTGCACAGAGTTCTAAATGTATTGCAAAGCATACTTTTATCATCATAATTATGAATTTTCCCCATTACTAAATACATGTCATCACATATAGGTATGTGATGACATGTATTAATATATATATTACTAATATAAAACAGATAATCTTACTACAATAATCAATAGTTGGAAGACAAATAAAAAAGTAATCATGAACATATGTCACATGACAATTTTAATAGATAAATAATTATCGTGTTGGTTAAACGCATGGATACATGGATAAACAGTATCACCTATTATTGCGATAAATATGTGAAAAATACATTAAACGTGTATCATTGCGCAAACATAATGACTAGTTGATTGATTGATTAAACTTAGTCATCGGATCAATTATTCAAAGTTATCTGCTGACATAATCCTTCGATAGCGAACGGTATCAAGCGATAAATGTAAAAATATATTATAGATTGCGATATAACGCGTGCACCTTTTTAATTAGTACTTGGTGGTTTGATAGCACATTCTCTGATACAGTGTATTTTTATAATTAACATATTTTATTTACACTGTCTCAGTGGCGTAATGCGCGCTAGTTCGACTGCCGATCATGTGGTCCCGGGTTCGATCCCCAGGTCAGGCTAAGTGTTAATTATTGGACTTTTCTATTACAAATTATATTATAGCCTCGGTTGGCTCGTTGGTAGTAACTTTGCTTTATATGCAGCAGGCCCCTGGTTCGGTCCCAGACCCGATCAAACATATGTGTGCATGCACATTTGACACTGTTTGATTTGTATCTGGGTATTATAGCTATAAGTATGTATAACAGTCCTCTGGTTACTATAGTACAGGCTTCTAGCTTCGGCCTAGTTTGGGACCAGATGATCGTGAGTGGAAGTTGTCCTATATTATTATTATCTCAATAACTGCCTGAAGTCTGGAACTGTGGCCGGAGATGGCAACAGGCTCGCCCCCTATTTATGGGACCAATAATATACTGGCGAAATGTGGGCGTACTGTCTATGGAACTGAGTCCTGGGTACACCTCTATTTACCCCTTCGGTAAAGAGGCATGATTGTGTGCTTTGTTATCTTTACTTACATATAATTATTTGTCTAAAGGGTTACGTCGAGGTTTAAATACAGCGAAGGTTTTTTTAATTTCCAGGTAATAGCGGGCTACTCCATTTCCCCAAATTCACACTCCGGACTGCTATTGAGACTATTCCTAATGAAAAAATATAATATCACTTTATCCGACCAGGGAACGAACCCATGACTTTTAACTTAACAGTATCGTCTACAACCACTAGACTAACGAAATAGATGTTAATAAAGTGCCGGTCAATAATCAAACTTTTGCTTCTAAGCCTCTCTTCCACACGATTATGAAGTCGTCCAAACGTAACACCAAAAAGCGAAAAACCTCTGAAACAGGATAGCGCCGAAAAATGGTCGTGCCCGTTCAGTGTGGCTTATTTCGCTGGCCAGTGGTCCGTGAAGGGCGTTCTGTTCGCTAATTGATTAAAACGCACCGTGTCAATCCGTGGACGCAGTATATCAGAAGTGGGATAACTTCAGAAGTAGTGCTACACACACATTGGCGCGACCAATCAGGCGCGCTCGCTGGTTTACTCATACATGAGCATGACTACACAGTGTAGCTTTCAAGGTCCATACCGTTTAAACTGAGCACGCACGAGCACACGAGCGTCCATACCGTTTAAACTGTGTGGTAAAGATGCACCGGTCGGCGCCGGCGGCGAGTTGCGGTGTTCGCAACGTTCGAGTGAACCCGGTTCGGATCAAAGGATGCTGGCTATAATGTTCTGACAGTGGATTGTTTGGCTGATGACCGGTGTGCGGTTGGTCATCAACGCATTCAAGCGGTAAATTGGACGTGCGTGTACTTTGTACCTCTAGATGTTTGTGAATCGACGTGGATGTTGCATAGATCTATGCTTCTTCCGAAAACAATTTATTTTAGGATAATTAGGGCACGAGGTTCTAATTTAAGGTCATCCATGAGCAGCCTGAAAGAGATGACAGTGTGCTGTTTCATAATACCCATGTATGGGCGGCCTATGTTATAGCTACTAGACGTATGGTATTATTGTCGTCCTGGAGGAGCAGATAATACTTTACAATCAATCTATTACAAGAACAGAATCTGTTAATGTTGACCACATACTAGAATCATTTATGCCTGTTTTACGTTGTTACATGTCAAGAATCAGTTTTTTGGTATTAAAACAAAATTTGAATTTTGGTAGCCATAATGTTCACTTTTCGTGCACTTCTACTTCACAAAGAATTAAATGCCCTGGATAAAGCATTAATAGCATCATATAGTTATTGAATCGAACTTTCGTCTAACTGGATTACCATCGAGTACATTTCTAAAGAAACTTTTAACCTCGATCCAGGAAACAATGAGATAGTTTCACCAAAATCACCGTGAAACCGATACTATGACCGATTCCTCTCCGATCGCTGATTACTTTGTGATCATCGATTACTTTGTTATTCGAATGACAACTTTAAACCGAACGATTCTTAAAAGATCGTATCTATTGACGATTTGACTCGATTTCTACAGATCAATTTGGGTTTTTAGATAATCTTAATAAAATCTAGTTTGGTTTGTTAACTTAAGGCGCACCCATTGCTGTTTTCTTGTTTTTTTAGATTTGTATTAGTTACATAGTTACATTACTATCTCTTACTAGTCTAAATTAGGTTTTTCCATGCAATTTTTATATCCAATAGTTGCAGATTATATTATGGTAGGGTACTATCTAAAAAAAATTAATTAAGTAGGTACATTCTTAAGCATATTTATGGTATATTTTTTATCAGCAAACACTGCTGCATATTAAAATTTAAAGTCGCCAGTATGCGATGTTTACCAAAACCATAAATAAATATAAGTTATCAGATTGCGAGACAGTCTTTCAATAGCCAAAATAATATGTTTGTCTTCAGTCATAATATGAATTGAAATCAAGAGATTTTATGAGTTTAATCAGTAAAAACCGATATAGGAACTTTCTGTGATGTTGCAGAAATAAAAACAATAAGTTTAAACTTAAAAACCCCTTCATATCTCTTTCCTGCTCAGTCATCATGCAGGCCCTAACATATTTATTGTAAGCTATTCTTTATCATGTTTCATTGAGACGATCCATATACAATATAATATTAGACTACAAAAGCTGAACTTGATTATTACAAGTAATATAATGTATATACCCTTTCCCATCCCCTACTCCTCCTATCATGCCCTATCCGTCCAAAGGCTGGTTGCCTGGAAGAGATCGTTTAAAGCGATAAGGCCGCCCATTGTCGACCAATAAGAATAATTTAATTTGTAAGATGATTGTATTCTGTACCTTGGTCATAATAAACAGTATTCTATTCTATTCTGATGCTGCAGCATTAAACCAAATTTCAAATCGACAAAACCACCGAAAGTTGCTTGAAAATTTCCATTTTAGTCACTGAAAAAGCTATAGTTTTCTAACAAAGATACACGTCATTCATATTACTCGTTCAGGAGTTATTAAAAAGTACAAAAGGATCAACGAAAATCATTGATTTAAAGAAAAGGGACGAAAGTACCACAATTTCCTTTTCCGCAGACATTTTTTATAATTTTAGTGTTGCTTCATACTTCAATATAATTTCAACGATGTCCTATCACCGATAACACTATCTGTTAGTTGAATTTTAATCGTGTTTTATCAATACGATCACAAATATTAATACTTATCATTTGATGGATCGAGGATGGCAGTGATAATCCTATGCTATCAATACTTAACTTAGGTATCTGTAGACTTATCTATGGTGATAAGTTTCGCAATGTTTGTCTGTTGTGCTTTATTGGAAGTTTATTTGCAAAGTCCACGTGTATTTTATCTGTTAGTTTAAAGGTGCACCCGGCTAAACAGTGGATGGAATTGATAATATCTAATAAAATTTTAGGTACAATATTAGGACTTGAATTGTCTATAAACTGGAATTATTAATAAGCTCAAAGTAGCTATGGATAGGGTTATGCTCGGAATTTCTCTACGAGAAGAAATATATGATTTTTTTTATGATAGTGAGTGACAAGACGAGCAAATCAGGTGTCTGATGGTAAGCATCAAGATTGCCCAAATCAGACACAGTGCCACCCAGTATTTTAAAAAACAAAATCCTGCACAGCTCTGAGCTGTGCCTGTCACCCTGAGTTATTAGTTGTTGAAACTCGTCTTGCCCAGTAATTTCGCTGGCAACATTCTCCTTCAGGCGGAATACAGTAATGTTTGTATATTACTGCTTGGCGGATGAATAACATGGCAAAGGTGTGGTACTTCCCCAGGCGGCCCCCTGCTAAAGAGACCTACCACTACAAAACGTCATTAAAAAACTATCGTAACACTTCTTAAACAAAATATAAGATATAAATAACTATTTTCCTGAAATATGTTAAAAGAATTCAAAGTCCAGTTAAAGGTCCAGTTACCAGGGCACTTTACGCCGTTTTCAATGAAGATTCAAATCGAAGTGACTGTCGACTGCCTACACAACCGCAAGGAAATTACTTGCTGATTGAACGAACACTTGAAGTGAACAAGGAGTTATGATGTCTTTGAACTTACCAATGAATGATTGTTTGTTTGTAGAAAGTGGTCAGAAACAAAAAGTTTTGTAGATTTTTCAGCCTCAAAAAACCTAACTATGCGACTTGTGATTTTACGAACTATTTTTATGTCCATGTACGATACTATTCAATATTTTTTTTTTATAGCTCTGGGAAATAGAGAAATAGCAAACTGTGGAATAATCGCGTTAAGCAACATGAGGCTCTTCAGATAGAGAGTCAATAGAGTGTTGGTCGGGTCGGCAATATACTTGGCAATACCCCTGATGTTGCAGGTATCCATAGGCGGCGGTAACCGCGACCCATCAGGCATACCGTCTGCTCATGCGGCCACTTATGGCATACAAAAAAATTGCATGCTCTACCTTAATAACGCCTAGTCGATCCTGCGTACGTACGAAACGACGAACGAGCCGTCGATTTTCAGCTGCAAGCGAAATTAATTCTTTGGCCTGTGGTTTAACTTTCTTTACATCATATTTTTAATTATTATTGATGAATCAAGACAATGATGAAGATGAGCACATTATGTCTTAATCATTTTATGCGGGCGCCACACATTGCATGAAAAGACCTTGGTTCCAATACTTTTTCATTGACACAATGTACATACTACAATATGTCCAAATACATATTATAACATTGGTTTATTAAATCCAATGTAAAGTATGGTGCAAATATACTTACCCAATAAAAACCATTTGAATTATTTATTATTCCAGTATCTCGTTCAAAAACTAAACCAACTTATAGCTTAACACAGTTCTTAGAGTAACTATGGAGTGTAGAGTGCGCAGTTCAACTTGTTGCGCGCGTCATGAATGATTAAGCATCATTGTCAACGAGGCATGACGCGACTCAACGTGTTGCTATGCTACAGTAACTACTTTTGCATTTGGGAGATTTGAACCTAAAGTTTGTAAGAAAATATTATTATTGAGTTTGATAAAAGTAGGAAAGAAGCTACTAAATATTTTTATTTGAAATCCATCTTTCTTTCTACTTCAATGAGATGGATCTAACGTGGTTAAATGACATGTAATATAGATTTATGGTGATTTGAGGTATTATGATACTACCTCGCCTCTCCCTCGACTGCCTCGTTGGCGTCTTGGTCGCAAGCTCGACTTCCGATCATGAGGGTACGTTCGGCAAAGGGATTTTTCGATTAAGTATTATCTCAATGACAGCCTGGAGTCTGAAACTGTGCCCGGCAAGATAGTAAGTAACAGGCTCGTCCCCTATTACATGGGACCAATAACATATATTGGAGATATGTGAGTGTGCCTACTATGGGACTGAGTCCTGGGTACAACCCTTCCTACATCTCCGGGAAAAAGACATGATTGTATGTTCTAATGAAGTATGTACATTATCATATTTTATGATGACGCGGATTGATCTAAACATCTAATTAATAAAATGTTTACAGTATAAGTATCACGTTAACTTGATTGATAATTAGGTATTCCTAACAAGTAAAACAAAAAACATAATAATAACAATGTTACAACATAATCTTTAGACAACAAACAGACAGAAGCTCCCCCCGACCGTTAGAGTACGCGAGAGCAACAAGTATCAATTTGTAGCTGACACTCACCGAGCGGAGTCGCGGCCCGCAGCCGGTACATTTGTTAACAGTACATATATGTTACTGATAGGTACATATACTGTTGCTATACTAGACGCATACAACGTGTTGAATAAAGGTGTAATAATATTTAAGGCGGTACATCTGACATGACCCATCAATCTGAACAACTTCCAAAATAAATAATTGTTAATTTTTTAATTCTGTTTTATTTTTTGAGTTGTTCGGTTTGATATTTCTTTTACTTGCAACATATTTATTACATACTCAAAATCAAATCTGAAGTGTGGTTCCACTATGGGACTATGTCCTGGATACACCTCTGCCCCTTTTTTCCTCCGACAGAAAGGCGTGATGTTATTGTTATGTAGTTTGCCTTTCGGTATTCAGCATCTGTTATACTTTTGTCACATATTATTGCTGAGGCACCTGTGTAGTATCATGTACTCTAAGTCATCATCATCATCTTAGCCGTTGGTAATCCAATATTGAACATAGGCCTCCCCCATAAAGGGAGGTTTTCCCAATACACGACACGCTTGGCAGGCGGGTTGTCAAGCGCAGTTCGATGGTTTGTTGCAGAGGACGCTGCTACCCGTCCTCTGGATCTGTTAACCCTTAGCCGGCTCTTACGGCGACCACGGGGAGAGAGGGTGGAGCACACTATTCTAAAGTCGGTAACTCCAAGGCGAACGTACTCTAAGTATCGCCTAAATATTAGCTACAGCTGTGCCCTGCGGTTTCACCCGCATAGGCAACGTTCCCGTGGGAATATCGGGGAAAAAAGTACCCTATGTGTTATTCCAGGGTCTTAGCTACCTGCATACCAAATTTCAGCCTAATCTGTTCAGAAGTTTTGGCGTGAAAGGGTAACAAACATCCATCCATCCATCAATCTAGCCAAAACCGCGCTTGATGCCGCTGGAGGTAAGTTAGAACAAGCAAGCGTTTTTTTTTCACCTGTTAAAAACGTAAGTTTTATACGTTGTACTGAAATTTGATTTTATTTATAATATTAGTAGGATAATTATAACATTAATATCTAAGCGATGACACAAAAACCCAAAAAACCCAAACATTATCACGCGCCGATAAGCCGCACAGTAATTATATATCACGTCAATATCTAATATCTCCAATATCAATCAACGTCAACGCAAGTTAAATTAATACGCCGGGAATCGAGTGTCGTCGCCATCAACCATCAATCAACCGTTGATTGATTGGACTTGTCAATCCGAGAAACAAAATCTAGCATCCATCATCATAATATTGGCAGAGTCTAGGTCTGAAGAAGACGCAAGATAAGTCGCAAATATAGAAGTTAGTGTATATCCGCGCCCATGGAGCAAAACTGGATAAGTCTTTAATGACCATTTTACAGTAGAACCACTTTTTGCATGTGTTAGATTAGGATTTTTTAATAGTAAATTTTATTAGTAAATTAGGAAATAGAAACTAATAAAGACTAGGTATGAAGTTGGCTTAAATATATTATAGTAGTTCTATATACTACTACTATATACAATAATAACACAACACATTTCCTATATATATTTATCTATATTTACGTATATATACTCTATCTATATAATATACCTATAGCTAACACATGCGTCAGTTTTGAAAATTGCAATCATTTTAAAGCGTTTCTGAAATATTATTTTTATTGGTATTTTGGAATTTTTTTATAACAACAATTACAGAGAATAACAGTGGTTTATCATCATCATCATATCAGCCATAGGAC
Organism: Hemistola chrysoprasaria; assembly: GCA_947063395.1. Classification (NCBI taxonomy): domain Eukaryota; kingdom Metazoa; phylum Arthropoda; class Insecta; order Lepidoptera; family Geometridae; genus Hemistola; species Hemistola chrysoprasaria. The sequence continues at coordinate 949,793 of OX346713.1, read as the reverse complement.
GTCCACTGCTGAACATAGGCCTGCCCCTTAGATTTCCATCCAGTCCGGTTGTAAGCGACCTGCATCCAGCGTGCTCCTGCCGTACTTATCAGATCGTCTGTCCACTGTGGGAGGACGTCCTACGCTGCGCTTACCAGTCCGTGGTCTTCATTCGAGAACTTTACGGCCCCATCGGTCATCATTTCTACGTGCTATGTGCCCTGCCGATTGTCACTTCAACTTGCTAATTTGCTGGGCTATGTCGGTAACTTTCGTTCGTCATTCATTCATTTCTGACTCGATCTCGCAAGATGAAATCCCGAGCATAGCCCTCTTCATAGCTCGTTGCGCTATTTTGAGCTTACTGATTGTTTTATCATATGATGCTTCAAATTTTATAGGGTTACTGTTAAAGAGTTACAACCTTATAACATCATTTTTCTTATCATTTGAGAAATTTCATAGTGGAGCCAACACAGAATCGTAAAAAATATCAGGTTTTCACAGAAAATGCCTCTTGAAATTTAACGAAATTTTTCATTTAATTTTTGGTTAGATGATTAGCATTAACGCTTTTTATTGTTATAAAATATAAATTAATGCAACACAAAATTTGTAAACTAAAAATTGTGTAATCAGCCTAAGAATAAATTGTATTGAAAACTTTATTTATCGTTTTAACCTTTAACATAAATACATAATTTTATGCAAGTGATGTGGGCGGTATATAAAATACGGTATATAATATTATAATAATATGTCAACAAACGTAATCAAATAAAGAAAAACTGTCGTAAAGCAACATCAAGAGTAATTAAAGAAATCGTATATTAAAGTTATGTTTATTTTATCTCATATTGCCATCTTTAAAATTCAAATATTGGTACAAACCTATTTTATTTTATACTTTAATGACCTTAGATGAAGACCAAATTAGGTTACCCAAATGTAAGGTAACCTAACCACCCAATTAATAATCCTGACAAAATCTTCTCCTTAGAAATAAGAAAGGAATTGCCGAAATTCTTAGGAGAAAAAAATTATTGAATAACTATTGCCTAATTAATTAACGATCAAAAAAAAATTAAGTCAAGAATTTATTGCCATATTCAAAGTCTTCTACAAAGCATAATTGGTTATTTTGACTATTCTTTGTTTTACAATTTCGTACACGTTAATAATCACCTCTACGTAATAGTTTTACAAAATGCAGGTTAAAAGTAAAACTTGAGCCCCAGAAGTCACAGAAATTCCGCATCTATTCCATCTAGTCTTTTATTTTTCTAAGGTCGTCTCGCGAGACCAGGACCGGATTAAGTCGTGATATCGGGACGGATCGGAGTGACCCGCCTGATTTGTCCCTGTCGCAGTGTTACCCGTACCATCGCCGTCTTCATTAAAAGGAGACGTCCATCCATTTGTCCTAATGTTTGGTGGAGTCCCGGCTTTACGTCGAAACGTATTGACTTGGATTTAGATGTTTTTGGTCTTGAGGTAATTGTTTGTTCTTTTCTATAGGTAGATATTATACAACATATTAAAAAAAATTGAAGTAATAATTAAGGGGATGCATTCCCGTCAAACGTTGAAAAGAATGGATTGGGAAAATTGTGGGGACGTGAAATGACGATGTTGATTATTTTTCTCGTTCTGAGCGACAAGGCGCCAAATGTTACACGTTTTCTAGTTTTAATATTTGATTTTATTATTTTCTGTACTAATTGTGATACCAATAAAGAGTTTTCGCTGGTAACATTGCCCTTCAGACCGGACCACAGTAATTACCACCACAGTAGACCACAATATTACTGCTTGGCGGATGAATAATGAATATGAATACCTATGGCCTCTAGCTCTTTCCTTTAAGTGGCCCCTGGACATAAAGTCTTTCCATGGAATGCTCTTTTCTGTGTGTTGTAATTACTTGCTTATTAATAAGGTATTAAGATTTATTATTAGAGCTATAATATTATTATTGCAGTCAATAATGATATATGACATAATTATTATTGATACGAAAAGTTTAACCAAAATTCCCAAATATGGCACTTTTTATAGCTTTGGCTATTATTTTAATTCTTTATTATTACAACAATAGACTGAATGATATTTAAGCTTTATTTATTTATTTCAAACAACATTAATTAAAATTGCAAATGACAGGAAATATTCTGAGAGAAATATTGGTGGCGTTGCCAGCTTGGATATGTATATGTCAGTGTCATTGTATTTTAAATTATTATTATTAGGTTATATTTTAGTCCTGTAATAATAATAGATAGATATACTCTTATTATTACACCACATAATAAAAAAAACTAAAGCCTAACGAGGAACAATAAATAGGTATATAGTTTTTATTTTTATAGACTAACTGCTAAAAAAATATAGTTTTTATAAACAAAAATAAAATAACAGCGACATACTTTAATTAAACTTTAAAATATCAGGATATAAATATGTCAAATAGATTTACTATATTCGGAAGAAACAGGGGAATACAAAACATCGATTTAGTAAAATTTCCATAGGATTATGTATGTCAAAATGCTAAGAGGTCCTCTTTCCTGTTAAGCATAATAATATTATAATACTTATAAGTACAAATATCACCAAATATTGCATAACTATTGACACTATTAATTAATTATTTCTTTGTTTCCATTAAGGCGCCGCTACTCGGTCGCCATTTGGCAATAAAAAAGATAAAAATATTTTATGGAAAAAGAATCATTATTAGGTATATTATTATTAGTATTGCCAATCAAGTTAATAAAATGTGATATTTATGATAAAGCCAAAAAGAGGACTATAAAATTCTATTGTTTGAAAGTCGGTTTTTTAAGTTACTGTTATTAAATCTTTCTCTCCTTACTCCTTTTGAGAAAATGATGAATTTATATGAAATTAAGCAGTTTATGTAGAAAAACGTCGTATTAGCATAAGAATGTCAACTTTCTAATAACCTACGCTGTATTTGTTAAGAATTTAACATAAATGTATTATCTTGTTATAAAAGCAATAGATTACCAGATTTTGGACACAATATGGTGGACAGTGGACATAAAAGTCCTACGCGTGCCTCAACTTATGTTCTCTTTTGTATTATTTGCATAATTTATTGTTTCGAGATGACCTGGTTGATGTTTAAATTACTACGTTACGGTACGGACCGTTGACCTTTTGATTTTGTTATCGTTTTTCCATAAAATATAAACTTTGCCATCGTGAAATAATAATGATGTTAAAAAACCAATGCGTTTTGGGATGTTTCTAATTATCATCATAATATGTAAATTTTTGTTGTGGTAATATTTTTGTATTCGTAGACTTCGTTCCCGTGGGAATATCGGGATCAATAACATAACATAACATACATTCATGCCTTTTTCCCGAAGGGGTAGGCAGAGGTGTACCCAGGACTCAGTCCCATAGTAGATACACCCACATTTCGCCAATATGTTTTTCAGGATAAATAGTAGGGTCGAAACTATCTTAATGAATTTCAGCCCAATCGGTTTAGTAGTGTTGGCGTGAAGCAGTAACAAACATCCATCTATTCATCCATCCATCCTCACAAATTTTCGCATTCGTCACGTCGTGTATCTATCTAAAGTTGGTAGTAATAGTTATTTTTATCAAATCGTTTTATTTAGCTCGACCTGTTTGTTGTTAAGATTATTCAGGTTTATTTTAAAAATTAATAGTAATTGATTTATGATTACCACTCTCCTGTAGAAAAATAACTTAAATCAATATTTTCCAAACAGGTTTCCAAAGTGTCAAAAGCTTAGCAAAAAGGAACAAAGAGCGAAAGTTCCGCGCAAATCAACTAGACTAGACCAATACTAGCCTAGGTCGGGTACTATCCACGAGTCAAGTGATTCGAGATAACAACTATCAGTTGTAAGTACACGCGAGTACACCATGCGCTCGACTCTTAGCAGGTACTAATCGCACATAAAGAAAGATAGGATAAAGGAACTAGTTAATTGAAAAAAAAAACATTGGTAATGATTGTGAAGCTTATACATTGCAGATTGTACATAAAGTAATATGTATTTACTATATTATACATTATGCATAAGAAATTACTATAAGTAAATAATAATCAATTTTCAAGTAATTAACTAGTAATGAAGCAAGTAGGTCTAAATTTCATTTTCTTGATGATTGTGGTATGGAAGTAAGAGATCAGCAATGCACTTGCTCGTATAATACAGGGTCTGCAAAAAAGGTTAATGGATCAAATTATTACCTTGAAAGAGGTTATGTCTGCAATATTCTATTTTCTTTTTAATACTATCCTGTATCCAGTTCTTAACCACAAGACCAGACCTGAAGAGTCATTAAGTCTTCATTAAATATCGAACGGGGATGTCGTAAATTCTCAGCGTCATCAGGCACCTTGGTACTGTCCGACTCTCAACTCAAACCTGCCATAAACCGACCATCTTCAACGTTTTTCTGATCGTAAACTCGTAATTTCCGTTGCTGTCCGTACATTCGATCCAATAGCATTTCTATGCCGTCCTGCAAAGGGGCGTGGCGATGTGTTTTGACCAATGACTTCACTGCATACGGTCGGTAGAACTAATTATACTGATTTATGAATCCATTGTCCATTGTTGTCGTTGGTCTTCGGCCGAGTGATGGGAGGTTGGTGATGATTACCATATGCTTTTAGTTTATCTTCGAAGAAGGTGGCTTTAGACAGGTTGAAAATTCCAACTAAAACTTAATAATTTTGATTTACACTTCGGTGCTTATGACCCAAACTACCAACATAATCAATAGACATGAAATTTTATTTTTTATTTATAAGACGAGCTAATCAGGTGCCTGATGGTAAGCATCATGATTGCCCATATCAGACACAGTGCCACCCAGTGTTTTAAAATTCAAAATTCTGCGCGGCACTGCACTGCGCCTGTCACCTTAAGATATGAGTTGTTGAATCTCATCATGCCCAGTAATTTCGTTGGTAACATTGCCCTTCATACCGGAACACAGCAACAAACCATTTCTGCTTGGCGGATGTATAACTGGCAAATTAGGAGTTAAATCTAAATACCACTTCAATGATTGATCTTCTAATTATAAAATCCTAAATGACTCACTGACATGCAATGCCCAGTCCAAACCGCTGACCTTAGGGCCATGAAACTTGGAATGTAGGTTCTTTTCATTATCTAGACGTGAACTGAGAAATGATTTTAGAAAATTCACATTTCAAGGGATATAAAGAAGATGGCTAAGTTTTGGTACAAAACCTCCATAATAGCTTCATGTTAGAAATGAAACTAGCTTTTCCAATGTTTAAGCATTTTAGGATTTAAAAAAGTTATAGGTACTTGGTACAATTTTTGAAGATCTGTGATCATCGATTAAGGTTTGGGATATAAAATTTAATAGAATTTATCAGCAGGCACTATCACATACTCCTAAGAGATAAATATTTAACAAAGCTCTGGAGTGAATAAGTGTCATAGAAAATAGAAGAAGATTCAAATCATTCTTGAATCTGAGCTTATGTAGAAGCAGACAGAAATTTAAAGGCACCTAGCAAAAAAACAAAGTCATTAAACAACATACAGTTACAAAGTCCATACTGCATTCGGAGACAGTCAGACAGAAATCGCGCGCGCTGTCACTGTATTGTGAATCAATATATTAAAGCACTACCGTCTTATATTATGTACAGCTAGCAGTGTCGCTAGCGGAGACTTTTGATAGCGGAATGATCAAAATGGCAGTTGAAAGGCCGTAGTACCAGTTCTGCTCACCTGAACAGCTAAGTTGGTGGCACTGTGTAATATATTCCACGTTCGCAGAACAAAGCGACGAATCAGTGCGTCCGGCGACTGGCAAGGCAGCTGCGCGTCGCATTCACCTGTCGTCCAGCGGTCGCATGCGCACGTGGGAGGAGCCATTTCAAATTGGAATGCGTTTTCGCGCTTTTTTCTTCTACCTCTCTTATTTTCTACGGGAATTCGGGTGCGATATTTCCTTCGCCAGGAATCCGAAGGCTATACTCGACTTGAGATATTTATCCCTTTTTGGTCGCTGTCGTTTAGATTTATGCGTGGTCGTTTTGTCGTGCGATTTATTGGGATTCAATCCGGCAGGTAAAGTTCGGGTTTTGAATTTTTGAATTTGGATTATGTCTTCGAGTTTTCTTCATCGTTGTCCTTGAATGGAGTTTGATAGATTTATTGATCCATTGATTTTATATTTAGATTTTATTCTGGGAAATCCAGGAACACCTCAAATTCTGCTGTGATATAATATATACTAATTTTTTCCTATTAGTACTAAGATTGTAGATATTACAATTGTTTTTTTTTTACATTCCTAACGAAATCAACTTTTAAAACGAATACTAATCACACTGTGGGTACTGCTAGTAAAAAAGCTTTTATTTGTCGTAAGTATTATATGAAATTTATAAGGTAAAATTACATTAAAATTATTTTAAAATTACTTATGGATATTCTAGCAACATCACCAATATACGTACTTAAATTGACTTTTATATACTAAGATCAGTTAATACCTTGTCAAAATCACTATCACCTTAATAAGTCCATGGTATCCCTACAAAATGTTTAGTCTCACACAAAGTGACAAGGTCCCAAAAGGTGCAAATATTTATGTTCAGTCCAGTGCAGCCTTAAAAGACAGTGAATAGCATACGTTTTAGCAAGTTAAAGACTGTCCGTATAGGGACTGTGTCGCATTCAGAACCTGTCTAAGGGCACGTTCGCAGGCGTTGAATATGTAGAGTTAAGCGTTCTTAAGTCTAAGGCAGAGTCTAGAGATGTGACGATCTAGATCTTGTATAAATTTAACGTATTGTGTTTTTTTTATTTACAGTTTATTTTTAATTCACACTTGGAACCTAGAGTTTTTACTAGTTGCTTCTTATGGTTTTGCAAAGATGAGAAAAATATAAAAAAAATCTGCTGCAAACCGAATATATATTTTATTCTAACATTTTTTAATACTGCCTCAATGGCGTAGTGGGCGCAAGCTCGACTGCAGATCATGAGGTCCCGAGTTCGATCCCCAGGTCAGGCAAAGAGTTAAATATAGAATTTTTTCATTAGGAATTAATTCAATAACTGTCTGGAGTCTGGAACTGTGTCCAGTAGATGGCAATAGACTCGACCCCTATTATATGGGATCAATAACTTACAGACGAAATGTGGTTGTACCTACTATGGGACTGAGTCCTGGGTACACCTCTGTTCGGAAAAAAGGCGTGATTTTTTTATGTTATGGAAGTGAGCTGCTTACTGCCTGACTAAACATAAAACATTTACTTACTTACACAAAAAGAAAACATAAATCGCTTTCACCCAAACTACCTATAATCACGTGACAACGCGACCTTTTTACTCATACTATCGTGACCACTTCGTCATTCTTAATTCGTGTATAAGTTTCGTGTGAGATTCGCGTGTGGTCACCGATAACGGTTGTAGGTCACCGGTGGGTTATCACTCAACGCCCGGAAAAATACTGATTTACCGATAAATACCGATTTTACCGGATAATACCGGTTTTTACCGCGACTAGTGTCGAGGTTGAGTGCCTTCCGTCGACCTGTGATTGATCGCTGAAGAATTATGAAATATGATTTTGTGATTGTTAGGATGTAAGTGATAGGAGGTAGCGGTTAAAAGGACGCCTTACGTATTCACTTAACACGTATTCTAATATCGCGTCGGTTGTTAAAACACAGTTGAATTTTTACATAAACAAATAATTGATTTTTATCTTTAAGATTCTAACCGAAAAACTATTAGAGACCTACTTATTTCCTTATTCTTTTTAGAGTTTATTTTAGTAGAAAAAAAATTAATAAATTATTGTAAGTACGTGAGGATGTAGTGTATGAGTGGAAGAAGCATGGAACGCTCTAAATATATCGCTATTAAAAAGGGGGATTATGGAAGAAGGTAGAAAATTTAGGGTTGTATGTATTTTTTAATCCCACACCATTATAAAAAAATCTGTGTGAAAAATTAAAAAATTTGGCGTGAGCCACCCTTATCACTTAGGGGGGTGAAAAAAGATAACAACCTATTCTCAGACCTACCAAGTATGAATATAAAATTTCATCAGAATCGGTTCAGCCGTTTCGGAGGTGTTCAAGCGCAACATGCCTAATATATTAGCATGTATAACTTTAGTTTGCGACGTTCTCAACTAGATGGCGTCACGGGCAAGTTAGAACACGCATGCGTTATGTTGTGCATTTTATTAGTACTAAATGTGAAATTTGATAATATAAGAACCAGCTCAGGGTTACTTATACAGGCGTTTTATTTACCCTCAAGTTTTCCCCTAAGTCTATATGTGATTAGACATGGTCCTTAAGAGCCGAATAGTTTAGGGCAATAGGTCACCTTAGGTCAACGACCCCTAGTCGTCACCCCCCGTACTCGCAGTGGATTGCTGCACAAGGAGTACGTGGCACTTGCTTCGGAAGTTGCTTATCCGCCTGGCGGGAACAGCTGACGAGCAGTGGTGGGAAGGAAGAAGAGAAGAAGAAGAGCTGCCAGCTCATCAGAGCTAGCTGACAGCCAGCCAACACCTAATACGCCAATCTGAGAATGGCGTAGTCCGGAATTGTAGGTGATAGTGATTGTGGTTCGGAAGTGATCGTGAAAAGTGAAATATAATGTACAAAGTGGAAAAAAGTGATTTTGAATAAGCGGTTAAAGTGAAGTGACAATAGGAATAGTGAAAAAGGACACCGGAAAAAACTGTGAGTACTTTTATAATTTCAAGTAAATGTGAACTTTGTAGTGATGAAAAATATAACTTTGAACAATTACTAGAATACGGGACTTGTAAAAATTTCAATTTGTGTTAGTATATTAACTTAGAATAATTTGCATGCATTAGTTAAGGACTTAGAATAATTAACGTAAAAGTGTCACTACGGGGAACCTATGCCCGATTTCGGTCCGAGTTTCAAACACTTGTAAAATTTTTGAGTTTTGGTCGTTGAAAATATCTTAAGTGTCTGATTAAGCCTAAAGTAACTTAGTAAAAATGGAGCAATTTATAAACATGCAACAGGAAATTAGTAAGACAATAGGAAGAGCGTATAGCAATTTTAAAAAGAGTCCGAAAGATAGATTAACAGTGGAATATATAGAGACAAGGTTAGAATTATTAGAGAACAATTGGATAGCATTTACAGAAAATCATAGGAAATTGTACTCCAGTTTTAAATCGGTAGATATAGAGCAATCAATTTATGAAACTTCGGAAGTTTATGAGCAGACGGAAGATGTTTACATTAACTTAAAGGCGAATTTAAAAACGGTAAAAAATAAGCTTACGCCTTCAGTTGAGAAGCCACACCACAGCCCTCCCGAGAATAGTTCAGCGAATGGTGGCAAACACTCCGCGGTTAAATTGCCAAGGATTTCAATACCTACCTTTTCAGGATCGTATTCTGAATGGACGTCATTCCGCGACTTGTTCATATCATTAGTTCACAAAAATGAATCTCTCGACAATGTGCAGAGATTACATTATTTGAAGGGTCATCTTAGTGGTGAGGCTGCTCAGTTGATTCGGCACACCCCTATCACGGAAGCAAACTACACGGAATGTTGGTCGATGTTAGAGAAGCGATATAATAATAAAAAATATTTGTCGAATTGTATATTAAAGCGATTGTTTGGTTTACGTCGTATGAATTCTGAATCAGCATCAGGCCTGAAAGAGTTATTGGACACAACTGTAGATTGTTTGAATGCATTAAAGAATTTGGGGATTGATGTGACTACCTGGGACATTATCGTTATACATGTTGTTAGCGAAAAATTAGACGCGGAAACTCGTAAGCAGTGGGAGCTATTTATCTCGAGCGATGATTCTCTTCCCACTATAGATCAGTTCAAGGTATTTATGGAAATGCGCTTCAGAGCTTTGGAGTTTGTCGAGCCACACAAACTTCCATCAACTAACAGACCAGTCACACACCCTAAAGTTTTAATAGCGACCGATTCCTACAAAATCTCATGCGAATATTGCTCTCAAACTCACAAACTGTGTTTTTGCAAAAAGTTTGCTGAGCAATCTGTCACCCAAAGACGTGAATTCGTAACAGACAATAAAATCTGTTTTAATTGTCTCGGGAGCAATCATATATCGTACGATTGCAAAAAGGCCACAACATGTAGAGTATGTCATAAGAGGCATCACACTCTGTTGCACACCAGTTCGTTCGGAAATTCGCAGAGAGAAACCCAGGAACAATCTACTGACTCCAAGCAGACTGCTAGCGACGTGTCTGAAGTTCCTATTGTAGCGTGTCTCTCCACAGGTCACATTCCAAAACCACAGCAGGTTTTGCTGCCTACAGCGTTAGTCAACGCGCAGGATAGAAAAGGCGCACACTCAGTGGTACGCGCTTTAATAGACCAGGGTTCGCAGGCGTGTTTCATAACGGAAGCCACAGTACATCGTCTTCATTTAAAGAAGATTCCAGCGAATGGAAAGATCTCAGGGCTTTCTAATGATAAAACCACGCGTGCTCAACACAAAGTTCGAGTACAAGTACACTCACGGGTGGATCCAGCTTTTAAGATGGAAATAGAAGCTTATGTTTTAAACAAGATCACAGCTTACCTTCCGGAACAAAAGGCAGAGCTGGTAGATTGGATAGAGTTAGATCATCTGCAGTTAGCAGACCCACAGTTCAATGTACCCAACAAAATAGACATCTTGTTAGGTGCGGATGTTTACGGCATTATAATGAAGGAAGGTATAATGAAGTGTCCGACTGGATCACTCATTGCTCAGAGCACTACTCTAGGGTGGATTCTTTCTGGTGCCCTAAATAACAGAAAGTTTACTGAAACAAATTTGAAGGTTCGCGTTATGCACACTCGTGTCAAGGAAAAAGAGAATAAAAGGAATTATACAGATAATATCAGACGAACAAAGGAAAGGAGACAAGTAGAAAACTTACCAATACGCGATGAAAATCTACTCGGAAACAATGGTAATTCCAGGACAGCTTCTGTAAAAATACTAAATGGATTAGAACAAAGATCAAACAAAGATATTCAGGAAAAGGACAAAGAATTTATGCAGGAAGATTGTAAGGAGGGGAACAAAAGATCAGTAAATGATATTATAAATATAGAATCAAAGATTATCAACTAACCTTATCACGCTGTTGTAGAAGATGAGACGATTACACATATTAAAGTCGACGCTTCCGTACCTGACGACCTCGGAGCTCTTCTCAACGACGCGCTGATGGTTAGGCAAACTACACAAGCAGATCTTTGTAAGCAATTTATAGAAGAAGAAGGAATTATTAAGCAACAGAAACAGAATAGAAAGAATCTATATAAGCAATTGGAATATACTAAAAGCGACATGCAACATAAAGGAAATACAGAAATTGAAAACAATAAAGACAAAGAAATTAAAACAAATAGTACAATTAAAGTTTTAGGACATACCTGGAGCCGAAGTAAAGACAAGTTTGGGAACGCAGTGCAACTCTCCTCGGTGACTGGACCTGAAACAGACAGAATAATAGGATTAGAAAACACAACACTAGGAGTTAAAAAAGCAATATCACAGGATTTAATAGAAAAAAACAATACTTATCGTGCTAAGTTTACTGGTTCGTCCAAGACACAGGTCTCACGTAGTCTTGACACCAGAATCAGTAATCTGGAATAAGATCGTGACACTTCTCGCAGTACTCACCCAAGAGCTACATGCAACGGAATGTTGAATAGATCAAATCAGGTCAGGAAATCTCATCTTACAGCAAAGTCAAGGTTTGTATCGGTGAAGATAAAATAAAATTAGGCCGCTGTCGTCTGTCAGTTCAGATGAATTCGTCGTTTGGGTGGCAGATTGTGCAGAAAAGTTCGCTTTTGTTTCGGAGACATTGGTTGCAGAAGTATTTGGTGATGATTATGCAGAGATACATGTGGTACCGACTTAGTCCAGAGCTTATGAAGTCGGTCCGTATTTATTGTTAAGAAACAGGATCGTCCTCTAGGTCAATAGTTACTCGAGTGAATTATGGGGAATATAAGTTAGATTTTATCTCTCAATTGGTCACATCATTCACCAAAACATATAATCGTACCTAGTTTGTTAAGTTCAACCTTATTGTAAGGTAATGTTTTAGTCTAAAAGCACAGGATAACAATTAATTTGAGTAATTTGTTTAGTGTAAATTAGGATTATATGTAGTTCATTAAGAATTCATGGAATGTTTAGCTTCCATTACTTAGGTTATGTATCTATTTTAAGTTCATTCGTATACATGATTTCGGTCGGAATGTTTTAAGGTTCATATTAAATATACTGTAGTCAGATCAATCAGTTATACCTAATTTTAAGTTCAATAGTTATAATGTATTTTGTAACAGGTCAATATAGTGCATCTATGTATATTTTACTACTCACCAACGACACTTATATCGGAGATCCAGTTCAGCCACGGTGGGCGGTTTTACATACATATTTAGAAGGACATTCTTTCAATAATGTCTTTGGTGGGCGGTATGTTCAAGCGCAACATGCCTAATATATTAGCATGTATAACTTTAGTTTGCGACGTTCTCAACTAGATGGCGTCACGGGCAAGTTAGAACACGCATGCGTTATGTTGTGCATTTTATTAGTACTAAATGTGAAATTTGATAATATAAGAACCAGCTCAGGGTTACTTATACAGGCGTTTTATTTACCCTCAAGTTTCCCCCTAAGTCTATATGTGATTAGACAGGAGGAGAGTATGGTAACAAACACTGTGACACGAAATTTTTATATATATATATAAGATAAATAAGCTTACGTTTATAACTTCCACCGCGACCACAGTTCATGACTTTTCCACACAAGCTATTGTTAAGCTTTTGATTGTAGTGGAACAAGTTCTTGATTTTATTATAAAAACATTTTTTTAACCCGGATTTTTTATTAAATTTGAAGTATGATTTTTTTACAGCTACAAGCACACTACAAGGGACCGCAGATCTGAGTAGTTGATATCAATATCAAGTTGATACGTACCTCCACGCATTCCATTGGCAAAACCCCCCTTTGTGGGGGAGGCCTATGTTCAGTAGTGGATTACCAACGGCTGAGATGATGATGATTATAAATACAAATTAAAATAAAAACAACATAGCGTCAGTTCAACTAGATCCTACCTTATAGAAGCTGGACTCATTATCATAAAACTTTAGAGCAAAGCTGACGCGACGAGGCGAGCTTTGATCTTCATCTCGTGTGGGTAATGAGATGCAATCACTTATAATACTTAATGCATAAAAGTTTAATGGCTACTGGAGTTGAGCTTCTGGTTTTGGTTAAAGTTTCCAAAATTGTTTCGATTATATTATAGTTTGGGATAAATTTAGAGCGGAAGGTCTAGGCGGTAAGCATAATTCATGTAGAATTCCTTGTTATACCCAAATAGAATTTCCAAAGCTTGATGCTTTTGACTTGGCAAAAACTTATTAAATAAAACACTATTGAGTAGGTAGGTAGGTAGGTACTCTTTAGAAAAGTACCTAGAGAAGAATGTCGTTAAGTCAATATAACATCTACTAAATTTGACTGGAACTCTTTAAAAGTTTCTAGAAATAAAAGTTTCAATAGGTAAGAAGATACCTATGTCTTTGGTGATGGGGATTCGTGGTATCGATTTCTTCCCACATTTCCCCTGTCCAACCTTAAAATAAGCAAACAAAAAGCTAACATGAGCGCTCTTAATTCAGTTAAGAAGCTAGCGAGTCCATTAACCCCGAAACAGTGCGGTAATTACAAACCCCGATGCGAAAACAAAAGGCATCGCCTCCGTACGGACAAGCAACGTGTTAAGAATGCACCGATCCGGGCAGACGCGTCCCGACCGCATTTTATCGCCACTAATGATCGCGCCGGGACCGTAATGAGAGAGGTGGCCGACGCTCACAACCAATAAAATATTTATGAAACCATCCCCACCCTTAATACGAGCCGTCAACTCACTACACCCCCCGTAAGAGAAAATTATCATTAAAAGGACGACGGCGTCGCACGAACCGTCTCGTTAAACGACGCGAATTTAAGACTTCTAAATATCGTACGAGAGCGCGTGCGATCCGTATCGCGCGCACAATACCGACCGCGTCACGACGACGGCAGAAATATGGACGCGCTAACTCTGCGCTTGTTTTATGTTAATACGCCGCGACGCGATTGCGACACGAAAATATCGCAGCCTCATGATTGAGCACCAGATACGGGCATTAGCGATCGCGACGATCGCATCAATTAGCGACTAGCGCTATTGTCCGGCGGAATAATTAAGAATGTGACGGTGACGGGCGCGCGGCGGTCGCGGGCGAGACGCTCGCTATCGCGACGCGCGATCGCCGGACGCCGAATGCCGAAACCTAATAAGTCGCAGCCAGTCTCATTTGTGCTCGGAAAAAAGGAACAATACGGCCGCGATAAAGGAGACGGCCCAATAATTTAGGGTCATTGTTTCTGTTAATTTATGGAGTGCGGGCGCACGATTGATTTGTAGGTTTTCAGGGGTTTCTTCGGGATAAGCGCTTTTAAATCCTCGGGGATTATCGGCGCGTCGTCCTCGTGATGGCACGTCAAGAACTCAATTTATTCCAGTCGATATACATACAATGAGACGTTTTAAATGCGGAGTAGGATTGGCCGGCGGTGGCTGGGCGGGTACAGATCCATATATGCGTTATTCGTGATGCACATATTAAGTTAGGCCTGTACATGGTCGCTAGGAGTTTACGACGCGGCAGACGAGCATGCCGGTGGAATAGCTGCGGTCTGTACTGCTGAATACAGCTGCCGCGAGCGAAGGGTGTAACGCAGTCACGGGCGGCAATATTATATTATCTGATCCCTGATGCTGAGCTCGGTACTCGCTAGTAATTCAACCGCTATCGATACTATTAAATGTAACAGTTTTCACTGTAACTCAGCCGGATCGGGAGTTTAATGATTTTAAAACAAAAGCCGCGCGGGCATTATGAATCTTATCGCGCCGTTGATTCGTGAAATATTGACCATCAGAACCATATCAGATATCTGGAAAATCACACTTCAGGATTCAATTGTGAAGTTTATGGCAACAAAGGCATCTCTTTGATTTTATACCAACACACATAAAACCCAAAATAGCATAATTATCATCATCATCATCATCGTCATCATTATCTCAGCCGCCGAAAGTCCACGACTGAAATTAAGCCTCCCAATAAGGGCGTGTTTTGCCAATACTCGCCACGCTTGGTAGGTGGATTGGCGAGCGCAGTTCGATGGTTTCACGCATAATAATACCAAGTATGAAATACCTATATAGGTATAAACCATTGTAGGTATAGGGTCTCTGGTACTATATTATTATTAAATAAACGAATTATTATTATTATTAATACCTCCACCGTCCACAACTTGACAGAAAAGGGTATCAAATTATAATAGCCGATCCTCCTCAACCTTCACATCTTCAACCCTGACTTCAGCAGGCCGTATCAGATACGGGTACATCCTACAGCTGCATTAATTGGACCTGCCGATCTGCAGATTTCACTTCTATAAATGGCGGGAGGGTTTATGGTATCTGCGTGCTGTGTTGCCGTCACCGTGCGCCCGCGCAATGTAATTGGTCCGCGCCCGGTGACATTTACATGCGCCAAGATGGCCGGCGATGCGATATGGCAGCAGTAATTGACAAATAGGTGAGGCTGAGGTGAGCAGGCGGATTTACGGCTTTTCCCAATTGGTAGATAACTGCATGACTGTCAAGGGATAGTCAGCGGTAGATGGTCATTAACAGATAAAACTTTTTATGACGGTTTCTTTGGATAAGCTACCATTGTACGATGAAGCATTTTACAAAAAATAATAAAGAAAATAGGTAGGCATCAAATTCGAAATGATGAATGATAAGTTTTGCTATTTCTGCTAGAAGTTCATTATATCAATGAAAACACAAGAGTGCATTACGGGTTTGTCAATTTTATATCTCTCATAATCAATACCGTAACATCAAAGAATACAAATACAGTACAAAAACCACTTCTTAAATCTTAAAAGCAACTAAACATCGATAAATAACTCGAAGAATTCAATATCGTCGACAGAAGATACGAAACAAAATAAATAACAGTAGAGATACCCAACCCTATCGATGACGGATACACACGGGGCACAATCGACCGATCAATCAGATGATGACATCTCAGCCAGTGTGGCCGCGGCCCTTAGCCCCGGCTTCGAGACTCGAGCGTGCGCTATTGTTTCAGCATTTAAGATTATTTTTAAACATTAATATTGGCTTTGAGATACGAGAACAATAAATAAGTTTTATGTCTGCTTTCTATCGTTATTATAATAATTGTAAATCCTTGTAAATATGGTATAATTTCAAAGTCTTTCGTGATTATAAATCAAAATCGAAATTGTAAAGGGATGATGGACATGATGACTAAAATGAATTTAGTCATGACTGATGTAAGTTAGATACTATTGGATTTATTCTACAACAGAAAGGGTTTCCCCAATTTCTCGCTAGTCGCTAATATATTTTCTGATCGCGCGTGGAAAACTGCCAACATGACCACCACACAAAGAAATAATTACCTATTGTTTGAAGGTATTCATTGTAACTTTCACAACAATAACAGCTCAAGCTGTGTTTCACCAAACATCTGCACATCCACACCAAATATTATGTCTTTATCATCAATATCATCATTACAAATTATCGCCTCATCGGCGCCTGCGCAAGCCGATCCATCTTAACAGGTAAACGTTAATGATAATTGGTATACCTTAAAAAAAGTGTCAAGCTAATACACCTTATTGCTAGTGTAATAAGGGTGATACTCCAGTGGTAGTTGTCTCTGTAAGTAGAGATGTTATTTGATAAATTAATTAATAAAATGATGGATTTGAGACCGCAGACTCAATGATTGATGATTCGTCAATATGTTTTGGGAACGGCGCCGAGTGTCACAACTTTATAAGTAAGGGACACATTTGGGATTTTTGCTGGTCAGTATGCCAGAAAGATATTTTGTGACAAAAAGACTATGATAAGAAAATTGATATATTATCATTTAAGAAAAAAAAAGAAAAAAATACAAATATATAATTGGTATGGAGTTACAACAGTAGGTAACTTTACATAATTATTCGTATAAATGTTTTGCACCAAACATAATATCAAAATATTGCAAAAGGATCAAATAAATGTAGGCAATAAAATAACAGGACTCATAAAACTGTAACAGGACAACCCTATTAAGTTACACGGAACGTAGTCCATAAACTCGATTGCACCAATCAATTTTATATTCGGAAATCTCATAATGGTACATTAAAAGTTTGAAAAAATCCTGATCAATGGTGCCTTTTTGCAGAGCCTCGGTACGGTGTCCACAATAAACATGTCACGCGGGACAGTCCGATACCGACATCGTACTTATCAGTGAACATAAGATCTTCAATTTTACGACAGTCCTGCGCACCACACGAGTAAATTCTACACAAACGTCACCGTCATCAGATTTTATTCCCCTGATCAAGGAAATTGTATCGATATTTCAACAATAACTTTATTGTCGCGCGATAAGATACATTTTATGCGTGCATTTGTTAGATTTTTATATCCCCCGCGAGGCTGCACCTAAAATGCTGTAACTGACGGCGTTTGATGCCGATAATTATAATTTATATCGAAAGCGGTGGAGCTTCAAATCTTACGAATTCTTATTTTAACGACGGAATAAACTCGTATCAGAATGGACAGCAGCTTGCTGCGTTAATGCGTATTCGCCATAAGCTGGATCCTCTAATCGCGATAAAACTGAAACCCTTTAGAATTAAAGTGATGCATCTGTTTAAACGCTTGCATTATTAGCAGTCGGATTCAAAGTTTTTGACATGTTTTATTTGCACATTGCTCGAAACGTATCTAGATTTACCACACAAATAGGCTCGCAAAAACCGGTCTTGGCGGTACACCGTCGGACCGTGTAATTCTAATTAGGCAATTGAAGCAGCGGCGAAGGCTAATGGCGGCCGTTGGATGCCATAAACCAAACGCAATCTGATCGTGTGAACACCCTGTCCGATGTCCCGCGAACATTTCCCGCGGACATGCGATGCTTTGTCACCCTATTGGTTGATACTCGTTCGTGCAGTTTGTTCTATTTCTCCGTAACGATATTGTCTGGTAATTAATTGTTATAGACTTAGACTACCGACTGCCTCTGCATCTAGATAGCCGTGCTCTATGGTGGAATGGGAGATATTCTTGCAACAAAAGTGCATTAATATTCTAAGCAATACGTATTTGACCAAATATTTACAGTAAGAGAAAAAAGAAACCCTTATAGGATCACTTTGTTGTCTGTCTGTCTGTCTCTCTGTCGGTCCATCTGTCAAGACACTTTTTAACGGGAACGCGTGGAGGTCTTGAAGTGAAATTGATATCAATTTCTCAGATTTGCAGTTCCTTGTGGCTGTGTAGTTATTGCATATGTCCATACTTTGCGCAAGGAACTAATAGATGGCGCTGTATGTTCATAGTATCTAGGTATGGAACCCTACACTATGCAAACATAACATGCGTATGCCTTAACAATTTATTTAGTTAACTGAAGTAAATAGCTTTAAGCGATTAGACCGCCACCTCTTTTTTCATTTTATAATCTTTTTTATAGTTTTTTGTATAGTTTACAAAAAAGTGCTTATCTACTTAAAGATCTATCTTAAATTCTTTGCTAAATGCACATTTTATATATTTATCTATCCATGAATATAATACAGCATTATTTCCACTCTAGCGTACAGTAATGCACCAACCAAAACAAAACTATCTTCTAAACTTAGCATAACAATACTGCATTTCCACAATCTCAAAGGACATTCAAATACATTAGCGTTAAAAAATTCACCCACACTGGTGCCGTCACGACCACGGATGCAATAAATTAGGGAAAAACAAAGATCGGACAAGGCAACACCGATACACACTCAGCGCCTTATTGATGGAAGCATTTCAAACGCCATTTAGATAGCGCGGTGGCGTTGACGTATTATTATTGTGAGGATCACTGGCTCGCGAATGGAGGTGGCATTTGACGGTTATTGCTTCACGGTTTTATAAGGTATCGGCAGGATAAGTAAGGAATATTATCACCTTAGCAATACTCTGCTGTACAGTAGCATGACTGTTTTGTTATGCGTATTAATCCGAAGATACTACCCGACATTGCAGATAAAAGGTTGGTGGTTTCAAGCCTAACATAAAAAATATTGTAGCTATATGCAATCTTGCAATTATATTATCTTATTTCAAATATGATTAATAAATACTTTGAAACAAAATAGGCCCTCCACAATTTTCTTTATTCTCAGTTAACGCCACAATGTCATTCATAACTCTTACCGAATGAGGTGCTGGAGACTGAACCCATCTCTGAGGTATGCCAGAATTCTTGACAACTACTACTCTGTTGCTTTTTACTTCTTTAAAAAGGCGTACATTTACTGCATTTACTGCAGACCACAGGAGGATTAACTGACATCAATGTAGGTACACTATTAATGTTACCAATAGCAGAGGTGAGTCCGACTTCTTTAATCATAGTTATAAAATTGTAAACCTAATGGGTAATTTGAACCATGAAAATCATATGGTAAATGTAAACTCATAGGTCAATAAACTGTTACATATATTGACTCAAACATTCTAACACACCCATAAACTGAAACCGTAACATCTCAATATCGGAAATAATTTAATACCCACCTCAATAAGAAACTAACTTTTTATAGTTCGACCGAATCCATCGTAAATTCTCATACGGGACACGACATACCTAACTGGATAAAGTTAGCTTTTTAGTACCCTGTCTCAATAAGCCTACAATAATCTCCTACAGTTCCCGAATAAACCTCAACACTAGTTACAGCGACGAGGTGCCACAACAAATATATTTATGTATGTAGCGTGTACAATTGACACTGTCGACGATAAAGTACGTCAAAATACGACGTGTTAAATGTCGGAGAACACAAGATAAATATATTATTATAGCTTTGTATTTTAAATGTTTACGTGAGGCCGTCCTTAGTTACGAAGTTTATCTCGTATTTGGTTGTAAGCGATAGTCATGCAAAAGGAAAAGACGAGGACCAAGGATGGAGCCTTGTGGTAGTCATTTCTGCACATTAAGCTGATGTGCATATTTTGAGAAAACATTGAGTAGTTGATATCTTATCGTTAATGAAGAATCCTATGAACAATTTTATTCTATGTGGGTTTTAAGGGTTATGGTAATTTAATACCTTTTAAATAAATCCACGATGACAGTCAATGCCGTCTATATATCTAAAAATATTAAAAACTTCCCTGAACTTTTAAACCATCATTTACTTTTTACTGAATGTTGATTTCATTTCTATTTAAGAACCTATGTAAGTATTATCAGCATGAAACATGATACAATAGTTTATAGTTAAAATAACTATTATCTAAAATAAGTTTCAACATCAAAAGGCCGGTGCGTTTGTCAGAAAATTGAAACGGTACACTTAAAAAACTATTAAATAACTTTAATAACAATGAAAATTAATATCATAGTGCATGAAACAATAAAAACATCATGTATAAAATCATTGTGAGCATTAAAAAGACGGACTATCCGATTTCTGATCGTAAAATAGTAATAAAATGTTTTTGAGTGACTTTTAACCGACTTCTAAAATGATCATAAAACATACGATCCGGAACCAAAGCTACCATTCACTTTGGTAATGACGTCGTCAATACTTTATATGTGTTTTATATTACAACTGTTAAATTGTATCAATCAAACAAACTTTTTATACTAACCTTATTAGTGACTATTTAGATAAAGTTTCTTCCATAGTAAAAGGATAGTCAATAAATACTGCATTGTTCTAGCCTTATCATCATCATCATCATCTCAGCTATAGGCTGTCCACTGCTGCAGAAGGCACCACCCATAGTTTTCCATCCAGTCCGGTTGTAAGTGAGCTGCATCCAGTGTGTTCCCGCCGTCCTTGTCAGATCATCCATCCACCTTGTGGGTGGACTTCCTAAGCTGCGCTTGCCGTTCTGTAGTCTCCATTCAAGAACTTTACAGCCCCATCGGCCATCAGTTCTTCGTGATATTTTATCTGCATTATGATAATGCAGATAAAATAATTTAAACAAAAGTGAACTCAGTAAATACTAAATATTGTATAAATAACATAAAGTCTACTCATGGCATATACATGATTTATTAATTCAAGTTGTGATAAAAACCTAACAAAGTTGATACTTACATATTTAATAAATAGGCAAAAATATGAATTTAGTAATAGGTGAACAAAATACTATAACTTCCTCAAAGAGCCAATCATAATAATGAAGCATGAAATTGTTAATGAATTCTAATTTTACTATTTATAGCATAATTTAATCGAATACAAGTTGATGAAATTTAATCCAATAAATAAGAGTTATTGATACAAAACCGTATAATGGTCGAGGTATATAGGCACCAATATCATAATATTATAATTTTATTCAGTTTTCGATATTTCTAACGACTGTTCATAACAGAAATATTATTTTTAATCATTAGGAGTATTTTGATATTCAGTTTAGTTTTTCGAACACATAACATGACTGCCTACTATTTTGTCATCATAAAAATTAGATAAAATAACATGAATTTTAAAATGTTCAACAAAATTCTAAATACGCTTCTGAAATATGGAATGCTTTGTATAAATCATAACTAATACTGTTTATTATAAAACAAATAAATTAAAGATGGTGGTAATTGGAAGTGTAAAAAGAGAATGAAAAATTCAAAGCGTCAGTCTATTTCGATCAGAGTTTTAACAATCTAAAACTATAACCACTCTATCACGAGACCGTATAAATCAATTTAACCGTCTCAAAACAATATTTATAACAGTGCATAAATCTTTAAAATTGAGTTAATAATGACGGAAGCCAACACCCGACGACCGACACTCGATCATACAGCTAAAACACGAAAAAATCAAAAAATGGAACGAAGATGTTGGCGCCGCTTACAAAAAAGTGTTTCATCTCGTAAATGATAAATCGGATGATGAAAAAGTGATGAAAAAGGGCAGTTTAAAGGCGTCGAAATGCCCGGAAGGGATCGGACGGTGAGCATCAATCAACAGATGAGTGATGTGCTTTATACTACTGATGGAGAGCAGAAACTAAACAACAATTTTATTTGGGTACTCTTTTAAGACACAATAAATAAACAACTTCACAAAAAGGCAGCTAGCTTCTCTTAATTTAATAATAATTTATTGCATACCAAAATATACACATTGTTACAAAAGTCAAAAGACACAATATAAAAGACACGGTAAAAAAAAACCGGCAGTCCTATCGCGTAAATCGATTTCTTACAAACAACCTGGGCATGGAAAAGGGATGGAAATTTAACTTTTGCAATGACTTATTAAAAGTAATTTAACCGTATTGACCAATAACATTTATTTTTTTTTTTGTACAAAATTTTGAAGAATTACTGATAATTAAGGAAAATTTCACATTTTACTGAAAAAAAGCTGCAATGTATAGGTAGAAATTTAAAGAAAATGAGCCTATCGATGGAAAGATCTATAATATTAAAATAGATTAGAGCGTGACAAATTTATTAGATACAGTCTGTTATTTTGATATTTCCGGAGGTGAAAGCGACCTCGATAAATTTATCAACGCGGTCATAATTGAACCGAAAGAATTTAACAATGATGATGAGTTTTTTAAAAGACACTGTCTTGATTAGTCTTATTGGCCAAGGAAATAACTGATTCATCATGATTGATCAAGTTTCAAAAGCTCATCCGTTAAGAACATGAAAACACAATAATTACGAATAGATATAAGATACAGTAAAAATAAATTGATCAACAATCCAGCACAAGCTATCAATTTGCATACAACATTTATTTTGCAATAGCGTTAAATGTAATGAAAGGCTCGGCTCAAGCCACAAATGTCAGAACAAGAGACGTAAGTAGTTAAACGTGATGTTAACTAACTCAATATAGCATGAACTGTGGTCAAAAGTCTTGGCATTAGAGATTCAGATGAACTTAGATGGAAAATTGAAGACACCATTTTATAGACTACATAACCAAACTACAATCATGAATTATTGGGTGACATCAAATTCTGATAATGTATAAAGAATATTTTACAAAAGCCCTCAATCAAGTATGCAAATAGAATCGGGACAAGATGCACTTTTGCGAACTTTATGACATTCGCATCATTTATTTATTATTTATCATAATTTTATTCATAAAAAAATATAAATTTTATTAGATAAAAAATTTACATACGGCGGTCTCCTTACATTTTTATGTGAGTCATATTTCTTGGATATATCTTTTGTCATTAAATTCTCAATATTACTTAGAGCGTTCAACTTAAATTGATAATCAAAATGTCATAAAAGCAAATCATCAACTTATCTCTGACTCTTGTCACTGAATCCCGCATTTTATGTATTTCAAAGAGAGATTCAATTTTATTGCGCGTGCATATTTAATTAATTGCAAGACGCGCGTATCCATTTTATTTATTGTTGTCGCGTATTTCAAAATTTTATTTGACTTCTATATGTGACATTTGATTGTAATTTTTGCCGGGAGATAGGTTTCAGATTCTATCAGGACGGGATGTTATAAATTATATCGCTATATGAAACTGAATAGTTGCAGAACTTTACTGAGTTTAGTTCGTAAGTTGAGAAATGCCAACTTGACTAAATTAAATTGGTAGTTACTCAAATTACACTTGTAAAAGTTTACATTAACAACTTTTTCTTGTGTTCTGTCTACTATTATACCATTCTTACAGACATTAATAAAGCATAATACGATGCTTTGTTAATGTCCACTGAAAAAGTAGGTTTCTCAAAATCGTATTCCAGAATAACTAAAGTTCTAGAATATTAAATGGTATTCTAAACTAACCTAAGTCTAAGGTTTTCTGTCAGCCCATAATCTGGCTCAGGATTGTTGCCGTTTTAATCACACGACATACAACCTTTCGTATTTATAGTGATATTTTTGTAACCAAGTTTTCAGTAAAACCCCAAAATCTTTTCAACTAGAGAACAACGTGGCTCAATAAAGCTCTATAAAATTGGAACTTTTAAAACTAAAACCCAATTATGGCCATTAGAGTGCGACCGTCTGCCAAGACCCTGCTAATTGATAATTAGTATTCTGGCGACCACTGACCAGGCCTACGTGCTTCCCGGGGGGCGGTGGAAGAGAGCCGACCGGCCGAGACGTAAGGTGCTTTAGGATGCCTTGCTATTGGCTCCATGTTTCGTATTTCTCCATGTATTGAACAAAAGAACGTATTTATTTGCTTTTAGCTTAGGAATGAATATTTGCTTTCAGTTAACCAAATAAGCTTTGTAAGAGAAATATGGTGTCAATTTAAAAACTTTTACACAAAACTGTAAAAAAAACTTCATCTAACGTATATTTCTTTATAAACAAAGTTTAAAATTCTGCTTGCAGTCTGTTTGGACTGAATATTATGTTTTTTTTTATGATATTGAGTGACAAGACGAGCAAATCAAGTGCCTGATGGTAAGCATCATGATTGCCCATATCAGACACAGTACCGTACAGTGTTTTAAAATTCAAAATTCTGCGCGGCACTGCACTGCGCCTGTCACCCTGAGATATGAGTTGTTGACGTTCATCATGCCCAGTAATTTCGCTGGTAACATTCCCCTTCATAGCGGAACACAGTAATGTATGCACATTACTGCTTTGCGGATGAATATACCAAATGATACGATATGATAATACAACGTATACCTTATACCAAAGGTTTACGTTTTATCATATGCACACACACTCAATGTTGTTCGTTTTCCTTACCAATCTTATGCGATAAAGGTAGAAAAAAAATCATGTGTTAAGTCAGCTTAAGTCAGTTATACATACACCCAGTTACACCCCGTTACATCGGAGTAGGCAGAGACTATTCCTGTCCACTCGATACCACCCTGACATCCGATGGCTTATTCTTCTTTCAATTCATTGCCATGGACAATGAATAAATGAAAGTCGTCAGTAGTCATGCGCGTCGGTTGTAATTAATGTTAACCTGGCCATTCCTTAACACAACATCATTTGGTCACAATAAGTACACCTGCTTAAATAAATCAACCTTACCTATCCGTTTTCCTATCTCCCCACCTCAAGACGAGGATGCAAGGAGCAGGAGCTGGCCTGCAGCGTCAGCACGTCTCAGATATCTAGTGTTGACGCAACCGCTGGGACAGACGTGATGGCCCAGTAATGAGGAGCGGGGAATTAAATCAGTGGATAGTTGAATGATGTATTTAACAATATTAGAGGTGATTTGGTAAGAGAAAAAATAAGATTAACTCTTGGCTTACAAATAATAGGTTGAATGTGGCGTTAGTTGAGATACCTTTACTAGATGACAGGAAACAGCATAAAGTTAAGCTTTATGATGATAAGCCGGAAAGATTTTGTTGCTTTTACATTATTTTCTAACGTTTTTTTATTTCAGAATCAGAATTTTGTTTATTGCATCAACTTTACAAAATTTGTGTTACAGTGTTTACAGTTTCATCCATGTTTAACATAAAATTTAGGAGCTTTAAAATTATAGTTGTACCTATTAGCTTTGGTATTAAATATTTCAGTTTAACCTTTTCCAGATTCACAATTTTATATCACAAAGTTACAAATCAGCAGAAATCAAGTCCCGCAGTGTGATCGAGGTATCAAACACTTAGACCCTCGACCTGAGATTTCAATCTATAAAGGCGAGCAAGGCTCACCGATATCATTACCATAATTCAATATAAATTATTCATTACTCACTGACCTACCGCAACCGAGCCTCGGGCTTCGGCCCTCCCTCTTCAACTAATCCGATTCAGATTGGAAAAACTTTGATAATTGATATGGAGAGTGTGAAAACGTACTCAACATGTCGGTACCTACATATGTTTACTTGATTTGATGATAGAAGGAAAATGGCCGTGAATTAAACTACCCAAAACTATGGGTAAATTTCACCTTGAAAGGACGAGAAATAAAAATGATAAGTAGGCTATGTCTATAATATTCCTGGACTATTAGGCTTTTAATATGTTTACTATGTCATAACCGGACTAATATATTTAAAAGAGAATAAGCTTGAATTGTTTAATTTTCAATAACAGTATGGGTTGATAGATCTACTGCATAGGTTCTATCAAAGGCCATTTAAATACAATCACGGTTTGCATTAGACCAACAGCACACTCACTTCCCTGGCATTCAATTTCCAAAGTTATCAACGAGCAGGCTTGAAGGCTCAAGGCTCAAGGGCCAGTCGCAGACGGTTAAGGAGCGATCTCGCTGCGGATCGCATGCGACTTTTTCCCCGATTACCATATCTCGAATCGAGGCGCAGTCGGGTCCAGCAAATTGGCTATCTGCAGCATGCATCTCATATGAATCGGGTAGCTAAGAATCGGAATATTTAGGAGGTCGTGCGTCGCAGTCGCACTCAGCGCAAGCCCTTATTTAGATACTTGATGGTTCAGCTCCTTTTTGTTTTCAGCTTTGTTATCTTAACTATGGGCTTGTACTAGGCTAGCTTTCTTTGTGTCTTTGATCGCATAAATACTGGTGTAATGCCTCCCGTTTAGTTCATCGTTAGTTTTAATGTTTTGTGAATTTATTTAATTGTAATCATGTTGATAGGATAAATTTTCGTGACTAAGTTTAACTTGAACACTAATTGACAGATCAAAATTAGTTAAAAAGGTGTCAAAAGTCGATCTCTGAAAACCCCTCAAAAATCGCAGTAGAGATAATCAATGTCCACCCAGTGAAAAAACATCGGAACAAATGATCTTAGACTAGACTACTCAATTCAATCAAAAACAAAGATACCAGAAAACCTATTTAAATATATAACAAAAGTCAAACCAACACTAAAAAGAATAACAGTAAAAGAAGCGCGAGGTGATAATCAGGCGTCCAATTGGACTAACTTAATAAAAAGAGCCGTTGAAACTTCACTATGTTCCCAGATTATAGTAACCCTGCTTTAATCAAGGTGCATGTATCTGATTTGAATAAGCACAGGAGTCCGTGTCTTGGCCACCTGATTCATTAAGACTTGGTAAAAGTTTTAGAGCACTGTTTGTACTGGCATAGACAAAAATGGCATATTCAGAACGTAACGATAATGGATTTCGAGCTGAGTAATTTTTTCTTTTTCGGGAAGGTGACGTTTTGCTGGTGTTTTACTTATTGGTAAATTTCTTCTTAGATATTATATATCTCAGTTTTCTTCATTTATGTCAATTCCATGCCTACTATTGATAAATTAGCTCAGTTTGTATCTATAATAATTGCTATTAACATACCTTGTAGTTTACAAGCATATATCTACGTCAAAAACTCATAATTTATGCTTAACTTCTTAAGTAAGTTAGTCTTTACCTATCTACCTTCTTAGTACCACCTTCTTAGTACTTAGTATCCACCGTCTTAAATAAATCAATTCCAGTAGCATTGTTAACGCGACAGTACCTTAGTTTTCTGCCCTCTGGTGTTGTCCATGTACTTGGATTACGGATCTTTATGTATAATGAGACAACTGCAAGGGTAGGTTGTTTTGGTAATTCAGGGTTAACAAAGGGTAAGGCGGTATAATAGATATAGCAATATTCTAACTCTATTAAAACTCTTTCATTTTATCAATCCACAATTGTTTTGGTTTTTGAAGTGCCATTCACGCCAAACTATTAAAAAGATATACTTTTCAGCGCGGGCACGACTCGTTATTATAAATACAAAAGTAATCTATCTGTCGGTTACGCTTCAGACCTGAACTGCAAAACCTATTTAATCTGATGAATTTGTATAGGAATATCTTACTGATATGATAAATCTCTAATATCAGTACAATGTAAAAGAGTAAGTAACGTTTTTATAATTTAAATAAAACGCTACCGAGTTCTAACCTAGCTCCAACAAAAAAAAAACAGCACTTGCACTTTTTTTTGTGTGTATGTTTGTTCCGTTTTCACGCTAAAACTACTGAACTGATTGAGCTGAAATTCGGTATATATTGTAGATAGTTTAGACCCTGGAATAACATAAAAAGTACTTTTTATCTCAATATTCCTACGAGAACGAAGATTAAGCAGCTGAAACCGCGGGGCACAGCTAGTATAACATAATATTGTTTTTATTTTTTGGCAGAATATTGAGTTAAATAATGAACTCAACTTCTTCCTAATCAGTAAGAAGACCATTTAGCAATCACAAACTATAATCTTGTAAGAGACATGTAACTAGTAACGAATGTATATAAGTATCCAATTCGCTACGATCAAGAGCCACCTGTCCCCACAACCCCCTCTTCATTTGCAGTCTAGTCTCCGTTAAAATCAATTATGCTTGCGATTGTTTCGTTAGTGGAAGCAAATGTTTTTTGTCTCCCTTGCTGCTGTAATATTGGGGACAGTACATAAGATTACCATATTTCATGCTTCATCCTCAAGATCAGCATAAGACACATTCAAGGCACATCCCATGAGACCGCCAATTGTTACATTATTTGTTATAATTGTATTTTTTAAATTTGAGGTTTCTTATTTGTAGTGTAATAATAAAGAGTTTATCTATCTATCTATCTACATAGTATCGCGCGTAGCATAAACCATTCTACACGATTAGATAATATTTTGAAGATTTATTTTAAGTAGATTTGAAACTTTTATGTTTTTGTGCGCGCTTTACAATTTAATAGTTTCAAGTATCACCTATTTCACCGCAGCTTTCGTATAACAATGAAAGAACTGGTAAGCTTACAGGTAATTCTTTTAATCTCATATGCTGAGTTTTGATTCATCATCATAATCCCACTACATCCTGCTTACTGCGCATAGGCCTCCTTCATATCATGTCCATGACCCTATCCTGTGTAAGCCGTGTCCAGATGTTACCTGTCACTTTTGTTTATTATGATTTTTTATAACTTTAACTTAATTATAATCTAATGCTTTCACTCTTCACTGAGTATAATATATTAAAGCATGCAGGAAAATTTTCGTGGCTCTTCAGAAATATTTTTACGAAAATAAAAGCCAAAAAGGGATAAACTTTTTTATTATTTAAGACTTAAGATAAGGTCGAATAATAGGACTAAAAATAATTTGTAATTTATTTATTCCAATAAAAAATATTTGTAGCAACTTAGTCTAATTATTTTGAATTATTATTTATAGTCTTCTAAAACCCAAAAGTTAAGTTAAAAGTTAAGTTTTTGCCAATTTAAAAATACACCAAGTTGAAGTACTGTCATATAGTGTAAGCATACGCCCCCTTGTCCTCTCAGCTTCTTTGTATGCAGGATGGACGCCTGTCTGCTTCTAGTACGATTCCTTTTGATGAACTCGCCTTTTCACGATGCATTTCCGTAATTCGGACGATTGTGGTTTCAAGTTTTAACGAACTGATTTGGCTGGGTGCAGTTATGTCTGTGTGGGTGGGGTGATTTGATTAGAGTTTGGATACTTTTCTTTCAATTGCAGGAGAAAATATTTTTTTTTATATAATTACTATAACTTACTAGCTTCTAAGATGTCTAGGAAACCGTTTTATTGTAAGAAGATTTAGATAGGCAATAACCTACGTATCTGTTTTTTTTTGGAATTTAGTACCATGTAGACTGAAATGAATGAGCAACCTTTGATCTAAGAAAATATTTAAGTGGTCAGAGACACAGATAAAAATTAGAGATCACTCTAACGCACAAAAATCTTTATGTCATAAAATAGACCAGTAAATAAGCATCTACCGTTTTAAGCTGTGACCGTTTTAAGCATGTTGTTTAAATGCTACTCGTAAAAAATATCCATTATTCTTTCAGTAACGTAGAATAATCTCTCAAATCAATAAAATTAATTTTATATGCTATAGAGCAACTTCGCACGTCGTAATTTCGTATTCAAGATCCCTATTTTTTTATCCACATTTTTAAAGATACACTATTTGCAATAAGGGTACATTGATTATGCAAACGGCTCTTGAGTTAAACTGCCTTTTTGTTTAAGTGTGAATCGTGCTTGTTGGACCTCATTGGTAGTCGGTTATATTGGACAATTAGAACTTTATGGCCCGAGTATTAAGAGTTAATGAAATCGATGTTATTTGCTGCTATTTGCACTTTGTGTACGAGATAAATTCAGGACTTTTTATGTAAAAAATAGATAAATATAATGAGTGGAAAAAATAAGCATAAAAAACTTTTGTATTTAGCTCATTACTATATCTTGTTTTATATATCTAGGGTTTGGTTTATTTTTAAGGCTTATCTATTTTGTTATAGGTGAAGAGCAAAAGTTTTATAAGTAGATATTCCTAAAAAAGAGACTTGAAAATCAAATCAATCAATCTTCAAGTCATGATAGATTTTTAGTCGATAATCATGTACAAACTAGACTTGTTAGTGTCTTCCAAATGATTGAATAATGCGATTACATGACTGCTAGGTACAATCCCACCATCCTACCATGTTTAGTTTAAGCTGGGCCCAGAATATGCGCGGCAAACCCTCGAACATTGCCGCGCGCGGCAACCGCGAACCCCGTTTTCATGTGAGTGGGGTCGCAAAGGTAGTTGAGCAGTAGTTCAAATATAATTTATTTTACTTGATGAGCTACTTATCTACTAAATTGATTAGTATTTGGTTGAGCTATAAGGCATAAAATGTTCTAACTGAACAGTTCAGAGCAGTTGAGTTTGTATTACTTAACTATTATTATTACAAACTATGTCCTACTGCAGCAGCAGTTGAGCAGTAGTAAATAGTTTGTTTAGTAAAACAAAATATGTCCTTCTGAAACTGCTCAACTACTTAGGTGATCAATCTAGTTGAGCAGTGGGGAAGTAATGGTCGCCCCGTGTGGCAATGTATGAGGGTTTGCCGCGCATAGACTGAACCCAGCTTAACAGAGTCGCTAGTAGAAACCTTTGACAGCGTTATTCTGACAAAAAATGGCGCCTAACAGGCCAAAGTTCCAATTTTATAACCTGAACAGTTATGTTGGTAGCACCATATTTACCTACATGCTTTAAATATAAACAGTGAAAATGGGCCATAAAAAATTTCACCCACTAGCAGGACTCGAACCCGCTACAATAGCCATTCCGCGTGGCGGTGCGCTCGCCTAATTATTGAACTATCGTGGCCGTTATAAACATTACAACGTACACGAACATTATCTTGTTCACATTATAAAATACTGACTTACATACAATATTTTCTCAAAATGCTTCCCCAAAAAGCGTCTCTTACCTGAAACAAAAACATAACATTAACCATGGGCCATGGCTGTTAATTACTGAAGCCATAGATTTACGGTGACCCACCCGCGTCGCTCGCCAATTATGAATACCGTAGGACGATGCTGTTAGAACCGTTAGAGGGTTACCATGGATGCTTCAAAAAGACGGATAAGTTGAGAGAAAGTAAGTTATAAAAACTAAAGCCTTTGTAACAAAAACGTCTTTATTTGTAGGTATACAATGTAGAATAGAATAGAATAGAATTATACTTTAGTGCATACCAAAATAAAATAAAAAACAATTTACAAAACAATTAATGGATAACATCGTAAACAACCCGCCGCTTCTTCGCTGTAACTTCGCCATGGAATTAACTGCTCTAGAATAGTGCTCCACCCTCTCTACCCGTGGTTGCCGTAAGAGCCGGCTAAGGGTGTACAGATCCAGAGGACGCTGCTGCCCGTCCTAAATGGAACGTCCTAGATGGCAAAAAACCATCGAACTGCGTTCGACTACCCGCCTACCAAGCGTGTCGCGTATTGGCAAAACTCCCCTTTATAGGGGAGGCCTATGTCCAGTAGTGGATTACCAACGGCTGAGATGATGATGATGATGATGATCGTAAACAACGGTCCTAACAAATTAAGCATTATTAACGGAAATGATTCACTTTTGTTGTAGTAACTAATCAAATTATAATACGTAAGTTTGGTTAATTTCAAATGTCGCAAAGCACAGAAATAATAATTTCAATAATATTACTTATGAATATTTGTAATCAAAATTCTACGTAGTCTTATGAAATGAACAATATGTGCCAATTACTTGTAGTAAAATTTATGTTATTATTCTATATTTTAACATTTTATCCTGGACTTTTCCAAGACAAACGTATGGCCACCCCAACGCAAGTGGTGGCAAAGGGACGATTCTCTAATCCATTTACGATATAAGAGGTATAAATCAAACTTAATATGGGATACATGTGTTAATGTACACACACATACTCACCCCAAGATGGCGGCCGAGTGTAAGGATTAAAATGACGAGTGTTTTGAAAAAACAACGAGAAATGGGTGAATGAGAGTTGGTTTATAAAAACTGCTAATTTTTAGTGATAATTTGTAGACTTCTGAATATTTTTATTTAGGTGGTTGAGTAAGTATTTAAAATAAGTTAGAAAGAAAACTACAAATTAACAGATTAAGACAAACCAATAAACAGAATTAATAATTACGTATTACTGGTACAATTTTTTAATAAAAGGTTGTCATCGAAGAAATTGTTCACTCACAGGTAGGATTTCACATATTTCGCACAGCAGAAATAGACTTACATAACTTTTAATTAAGAAATCCCCCAAAAATACCAAGCTCCGTGAAGTCAAAATAGGTGATACGAAGCTCCCAGGTGACATAAAACCAACAAAGGCGGCTCAGTTAAGCGTCATTACTACGTAAAGTATCCTAACAACACATACATACGCAGATGAAGCGGCAATGTGTGCAAGGTGGCATGAAAATGGAATCAAGGTGGCGAGGGGGGTTGAAAATGCAAAGGAATCAACGAGGAGGGAGCGCCGGGCGAAATTGTCCCCAGACCGGACACTTTGAACGAATTATGACGGTCATTATTAGAACGTGGACAGAATTAAATTGCCTCCCCCCTCACCCCCCCTCGCCTACCTTCCGGCTAAGTATTCCGCATAATGATACCTGTCGGATAGTAGACACTTATCTCGGGTAGAGTGGATCTGTATCGTGATTTGTTTAGGTTTTCTTTTTGTTTATGAAGGTTGTAGGGTTTTATGTAGTTTCTGTGGAGTAGTGTTAACTTTGAAGGCGATTTTGGAAGATTAAGTAAATAATGTATAGGTAGGTAACTATCGAAACCTCTATATAATATATTTTATTTACTCTACACATCATTCCTCCACTTAGAACATGAAAATAATATAAATTATAAATAAATAAATTCATCAATAAATATCTTACAGGCTAACATACATAATGATTAATAATATTATATTATGAATCATATCTATTTTGAAAATGAATACGACTATGATTTCAAAAATATTTAAGACAGTTTTACTTTTTGCAACCAAAGTTTGGAGAGAACGTTGTAGGCTGGAAAATATAGCAAATAATATACCTACGTAGCTTGGCACTTAGGGAGAAATAATCTAAATATATTAGGATACATGTGTCGGCAAACCTTCACGATGTTTTCATAGAAGCGTCCTAAGTCTGAAATGTCAAGGTAAGAACCCTATTTAATAATATATTTCTACGCACAAAATAATTATCACTACACTACACCTTGTATCTAATTCCACATAAAACAAAATCGGTAAGACGACCTCAAACAGCGTAAGAACCGAGTACATAATCCGAGCAAGTAACGAGCAAACATCGACCACAGAGCAACTAATCCAGTAGATAAACTTACAAAAACAATGCACACATTAGTAGTAGATTAGCGGAGTAACGCGGCGTTGCCTGCTTGTATCAATAGTCGTGCAATCAGTAGATTTGCTGTAATCTCGACGCGGCCAGGTAAATAGGTGCGTGGGTGATGGCATAAGATGTAGCGGTTTTAATCTGTTGTTAGCGTTGTATTATTATCTAGTTTTGTGCTCATTTATTTCAGTATATTTATATATATTTATTAGAAACGTCCGTGGCTTAGTGAGAATATGTCAGCACTACCTTTTTTAACCTCCGACCGAATAAAGAAGGGGTGTTATAAGTTTGAGATGTACTCGTATCTCTGTTTGTTTGTATGTGGCATCGTAATTCCTAAAAGAGTGGACAGATTTATGTTTTTGAATATTTTGATGCGGTTTTTTGTTCGAAAGCTGACGTTATTGAAAGTGTTCTTAGTTATGTCTCAAGAAAATAATGCAGCCATTTGAAATATCAATTCTTTTCCAACGGTTCTGGCGCAAGGTTCGGAACAAACCACCCAGGTTTCTTTAGTGATTGAGATTTAATTTTAAATATTATTTCTGTTATTTTCATGTATAAATTAAGTTTTAAATGTAATCTATGGCCGTGATGTCTCAAAAAAATGAGTGAAACGCCCAAAACCTATGTTTTAAACCAAATAATCATGCAATATTGATACAAACAAAG
Organism: Hemistola chrysoprasaria; assembly: GCA_947063395.1. NCBI lineage: Eukaryota > Metazoa > Arthropoda > Insecta > Lepidoptera > Geometridae > Hemistola > Hemistola chrysoprasaria. The sequence goes on along the minus strand of OX346713.1, from coordinate 915,213 downwards.
CACAGAGCCGCGTCCCACGTGACCGCTATCTCAAGATACAGTATTATACGTTAAATATTATCTCAATACAGATATACATTAAATATTAGAGGGCAGGATTAGCTTTATTGTCGGCTATTTGCTTTTTTATTGGGTCGTTACGAGAGAGGCCGATATGGCTGATCCCGCGAATTATACCGCGATGTTTGAAGATGGCGACAGATTTGTACTGAGATTGTTATTTGTTTATCTTGAGATGTGGAAAATTATAGTTTCTGTTTGATGTGGTTAATTACAGTTGATAATGTAGAATGTAGATGTAAGATTATTAAACTTATCACAAAGTTATTTGCGACTTACAGATTTTTTTGCGCAGAATATGCTTTTCGATTTTTTATCTTTAATATCTTAATCTATCAATATTAATTTTTGTATATTGACGATTGATATTGATTCGGATTTTATAAAAATAACTGAGTATCAAATCTTTACATAAATTGTATTTTCAAAACTTTACATACGAATATGTATAATATATTATTTCAAAAGTATAATGATATTACAATAATCAAAATATAGTATGTATTTAATTATTCAAGTTTCCACCATTCCCAACATGTTTCTCCCATCATACCGCCATAACATTATCTAACAAAACATAACATAACATAACGGCGATGAAAATAACAATATTTCGACAACACTAATTCCCGCACGCACACAACAATAATACTTAATGACGTATATTAACACATACGTATTTAGGGAAGCGAAGTGAATTTTGCAAATATCGATGAAATGAAATGTAAACAAGGGCAGCTCTAGTTTATTGACGGGATAAAATGGTGACACAACAATATACTTGACAGGTACAGTACATTAGCTTAGCACAAAGTAAACATCTCTTTCCCAAAATCTTTCTGGCTACTAATAATATGTTCAAATCCGATTAAATACAATTATTTTTAAGGTCTTGATTATATGATTACTGCTTATAAATAAAATGTAACCAAAATTTTTTTTTTTATTCAAAATAAGTTTGTTTTAATATAATAAAAGTAACACAAAAAGGTGTTATTTTTATTTTATTCAAACTTACCAAATAAAAAAAACTACTTAACTTGTTTTTTTATTTACTATTATTCTTAGACCTTTAAATTACATTTAACTGACGTGTTACACTGTCAAACATCAAAGCTACGAAGCTAAGTAACTGCGTACAGTCGTAGTCAAAAGTGAAGTTTATCGAAGGGTTAACCCGGTAACGGCACGGTACAGTCGCGTACAGTCAGCAAAGAATATTAAAACAATGGCCGGGAGCTAAATACAAGGGGAGGTTATTACAATATTTGCTAGGATCTCGTTATTTTTAAGTATCGCGACTCTGCGGTTCTCAAACTTTGTGAGGGTGTGATATATGGGTCAAATACTATGTCTGGGATTAAATTTTAAATTGTTTGGGGTTAATTTATGGTAACTGCCTATGTGGAAGTATAATGAGAAAGGGAGATTTCAGAAAACAAAAACATCTTTTGGAGGGATAGGTTTTGAATTTTACGTCAAGGTATTGATTGCCTTAATGATAAAAAAATTTGAAAATTTGTCCATTATAGATAGATAGATAGATAAATACTTTATTCGTACACCACACACAAGAAGTTCTTAAAACTAATAACAATTCACAATAACTAATGTAACAATGGGCGGTCTTATCGCTAAGCACGATCTCTTCCAGACAGCCGTGCAGGGAGAGGAGAGAACCGTAATAAACATTTGGTCGGTGGTGGTGGTGGTGTCGGTGGTGTTTGGCAGTGGTGATTTCTTAACTTTGTTTTATTTGTAGTACTCTTGTTTCAATTTTATTATCTACGCCTAACAGTATCATTTATAACAACTGTATGAATTAATGTATAATTTAAATACTATATCCAACCTAAATAACACATAAAAATTCAGCAAAATCTTTTGAATAGTTTTCTATGAAAGTTTCGGTCACAAGAATTATTAGCCATAATAACGCCAATGGTTACACTATTTTGTGTAACAAAGTTGTCCTATATTAAGAAAACAAAAAAACATATAATATATTAAAATAGCATTGTTATATGAACAAAATATGTAACCATTATAAAAATAATAAACGTACCTACTTTAATACATACATAACATAGACATACATTCACGACATTTTTCCCGAAGGGGTAGGCAGTGGTGTACCCAGGACTCAGTCCCATAGTAGATACACCCACATTTCGCCAGTATGTTATTGGTCCCATGAATAGGTGGCGAGCCTATTGCCGTCTACCGGGCACAGTTCCAGACTCCAGGCAGTTATTGAAATAATTCCTAATGGAAAAATCCAATATTTAACACTGCCTGACCTGGGGATCGAACCCGGGACCTCTTGATTGGCAGTCGAGCATGTGCCCTCTACGCCACCGAGGCAGTCAAACAATACATAACATTTATGTTAATACATAAGTAGGTCCATAATATAAACAGATCTTCATAATATTATTAATAAGATAAAGTAAAACATTGAGCACCGCATGCAGCTCAGCGCGGCGCTCACGAGCATCATAGCGAAACGACACAAGGTTGTAAATTATAATGTTTTATGGTTTAATACTGGAGATAAGGCGGTAAGGAGCCTATTATTAACCGTGTTAACCACCCCATGCCCGCACATCGCCTGATAAGGGTGGCTTTAGGGGTGTCTGCCGTCATACAACTGCATACGTTCTAGATGTTTCTTTATGCAGTGTGATTTTTTTTGTTGTTTTAAATTGTATCAATATATGCATGATTTTTATTTGGATGGAGATGTTTTTTGGCTTTCTAAGTTATGTGTTTATGTCCAAGGGACATTTAAATTAAATAGAATGGAATTTTACATTGCATTTGTATCACGAATAATAGTATCTTTTTTAGATTGGACTTTTGGAGTAAGGAATCTCTTAAAAGTAGTGTGATAGAGGATTGTTTAAAAAATTTAAAAAATCCGCTGTTGTCACCATAACATTAGAGCAAAACACACGAAAATTGGATTTTCCGTGCACAGGATCTTTTGGTTCCCTAACATTTCTCGAGCTGAGCATAGCAGGATTAATGCATAGCGTGCCTAACCCGTTGGCTGAACACTGCCTTTTATTATATCAAAATAAAGTAGAACAGGTAGCCTGACTACTTACTTCCTATTATTACTAAATATACCTACTACAACAATAATTTCTAGATATCATTTTTTATAGATTTAATGCGTATCAACAGATTATGTTACGTTATAAATAATAAAGAACCTTCCAGTCCTCACACTCTGAGAATATGATATTAACGAGCCATCTCCCAGCAGATACATATAACAGTATAATATAACCCAGTGTTACCAGTAGCTATGTTAGTATGTAATTGCCAGAGAATGCGTTTCGTAATGATTATTTATGTAGCGAGGGCGGGGTGGAAATTATTTTTTATTGTCGCCACCCTGCTTTGTAGTCATCTAGGAAGTTAGGGGCAATGAATGCAGACTGGCAACACTCGTGGCTGGTTTGTTTCAGTTAAGATGCGGTAATTAGAATTTAAATTACTCATGCAATTTAACATTGAACATTAAATTTTTATTGTTGAAAGTTGAAACCAGATTAAAAATTTTGAAAATTTAAAAATATGAAAGAAGATAAAGACAGAAAAAGAAAGAGGATATGACTTTAATTATAATATTTTAAATTGAACTCGCTTAAACTCTTTTATTTTGGTCACAATAAATGAAATTAAATGAATGAAATGTAATTGAAATGAAAGTTAGTTGGTGAAACTCAGCCTTAAAAAAAACTACATTCAAAAATTAATCAAACGTTACTATTAAGTATTTTGAATGTAAAACTAATTATTGGTTATTGAAATGCTAGATTGACAATTACTATGTATGCCTATAAATTGAAATATTTGCACGACAGACAATATTATGTCAAATACGGAATGAACAGTGTATTAATTCTTATTATAAGGTCTTATTCGCACCTGTTACGCAAATACGCAAATAAACTTTTCATTCATTCATTCATTCAAAGAGAATAACAACAGTATCTTTCTATGGAACCAACCTAGTTCTGAGAAACAACTGCAGCGCCGTCGAACCTGCCAACCCGGCGGGCCACAACCGAAATAAAAACGTTGCATTCGCGTAAATTCACGCCGTGCATAATGAAATCGTAAATCGAGTGCCACTATTATAGTCAAGTGTGAGCGGCCGCGGTTTGGCGCCGCTGGTTTGGCCAACATTTTTGCGGGTCGCTTCAATCACGCGTTTTACAACCCGATTGTTTGTTCAATGTCCATAATTATCCATTATTACCGCATATTTTCCATTTAGGTACTATAGTTTTTTTATAACTAGACTCATGGTTGGGAGTATATCTGTTCCTTATTCACGCTTAAATGGCTGATTGGCTTTTGATAAAATTTGGCATGAGGGTTGCTCTAACTGTAGATTAACTCCTTGGCTAATTCTTCATCTAAAAAAAATCAGTTCCAGAGGGATAGTGTTTCAAAAGTCAAATCACGTATTGTCTATGAACGTCAATAAGTAGATAGCGCTGATTTACCTTAAAACTAGCGTTTCATTCTAATTCTAAACTAGCGTACTCGAAATTAATAATTTAAGTATCCTATAAGTACATACATTTATTGGGAATTGCTATCTCCTTAGGATAACACCCGCATTCAAGAACAATACTTATGTGAGGTTCTGTGCTAAGTAAGGGATTTCTCACCGCGTTCGTCACGGCAGGCAATTTGTTTCCGATTGGATTTACCGGCCCTGTGCGTTCACCATCATACTATTGTTCTTGAACACGGGGTAAGTATGCATTTTTCACTTGGCTACCTATGTATTCATATACTTAAAAAAATAATAAAACCGATACCTACCAATAAATAACAGAAATTTAGCTTTTTTTTAATACTTGTATAACAGCAAAACAGACATCGATTAAGTAGTTGGTTAAAAGGAGTATTGGTATAGTAGAAATACTCATATAAGCCTGTGCACATTATATTATACCCTATTAATTAGGTACAAATAAGTGTAGTACACCACCACTCTGACCTACAAAGAATACCGATTAATACTATAAACAAGCATCCAACAACATTGACACACTACGAAACCTAAGCGAGTAGATTTATAAACTGCACCGACACTAACACACTTTTACGTGTCGATGGATACGCGTAAAAGCCTAAAAAGCCGAAAAAATGACGAGAGCCGCCCCAAAATGCCGAAAAAGGCCGAAAAAAAGCCCGAAAAATAATAAAAAAAGCCCAATTGAGTACTGTAGGTACATGCATCTTCTGTGGCGGCTGACAAATGGATATAAAATGGTGGGATGAGGCTGGTGTTACACGCCGAAAAATCATTCACCAATTCTGACGTCATCTAGGGTTGCCACTTTCCTCTTAGTTACTTCAAACGTTGTTAATTGTTGCTTGCTAATCATTATTGAATTGCAATACCTATCAAAAGCTTGGTTAATGCAGTCAAAAGTTATTTCTATCCTTACATTTTTCAGTAACTGCCTGGAGTCTGGAACTGTGCCCGGTAGATGGCAATAGGCTCGCCCCCTATTACATGGGACCAATAACATACTGGCGAAATGTGGGTGTATCTACTATGGGACTGAGTCCTGGGTACACCTCTGCCTACCCCTTCGGGAAAAATGTCGTGAATGTATGTTATATGTTATGTTACATTTTTCAGTTGAAGATTATGTGATGAATTCCACAGTAGGTTCTATGATTAAATGAAAACTAGTTAAATATTATGACGTTTTTTAAACATAATTAAAAAAAAAATCACTGACGTTATAATGTCATGCTCCCAATAAATAAAGTAAATTGTCTGATATTTCATAAGCGTGAAACTAAGTCGGCAGACTTAGTTACTAAACCAAAGGTTACTTGATAACCCTATCCCTGGGCTTTTATCCAAACTCCATCAATAAAAAGCCTATAAAAAAAACAAAACCTGTGACGTCACAAGCTCCGTTTTCGCGCCGACACCGGCGACCGAATAAATCAACCGCTCGGCTAGTGTGGAGACGGCTTTCCCGAACTGTGGCCGAATGACCGAATCGACAGTTGATTTACCGCTTTATTATGGTTGGTATGATAGGCGTTAAAAAGTATAAACTACTTTGACTGTAACTAGCAAAAAAGCTAAGGAAATTAAGCTCAAATTACGTACTTGCTTATTCACACCGAATGAAAAAAGGAATATGAAAAAAGGACATATTGTAATAAAATGTGTCAAAATGACAGTGAAATAGATTTTATTTGCTGCCTTCTGGTTCCCACCTCCTCCTTTAATCATCACTACTAGTGACAACTGGAAATTATTTAAGAATTTGTCCAACTTATCATGTCACCACTGGTGACGTCACTGGTGACAAGTGAAAATTGCCACTTTTCGGTTACCAGTTCTAACAAGTGACAACTATTTGTAATCCACAGCCGGCTTTGAGGTCCATCGAAATACAAAACAGCTAAATTCTAATAAATTCTTTTTACTTAATAAGTTAACCTATATACTTAAGTCAATACAGACCGGGATAATCTGTCTCTGGCACGCAAAAGTGCAATAATTATCGATGTACAACGCGCATCAAACGATTTCCAAAATGTCATCAATTTAGCATAAACACTAACAGTTAATATCATCTATGAATTTTATAATTAATGTCCTCTTCTCATAAAGAGTAAAACAATAACGAGGAACGGGCGGGCACATGTTTCAGACGAATGACATTAAACTGCCACTAAATCGTTGCCACTAAAATTTATACTCCAAAACGACGTACGCAGCGCAGCTATTTAATATAATTTATTCAACAAATTCTATATGAGTTCGACGTTAATCAATTTATACCAATCATTATATGTACAGATGTTTGATACTAATTTATAGTATTATTTTTTAGGTTTTATAGTATTATTTGCGAAGTTAATGGTTAAATAGTAATTAATTTTATTAATGGTGGTTTTGTAATATTCAATTAGAAACGCCTGGTTTCTCTATGTACTTCGATTATCAAATTATGCGTGTAATTTCAAAATCTTACGCATAAATTTTAATACAGTAAAATAACTATTGGTTCTTTGTAAATCTTAGTTATACATTACACTTCACAACACTTAACTAAATATCATAAATTAATTAGGCCACTTATATATAATAAACCACTTAGCCACTTATATAATAATATGGGACAACTTCCACACACGGTCATTTGGTCCCAAACTAGGCTAGAAGCCTGTACTCTGGTAACCAGATGACTGATATACATACTTATTCTTGTAGTGGTACGCCTCTTTAGCAGGGGGCCCCCTGCTTTCCCCTGCCATGGGGAAGTACCACACCTTTGCCAGTTATTCATCCGCCAAGCAGTAATGTGCAAACATTACTGTGTTCCGGTTTGAAATGTTATCAGCGAAATTACTGGGCATGATGAGATTCAACAACTAATATCTCAGGGTGACAGGCGCAGTGCAGTGCCGCGCGGAAATTTGAATTTTAAAACACTGGGTGGCACTGTGTCTGATATGGGCAATCATGATGCTTACCATCAGGCACCTGATTTGCTCGTCTTGTCATTCATTATCATAAAAAAAAATACTTATAACACCCAGACACAAATCAGACATGTTCATGCACACAAATGTTTGACCGGGCCAGGGTTGAACTCGGGGCCTGCGGCACAGAAAGCTGAGTTACTACCATCTGAGCCATCGAGGCAGTCATATTATGTTATGCTGTATTATGCGGATTGGGCTAAAATTAGTTTTATAGAAATCTTAGATCCTTAAACAACAAATAGAATACAAGTTCAAAGTGAAATCCCTCAGGGTATAGTGATAATGTATTGAAGTTAAAAAAGAAACTTGCCTTCTCAATTTGAAATCAATTAATATAAAAACATAAACATACATTCACGCCTTTTTCCCGAAGGGGTAGGCAGAGGTGTACCCAGGACTCAGTCCCATAGTATATGTTATTGGTCCCATGTAATAGGGGGCGAGCCTATTGCCATCTACCGGGCACAGTTCCAGACTCCGGGCAGTTATTGAGATAATTCCTAATGGAAAAATCCAATATTTAACACTGCCTGACCTGGGGATCGAACCCGGGACCTCTTGATTGGCAGTCGAGCATGCGCCCTCTACGCCACCGAGGCAGTAAATATAAATGAATTTTAGTTCGTTCTATGAACAAGATCGAATCCAAAGCCGAGTAAAAGCGTCATTCCTTACTTACTTGACATTGAATTTGACAGACACCGGGCGCATCAAGCCCTAGTGGTTGATCAACTGGTGTCCACTGCCCTCTCGTTCACTCACTCATTCATTCCATTCACTCCAACGTCGGAGTGATCAATGATCACCTTACGTCCCTTTTAAAAAACGAGCAAATCGCTTGACGGCTATTTTTGAGGCTTAAATTTGGGATGACTCTTTTGAGAGGCGAGATTGAGTGATTTTTTTCATTTTATAATTTGCGAAGTAGATAAAAGTGAATTTTTGCGTGTCGATATAGTGTTGGTTGAATGGTGTGCCAATGGATTAGCAAAATAGAAAGCGGACTTAAGGCAGGTGTAAATTTTAAATGATTGTATTGACACACCATTGACATACCACCGACACATCATCAACACCCAGCTTGATTAACTTCACAGATTTGAACCCTTTTCCAAATTATTTCTACGAAATGCGACACAAACTATGTTTGTTCGGTCACACTCGTCGGCAGGTGATCAGGGTGGTCGTCGTGACACGAGTGACAGGTGCCATGAGTGACACGAGTGACAAGTAGTGAAGTGACAGCGGTGACACGCTCGCTCCGTCCGCGTGATGCTGAGAAGTGTCAACAAATGGACGCGAAAGGTATCTCTTGGTAAATATTTTGGTTCTGGAAAGTCACGTACGATTTGAAGGTTAGACTTACCTACTTTATATCCTGCACTAGCTTGGGTTTGAAGATGTAAAAAAATATTTTCATATGTAATATTTACTGGCTTTTTTTAAACCGTAGATGGCGAACAAACTGATGTCTTGGGTGATGGAAAGCCGTAAGCGTCGCCCGAAACGCCAAGATGATTATTGGTAGGTAAACGTTGGTTCATTCAGCTCTGGAGAGTTTAATGTTGGACCTCATTATAGACATCAGTTAACATGTCACAACTTGCAAGATTTTATTTATTTTAAAGACAAAAGCTACTTTATATATAAAAACGAATCATTATTTTAAATTTGATAATATTCAGACTGAATAAAAAATTTCCTTATGAAATTTGCAAAGGGTGAATTTTACGAAAAACCGTGATGACTTTAAAATTCCCAAAACACTTTACAAAACCGTTCAAACTACATTTTTCAAGTAAAGTTTCACAAAAAGTTAGAAGTCCAAGCATGTTTACTGGAACTAAAGAACAGTTGTGCGCAGATAGTCGCAATTACAATAACTCTCAGAGTTTCACTCTATATTTGTTTTTATAATGAAACCGAAACGAGAAAAGTACAGTTTACGAGAATGTCCGAAGTTTTGAAATTGGATATGTTCTGTGATTGAGTCGAATATTTACAGCCGCCATAAATAATTAACTTGGCTTGTGATAGCTTTAAACTTTATATTACTAAAAATAGTTTCACCAATTTTTATTTAGACTCGGTTTTATTGCTGCTTTGTGTTATTACTATTCAAGGGACAACCAAATTGAATTGACTTGAAATATTAATAATAATATAAAGTTGTCTGCTTTTATAGCATTCTTCTATAGGAATAACTTTTATAAAAACTCAAAATAACTCAGAAATCGCAAAAAAAAAAAAAAACAGTTGTTTCATACATTTTGTTAACTTTTTTTATGAAACAGCTGAGATTTTTTAAGTGTGAGTTGGTTTCAAAGGGAATGATTATAACGATTACCAGTAAATCTGTATTTTGATTATAAGGTATTGTTACGATTATTATTATTAAATAGTAATTTTTATGAAAAATACAGACTTCTAGACCATATTAAATATCTATAATACTATGTCCAAAAGTACTTACAAAGTAAATGTGTTTTATTGATTTTTTTTAATGCGATAAATCAATTTCTATATAACTTATATTGCGGATTCTTAAGTTGTTCAAATGAATTAAAAAAATCATTAAAACCTATTCTGAATAATTGGCAAAGTAATCGCGTAACAAATATACAAAAAAACTACAACATGGAGTCAAAGTGAGAACCTCCTTCTTTTTCAAGTCAGTTAAAAAGCAATGAGTGTGAACTGTGAACACATCTGTCGTCTCCTTTATCACAGAGACAAAATTGTATATTTTGATTCCAGCCCAGAATCCGAGATTACCAATGATCTTTTAGTAAGAGCTGTCATACAAAGACGTCTTAACGTCCAGCAAGCGGCTAGCATTCGAGTCACGTTGCCCCGAACTGATTGACGGGCGACGTCCGCGCCTTGCATCCCCGTCTCCCCTACCGCCTACCCCTTACCCAGTGGGGAGACGGGTTATTTGACCTGAGAGCAAGAAACATGTGAAAAATGTCATTAATGCACTCCCGGGGTGTATTGAGTGCTTATAGCAGTTTTATGTTGACTATTGGGAGCTATACTCGTTTCATAATGGGAGACGTTGGGTTTCATTATATTGAACTGGAGTAAGGTTGGGTTACTAATAATATATCTACGTTTGTGAATTTGGGAACAAAATTAAGTGCATTTTTTAAATTCTGCAGCATTATACCAGTATAGTATTATAATATTATAGCAGTAATGTGCGAACATAACTGTGTTTCGGTCTGAAGGGCAATGTTACCAGCGAAATTACTGGGTATGATGAGTTTCAACAACTAATTAATATCTCAGGGTGACAGGCGCAGTGCATGCTACAAGTATTAATGGGTCATGGAGTCTGAGAACAATAAATAATGTGATTTTATTGTTTAATAACAATATATTTTTTAATAACAATAAGTATAGGTTTTTTTAATATAAGTATGTATATGCAATTTAAAGTCCAAGTACCAAACAATCCACTGAACTGCGTCCAATTCGCCACCGTTTGCCGTCAATCGTGTCCTTTTCCGTGTAAACAGAGTTTCATCCGAAAGTTTGTTAATTCGGGGGTATACACGACCAACTTGCACAAGTTTGTATTGCCAGCAGTTTGAATAAATAGCCAGTTGGCACATGCACTCGGTTTTTTGGACTCTTTCCTGTGTGCCAACTTGTGTGAGTTTGACAATGTTTGGACATACTGATTAAGGGCTTAGAATTTAGATTAGTATCTATGTACTTATAGCTTAGCAAGAAAGAGTTGAAAATAGTAGTCAGAAACAATTGAATCACCGCTTACAACTAAAATAAACTTTGTTGCAAAACTACTTTGCAAAGGATTCATTTGGTTAGAAATAATATGTTAGTTTATTTCCTATCTTTTTGCAACAATTTTGGAAATGATATACGAGTAGGTGTAGATATATAAATTCATCTGAGTTTCCGAATGAGGCATTTTAGCAGGAAAGCGGACCTGTTAGCATTTTGACACAATCCTATGGAAAATTTACCAAATCGATGTTTTGTATTCCCCTATTTCCTCCGAATATAGAAAATCTATTTGATATATTTATATCCAGATATTATGTTGAAGATGAAGTAAACTATGTCTCTATCATTGTATTTTGTTGTTAAACTCTTAATTTTCTAGTAGAGAACGTCCAATCAAGCGAGTAAAACTGGGATTTAAGAAGTTTATTATAAAAAAAACCAAGTGTATATAAACACTAGAATGAGATACTAAAATGCCAGGGACATGGTTTACTTTATTATAAATATATCAGGATATCAATTTATAGTATGGGTGAATAATTCGGAGGAAACCGGGGAAAAAAACTTCGATTTGATAAAATTTTCATAGGATTGTGTCAAATTCGTAAAACTACGTACGCTCTTTATATTATATAAAAACCTTACTACCACCACGAAACATTTGATAGTCATTTGAACACTTTACGATGTTCCATTAAAATTAATACACTCGTAAAATCTTTAAGTGATGTACTCTTTTAAAAACTAATAAAAAGATAACACGTTAAACTTAGCTAAGATACGTTTGTCTTAAGTATCACGAGGAATATAAAATTACCGAAACGGGCATCAAAAGTTACGTTCAAAAGCGACATAAGTTGTACGGCCTGAAAGGTTGAGTGGGCGTTCTAAACAGCAGTTGACAAGTCTCGTCTCATTAAGGTTAACCGTAAAGTTTACACATCGGACCTATACTGCTCAAGATATTCGCCAAAAATGGGCGAGATCTCTCACTCCAGAGAGTGGGGTATACAGTATAACCGCCCGTCGACGCCGTCGTAGCGTCGATATAGTCGCAATAACGCAAAAACTCGAAACAATAGACATTAATAAGACGACGGGCGCAAACTGGCCCGGACATAACGGCCGGCCGCGTCCAGGGATGCGCTTATTAAAACATTTTCACCCGGCAATATCTGGGTATGGTGGTTCGTGCTACAATATGTGCCGCAAACTCGGCCCGCATGTGACGACCGGTGGGAATCGCACCGAGAAAACTTCATTAACTCCAACGACCTCCCCCTTGGCGTGCCCCACTCCCCTCTCCACCCGGTGACGGACGGGGGACGCCCGGGTTATTACGTCTCGAACGTGCCGCGAAATCGAAGAAATGTGACGTAAATACGTGAAGCGTTGGAAAAGAATCGTCCCACTGATTGGCCGGTCTTTGTGCTCGGCTGACCGTTAATTTGATCTGTATCTTGGCTCATTTTTTGGGTTTATTATTGACGTTTGATGCCGCTATCGGCTCGCTTGTGATCTTCACGCCTCGTCGGTTACTATCGACAACACGAACGACTTTAACTAATATTAATTTTGCAAGTCATTAAATCTATAGTTCAACCATTGACACACATTTTTTTATCTTAATTTTAATAGGTAATAGCTATTAAATTAGCGAAGAAAACAAATAATGAATGTGCTTTCATCACATTTATTCATAGTACGTAATTATCCGTTTCAGTTTAAAAATTATAATAATTAAGTTATTATTTTATTTGTTCGTTTATTTATTGTCAATATTCAAAGACAGTATACAAAACAATATCTAAGAAAAATATAATAAAACAATATTAATTTAAAAAAAATTATAAATAACAATTTTATTGTTGTTTACATGATCCCTGCCAAGATTGCCCCACCTCCCCTCCGTTTCTCCGAAGGACCACACAGACAGTCAGCGGTCACCGGTTCACTGTTGAATGGTGACCGTTGACACACGACTACTGTAATTGCCAGGTTTTGTCGATGACAGACAGACACCAGGGAAATTATACATATTATATTTTACTACTAGAGTTAAAAAAATAAAGCAATTTGTACATTAAAGTGTTATTATATTTTAAATTAGTTAGTCATCGTTTCCATAATTGGTCTAAACAATATAGATATCAAATTTCAGCCCAATCGGTTCAGTATTTTTGGCGTGAAAGGGTAACAAACATCCATCCTTCATCAATCCATCCTCACAAACTTTCACATTTATAATACTATTATTATATTATAGTAAGGTTGGATTAAAACACTGACTAGATTTAAAATGTTTTAGAAATTAATAAATCAAGGCTAATTACTTTAGAATCATGTTATGCTCTACATTAATATCTCTACATTGCCTTGAATATCTCTACTACACTATCATTGACGTCTTTCAGAGGAAATAATTAATTCTTATGTCATCATTAGAATATAGAGAATACAATGCTTTTAGCTTATACCTAGAGTCAACTCGACTTTACATTTTTTTATTAATACTTTTGTCTTAAAACAAGGACATTGTACTATCATCATTGACATTATATTATATAAAATATATACAAATACATAGACAAAAAAAATACTAAAAAACTTTTTTTTTTAAATTAGACTGTAGTAGAGCTATTAAGGGCAATGTAGAGAGATATTAATGTAGAGCAAAACATGATTATGCTTCAATCCGCTTTGATTTATTATTTTATATAACATTTTAAATTAAATAAATATTATTTGTTGATATAGTGTTAAATATAACATAACCCAAAAACTTCACTTTAAACACAAAATCTAAAATAAACATTGAACCAATATTCAAGAGAAAAGACAAATAGTCCATCACGTCAATCACACGTCATCGAGTGGATATCTGTCCGTCCGTCTGTCTGTCACGGCTTTCCACCTAATCTTAAACCCATCTCTACATAAAAATATCAATGCATACAAACTTCAACCTTATTGCTATAGTGTTAAAGATGAGTGTACCAGAAAATAATTTGATGTTTTAATGTTCATTAGCAACACTGGTTAAGTAGACGTATTTTGATTATTATTGATGGTTTTTGTATGGATTTGTATGTATGGCTACTTGTTTGAGTTTGTTTTAGAATAATTTTAATATGTTATTTTGGAAATTAATAATTTCACATAAAAAAGCATCTGTAATCTGCTTAATATACTAATGTCCAATAACTTTTTGAGAATACATTTTACACGGCGTTTCATTTTGTAACAGCAATATGTGTTATAAATTTATTTATTTATACCCAGAACAATACATTTTTTTATGTTAGTGAGTGACAAGACGCGCTAATCAGGTGCCTGATGGTAAGCATCATGATTGCCCATATCAGACACAGTGCCACCCTCTGTTTTAATATTCTAAATTCTGCGCGGCAATGCACTGAGCCCTGTCGCCCTGTCACCCTGAGATATTAGTTGTTGAAACTCGTCAGACCATAACACAGTAATGTCTGCATATTACTGCTTGGCGGATGACTAACTGGCAAAGGTGTGGTACTTCCCCAGGCGGCCCCCTGCAAAAGACAGCCTACCACTACAATAAGAGTACCTTCAAGTTATAAAAAGGTTATATTTAAGATAGTACATTTACTCCTCAAACTGAAAACCATTTGTAGAAACAACTGCAAAATCAGCATAAAAAAAAACTTTTTCTTATATAAAATAGTTGAGCGATATCTGTTTTGCATGGGACATCGATCGAACGCTCACATTACCAATGAGCCATTAACCAGTTAATGATCCTAATTACTATTATAAAGGCGAAAGTTTGTAAGTATGGATGTATGTATGGATGTTTGTTACTCTTTCACGCCAAAACTACTAAACCGATTGGGCTGAAATTTGGTACGTAAGTAGCTTAGACCCTGGAATAACACATAGGGTACTTTTTATCCCGATATTCCCACGGGAACGAAGACTACGCGGGTGAAACCGCGGGTCACAGCTAGTATAAAATATATGAACGTTACTCTACCAAGACTCTACAAGTAATGTATGAATGTAATAAACACAAAAAACCTTCTCTACCTCCGACCTTACACTTCAACGGATCACTGTCAGACTGTTTTTTGCTCTACTCTACTAGACTCTATTGAAAGATTTGTATGGATATGACTTATTAAACCCGCGACTGATGATGTCTGCCGAAAATAGGAAGGGTGCTATAACTATGACGTATTTGATATATGTCTATCTGTTGTATCGTAGCGATAAATGTTGCGCCAAATTTGATGTGTTCTATTTTGTTAAAAGCTAACGTGAGAGAGATGGCTTTATATTTGTATTGTATTGTATGTATTATTTGTAGTGGTAGGCCTCTTTTGCAGGGGGCCGCCTAGGGAAGTACCACACCTTTGCCAGTTATTCATCCGCCAAGCAGTAATGTGCAAACATTACTGTGTTCCGGTATGAAGGGCAATGTTACCAGCGAAATTACTGGGCATGATGAGATTCAACAACTCATATCTCAGGATGACAGGCGCAGTGCAGTGCCGCGCAGAATTTGAATTTTAAAACACTGGGTGGCACTGTGTCTGATATGGGCAATCATGATGCTTACCATCAGGCACCTGATTTGCTCGTCTTGTCATTCACTATCATAAAAAAATATATATATATATTTCCTAGCTGTGCCCCGCGATTTCACCCGCGTAGTCATCGTTCCCGTGGGAATATCGGAAAAAAGCTAGTCCATGTGTTATTTCAGGGTTTAAGCTACCTACATACCAAATTTCAAGCTAATCGGGTCAGTAGTTTTGGCGTGAAAGAGTAACAAACATACATCCATCAATCCCCACAAACTTTCGCATTTATAATATTTTATGTGAAAAATCGTGAATTAATATTTAATACGACCTTTGTAGCAGAATCGGTTTAATTTTTACGCAATTACGCCTCCAATATATTTTTTTTTGTGTCATACTTCAGAGTGGTGGGTTCCCAACGAGTTACACTAAACGAGTCACACTGTGACACGTTGGATTTTAATCAAAATTGAATTAGGTTTAATTTTTTATTTCATTTATTTATTTATTATTAATAATAAAATAAATTAACAAAAAACCCAATGATTTAATTAATATAATAAATTATATATAAAACAGTCTTATCCCCACTAACCTATACAGCGAAGTCAATCCTCGACAAACAGTCGGACCAGGTTGATTGATAGATGTTTATTCAACGCGCATTAGCGGCTCTACCTGCGCTTATTTGCCTTTATTGATATTAAGACGTATACGTAATTATAATATTATTCATCACGTGTCGATGTGGGCTTAGGGTTGTGCGTATTATCATCGTCAAACCGTAATATGTTTTTAACCTATTTAATTTTCCCCTACTAATATACTACTCGTATCCTACTAATATTATAAATGTGAAAGTTTGTGAGGATGGATGGATAGATGATCATTACTCTTTCACGCCAAAACTACTGAACCGATTGGGCTGAAATTTGTTATATAGGTAGCTTAGACCCTGAAATAACACATGGAGTATTTTTTTCGATATTCCCACGGGAACGATTTCTACGCGGGTGAAACCGCGGGGCACAGCTAGTATTTAAATATAGTATATTATTATTTAAATATATATATTCATATTCGTAGATGGCTTCACCTTCTCTACCCGTGGCTGCCGTAAGAGCCGGCTTAGAGTCATCAGATCCAGAGATGGGCACTAGCGTCAACTGCGTTGAAATATCAAACTGCGCTCGCCAACCCACCTGACAAGCGAGGCGAGTATGTCCAAAACCCTCTGTTATAAGGGAGGCATACATAGGTCATGCAGTGGACTTCCGGCTTTTGACATAAACATAACATAACATACAATCACGCCTTTTCCCAAAGGGGTAGGCAGACGTGTGTCCAGGGCTCAGTCCCACAGAAAGCACTCCCACATTTCGCCAGTATGATATTGGTAAAATGTAATAGGGGGCGAGCCTATTGCCATCTACCCGGCACAGTTCCAGACTCCAGTCAGTTATTGAGATAATTTCTATTAGAAAAATCCAATATATAAATTTTAATATAAATTCCAATATTTTAAGACTTTGAACGAATGAATGAATGAATGAATGAAAACTCTTTATTATGGTACCACAATATAACAGAAAATAACAAAGAAGAAAAACTTAAAAGTAGAAAGAAGTAACAACTGGCGGCCTTATCCCCTAGGGCGATCTCTTCCAGGCAACCATGCAATGTATTTAACAATATTTTAACACGGGCTGACCTGGGGATCGAACCCGTTTTAAATATATTGGGACCTCCTGACCGGTAGTCGAGCTTGTCCAATACGCCACCAGGCTGCTGAGATGAAATGAAATTGTACAACTCCTACTCTGGCTACATCTGGAAGGGACTACAGGAACTCAACACAAGAGTTATCTTATTGTGGGTCTGTAGGAAACATTTTATTATTTTATTCACATAATAAGTAATATTTTCTTTAATAATTCTATCTAGAGCATATTTATAAGCTTCGAGCCTTATAGCTACTTTTAAGACCACTTTATGTTTTATTGAGTCAAATAAAGTTGTATTTGTATTTGAAATAACATTAAAATATAATAGTAATGTATCAACCCTATAATGTATGTACCTAGAGGACATCGTGGCGTCATTCTCGAAGGTTCTGGATGATGGAGGACCGCGTGGGTTGGTAATTAATTTGGATTGATGCTTCTATATTTGAGATATCTTATTGACAGGTAGAAAAATGTTGCTCGCATACAAAATAGATTATTAAATAAATTAATTGTAAAAGCATACTTATGTATGCAATTTTTTTTTATGAGCAAGACAAGCAAATCAGGTGCCTGATGGTAAGCATCATGATTGCCCATATCAGACGCAGTGCCACCCAGAGTTTTAATATTCAAAATTCTGCGCGGCACTGCACAGCGCCTGTCACCCCGAGATATAAGTTGTTAAATCTCGTCACGCCCAGTAATTTCGCTGGTAAAAAAATATCTATAGATATTTAGATATAGATATCTAGATACCTGAACAAAACGCCACCGCTTCATTCGCTGAGAACATACAGCGTTATCTAGTTGGAAACTACAGCAAACTACTACAGGTTTATAGAAGTGCGCAAAGTATGTATATATGCAGTTATATGGCCATAGATTTTGATTGCGTTGACTCAGAAGTATGATTTTTTACAACCAGAAGGGATTCATTTCATTTCAAATACTCAAGTCTGTGGACTTGAGTATTTGAAATGAAATGAAATGAAATATATTTATTTGCCAGAAGTATGGTAATAAAATAAGTTGTTACATAAAATAAATTTAATTTGATTTAATTTAATTTAGTTCTGTTCTAAAACGCTATGATCTATGTTGATTGAAATAAATGGTTTGAAAAAAATAAATAAAATAAAGCAGTAAAGTTTCACATACTTCGCCAGTAGATACACCGACATGCAAATATTTTAAATACACGCATGCGAAGAACCCAGTCTATTACAAATTAAGAAATTAAATACACAATTATTTTTGATTTCAGTAGTCAGATACAATTAAAAAATACATTTAAAGTATAATAATATAATAGAGCCACATTAATGTCATACCATGAAATGAATGAATTGATTTTAATGTCAACTTGATAAATTTCAGCTCCACGCGTTCCCGTGAAGAAGTGTCTTGACAGTCGGACAGACAGACAGACGGACAACAAAGTGATCATATAAGGGTTCCATTTTCCTTTTAAGGTTCGGAACCCTAAAAAGTATATATGACATTGTGGACGAAAATGAACAATTATTTTAAATCGCCAATGACTTATTATTTACAGTACTTGATATCTTGTATTTTAATAAAGAAGGAATGCTGTTTTAATTTTCTAGCTTTTCTTCACGTTTTTACCCCTTGAAGAGCATTATTGCAGTGACTAAGCTATCTACGAGTACATACAAAATATTGAGCACAATCGCTTCAGTAGTTTTGGCGTGAAGTGGTAACAAACATAAAGTGTACATGCCAACAGAGTTTCGCAAATTATTATAAATTATATTAGTAGCAATAAGCAATTTATAGCAAAATTACTTATTGAATGTTTTCATTTAGGTATTAGAAAAACATAACAATTTCTGAGTAAATTTTCTTCCTTAAATTATACCCCCCATTTCTTCTCTCGTTTCCCTTTGCCTCTCCCCATTGGAGATAAACGTCATGAGTCTGCTTTGTACTCAGTGCATGTGCGGCTAATCGGTCATCTCGGATCACAGAGATTGCACTCTCTGACTTCACTCTACTCTGTACGTCTCGGATCATCGTGATCCTTTCGCGTCTCTGGATTTTGGCTACTCTATATTAATTTAGTGTTTCTACCTACTGGTGAAAATTTTATATTTTTTTATTGTTTTATACCTAAATATATAAAATAACAAAAATTAAATTAGAACTAGAATACGCGGCCTTATCGCTCATTTGCTAGAATGATATGGTTACTTAAAAACGTTCTCAAAACCTGACTACTACTGAGTCTCTACTTAGGTCATATATTATTTTGTTCGCTCGATACTCTACCTAATTGTTTTTCTGAGTGTACATCGTTTTGAGTTGCAATCTAGAACATAGTTACAAATAAATATAGTTATATTTTTGAAGTGATTGTAATTTGTTATGTACGCCAAATAAAAAAATAAACAAACATGAAATCTCAACTGTAATTTTTTTATTTAATACCTAAATGACTATTTTGATGATAATATTACGAGTATGTCTCATATTTCACTTATACCTTACCGCTTTAAAATAAATGGGACCAAGTTACGTATATAAAAAAGATAACATATTAATTGCATGGACCCAGTGATATTAATAAATCAGTAAAAAACCTGGCATAAAATAATAAAAAATATATTCAATGTCACATTCAAAAATCGAACGCAACAACCGCCAACCGCCTGACAGACAGACGGCCAATCAATCAAATCAACCAATTTAATTGATTACGTCATCCAATCAATTACCGAATGATCGTTCCAAATTCAAAACAGGAAGGCGTGATTCAAATTGAGAACGCGATTTGGAACTGTCATGTAAAGATGACGTTCATTCGTCGATTTAAAAAAGGAAGTAGTTATAAAGATAATATATTATAAGAAAATGTCTCAATTTTTGTAAATTGCAGGAAATAATATTAATAAATTTGATATGACATTTCCATAATACACTTGATACATAATTTACAGATTAAATACTTAATTTTTCAATAAAAAAAATCAAATTGGTTTAAAAAATGCATTATGGATCATAAATATACTCACCACATATTTTTCAGGTGTGAATGATGTCGACTAATGTGAATGTTGACGAGGTGTCAAAATTTAGTATGACCGGCCAATCAAAGTTTTTCACGCGTCTTTTGTCTTTAAGTCTACTTTTTGACAATCACAATCGTATCGAATTTGTTTTGTCTGTATGTCAAATCCTATTACATTTTTTACATTTAACGCTCGAATTCGATATTCAAAATGACGTTAACTTTATGTCCCGGATGTGTCCTATATAATGATAATAAGTAGGGGCGAGGCGCCGACGTATATGTAAGGTTATGTCGAATGACTATTGGTGACCTGAAACTCTGACAATATGGTTTGTCCATATTTCACATAACTAGTATAAATTGTTTCATGCAGTGTAATTGGGGAAAGAAACCCTTTTTCTATGATAGTGAGTGTACAAGACGCGCAAATCAGGTGCCTGATGGTAAGCATCATGATTGCCCATATTATTATCAGACACAGTGCTACCCAATTTTTTTAAACTTCTAAATAATGCACGGCCCTGCACTGCGCCTGTCACCCTGAGATAATAGTTGTTGAAACTCGTCGTGCCCAGTAATTTCGCTGGTAACATCGCCCTTCAGACCGGAACACAGTAATGTTTGCACATTACTGCTAGGCGTATCAATAACTGGCAAAGTTGTGGTAAAAGAGGCCTTTCTAGGCTCTCACTACACCCTTTCCCTACCTTTGCTATTGAAGATTAATTTCAAATTATTATTTAATTGTGATTTTTTTTATTCTATGTCATACCCAGAAAGATATTAACATCTTAATGTAGCCTACTTATAGGCTAATGAGTAATTCATTTCTAACTTGCTCACTTCTAACTAATCTGCTACGTTGACATTTAAAACTGTGTTTGTGTTCATTATCACGTAATTCTTACTGTCACTAATTAAAACACCTTTAGAAGATGTCTTCTCTTATATTTTTTCTATCTTTTTAACAATTCCACTGTTCTAATCAAGTTCTTGCATACTTTGATCATTTAAATCCTTATCGCGCCCTTACTTCTTTCTTCATAAAGGTTGACCTCGTTCATCCTCTCATGGCGTCAGTTGGAACTTCTGGTATTTTTCATTCAACTCGCGTTCGAAGGAGTCCTAACACAAGGACACTAGCGCCACACTCTCTTTCATTCCATCGTGATAGATAATCGAACGAATATAGGCATATTCGATATTATGCCAGCGTTATCTGCGTTATCTGTCACTGCCAAACTTCATTTTTGGCGGTAACATTCTTCAAGGGCCACAGATTAAATATGCCATAGTGTTCCGAGTGAACGCTTGGTAACATTGGTGACGCACTTTATTCACGTGCTCTTGTTAATTAGCACTGTATTATTATAGGCCGTATTAACGTTTCCTGTGTTTTACATCTTTTTGCAAGTAAACATTTCTTTCTTTCGTTCTATATTACACTGTCCCTTTCAGTACACTAACTCGAAAATGTTTGTCTTTTAAGCCTCCTTGCTAAACCGGTGTTGTCGAGGAGCTGGATAGCCTCAACATTCACGTGATGATGGAGCCTGTGTTCGTGAGATCCAGCAATTTGTGGATTGCGATAAGGCGATAAATATAAGGCTTAGGTAACTTTCTTAATATTTATTATCTTGCATTTATACAGTAAGGTAAGGCTGCCATTCACTAGCTTCTGTTTTGACGACCCCTGCCACTAATTGTAGCACTCAGTTCATGCATGTCAGTCTGTCTGTCAGCAAGTTTTTTGTACTCGTAACGGACTGTAGTTTTTATCTAATATATGATAGACAAAAACTTGATTGTCTATTGATAGAAATTGTTTCAAAAGGCGGTGATTGTGTTTTGTTTATTTGATTTCATATGGTTGATGAAAGATGAAAGTTATACAAAAAAAGCTCGCATGAAAAAAGCTACAATTTTATTTTTTCTTCATATAAAACTTAAAGATATAAAACTTAAGGGGTCGTTTTTTGCAAGCAAAATAAGTTCTCAGTCAGTTTATAGTAGAACAAAATATAAACAAAAGACTGACTCACAGAGAAATGATATCCAGATACTATTAAAAAACCGATTGAGGAAAGTCTAAGGGCTATCTAACTTTAGTCTAGACTAGACTACTAAATCCATCTATGCTTAGCTCAGAAAGCGCGTCTTGGGACCTATAACCGCTCACTGAAGAAAATTCATTTTCATTCACTAGATTGCGGTTATGTGTGATGTTAAAGTTCTTTAGAGTCGTTGATTATACTTATAAATTACTAGCTGTGCCCCGCGGTTTCATCCGCGTAGTCTTCGTTCCCGAGGGAATATCGGGATATAAAGTACGTTTTATGTTATTCCAGGGTCTAAACTAGCCATACACCGACTTTCAGCCCAATCGGTTCAGTAGTTTTAGCGTGAAAACGAAACAAACATACACGTAAAACAGTGCTAAAGCTGTTTTTTGTTGTGTTATCTAGATGGCGCTGGAGTTAAGTTAGAACAGTAGCGTTTCGTTTACCTTATAGAAACGTCACTTTTTTACATAGTTGGTACTGAGATTTGAGATTTATAATAGTAAGTAAGAAGTAAGATTTTATTTTTTGGTTTATATCCAAAACGATGGTACTATTACTAATATTGTATATTATATAAGTAAATATGTCCAAAATATGGTTATGATTAATGATTTAGAAGTTATCTTTATTCCGTAACGATTTAGTAAGTTTGAAGATTTGCAAAGATTTTGAGATGTAAGTACATATTATTGTTTATTTTTCTAGTTCAAAGAAAATTATTTACATAGAAGGTAGTAAGTATGTATATATATATTAATTTCGACATTATTTCAGTCACACCACCGACCAAATGTGATCTACTTTACTCTCTCTACTTTACTCTTACTGCACGGTTGTCTGGAAGAGGTCGCTTTTAGAGATAAGATCGCCAATTGTTACACTAGATATATACATATTGTAAGAGTTTATCTATCTATATTTCTATCTATCTAGTAACCTAAATCTAGACTACCATCTGCATTAACTAATCTTGGCGAAAATATACTACCCTCTAAAAACTTTAAATCATCATCTTTTAGGTAGAACTGTCGACTAACACATTTTAATTTATTCATTCATTGACAATTCAGACATTGATTAAAAAAAGCTATTTTCAGTTGGAAAAAACTTTCTAAAGTATCGTTGGAATTGGATCTGTAGAAATCCGTCCTCCCCCAGACTGCATCGATCTCAAAGACGTGTTAAATACCTATCGAGTAAGTACAACGAACTAATAAAACCCATAAATGAACATTGTGTATAATATCTAGACACAGCATGCCTACATCAAGGGCTAGCGGCACAATAAAACAAGTGCAGTATTAATAATCGTATCTTATCTCGAGCATCGCGAACGAAGCCTCACCCTCAGCCCTCAGGCCAACACTGATTGATGTCCCGGGTATAAATAGAAGGTGCAAATAACTTGCTGTACTGAGGTATTAAACGCATTTCAACGTCAAATCCTTTTCTATGTTTGGACCTAATTAGACAATTTTGCAAGTCCATGAAGCGTGAATCTAGAATCTAGCGTTCGGAAAAATATTTCTACAAGAATAACGTACATGAAACTTGTAGGTATTTGATAGTTTGAAAATATTTGGCTTTATTGTTTGTTTGGCAGGGACTGGTGCAGCGAGGAGGTGACATAATGGCTATAAGTATTTCTACACTTTTTGGTAAAACACGCGGGTAAATCTGCAGGGCACAGTTTGCTATCATAGATAACCGGCTGTGGCCCGTAGTTTCCCCCGTATAGAGTATAGACATCGTTATCGTGGGAATATTGCAAAAAAAAACCTGTGTTATTCCAAGTTCTAAGCTACCTAGCAAACTACACGCCAAATTTCAGCCTAATCGGTTCAGTAGTTTTGGCGTGAAAGATTAACAAACATCCATCCACCCTGACAAACTTTCGCATTTAGGTACATTATTGGTAGGATAGTAGAACTGGTTGGATGTATAATTAAAGTTAATTTCACTTCTTGTATGATTATTTATTTTACAACATTGAATCACTCTTACCAGGGCTCCTACCAGACGAGAAAGGGGTGGCCCAGTTGTATAGCTCTGGCTCACGCAATGAATAATGAATATTAATTGCATTAAAATCTGCAAATTATCTAAAAATGTTAAGAAACTTGTGGATTCTTCGGAATGCGTTACATTAAAGACACTGCACTTTAGTCACAATTTCCTACGATCTAAGAACAAAGGCATTGATAGCCATCATAAGACTGGCCCTTATAAATCAGTCACGGGCCATGGGAGAAATTATAGCTTAAAGATTATTATAAGGACGAACAAGCGAGAACTTTGCTGCCCTTAATAATTATAACTATGGTTGCACTTCATAATAAAATATCTCTTTACAGGTTTGTCCCATAGATACACACAGTTCTGGAGAGCCAGGATTCCGGGACCATTAAAAGTCAACTTGAACATATTTGAGAAATTTGCACAACCCTTTGTAAAATTTACTAAATCGATGTTTTGTATTCCCCTGTTTCCTCTGAAAATAATTCATTGTAGAATTTTGTATGGTGATATTTTTATAGTGAAGTAAACTATATCCCTGTCATTTTAGTTAACTGGCGTGATTAGATTAGATAAGATTAGATTAGATTAGACGTTCACTTCAAATCAATGAAGACTTAATAAACAAAAATAAAATGATACAAACATAGTTTACATCTTCAAAATATCAGGATAATATATCAAATAGGTTTACTATATTCGGAGGAAACAGAGGAATACAAAACATCGATTTAGCAGATTTTCTGTAGGATTGTGTCAAACTGCTAAGAGGTCCCCTAAAAATAAAAATAAAAAATAATAAGAATTCATTCGATTAATCTCTGGTTGGTAAGATGCAATAAATTGAGGAAACACAAGATTTAGCGAGGTAATTTACTCCTAAATACAAAAGTACAAGTAGGAAGGACCCTTTATAACAAAATACGACTTTCAATAACTAAATAGGTAATATATACCTATTCAATATATATCTAAAATAATATATACCTATAGAAAATATTCGTACCTACCCTTCATGTCCTCACCTCAGCCTATCACAGATTTTTTTAAAAATCCTTCTCATGTATGTAATTTTATCTCCAAAACCACTTTTCTCACTTTCGACATACCTGCAACAAAACGAAAATCGCAATTAAAAAATTAGTATATTACCTGGAAATAGCAATGATATATATACAAATGTAATTGAGCACACAGCGCATGCGTCGACGCGGTAATCAGAGGTCGGCGCACGCGCAGACGTCGTGTCAGATTATGGTAGATCCGTATGACAGGTAAGGGCTATCGCATGTGGTATAGAAATAACGAAAATAATTGCCTCTAAGTGACTCCAGGAGAAACTGATGACAAAATGCATATTATAAGAATAAATAAAGGAAAATGGGGTAAGGGTACATAATAAGACCTAAACTTTGTTTTTTTAATTATTCTATGTACACCTGTAGAATGGTTATTTCGAAAACAATGTAAAAAATGATTGTCCTACTGAACTTTGAAGTGAAAGAACTGAACTTTATACATTTTTTTACTATATCGTAAACAACTTTGCAACTATAAATGATTATAAATAAGTATCATGTTTATAAAACAGTTAGGGGAAGTAGAAGATTTGTAATACAATCATCATCATCATCATCTCAGCCATAGGACGTCCACTGCTGAACATAGGCATCCAGCGTGTTCCTGCCGTGTTTATAAGATCGTCTGTCCACCTTGTGGGTGGACGTCCTAGGCTGCGCTTGCTGGTCCGGTAATACGATGTAGTGAAACAAAATATTAAGTTTTTTTATAAGTACCAGGTTTGGTATTATTAAAACCAAACCGATTACAAGTATAGGTGTATCTAAAGAGACTCGCCATACATTAGTAGTACTTATTGGAAATCTACTTATTCTTGTTTATTTTAAACAATGTTAAACCGCTACACGCTCCTCTTATCACCCTACTTGGCCTTACAGAAGTGCATCGTCCCACCTGCGCTTCAAATCAGGAAGTCTTCTCCTGTCACAACAGCTACACGGACAGACGGACATACTGCTATTTTAGTATTTATATAACCATATTCCAATATTACCCGGAATGCGTGGCAGATAATTTATTTGAATTTGTATTCTTTGAAATTATTGGGAAAGTACGAGTTAAATTTCAATTTTAATAAAAAAAAAGATTTAGACTTTTGATACATACATACATTCACGCCATTTTTTCCCGAAGGGGTTGGCCGAGGTGTACCTAGGACTCAGTCCCATAGTAGACGCACCCACATTTCGCCAGTATGTTATTGGTCCCATGTAATAGGGGGCGAGCCTTTTGCCATCTGCCGGGCACAGTTCCAGATTCCAGGCAGTTATTGAGATAATTCCTAATGGAAAATCCAATATTTAACACTGCCTGACCTGGGGATCGAACCCGGGACCTCTTGATATACCTCTTGATTCAAAATAACAGCGATTATAATTTTAATAAATGTATTTTTTTCACAAATAAGTTTACACGACTAGATATGAAATCATCTTTTTCGTTAAATGTCAATCAACATATAAATTACATTCGATTACCAACTTGACATTAAATTAGAAAATCCATATTTTGTTCTCATCAATTATGATAAATAACTCATGTTCACGAGGTGACATTGACCTCGTGACCAAATCTTCCCCACTTTCCTCTTTAACGAGATTTGATCATTTGTCCCACGATGATTATATATAATTTTAATAAATAATAATATGAAAGACGATAATTTATTAGTGCAAAATAATATTATAAAGTAAACCTGTTCAGGGTTTGTCGATATTCAAATTCAATATATTTCTAGCCAAATTTATATTTCGTCCCGGTAGGTTATTCGACTACTATATTTAGTAAGCTCAATACTACTACATAATATGTTAAGTTTGGTACCTCTACGCTAAGAGTACTAAACCAATTGTGATGAGACGACCCTCGAATAACACAATCCGCGAGGTGTTTGTTAAGCGAATTTTATTAAATCTATAGACTATTAGCCATGTCCAGGGGTTTCACCCGCGTAGTTTCCGTTCCCGTGGGAATATAGGGATAAAAAGTAGTAGGTTGTTCTAAGGTTTAAGCTATCTAGTCAGCAAATTTCAGCTCAATCGGTTCAGTAGTTTTAGCGCGAAAACGGAACAAACATACACACAAAAAACAGCGCTTGATGGCGCTGGGGTCGAGTTTGAACACGCTAGCGTTTTGTTCACCTGTTACCTCTTGTTTTGAGATTTTTATTTATTTATTATAATATTCTAGTTGGATAATAGAATGATTTTTAAATTATGTTTAAATTATGTATAGATGTAAATAATTGCACAAACAATATTTTTATCAAAGAAAAGAATAATGGCATGGTAGTATCAAGTAGTAGTAGTAAACACTGGGTGGCACTGCGTCTGATATGGGCAATCATGATGCTTACCATCAGGCACCTGATTTGATCGTTTTGTCACTCAATATTATAAAAAAAAAAAAAAAAAAAGTAATTAATGTAGCGGTAGCGAGCGCTGCTGCCGATCATGAGGTCCCGCGTTCGATCCCCAGGTCAGGCAAAACGTGTTATTTGATATTTCCATTGTGCCCGGTTGATGGCTATAGACTCGCCCCATATAACATAATATGGGTCTTAAAAACATTACTGGCGAAATTTGAGTGATGAGTTACCTCTGGCTAACCCTTCGGAGAGAAAGGCCTGTTATGTATGAATAATGCGAGTTACATAAATAATCCAGATTATTGAATAATATGCCCTATCGAGAACAATAGCGGAGTTGCTCGGTGGCAATGACCCCGTGACCCCGGCTCAATCGGGATTCAATCAAGCGTTGATTGACTGCCGCGACACTTGATTGACGAAATTACATTCAACGTTGCGTTTATTAATGCCCCCATTTGTGTTCAGGGGTTTAGTATAGGAGATGAGTGGCTTAAATTGTAATTAAGTATCATATATAAATATGTTTTTCACGCCTCTTACTTATATATATATATATATCCGTCATTGATGAGTCCCAGAGCGGACCTAAAATAAATTTCTACCTTTTCCTCTACACTCTAGGGGATAAAGTTAATTTATTTCTAATTATTGTCTGTTACCAACGAGATCTTATTTCTTTGGTGTCGCACGTGTAAGATATTAGCCAAAACGTTTTGATGAAATTATTAGTTTTATTTTTTCACAATCGTAATGAAAAGTAGTGGCGCTAAAATCGAGTTTAAATGGCCAAACTCGGTTTATATTGACTCCCTCGCTATGTAATACAATGGGTCTCTTTAATAATCTTCTATTTCCCCCCCAACCGAAAAAAGAAGGGAGTATCAAATATTAATGTGTCTGTGGCATCGTAGCACCTAATTGAACAGACCAATGTGGATGTGAGTTTTTTTTGTCAACGCTGACGTGATCAAGGTATTATAATGTATAAAAAAATTGCTATAACTTTTAATTTTATATTGGTACCATTCTTGTTTGTAAATAAATGAACAACCTACTTACATGATCTTGCATTGTATCAAAAGTGGTGCGAGATAATTTTATGAGGAAATAATAAGA
Organism: Hemistola chrysoprasaria; assembly: GCA_947063395.1. Taxonomy (NCBI): domain Eukaryota; kingdom Metazoa; phylum Arthropoda; class Insecta; order Lepidoptera; family Geometridae; genus Hemistola; species Hemistola chrysoprasaria. The sequence continues at coordinate 885,886 of OX346713.1, read as the reverse complement.
TCCCTATTGAACTCACCACTCCTAAACCTGTTTTTTAAAAACTATCATCGTTTTATTAAAAAACTAAATGTGACACATTTTAATTTTTTTTACCAGGACACTTTTTTTTCTTTTATTAGTTTTCATAAAATTTGTTTAAAATCTAACTAACAAAGGTACTATTGCGCAGAAATTCACTGACTATAATTTACAATCACACAACACGCCAATGCTCGAAATGTAAACCATCAGGACTTAATACGACGTCCTAAATTATCGAGCACTCAGCGTTTTATTGCGCCACACATAGAGTTAAACAGAACTTTCGCCGAGAATCGAACCTGCACCCACCTCGACGCATGTTTACAGCGCCACTCGGACATATATTCCGAACCAAATTGTCGACCGATCATCGTGTCTAACTCCTACGCTATAATTTCACACACATTCTCCAACAAACGTATCTAAACCTTAATTCCAAGCAATAAGGGTGAATTTTATTGTATTGCTAAGTTCTGTGGATCGCTGAATCATTTGCGACCTGTTAATGTCTTATGCGTTCCTGGTACGCGATCGTGGACACCTAGACGTAAATTAATAAGTAACGACATGATATTTCGATCGATCGATTTGTGTCATTAGTTTAGCTGGTATTATGTCATCGATACTCCCAAATAGAACTGACATCATCATTGTTTTGTTTAATATATATTAATTATATAATATTTGAGTTGTTTAATTGTAATAATATGAACACATATGTTTAATTTCATGTAATATCTGTTCAAGAACTCAGAATTGCACCTTATAAATCATAACAAAAACAAAAAGGTGTACAAAACTGGCACATAATAACACTAATCCTATGATCGAACAAGGCTCTCGGGTAATAAGCACAGTGGAGCGAAACGTCAGACGTGGACAAAAATATGAGCAAAAATTACACGGTCTGAGTTGACGGACACTGACGTGAATGAATGAATGAACGAATGATTGCTCGTCTCTCGTCTGTCGGTCTCCGGACGTGCGTGCTTACTTTGATTCCCTTTTTATTTGATATTGTGCAGTGTTATTTTTCTGGGATAAATTTAGTCTCTACTGCAATTTTACTCTTTTATGACGATAATATTGGACTGATTTGGCCAACATGTAGTATAATACATTAAGAATTAATATTAGAAGCAGAGCCTAGCTAGCTTAGATCCCACAAAAAATATTTTATGCTAAGTGCTACCAAGGCGGTTTGTATCATCTAATTTGTTACTCAAAATACTTTCTACCTAATGTTTACTCATTGTAGTGGTAGGCCTCTTCTGCAAGGGGCCGCCTGGGGAAGTACCACACCTTTGCCAGTTATTCATCCGCCAAGCAGACATGAAAAACAAACAAGCAAACATTACTGTGTTCTGGTCTGAATAGTCAAGTATCTCAGGGTGACAGGCGCAGTGCAGTGGCACTGTGTCTGATATGGGCAATCATGATGCTTACCTGATTGCACCTGATTTTCTTGTGTTGTTACTCACTATCATAATAAAAATTACCAACATAAAATTCAAAACTACCCACCTACAAAAACCACTTTGTCAGTCGCATCCGCTAGTTTTCATCCAGCGCAAATTGATCACCGCAAATCACAAACAATTTTAATGTGTTGTCCCTGGAGGGCATTAAATCATTATAATGCGGGTGAAATAGCGAAGTGGACCCGGTACACCATCAATCACACGTCAAGTACGCTCGCATCACTAATTACAAACACACCTCGCGCAAAACCGAATTAAAACGATGCAACGCGTATTTTATTTCATATTAATATCTTGTGCAGAATTAATACAAAATAACACGCGACGTAACTTGACTGGAACACAAAGGAAACAGGAGCGTGCGCTTTCATAATAGAGCGCACTATGACTGAGGAGGTTGTTGTGAGTTTGAACATTTCGCGGCGTTCGAGCGGTATCGCGCCAGCGCGCATTAAGTCTCCAGTCACTCTCAATCACTCAAGCTGTCCAGACGTCAGTCATAAGCAAGACGAACGGGGGAATGTCGGTGGCCTCCTTTGAGCCACCCTCCCCGCCCGGTGGCCGGTGCTCGGCGCTCGGCGCTCGGTAGGTGAAGGGGGTTGGTCAGCTCTTGAAGACTGAACAAGTCGACTCCGCAGTCCGGACGGGATTCGTGCGCTGATGAAATTTATTTCAACCAACTTGTGTTGCACTCGTGTTATGGTATTTCCATGGTAACCGTATAAAGTTAACATAGTTTATAACAGATTCTTTGTGTACTACTTAGCCACTTTCATTAAAAAATGAAACAGAAAGGCGAGTTATAACACTAACCATAGATACTCGTCCTGTAGATATGTAACTTTGATAATAAATAAACGACATTTCCTTTGACGTGATCCAATTTTTCTGTCGTTGACAGAAACCACGATCCCATCAAATCCTGACACATGTCATCCTCGAAATGAAACTTGTTATTTCATCATCAACGACGTACACACTAACAATAATAATAATACATGGTTACCCGAGACGAAATCTTTTCATACAAAAATATTCTACAAAGTTTTATGAGTAAGTGTTGACACTTGACAACCATCAATTTCATATCACCGCTGCATCAGCGTTCAGTACAGTCAGGGAAAAAAACGCAACAAAGCTTCGGATCTCAAACAGTGAGTTAACATCATTATCGGTGGACTGCCCCCTCCCTCAAGGAGAGGGGAAAGTGGGGTATTAGGGGGCAGAGGAGGAGGGTGGTGGGCGACACACGTCGCTCAAACGTCGCCACCAGACGGACGTCTTTGTCGACCGTCGCTTTATTTACTCCAGTCTTTGGAGCGGCTAGAAGTGACAGGGTTTTTGTGCCGTCTAATTATGGGGCTTGTGTGAGAAATTAAATGTTTTTGTTTTGTGACGGACAGTCGGACAACGTCTGTTTTGGCAAATTATATGGTCTTATTATTATTTAGTTATATTTAACACAGTTAAATTGGCTATCTTCAGTTAATTTGAATGAATGTCTTTGAATGAATGAATTATTTACGTCTAGTAATTTGTCATTGTGCTTAAATTATTCATTTGCTTTGTGTTATGTTCACAATGTTCTACAAAAATTAGGAGAGAAAAAAACTATAATTAATGTGACATATATCTCAAATGTAAAACTTACTGTGATTCATCTAATTTGACATTTAAATTTGCTTGATGTATCGATAAATCAGCCAACTAATGACATTAAACATTGATCACTAGTTATGTAACCTTCAAACATTTGCAATTGTAGAAAACTAGTCCCCTCTAATCCATTGGAACTCTACAGCCAGTTGATTCAATCAAACTTGACATCTCAAAGTCGATGTGGGTCGGACACTGGCACTGATCATCGATTTTTTCCTCCCTCTGTTATGAATAGCTGGAATTTAATAAATACGTCTAGTATTCTGTTTGAGACCTTCATTTAGATCGACGATTTTTTCTTAGGATAATGTCTTGTTTGATAAACAAAAAAGTGTGGAATTTTATCTGATTCGTTACTTGTTTGGTGGTCTCGAATATGAAGAATAGGTACTCAAAATAATTTTGACTTGAAGTTTCATCGCCAGATGCTGCTTAAATCACACATGAGTTGGTAATAAGCCTCACTATCAAAAATCTCTCCTACAATTATAACCGTTAAGCATAACCCTTGACTATTCCATTATAAAAACATGATCAAGTTTTATCCAAGAGAATCTGCATGACTGCACTCAATCATAAGACGAAGGAACCCTCTCCTATTTAATTGACGGTCCACTCCATCAAACCAACCTCGGACGCAGTTGCAAACTTTTACAAAACAGTTAAATCAATCAAAATTCAACTTTAAATCAATATTACAAGAGCACAATAGGAGTAGAGAAAATAGTGTAGAATTTTCTCGACAATTGCAAAACGCAGACTACAGCATCACAAGGAGAAATGACATCTATCTTTAACGACATAGAGATGATGTTAAGAGCAAATGTGTTAAGATGTGCAGCTGTCAACGCGAAACGTCACGTATCACAATGGAAGTGTCAAAGAAAAGACGCCCTTGTGTCTGCGAGTGTACGTCGATAGAAGACGTAAGATTGCACCGACGTATTTATACGAAGATAATATTATGTTTGCAGACATCTTGAGATGAAGTATGAATGGCACATTATCGGATGGCAGCATTGTTGATTGATTGAAACCAATGATATTTGATGAAAACTGACACATCTTAATTACAGGAAGTCTCGCGCTCTCTGTTCAATACGAAGACAATTTGATAATATGTACCTACAGTGTTTTAATAAAAATCATGATACCAATACATATTATAACTATAATTAATTTTTTTTTAAACACAAAAATCTCCCAAAGTTTAAAAGAAACTTTCGATCCTAACGAGATATAAAAGTAAAACTTAATTAGTAATACACGATAAGTGACTAATGCCTCTTTATTGAACAATAAGTGATTCTTTCAATATTTCCTTCACTCCTTTCCTTGTAACCTCCAAAATGCAGCGACTGACAAAGTGAGTGTTCAGCGCCCGACGAAAAATACACGAAGGTTGACAAATAGTTAACAGATGTCGCCTCGTCGGCGGGGGTCTCGACTTTTTGTCCATGAGCCGCGAGATTCACTTTTCGAACCACTGTGCGTTTGGCGGACTTTCTATAGTATTTATTTTGTATGCAATTGTACTCTGATCGTAATATTACCTTTATCACAGAATAAATAATATAAAGCTCTACCTATATTATACTGCTTAGCAGAAAATATTTAATAAAAGAAAAAAATATTTTTTACTGGAAAACTGATCTCATCTAGACTAAAGGCGTCTTCAAAGAATGAATATTTTTGTTATTCTACAAAGTTTCACAGGATAACAGCACGAATTCGAAATAAGTCTTTCTGAACCTTGGAATCAATCTATCAATCAATAAATCGCGCTAAAGATTGAGATAGGTTAGGTATTCCACTCGTGGGTCAATACGAATGTTTGCAGTAAGATATCTCAATCCAAATTATATTGATTTACTAATTTGTGGAAAAAGTGTTAAATTGATGGTGTTTAAAAAATTTGTGCGATTTATTTTTATGCTACAGAAAACCTAATAGAATAATTCTACCATTATGAACCACTTTTCTTCATTACGCATTTCTATATTATTATGATGGCCGGTACAAATTTCTGTTGCCCATATAATATTTCTATACTCACTTTTCTTAGAAGACTTACTGCTTGTACCTATACAGTCCAAGGTGGGTGATCTAGGGGGTGTTGGGTGGTGTGGGGGGTGTATACCGCGCCCGTGACGGATATATCCCGTGTAGACACCCGTCAATCACCCGCAGTATGATGAGAATTAATATTTTACCACGATATGACGGTGGAGTGATCTTGATACTTTGAGAGAAACAGCTTATTACACTATTTTTGTAGTAGCGTGGTGATTTTACACAAAACGTTCCTTTTCACTTATAAATTATTACAATATTATGAATAAAATTTCGTGAATACCGTCGCTTCAGTGGGAAGATGGAAATTAGTCTCCTATTTTTTTAATAGTTGCTTGTTTTAGTGTTAAGAAGAAGTATTCATTTATTATATTGGTTTCTTTATTAATTAATAAACTAAAAAATTAAATACGTTGTTATAATTGTAGAAAAATGTAAGAAATCAGGAAAAACTGTAAATCATAGTATTTAAATTAAAAAAAAAACATGCAATTCTTAACGTGGGAGCGCATTACTTGTAAAGTATTTCATACTAGATAAATCTATTTAAAACATTGTTTAATGCCTAACAAACTTTTCAACAGGTGCAGCTAGACCTTATTGTCACAGGAGCAAGACCTTTCGGTAGGCCAAAGCGATGCTGGCTTGACGTCTCAAGGGACGGCATGAGTGCCAATGAACTCTCCGAAGAGGATGCACAAGACTGAGCGAAGTGGAGGAGAAATAGCCAGAAAGCAGACCCTGGCTATAGCAGGGAAAATTGCTAAGAAGAACAAACCTTTCAAACATCGAATTGCTTTCATAAGTATAGTTTTAAAGCCTAAAAAACCTTAAAAAACCGTAACTATCAAAACCGTTCCATCGGAGTATACTCGTCAAATACGTGTAGACGTCAATGTGGAATCAATCAAGTCGATCCCCTACTAGAGGGAGGGGGAGTGGGGGGAGGCCCTTGACCTGTCGCGGCACCACCTTGACGGCTGATTGATGGCAACCGCTGCTTTTAAGACTTACGACAACAAGGTGGGGTGGAAAATATTAACTTTTATTCGAAAAACTCCTTAGTCATTCTACGAATAATCTCTATAAAAATATGAGTGTTTGACTCTATCATAAACCCTAGAACGCTTGACCTAGAATGCTGAAATTTTGCATACTCGTATCATTATAATTAACAGACAAACACAACATACAATCACGCCTTTTCCTGAAGGGGTAGGCAAAGGTGTACCCAGGACTCAGTCCCACGTAGGTACACCCACATGACACTTCGCCACGTTGTTATTAGTTCCATGTGATAGGGGGCGAGCTTATTGCCATCTACCGGGCAACTCCAGACTCAAGCGTTGAGATAAATCATAATGGAAAAATCCAATAACTCTTTGCCTGACCTGGGGATCGAACCCGGGATCGCCACCACATTTTTTTTATTTATATTGGCTTTGTCTATTAAGACAAAGCATAGAAAAATAATTCCACAGGAATGACGTAGCGGGAATAACTCATGGATTCAAGGACACTTCAAAATTCATTTTTTGTTCATGACCCTTTTGAAATACAACAACAAATAATATAACTTAGCAAAACTATAATGAATCTTTATCACTAACATTACTAACAAGTCCTAAGGGTGATGGCAAGGGGAGACTGGGGTAAAGCAGGGTGACCCGCGAACTGTTTTCTTTGCAGTCGAGACCTTGATACGTGATTGATGGGTGCCAGGCTACAAGTGGTGCCAGCTCTACGCTCGTTATCATGTTATTGGTGTTCCGTGATCTCGGTTCGCAAATTTGCTGCTAGAAGCGTTAGCATAAAGTTTTCTTTTTCTTTTTTCAGAATGTTTTATTGATTATTTGAATGTTTTATGGATTTGTTGTAATCCATACGTTATTTGTAATATGTTTAAAGGTGCATATAATTTGAAAAATAAAACACTTAAATAGCTGTTTATACCTGGTTTATACTAGCTGTGCCCCGCAGTTTCACCCGCCGTTATTCTTATGATACCAACGATTATAATATTAATAATTTGAATTTATACTCTAACAGATCGGATTACACTGCTCGAGTCAATTCATATGGGTTATGTGGACAACCCATATTGTCAGAGTTTTAGGTCGCCAAGATTCCTCCGCAGCCTCCGACATGAGCTAACGACTGCACCCTATACTCGTATATCTTATGGGAAACAACCGGGATCTACAGTTTATCGTGCCATCCGAAACACGGTAGCGCCCAGACGAAAAGTTCACATGGTGAAATTAGATAAATAAATAAATAAATAAAATAAAATAAGTGTTTATTACCACAAAAACAAAATTACATACAGAATTAAGATTCGGCAGGTAAACATTTGAGCCTAACAAGATGCTATATAAGAATATTTGCTATTCATCTATTTACTTAATAATTATACACATTATATAACCTAGAATAATGTTATAATTGACTGAAATCTGTCTATGGCAATAGGGATATGCTCAGCTATATGCTACGTGGGAATACGCAGCGCTGGTTTTCAGCATATCCCAATGCTCGAACTCTGATCTTTGTCGAGAAAGAAAAAATATATAAGAATGAAACGAGCCCCAACACTCTAGGGACCAGGGATCCAGGGACTTCGGATTTAAAGCCGGGCAAATTCCCGCTAGAACATTGACGCTACTTAAATTAACTTTACATAATAGTTTTAAACAATGAAAATGAATAAGACGGGACTTAATCGCGCTAAAAACATTTATTATATACCTCGACGTTTTGACAGAGTTGCATTAGCCGTGGTCACGCCGTGGTTTAATTTACATAACTATGTATTGTATTTTTTTTTATGATAGTGAGTGACAAAACGAGCTAATCAGGTGCCTGATGGTAAGCATCATGATTGCCCATATCAGACACAGTGCTACCCAGTGTTTTAAAATTCAAAATTCTGCGTGGCACTGCACTGCGCCTATCACCCTGAGATATGAGTTATTGAATCTCATCATGCCCAGTAATTTCGCTGGTAACATTGCCCTTCAGACCGGAACACAGTAATATTTGCACATTACTGCTTGGCGGGTGAATAACTGGCAAAGGTGTGGTACTTCCCCAGGCGGCCTCCTGCAAAAGAGGCCTACCACTACAATGTATAATTCCAGGGTCTAAAGCTATCATATACATATGAAATTTCAGCTCAATCAGTAGAGTCTTTCTGGCGTGAAGACGTAAAATAAACATACGATCACGCTCTTTTCCCTGAGGCCTTTGCCTATCTCACACCTCTGTGAATCTAGGACTCAGTTCCAGCGATAAACATACACACACGGATACTGAAAAACGTTATTTTATAATGTTTAGTAGGATTACAGAAACCTATTGGAGATTAATAAAAAAACAAATGATCTTATCGAATTTTTAGTGGCGTTAAAAATTTCGCAATACTTATTTAATAAGATTTTGGTGTCACAAAATACCCATTCTCTCCTACATTAAACACAATATTTCCGCATTATTCAAACTGACTGAAATTGATTGAACAAATGCACTTGACACCTTTCCGAGACGAAGAGTATTGCTCTACAAACTCGTCTGACAAGGTTACCGCAGTTAACTTATTGCAAATTGCATTCTTACGTTTCTTGATTGAACAACTAATCGATTTACATAAAGTGACTAAGTAAGCGTAGTCTAGTTGTCGTAGCATGGAGATCCTGGGTTCGATTCCCAGATCGGGCAAAATGTTATTGGATTTGTCCACTTCAAAGTCAAACTGAAAATATATTTATTCAATTAGGTTACAATCTGACACTTTGGCACGTCAATGAAGAAAAACAATAATGAATTTACCGTGCGTTCGGATACCTTTACAAGAAGAACGCACAAGAAACTTGTAGTGCTTAATTTTTTCAATTGATAGTTTTACAATATTTGGTTTGGTTACATTCGTTTGTTTGGAAGGTGTGCGGCATTAGGAATTTTCTTAATAGTTTTTCCTGGTTGATGGCAAAAAGCTCGCCCATTATTACATTGGTGTAGGAATACACTTCAGCCTTACCCTTCGGGGAAGAAAAAGTGTGATATTATGTAATGTTGGGTATCTATTGGCGTGTGGTCAAAATTGCAATCTACTTCACTTTTGCGAAAGCTAAATTCTGTTTAACGATGTACTCACGGCATAAAAAGTGATATAACTTTATCCGTATTATTAAATTACATGACTTATTAAAGCACAAATGCCAAGAAGTAATTCTTAATCAATTTGCTTTATTTAATTCTTAATCACGAAAAAATTTGCATTATTACGAAACGCTTGACAACCGTGCTATTAAAATATGCTTTGCGTCAATTACACCCAAAATCTGTCAATCAATCGAAACCGAAGGACTGACACCGGATTTATCATTCATGTCAATCGTGATTGTGTTAATTACGACATATTCGGATTATGTTCTCCTTTCGTTGACGAAAATGGAATGGGACAGGTCTTACCTAAATGAGATGATATATGGAAATATTATATTATGTAAAGGGTGTACACGTTTTCGAGTTCTGTTTTCATGTTCAGTGTTCATGTTATTTAATGTTTTAGTTGTAGGCCTCCTTTGCAGGGGGCCGCCTGGGGAAGTACCACACCTTTGCCAGTTATTCATCCGCCAAGCAGAAATGTGTAAACATTACTGTGTTCTGGTAACATTGCCCTTCTACTAGGCATGACTCAACAACTAATATCTCAGGGTGAAAGGCGCAGTGTAGTGCCGCAAATTTTTAATTTTAAAACACTGTGTGGCATTGTGTCTGATATGGGCAGTCATGATGCTTACATCAGGCACCTGACTTGCTCGTCTAGTCACTCACAATCATAAAAAAAAATGTCCGAATATTGGAATGTTTGTATAATGACTGCTTAATAAAATATGTCATTCTGTTAACAAGAGCAAGATGCAGATGTCACATGAAAATAATATATTATCTTAAAAAATCGTGTGGAGGAGCGAAAAACTTGTGTAAGTTAGAGTTTTGATAAGGTTCGTCGACCGCGACCTTCTTAGATGACGCCGTTAGAATAATACTGTAAATTCTAAAAAAAACAATAATAAATTAGTTTTGTCTCTAAGTACTTCATACTTAATTCTTTAGTACATTTCCCAGACTCCTTAGGAACAAACTTCAATCCGAACTGAAAAATCGAAGCAAAAGTTCATTCCGGATAAAAAGCTGCACCATTCCAAGTGTCGGACGTACTCAAGTTATAGTCACTTACGTCGCTTCGTTATTGCCTTAACAAAATGGCCTATGTTTCCTCTTCTCCCTCTAACGCTTGGCATAGAACAATGCGGGTACACTAAAATTTTATTCTCAGCGCACGTGGGCCCGACACACCCTGTATAATGCGAACGTACGTTAACTAAAAAGAAAGATAAGTGCATATTTATACTATCCGAACGCGATATTTTGCCGCGACCGTCAGTGTAAAGTGTTCGATTACAATTTAATGTCGCGATGGAGGAGAGACGGCGAGGAAATTTAAATCTTAACCGTTTTTTTGACTACCCGACTTTCGACCTTATTTTGTAGCTTGCATGAAGCAAATTTCTGTATAAGTTGGTGCGATTTGCGTCGTTTTGGATCGTGTTGAGAGGTGGTGAGGAGGTCGTTCTATGCACCGTCCAAGTCTAGAAGTCAGTAGAATGTGACAGTGCGGTAGTTCGATTATTTTTTTAATAAGAGAAGCAACAAAGCTACGTGTTTATTGCATGTTGTCTCATTACGCTTGTTGAGAGGTTAGGATATAATTTTACTTTGAAAATTCAGAAGAACTTTGAATTAAGTGTCGTAATTACCCACTTGCTGAAAGCAGGTCCTTTTGCACGAAACTTTACATAATCTTGACGAAAAGTAAGGACACGGTCGACCGTGTAATATATATACTTAATTTAAAGACTTCGAGACTTTAACTACATATTATACATATTTTATAGGTATGTACAAACTTAAACTTTAAGTTTTTGATGATTTTTTCAAAAACTTTGAATTTATTTCGATAAAATTTACATATTTAATACCTATAAGAGAAAAAAGTATCATCAAAATCCGTTCATAATAATTAACGAAGTAATCGCGTAACAAACATCCCAAAACTAGCATCAACAAGAACGTACAGTCGAATTGAGAACCTCCATTTTTGAAGTCGGTTAAAAAATAAAAATGATTTAGTATGACTTAACGGAATCCTGATCATAATCTGACCATCATATTAGTGGGCGAAATGAGGTTACACGACGAAACTCATAAACTAAAGCTATAATCATCAAATTATACATGTGACATCCACAATACAAACTTCACCAATAAATCACGCTTTCTATGTCATAACATTATGTTCTGTATATCGTATTTAAATAAATCAAATTAAGAAAAGAGACATTTTGTATTATTATGCATGGTAATGGGCGATCGTTCGACGAAAGGCCAAAGTGATAACTCGTGACTCAGAGACCGTAAAAATGAATGTGTATGGATTTATATGGATTGAGGAAGCCGTGAGCGGCAATCTGATGTTATCTTCATAGCTGGACTGTTACATGTATGACAAAAAATACTTCCAATCAACCAATTAACTCTTTTTTTCTGAACTGTATTGAAATATTAGGAGAATTATTTACTCGCTGCAATATATTATGTCGTAAATCATCGAATAATCAGTATGCTAGTTGAAGAAAGAGAGACAGCAATATGGCAATATATCGCTGTTTCGTCCGATAGTTGATTATTTAGTAATCAAAAAATGAATAATTCTACATCATCATCATTTCAGACATAGCCATTGTTGAACATAGGTCTCCCCCATAGATTTCCATCTAGACCGATAGTAAGCGGCCTGTACCCAGCGTGATCCTGCTGTCTTTATCAGATCGTCTGTCCCCCTGTGGGTGAACGTCCTACGCTATGCCAGTCCGTGGTCTTCATTCGTGAACTTGACAGCCCCATCGGCCATCAGTTCTACCTCAAAATAATTCTACAACAAAATGTAAATTTATCGATGGAAAAAATATTTTATTTGTGTTGTATTATTTGTATTTGTTCCGAAAATCTACCTGATAAATAGCAATCAGTATTAGTTACGGCAGATATATAAATACTTGGAAAACCCTAAAAGCCAAAAACTCAGTATATTTCAAAGTAAATCGTTTTCCTCTGCCTCTAAATATCAATAAATCGTCACAAATACCACGTACCAAGTAACATCGTCAACACATTTGAGAAACAACCATCAATTAGTACAAGGATGTCCTGCATGATTTGAGACTTGTGTGTATGATTCACACAGGAAATGTGGCGTTTTCGCAACGGTTACCTCATTCATGCATCACTCAAATGTGGTCAAATCATTAAATTATTTAGTAGCATAATTGGGCCTGTGTTTTGTCAAAGATATTCTATTGTTTTATTATCATAATCTATAAATATTTAGAGAAAACTGAAAAACCTACCACTATTATTAGATACTTAAAATTGTACATCTTTTCGTAATTTAGTAAATCTGAAAAATCAACAAGGACAGTCACTATCTCCGAGCAATTACAAGAGATTACTAATTACAAAGAGCTAAATAGTGACTATTTAGCTCTTTTGCGGTAAAGTCATATTGACATTTAGTCTTGAATAAATTCTAGTCATTCCTGTAGTCTAGCCTTATCAAGATGCAGTCCAAACCTCCTATCCCAATTGCAATGGGCTTGGCATTCGTTTTTATAACAAAACTCATTTACCGACTTTGTTAACGGAATTTTGAATTCTATTACAGACTTTCTTTGGACAATTTTCTTCAGCTCAGACGATCCTAAACTGCTGCTTCAATATAATTTTAATTCACTGATATAATTATTAGTCTGTTCATTCGCTTAGCGAACGAATTTGCCATTCTATATTCTCATCAAATAACTCATAATGATTTAAACAAAAATAATCCTTAATCAATGTCACATAAGAGTCATAAATAGGTCAAAACATGGCATGTAGCTGATGCGTCTGCCGTATCCATCAAGCGTTTCCTTCTGGCCTTATAATCGAGTCATAAAACCTGCGAAATATCGCTTCTTGAGCCTCGTAAACATGTATGACATGACGAACCATCTTGCTTTTGATTTGGCACGACTCCGGGAGGCAGCGAATTATATCAATAAGATGCTACGCAAATTGATATTACTAGCCGTAAAATTCATTCTTAATACTCTATTGCTTTCTGTTCATAAGCCTTTCAGAGCTCAGTCTAGTTTGATTTGGGACTTGAAGTTACGTATAATTTAAAAGAATTAGGAGCTTTGGCAAGACATTGCAGAGTCGTAAAGTTGACGTGTTCAATGAGCTGATTGTTCAATAAAGTCTGAATGCATGAGGTCGCATTCCTTACGCTATTTTGTATGGTATTAATACGAGCATTATCTATGAACACGGAAATAAAATCAATGTTTTTGTACTAGATCTACCTAGTTCAAATTGTTTTTATCTTCTGGTTGATGAATAAAGCCTGCAAACGACACTGACCATGTGGCGAAAAGGATTATTTTTTGCGTGTGTCATATTCTTATAGAAATATAACATTATATTACAATCTAGCCTTAAAATGGCTAATGAGTAATTATTTTTACCAACTTTAACTGCTACGTAGACATTTAAAACTAAGAATGTGTCCATTAACACGTAATTCTTACTGTCTCTATCAATTAAGACGAAACATTATGTTCATGTGTTCTTTTTCAGTAGCACTACCCTAATTATATTTACATTACACTAGTTTACTAGTTAAGGTATTGACTCCATAATACTACATTTCATTGTCACTTTCACTATACTAACTCGAAAGGTCCTTTTTACTCTCCTTACTAGGTCCGTGTTGTCGAGGAGCTGGATGGCCTCGAAGTTGACGTGGAAATGGAATATATATATATATATATATATATATATACATATATGGGACCACTTCCACACACGGTCATCTGGTCCCAAACTAGGCTAGAAGCCTGTACTATGGTAACCAGATGACTGATATACATACTTATATAAGCTTATAACACCCAGACACAGATCAAACAGACATGTTCATGCACACAAATGTTTGACCTGACCGGGGATCGAACCCGGGCCCTGCGGCACAGAAAGCAGAGTTACTACTATCTGAAAAGGATTATAGTAGAGAATTATAGTAAGAGGTAATTGCAGGAAGACTTCAATAGATAGTGATCTCATTTTGCATACAGACCTTGATCGCTGTGACCAACGTCTCCCCATCAATCACCACTTATAAACATTAACGTGTTTTATTCATGTTTCTTTTATATTAAAACCTGCGCCGGTTGACGTGCCACGATATATTTTTTATTGACATAATATATTAGTAACGTTTCTCGTGAGTGATGAATATTATATGTTTCGAAATACATTAAAATTGTTGCGCAGATCTGAACGGGCGTTTTTTTTATTTCCGTTTGTTTGTTTTGTAATTGTAATTGCCGGCAAAATAGATCGTAAAACTATTCTAGAATGAGATTGTGAGTCGTATTTAATTAATTGGCGAGGCTCGTTGGAGAATGTGTTTTGTCAATGATTTTAGAGTTAGATAACTTGTTATTAAAAATAATAATGAATGTTTATCATCAAGTCGAGTAATAAAGCGGCACGGCCGTCCTTTCCGTCCGTTCCTTTTCTCGAAGCAGTTCAGGCCATTTTCGACCCCTATGACTTCGTTGTGGATAAAACTAGAAGCCTGAATTGTCAGTAACCAAGCAGATAATTGTATAAACACGGTATATTTCAAATTTCATTCAATTTGAACAAGTGGTGTAAGAATAATTATAACTAGGCAACATTTCTTAATTTTGCCACTCACTGACTGAGTTTGTATAAATCAAGGAAAAACTAACATACATTCACGCCTTTTTCCCGAAGGGGTAGGCAGAGGTGTACCCAGGACTCAGTCCCATAGTAGATACACCCACATTTCGCCAGTATGTTATTGGTCCCATGTAATAGAGGGCGAGCCTATTGCCATCTACCAGGCACAGTTCCAGACTCCAGGCAGTTATTGAGATAATTCCTAATGGAAAAATCCAATATTTAACACTTTGCCTGACCTGGGGATCGAACCCGGGACCTCTTGATTGGCAGTCGGGCATGCGCCCTCTACGCCACCGAGGCAGTCAACGAAAAAAAAAACAAAGCAAAAAACAAAGCAAAAGCAAAGGAAAAACTAAGTTGTTATTATTAATGTTTCTTTTTAACAATATTTGATTAAACAATTATGAAAAAAAAAATTCAAACGAACTTAAATTCCCGTATTTGCTCTAAATAATTACTTTTCAGGAAAACATTTAAAAATCCTGTTACATAATATTAATTAAATTTAAGTCATATTTATTATTTTTGTTCCAACACTGAACAAATATGATTTACGGTACTCTCCTCCCCGGCTGGAAGAGACCGCTCTTAGCGATAAGACCGCCAATTGTTACACTATTTGTGATACTGTTTTTTGTTTAATTTTAAGTTTACTGTTTGTGGTGTACCAATAAAGTGTTTATCTATCTATATCTCACTTTAGCTGTAGGCGTCAGATGTAAGATCGACACCGTAATTATTATTTACGATCATAAAATTGTACGACGTGTCATAAACCAAGAAAAATAACGCATTACTTCAAGAGGTGGGCTGACAATAAATTGTTGAAATGACGTACACTCGTCATCATAACGTTTTGAACTATTTAATGATATATTTGTTGAAGGATTTAACAATGTCGAATAGTGTTTTTGTGTCGTTCGACCGTCGGTTTGTCATTTTTATTGTTTTCCACGTGCGTAATGTTAATTGGCGTTTTCCTGGACAGGGTTTGTTTGAATGTTTATTGCAAATAAAAGTATTGTGGTATGGAACGAGTGGGTGTGTGTTGATAGATAATAAAGGTTTTTATTATAATATTACTAATATTCGCCTACACCTGAAATATAATGATTATGTTTATAGGTTTTGGTGGGTTAAAATAACATATTCGTAAAAATACCTATCTAACGAATGCGTTTCTTTTATCAAAACATTGGAAATCTGGATGAAAAACTTCTAACGGTCTTAGTTCATCGATCATGCAAGATAGAATTGATTGACTATTTTTATTCGTTTCATTAATAAATACATAAGAAAATATCATTAAAACTTGTGTTCTCACGACACAAAAATGGCATTAAATGGAAATTTTCAAAAACGCTTTCCCATTAAAATTATTCAAAATTGTATGTCATCATGTAGATAATTTTAATATTTTATTGCACTTCTGACGTCCCTCGAATTAATATTCAAATATAATATGAATATATAATGTAAATACCTTCATATTTGCATTAGTTTTATAGAGTTGATGGATTCTAAAGTGTAATATCAGAGATCATATCAGAGATATTTATTAAGGATATAAATTATATTGTGATATTTGGTGAGTGGGAGTCTGCAGTATGATATTATTCCGTAAATTATATCAACAGGTTGACTAAATACTCTCGTTTATATACTTAGATAAGGTAAATAAATTTAATTTATTACTGGTTTATTTTTAATTTTAAGTAAAATATAGTTTAATGGAAACGAATTACAATGTCGTCAAACAAAATATTAAATGTTCACTTTTCCTTTGAAGTTTATTGTAATAATTATTAGTTAATGTTTCTTCCTCTTAATAAGCAATAATACTAGAGATATTGGATTTTTCCATTAGGAATTATTCTCAATAATAATTATGATGTATAAATATGGTAGAATTTCCACACACGGTCATTTGGTTGTAAACTAGGCTAGAAGCATGTACGTTATAGTGACTATTCTTAGCCTGTAATATGGTCACAGAACAGATAATAATACTACGTGTAGAATGGACACTGTCATCCGCCCACCAAACGGCCTTCCTTTGTTTTACAATATTTGGTTTGGTTACATTCGTTTGTTTGAAATAGGCTCGCCACCTTCATAGGACTTTAAAAATATGCTAGTTATATTAGGTAATTACTAAATTCAATGTTCGTTAACTCGTATATTGCACTTGCTCATTCGGCAATCGCTTCCTCGAGATCATTAATTATCAAACATTGACCAGATGCACTTACTGCCGTATTGATTGACCGGCGAATTTACGTACATTCAATACCAAAAATCCATGATAACGGGTAACTTTGTGAAGTCAAAATCATTTAAAACTTGAGTTGTAAATAGACAAGTCGAACATTTAATCATTGTTAATGTCAATATACATTTAACCAAATATGTAAACTCCTTTTGTTATCGATTGTACAACAATATCTGCGCATCGTCTTACAATTGTGTGCATTGTTTGTGTGAATGTATATTATGTGTTTCACATACATCAGGGGTTATGTAAATCATTCACTTGGTTTGTTTTTCTACTGACTCGGTTTGGAGTGTGTTCTATTTATTTCTAGCTGCGTTCTGCGGGTTTACTTGCTTAAAGTTATGGGGTTTTCCAGGATGTAACAAAGCTGGATTAATGAGATACTATACAGACATACGGAATGGAATATTAGATTATATGATGCCAGCATAATATTATAAAAAAGCTTTTGTCTTTCTGACCTAGAAATCTTAAGGTTTTGCTTAAAGTTGTGTCATAGATTAATTACAATGAACAATAAATGAATACCCTAAAGTTAAGCGAATACTATAGTTTATCGTAATTATATAGGTACACTAGCTGTGCCGCGCGGTTTCACCCGCGTAGAAATTATTCCCGTGAGAATATCGGGAATAAAGTACCCTATGTGTTATTCCAGGGTTTAAGCTACCTACATACCAAATTTCAGCCCAATCTGTTTAGTAGTTTTGGCGTGAAAGACTAACAAACATCCATCCATCTATCAATCTAATCAAAACCGCGTTTTATTCACCTGTTAAAAACGTTAGTTTTTTACATTGTACTGAAACTTAAGATTTATAATATTAGTACGATATAATATTTATGTACATCATCTATTTATCCATTTATAAATATCCTAATCTTCCTTCATAAATTAAAACAAACCCATCACCCATGAGATTTAACCACTCAAACCACTACTCTGGTGACAGACACTCGATAGAATTAGAATACCGCTTTTAAAAGGTTTCGGATTTACGCCATTAATAAGGGATACTTAGGAAATGGCCTCTATTTATAGAAGATGTTAGTTTTGTGGCTATATTTAACTCTTTCTTGATTTATGCGGAGTTTAAAATTGAAACATCGTGAGTTTGGTAATGAAGGTTTTGAGATAATAAAAGATAATTGATAGGAGACTGTTTTGGTCATTCTAACGTGTTCTTTGTTGCGGGTTTGACTATGGGTTGACCACACGACCAATTACTGGTTAGTCAAAACTGGATGATCTTATTTTGAGTGTAACCAACTTACTTACAACATACGTATAGGTAGGGTTCCATATCTAGAGAACATACAGCGCCATCTATTAGTTCCTTGCGCAAAGTATAGAAATATGCAGTAAAATGGCCATAACTTTTGATTTCTTTAATTTAGAAGTATGATTTTTTTACAGCCGCAAGGGACCGCATATCTGAGTAGTTGATATAAATTTCAACTTGATGCGTCCAGGCGTGTCTGTTATAAAGAGTCTTGAGAAACGGACAGACAGACAGACAGACAACAAAGTGATTCTATAAGGGTTCCTTTTTTCCTTTTGAGGTAGGGAACCCTAATAAATACGCAATTTTAAAATAATGTTTCACACTCCAAAATGTTTAGCTTTAAAAATAATTGAACGAGTTATAAAATTATGGTTTGCACTATAAATAGGTGTGCTGAGCTTTAAAATATCGCGGCAGCGGCCGGCGAAGCGCAAGATCCGATTCTGCCATGTTATAAAGTTCAGAGCAAACCGACTTCTGTAGTATATTAGATTTAGATTTGTCTTGTGACACTAGTAGTTTTCGACACAGTTAAAGTATAGTGCAAACCATCATTTGTAGTCATAATATTTATCAAATTTAAGTTGCCATTAGATTGAAATTAAAAGAAAACATTGTAATACGAATTACCGATTTTGTAAATTTTTTCATAGAATTCAGTCAAATTCCTAAGATATGGCGAATATTTTTAAAGACTAACTAAAAAATGTAATAAACCTACGTAATTTTAAAGTATGATTATTGATTTTAAATATTTTGGTACTACCTACCACTTTTAGTAATTTATTAATTGCTCGAATTTTCCAATGCACCTGTGTATTCTAAGCTATGCGAACAGCAAAAAAACTACTAGTAAAAAATCTTTTAATTGTCGCCAACCGTGTTTTCCACAGATAAATAACGCAGTAGATCATTAACTCGACAAGCTACTGCATACTGGCCGCACAGGTAGCCGCATTTTAAATTCGAATTTGGAACATGAAAAGTCAATTAGTCCACGGCGTGTGGCGACGCGGGCGCCATCTTTAATTGCAGTTGACAGGTGCGCTTGCGCATGTACCAGGGAACTAAATACTCGTTCGTGGGTGTTACACAAAGGGTGGTAGTTTAATTACTCATTATTCATGTGTAAAATTTGCGGTATCGAATATATTAAGGGGTTGCACTATTTTCATTGTAAAATTAAATGAACTGCTCCTTTTCATACATTGTATTCGTTAAAAATTGGAAGGTGTTAAAGCTTGTCAGTACGAGAATGTGCCTAGCTCATGACTAGAAAAGTGACCAAATTCAAGCTATTTTTTTAGATAGTAATTAGATTATACTGTGGTTATACTTAAACTCAAATAAAGCATTTTTATTACTGACTGTACTTCATATAATTTAACTTGTTTTGGGATTCGTTTTTATGTGGTATTCGTACGAAATAGAACATTAATTGTTTAATTAAGAATTAAACACCGTTGGTATTGGTACAAATATACCTCTGGACAGATCTTTACTTTAAGTTATGTATAACTATGGTTTCTATATATATGTACCATACTACAACGTGAAAATCTACGATATTAATGCACCTACGTGACCTACGTGTATAATAAGCAGGAACATTTTCACGCTATCTTTCTGCAGAAGGTACGTTGGTCCCGGCTGTTATCATTCGTAAACTCGTCATAGACGATAGTTGTTAAATAATGACAGAGGATTCGGGACGTCCTGAAAACACTGACAATAAACCGAGTCGACAAGAAAATGACAGAAAGTACATTGCCCGTCAAAAATATGTGAGACTGTCCATTCCATACTCTGAATTCTGAATACCCCTTTGAACCCCTCTGTAGGGGCGAGGGGGATTCCTAAAGAAGACGTATCTCACCGCGATCCATTGTCCATTGTTTTTGACTCAGTTATTTATGACGGACTGTTCATCCGTCTCTTTCTCTCACAACTCTCCGTCTCGCTCTTCCCAGGCTTCTGTTAGGTAATGTAAGCTAATAAATTACGCTTGAAAATATTATTTATTAGATTATTCATGATGTTCCGTGGCGTATTGGTTCGGAGGAGGTTAGGCACGGTTGTATAGGCTATGAATTAAAAAGGTAGAGAAAGCCGGCTTGATCAGATTTTTTACTTAAAACAAATGTCTACTCACTAGGGTTGGCACCACCCCGTTATAAGGCTAAAGAAACGCGAAAATGTAGAAAAATCAGTAGACTGTTTTTTTCTGAAGCGTGCGCTTACTACGCTTGCTATCATAATACCCGTATGTTTACGTATTTTCAATGAAAATTATTCTAAAGTTACAATGTCTTTTAAGTGTTTTATCTCGTAGTATGAAGTCTGTCTTCTGGGTCTATCTATTTTGTGGATCTGCTCAGTTTTTGTTGTGATTGATTTGTGGCGCTTGTCGGCGGTTGTCGCATGTCACAGCACAATGGATCGTCGTTTTTGAATTTCGCCCTTGATCTATGGTGAATGAATCGTGTTGGATTTGTGGTTTTTACCTCGTTGTTTTATTTCAAGGATTTATTGTGGAAATACTGCAGGTTCATTGCGCTTATTGTGCTAATTTATCATGCAATACATTGCTTGGCAAACTCTAAGTATAATAATATGTTAAAATTTATTATAAAAATTAGCAAATAAACTGATTATTTATAAATTTTGTAAGTGCAAGTCATTCCAATAATCGTCCCAAAGTGACGCCGCATTACGCCATTAATTAACTCACACTAAAGTTTTAATTAAAATTACGAGTAACTTTCCATAAGAATGGCGGACGACACAACGACGGACGAATTCACAACGACCGTCTCTGCGCCCATAAATAATAGGAACAAAACCCTCGCGTCTCATCCTCCCCGACCGCCCCCCAACCCCCGGATAAGTGTCTAAAATTTTCACAATCCGGCAATAAAAAGATAATTTATTAGAATAGCTCTTATTGTTTTCGTTATTTATGTGTATGGAGTAATGTAATCTAGCTCGGCGGCCCTAAATAAATAATTTTCACTTTAATGTCCCTTTCTTGCCTAATCTCCTCCGTGACACAGTATATTAATGTACGGTAGGGAATGTTGCTTTGCTGCCCCAGCGCTCGTCCTTTACGTGTGACTGATGGGAACGAGCCGGTAAAAATTGTCTAAAATATCTTGTATATTATGTAAAATTGAGATTCAGTATAAATCCTAACTAAATCATTCTTTTGCACAATAATGTCTATGCATTAATTAGCGCACTCGTTTACCTCTCAAGTTTGGCAAATTATATTACAGCATAAAACCATTACCATCTCTGTTTCAAATATCAAATGCTCTTAACAACATTATTATGTCATAAAATATATATATATACAGAAATTTATTGATGACTAGAGAACCAAGATATTATGACGAATGTCAAGTTGTCGATCTGTTTTCACCGCACTGTGCGAGCGGTCCGCGCGCAGTCCGCGTTTTGTTCGGCATAATGGCCACCCGAGGTATTTTTAGGTCTAAATAAACATGATTTGTTGTCCCGTTTTCTGACAGAATTTAATTTCGTTTGCCGCTGAGGTGGCCAGTGTCGCGGATCTTTGAATTATTTTAATGAGTCGTCGAGATATCGCGTTTATTTTGTTATTTTCGTTGAGATTCAGTTCAATTTAATTTGATGTATTGGGATATTTTATTATTATTAAATGATTAAGTATTAAAAAGATACGTAGGTCGGAAAAGGGTTTTTATATATTAAAATATAATTAAAATTAAAAATGACGTATTTAATATAAGTTCTATTTATTTAAGAATATTTTATTAAAATGTAAGTAAGTACATTATGTTATATATTATGAAATATATACATAAGTTAAATATATAGACACAACAATTGTACCTGCTACGTGTACTGTACTTACTTTCTTATCCTAAATTAATACACTAAAGCTATAGAAAACGTTGAAAATCCTAGGCCAATTTTAAGTAATGTTTTGTAACCACGCGCTTTCTCGTCGTGTCGTCGCAGCGCCAACCCTAGGGAAAATCTGAAAAATTAAGTCTAATGGGACCAGCTTTCTATATATTTTGTATTTTGTAATAAATCTCGTAGGCATCTCGTAGCTGGATAAAACATAAAAACAGTTCAACGCCGTCCGTTCCATCAAAACTATTTTGTCTCGACAGCTCCATCACATTTGCATACAACTAGCTATCTGTAATCTTAACTATGGATAGTTATTTTTATAGGCAGTCTTTTGTTTTTAATATAAAACCGCGGGTTCTATAATAAACGTCCTAATAGAAAGCACAGATAATAGTTTATAGGCGAATTAAATATTCAATTGCGTTTGAGACTTCTCATCTCCTGCCCAATTTGTATTCAAATTTCGTGCTCTGTGACCCCGATCGTACATGTGTCTGAAAATGGAACTATATCTAAAGCATACAGAGAACCTCTCAAAACTGAATAGTTCATAGACATAAGCGCTCTATCCTACATTCATAAAGTTAGTAGCCAGATTGTAACATTTATTGACGAGTGCCTATTGTATATTTTATAGTTCCCTAATACCGCTGAAATGCTTGGCGTGTTTATTTTGTATCTTGTTATTTTTTATAGGACAGTAAAATTAAGAATGTGGTACATTAATCTGATGGTTTTGGTCGCCTACTGAATTGAAAGTGTCGGAAATGTTCGGCTTCCTACTTAATGGGCGTCGTTTTAAGATAAGTTAATTAAACGCGCGGCAATATTTAAAGTATGTTGTTATGTTTGCAATAAATTGTTAACGTAACGTAAGGTTGAAGCTGTAAACTTTTGTAACTATGATATTAATAAAATGATTTAACATATTTAATAAATTAGTATAAATTATATTCTTGGGATAAAACCTTGTTTCAAAAATATTACAATAAATAAGAGCAACCCTTAATTGAAAAGAAAATATAGCTTTTTTTTTTTTTAAGTTAATTCTTGTGA
The DNA here is from genome assembly GCA_947063395.1 of Hemistola chrysoprasaria. Lineage (NCBI taxonomy): Eukaryota > Metazoa > Arthropoda > Insecta > Lepidoptera > Geometridae > Hemistola > Hemistola chrysoprasaria. The sequence goes on along the minus strand of OX346713.1, from coordinate 862,259 downwards.
TTTACGGTGAAATATAATAAATAAATACGGTCAAATGTGATTTACAGTACTCTCCTCTCCCTGCAGTTGTCTGAAAAAGATCGCTTTTAGCGATAATACCGCCAATTGTTACACTATTTGATAAGATTTATTTTTAATTTTTGAGGTTTATTTTTTTGTGGTGTATCAATAAAGTGTTTATTTATTCCTTGCAACTAAAACTCCCACTTCTCATCAATATTAATATTTTCCATATTAATATTATTAATATTAATATGGAATCTGGTTCCAAAATAGGCAAAGCTTGTACTATTTTATAACCAGGAGACGTACTTATCTACGCTTATAACACACAGACACAGATCAAACAGAGATGCTCATGCGCACAAATGTTGACCTGGCCGGGGATCGAACCCGAAGCCTGCGTCTCAGAAGGCAGGGCCACTACCGGCTGAACCAACTGGTCAGTCAATATTATTTAAGTAAGTCTGTGCGTGTTTGTTACTTCTTCACGCCAAAAGTACTGAACTGATTGGGCGGAAATTAGTGAGTAGATAGCTGAGACCCTTGAATAACACATGCGATACTATGCAAAGGATAAAATGGGCGCAGCTTGTACCAACTAAAAACAAAACACAGCCAAGTAATTGCTCAAAAATATGGCTCGCACACAAACATAAACTTGTAATAAATGCGACACCCACACTAAGTTAGAGCTGTAAATAACCCGCACACATGCACAAACCTCCGTAGCCTGAACTTCAGTGGCCATTCCTGAAAATTAGTAGACGTGTGGGGGGAGGGGGGTGACAATGGCACATGATTTACAACATCCCCCCATGTTATTATATTTTGACTTTAATAAACAGAGTTGCTTGGACGTAAGTGACATTACTGACTATTGTTTTAATTAGTCAGGAAATGATTGTAAGGCGGTTTTACACTTGTGACTGCTTACCATTAAAATCTGACAAAAAAAGATACCGGGGTTTTTATGTAAAAAGTACCTTGTTCTATCAAAGTTTTGGCGATACAAATAAAAAAAGTAATACAATTTCACAGCTGGTGGTGGGGTAAGCCTTCCTAATCTATACTTCACTCTAACGCTGACAACGTCTTCGGAGACGTTGCACTCTACTATTACTATCATACATTAGAACATTGAAAATCCACAGGCCGACATGTCAGCCTTTAGAAAATCCAAGTGCTCTAAACCACTATCAGATGGCAGCGTATCCAAAATGCTGGCAGCAATGCGTTTGATTGCTATATGCTTAAATTTGTTGGGCCATGTCGCCTCGACCAAGCGCTCAGATAAATATTTTTTGAAAATTTCGTACCAAGATAATATTCCCAAAATAGCCAAAAGATACCATTGTGTATCAACCGCCTAAGCAACTTGCCAAACTGAAAGCTTCAAGTAGGAGTGTGCACAATCGGTTTTAATTAACGGGACAGACGGACGGACCAACTTTTGTCATAGTGGCGAGACGTGACCCAACCTGATTGAATCGATTCCACTTCAGATTACCTTTATGATATCTTGAGACTGACAGACAGACCAAATCTGACTATTCATAATAGTTATATCTATTCATAGAAGTAATAAACAAAGTTTTGTATCCATAAGAAGTCGTGAAATTACTACACTAACAAAACGCATATCCTCAATTAAACTGCTCGAGGCATTTGATGTTCATGGGATATGATAATGGATAACCTATATTATTGTAAAAGTTACAGATATATAAGACCTCCGACATGACCTAACGACTGCACTCTACGTAATTACTATGTATTATAAAATCCTAAATGACTCACTCACTGATATGCAACGCAGAGCCCAAACCACTGATCCTGGAGACTTGAAACTTGGAATACAGGTTCTATTCATTGTCTGAACGTGAGCTATGATTTTTTTTTTGAAAATTCGCACTAAAGGGAAAGAAAGAAAAAGCGTCAAAGTTTTGGTATAAAACTTCCCTAATTGCGAGCGGGCAAAGCCGCTTTGTTTACACTAGTATCTTATAGAAAACAACCAGCGCCTACAGATTATCCTGCCTAACGGTGCGCGGTAACGCCCCGGGGAAAAGTCCACATGTATATACGATTCGATCCGGGGATTCCGGTTTTGAGGCTGGGCATATTTCCGCCAAAGACGCTTCATAATATTGAATATAATCAGATACAAAAATATAATCTTATCCTTAGTGATGAGAGTCGGATATACTCCTAAAGCCCATTTATTCACAGACAGAGACTTTTAAGTTCTGTTTCTTTTCGGAAACAAAGTCTTGCTAAAATCGTTTAAAGTTTTGAACCCTGAAAAGTTGAAACTTGTATTTAGCAGGCTAGTAATTAAAAACCTATAATATATCCCAACTGCAAAAAATGTTATGGAGAAGCCTTTGACAATATTAAATATCCAAATTATATATTAATTTCTATTTAATTGATAGTAAATAAATGACAATCTCCATTATATTAGCGAACTATTTAAAGCAGGCCAAATACGTGCACAAATGGTTAAAATAACACATAAACAAATTTTTCATTTACCTCAATCCATTCACCGAAAAAGCGAATAATTTCTTTATAAATTATAACGAGCGAATAGAAGTGATACCCTTCAAAGGTGGAGGGCGGCGCTCAGGGACGTGCGCCGTGATTTATCGGGCTATAAAGTATTATAATTAAAAGCTGGGGAACTAAGACCGGAACTATGGCTCTGTACGGTTGTACGAACAACTGCGGGGGTACGGTAAACGGTAACTTTTACGTCTGTTTGACCGTTTGCGTTAACTTGAATTTATTATGATAAGGTGTTTTCGATATAATGTATATGTCGACTGCCTCGGTAGCGTATTGATTGCAAGCTGTACTGCTTTGATATTTCCATCAGGAATTTCCTCAATGACAGCCTGGAGTGTCGTGTTGTGCCCGGTAGATGGCAATAGGGTCGTCCTCTATTATATGGGACCAATTACATACAGGCGAAATGTGGGCGTATCTCCTATGGGACTGAGTCCTGGGTACACCTCTGCTTACCCCTTTGGGAAAAAGGCGTGATGTTAACTTATGTGACATAATAATATATACTCGACAATATACTTATCATATCCGAAATAATTTGCTCATTCCATAAATAAATATCCTGTAGAGGGTAAAGTAGTGAACTATGCCCCTATTTTATTTTATTTCCTTATATAAATTAAAACTCTTAATTATTTGTCATTAACAATTTAGTACGAGTTAGTGCGAATTTTTCAAGTTCTAGAAGATTGTTTCCTTCATGGAACAATATGTGAGTAATTTGTAGAAAGAGGTAAATAACAGGAACATGCTAACTGCAGATCTAGATTTTATGAAAAAAATATTACTGCTTCGAATTCTTACGCCATTATTTAGGGGGAAAACAGAGGAACACGTTTATATGAAAACGCTATTCAACCGTAATATTGACGCCTTTTATGTAAACTGGGATTATTGGCCCTTACATGGTTAACCAGCTTTTTGGTTACATTTAAAAGTACTTTTAGATCGAGTAAAGATTATACGTAAATAGCAAATGACTATTAAGTAAAATATGACAACAAAATTATCCTCTCAACGGAATCGGGCAATCTGCAATCTTATTAACGTTATCGATACGCCGTCGACGTATCGACGAATTAGATACCATCTGTATCATTTCACTAATCTTTGCTTCGTTACTGAAGGCTATGAAACGAGGACGTGGATCATTTAAGGTGTTACGTGTAGTAACATTTTCCCCTAGGGAATTTCATTATATTTAAAGAAATTATTAGCAACCCACCCTGGCTTCGCAGTAGAAATAGAAAATATTTATAATCCTACTAATATTATAAATCTCAAGTACATTGTAAAAAAGTTCCGTTTTTAACAGGTAACTTTAGTTACCTGTTACAAAGAGGTAACAGGTAACTAAAACGCTAGCGAGTTTTAACTCGACCCCAGCGCCATATAGCGCGGTTTTAATTAGATGGATGGATGGATATTTGTTACTCCGTCACACCAATACTACTGAACTGAATGGACTGAAATCCGGTAGGTAGATGGTATAAACTCTGGAATAACAAATAGGGTACTTTTTATCCAGATATTTCCACGGGAACGAAGACAACGCGGGTGAAACCGCGGAGCACAGCTTGATGATTTCATCATAATTATCATCATCTTCTGAGGTGTAAAAAGCCCACTGCTGAACATTGGCGCCTTTTGCAGTGCTTTCCATCTAATCCGGTTGTAAGAGGCTGCATCCAGTCTGTTTCAGTGTTATTAAAAAAAGGAATACCTTATTATAAACGTAGTAATACGTTATTTTCATACCCTATCGGTATTCTCGCCCAATTTCCAATTCCAGCCAATTTCCAAAAACCTTACTGAATTATAAACGTTAAATTACTCCGTCCGTTACCGAAAACCGTTTGAAAATCTGTTAAGTGGATTTAAGTTTCTAAAGAACACACAGATGGGGTCTTATAATTAATAGTTTATATTATTAAGTATAGTAGTAGTATTTTTATAGTATGTACTCTCTCGCGAGTTTACTCGCAGGTTAGATAAAATTAATTATCGTATGACCATTTAACTTAGAAACTGTTACCAAATTAGTGTTTTTGTGATCTTGCTTAACTCACCAGAAATCACTCATCATTATTTGAATGTTTCTATGCACTTGCGATTTGAGTATGGAAATCTTACCTGCAAAGAAAAAACAAATTAACAATATAAATTTATACGGAACTATTGGTAATAAATTAAGGGTTAATATTGTAGGTCATCATTTGGAATAAACTTCATTATAGAAGTCAACTAATAACTTATCCTAAAACCTTTATTATACCTAATCTAAAAGGGGTACTACCGTGAACCGTGTACCTCAATCCGAAATCTGCAACTCTCCCCCCGCGCCGACGCTTCGCGCGTGTGGGCGTACAAATATGAGTTATTTATGCAAAGTCTACCTTCTTTGCGGTAAGCGAGGCAGCGAATTAGTGCTCATTTTGTGTGATGTTTATGCGCTCTGTACGCGGAGAAATACGGTAATAGCGGGAGTATGGGAATATCGATCCGAGAGTTTCGAGCGAGGATCCGTGGTAGCGTTTTAAAGAAAAATTACAAAGATTTTTTATTTCATTTAAAATTGTAAGGTTTCTTACTTGGGAGAAGCTATGTTATTTCTAAAATGGAGGTAACTGAATAACGCCACATCTGTGTTCAAAAACTAAATTAATTTGAAATTCATCATAATTGACCTTCATTCTTGTCTGGATATATTTTCCTATGACACGCCACTCAATTTAGACCTTCATCATCATCAGCTCAACCGAAGGACGTCCACTGCTGAATTGACAGTCTGGTTGGCACAGGTGGTAGTAACTCTGCTTTTTGTGACGCAGGCCCCGGGTTCGATCCCCGGCCAGGTTTTTTTTTTTTTTTTTTTTTTTTTTTTTTTATGTTAGTGAGTGACAAGACGAGCTCATCAGATGCCTGATGGTAAGCATCATGATTGCCCATATCAGACACAGTGCCACCCAGTATTTTAAAATTCAAAATTCTGCGCGACACTGCACTGCGCCTATCACCCTGAGATATGAGTTGTTGAATCTGATCATGCCCAGTAATTTCGCTGGTAACATTGCCCTTCATACCGGAACACAGTAATGTTTGGACATTACTGCTTGGCGGATGAATAACTGGCAAAGGTGTGGTACTTCCCCAGGTGGCCTCCTGCAAAAGAGGCCTACCACTACAAAAAAGGTCAAACATTTATTTGCATGAACATGTCTGTTTGATCTGTTGCTATGTGTTATAAGCTTATATAGTTAGAATCTCTCAAAACCTGCCTTTTGCAGCTTTAAATATTGCCTAGTTATCTTTTAGTCATATAACATGACCTTTTCGTTGAATTTTCTGAGTCTATTTGAAAAATCTATAAATCTCTTTCAATACATTGTTATTTGCCCAACCTCCCGAACTATGGTTCCCAGACATGACATTTCCTCTTACGTAATGAAACAAACATACCTAATGTTAATTTTATTCATACAGCCCCCATAAAGCGGAGGAATCAACGAAGTTCGCCTCAATCCACCAAATATCGCATAAATCTTTGACGTCTCGCGGCTAATCGTGACACATTGCTATATTTTCCACTGAAATTACGATTGTTGCCAGTTGACAAGGCTGCCTCGTGGAAATTATGACAAAACTCGACTGTTTATTGAACTTCACAAATACTTTTTAAGACGTGACTACATTATGTTATTACTTACTAACCTATAACAGAAAAGAGGACCTCTTAGCAGTTTGACACAATTCTATGGAAAATTTACTACTAAATCGATGTTTTGTATTCCCTTGTTTCCTACGAATACAGTAAACCTATTTGATATAGATTTATATCCTGATATTTTAAAGATGAAGTAAACAATGTCCCTATCATTTTATTTTTGTTTATAAACTTTATATTTTTTTGTAGTGAACGTCCAATCACGCGAGTAAAACTGGGATTTTTGAAAGTTCACTATGAAAAAACCAAGGGTTTATAAGAAGAATAAAATGACAAGGTTATAGGTTACTTCACTATAAAAATAACGGGATTTAAACTTATAGAATGGGTTTATTATATTTGAAGGAAACAGGGGAATACAAATCATCGATTTGTAATTTTTTTTAAATTTGTAAATTTTTCATAAGATTGTGTGAAATTCCTAGAAGGTCGCGTACGCTCTTATAACTTTTTCGCTCTAGATTAGACTGCGCAGGCACTACGGTTAGACTGTGAATCCTGATTGTCACCTATTACATAAAGAAAGCGCATTTTGAAGACCTTTACCAACGTATCCGATCTATACCATTTCAGTTAGCCATCAAATTCTTTAGTGGTAGTAATTTGTTGTTAACAAGGCGAGGCAATGTATGACTGCGAAGTCGTTGTAGTCGTCTGTATGAGATCGCTCTGAGCAATAAGGCTATCAATTATAACACACGTTCTAGTTTTTTAATAAAGTTATCGATGTACACGAAAAGTCTAGGCCAGGTCAAAAGTTTCCAAAATCGACGTGCATTTATGAAAAATACACAAAAAATGTGATAAAACTTGAAAATTATGAACATGGCATGACTGTATTTAGGTACCTATGTATGTACACTAAACAAAGAGATATAATGAGTAGGTGCCTTTACAGATATCCAAGACGAAACATTTGCCGCCGAAACAATTCAGCTACCGTTCTAAAACTACAATAACATCAGTAAATCATAGATGAACCGAGGTTAGATACGACGGTGACCACTTACCTAACATTTGAGCTGACGGTTGTTTTCCTAGCATTATGATACACAACTATGATTATTTCTGTCGCAAAGTCGCGTTTCCTCTGGATCTCGTGGATAACAGCACATAAACTCTGGTATTTTTATGTGCCTTTATTGGACAAATACTATAACTTCTAAAGAACACTTAAAATCCTCAGACCGACATGCCAGCTTACAGAAAATTCAACTATTTACTATATATAGAATACCTCTATAGCATTATAGATACGCAATGCATGCGAAGGCTTGTTCTTGGACTTCCAAAAACATCGCATGAATTAGCGCAATTCTAAAAAGGTTTTTTCTTTCTTTCGTTCCCGAACAGAGTGCGTCTTCTATCTCTCTGACATTTATAATTCTGAGAACTCCAATGAGATATGCTGATCATGCTAGTAGTGACATTATGTACTGTCTTCTTCTTCACCCCCGCGTCGCGACTTGACAGATAGAAGTCAGATTTATGTGTTTACTGTATAAATCAGAACGTCAGTACCACCGCGCGTTCTTTTTTCGTCTGCTCGCTGTAGATCATACAACCCAGGAACTTTATGTCATCCGTGGACGTTTAGAAGTGTTTTCACGCAAGATGTTTCAAAATATAAAATTCAATGCAAATTGGTGTTAGGTATTAATGTGGTTTTAATTGAGAAGAAATTTAATGATGAATTTAATGTGTTAAAATCCTCCTTTCATACCGAAAGGATTTTAACACCAAAAGATGATTTAATTAATAATGTTAACTAAGTAGATGTGCCTACTTAGGTAAAATTTTTAATGACTTACCTCATTAGGCTGATTTAATAATGATACCAGCTAGCAAGCGTAACAGAGCAACTATCTATATTTTAAAAATTGGTCCAAATTGATTACGACTGCAACAATACTTTTGGTATTTTGTGAATCTGATGTTTTGCGAATCTGGTATTTAGCGACAGTATCATTCGATTTTTTCATCCAAACGCTATCTCTAAGCCGTCACATCGTTATAGCGATAAAACAGCGTCAACTAGTCCAACATCATTTAAATTCTTATTTACAAGCGTCACAAACTCAAAGTTGACACGAAAAAGTGTTATTTCACGATAATACAGGGGCATAAATTGTGAGAAGCAAGTTCGGGATCAATCATCAGCTCTTAACGAGTGCCACAGCTGTTGTCTCCACGATTGATTGAGCTATAAACTATATTTATGGCGGAATAGTGTTCGGATAGTTTGGGATGCGTGTCGCTCAAGAGGATCTTTGATGTATGGATGGATGGATGCGGCAAATATTATGTTTCTTATTTCATAACGATGGTGCCGAGAAAAGGATGGGAGTCACAAGTTTACCAGTAGTACGAAGTGGAGAAGGATTTGAAGGCGTTTTAAGCAGAGTCTTGGTATGTTGCCGTCTTCTTGGGTCATAGGGCAATACTCAGATTGGGTTGCTGCGCCGGTCTAGTTAGATTTCTTTACGTATGTAAGTATATGTACTATGTATTCAAAGTCATGTCTTTTTCCGTTGGGGTAGGTAGAGACTATTTCTCTCCACTTGCTAAATTCACTTTCACTTCTCCCACTTTCATCATATTCTTCACTAGCTGTGCCAAACGTGAAAGAGTAACAAACATCCATCGATCTATCCATCCATCCAACCATCCTCACAAACTTTCGCATTTATAATAATATTAGTAGGTAATATATAGGTTCGTCGGTTGTTGGTACTTTTGACGTGGCCTTTCCCGAGAACATAATAAAATATAAGATATATTTCTTTCTCTTTCCTATATTATCCTACTACTGAGCAAAGGTCTCCAGTAATTCCTTTTAAATGTCGCGTTCATGTGCCATCTCTAGCCAGCCCGACTTCTTAATCATGACGCCATCATTTTCTTGGCCGACCTGAGCGGCTACGGCCATCTTCAGGTTTATGATTCGTGAAAACAAAAAGTTTGAACTTTATAAACGACCGTTGCTGCAAACACGATAGAATTTGCATTGTGTTTCATCAGTTTCGGCGTATACGATGGGTTATTAGATTAGCTCATGATAGAGGACCTTCGAAGGCTGAATATTGAAACCACGGTTGGCCACAATTACACTCGCAAAGAAAACGAAGACACTATTACGATAATGGGGTGTTTTTCATTGTATTGATGCGTTTTGCCTGATCCACAAGTATGTTCTCAATGACAGAAGCCGCCCACGCTCACCGTTAGCAGACGACATCAATAAACACGCGCTATTGTCATCAAATCTTATATTTAACACAACATTCACTCGTAAAAAATTCAAACTTTATAGCACTCTGTCGTAATACAAACTGGGAAGTTTTGACTGTTTTGTGATGTCTGTTGATATTATTTATTGCGGCTTGGTCTTTCATTGTAATGGTGTAATTCTAAGGCGTATGTTCTAGAATTTCTTATCCATGATCGTGTTAACTTAACTTCAACTATCAAGTGTCTTTTATATGACCCGATTACGAGTAAGCCAAAAAAATAGAATGAAATAAATTTTAATTAACTGGTCAAATGCGAATGGGACTCGCATATGAAGGGTTCCTACCCTTTATGTACCTACCTATTACCTACCTTTTTATAGGTGTCACCTTTCCTCACCTACCAACACGGCACCCTTGCATACGGAACCTTAAACATTGTACTATGACTAGGAACTGATCAGATAGATGTTTTTTTTTTATGATAGTTAGTGACAAGACGAGCAAATCAGGTACCTGATGGTAAGCATCATGATTGCCCATATCAGACACAGTGCCACCCAGTGTTTTAAATTTCAAAATTCTGCGCGGCACTGCACTGCGCCTGTCACCCTGAGATATTAGTTGTTGAATCTCATCATGCCCAGTAATTTCGCTGTTTATGAATAGATTTATTATTCCAATTACAATAAATATTGTTATCAAAAATGAAGCTCTACAAAACAGTCTAAAATACGTTGAAATAATTCTCGTTTATACTGTCATGTATCCCACACCAAAGATTCTTGTGTGTTCTAAAAAAAAAGTACAATCTGGAGGTGTTCAAGTCAAGAGTGAATAAGTATCTTCTAGGCAAGCAGGCACCATCGTCGACCGCGTCGTCACTTACCATCAGGTGAGACTGCAGTCAAGTGCTTGGCTATTCAGTAATAAAAATAATAATAATTCTTCTCGTAGAGGCAGGTACGATATATTTTTACATGTACGGAATTATTAGCTTCAGTGACATGTAAAGGTGCTTTTAATCTAGTTTAAATATTAAACCATAGATAAACCACACTTTTGGTACCACAATACTTATAATAACTAAAAAGAGTAATCATTTAACATAAATTAGTTTATCTTTTAATCCTGAATTCAAAATTAAACTACCCCAAACTTCGACCAAAAATTATTTTCCAAAGAACTTCCACCATTTCAAAATCAAAAACATCCCCGCATGCACAGTAGAAACTTCTTGTATTCGCCTCCTTGACAATCGATTGACGGGTGTCCCCCTACACCCGCACCCACACCCCACCCGCTTGCACCACCACTGACCCATATAGACGCCATATTTATAATAATTGAAGTTGAATGAATCACACGTAAGCTAGCAGAGAAACTTTTATTATAAGAACTGATGTTCTACGGTAACGTTTAAGTATATTTTAACTGACTCCATGAAAGAATTTTTTTTTCTATTTGCTTTTAAATGTTTTGGGTTTCTTTGGTTATTTTATTCAATAGTAGAGCAGGAATTATCTTAATAACTGCCTGGAGTTTGGAACTGTGCCCGCTAGATTGCAATAGGCTCGCCCCCTATTACATGTGACCAATAATAACATACTGGCGAAATGTGATTGTGCATACCATGGGACGGAGTCTTGAGTACAACTCTGCCTGTTTTTTCGAGATAAAGGCGTGTTTGTATGTTATATTATGTAATCAAAAAGCTTTTTTATAGGAAGACTAATTACCAAAGTAAAATATCTTATCGATCGTATAATGAAATTATTAGAGAAATAGAGGCGTATCCTTTTTTTATTATTTTTGTGGTGTATTTTTTTTTGTTGTGGTAGGCCGCTTTTGCAGTGGGCCGACTGTGGAAGTACCACAACGTTGCCAGTTATTCATCCGCCAAGCAATAATGTGCAAACATTACTGTGTACGAGTTTCAACAACTAATATCTCATGGTGACAGGCGCAGTGCAGTGCCACGCAGAATTTAGAATTTTAAAACACTGTGTCTGATATGGGCAATCATGATGCTTACCATCAGGCACCTGATTTTCTCGTCTTGTCACTCACTATCATAAAAAGAAATATTATAATTTATGAATGCAACTGTACTCCTTCCTACCTACGTAAAATATCACACTAGAATAATTAAAATATCAATAACCACCAACAATACTCAGTAGTCCAACTAATAAAAAAGCCCACGTCACGCTTTCCAAAAATAGTTCCTCACCGATGGCATCACCTCATTAATATTCATCAAAAGCCGTCAATATATCACAGTATTGCACAAATATAACATAACATTATACATGGATTCAATAATTCACGGCATGTCACATAATTCAAACGATTGACGGATTCCATTTGCGAGGTTAATAAATATGCATGATTACCTACCTTGGCGATGTTGAGCTTGAATAACGTTATTTAGTTAATAATCAGATTTATTTTTATTTATAGTGTCTAGTCACTGACCTGACGTTTCAAAAACGATGAAGAAGCAACTCGAGATTTCTGGGTATATATTATAAGTAGTCTACCTTTATACGCTGTTTGGCGCGCGCATAAAAATGGTTTCCTGAACACATCGTGGCTAATTCGTGGAATAAAGAGTACCCTATGTCCTTCTCCAAGGTTTCGTACAGATGTAGATGCTTATTTATATAGCTACCATAATTATCTAAATCGGTGTGAAAGTTTAAGTGTAAGAACACAAAAATGCACACGGTTATAAGAATCAAAAGATCTGAAGGCTCTTTTGGCTGAGCATTGGCGTGTGAATTAGTGATACAGACAGGAATGATGTCTTCTTAAAACATTGATGTAACGATGAAGTCGGAACGGCCATTCTAGTTAATTATGTTTATCATTAGGGGAAATGTTTGTGTGTGGTACAAAATTACATTATCAAACAATGCATTTTTGACAAAGAATAGTAGTTTTAAGAATTCAGAAAATTCTAACCGAAAGCATTCCCTTTATAAAAAGAATAACACAACCAATTACACTCCAAGTCTGTTCCAACTTCACTAAACTTAAAGTTAAAATCAATCCGTGCTCTGACGGACACCGTCCAGTCCCGGCCCGTCTTAAATTATGTCCGGGACGTGATAACGAACTCGTCCGGGCCGAGGGGGCGAGTGGGGGTGTTTACTCTAGCGACATTCTCGTATTGTCTCGTACTGATGAGTTTGAAGGAACGATAGGACGTGAACGGCATCCCAAACGAAATGCTTCCAAATGATAATAGAAAGAATTGAGATGTGATTGACGGTATTGGCTGCGGTGGCTTGTTTATGATTATTAAACTCGGGTCTATTGCTGCGACACTTTTTGAACGTTTCTTATTGTACGAACTTTAGAACAATTGAATGCATACGCAGACAGACGGTACATCAGCATGCGTGATTTAATTTCAGTCTTTCTATCACTTTTACGAGAATTAACGCGTTTTTGTAGGCCTCTACACAGCAAGAACGCGCTGGATGCAATCTAACATTCACGTATTATAATATTATTGGTATGGATTATAAATTAATTTGTATGAAGTGTGAAAACACCGTCCTTCCAGCATCTAAGTATAATTCCTGTCACCGCATGGTTGCCTGGAAGAGATCGCTCTGAGCGATAAGGCCGCCAATTATTAAATGTTTTCTATTTTTAATTTTGATATTTTCTGTAATAATTGTGAATAATGAGTTCTATTCTATTCTATTCTACATCTACGAACTCAATAATAATTACACCTATTACACGCAATAATACGATAAAAATTTATGAAAACGAACACAACAGTTCAATAAATGATGTAACTAAATGTTTTAATGCTAATAATTTAAATGTAAACTTGACGAAAACTAATTATGTCCAATTAAAAAATTATAAAACTGAGGAACTGAAACTTGGCATAAATTTTCATTGAATACTATCATTGAATTAAATGGATTTAGATATGATGTAGTAGATTGTAGTACAGATATGATGTAGTAGATTGTAGTACAGATATGATTTGATTTGATGATGTTGACTATAATAGCAATAATACGCCGTAATCAGAAAACAAAGTTAAGCTTAGAAAAACGCGCTTTATGTGAAAGAGTCAGAGTGTTCAAGTAACGTTAGACTTCATATTATGACCAGATGAAAATTCTTGTAGATACATGTACATGTAAAGTGTTGTCAAAATTCCGTAGACTTTGAAAAAGTTAAAACACATAGCCACAGATGAGAATCTAGCACCTTCGCTAAATTTTCATTATAAATTCGCATTTTTAAAACAACAAACGCCAGAATTTTTCCCAAAAATGGACGTGGAAATTCCGCCAAGATTACAGCTGGAAAACAAGTCTTAACAAAAACTTTATGTAAACAGGTAACAGGTAGGACAAGACGTGACGTCAGATAGCGTCAGAAGGGTTGAAAAAAGCGAAACATCCCTTATCTGAGGGAGTGACGGTGATTGTCTCATCGTGTTGAGAAAAAGGTAACTGTAATTACCTACTGATAACGTTTGGGCGAAAAATTAAAGAGTTTCAAAGGAATGCTGAAACAAAGCTGAAACAAAAAAAAAATAGCGCACGCTAGATGAAAACTGCGTCAACTCGAAAAACCCCATTTTTTTGAAACGACGTAAAACTATGGCCTGCCTGTGAAATATATTTAGTACACCTGTAGTTTTATAAAGGAAAATATTTTATTTACTAAAATTATAATGACTTTCCAAAAAACCTTGATAAAATAACACAAGTAGATTGATTACTTATTGAATAGCTTCGATGACTCGCAAAAGTGTTTTGTTAGAGCAAATTGAATATAAGGATTTGACTTTGACAAACAAAAGTCAAGTAATACTTATTCAAAGATGAACCTAAATAACTTCATAAAGAAATCGCAGGTATTCTCTAGGCGACTCAATCAATGGAAATCTGAAGTATTTTTCAACTTTAAATGTACGTTTGACACGTCAAATGTCCAGCGACGTCCCACCAGTGGGGCAGTGGGACCGTGGGACGAGTTGAAAGGATTTAACTATTGTTTGAGTAGTCGCGACAGTTTCGGACCTTTTCCGCGTTAAGTAGTTTTTGATTTTAACTTTTCAGACTTGGCGATGGCGAAGTAGATAAGTTTTAGGAAATAAAAATAATATCTGTAGGCGACGCTTTCGTTTATAAACGTTAAGAATTCGTTCAAAATCGTTCATCATGCGTCAGGCATCAAACTAATTTAAACCTTTGTCAAACCTTTATATAAAATTGTGCATGTTTATTTTTTGGCAACGACTGCCAACTTAAGTTATTTAATTTTGGGTTTAAAATATAAATAATTTGTCAAATTACATTTAGGCTGAAAAATGTTAAATCTTTTGTAACTTGGTCCTCTGGATCTGATAAGTTTTAGCCGTCTCTTGTAAGTAATGCCATTTTTTATTTACATAGTATCGCCTCGGACTGTAGTAATATTTTAAAAATCTATGTAAAAGAAACCCTACCAAAAACTGGACGTCGATCGTTGCACAATCCAAGATGGAACAACAACGCACAGAATCCACTGAACATCGAAAACCCAATAATCAACTCCCGTTACCAGCATTCATGTATCGGCAAAAAAAGCAGACATCTTGAGACAAAGGCGAGCGCACACTGGCGCAGTCCCGTCCCATTTCGTCCCGCGAATTAAAAGTGCAGGTGGGGGCTGTCCGGCATTGATCTGCCGTTGACGCGCCGGACGATGGAGACGTCACCCCTCTCACCCTCTCCCTACACCCCCCTCCTCAAGCACCCCCACATCCGTAAGGACGTGTGGACATGCTTAGCGATGTCGAATTGATAATGGTGTCCAGTTTTTTGTTAAAAGGAGTGGAATACGACTGTAGCTTAATGGATTGGTTGAATGCTCGAGGTTTTAATTGAGTCTGGTATGGAAAAGGTTTGTTTTTTTTGCCTGGTACAATTTTTACTGTTTTTCGAAAAGGTTTGTAGAATTACAGATCTAGTTTCATGCATGATTATCAGGTATGCTATTGATTGCTTAGTTCAACGATTTTAATTCATAGCGTATTTTAATATATTAATAGTTTTTTGTTAAATTATAATATAATAAATATTATGATAGCTCTATCTAATGTATAAAATGGATGGTAACATAGTTTGTCATAGTATTATTTTAATAATGTTATTTTACTATTACTATTATTTCTTTGCATAATTATCTTTATCTGCATAATTAAAATTTGAAATAAGTCCTTTACAAAACTATAAAACCACATAGTCAATCAACACAGAGACAATGAAACGTAATGAAGCCCAGAAAACGACTATCAACTGACTCGAACTACTATTCACAAATTAGTCGGTCGGAGGAGTCCGGCACACGCGGCGACCGGCCACATCCTCACTCTTAGGGACACCATGTCTTTTAAACAAAACGAGATAAAATAGGAAAAATTCTTATTTTATTATTAATGCTATGGGGATTCAATAATATTTTGAGGTGTGAGTGAGTGGGTCTTTGTGAGTTTTAAGAAATTTCATAATCTTTTTACCCATATCCCATTCACGTCACATCACGTCATCTTTTGCCGTTGCAGTCTATCATCCGTCATCTCTGCACTCACTCCATTTTCAGTTTTATGAAATGTATGTCTATGTTATATAACGTTACATGTTATAATTGAATAACAGTGCTACTAGCCGTATAATATAACAAATAAATAAACAATGAGTGTCTTAAAAGTATAGAATGTAATAAACTAGGTCAACCTTGTGCTTGTTAGAAGTTTTCTAAAGCTCAATTTCATGCGTACCTACGAGCACACTATTATACGAGTAGGTACGTTAGCTTAAATCTTCACTCGAATAAAACGCAACAGTTTACGAACTACCATCCACATAAACAAAGAGAGACCTTTCGTACCGTACAATCTCCATCAAAGTCCTCGTAAACTCACAACGTATGGTCGCGCCGGACCTCGCCCGTCTTGCACCGTTTGACTGAGCGAAATCACTCAAAAGTTTTAATGCCGTTTCCGTGGGGACCGTTCCGGGCGGGACGTCGGGACGCGACGGTCGGGCGCTAGTGTGCGTGCGCCTTTATGTCGAACGTGCTACGTGCACGAAGGGTTTATCTTTTCTAATTTCGTGGGTGAAATGTTACATTAGATAAAATGGTGCGTTGTATGCTTTCTTCATATTTTCATGAGTAAGTTATTGTTGGTAAATATATTGCATATGTACATTATATGTATAGGTAGAATAATATATTTATATTATCATCAGTCTTTTGTAGACTTTTATAACATTGGCAGATAGAGGCTGTACCTAGCTTTAGATTATCTAAAACAAATAAAAAGACATTCTTAGGAAATAGTGTACGTTTCTATAATAAAATCCCAAAAGAGATAACTGGGCTCTCAGAGGGTAAATTCAAAAACCTATATAAAATCTACTTTACTAAAGAAGGCTTATTATAAAGTCAACCAGTACATAGAGGACAAAGATGCATGAAAATTTCAGCATAGCCGCCTCGCGACACCTTCAAATAAAACCAAATATTGTGAAACTATCTATTGAAAAAATTAAGCCCTACAAGTTTCTTGTGCGTTCTCCGTGTAGAGTGTAGAGGTATCTTTCCAAACGCACGGTAGACTCAGTACTGTTTATATTCATTGACGTGCAAAAGTGTCAGAGTCAGAGTATAACCTATTTGAATAAATCTTTTTGAGTTTGAGAGGGAAAGTTATCTAATTAACTAAAGTAACTTACAAAATACAAATAGCATAAACATACGTTTCAATATTGACACTTGAAACCCATCGCAAAAAAGCTATTCCGATAGCCTTTGCATTCTGTAACGAATATGAAACATTAACCAGAATCAATCGAAAATATTACAAACGACAGGTATAATATTGTTGGCAGGAAGTTTAATCTCCAATCAGAAATGCAGCGATCGGGATATTAAATGAAAAGTTAATTGAATCCATTCAATGTCTAACCGCGTGAGTGACGTCCTCTATCTGTTAATACCCAATTATAACCCCTCTCTCCCAACCTCTCAACCCCCTCCCCCCTCGTCACCTGGACTTTGGACACCCTGGTATTATATAAACTGGACAGTCCGTCAGAGGGAGGTTTTCTGAGTAACTAGGGACGTTTACACGATGCGATGTTGATTTTATTGCTGCAGATTTAATCTACGATTAAGGCTTCGAATTTTTAAGATTTTAGGAAATATTTTTCGATGTGTGATTATATTTTTTATAGTCATATAAAGGAGAATTGAAACAGCATTGGAAGCAATTCTTAGCGCAGAAAGAAACCGTACAAGCACTCCATTCTAGCGCGAAGGTGAAAAAAGACGGGGAAGGAAACAATATCCTAATCCTAATCCTTCCTAATTACTATTATAAAGGCGAAAGTTTGTAAGTATGGATGTATGTATAGATGTTTGTTACTCTTTCACGCCAAAACTACTGAACCGATTGGGCTGAAATTTGGTACGTAAGTAGCTTAGACCCTGGAATAACACATAGGGTACTTTTTATCCCGATATTCCCACGGGAACGAAGACTACGCGGGTGAAACCGCGGGTCACAGCTAGTATTACTATATATGTGTTAAGTCTGCAGAATTATAATAATAATAATGAATGAAAACTTATTCGTACCACAATTTATCAGAAAATAACAAATAAGAAAAACTTAAAACTAGAAAGAATTAACAACTGGCGATCTCTTCCAGACAACCATGCAGGTTAGTAAAAAGATGCGTGGTAAATCCTCCGAATAAATAGGCACTGGTAGCACAATATCGTGTCATGTAAAGGTTGCCGAGTCATTGTCGACAGACGGCATTCGTCGGAGGGGCTGTGACGTCGCAGACACGAGGACTTCCAGACTTTGACTACTTCTTACGAGTATAATGTAAAGGAATGTATATAGACTGGTTGATTTTGCTTTTAATACAAAGAGACATTACATTAACGGAAAAGACTGACCTAATAGAAACTGTATATGTAGTAACATAGTAGTAATGGTTCCACTAATATTACTGTCTTACTAATATTATAAATCTCAAATCTTAGTAGTAATTGTACTAATACGTATAAAAACGCTACCGAGTTCTAAGTTTATTCCAGCGCCATCTAGATAACACGAAAAAACACAGCAAATAGCACCGTTTTTTTGGGGTGTATGTTTGTTCCGTTTTCACGCTGAAACTACTGGCCTGATTAGGCTGAAATTCGGTATATAGATAGTTTAGACCCTGGAATAAGTAAAAAAGTACTTGGAAAAAAAGTACTTTTTATCCCGATATTCTCACGGGAACGAAGACTACGCGGGTGAAACTGCGGGGCACAGCTAGTAATTTAATAACGCTGGTTTATGTATCAGTATATATTATGTTTGATAAATCTTCAAGTCAAAACACTACTCAAAGAACCGTGTAGAGCAGCAATTTTCTAAAAAATTTAAAGAACACGTAGATCACAAATCATTTTGAAATGTTCCCCCGTGTATCATTCACAATCCAAACTTATCAAGGTGTGGGGATCCTATTAAAATCGGCGCATTACCCTGGCGGGGATTGCCAATCATCCCGGGATCCTGGGCTCTCGCTCCATGATCCGCGGGACGTAATAACCAGTCCCGGATGGGTGCGGCACGATAACAGTCCAGGCTAATTAGAATCACACGTGCACAGACAACTGGGACACGGTTGTGGAAGGGCGTCGTAAACGTTGTCAAATTGTACAAGATAAAGTTCTGATTAAGATTAAAATTAAGATTGTGTTTTTGACCAAATAAAATTTGCTATTACCCCCTTTTTATGTCACTAGAGCTACTACTACCATACATACAAACTTTACATATATAATAACTATACATAATAGTACTACACATATACAGTATAGTCGAAGTAAAGTTTTTTTTTTTATGATATTGAGTAACAAGACGAGCAAATCAGGTGCCTGATGGTAAGCATCATGATTGCCCATATCAGACACAGTGCCACCCAGTGTTTTAAAATTCAAAATTCTGCGTGGCACTGCAATGCGCCTGTCACCCTGAGATATTAGTTGTTGAATCTCATCATGCCCTGTAATTTCGCTGGTAGCATTGCCCTTCAGTCCGGAACACAGTAATGTTTGCACATTACTGCTTGACGGATGAATAACTGGCAAAGGTGTGGTACTTCCCCAGGCGGCCCCCTGCTAAAGAGACCTACCACTACAAAAGTACCCTAAAATAGTAGTACAATGTTTCCTTACCCATATCGTCTTGTGTATAAAAAGCTGACATCAAAGTTGAACTTACCTGTAAAGATATGAAAAAAATATTTATATTAGATAGATACACTTATGTAACACTTATGTACTGCTTCGGCCTCGGTGGTGTGGTGGGCGTAAGCTCGACTGCCTATCATGAGGTCCTGGGTTAGATCCCCAGGTCAGGCAAAGTTTCATTGGATTTTACCATTAAGAGTTACCTCTACGATAACCTGGAGTCGGGAACTGTTCCCGGTAAATTATGGCAATAGGCCCCCTAACATAGTCCTACTATCCTACTAATACTATAAACGCGAAAGTTTGTGAGTATGGATGGATGGATGGATGTATGGATGGGTGTTTGTTACTTTTTCACGCCAAAACTACTGAACCGATTGGGCTAAAATTTGGTATGTAGATTGTTTAGACCCTGCACATATTACTACACACATTAATACACACACATATTAATGATATTCCCACTAGGGTACACACACATTTTTATCCGATATTCCCACGGGAACGAAGGTGAAACTGCGGGGCACAGCTAATATATAAATATAGAATAAAATGAAACATCACTAAATAACTTTTCTAGAAACAAATACAACCTATCTAATATCTAAGTCACGAGACATCTGAAATCCGCAGTACATTTCAGCGAGGTACAGCAATAGGTACATTCTTAGACAAGGGACATGGGGAGTCCATTGGAATTCTTTATAGAATGAAGTGGATTTAATATCGGTCGGAATGCCGCATCGAAAGATTGTGTCCGACGCGGCCGGGACAGACTGACGATATTCCGGACAAACTGGCCTTTTTGGGGTTGAAGGGGTTAATGCGGGAATTTGGGATATGGTTGTGTTTCAGAAATTTTGCTAAATATTTTGAAAACATGACATAGCAAATGTATGATGTCACGTCTGGACACTGTTTGCTCGGCAAATGGGGAAAGTGATATGATAATGATATGATACGAAAGAGGACTATACCAGCAATGAGATGTAGTGGGCGCTGTGACAGTGGATGAAGATGTGTTAATGATTTTTTAAAAATTGGTATTTTTTATGAAAAATAATTAAACCTTACCGAGAATTAGCCAAGAAATTCAATGTGCGCTAATTTTAAGTAGGTACTGTCACAGAAAAAGAAAAACAAGATACAAACTAAAACTTTACAAATTTTACAAAAAGATAGTCCGTCCTACACGTTTAACATCGGGCCCCACGTTGGGCGACAATTTTACAATCCGTACCAAACCTAACACAGAACAAGTGGGATATTTTCATTCGTACCCCTATTTATGTATTATTTAATACTGCCGAGTGGATTTAGCATGGATTCGACCCAACGATGATAGTTTCGGCCCTTGTTACTTATTATCACTTAAAATTTTATTGACTTGGATATGATTTTCCGGGTTATAAGGGCTCCGATGATTTGAATTTTATGTTATTGAGATTGCAGTTTTCTTTTATTGGGTCGTATCGGTCTGACTTAGTTTTATTTTGATTTGAGTTTCTGAATAATTTTGAAGGGGTTATCCATTTCAATTCTAAGCCAAAAGTATGTAACAAAAACGTTTAATAATTAAAGTATTTTTTGAATAACTGGGCATCAAAAAAAGCGAAAAGAAATAAAAATAACCCGTGTAAAATACCATAAGAAAACTTGATGACAAGTCCAGTATTTTAAATGCTATTCCATATAATACAATGATTATTACATTTTATACACTCAGATATGATACTCGACCCAAGCGTCCATGCACCGTAATACCATTCAGGTGTCGCACAAACCCAATGCAAAATAGTATTGAGAAAAAACAAATCGGAGTATCCACATCAAGGGTGAGAGTCACGACGACAGTGGCAGTAAACGCGACCAATATTGTTACCCGGCCGCAATCTTGTATCAACCGGCCGAATGCCGAGGATACTTATGTAAATAGGACCACTATCCCGCTTATTGTATATCTAATTTGATTTCTTTCGCAATACTGTGATGGGATTCAACGAATATCGGTCCTACCTGCCCTTCTAATATCGTCGTACTGTACGTGGGGTTAAGAGATCACTGATAGGGTTGTTCGGAGGGCAACTTTTTAAAATATTTATGAACGGCCCGCGATGAGCGCGCTCCTACAGCCATCCAATTTCGGTTTATGTCTTCGGTAAGTTAGTTATTTTGGAGTTTCGGAAGGGTCAAACTGTTTTTTTGTGAGTGTTAATTAAAGTATGTTATATTCATGGGAGGTATTGGGGAAAAACGCAGATGTTTTCGGTGTAAAATTTTCTTCTTCTAAGACTGAATATTAATGAGGTTTTATGGACTAAGTTCTTCTTATCTTACGTACTAAACGATGGTCAATCTTTTTGCTTGGAAAGCTAAGTGCAATGTACCCAGACTTAACACTAAGTAACAATAATGAAAAGTACATGTTTTTTATAATTTCTCTACATATTTTCAAGCTTACTTAACTGTCCATTATCTTTTACTGAATAAAAAACACACAGACAAAAATACCAATCTGAAAGTTAAAGAGCACAATTACGCGACCGACCAGCGGAGCTGTCACCTCAAATAAGCAAAGCATCCGACTACACGATTTCGGTCTAAAATCCGACCATTTCAAGTAACTTAGTAAGTAGTTCCTGTCTAATATGTCACATTGATACGGGAAGGGTTAAAAAGGAAGACCTTAAAATGCGGTAAATCCGTGAAAAAGTCGCGGAAAAATCGCGCTACAAGTCTCGCGTCTGTTGCGTCAGTTTCACTTAGTTCACTGTCGGAGCTAATTAAAGATATGTGATATTAGTTTTTAGGTGGATTTTAAAAAAATAAGGTGGACTAAGAAGAAGAATAATACAAAATTGTTTATTGTTCAATCATTGAAACTTAACTAGCTAGATAACTATAGACTAGATATTGTATAATATGATACCTAACCCTTCTAATCCTACTAATATTATAAATCTCAAATTACAGTACAATGTAAAAAAATTACGTTTTTAACAGGTGAACAAAACGCTAGCGAGTTCTATAGATAAATCAATAAATAAATAGATGGATCGTTTGTTACTCTTTCACGCCAATACTACTGAACAGATTGGGCTGAAATTTGGTATGCAGGTAGCTTAGACCCTGGAATAACACATAGGGTACTTTTTTCCCGATATTACCACGGGAACGAAGGCAACGCGGGTGAAACCGCGGGGCGCAGCTAGTCTTAGTATAAATCTAATATTAAATAATAATTATAATTTATGATTGTTAATACTGATGATTAACAACAAGAGTAGAATTAATCGTTATGACTATACCTATATAGTGATCATAATGCTGGCATTTATCTGTACTGGCCCAACGTATAAGCATTGCTATTCAACGTGGCAATGCCGCCAGTATCTTGGGTACGCTGCCATCTGACAGTGGTTTGGAGCATTTGGATTTTCTATAGGCTGACATGTCTGTGGATTTTCGAAGTTTATGTCTATAGTGTAAGTAGTTAGGGTAGATAGTAAGTAAGTAGCTCTATTTGCTTAGTCTTTTTCAATTTAGACATTCTGCCCCTATGCAAACGTCATCATAGTTGCTGGTTTTCAGGCTGCTTCCTTGCTCGAATTTAGATGTAAGTTGAGATAAAAACGGTTTTCGGCTGTTTTTATTTCTATTTTTATCTGATCATTATTTACATAATAGTATACACAAACTTACACTCATAAAGTATACTAACTTACGCTATTATATTTTTCTTATACAAATTATTTTTGAGCAAAAATGTTGCAATTCTATCAATGAAGGAGTGTTATAATGGACGCTCCAAACGAATACGCGAACTTAGCGCGAGCTGCGAATGTGGAGACTGTTCGCAGTTCACTCCGCGATTCACGGCGCGACGTCGCACGCGATTCACAGCGCGACGTTGCACGCGATTCGCGGGCGAGTGTGGAGACGACAATGTTCTCGTCGCAGTTCGCGCCGCGGTTCGTGGCGCGATGTAGCGTGCGATTCGCGCGCGAGTGTGGCGAGCTTATGGGCTAGCTATGGAAGAAATAGCTTGTGACTTCATTAAGCGCGTTTCCAATTTGGCAACAGAATGAAAGCTGAAGCTAAATTTAAATCACACGTTAATGAGAATGATCGTAATTAGCTTCCGTCGTAATAATATAAGTTTGGTAAAGTTGTGGGTAGTTTTCTATGGCGTGCGCGACCGTTACCTATTGGCAGTTGGCAGCGATTCAAACATTGAACTTACTACTGGCGGTTCATGAAAAATAACGGTTTTATGTTCTTTAGAGCGATAATGAGGTTTTATTTTATAAGTTTTGAGTATTTGTGAGACTTTTGTTATTTTAACACAGTTTTTAGTGACTTTTTTGTAAATAACCATTAAAAAAAAACAAAATCAAATCTATATGGCTCATTCCCATTGATTTATCTTGTTTATTATTTTCAAAAAAGAATTTTCGTACAGTTAAATATTTCCGCAGGAATCAAAATTTATTTTAAGGTATTATTTTCTTTGCGACATAACATAACATACAATCACGCATTTTCCCGAAAGGGTAGGCAGAGGTGTACCCAGAACTCATTTCCCATAGTAGGCACACCCACATTTCGGCAGGCGATTTCTTTCCTACGAGTAGACATTGTGTTAATTTGGTGTCACTTCAACAAACCTACAAAATTTTAAGTGGTTTTTAATAAACGATAGTAATAAAATACGAGTAGTACGGACTTTGGTAATAATATCGAAACTACCACTCTTATTATATTATGTTTAACATACCTGGCAAATTGTGGGTGTACCCACTATGGGACTGGGTCCTGGGTACACCATCTCTGCCTACCCCTTGACATGATGTCATTATGTTTTCATGAAATCAGATATAAGTCAAGAAAATATTATTTTCAGCGAATGTTATATAAACTTCTTCAAAACATTAATTTTTTTAGTTTAAAGCGAAGCAGGAACGAACGTCGCTCTGCCCGAATCGAACGAATCAAACAAATCGAGCGACTTCAAGAATTGCACCGAACCATAGCTAACAAATCAACACAGTCGTAACTGCATCGCGACGTCAACTTAATTAAAATGGCGAAAAGTTTGCAATTTAAGAGCGGGCGATTGGTAAATTCTTTAATGAATAAGCGACCGGAAAAGTATACGACTGAACCAAAAATTCACTTTCATGTTTTAAATATAGAAATAATATACAGGGTTACCTTAAAAACACCATAGGAGCAGGCAGCTAACATCATAAACAACAACATAATTTGTTCTACGAGTTTTGATAATTTGTTAGATTTTACTTTTATACAAAAAAAAATATAACTATAATATTCCATTTGAATGATTTTAACTCTACGCGCACCGTAACTGATTACGTTACGGTGCGCGTACTGCCTACAAACCCCTGGGTCTCTGGCGCAGAAAGTGTCTTTTAGTTTGTGAATGAAACATAGACTCCCAAATGTCACGACAGTACAATGAAAAACTTGAAAATATATTTTTTGTTTAATTTATTGAGTTATGTCAAAACTTGTAGAACAAATGTTGTTATTTATGATGTTGGCTGCTTGGTCCTTTGAGTTTGCTGGTGTTTTTAAAGTAACCCTGTATACATGAAAAAATATAATATAGAAATTTGCACTAGGAATTATCTCATTGACAGCCTAGAGTCTGGAACTGTGCCTGGTAGATAGCAATAGGCTCGCCCGCTATTACATGGGACCAATAACATACTGGCGAAATGTGGGTGCTACTATGGAACTGAGTCCTGGGTACACCTCTGCGTACCCCTTAGGGAAAAAGGCGTGATGGTATGTTTGTTTAATAAGGCTCAAACACTGTCGTAATTAAATTTTAGGTAATCTTGGATTTTCACAGTCTAGTTTATTTTTTTATTTTGATTATTGAGGGTGCATTTTATATGGAACTTCGTAATTATTTCAAGAAAATTAAAATTATAACCTTCGGATTAAACTAACCATAATATTATAATTTTGATCGAACCTCTCAATTGTCAAGATCATTAATTAATATAAATTCAATATTGGTCGCTACAGGTTTATGATTTGTACCACACGAGCGACCACTCGCTCTACTCGGTTCTCGGTAAACTGCCGAACGTAAAGAAACACTCGTGAAATATGACAAACTGCGAGTAGTTACACAACTGTTTCATTTGAATAACATTCATTAATAATTTTACTATATACATAATTATTATGACGATAATATATTAGGTTCTTAACAAGTCACGCTTCAAACGAGTAAGGAAACGGACGCGTGCGCCTTAAAGTGTGACTGGACAGGTTTTTTTCCAAAAACATTCAACCTAACCACTATAAATAAGCATGAGGCCCTGGTTGTGACTCCCAGGTCGGGCAAAGGGCTATTGGTTTTTTCCATTAGGAGTTATTTCAATGACAGCCTGTGTCTGATTTTGTGTCTTGTCGAAAATAGTCTCGCCCCTTTTTATAATAGTGAGTGACAAGACGAGCAAATCAGAACCCTGGTGGTAAGCATCATGATTGCCCATATCAGAAACAGTGTGATTGGAGGAAGCTAGTTTAGAAAACATATTATGGTTTTACCATGGGTACCTATTAAAAGGTCAAGCTGCATGCATGTATTCCTAAAATGTCAAAAAGGCAATGAAAAGTTACTATTTTAATTTGATTTTAATTTTATTTTAAACAAAAACTTTTTTTAATATATAACTAATAAAAAAAAAATCTATTGAATTAGGTTATTTTTATTTTATTAGCTTCATGTCTACGAATAGAACAAAATTATGTACCCACATTACACATAACTTTGTTTTTGTTGTAGAGGAGGTTGATAAATATTTTATTTTAATTGCCAAAGCAAATGGAACGTTTTTACATTATCTAACCTTCGTTAATATTTTCTAATAACCTCCCATTCTAACTTCTAACTAATAAGGAAACTAATATAACTTCACAAATCCTAATTATCCCTGAACATGAAAGTAATTAGATTCTTACAAGATTATAACAATTTCGTGTACAGAGCCTTTTCGTAAAAAAAAAACAAAGTTTGCTCAAACATAAAATTTACCCGAACTCTACAGTAAAAGGAATGCAGGTTGTAACAGTCGTGACAGACGGACGGACAAAATGCAGGCAGGTAAAGTTTTTGAATCAAAGTTATTATGTTAGTTCTCGAGCTTTAACCGAGTCAAGTTGCGGTATAAAGTTGTCAACCAAAAAAATCTCTTATTTAGTGTTCTCAAAACATTGTTGAATTTTTTTTTGGGTCAATAAAATGTTGTTATTTTAGGTAATTTAATGAAATCTCTAGCCAGATTCTGAAACTGTTTGTATCCTGAAAGCCTTTATAATGTCAAAAAATTTACGTTATGTTATGTTTGCCAGTCATGTAACGTATTTTGTAGTGGTAGGCCTCTTTTGCAGGGGACCACCTGGGGAAGTACCACTCCTTTGCCAGTTATTCATCCGCCAAGCAGTAATGTGCTAACATGTATTCCAGACTGAAGGGCAATGTTAGCAGCGAAATTACTGGGCATGATGAGTTTCAACAACTAATATATCAGGGTGACAGGCGCAGTGCAGTGCCGCGCAGAATTTTGAATTTTAAACACTGAGTGACAGTGTGTCTGATATGGGCAATCACGATGCTTACCATCAGGCACTTGATTGCTCGTCTTGTTACTCATTATCATAAAAAAAATATATAATATGATTATTACCCATAGAAAACGCAGCATAATTTTAAAATCAAGTTACATTTACCTAAAACCATATCCATATTATGTTTTCTAAACTAGCTTCCTCCAATCACTGCACACTCAACCCGAAAGTCATAACGTTGGTGAAATCACGTACCGTCAGAAAAAACCTAACCCTTCAATGTGTGCCGTGCGCGGCAATGAGCACTAATCAATACCAAGCTGAAGGTGGCGAAAAATAACGAATGTTGTATTACCGATCCTCGTGTGTTTCCGTGTTCCGTTCACGTAGTAGGTATCGAACGCAAAAAAATAAATAATAAAAGTTTTAATATTTCGTATCGATACCTAATGAATATTAAAACAAATGTTTTAATTGACGATGAATAATTATGACAACTAAAATATATTATGACAACTTAGGAGCTAAATTTCGCTTTCGCTGCGTATAAACTATTAAAATTTTAATATGAAAACGATGTAATACGGAATTATCCCTCTTCAAAAAATATACTTAACTGTGCTCTACAATTACCGAGTTGACTACTAGTTATAAATAATAATTATTATAAAACCTATTTACAAATAAATAGCGATTAAGACATGCGAACGGTACCGCGCGTATGCACCCGCGCTCGTAATCGACGGCCGACCGGGGACGTATTGGTCCGTCGCGGAGACGCCGCCAGCTCTCTGTTTTTAAAGCTTTCTTCTCCCCTACTCACCCTATTCCCCCCACTCTCCTCTCAATCGATGGACGCCATCATGTTAGCGCAGCGCCGATCAAGTGCATACGTGAGGACTTTCTTTGATGCATCTTTTGGGGGATTAATTGTATTTTTTATTTTATTAGCTGTGTGATTTTATTAAGAGTGGTGGTGCGAGGTTTGTACTTGTATATAATAAATATTATGTGGTTTGGACCTTATTTTGATTTTGATTTTGAGCACTTTGACTGTTAAGAGGTACCTTATAAACTTTTTTAACTTGGTAGGTAGTTTTTCTTTGAAAACATTGCCATCAAGAAAATCTAATTCAAGGGTCTTGTGGATCGTCAAAGTCACCGTATTCACCCGCTTTAGTGACGAGTTATGTTCCGGAAAATATTCCGTAGCGCATTCCTTGTAAGAAAAGTCTTACATAGGTACAACAGACCCGCAGATCTTATACCTTAATATGTGCCATAGTTTTAGTAGGTCAGACACACAAACAAAATAAAAAACTCATATATTTTTCACACAAAGATAACAATATATTCACGGTTGAGCTAAAATAATAATTAAGCTCTTAACATAATTGATGAAGGTGACATGATTGGAGTTTATACTCTTTAAATATGTCAAATTTATGAAATTTTTTAATATTTTTGGGCAGGACATGTAACTCTGTTTTCTATATTCAATTGACGTGACATCATTTTTTTTTTAAATATATTTAGGACTTTGTCGCTTAGCGACAATATCGTCCTGTAGACCATAATTCACAAAAACAATTAAAAAAAAACTAAACTTATACTAATTATGCTAAACTTAATCCTAAATCAACTAGTAAACCCACGTGACATCATGTATTTGACATTCCCTCTTGTAGCTACTACTCTGATAAATAGGAGTAGTAATACATACTATTTTAAAGTCAATTATTATAACGTCATTAAAAAAAATATTACTATGTAAATTAAATATACTGGGGCCGGAGGGTGCAGGAGAATCCAAAAACTATTCTATATAATAAGTATTTAATTAAATTCACATTGCGATAATGTGCTAAATCTATGGCGATAACGGTCACTGGATGTAACATGCACAATTTTTATCAGATCTAAATAATATTATTTTGATGTTAATATAAGGTAACTGCATTTAATCTGTAAACCAATTATTAACATGATAAAACAATAAATTATGATAATGCAATTTTTTTACAATGTTTATTTATTATTCTAAAGTTTACACAAGTAATCTAAAATACCCAAAATGCTCAAAATAAACTGCAAATAAATGAAATTCACATCTAAAATGTGTACAGTGGCATGTCATTGAGGCGAGTTCCTTGCGCCCGCTGCAGTAAGTGACGTGACAAGTTGTCACTGGCACGCTCTCCACTTCACTCCGCACTGGAACCTGCTAAATGCACTTTGGATTTACAAACAACTGAGGAACTCAACTATATATTCTCATTTAATAAATATTATTGTTTAAATTCTCTTTTTTTTCGAAATATGTATAATTTTAGTAGACGTCGACGGAATAATCAATGTCGCTTTATTATCGGCATGGAGCTCAACTTTTTTTTTTATTTTTTATTATAGCGTGTGACAAGACGATCAAATCAGGTGCCTGATGGTTATTAGCATTATGATTGCCTATAATATCAGACACAGTGCCACACAGTGTTTTAAAATTCAAAATTCTACGCGGCACTGCAGTGTGCTTGTCACTGATATATTAGTTATTGAAACTTGTTATGCCCAGTAATTTTTCTGGTAACATTGCCCTTCAAATGGGAACACAGTAATGTTTGCACATTACTGCTTGGCGGATGAATAACTGGCAAAAGTGTGGTACTTCCCCAGGCGGCCCCCTGCAAAAGAGGCTTACCACTATAAACTCAACTAAGTAGAGTATATAAAAGGATATATAAATGTCGATCACCGTGTTAAAAAAACTTATTGACTCGACTTTCAGCAGTTCCCAAAATAGAATTCAGTTCGTTCAAAATTTAGTCCAAATGTATTATGTACTACATTGTTATCTTGAAAACGATGCGGGCTTTAGCATCATGTATTTGAAAAATTCGCTCATTAATTCATAATCAGTCATAAACTTTTTAATTCATAGTTTCCGTTTTTAGTTTGACATTTTGAAAATACAGGCACTTTTATTGACATATAAATCATCATTTGAGATAATAATGTTAGTCACCCGCACCTTTTTGTAAATAATACCAATTCAGGTATAAGAATATTGCTTTTCGAACTTTTGAAGCTATTATCGTTCATCGCTAGTAATAGTGGATTCTGAATACTTTGTTCAATATCCGCCTCAAAACGTTAAACATTAAAAAAACCATTATAGTGTCTTTATTCTAATTTCAATCTGTATAAATACTCAAACAATATTTATAAGTTCCAAAACAACATAACTTATACGAAACTAATGATCGAAATCCTGTTACACTCGAATATATTAATACTAACAATAGCGGATGCTCTGTGATAATGTAATAAATGGGCAATATAATAAAATAACTAATAAATTACAGAGAATTTTAATGGAGTCATTGCAAAAAAATATCCAAATAGGAAAGATAAAAGTGAAGACCCAATATTAAACTCTTGACCTATTGTATTAATATATACACTAGGTCATTGTTATTTTTTATTGCATAATTATGTGTGGAGTTTTGAAGTATTTAATTAATTGTATTATTTTTTTTATATCATAATAATAATTTTTAAACTTTCGCGATTGTAACACATATTTTATGAAAGAACTTAATCGCGCTAAAAATATTTATTATTAACCTCCACGTTTGTACCTGTTATACCAATGAAATTATATTTTATTGGTGTCGCACGTATAGGATATTAGCCAGAATGCTTTGATGAAATTAATAATTTTATTTTCTTACAATTGTAGTGAAAAGTAGAGTGTAATGGCGCTAAAACCCGTTATAACACGGTTTCTATATACTCCCTTGCTAAGTATGGGTAACAATGGGTCTCGTCTGCCTCTTGTGTAACTATCTACTATTCTTTTCTTATTAAGGAAAGAATTGGATACGATCTGCTAAATTCAGAGGGAAATGGCACTAGAGGGAGGAGGTCTATGCATAGCATCAAGACGATACATGCTGACAATGATGACGATTTGGATCCTTATTAATGTAATAATATTATAATGTTTAAAATTCATTTGGAATGAGTAAAAACAATTTATTCTCCAGTATAATAGCTCAGATCAGAAATTCAGTGAACTTGGAGGACAAACTCAGTGAACTTAGCTCGGTGAGTGACACGCTGTCGGCTGCACCCCGCGTCACGCGCCCCGTTTCATTGACGGTTTACTTTACTATATTTGGAATACTTAGAACAAGACGTTATGACTTTTGTTTAATTATTGAATTAATGTTTATTGATTGAAATTAATTTTATTTTAGTTCAATTGTAAATTAACTTTTTGTGTTCAATGCTACTACTATAACCTAAGTATTTCTAAAATAAACTTATTGATCTGTGAAAATTTTTATTACAAAATAACAATTATTCAATAAAAATTCTGTCATTGCAATAATATCGTATTGAATAACTGCTTTTAAATCTAATTTAATAGAAAAATAAAAATATATATCTAAAACTGAAAAACTGCATTGAATACTGTTCATGGTCTACAATCAATAACACCCGCCATCTAGAATAAACTAAGACGGAGCAGGTTGTCAGAAGTAGCGTGGAACAATTCAGTCGTAGGCTGTCATCGTCGGAGAGACAGTGTGACGTGATGGGACTGACTCCGATCATGTGCCACAAGGGAAGAACTCTACCATATTTATATTATAATCGGTTTACTAATGAAACGCATAATATGTATTGTCATAATATACTTTTGCATAATAACATGATCACTACGCATTATATTATTAAGCATAAAAATTTTGCCATATATTTTTT
This sequence comes from Hemistola chrysoprasaria, assembly GCA_947063395.1. Lineage (NCBI taxonomy): Eukaryota > Metazoa > Arthropoda > Insecta > Lepidoptera > Geometridae > Hemistola > Hemistola chrysoprasaria. The sequence goes on along the minus strand of OX346713.1, from coordinate 830,069 downwards.
ACTGTCATTAATATTATTAACATGTAATGAAGCATAAATTTATAAAGTATAAGATTATAAACGCATAATGATATTTACACATAATTTTCCTTGTCATAAGAGCCCATAAATATTGGCTCGCATAAACTTTTAAGTCCTAATTTTACTCACCTAATCTAACTTAACCAACTTACTTGAATTTCTCTTTAATATTTGAAGTTCAACTTATAATATTTCAAATAAAAAAGCTTATAATATTCACATTTTTATTTATTATATTTTTTAATAAAATGGAAAAAGTATTTCCAAATTTGGCCCATGTTATAAATCCCATGATATATAGGTAAATGAAACTTCAATACAAACGTTTCATAATAAGTAACTTGTTATTGAAATATGTTTCGGTCTTCCTCGCATACTTTATGACTTGAACCACATTTCTCGAGCAAGTCTGGAGTGAAATTTCCAGGGGCTCACAAACTTGAGGCCGTGGCAGCGACAGCGACGGTCGCGTCATCTAGTGCAAGTTGATAATACTAGTGCAGCCGACGGCGTGACGTCTCCGTGTTTTAACTTGCGATAGTTCAGAGCTGTCACGTCTGATGCTTCTGATGCTCCTACTCATTGTTCACTGGCAACTTGAACAACTTTAACTTATGTTTTTGAATGAAAATGGAATATGATGCTATTGGGCTAAATAAGCGCATTAATTTGTTAATACGAGAAAATTACTCAGCCCAAGTAGTCAGTTCTGTTACTGAAACGTTGTTCAATGATTTCAATAGAATATAGGTAAGGTGTCGGTGGGCTATCCATTTGCAGAAAAGAGTGATTCTAGAAGTTGCTGCGGTCTTCGCGTTGAGCTACGACATGGTTGAAGAGTATCATGTTGTAGGATAGTGAATAGAAAAGTGTTGTAGGTATCCATATGCGGCGGTAACCGCTCACTATGAGGCGGCCAGTCTGCTTGTTTTTCACCTATGTCATAAAAAAAGTAGAAGTAGTAGGTTATTAAAAATATCCTAATGACATTTTGCCGACACTCTATCGACTTAATTGAGACATCATCAAACTTAGTTAAGATTAAGGAATTCTCAAACTCAAACCCAAACTCAAACAGATTTATTCAAATAGGTCATAATCTGACACTTTTGTACGTAAATGAAGATACAGTACTGAGTCTACCGTGCGTTCGGAAAGATACCTCTACAAGAAGAATCGACCCGAAGACTTTTGGATTACAGTAGACTATTGATAGAATTTAAGATTATAGTACTAGATTTAATTAGAAAACTCGAGAGTAATTTAAAAATGCAAGCTCTAAGAAAGGATCCCTACAATCACGAAGTCAGAATCTCACTGAAACATATCAAATTCTAATAGCCTCCTTACTGCAGTCCTCTCTCCACCCCCTTCTGGCCATAAACCCAGAAAGCATTTGATTATAAAATGCCGGATGTGTGAAGTCCTAAGAAATAATTTCGCTAAAACTTTTGCGTAGTAGTATGTATGTATGTAGGTCACGAAATTTCGTAGGTACTTTTTCAATGTTCTCCGTCATGTTGCTGTCAAAAATTATTGCAGATCAAGCTTAAACGTATTTTGAGAGTATAGTTGTTGAGGTTGAGGTGAGTTGAGGTTGATCAATTTTCAAATCATGATTTGATCGTAATATAAGTAGTTTTAAAAGAACCTGCCTCGATGGCGTAATAGGTGAAATTCGACTGCCGATCATGAGGTCCCAGGTTCGATCACCAGGTCAGGCAAAGTATTGGATATAGGATTTTTCCGTTAGCAATTATCTCTATAACAGTCTGTAGTCTGGAACTGTGTCGTAGATGACAATAGACTCGCCTCCTATTACATGAGACCAATAACATACTGGCGAAATGTAGGTAGGTGTACTACGGGACTGAGTCCTGGGTACATCTCAACCCCTTTATGAAAAAGGCGTGATTGTATGTTATGTTATGTTATGTTAAAAGTACACGGGTATACGTGGTGATGATGAAAGCATATAACATGGCGTACTTGCAACAAGACTACTCCTCGGGTTGAGTGCTAGAAGCCAGAAGCGCAGTACAATAACAAATAACGACGTAATTTCAGAGCGAGGCATTGTAGACCGTCCGTCCGTTCTTCAGACGAGCGGAGTGCACCCGTGACAGTCATTTAAGACAGTGACGTGACACTACCCCCTTTCTCTAACCCCCTAGGAGTGGAAGGAGTGACAGACACTGAAGTCAGCTCATTTTTAACAAGTTTTAAGTGCAACGTGACATTTCGTTCAATAGCATCACCTTGTCTGATTATTTTCTAGATACTAGGTAAATACACTTATTTTTATGTATAAATTAATTCATATAGTTTTTATAATTATCGTTAATAAAAATTTACAGTAATTATGTTATCGATACGACAACTAATAATATACATGTTCAATTCTAATATTATGTAAAATATTAAATCTTTGAATTTTGTTGTTTGTTGTTTTAAGAAACATTCTTTAAATAATCAATATTATATAATAATTAATATTATAAATCTAAAACTTTTAACCTCGAAGTTGTGGGTAACATATAATTTTAATATGTTTTTGTGAATGTTCAAACTATAAAAAATTTTACAAACTAATTTATATAAAAAAAAATCTTTCATTAATACTACGAAAGCATTTCCATAATTTTCTATCATTGTACAAGAGATACAACGATGTATCATTATGGTATCATCAATCGAACAACTCCAATGGCAAAACTGACCCTAATCCATAATAGACTTACTGACTGACCCGTTGGCGCAGTGGGTGACTCTGCCATCTGAGCCGCAAGTTTCAAGTTAGATTCCCAGGCAGGTCAAACATTTATTTTGTGTAGATAATGCTTGTTTGATCTGTGCCTGAGTGTTATATTCGTGAAAAAAGAAAAATAAAATTTTTATTTCAATATATTTATTTCAATATCCTACTAATATTATAAATGCGAAAGTTTGTGAGGATGGATGGATGGATGTTTGTTACCGATATAGGCTGAAATTTGGAATTTAGGTAGCTTAGGCCCTGGAACAATGACGACGTGGGTGACACCGCGGGGCACAGCTAGTAGTACTATATATTACTTTATGGTACTATATGTACTGTAGTACTATATATTATTTATATCAGTCAACCTAGGAAGTTAAAGCTTCAATACTGTCACGGGTCTCGTCTATAACGGCCTTCCAAGCAGATGGATTGATATTGCCGCAGCAGACGTAAGACGGAGCGATTGCATACGAGAAATAAAAAATATATTGCATTCGCGGCGCCTCGATCTACGAGTAGGTACGTATACACACCGTTGCTTTTGGGGGATAGGGGGTAGATTTGATAATTTTTCGGATTTTTCGATTGGATTTGTGTTTTTATTTCGACTTCGTTTTGTTTATGATGTTATATGGGCACCTACATAGAGGCCGAATCTACAACTTTTATTCCGGGGGACGAATATTAAGGGGACCAGTGGGCGCCATCCCTGTTTATGCCACATCTCTAAGTATTTTTCAATTTGAATACTTCTTAATGACATTTTTATGTGTGTCGTTAATTTTATACGCCAAAATGATTAATCAATCGATATATTTATTCTGTTAAAAAATATTTGTATGGAGTTAATTGTACTCTAAAATATCTTTAAAATACATTTTCAGCTTGATCAAAGTAAGTTTATTATAGATACTATTGAGAGTGATCACGAAAAGCAGTGGAGTAAGTGAAATAAAGGCGATAACATCAATAACTTTCGTAAAACAAATAAAATACATGTGCTAACAAGGTCTTAGTAGTATCCCGTTGCGCGGACGTCCGGACCGACACTCCAAAAAACAATTTAACATAATTTATTACAACTATTTACACCCCCACAACGTCCCACAAAACATTAATATCAATAGATAATAAACACCAACGCGTCAAAGCACAATGTCTCTATTCCATTTTATAGTTTGAATTTAAATTCAAATCATTAAATATTGCAGAACATTTCTATTCCGCATCAACTTGAAAAGTAGTCCGATGGACGCAAACGAGACGCCCGCCGTGACGGCGATCCGAGACAGTGACGTGACAACCCCCCACTAGGGGGGCTAGGGGTGCATATTGACCCCCACCCCTTGATAATAAGGGGGAGTAAGTCGCGGCATCTTTTGTGGACGTGTGCCTTTTAAAATGTATTAGATGATGTTGAATTATACAATTGCGACAGATATTTTCATCAGATTGTTTAGATTTAGTCGAGGTAGATAATAATCCTTCAGATACCTGCTAACGTCTGTGCTTATAATTTTTATATAAAGTGTATATATTTTTTAATAAAACATAACATAACATATAATACGACATTTATTACAGATTCGGAATTAATTACAGACTAAGTAGTGCGTATGAACTAATATAAAATAGTTGCTTTGCCCCCTCGCAATTATATCATATGAGAGTTTTATACCAAAACTTTGACGCCGTTTTTGGAACCCTTAGAATGTGAATTTTCAAAAATCCTGGCTTAGCACACGTCCAGAAAAAGTAAATAAACTACATTCCAAGTTTCAAGTCTCTAGGATCAGTGGTTTGGGCTCTGCGTTGCATGTCAGTCAGTGAGTCATTTAAGATTTTATAATATAATAGTGATATTATTAACACATATATATTAAAAATTGACAGCCTCGTTGGCTCAGACGGTAGTAACTCTGCTTTCTGGCAGGCCCTGGGTTCGGTCCCCGGCCAGGTCGAACATTTGTGTGCATGAACATATCTGTTTGATCTGTGTCCGTGTGTTATAACCTTATATAAGTATGTATATCAGTCATCTGGTTATCGTAGTATAGCCTAGTTTGGGACCAGATGACCGTGAGTGGAAGTTGTCCCATATTATTATTATACTAAACCTTATAACTCAGAGCAATGCAAAAGTACATTGACATAATATTCACATCACTTAATTTCCTTACTTTCCTCCACAATTTTCGTCACACATTGAAACCTGACAAATATCATACCTGTCTTCGGCCGTCATTTGCACAAAATTAAACGTGGCAAAGACCGGACCCCGACCTGGGGGGTAAGAGGGTAAGGGGTTAGGTAGAAACTAAGGGGGTCGGGCCCACCCCACGTCGCAGCAGATGGATTGATATTGCTGCGATGCAGGTGGGCAGGCGATCTTGGAACAAAGGCGATTTATAAAGTCCCGTCTTGCAGGTTACGTCAGTTTTAGATGGCGTAGCTTACTATTACAGCTTGCTTTAAGTCAACCATGGAAAAGGATCAAATCTGGGCATAATTTAATAAGCCAAGTAAAATGAAACCATAATATTATATCAACTTATTATCGATAACTGATTCTGAAAAAAATATTTTTAAAATAATATAAATTCTCAAATGGGTTGTCCGGAATTATTTAAATGAGAGAACAATCCCAATTTGTTATAGTTAGATGTCTCAAATAATAAATCCTACAAATATTATAAATGTTAGGATGAATGGATGGATGGATGTTTGTTACTCTTTCACGCCAAAACTACTGAACCGATTGAACTGAAATTTGGTATGGTATATATATGGTGGTGGTAGCTTAGACCCTGAAATAATACATGGGGTACTTTTTCCCCGATATTCCCACGGGAACGAAGGCAACGCGGGTGAAACCGCGGGCCACAGCTAGTTCTTTATAAAAACAAAAATTGTTCCATAAGAACTTATCTATTGGCAAGTAAACACATTACAATAAATCACAGCCAATTTCCATTAGTGTTCATCCCTCATTTCCGCTCCATAAAATAGATATCATAAACTGAAAAAACAAAGCACAAAATACGTAGGACGCCTCCGACGTTTTCTTTCACACCTAATGAAAACGACTGACAAAAATTAATAGACAAACTTCCTAACGAGACTTGAAAAAAAAGCAAAACACATCCCTCTCTTACACTCCATAAAAACACGACAAAGACACATGTCTCCCCTTATTATCTTCAATTAAGAGGCTCAGATAATGTACCGTGACATACGTTAGACGCGTCCAAGGAAAGTCGACCTGCATTCGCTAGTAGTCGTCAAGTTATCAGGGTTCATTTAGTTTGGTGTAGTGATTTCAAAGACGGCGGTGTTGCGGTTGAGTCGGTGGAAACTTGCTCTTATGTCACTTCGGATACGCGTCACGGTGATAGAAGCGATATTGTGGTTCGTCACTCTCGTGACAGATGGAATCGCGACTGTGACGAATAGCCGCCGTTACGTGTGATTAGTGTGTTTCCGTAATCATTGGGTATAATGAGTCGCGATGTATGTAATCATTCCTTTGCGATACTGCCCTGTGACTGACGCGTGCTATTTGTTTTTGTCACAATGAGAAATTCTTGGAGTCGTGGCGTGTGTGACGGTAACAGATCTGTTTTGATAGTTTTTGTAAGTTTCTTTTAAAAATAACGATTTTAGATGTAAAAAATTTTAAGGTCCATTGCGTTAAGATACGGTATCGTTTGTCAGTGTTAGATAGGATTTTAATAAAGCTACCTATCAATTTTATTTATCCACCTTATTATAATTACTATATTTAATAGGTACAGTCACAAATAAAATTGAAAATTTGTAATATTTTTAGGTATATATTTAAACTCACGACGATAATAATAGAGTTTTCTGTCACAGTGACTTTTAAATAAAATATAGATAATTACTTTAATAAAAAGTGCACTTACAATTATTTTCCCTTCTCCTTTAATTCATAAAGGTCCTTTGATCTGTCCACTTACTCAAAGTCTATCTTCGATTCAATATCTCAATAATATAAACCCGTCATCAGAGGAACAAATTCATCAATCAGCATTACTCTCGTGGCGTTATCGCGAGATGACGGCTATTCCTCAAGCGGAAAATTAATATAGTACAGAAAGCCGACTTTGGCATTTTTGTATAAATAAATAGTAACTCTATAAAGCAGTTGGTGTCAACACGGTTAAGAAACACGAAAAATTTGATGACTTATTTAGGTAAAAATCAGCAGCATCTGAGAATAGAATACTTTCACCTTAAAAATAAAAGAACATTAAAAATATTAAACTAAATAATATAAAAATAATTTTTGGTTGATAATGGGCGGCCTTATCACTTTAAGCGATCTCTTTCAGGCAATCAGTCTTTGAACAGATAGGGGAATGATAGGATGAGTAGGGATAGGAAAGGGTACTTCATTTAACAGAATTTAACTTAAAACAACTGGGATAGATTAAAAACTCATATTGCGCCCAGGGAGAGCTAGTGGACTGTATGAAACTTTTTCCAGGCGCTAGTATTTTCCCTACCAGGATCTTCAGGTTCTTCTAAATAAAAACACTTGTGCACTGAACCGTTTATTACTTGTTAATCAACTGTAGTACTGAACTGAACTGCCCTGCACAGATTTTTGGGCTTACTTATATATAAAATGACTACCCATCAAGTATCGAGGTTGGTGAGGAGGCAAAAGAGAGCGTCAACCAATGAAATCTTTGGAAAATCTTTTGTCTTTCTCGTGTCGATTTGGACTTTGTCCCCGTTTTCCGTTTCTTACTGACTCATGACAAAATCCTATTTCGCTCCCTTACACGTAGCCATAAGTCACGTTTTTGAAAACGTGACTTATCGCCCTCTTATTCTAACATGACGTCTCTTTCTCCTCATTACCTTTTCTATTTCTATGTATTATCTTATCTTTATTTGCTAAAAAATGTTAACTTATTTAATACCTAACTTAGCTTTACCTAATCTTATCTTTATTAACTAGAAATTATTAACACTAAGCTCGGCGTTCTTAACAGTCTTCCCCCGGCGCAGACTCGGCGTAGCCTTCTTCTTCCACTCGTAGAACGGCGAGTTTCGAGGTCGGTCGACGGAAGACTCCACCTCTGGTGCGGACTTCTGCGCTCCGAACCAGCCCGTCGCGGCCTGGATACACTCGCTCGATGATGCCGCGGGGCCAGGTGTTGCGGGGTAGCGTAGAGTCTACTACCACCACTAAGTCGCCCACTTGCAGTGGACGGCTGTCGCTCGCAGACTCCCGACGGGGCACGAGAGTAGGCAGGTACTCGTGCACCCATCGACGCCAGAATTCGTCGGCGAGGGCTTGTGAAGCGCGCCAGGTGCGCCTATCTGCCAGCTCGCAGGGTCCCGTTGATGGCAGCTCCGTGGAGCTTCCCAGAAGAAAGTGGTTGGGTGTGATGGCTTCTGGGTCCCTCGGGTCGACGGATACATGGGTGAGAGGCCGGGCATTTATGGAGTGCTCGGCCTCAATGAGCAGTGTCTGCAGCACCTCTTCCTTCGGCGCCTTCTGGTTCAATGTGGCAGTGAGTGCGACTTTGACTGTTCGCACAAGACGCTCCCAAGCGCCCCCTTGGTTCGGAGCACCGGGCGGAATGAACCGCCAGGTGACACGATGACGTAGTCCGTAGTCTCGTAGAGCTGGTGCCCACTCGGTGTAGGCCCCGCGCAGTTCGGCATCGGCTCCTCTGAAGTTGGTTCCGTTATCGCTGTAAATGACCGCCGGCCACCCACGCTGTGCCGCCATCCGTCTCAAGGCCATGATTGCGGAGTCGGTGGATAGAGAGGCCACCAACTCCAGGTGGATGGCTCGCGTTGTCATACAGGTGAACAACGCCCCCCAGCGTTTCTCGTGGCGTCGCCCGATGGTGACTACCATCGGCCCGAAGTAATCGACCCCGCAGTTTGTGAAGGGTCTAGCGAATGGCTGGATTCTCGCTGCCGGCAGGTCCCCAGTTACTGGAACGTCGGGTCTTGATTTCCTCACCCGACACATCGCGCAGTCTTTGGCTACCGCGCGTAGTGTCGGTTGTAGTCGTAGCACCCAGTATTGCTGCCGCACGTCGTTCACCACTCGTTCGGGGTTGGCGTGTCCTGCAGCTTCATGCTTGTGTTTGAGTAAAAGCTTAGTTAAACGATGTCGTCCGTCTAGAATGATTGGCTGTTTCATCGTTTCCGGAACGTTGGCGGCTCCGATTCTCCCATTCACTTTCAGCAACCCGTCCTTCCAGGTTGGATCTAACTTGTGTAGTCGGCTGGACCGTGGAATTGTCTTCTCTTGTTTCAAGCTTTCTATCTCATTGATGAAACTATCGGCCTGACTTTCCTGAATCCAAAGCTTTTCCGCTGCTTTTAGGTGTCGCGTCTCCAGGGGTTGTTGTTTACCCCGGCACCTCTCGATGAATAACAGGATCATAGCTGTGGCTCGGATGAGCCTCTCGAACTTGGAGAATCGGTTGATGTCGGGCAGACTGGTGTTGTGAGCCTGTGCGTGATAAATGCGTTCGGATCTTTCTTCTTTAAAGTCTTCAGTTTTTAAAAATTGAGGCCAGTCTGCCTTCCGATCTCGAAGAAAGTCTGGTCCTTGGAACCACCGGTCTTCAGTTGTGACTGGTACGTATCCTGCTCGAGTAGCGAGGTCTGCCACGTTCAATTCGGTGGGGATCCATCTCCATTGTTTTGGATTTGTGGCTTCAGCGATCTCTCCTAGTCTGTGTGCTACAAAGGGAGTATAACGCACAGAATCGTTAACAATCCACTGTAGCACAGTTCTTGAGTCAGTCCAGTAGGTCACGTCGTCTGTCTTCCAGCGATGGCCCGAAACAATGTTGGACGCTAATCTGGTCCCGATGACGGCCGCTTGAAGTTCCAGCCGAGGTATTGTTTGCACTCGTAACGGTGCCACTTTAGATTTAGCGGCTATCAGTGCCACCTCGGCAGTCCCATCTTCTTTTTCTAATCTCCAGTATGCCGCGGTTGCGAATGCCTCCTCGCTTGCATCGCAAAAGATGTGCAGCTGCCTTTTACATACTTGATGTGTTGGTGCGTAACATCTGCCCAATCGTAGATTACTTATTACTTGCATCTGCTCAAGCCATATCGTAAAATCGAGTGCGTATTCCTGGGGGAGTGGCTCGTCCCAGGACAGTTTCTCCCGCCACAGTTTTTGTAAAATTACTTTTCCTGTAATTGTGTAGCAACTCAGTAGTCCCAGCGGGTCATAAAGGGACATGACCGCGCTGAGAGCCTCTCTCTTTGTTGGTGTTCTGTCGAACTTACGCACTTCCTGCTTCACTTTATTGAGCTCTGTATTGAAGCCTAATGTGTCTTTCGCGGTATCCCATCGCAGTCCCAGGGTTTTCTCCTGCTCGTTGAAGCCCGTAAGTAGCTGCGTCGAGCTGTGGGCTCGTAGTTCTTCTGGGACGTGTGCCAGGACTCCTTGATTGTTGGAATTCCAGCCTCGTAGCTGAAAACTTGCCTTTTTATGTACTTCCATGACGCTGAGAATTGTTCTTTCTGCCTCTTCCTCCATCGGGAAAGAGTCCACGTAGTCATCCATGTAATGAGACTCTGTAATTGCCCTCATGGCTTCTGGGTATTGTTCTCCGTACTCGATCGCATTTTTATTCCTGACGCTGTGGGCCAAAAAGGGTGAACTTCTGGCTCCAAAGATCATTGAAGTCATTTTGTACCGTTGCGGTGGTTGGTTTTCTCGTTTATTGTCTCGCCACAGAAACATCTGTGCTGGTTGGTCCTCTTTCCTAATCTTCACTTGGAGAAACATCTCCTTAATATCAGCCGTTACCGCTATCCGATGTTCTCGGAACCGAAATAGGATCAACGGTAGAGATTGCAGGAGGTCCGGTCCATCGAGGAGAAAGTCGTTCAGGCTCACCCCGTGTGACTTGGCTGCCGCGTCGAAAACCAGGCGAACCTTTCCCGGCTTATTTGGGTTCAGCACAGGAAAGTGTGGCAGGTACCAATGGTTCATGTGGCTAGTTTCTGTTCCATCACAGGGTTCCGCGTACTTCTTTTCTAACAGATTTTTTACTTGTGCGTGGTATTCCTTCTTCATATCTTCAGATTTGTCCAATTTTCGCTCCAGAGTCTGAAGGCGTTGCAGAGCTATATCGTAGCTTGGTGGAGTCTGTGTGACGTCGTTTCTCCATGGTAGACCAACTTCAAAATGTCCATCCACTCTCCTTGCTGTCTTTTCGAAGACGGCGATGGCACGTTCATCTTCTGCTCGTACCTTGGTTTTTAATGCTATTCCCAAGGCATCGATTTTAAAATGTTGCTCGACCATTTTCTCGAGCTCCTCGTTTGTTGTCACTACGTGGAGTACTGCTTCTGATCCCTGTCGTATTATTCGTCTGGGCACTACTCCATGGATCACCCAGCCTAACTGAGTTCTAGATGCCCCTGGTTCATTCTTCTTGCCGATGCGTAGTTCTCGGCTGACAATCAGCTCCCAATTATCGGACCCGATCAGTAAACGTGGTTTCCCGTTCTCGTAGCAGAGTTCGCTTTTATCCAAATCTTGGAGATGCTTTAGTCGCATGAGACTTCGTGGCATACTTTGTGATGACAATTTCATGTCGGTGATTGTCCTTGCTTTCACCTGGTACTCTTTATTGGATGTACCTTCAATTTTAAATTTTACGAGTCGGCTCTCGTGCTTCTGTGGATGTGCGCTTACTCCTTGAATGTGAAGAGTGTCTGTCGGTCCCTCGGTGCCTATCTCACGAGCAATTTCTTCGTCAATGAGCGAAACGGTAGATCCCTCATCCAACAGTGCAAAAGTACTGACCTTTCCCTTGGGGCCTGATATTGTGACTGGACATATCTTTAATTTTACCTGTCTAGAGCTTGTAGTAGCGGTGACTGTTTCTGCGTTCTCGGAAGATGTTTCCTTGATTCCTTCCCCCGTGGTTTCTTCCCCCGTAGAAGAAGTAGCTTGCAGATTATGGAGCAGGCTGTGGTGCCCCATTCGACACTCGTTAATTCCACATGCCTTCGCTCGACAGTTGATGCGACGATGACGGCTTGTTATGCATTTGAAGCACAATTTCTCCTTCTTAATGAATTCCCAACGATCCGATACGCTCATTTGAGTAAACTTACCGCACTTTGGCAGTGCATGATTTTGTTGACAGGCTGGACACTTTTTCAACACTTCCTTATCAGTGGTTGCGGTGTAAACCGGCTTGCCTCTTTTTTGTTCCGTCTTAGCCGGCTCCTTTCGTTGCGATACCGTTGTGCCCGCGTATCCGTAACGCAAGGCTCGTTTGGCTTCTTGCATGAGAAATGCTGACATGATTACTATGTCCGGGTCTGAGCTTGGTTCGTTCCGTTCGGCATACTCATACCATTTTGTTAATAAATGTGGACTTAACTTTGTCATGATTTCACGGGTCAACTGAGCGTTACACAAGTATCCTCTTTTGTCGAATGATTTCAGTACCCATACTATGTTCTGTACCTTGACTGCGAAGGAATTTAATTCAGTCGCTGTTGCTCCTGGTCGTGGTAACTTCTTGAGGTCCTCCAGGGTTTTATCCACTATTACCTCAGGGTGTCCGAAAGTCTGTTCTAAGGTGTCCATGATGATACTCGGGTCTTCTACAGACGGAAGTAGTGCGGCTACCGCCTCTCTTGCTTCCCCTTTGAGGCAATTTCGTAACCTCGCCATATTTTCAATATTGGTTAAGTGATAATACTTTGTTGTGTCGCGCATTGCCGCTTTGAAGGGGAACCACTCCATTAATGCTCCCGAAAATACTGGCAACTCGTAGGCCTGTCTCGGTGGTGGTCTGTTCCTGGCCATTTTCTGTAATGCGTCGACCAATTGTTCCACGCCACGATTTCGTGATCCACGTCCTGGGGTCGGTGATCGTGGTCGTTTTTCTGTATCTATTCTGTCCTCCCGCCTTCTTGTCTCGGCAATTTGCGGCGTTCGGTGTTCCTCCTGGTTAGCTTTATCTAACCAGGTTTCCACTCTCTGAGTGGGTTGTTCAATTTGTTCCGTCTCATTAATGGTCTCTATATCAAAAGCAAGACGCCTCTTCACTCTATCCGCTTCCAATTCGAGCTGTCTCTTTTCAATCAGAGCCAAACGTTCCTCAGCCTCGAATTGAGCTTGCCTTATCTTGGCATTGACGCTACTATTTGATACAACAGACCTTACTGGTGATGGTGCTCTATGGAGCTGCTCCACCCCCGGTACTGTTTCCGCGAGGCGCGATGTTGATGGTTCCCTCATCTCTGTGAGGGACGACATATATGCATCACCGGTAGGTGCCACGGTTCCAATTCCCCGTCGTCCAAGGATCGCTGCGGCAGTTGATGCTGCCCCTGTCGCCGCTTCGGTCGACGGTGATCGCGGTGGATCCTCAAAACGCGTAGCCACGGGGCCCGCGGCAGCCTCTTCTTCCGACTGGCTGCGTGTCTTCACCATCGTACACAAAAGTACTCACAGTGTCTATAATCGTTCTTAGTCCACGGTTTTCAGTACACAATACACTATGTACATTCACTAATAGTCACAGTAGCTTATTATTTACACAACACATAGAAGGGTCCACAGTTTATTTACGAAGAAAAGTAACCAGTTCTAATAAGACTGTCCAATAAGAATACGCAAAGTCACACGTGAAGTCCAATATGATCCTAAGGGGATTGTTGAATCGACCACTTAGATCTTATACGCAACACACGTGCACTATAGTTCACTTCGCGCACTCACTTCGCGAATATTGGTTACTGTTTCACTGAGTCTAAGGTAAAGGTGCAAAACTGAAGCTAATACTTTTTAAAACACTGAATTTATAACTAAAAACACTGAATCCGGGGTCGATGGACCAAAAACTATTGCGCCCAGGGAGAGCTAGTGGACTGTATGAAACTTTTTCCAGGCGCTAGTATTTTCCCTACCAGGATCTTCAGGTTCTTCTAAATAAAAACACTTGTGCACTGAACCGTTTATTACTTGTTAATCAACTGTAGTACTGAACTGAACTGCCCTGCACAGATTTTTGGGCTTACTTATATATAAAATGACTACCCATCAAGTATCGAGGTTGGTGAGGAGGCAAAAGAGAGCGTCAACCAATGAAATCTTTGGAAAATCTTTTGTCTTTCTCGTGTCGATTTGGACTTTGTCCCCGTTTTCCGTTTCTTACTGACTCATGACAAAATCCTATTTCGCTCCCTTTCACGTAGCCATAAGTCACGTTTTTGAAAACGTGACTTATCGCCCTCTTATTCTAACATGACGTCTCTTTCTCCTCATTACCTTTTCTATTTCTATGTATTATCTTATCTTTATTTGCTAAAAAATGTTAACTTATTTAATACCTAACTTAGCTTTACCTAATCTTATCTTTATTAACTAGAAATTATTAATACTAAGCTCGGCGTTCTTAACAACTCAGTTCTTTGTAATGTCGGGTTTGTATTATTTTATTGTGCTGTTTGACAGCTTGGCTTGGCCCGAGATTTCTTTAACGAGAAAAAAAGTTCGCATATGTATGTGTTTTAATTGGTAGCGAGCGGAGTTCTGTGTCTATATAATTTATGTCTCCAGCGACGTTCACGTCTATTCCCATCCGTCACGGTGACAGACGTGACAGCGGCGTGTCATTCCACTGATCTATATCCGTCATCCGAGCAGGATTGCCGCGAATTATTGGTGATAGCTGAATTATTGCTCGAGTTTATAAGTTATGATGTTTGTTTGATAAGCTCGTAAATATCATAATATGCTTGATTTTCGCTATGTGTAGGAACTAACTGCAATCAGTGGTTTCACCCACTGTAGAGTAGATATCCCATATCAGTACATTAAGATTTAAATGTATTGGATTTTTCCATTAGGAATTATCTCAATAACTGCCTGGAGTCTGGAACTGTGCCCGGTAGAGGGCAATAAGCTTGCCCCCTATTACATGGGACCAATAACATACTGGCGAAATGTGGGTGTATCTACTATGGGACTGAGTACTGGGTACACCTCTGCCTACCCCTAATAATATATGATTTAGTATATATATTTAGGTATTTATTATATATATATATATATATACCTATATTTAGTTTATATAGTTTTATATAGTACGTACTTGCGTATTATTGTAATTTAAGTTTACGTATACTATATCTATAAACTACTTATATAATATTAAATTATATACCTACAAATACAATTTTTACTTCATCTCTCACACTACCGACCAAATGTGATTTACTGTACTCTCCTCTCCCTGCACGGTTGTCTGGAAGAGATCGCTCTTAGCGATAAGACCGCCAATTGTTACATTATTTGTTATAATTGTATATATAAATTTAAGGTTTCATGTTTGTAGTGTAATAATAAAGAGTTAATCTATCTATCTATCTACCCCTTCGGAAAAAAGACGTGAATGTATGTATGTATGTAAGATTTTTAAACTCTTATTACAAACTGCTCATAATGTTACGTAGAGTATTAGTGAACGTTTTATTGTTATCGGCTGCTTTGTTTGACAAAACTTTCTAAAGATATTTTTTCAATGATTTATGAAAATTGCTTCGGCAAAAATGTGTAGTGCTCTATCTGTAAATTTTGCTAATCTTAGAATTTTTAGAAGTGTTTATGACACACAAATATTTTTATGAAACTAATGACATTGTTTCAATTTGTAACGCGGTAGAAGTTTTAATTTTTTTAGCAACATTTATTATTTTGATGATTTTTCGTCTAGGTACAATAATTTATAAACAAAAATTTTGTTAAATTGTATCCCTTTAAATCGCACTTTCGCAATTTTTTTCTTATAATTATTACCTACCATGGTTGTCTTTCTGCGGCGCTGGGCCTCATTGCCAACACGTCATTAATTTCTGTCGAAAGCTATAATATAATATTGTTTCATATTTAACAATGAGAGTCAAGATCAGTAGGGATTTTTAATAAAATATGAAATCACAATAAAAAGAACAAAAATCTCGTAGAGTTAAATTTTTACTTTTTATAATAAACGAATTTTCTCTCACAAGATTCCCGAAAGCAAACAGCAGGTAGACAATAATGAGTGGAAATAAAATAAGATTCGATCTTGCGTCACGTTACGAAGTTAAGCTGACATTGCGCGTGACAGACGCGACGGAGAAGCAACGGACGTGACACTTCCAACGATGTCTCTCATTGAAGTTGATAACATTATATTATATATGAATTTACCGTGGGGTATCGGCAATAAAATAGTACCCAACCCTTTCTATCCGTGATTGCCATAAGAGCCAGCTAACGATTATCAGATCTTGAGAACGGGCAGCAGCGTCCCTCCAGTGAAACCATGAAACTGCGCTCGCCAACCCGCCTGCCAAGCGTGGCGTGTATTGGTAACTTACCCCCTTATGGGAGGCCTATGTCATCACTCCTACCAATTAAAATTCTTATTACTCTTATTCTAATTAGAATTAGAATTTATTCTTATTGCAGTCTTATTGTATCACAATTAAAAAATACGTTACGTGTTTAAAGAACTTTAATTTTGGGAACTATTAATAAATTTGTTGTAGCGGCAATAGGAGAACATAAAATCTCGTATTTTGTGAAAATGACAAGTGTCCAGCTGTTATGGTTTACGAGATAGAGCCCTGTGATAGACGGTCAGACGGTCGGACAGCAGAGTCTCAGTAATAGCGTTCCTCTTGCCCCCTTTGGATATGGAACCCTAAAAACTATAATAAAATGTACAAGCAGCGGTCTTATCGTCTTATTATTACTGCAGTGTTCAACTCAGACTGTCACGACAATTCTAAGCCTTTAAAAACAAAGCCCGAATCAAAAGCTAGTCCTTTTTATTTCCCTTCAAATCAACCTTTTTTGTAGTGGTAGGCCTCTTTTGCAGGAGGCCGCCTGGGGAAGTACCACACCTTTGCCAGTTATTCATCCGCCAAGCAGTAATGTCCAAACATTACTGTGTTCCGGTATGAAGGGCAATGTTACCAGCGAAATTACTGGGCATGATGAGATTCAACAACTCATATCTCAGGGTGATAGGCGCAGTGCAGTGCCGCGCAGAATTTTGAATTTTAAAATACTGGGTGGCACTGTGTCTGATATGGGCAATCATGATGCTTACCATCAGGCACCTGATGAGCTCGTCTTCTCACTCACTATCATAAAAAAAAAAAAAAAAAAAAAAAAAAAACCTCCGACCGGACACTGTCTTTTTGTTCGAGAAC
Organism: Hemistola chrysoprasaria; assembly: GCA_947063395.1. Classification (NCBI taxonomy): domain Eukaryota; kingdom Metazoa; phylum Arthropoda; class Insecta; order Lepidoptera; family Geometridae; genus Hemistola; species Hemistola chrysoprasaria. The sequence goes on along the minus strand of OX346713.1, from coordinate 813,034 downwards.
AACCGTACAGTGCAGTACATTATGTCAGTATAACAACTTTTCGCATTTTCAAATATTTTATATTATGAAATAATGGAAAAAATGAAAAAAAAAATGGAATGAGGAATGAAAAAAATGGATTACGAATATTTTTAATCTGACAGTGCAAATGTAATTACTATAAACACGGTCTATACTATCTACATAAAAAACAGCTCACACTAGCTTTGGCGTGAAGGAGTAACAAACATCCATCCATGCTCACAAACTTTTACATTTATAATATTAGTAGAAAGATTTTAGTAGAAAGAAAAAATTTTTTAATTTAATTTAAGTATAACTCATATTATAATGATAAATGCTATCGTAATTATAAGCGATAACTACATTCTATCAATATAATTGTCATCTACCGGACTCAGTTCCGGACTCCATCCAGGCTGTTATTGAGAAAATTCCTAATGAGCTGGGGAACAAACCCAGGACCTCAACATCGGCATTAGCTATATCCACAAACAAATTAAATAATAGGGACATCACACTTGAAAAAATATCAGGATATAAAATTTATCGAATGTGATTATTTTAGTTGTCTATTAACTTGCGGTATCTTTTTGGTAAGAACTAAGAAATCAAAAGCACGTATTTCCTATAAACGTTAAACAATCAAAATCAGTACCCACCTTTGACCAGCGACCCGTGTATAAGTACAGAGTGTGTTAGAGTGGGCGCACATTGAGTTTTTTAGGAGGGGCGCAGACTGGATCGCGCCTTTACAATCGCGGCCTGACGAGTGCAGGCTCCCTCTGCCAAGGCAGGTGTGATTATAGTGGGAGACGAAGGCGATTATGATGCTATAAGAGTTTTAAAAAGCATTTAATATGTTGTCATTGCTGTATGTGGATACAGTATAGTATCTAGTGGAGCCTATGGTAGTTCGGTTAGATTTGATCCATCAAGAGACCCGAGCCTGCCTCAACCAGCAAAATAATGCAATACGACCAAAGCCCGTATATTTACAATGACGATGCTAAAACATTAATTCAATAACGTGGTATGAAAACTGGATTAATAATATAATTTTTTAGGTTAGTTGGTTATAGTGATTTTTTTATAATTTACAAATAACCTTTTTTTTATAAAAATGACAATAATGTAACAAGACGAGATCATTCTCGCCCAAAATTATACAATTACAATAAGATAGGTACAACAATCTCTAATTACGAGTATAGCAATTGCAAAAGTAATTATTTATCTTGCCTCTCGTTACCTAGCCCACACCCTTAATTCGGCAACACTAACAATTTCCAAGCGAAATAAGCGAATTAAAAACGCCTCAAAAGCCCGCTCGCAAAGAAACGCTACGCGCAGTGTTGCCTTTATTTTTAGCTATTTACGAAGCGTAGGGGTGCAGGTACGCTATAAAAATGAACAGTAGGATATGAACAGCGTTATATAATTTTGGTTATACTACGGAAATTAATGATGACTCATGCGGCGTTACCTCGCTCTGAGGCGTTCCATGTAAGGCTTGAAGTGCAAGCGAGAGCGCGGAACGAGCGACAAAGAAGCACAATCGGCCTTTGCGTTCGGCAGCGTTCGACATCCGTCTCTCTCCTACTTGAGTGAGCGCGTTGTCACGTTCAACTATCGTCAGTAAACCGACTTTACAGACAACCAATTTTTTTTTAAATAACTTTGTTTTTATCAACAATAAGATTGAAATTTTCATAGAATTTTTTTGTTTTTTGGATGATTTAACATTTTAGGCCTAATAGAAAATTAAAACAAAAAGACAGTGACTTGCTTTTTGCCAAGGAACTAAAATCATTATTATAACAATAATTTATATTTTTATTGATTACCAAAAGAATATTAAGACGCTTTTAAAGCATTTTTTCGCTAATAAAGTGATACGCATACAATTGCTACGTAGCGCGTAGTATAATCTTAGCACCAAAACAAACAATTTGTAATTTATTATGCTCTAACACTTTGACAGAACGGGTTTCCCTAACTATATAATACTGCTATACTAGTCACCATAATCATCTGAGCCATAGGACGTCTACTGCTGAACATAGGCCTCCTTCATAGACATTTTATATTTTTATAGAGTAAAGCGGTTTTTTCGCTTGAATTACAACGCTTATGGCTCAATTTTTTCATCGCATATTCATATTATTGTTTACCGTCGGCAGCGTGTTCCTGCTGCCATTCTTAGATCGTCTATCCACCTTGTGAGTGGACTACCTACGCTGCTCTTGCTTTGCTCCAGTCCGTAGGTTATGTGGTCAACCAAAATAGCACGTCGTGATTGTACAAAGTTATCCTACTGCAATGATCTGCACTGTGTACTCGACCGCGTTTGAGATACATGTACCTATATATATATATATATATATATATATATATATATATATATATATATATATATATATATATATATATATATATAATGAGACACAGTATTTTAAATTTTAAAGTCAGTGTAGCGTTGCATTAGGACTACTGCTTTGTAGGCCGTAACTATGATATATAATGGAAAAAATAACTAATTACGAAGGTACAGTCTGACGTACTTAGTTAAAATTGTTTTAAGTGTTGGGTGATGATGATCATGATGATGACGAAGAAGTCATCAGAGTAGATAATTAGTTAATTTAAAGTATTTTTAACCGACCTCAAAAATGGAAGGGGCACTCAATTGAACTGTATGTTGTGTTTTGTATGTTTGTTACGCGATTACTCCGCCAATTATGGATCATTTTTGATGATTCTTTTTATGATTGGTAGATGAAGCAGTTCCATACAACTTTTATCGAAAATGAAGTCGGTTATCTTATTTCTGAAATTATCTTTATTATAGAATTTATTTTTGATCATGTGAATCTCTTATTTTGATTTTTTTTTATGATAGTGAGTGACAAGACGAGCAAATCAGGTGCCTGATGGTAAGCATCATGATTGCCCATATCAGACACAGTGCCACCCAGTGTTTTAAAATTCAAAATTCTGCGCGGCACTGCACTGCGCCTGTCACCCTGAGATATGAGTTGAGAATCTCGTCATGCCTAGTAATTTCGCTGGTAACATTGCCCTTCAGACCGGAACACAGTAATGTTTGCACATTACTGCTTGGCGGATGAATAACTGGCAAAGGTGTGGTACTTCCCCAGGCAGCCCCATGCAAAAGAGGCCTACCACTACAATTTAACAATTTCAACGATTTGAGTAAGTACATAATCTAGTTGAAACTTACTATTAAGTTAAAGCACCAATAAGGACAATGTCCCAAACAGGCCTGATCAAGCATCACTCCAAAACGAAGCCAGCTCATTAGCGACAACTGCTAATTGCACACTCAAATCGAACCTAACTTCATTACATTCTTCTGCTAATCCCACTTCCGATGTCTTTTCTTAATCATCTATAAAACAGCACTTGTTTCTTAACGCACAAAGCTCAAATTTGCTTGACTTTTGAATTGAAACGGTTATGCTAGGTTCATTCCGATCACGTCCGGCCCCCTTATTACGGACGCAACAGAAGTGTGGAAAGCGTTTAATTGCTTAATGTCTGCTGTCAAAAGGTATACAAAAAATGACGTTTGACAGCAGACATTTAGCAATTTAAACGCTTTCCACACTTCTGTTGCGTCCGTAATAAGGGAACCGGTCTCGGCTAATTAAAAATCGAACGATTTTTGTTAGTGCCTGTACATTTTCAAACCCCTCTTGAATTTTACTTATCTGCTTACAGGTACTTTGAATATGTTTAAAAGTTTGCTTACAAAAGGAGTTTGCCTTAATAATTAAATGGGAGGGAATAATATAAGAAGGTATGAGTGTGGGGGTGTGTGTTTGAGTGTATGTATCTAGATTATTACCTCTACACGTCAAAATGAATGGAAACTTTTACTTTTCAGCGGGCGAATCTGCGGGCTACAGTTAATACGTACTATAATATTCTACACTATACCTTAAGGGTCTATCTTTATTTAAGGGTTCTTCACACAATCGTGAGCAACTGGCATTCAAACTCAAACTCAACTCAAACTCAACTAGGTCATAATCTGACACTTTTGTACGTCAATGAAGATAAACAGTACTGAGTCTACCGTGCGTTCATTGATAGATTATAGTAACCAATGTCATATTATGTACGCCACAATTTATTTAACCTATGCACGGTAGATTTACTTCTTTTATATATCTTTATTGACATAATAAATAAATATGGTACAGGTTCCCTAGGCTCCCGAACTAGTAAAAACTGTGTTTCAGGAGCCAGTGGCTTCTCTCAATTTTTGAGCATATTTAAACTATGTCACTAGATTTTAATAATATTATATGTATTATATTCTCAGTAGAGATTTGTATTCTTTCATGGTTATTGTTCGCAACATTAATGTTAGTTCCATATGTACCTGGGAAAGCTTTAAAACCTTTCATTGGACAGACCACATAATTGATTCCTTGCGGGATATTTCGGAAGGTATTTTTCGAGCAGTGCAAATCGGGACTAGTGCAAAGCGTGCTAACCGTTGCTTATTATCTTATGGGACTTCGCAAGCAGCTAAGATGTAGCATTGTGTTAAACGCGCTTGAGTCAATTTACATTGTAATTTAATTCAGTTGTCTCGTTGCCGACTGCTAGCCAGCAGCCCAATGATCAAAAAGCTCCATTATAAATTCAACGACAAGATCCCACCTGACGTCACGTAACCACCGGCACTCACAAAAACGATGATCTATGTTTACTCCACCGAAAGAACTGGATAAATAAAACATCCACTAAACTCCGACCTGCCTACACAACAACTTGTACATATTTCTTTACTATTACATCCCTACCCCTCCCCTCGCTTCCTCTCCACCCCCTCGGCTCCCCTCGCCGTCCTGAGCTCATGCTTACAAACTGTCGCATTACCGGTCATCTCTTGCGAGAGAATACAACCTTTACTTCACAAACACTCACGAAAACCAACCTTCTGCCGATTGCATAAAACTTATCTTTCAGCAAAAGATATATCTGTTTATAGCGCAGCCGAATCTGAATTGAACTTTATTCAGTGGAGCATAAGACACTGTTTCGGAGTTAGTAAGTCAGCGAGGTAATGATGATTCTAAGCTAATGCCATAAGGAAATAAGCGGAAAGGTTCCTACGGAATTGTTTACTATTGAAGGCAAAGTAACGAAAACACCGCCAACTGTGAATAGCTTCTACATATAAATATACTGTATTTTACTTGGCTTACCTATATTCGTTCAGTATATGACACATTTATTTCTCAACATTGGTAAAACTATTTATTTATTGTGAGATAAAACATCATTTTTTATTTAATTCGACATTATCATTTCAGCCATTCTACGACGTCTACTGATACACGGACACACCGGTTGTAAGAGGGTTACAATGTATTGTGATTATTTTGAAGAAAATGTTTTAACGTTTCGAAAACTAAATACTAAATAAGAATATAATTGATCAAAGAATTGAATAATAAAGAGATCTTTCAAGGATTAGTTCTAACTTCTGTCTCTTGACTTAAAATAATTACACTTGTTTTTAAATTTAGCTTTGATTCATTTTATTACGAACAACGATATACAGGTTTCTGCGAATTTAAGGAGCACTCATTAAATTTTTCTTCACTCTAATGGAAACGTTTACATGTCTAGCTTGATATTTTGGTGTATGGATACCCCAAAATACACTAAAATATCAAGCTAGACATTCATAAATAATGTGCAAAACGCCTCCAATCAAAACTGTGTATAAAAACAATGCAGTAACCTAAATATCGGAAAGCCATGTCCATAATCGGTGGTACCTACTGGTAGGTAACAAGACAATGCACTACAATAGCGAGGCCATTCTGTCTATACACATTCTCTGCCGTTGCGAGCAATCGTGTTGAGTGAAAACTGCCATAAACGGTGCAAAATGGGCCGGCATAGAGTAGACTAGCGACAGAAGAGCTTCGGAGAGCCAATGTCCCGTAACTGCGCTCGCATAACTACTGTTCAAATGGAGAATTGAGACTGTTTTGCCTGACAATTGCTTGCCGGTAAGTAAAGAGACGGTTATTTTTGTTTTTGAAGTAAAATATTATTTGCTAGCTTAATTTAGAAAATATCAAAGCAAATTGCAAGGAGTAACAAGAAAAAGAAAAAGCTTTTATAGTTCCGTACCCAAACCTGCTAATACCATTATTTCTAAGGCTTCGCTATCCGTCCGTCTGTCATAGGACTGTATATTTTTATTGAATAGATTTTTTTTTTCAATTAAGTTGAAACGTCCTGTTTAAACTGGGACAAACGTCTTTAAAACTGGTAATTGCGAATGAAAACTGCAGTGTTCCGCTATTAGCAATAAGTTATTAGAGACAATTTCGATTCGAACACGATCAATCCGCTAAAGTAAGAATTGCCATAAACGGTAACGTTCACACTAACAAAGGAATTGCAAGATGTAGGTAAACTAGGCATATGTTCTGGCTTCTCTGTGGCGTACTTAGTCTATGACATTTTAAAATTTATATTCCATTGTGTTGAAATGTTTTGGTATTGTTGTTGGGTCGATGACTTGTTTTAAGATCGATACGTTACGTTACAGGAAGTTTACGTTTAGATTACACTAAACTTAATTGCGTTACCTAATTAGATTAAGTTTTTCTGAAAACAATGCGATTTTACGTATAGAGATGTTATAAATTACGCTAACGTTTGGTCACGTCACTACACTAAAAATTTGTTACGCTGTTTGAAGGCAAATTATGTCAGTGCGCTTAGGGCAAATTACCTTTAGACACCTGACCAAAATAACCTTGCCACAACGAGGTTAGATACCAAAGTAATACAACGGCATTGCCTTGTCAGAATAAAGGTTCTGCATTCATATATAATCTGGACTGATCTGGAAGAGATCGCTCTTAGCGATAAGACCGCTAATTGTTACATTATTTGTTAAAATTGTATTTTAAATTTAAGGTTTCTTGTTTGTGGTGTAATGATAATAAATTATTTATTAATAAGATATATTATTATGATATAATAAACTTTTAACATTTAAAGATTGTTTTAATATAACATTTTGTATGTATAAAGGTACTTAAATGTTGTACCGACTTTCACGTTTTTGTTTCAATAACACGTCGAAGAACGAATCTTCAGAACATGACATTCAACCAAAAAAAAGAAACTCAATTTTGAGTTTCCAGTTTGCTTTTAATCGAAAAAAAGTACAATTTACCAATTCCCAGTAACCAAAATACCTGAAAATCTTCGATCTACAAGCTATTAGCGGACAGACGGACAAACCAATAGCTATTAAGATATCAATCACATGCTCTCTGTTGAAACAGACCGGCTCATAAAATTAGCATCGGAATGGTCACCTTACATTCCCTTAAGATCACGGTACTCGAGATGGAGAGTGGTACAAGTTATAAGAGATTTGATAGAACATCATTGATAAAATATACGATGCACTTCTAGATCTCGAACTCTACACAATTCACCTTTTCAAATAATATGTTTTATCTGCTACAGACACACAATAGTTTTAAATAATAAACGAGATATATAAAAACTACTTTACTAAAGAAGCCTTATTATAAAGTCAATCAGTACATAGAAGACGAAAATGCTTGGAAAGTTCTGCATAGCCAGCACGCGGCACCTTCCAAGCAAACGAATATAACCAAAACAAATAATGTAAAACTGTAAGTTGAAAAATTAAGCCCTACAAGTTTCTTATGCGTTCTTCTTGTAAAGGTATCGTTCCGAACGCACGGTAGACTCTTTATCAACAAGTACCAGAAACTACAAACAATATCTAATAAACAAGATCCAGATAAAATTAGAACAATCCTAATTTAAAATTGATATTTGAGGAAACTTGTAAGCCAGTTTGTTTGTTAAACTTTTTGTCTATCACATATCTAATGCTATCTTAAACCTACCTTTAAAATGTATAAGAAGAGATCGCTATCGCCTATGAGATGGACCACACAAGCTTGTCACCAACCAATGACCCTTAAGATAAATACACCGAGTCAATGGTGCAGAGTTGAAAGACATTGCTACCGTGCAGGCAGGTAGGAACAGTACGTACAGGTACTTGGTACAGAGTTATACTACGTTATTTAATAAACTTTTAGAACAAGGCTTTCTAAAATAAACATAATAAAAAAGAATTAGGTTTATAAACAAGATTTGTAGCGGACCACGCTAGACGGTCTTCTATAAATTAGTATTACATAATAATATAACATAGGTTCGAGCCTATAGGACTTGATGTAGCCTATTTTATTATTCTGGAACTAATTATTCCTACGCGTGACGGTTTAGAAACAAATTTGGTACAATAAAAGAGTCCATACACGAACGACGGATTTATTCGATACTAGCTGTGCCTCGCGGTTTCACCCGCGTAGTCTTCGTTCCCGCGGGAATATCGGGATATAAAGTACCCTATGTGTTATTCCAGAGTCTAAGCTATTTAATATAAGTACCAAATTTCGTGGTTCACGTGAAAGAGGAACAAACTTACATACAAAAAAAACAGCGCGAGTTAGTGTTGCCGCAGCATTTTGTTTACCTGTCACAAAGGTAACTTTTTTACATTGTACTGAGCTTTGAGATTGATATTATTAGTAGGAACTCTTTGCTCTGTCGATAATTATATTAATCTTGGGTCTTTAAAATAATATAAAAAGTCAAGAATAGTTCAAATATGATTTTTAGAATGAAGTTTTATAAAAAGACTTATCGATCCACATGGGCCAAGCAGACTAATGTAAAAAGTTAATTTTCTTCAAATAATTAACCCTATCCAAACCAACATAAAGTTGAATATTCACAATCAAAACAACAAAACTCAATAAAACCAATGATAGATAGAAAGGTAACAAGACGATCCGATCGCGGGGTCAGGCGCAATAAATCGCTCACCGACACCCCTAATAACTTATTGTAAATGATATTTTGTAATTTACTACACGACAGTTAATTTCATATTTGTGTATAAATCATGTGGTTAATAGGAGAAGAGGCGGGCGTTTTCTGTAACGTTTGATTTGTAGAGGTGTGGCCTATAAGATATGGATATAGATGACAGATTATATCTATCAAGTTCGATGCTATGATCTTTTGATTGTTTGAGTAGAAGCCATCCTTGCCTAACAGGAAAGGTGCAGTTTGACATAATCCTATGGAAAATTTACCAAATCAATGTTTTCTATTCCCCTGTTTCCTTCGAATATAGTAAACATATTTGATTTATTTATATCTTCATGTTTTGAGAATGAAGTAAAGTATGTCCCTATCTTTTTATTTTTGTTTATAAACTCATAATTTTTTTGTAGTGAACGTCTAATCGCACGAGTAAAACTGGGATTTTTAGGAGTTCCTTAAGAAAAAACCGGGAGTTTCTAAGAGAAAATAAAATGAGAAAATAAAACTCAAAATACGTTGTAGAGACATTGTTATACATTAATAAAGCTATTATATAATGAATCTACAATGAGTTCGTAATTTACCTCTACAAGAAGAATGCGCAAGTAATTATAGGGTAATATTTTCTTATATTAACTTTAAAGTAAACCGAAATTCCGACAATAGAGTTCTAAAGAATACGATTCCTCTAAATTATTATAATTATTAACTACTTGTTATAAAAATTTTACTGTTGACTGTCTCGGTGGCGTAGAGGGCGCATGCTCGACTGCCAATCAAGAGGTCTCGGGTTCGATTCCCAGGTCAGGCAAAGTGTTAAATATTGGATTTTTCCATTAGGAATTATCTCAATAACTGTCTGGAGTCTGGAACTGTGCCCGGTAGATGGCAATAGGCTCGCCCCCTATTACATGGGACCAATAACATACTGGCGAAATGTGGGTGTATATACTATGGGACTAAGTCCTGGGTACACCTCTGCCTACCCCTTCGGGAAAAAAGGCGTGAATGTATGTTATGTTTGTTATAAAATAGGAGCTCGTTAACATGTAAGACACAGTCCCATGACTTTTCTTTGTAATTTTCCTGTGTCCACGAACACTGCAAAGTATTTGAAGCTAGCAGGTGTAAATAATATAAATAACGCAGTAAAATCCGTTAACATTGTATAATTCATAGAGTATAAAACTATTTTCCGAATAACTATATTATTTATTAATAATTAATTATGTTTATAATTAATTATTATTATATTAAATTAATAATTATTATATTTTACTATATTAATAATAATAAATTGATTTATTTCAGGCAATAGTGCGTATAATAATTTATACGCACCAGAGGCCCATATTAATAAATACCTTACAGACTAACATACATAATAATATTATATTAACTATATCTATGCTTTTGGGAAGATAGGTTTCGGTCTCGCCTCCCTAAAGCGCCGGAACACAATTATATTATTATATTAGGTATATATACTTAGTTAGTTTTAAAAGTTTATATTTAAGTTCAAACCCCGTTCAAAAAAAAGTTCAGTTCTTTACTGTTATCTACAAAAGGTTTACGAAGTTATTTTGGTAACCAGCAGCGCCATCTAGTAGGCCGCCCCTACAGCTCTCTTATCTCTTATCACAATGATAAGAATCAGCTGGGCCTTTATTATTGACTAGCTGGCCCTGCGGTACCACACGCATAGGCTTCGTTCCCGAAGGAATATCGGCATATAAATGAGCCTTTGTGTTATTCCAGTGCCTAAACTATCTACATACCGAAATTCAGTCCAATCGGTTAAGTAGTTTTTAGGTGAAAGAGTAACAAACATCCATATATCCATACCAACTTTCACCTTTATAATATTAGTAGCTGCGCCCGGTTTCACCCGCGTAGTCTTCGTTCCCGTGGGAATATCGGGACTTTTATGTTATTCCAGGGTCTAAACTATCTATATTCCGAATATCAGCCCAATCGGTTCAGTAGTTTTTGCGTGAAAGAGTAACAAACATCTATCCATCCATCCTCACAAACTTTCGCATTTATATTATAGTAGGAATTAGGATTCAATGTGTTTGTAATATTACCTAGTTGTAGTGTTGTGTTTTATTTTGAAGTTTTTTTATAGTCCGACACAAAAGAGTAGAAAATAATGGGGGCGCCACTGTCTTTTACAAGAGTAAAAACAATTTAATCAACACATACACTAAGTTAGTTCCGTTTCTACTCTTTTCTGTCGAGCTATACACACTTGTCAAAAAGCAATCGTATCCCCCTCCGCCGTATCGAATTCAACGTTGTCTGACAAAAATGTATAATTTGACATGTCGATGATTTGAATTCAATATTTCTAATATCGAAAAAACTCGTGCTTCGTCACCATTGTTCATGATTTGTTGTATAGAATATTACATTAATAAGCATAAATATTCAAACTATCTTGAATAAGGGTACGACAGATTCTAGGTATACTAAGCTCATACTATTTCCTGAACACTTATGCCCTCTAGCTACAATATTTAATACTAAAGATAACTGTTTATCTGTACACTTCATATAGGGCGGTCAGTCCTCTGGTAAGTGAAAGCTATCAGATGCGATACTGAACGTCTATAAATCTAGCTATAGATATCTGGCCTTGCGGCTGACTATGTTACTCAGAACCTAGGCTATCTAGATAGTGGCAAGAGTACTCGTAAGTTTTATACGTTTTTTTATATTTAATAACGTTTACTAGATTGTATAGACGGAGTAGATAGGCTAGTAAGTCAAAACTATTGGCCCAGTTATCTTCAAATAAGAATTCTCTTGAAACTACCATTGTTAAATACTCTCAAAAAAAAAATATTATCATTAAACATAGGGTACTTAGTCTGAAAGGACCAAATTGAATGGACCGCGGGCCATTCGACAGTAAACGAAAATCGACTACGTTACTACGTTCCAAAGGACCGGTGATAAAATGTTGTAAATAAATTCAATGTCATACAAATAGGTACAAAAGTAAATACATACAGATAAATAACCGTAGGTAAATGACTACGCTCATATAAATATAAGTATGAGAACAAAATAGCCAATACGTGGCGAAGTGCGAGACTATTCACTAAGAGATTAAGGCTGTTAGTACCTTAATTATGGAAGTTGTCCCATATTTATTATTTATTATTTATTATTATTTATTTTAATTGGTATAAAATTCACAAAAACAAAATTACCTCAATTATAATAAATTTAAATAATAAAAAAATATGCAAGGCGTCTTCATTCCGGCTCTTTATTAGAAAAATGTGACAAAGGACGTCAAGATTTAAAATAATAAATTGTTAAGGTGTATGTATGTATGCATAGTGTAGGGTTCCATACCTAGATGCAGCGCCATCTTTTAGTTCCTTGCGCATAGTATAGAAATATGCAGTAAAATGGTCTTACCTTTTGATTGCGTTAGCTTAGAATTATGACTTTTGTACAGCCACAAGGAACCGCAGCTTTGAGTAATTGATATCAATTTAACTTGATACCTACGCGTTCCCGTTAAAAAGTGTCTTGACTGACGGACACACACTCAGACAGACAGGCAGACAGACAGATAGACAGAAGGACAACAAAGTGGTCCTATATGGGTTCCTTTTTCATTTTGAGTTACGAAACCTAAAAAAAAACGCTTTTTTTTACTGTATTTTGTTGATGACCTAAGAATTGAAATTTATTTTTTACTCACTTAATAAAGGTTTTGAATGTGATGGAAACAATTTTTTAAATTAATGGTAGCCTTAAAAGTAACTATTTTTATAAAAATAAAATGATATATATCAGTTACCTAAAACCTAGTCTATAGCCTGGTAATCCATGGTGCATTTACGGCATCACAAGTAAATAATATCTCCGAGCTACATCTATCTGACATCGTCCTGCAATACCGAGAACCGAACATCTGACAGATTTCATTTCGTTATAAATCGCATTGTGTCATTATTCTTGATTCATGCTACCAATAATATCTGCTTTCAATTATCTATGCCAGTTCTATATTGTAGAGTTATTGTGGGAATATTGTTTGTTATGCCTATAAAATTATTCAATTCAAGTAAGAATATATTATAGTCTTTTCGGTTTTTACAATTGTTTCTCATTGAATTAAACAATTGGCTATATAATAGGGCCACCCCTCTCTCCGTGAGAGCCGTGAGACCAGGCAGAGGGACACATTCGGAGAGGGCAGCAGCTCTCTTCGGCACCAATTATTCCAACTTCTGTGATCACCAAGTCGTCTGCCAGCCGTGGTGATTACGGCAAAATCCCATATGAATAGTTTATCGCGTTGTAATGATTTTTTTGTGCATGTTTATTTACATAATATTTATGCCTAACATTTGTTTTTCTGTTTGTCTTACTCGTCAAACTTCAAAGTTTTATAAATTTGTCAAAAAAAATTTTTTTTATACCAAGCTATTATTAAGGCCTGAAAAGCAATTCAACGTCATTGAGGTCAGGTTATATATAATATGATTTCTATTTACCTAGTATATCTTATAAAACAGCAAAAATTCTAGTAACAACAAATACGTTATTTTATTATTATAATTAGTTAATTATTATTAATATTATATTTTTATACAACAGTGAGTACACTGCCGACCAGAAATATTTTAGAATTCTTTTCTTTTCCGTTCGGTTGTCTGGAAGAAATCGCTTTAAGCGATAAGACCGCCACTTGTACTAGCCTAAGACTATCTGTACCTTCTTTATTTTCTTATTATTATGTTCGCTGTAAGGTGTACAATAAAGTGTTTATCTATCTATCTATCTATCTACGTTTTTACCTTGATCACAGCCTACGCTAAACGTACAAAATCCCATAATCTCGTCATTACAACGTAAACACATTACAAACAAACTATAAACTTTAAAAAAAGCAAAACAAAAGAATTTCCACGGCGTCTCTCAATCGCGGCATAAATCCAGAGGTCTCTAATCACAAATCAACGGCTTTTCCGTCTGTAACACGCACACAAATAACAGGTGTCACCAACCTTTGAGATTAACACGTAACGCGATTTATTTTGTGCCGGAAAATCAGTGAGTCTCGTGCAATAGGTCAATTTGTTGCGTACTTGCGGACGTTGCATGACGTTCACCAACAGTGAATGGTGACATTTACAGTTTACTGCTATTGCGACTTTGACTGATCAACGTAATATTTGCGATTAGTTTAGTCTGTTTGATCTGAATGGTGATATTATTTTATTGTGAAGTTTGGCAAAGAAATTATACACTTCAGATTTCCTCATATCTCTTTAGATATTATTCTCTGCTAGTCTCTCATTCGCAATATACTAATAACAATCGTCGTCATAATTTGGTAATACAATAATGATTAGAATTATCAAAACTTTAGTCATAATATAAGCGTTTTGGTGTAAGTACTATATAAGCTTTTTATTTATTGAATCCATTAATAAATACATACCATAATTATCATACTTTTAATGTTATTTATAGTTTTCTGCAGTTATCATCAATTAAAGCATATAAAATATAGATCTAAATCCACAATACTGCCAATTACGATGACCAAGAAATACAACAAAAGACAAAAATGTTGTGCGCCCCTGCCATAGATCAAGATGTGTGCGTTACTGTGCGCTCGCGCAGGCCACTTGACAGATTTATGTGGGACGGCCGCGATCAGCGCCCCCCTCCGTTCCCTTTCCCCCGCGTCTCATTATACCGAGCGATTGCGTGCGCGATTAGATAATTAACGCCCGGACTCCCAGTGGACGAGGGGCTTTACTTTTTAAAGTTTTGTTACATGCTCCGTGGTTTGTACTAGTTAATTAAATTGTTGATGGACGGACACGGACTGGGCCAATTTTGGTTGACTATTTCTTTTGTGTTTCTATTTATAATATATTGACACGTGGATATCGCACACTGCGCGATTTTCCCTATCTTTTATGACGCATACTCGTAGGTGCAAACTGTGGAATGATCTCTGCTTAAGTCTTTCCGTTGAGCTACAACATGGGGCTCTTCAAAATGATCGTGAATTGTTTTGAAGGGTCCGCAACATACTGGCAATACCTCTGGTGTTGCAGGTATCATCCATAGGCGGCGGTTGCTTGTTAGCCTCGCATTTTATTTTATTTTTTTTAGTTCCTGATTTCTGACGACACTACTGAAATACTTTTATAAATAATTTTATGTCTGTTATGAAGCTTTTATGAGAACTTTCAAAACTTTTCTTCAATAGGTTTATACACGATTTTGACAATACCCAGATTGTCAAAAAACACAATCACATTTCACTGGTTACTTGTATTTTGTATGCAATTGGTTGCAATACAAGTCATAAAAGCAGTTTCACACGGAAACCGAGGCGTTAACCGGCGCGGTTCTAAATAACGCTAAATAGGCAATACATCGTATACCTTATCTTGAGCCATATTCACAGGGTGTTCCAACGGACGGTTACGATACTGGTCGCTTGGTGTTTATATGGATTGTATGTGGTAACTTACAGTTTGAAAGCTTTTACTGTGCCTTTATTGGACTATATTGGAGATTTTTATTAAATTCAATAATACTACCAAAGTCTTAGGGTGATTAAGGTTTGGAAGACTGTAATAGATATAATGGTAGGCCTCTTTTGCAGGGGGCCGCCTGGGGAAGTACCACACCTTTGCCAGTTATTCATCCACCAAGCAGTAATGTGCAAAGATTACAGTGTCCGGAACACTGAAAGGCAATGTTACCAGCGAAATTACTAGGCATGACGAGTTTTAACAACTAATATCTCAGGGTGATAGGCGCAGTGCAGTGCCGCGCAGAATTTTAAATTTTAAGACACTGAGTGGCACTGTGTCTGATATGGGTAATCATGATGCTTACCATCAGGCACCTGATTTGCTCGTCTTGTCCTTAACTATCATAAAAAAAAAGTTATGACATAACATCGAGGTTTTTTTCTGAAGAATAAATGTACCCAAGTGGATTATGCACATTTTGCCCTCAAAAAGCCTAAAATGAACCTGAGCCGAAAGTTATTTTTAAGAGTTTTTTTCTCATGCCATAGGTGGCCTACAGCAAGCTGACGGTGTATGTTGATGGCTCGCGGTTACCGCCGCCTATGGGTACCTCATCATGGGTACAACATCAGGAGTATTGCCAGCATGTCGCCGACCTGACCAACACTCTATCCACTCTCCTTTTGAACAGCCCCATGTTATAGTTCCACAGGAAGACCCGAGAGAGAGAGAGAGTACCCGGGAGCTGGTTAAGAAAAAAATACTATTTTTGCAAGTTCGTAATCACTAAAGATATAGAATCAAGTCGCAGATTCATGTGATAGTGTCCCCATCAATCATATTGCAACATCTTTTACATATCCGTGGAATTATACATTAATGATTAATGATACCATTCGTCTCTGAGTGTTCCAGTCTCCACTCGACACTGGACATGACAACCAACCGTAAATCTGACTCGACTCGTCACTCGTACAAATCATCGTAAATGCGTCTACAAGAGACATTAATCATTCGAAATAAGAAGTGCCCACGGCGGACGCGATTGGCCGCAACCAAACGAACAATTATTCAAATGCCACGCTCCGATTGGTCCACGGCGCATCGGTTTTTTAACTGACACACTGATGGATACGACCCTTCTACTCGTGCGCAGGCTCTTTGTTGTGCGTATGTGTGATGAGATACTATCAATCCACGTCGATCGGTAAATAAATAGCTGTTTTTGTTGATTTACAGCACAGATACAGAGGTGGCATTGAAAAACGCTTGCAATATGGCCGCCGGCCCTTTCTACATTACGAACCGTGAGTTATGTGACGTTTTAAAATTGAAACATCCTGTTTTTAACGACAAAACTATCTCATTAGTGTTTTCTATTGGAAGCACTTATCTATTTCACACGGACCCCTTTTGATATTCAATGTTTCTTTTGACCTCGTCATTTGTGTCCTTAATAAGTGTAGGGGACAGGTTGACGCTCTATCTGGGCAATTTATCGATACAGAAGTATCGATACGACACCCGGAAGTCGCCAACCCTAGGCGAGCGGGAAAATGGCCGCGCTCGCGCCCTGCTCTCTGATTGGCTGACGGGTGCGTCACAGTTCAATGAAATGAAATGAGTAGGAAATATCATAAAAGCTGCAGGATTACTTCTGACAACTGCCACAGAGGAATGAAACTTCAGAAGGGCAACGAACTCGTAAGATAAATAAATGTGGCACGTCAATTCTAGAATAATATGCTTCTAAAATATAAAAATTAATTTAGCCTTATTTCTTTATAAGTACTTGAACACCGGCTGTTGCAAAATAAATACCTATAAAAGTATTGTTCGTATATCATCTGCCTCCTATGAAAAAAAAAACTACTAAGTAAAATTAATAGCAATATAATGCAGGATAATTTTAAATTTAGTTAAAATTATTCATTAAGTAAATTGTTTAATCGATGAATTCCCAAGGAATTCTGTGAGACACGCCCATTAATTTATTAAGGCTGGAGTCAGTTTACTGCGCTATAATTCAACTGTGGCGTGCGCAAGCGCAGCCGCCCGCTAGCATCTGTCACCAGCCATTACCTTTTTATGTACAGTTTACGAGCAACTTTACTACTTTTATATAGAACCTTGCAGTAGCTTAAGTTTCATGTTTCAACATCAACAAAATGTCTGCACTCAATTTAACTTTACATTTTTCTACGTGTCGTGTTCTCTGCTTCAGTACTTTTACAGTGAAGTTGCCCTACTGCTTGCATATCTTTTACTGTGTCTTAACCGTTTTAAAAACCGCCCATCATCAAGTGAAAATATTTAAACTCAATAAATTTTTATAGCCTAAAATATACGATAATAGTTTTATGTTAAAAGTGACTTTATCAGAGCTTCGTAGATACTTTTAACTGTCGGTGCGTTTGAAGTTTAACGCAATTTTAATTGTTTCGTGTGCGGTTAGTTAAGTGGTTGTTAATGTCACTAATAGATGCATTTTGGTTTAATTTGGTGCTTTCTTTTATGTTTAAATCTTGCAATGAAAATGCTTAAAATTCTTTTTTTAAAGATCGCTGTATTATCTAATAAGGAATTATTTACGGTACCAGTGTACTTATCTCTTCGATTTTTCTCTTACTCCGTGACTTACCTGAAAAAAAGTGATAATATATTATTAGATTAGAGATAAATATCTATATATTAGTAAAATGAAATAGGTAATATTATATATATTAAATTTTTGTTTTCCAAACTCTATGTTTTTCTTCACTAAAATAACAAAGTTTAAAAAACGTTGCATAGTGGATGCAGAATATTAAACAAATATGTAATTAAACCCACCAAAGCGGAAACAGTCGCAATTGTTCAAGACAAGCAGATCGTCTCGCTTTCGCTACACTGTGACAAGTTAATTTCAGAAAAGATGCTGTATTCTAGTTTCAGTACTTTTTTTTAATGTTTTATTTTATTTTGAGGTAAAAGGTTCTATCATCCACACGGAGTCCAGTGCTGGAAATAGACTTCCCCATAAGGAGGGGTTTTGCGAATATTCGCCACGCTTGGCAGGGGGGTCTTCGAGCGCAGTTTGATGGTTTTTATTCAGGGGACGCTCCTGCCCGTCCAGGGGATCTGATAACCCTTAGCCATGTAGAAAGGGTGGAGTACTCTTCTATTGCCGGTACGCCACGGCTCACATACTATGTTGGAAATATTTTCGCAACCATAACATAAAATCACGCCTTTTTCCCAAGGGGGTAGGCAAAGGTGTAACCAAGACTCAGTCCCATAGTGGGTATACCCACATTTGTCATCTACCGGGTACAGCTCCAGTCTCCAGGCTGTCATGGAAATAATTTCCAAATGGAAATACATTGACTTGTCTTGTCTGACCTGGGGATCAAACCCGGGACCTCATGACCGGCAGTCGAGCTTATGCCCACTACGCTAACAAGGCAGGCAAGAATTTTTTTCATAGAACTCATAATGTTGTCCTGTTGGATTAATTGTGCTAAGTCGTATAGAATTTATGTAAGGTGTAGAATAGGTGAATCTATAAACCTTAGCAACAAGATTGTTGGCTTTCTCCAGGTCAAAGAACGCTTCATCACCGAAATATATTTAAATCAATCCATTCCACTCAAAATAGTCTCAAGCGAATGACCTATTGATTATTTATTTAATTCAAATAATTAGAAACGTCATAAAACTAATAAGAATCTGTGACAATATTATAATTAATTGGAGACCAACTCAGATGTCACCAATTTATAATTCTCTTTAGAGTCCATGTTAAATGTAATTTATCTTCTGCGTGAGGAATTTTATTGTTATTGCAATATTATAAAACTGATTTAAAACTAACATCTGAAATAAGACATGTACAGAAGACCGTCTCGATCGGATTTGTTACTTAGAAATACTCGCTAGCAATGGTGGAAGCACGGGGAATAATTTGAAATATAGAAAAGTTTTTTATAAAGGCGATTCTCGTAGAATCTAGAGGGCGGTGCACTGTGCATGTTGTTTTTGACACAAAAAAACGGAACTAAAAACTTAAGATTCTTGTTCCAGAAGTCTATACTCGTATGGACATTGGACAAAACATTTACTGTGTTTCTGCTCGTTGTAAAGATCCTAATTTCTGCCACTAACTATTTAGTACCACCACGTCCAACTCAGTATGCAAATCATATGAAATCACCGACTATGTCAAAACTAATGTAGTATCAAGACACGAATGAAATCTCACTTCAGACAAACGGTCATTAACGGAACTATTAACATACCTATCGTACAATAAAACCCACGCCGATCACGAGACGACATCAAAAACAATGTGTCGCGACATATTAAAGGTTTTTTAATCACGCTTATAACAATAAAGTCTAATATTCGACATAATTATGCGATTTTACGATACAATAAAGTGTTCGACAAATATTTGGACACTTATATTGTTTAGTGGCTTGCGTAGGCGTCATATGAATATTTATTAAAAATCTTTAATTAATATTTTAATGTTTTCAAGCGATAGGTGAGAGGTCGCGTGTTTAATATTCGAAAGACAATGTGAAATCGTCATAAAATGTGGAATGTGTATAATTAGATAATTTCACGTTAGGTTGGAGATTTCCAAAACGTTTAACCTAGAGCAGCTTTTATTTTCATGATAACGAAAGACATCGTCTTATTATGTAATATTAATTTTAATTAAAGATGCCCTAGATAGATAGATAAATTCATAATTGGTATACCACAAACAAGAAACCTTCAAACTAGGAAACATTAGTAGCAATTAGGTCAATTGCTGATGATTGTTATTTTTATTATTAGTTTATGAGATATCTGACACGATTATTTAACTTTATTATAATTATATCGAAAATGACTGCCTCGTTTGTGTAGCAGTGGCAAACGACTGTTGAGCATGGGGCCTGGGTTTGATTCCCAGTTCAAGCAAAAACTGTTATTGTATGTAACATTAGAAATGTTCTCAGTAACAGCCTGGAGTGGATTTGTGGCTAGTTAATGGCAATAGGCTCACCTTTATTATGGGACTTAAGCACTTAAAAACATTACTGACAAAGTGTGGGTGTATCTACTATGGGTCTAGATTCCAAGCACACCTCTCTCTACCCCTTCGGGAAAAGGCGTGATGGTATGGTATGTTATATTAAAAGAAAAAGGTTTTATGTAGTTATAAGTCTGTGATAACAAACAAACACTTAGAGACCGCTAAAAACTGCAAAGAAATATTTCTATCCTCTATAATGTTATCTATTCCATGTGAACGATGGGTCCAGAGCAATTCACTTCCAGAAATAACATTAAATTAGAAATAGAACAGAATTAGAGGCGAATCAACAATACGGTATCTTTTGTGAGAGAACCAATCAAGTCTATACCAGTTATTTCAGTAATTGTAGCTACATCTCTCCATACTCTGTTGCAGCGCAAGCTGGACCTAACTACTATGGAAACTCGAACTTTATGAATCATTGAACATAAAAATTCGAGAGCACAGCAGGAATTTATTTAGTTTTTTTTTTTTTATATACAATAGGCTTACGTTTATGCCTCAATCTCGCTTGATAGAAAGCGAAGACGAGGCCTAAGATGGTACACGTTTGCCTAAGTTTGCCTAGAAGGTGTCTGTTCACTGTTAAGGCCAAAGCCTTAAAGATGTCCATGATTTGTCGGTGTATCAAATTATCACAAGCAGTATGACTGTTGATTACCGCTCGAAATCATTTGTTTAGATGGTGATGGTGGTGGTCTTGATAGAGGTTGTGAGAATGTTCAAGAAAACGATATCGGTGAAGATAAAGAGAAACCAACCATTCGGTCGCATACGAAATCGGGGATTCGTAGTTAGGATAGAAGCAAAATTAATCTATATATGATGCTATTTCCTAAAGTAATCAACTTGTATGTATGATTGTGTGATCACACAATCATAGTTACCAATACGATCGTATGCTAGAAGCAATGATAGCAGCTTTGGCAAGTTGCGAAAAGAAAAGTATAAAAATGACAAATTGTAATAAAAATTTAATAATTTACATAATAACATAACATACATTCACGCCTTATTCCCGAAGGGGTAGGCAGAGGTGTACCCAGGACCAGTCCCATAGTAGATACACCCACATTTCGCTAGTATGTTATTGGTCCCATGTAATAGGGGGCGAGCCTATTGCCGTCTTCCGGGCACAGTTCCAGACTCCAGGCAGTTATTGAGATAATTCCTAATGGAAAAATCCAATATTTAACACTACCTGACCTAGGGATCGAACCCGGGACCTCTTGATTGGCAGTCGAGCATGCTCCCTCTACGCCACCGAGGCAGTCGAGGCAGTTAATAATTTACTCGTAATCAAATACCTGTCAACCAATAAAGATTTCTGTTTCTTTAAATACAGCTATTTAAATAAATTGAAGCAACTCGAAGTCATTTCGACCGCAAGTTAAGTTAGACCAATAGTAGTGTCCAAACCAACAACATAACAAAAGCTGGACTAAGATCAACACACATTAGCTCTCAGACTTTGACCGTTAGTCCATTATTTATTGACGTGGTGCGGCAAAAATACATCGTCACATACGACATGCTGTGACTCCGTGCCTTCTAAATTTTAGTTTCGAAACTATTTCAATGTTTCTATTCGTGCCTAGTGTATATTATTATATTTACCTATGAAGGAAAGTGGTAATTGATGCCTGGCATTTAAATTGTTAATTCTGTTCTTGAATTCTTATATCAAGATAACATCAGGCATTTTCTCGAAAGGTTTTTAAGTACCATGTAATAAGGGGCGAGCATATTGCTTTACAATTTCGGGTTGCAGGGTATCATGGAGAAATTTCTTAACGGAAAATCCAATGAGACTGTGCCTGATCTGGGAATCGACCCTGGGACCTTATGAACGGCACCTTGCGAACCACTAAGCCACCGGGGCAATTCTGAATTAAGATGCACTTTAATATAATTATAAACTTATTATAATTATAAATATTTCATGAGGTACACCAGTTTTTTTATATTTCTCTGGACGATTTTTTTCTTATTAGTTTCTTGAGTTATGATTCAATTAACGGGATATAAAACGTTATTGATATTAAATATATTAGAAGATCTATTTATCTACCTTATTTTTTGTTTCTTTTATATTTTGCAGTAATGCAGAGTTAAAATATTGCATGAATACTAAATTACTTAATCTGTTCGGTAAACTCACAAAACTTCGCTAAGAACATTCTCAGATAATATTATTATGCTAGTGCAGCTTTAGTTTGCCACTCCGTTATTCTATCGAATCTTGAAGAGACGATATCTCAAATCTAAGCGATACAAGTCATTCAGAGGCTAGGCTTTATCAATTCTCTGAAGATTAGCCACTTGAGAACTTTCGATACAAATGATGAGCATTAGAACACTGCTAAGATAACTGACACAGTATAATCTTGCGCAGAAAGACTAGTTTACTTGAGATCTTAAATTCATATCAAGCACAAGTCCGTTCTTGTATGGAATACTGCTGCCACCTCTGGGACGGTTCAGCCAAATACCAGCTTTAACCCTTGGACTCTATAGGAACGAAAGCAAAAATGCTCAAGGATACGTTGGTGAACGCTAGGCTCCAGAGTCTGGAATATGGGCGAAAAGTGGCCTACCTTTCGTTGTTCTATAGGATACATTTCAAGCGAGAGAAAGAGACCTACACGATTTTATTTCACCTTCAACGAGGAACTGCCTCGGTGGCGTAGTGGGCGCATGCTCGACTGCCAATCAAGAGGTCCCGGGTTCGATTCCCAGGTCAGGCAGTGTTTAAATATTGAGTTTTTCCATTAGGAATTATCTCAATAACTGCCTGGAGTCTGGAACTGTGCCCGGTAGATGGCAATAGGCTCGCCCCCTATTACATGGGACCAAATAACATACCGGCGAAATGTGGGTGGTATCTACTATGGGACTGAGTCCTGGGTACACACCTCTGCCTACCCCTTCGGGAAAAAGGCGTGAATGTATGTTCAACGAGGAATTATGAGACGTAAGTAGGCAAATAGTACTCTGTTTGCTGTACGATGGTGCCTGTGATATTTGACAAAATGTTGGTTTTCAAAATAACACGTTGAGCATCTGTATACTTAATTATATTTAAGTTGAAGTAAGCTTTTGTAAGGCAATGAAGGATGACCGCAGGAGCACGATGGATGCAAGTCGCTTACAACCGGACTAGATGGAAAACAATGGGGGAGGCTTATGTCCAGCATTGGTAGGAAATGGTGTTGATGAAGTTTTTGTGACTATTAAACAAATGAAATCCCACTTAAAGATGTCTTTTGTGAAGTTTAACAAGATAGGAAACTTTAAAAGAAACATTTTCAAAATGTTTTAAAGATTTATATTAAAGAAACAACGCAAAATGAACTTCTGTTTAGATTAATGCACTGGTGCCAAGCTGTTGTACCGATAAGTACAGTCACGGAGAAAAGTTAAAGGTCGGCTAAGGATGGATAGCCACAGATGTCCGCATTAATCGACGAGTTTAATCCCTTCGGCCGATATAAATCAATGGTAATTGTGCCGATTTATATTTATCAACCGACCGATGAGGCTAATGAGTTTTGTGCCCGATTGTACATTATTTAGAGTTTGCGGGAAGGTCGAGGTGACGAATGCTATTTTGAGGCTAGCTTAATTAAATTTTATTTAGAAGAATAATATCCTATTTTTAATGCAAAAACGCATATAAACGTAATACAAAATGGTGAAGGTATTTTTATTTATGCCTCTTTTGAATCATAATGGTTCACATTAAATATCAAAATTTATTAATTTCTGTCACAATCTTGTGACAAAGTTTAGAGGTGACTTTATTTCAATAACATTCCATTATGTTTTATTTTTACCAATAAAAGCACGGAGCTAGTCATTAAAAATAACGCGTCCAATAAACAAACCCTCACACACCGAAACTTCGAAATCCGTCACGCCGCACATAACATTTACCCGAAAAAAAAAACCAACGTCAAAGATCCCAAGTTTCATTTCATCAATCGCCATTACAGCGGACGTATTTCTGCCTTTCATTGTGTTATTTCTAATAAACTATCTCTAGGATACATTCCGGGTGGTTTTATGACCACTTCTGACATGTTTGTGACGGTGAGACCATGCCATGGATTTATAGATTCCGAGCCATTTCCTTCAGCTTTCGAGATTCTCAGCGGTCAGTCTTTGATTATATTTTTTTTAGCTTTTTGTCATTGTTATGATTTAGTGTTATGTGTTTCGGTTATTTTCGGTTGAGACAGTCGATGCTGAAGTTTTGGATATTTAAAAATATAGTTAATCTATTGTTGGATTCGTTTTATAATTCTTGTGGTTTAATTCATGTTACTTTTATTGATTCGAATGAAAGATACTTTTGATATGGACTTAAAGTTCATAGCCAATGTAAAATATAGAATAGATTAGTCGTTTTTGTTGTATTTATAACATTAATTATTTAAATAGTTATTATATCTATTATTTTGATAAGCTTACAATTATATTTTTAATAGTAATATCGTTTTCTCATAAACAAATACAGAAAACAACAAATAAATTTTGCAAAGATGTGAATATCTCAAGATAATAATTAATTATTTCTATCTATTGGACATTTAACACTTCAAATAATACAACCACGTAATGAAATTCTAATCCCAACATCCTTTGATAAATAAAACGGTAAAACGTTAACTTTCTGCGCCAATCACCGGTTTCTCACAGTCACGATTTGTCACTCAGCGAAAATAGTTTTCCCCGTCGAAATTAATGGCTACTAGAAATATCCATTTCTAGGTAAACCAGTGGGTATCAGCTCATATCTTGCTTTCTAAACCTACGTATTTAATGTCAATTGCGTATACTTACTTGGTTCTATCCATTTAATATAAGAAGTACACCCGTACATGAGAATGGTGACTAAGTTTATGTAGGTAAAATA
Source organism: Hemistola chrysoprasaria (assembly GCA_947063395.1). NCBI lineage: Eukaryota > Metazoa > Arthropoda > Insecta > Lepidoptera > Geometridae > Hemistola > Hemistola chrysoprasaria. The sequence goes on along the minus strand of OX346713.1, from coordinate 787,572 downwards.
ATTTTATTAAATTTATAGGGTTCCTTACCTCAAAAAGAAAAAAGGAACCCTTATAGGATATGTTTTCCGTCTGTCTGTATGTCGAGACGTGTGGAGGTATCAAGTTGAAATTGATATCAACTACTCAGACCTGTACTCCCTTGCGGCTGTAAAAAATCATACTCTAAGTTAACGCAATCAAAAGGTATGGCCTTGTCACTGCATATTTATCTATCTATCTATTTTCATACATTGCGCAAGGAACTAATAGATGGCGCTGCATGTTCTTGGTATCTAGGTATGGAACCTTACACTATGCATACATACGAATGCCTAAAACATTTATATAATTTAAATACTAGCCATGCCGTGTGGTTTCACCCGCGTAGTCAACGTTTCTGTGGAAATATCGGGATAAAAGTACCCTGTGTGTTATTTTGGGGTCTAAGCTATCTACATACCAGATTTCAGCCGAATCAGTTAAAAATTTCGTGGTGAAAATGTAACATATATTCACCCTTCGGAAAACTATAATATAATATTAGAAGGAAGTAGGACTTATCCTCATTATCATCCGCAGCCCACCACAGATTATACGATCAAGGGGTAAACCGTCCACTGTGACCTCCAGGTCATCGGTGGATGTCCTGGATCCACAGTCATTAGGAAACGACCACAGACAGAGATAAAATTCATAAAAATTTGTTAGCCCACAATACCAGAGTTGCTATCATGTATATGTCACCTTTTACCGTCCCTAGCTCAGTGGGAATGTGTCATGTGGCTGGTTCGAATCACATAACACGATGTATTTACAAGACGCTACCGTACTTCGGAAGAAGCCGTTTGTCCCGGCTGTCGTCATAAACAGATACCTTCGGGGATCTGAAAACTCTGTCACTAAGGTTTGCCACAGACCAAATCTACAAGAAGAAGAACCTTGTTAAGTCTCATGTACCTGTAATTATTGTACCAGTATAATATAGTTAATTTCCCTGGTTATCAAAAATCTTCAAAAGTCTACCTGAACATTTAAATTCTAAAATTATCTGGTTTATTTAGCACACAAAGAATTAGAATTTCTGGCAACCCTACATTCTTTGACGTTTCAGTAAGCTGTCATAGATTAATAGCCCATCCAGATGAGACAAGTTTCTGTAGGACACGACTGTGAATCACCTTAACTAAGTATATTTTTATTTCTCTATTTTATTGCTCTGCTGCTATTTTAATTTTTATGATTGTAACGTTTTATTGAGGACAAACCATATTTACAAATAGAAATTTTAAGAGTAACTTAATAGAGCTATGGATATTAGACTTAACCTTAATTTAAAGTTTTTGATATAATTTCATTAACTTTATTAACTAGTGGTTGATAATCAATTTAAAAGTCATCTGAATATTATTGACGACGTTTAGAAAAATATATTATTATCAACTCCCAAAGTACTACATTATTGTAGTAGAAACTCAAACTGTAAATTCAATTTAATTTCTACAAATGAATGAAAATTAATTACATTGAATCCGTTTAAAATTTTCTTACGACATCAGAGATAATCAGATGGGCATATTAAGCAGCAATTAATAGAAATATGCCTATTTAGCAAAATGACGTGCGCTTTGGTCAACTAGACATTATTAATAAACATATCCGCCTCGTTAAAAGGTTAGAGTGAGGTACGGCCGTCTTCACGCGACGCGATGCGACACGACGCGACAGCTGCGCGACTAAAAATAATCGCCGGACGCGAGATTCCGCGTTTTTCACTGTCCGTGCGCGCATCAATTCCTGTCCGCATTTGTTAACTAATGACAGATGTTTTACGCCTCTGATTGATACCACTATTTCATAATCTATGAAGCAACTCCTATTTCTTTAACCCTAGAGGCGAATTTCTGTATTTTGTGATTTTAGATAAGTTTGTGTGAAAGTTGCCATGTAGATGTCACTTGCTCAGTGACATCTGTGTTTAGGACGCAGCGCTATCCCTTTGAGGATGATTTTAGAATCTTAGGATGTTCCGACTTTGATTATCAATATTTCAATGATCCAGATTAACATTTAATATGGCTAGAAAACCAGTAACATATTATTATGTGGAAAATGAAGCGATTTGACCGGAACAGGTAGCAACGGACGACCAGCGCAAGTTGATTCGTAACCTGCTTATGTTGAGCTGGTACCGTTTCGTGGCACATGCAATGTCAGTGTTAATGTTTTTATGTGCTGTGTAATATAATAAAAAAATATTTTTTCTTTCTTTTCTTTCTTAATTGGTAAAGTTCTGTTGCTGCCGATTTTCGTGTGCAAATGCGTAGTGATTAGTATTTTTTTTTTAAATAAAGTTTGCTGTTGGCCTCAGATGGCCTCTACCGGGTAGTGATTAATTATTCTTATTACAGGTGACTTCAAAGTTCATTTTAATTCGCAACTATCGCACCTATCGACAAGAATAGACAAACAATAAAATCGTAATTGCTTTGGCAGTGGATCATGCTCGCGACAGTCTTTGGCGCAGTCATAAGTGTGCATTCCGACAAGTGATGTATTGTCGCGATTAGCACGCAGATTATACGCTGGACGCCATTTTGATTGCTCATAGGGCTGTCACATATTTAACATTTTATAATTAATTATATATAATATATAATAATAAATAAAATATAAATAAAATGCCTTTTATTCATGTAAAAACTTCCAAAACATTACGAGCTTTTAGCTTAGTTAGTTTCAGTTAGTTATTATATATTTCTATTTTAGGTTAGTAAAGATGTGAGTGTATTTGTTTTGTTTTTACAAGAACCCCTCTTCAGGTGAAGGCCTCCTCAAAAGACAACCACTTGTATATATATATTATATATATATTATTCTAATAAATCTATGGGTTTATGATGATACTGGATGATGAAATTATTTCTATAATGACAACTCACAAAAACTTTAAATGAGACAAATATGGATGTGGATGTTTATTACTTGTTATACTTAGCTCAAATATTGTAATAATACGCTAGGGTTATATTATGTACCAGTCACAGCAGGCGCCGTCTGCACCAGCTGTTCTATCGTCCTATAACTCGGACTTGTCATGCTCGTAATGCTCCTACGCAGCGAGCATGGAGCTCTTCAATTCGTTTGCGTACGAGTTCCTACATCAAGACAAGTAAGTAAGTCCTGTGTGTTTAATTGTTATGTCATTTAATAATGTATTTAAGTCGTAGTAATGAACTAGGGTGGGAAGCGTTATGGTTTTAATACTGTTAGCTTTCTTCTTGTATAATAAAAAATTATTTAAAAAAAAATTGTTAAGGCATACGTTTTTAGTGTAGGGTTCCATACCTTCCATATCTGAAGAAAACGCTTCTAATCCCAAAAACTATTTCTACTAAGAACTTGACAGACAGACAACAAAGTGATCCTATAAGGGTTCCTTTTTTAATAGGAATCTTTAAAAGGGATCCTATAAGGGGCCAACCTGACAACGTGTATGCCCCCATACACGCATTATATGATAACCCTACATATCATAATAGTAAATTCTACAAATAAACCTCAACTCTAATTTCATCCAAGCGTGGCGAGTGGCGAGTTTTGGAAAACCCCATTAGGGGAAGGCATATGTCCATCAGTGGAAATCCAACGGCTGAAATGGAGATGATGAAAACTCCATTCATTGCCCAGTTTCTATAAACATTTAAGAACAACCCTAGCAACAAAACTTTCAGTGATACATTGCACATTGCACACCCCTGATTACGCGACGACGCAAAGTTGCGTTTATTTTAGCGCGATCGAGGTGACGAGAGCTTTCACAATTCTTACTGGGTATTTGCAAGATGACAAGCGACAGGACTAGAAGGTGACTAATAGCGACAACATATCTACTGTGGTTATGTGAATGTGAAACGTAAGGAAGCGTAAGCAATGAAATGTACTACAATGAGATGCGTTTTAACAAAATTGCAACTAGGTACATTATACCTACAAGCTTACTTTCTTGCCATATAAAATTAGGTACTTAGGTTCTTTTTCAAATAGAAATATCAATTTAAATCAATATTGGATAAGCAGTCAAATGTCACTATAAAACAGTCCAATGCACTAAGAAAATAAACGCTCACTTGTAATAAGTTCGTGGACCATAATATTTGGTTCGCAAAAAGTGAGTTTTTACCAATTCCTAAAAGATTTAGGTATGCGTAATTGACAAATTATAAGTACATGAGATTCTACACTCTGCGTTAAATATTTATTGAATAAGATGAAAATATTTATTGAATGAGATGAAAATATTTATTGAATAAGATGAAAATATTTATTGAATAAGATACTGGGGACGGCACTAGTTATTATGAATGAAATCCCGCCCATGGGTGACATTTTTCTTTTCGTATTGTATTATTATGCATGCTTAATATTTTTAGGTTTTCTTGTTTGTAATGTACTAATAAGGTGTTTACCTATCTATCTACCACTTTTGCAAAATTATCTCGTTTTAGACAAACTGTAATCATTGAACTTTCAGGACTTGCCCAAGCAAAGGTTTGTCTCACTCATTGCAGACATGGCGATTCCCTATTTGACTCAAACCCACCTGTGCTATAAAGCTCGCATCTTGTCACAGTCACCTAATCATCGCATGTCATGCGACATGCGATACAAATAACTTCAGTCGAAATGTCAACGCCATCTATCGGTGGCTAACACACACTCGGTCAAAGATGACAATTGAATAATAAGATATGACAAGACTACCGCGAGCCGTAGTTTATACGTGTCTTATTATGATTATGATCGTTGGATGTTTGATAATGATATTAGTCAAGACAAATATTGTGTCGGCTAGAAATAGAAGCAAGTAAAAATATAAATACAACACAATATCAGAATTTAATAATTATTTATTTAATTTATTCAAAATCTGAACCGTACCAGCCTTAGACGCTCAAGGAATACTGTCCGTGGGCCGGTGTTATGCTATAGAGATGGGACCATTTTCATGTTTAAAAACCTGCACAAAGAAAATCTCAGAAAAATAAAAAGGCACTGAAAACTTGTTTGGATTAATTTAAACTTGTTTAGTTTTTATTTTACGTAATTACATGTAGTATTTTCTATATCTTCAAAAATGTGGGTACGTGTGAGCGAGAGGGCGAGTTAGCTTAGCACCGCGCCTTAACAGGACTCACGAGTCAATGCTAAAGTAGTATATTAAGAACATGATATTTGTTATTACTACAAGTAGATACATTTTACAGTATATCTACAGGTGTTATTTATTAATTTTTAGATCCAAAGAGGACCAATATAGCATTTAGGATTTTATTCATCCAGTCATCCATACAAACTTTCGCAGTAAGAAGTGTCTTAAAAACTACATGAGCCTAATATGTGAACGCAGTAGGTGTGTCTTTTTTAAGAAAGGCCGCCTTATTGAAAACCCAAATAAAGTAGCAATAATTACAGCTTCAACGATATCCGATTAAAAAATATGTCCGTTCCCGGCCATTACTTTATCAAACCAATATCAACAATCCTCCTCAATCAGTCAGCCCTTCGATCGTAAAACCAAAAAATGTCCATATACTAAGATAGATAAATAGCTTCTCCGCTCAAAATAACTAATTTAATTTTATGTCCCTCAGTGGACCGAGTGCTCGAAATGAAAAGGTACAGATGTCCGGCTCTAGGCGATGTTGGCTTGTAAATTCTTGCTAGGGTTGTCGCCGCACCGGTACACTTTCGAAAACTTGAAAAATATATAATGCTATGCTTACATTCAGCCTACGTGAGCCAGGAAGAGAACACGAGCACTTCATCAGGAGTGATTATGTAGACGTGGAAAGTGGATTACCACTTCCCTACTCACTTAAATGTACAGTCATGCATACATCTAAGCTTTTTCAAATTGGGGTAAGCAAAGACTATTCTCCTCGTTTTACGATTCTAACTCACGGATTTCGCTTCTCCTTGTCTTTTGCGGGTAAAATTTTTTAAAGAATAATCATTTTTTCTAATATGCGCTTGCCACCATGTCCAGTGGTTTTCCGTGAGATTCCCTGTAAAGTTGAACGTCCTGTGTTTTCATAAAGCGTCTTTTCCTTTTTCGTTAATAAGCCAGTGTTCTGCGCTGTATATATTCAGTGGCGAGTGGCTGATACCTGTCGACGACCGTCATACATTCTACTGTCGGCCGGTCGAATTTATTACTTACTATATCATCCGAACTTATGTCCGGACATAATAAGTTTCCATGGAGCTAAGTTGAATTTATTGTTTATAGACACGCGGGGTGCAGAGGTACGCCCGCGTCCGTACTTATTAGGCATGTTACCGATCCGTAAACTATTTGGTTTATGGGTTTACTTTTCTGGCAGTCTGGGTGATCCGTGTGAACTTGAATTTAGGATTTCATTTGTTAGAATACAACTACAGTAATACCATTCGGCTGCCGAAGTTTTATGAACATATATATTTATTTATTGATGTTATGCATAAGCTTTTTCACGCCGCTTTCTCCAAAAGTCCGTCATTGTTGCGTACCAGAGCGGGGCTGAAATAACTTTTCAAGCTCTAGGGGATAAAGTAAATTTTCTTTTAATTTCTGTCTGTTAACAAATATGCCATTTTTTTATGACGCACGTACAAGATATTAGCCAAAATGTTTTGATGAAATTAATAATTTTATGTTCTCACAATCGTAGAGAAAAGTAGAGTGTAACGCACGGCGTTTAAACTCATTATAACTCGGATTCTATTTACTCTTCGTATACAATGGGTCTCTTTAGCCCCTAGAGTGACAATCTACTATTATTTAAGTATATATATATAATATACTATGTAAATATCAAACACTGTTGAAGTCAATTAATCATCACCAAAGCCCACTTCTGGTCATATGTCTTCTTCATATCATACCTCTTGATTCTGTCATGTTACGTAAAACTGAATCCAGGTTCAACTCGCTACTTTTGCTCCAAGCGATCATTAGGTACTAAGGTAGGTATATAAATATCTGAGTAACTTGAAGAAGACAGGATTTCTTGTTATATTGTACGTTAAGACGCATTCAAGATGAGAAACAAACAAGCCTGAACACCAAATTATTTTTATGTAGTCACTGATGGATCCAATTGGTCATTCCATCGATTCCCAATAGAATCCATAAAAATAATGGGTTTCTTATAGGTTATAGCACGCACTATAAGCTTAAGATAAAATACCATTATAGTTAAAACAAATCAATAACTATCACAAACCATTACCAAAAATTATTGTCGTTAAAAAATCGTTCCCCTCATAATCCTTAATTAAAAGCCATAATTTTCATTTTGACGTTGGATTAAAATGATTTTTGGGTGGAATCATGGAACCTCAAGTATAAATAACGCGCACATCATCGTCACAAATTAGTTGGAATGGTTCAATCAAAGTAATTTATGTTTATACAAAAAACTATCGATATTATTATGTCAGAGATTAAGATTAAGATGGTGGGGAAGAGGTCCGCGTATTCACGGTATAACCGGGTAACAGTAACAGGACGTAAAATATAAACTATTTTTACAATACAAGTCGATGAGAGACTGTATTACTCGGGACTATGAATTTTATAAATAGAAGAAGAAGATTAATTTATATAAGAATAAATTATAAAGTCAAACGTGTGTGTGCAGGGTAGGGCCCGGTCGTGTCGAGTGGTCGACGATCGACCATCGGCGGTCGCAGCGTGACGCGCGACATTGACGACATTATTGTCGCATTTATCGTAAAGCTGTGGGCATCATAGCGCCAATAAATATATCATAATATTATTATTTATTGCCACTTAAACGATGGAGAAAACAAACAAACTTTATTAAAAACATAACCTTACGACTTATACTCTTAGGTAAGGAATGTATTGAGAATATTAAGGTCTCTATAATTGTTTTGTATTCTTATTTGTGGATAAATAAAGGATAAATATATAGTATAAAGAAAATCATAATTACACAGAAAAAATAATATAAGACCAAAATCAGCATTAAACACAGTTATTTAAGTATTCAGTAAGGTCTTAAAAACTTTTGCGAGTCACAAAAGCTAATTTCAATAAATCTACCATAAAATATCAAAATAAATGATCTAGAATTATTTATTATTTTCATCTATCACCGTAACAGTCCTAGTTTTGCGCATCATAACCTTCACTTCAAGGCTTCAAGTCATCGTTCAGAATTTACCCCATGCAATATTTACCGTGTAACATTATCATCGAATCTGCATGCGGACAATGGCCGAGGCTAATTATGCGCGGTGGACACAAATATTTTAATGCAGTCGGACGCACCGTCTCGACACGAACAAAAGACATCTCGTGCTTTACTTCGAGATTTATTCGGCCGATATCATTGAGCGCGATCATCCGTGTGTGCCGTGCGACGCGCGTGTGACCGCTGCCTTATCGGACCTAGGGCTGCATCTGCTGTACCAAACCCGCTGGCTTCCAAGAAAGATAGGAGCTATTTAATAGCAAACGAGCTGGGATGCGTGTAGGCTCCTATATCACAGTCCAATCCGATCATTTGCTAGTTACCTATGTTATAATACTTATAGCTTCTCAGATACTAGTGATAACCTATCTGCCTTGTTCCAATTCAAGCAAAGTTTATATTATGTTGCCTTATTCTACATTCTACATGCACGTCGCGACGCAGTCCGACATTCTAAGCAGACAAGCGTAAGCCTAATAAAGAAAGCAGACAGCCCTAGAGGCGCGGCTTGGTGACCGCGAGGTAAGCGATAGTGCACACCGCCGCCACTGGCGACCACAAATCGCGACCGACAGCAAACAGGTAGCAGTCGACCACGGCCGTCCTCCGACCGTCCTCTCTCCGCACGCATTGTTTCCACGAACAACTACTACAATATCGAACGATTGATATACGATCAGACCCGCACAATGTTTCACTAAAATGCACCAGCTTTCCGTTTTAACCTTTGAATATCTAATAGGGCCCGATTTAGAATAATTTATGGGGGAGCGGGAGACAAAAACAGAACATTATGGGGCTCGGATCGGACTCGACTGAATGTCTGCCGTTTCGTAAGAATTCTATATATGACGTATCTATCGATTATGAAATAGGAACGAATCGTAAGTCGCAGATCGAAGGCGATTAATTACGGGCACCTAACATGCGGAGGGAAAGGCGACGTGCTATTTATCCGAACGACTCGTTATTTTAGATCGTCGGTTGTGGCGATAGATGGCGCGGTGCGGCGGGTATCTGATGCACGCCGGCTGCCGACTCCAACTAAACTAGAAGCTATCATATCTTGGTAATATGGTAGACTTTATATGAACGATACGATCACGGTTTAACAATTTAAACTTCGCTTTCCACATTGTACTGCCTACTGAATAGATGCAGCTTCTTTAGGACTCAGATTCGAGAAATAGGTACTATATAGGTTATATGTGCTTATGTAAATAATATGCCTTAGAGGACTAAACCAGTCTGTTTCGTCTCAAATTGTCTTCAAACCTCGTTCGCAGTGTGCGTGTAATATATTTATAAAAAATCTAATACTTTGTTAACATCACTATAAGTCATTAAATCCTTAATGACTCACTGACTGACATGCACCGCAGAGCCCAAACCACTGATCCTAGAGACTTGAAAGTGGAATTTAGGTTCTTTTCGTTGTCTGAACGTGTACATACAAATAATTTTTGAAAATATACATTGTAAGGAGTCCAAAAAAGACGTCTAAGTTTTCCCATATATCATAATTGCGAACGGGGAAAACCGCTGGGCTACTGCACTAGTTTTAAATAAAACCCGAAATAGTGTCTGTCTACCGCAACGGGAAGACGTAATTGCATTGTAGTTGAAGGTTTTAATAACTAAGATACTTATATAAAATTGATTTCATAAGTAAAAACCAATCTCGAAACATTAAAGTTCACACAAAATTAATTAAATCTTAATGAAAAACATGTACCCGTTTAACCCACCCGTAGCAATAGAAACGCGAATGGTCGCATTAGGGAAATAAGGCGCAGCGCACACGCACTGACACGCGGTCTCGCAGGGTTAATTAGACTGAGATTATACCATGGATGGAATTCATTAACTCCTAATTAGATATAAGACGATCCGGTTAAGGAATGAAAGTGAGCGTGGGTGCAATTGCAATGGATGATTAAGGTAAGGCACCGAATTTTGCTACTTTTGTTTTTGCGCAAAAACCAAAAAATACGTGTACGTAAAAAAACGTAAAATTAAAACGTACGTAAAATTTTGTGAGACAAAATCCTTAGAACGACATATAAAACCCTCCTCATTCGGGTACTTTATTGCACACAAAAAAAATTAAAAAATAGTATAAATTTGTTCTTAGGAAAGGCCAAGTTAAAAATACCTATAACGAGCATGTATGAAAAATGTCATGAAAGTGAACGAAGCGAAAGTCGTATGTCAGGATCGTAGCAAGTGGAGGGAAATAGTCTCTGCCTACCCCACCGGGAACAAGGCGTGACTGTATGTATGTATGTATAAATTTTGAAGAATATAAAATTCTCCAAACAAAATTAGAAATTTTATGAATATTTTATAGATATTCGTTAAAAGAAAGATGGAAATATAAATACATAGTTTGAAACTGACGTAATCAGATCATAATACAATGTTTATACTTATAATCTCTAAGCAAAATCATGCATAACGTTAAGCTTGCTCTTAATTAAGAAAGGTCCCAACCGGTAATGCGCGCTCTAATTAAACGAAACTTCCTACTCAGTAACGGCCGGTACTACCATTGTATGAAAATAGTATTTAACTCTGACAATGATACTTTATATCTCGCTAATAGACGGCCGATGGTTTATCTGACTGGTATATAAAGCTTCTGTCACCATAGAGTTAAATGTTGGAGCTTACTTAAAGGTAATAATTACACCCATATTTCGCTAGATATATTTAAGGTCCTATGTAGTATGGGGTGAGCCTATTGCCATCAACTAGCCACAAATCTAGACTTTAGGCTGTGCCTTATATGAAAATCCAATAACACATAGCCCGACTTGGGAATCAAACCCAGAGCATAATGTTCCGCATAACTAACGCGGCAGTCAATGGTAAATCTGTTTTATTAGCCACTGTTAATTATGTTTGATGTTAATTTTAGCATTAATTATGTTATTCTATTTTTTTTTCTATAGAGCCTTTGCATGGGTCAGAGACTAGTCTTGGCTTTACTCTTTCATTCTAGTTCTCGCTTTTATGTCTCTCGTGTTTTCATTCCCGTCATTGTATTATGTTTTCCTATTAACTCATGCTTACTGCCACATTAAAAATAGCCTGTGTTACTTTAAGATCTATGCAAGGAATAATAATTAATACGGGTGCGTACTAAATGGCCCAAGTATTAATTATGTTGGAAAATCGTATTACTTTGTATTAATTTAAGTATAAATTGAATTTTCACATATTATGAACTTATGAGTCTGAATAAAATGATTGTTTTTATTTTAGTATAATGCAGTAGTATTGATAAGATGAGGTTATATGACTATTATTAAGAGTAACATAATTTGTCCGAATGATTTTTTTCTATTTGTATGTATCATCTGCTTAATCTCTATGATTTAATCTCACGTTTATTTCACTTAAAACAATGTCTGATATTACAATATAATGGCAAGCAATTTTCCAGTAAATCACCCTTTCTTCTAGTTTATAACTAGTTCCTAGTTAATACAGGTTTATATCAAGCGCAGTTTATTCCATATCTGAAGAGTGGGTCCGGTTTCGTTCGGTTCGGTTGGCAATAGATGATTGATAGCAAGCTTAATAGAAACCTGGATTTGATGCTCTGCTCTGGTACACTTACTTGGGAGGGAGATATTAATATTATAAGGTATTAAAATACGATGTATAGATACTAGGTGATAATAGAATTTTAATGAACATCATCATATTATGTTAAACCTGGATTTACTGATTTTCTATAAACCAAGTTCACTATAGCTAGACCGTTTAATTGAGTCCTCGTCTGCGCGGTACAGGGGCGGCGGAGGGCGCGGAGGTAGACGTGATCGGGGGCCTGGGAGAGGTAGAGGGGCGGGTGGGACCTCTCCGGTCTACGTCCTAGTCCTAGTCCTAGTAAAGGTGCGTACCTTTACCCCGCAGGCAAGGACTCAATTAGTAAGTGGTCTACATATTATACTCTATCCTACTATTCCATGTAAAAAAAGACTTTTCATTTGGGTTCATGGGTTCACCCAAGCAGTTTGAAATGATTGTGTTTTGTTTAAAAAATTATAAACTGAATTCCACACGAACGAAGTCGCAAACCTTCGTTGCCCGCGGAGTGCGGAGCAATAAAAGTGTGGTAAATAGATGCTATAGTAAATAGTATAGTATAGTAGTATAGTATAGTAGTAAAGTATAGTAGTATAGTATAGTAGTATAGTATAGTAGTATAGTATAGTAGTATAGTAGTATAGTAGTATAGTAGTATAGTAGTATAGTAGTATAGTATAGTAGTATAGTATAGTAGTAAAGTATAGTAGTATAGTATAGTAGTATAGTATAGTAGTATAGTATAGTATAGTAGTATAGTATAGTAGTATGGTATAGTAGTATAGTATAGTAATAATATATAAAGTACAATTTAAATTAATAATTATTTTATAAAAGCTCCCGCGATTTGTATCATTAATCATTATCATTCTATCGCACGAACTATTCCGTACAAATAAATTCTAACCGTCTAATAATTACAGCGTCGCGATGAATAAATAAAGCATGTCGGTTCGCGTGACAGTTGTCGCGTCACGCGTCACGATCGACGCGTCAGTGTCACAGCGTCACGTCAGGCTATGCGACGTGACGCGACAGTCGCCGGTGTGCGCTAGACTTTACAAATATATTATTCATATTATAGGTAATTTTGTCGTGCGGTGTTGATTACAGTTGTTTATTTTCAAAGTAGTTGCAATACTCATTCTTAAATCCTATGGGTCAAGAATATGCAGAAAGCTTACAATACCTTGCGTGTCCAATATTTTATACTATCGCTATTTTTAATGGTTTTAATGTATTTGAATAATTGTCAATGTTATTTAGGGACATGGTCTGATATAAAGATATTATTTGAATTGGGTTGAATAGTTGATTTGGAACGCATGTGTGGATAGTACAGAGCATATTATTTATCCTTAGGTAATTATTTTAAAATCGGCTTATGTCATTACTACTTTTGTCTTAGTAGAAAGATTAGATCTGCGTGTAGTATGTTGTCGGAAATACCATACGTAAGTACGCAAGTAAACATACCTACCTACTGTTTTCAGTTGCGGTAAGCACAGATTATTTCTCTCCACTTGCTACGATCCTGACTTACGACTTTTGCTTCTTCCTCTTTCATCACATTCTTCATACATGCTCGTCGTTTGTTGGTACTTTTGACCTGATCTTTCCTTAATACGGAGCTAATATTAAAAATATTTATTGAATTTGTACACTACTTTTTTTAAAATATTATTGTGTCAGTTATTTTTCCTATCTGGGAATATTTTTGCTATTTGATTATCCTGCAAAAGAATTAACTATGAAAATCAATCGTAACCCAAATAAACTAACGCACTTTCAAAAACTAAGAATAGCATCACGAGCAAACACGGGGAAGTAGATTACCATAGAACAGCCATTACTATGGATCCGTCATTACCATGGTAATGTGGAACTTCTACCCGAGGGTAATACAAGAGGTGGGTATACTTAGGCATTAGGATCCGACTTGGATATTCTGTTCGGTAAATTATAGGTTGCCTTGAAACTTGGAATTTAAGTTTTCGTCGTAGATTTGAAATAAATTTTGTGGAGTTAATACGGGTTGTTCTTTATTGTAGCGTCTGCGGTCCAGCGGGAATATGCCCGGCTTTAAATCCGGAGTCTCTGGATCGAATCTCACCATGTGGACTTTTCGCCTGGGCGCTACCATGTTTCGGTTGGCACGTTAAATTGTAGGTCTCGGCTGTTTCCTATAAGATATGTAGGGAGCAGTCGTTAGGTCATTTCGGAGGCCTTGTAGGAATCTTGGCGACTCTGACAATATGGGTTTTCCACATAACCCATATGAATTGACTCGAGCAGTGTAATTGGGGTAACCCGTTCTGTTAGAGTATAAATTCAAATTATTATTATTAATCCTATGACTTCTCATGCCACTAGGTATAATATTCTTAACCCATTCCAAACCGTACTATCCTACCCATTGCAATATTTCCTTTTCATTCAAAATGCAAATTAATTCCTTAAAATTTAAATTTAATTTTAAATTTAAATTCCTTATTCATTATAATACCATCAACCTAGGTAAAAAGGCGGACGGAGTTATAAAACTAAAAATGAAGCACCATAGTAAGCTAGCTCGCTAAACATGATGGCACGCACACGTCCCCTGCCTTTTTTACATTAACTAGTGTTGTTTTATGGTGTAACTATGTGTTTGGTAAACTTTTTTTGCTTAAGGCTGGATCCGACCAAACTTAAGCCGATTATCTTCTTATCATTGATTTTGGTGAAATCCAGCGTGAGGCTAAAACGGATAGCATCATTATAAATCTACTAACAAATAAAACACAAGTAAAATTAACTTTCCTTACAAACATAATATGATATTTTGTAGTGGTAGGCCTCTTTATCAGGGGGCCGCCTGGGGAAGTACCACACCTTTGCCAGTTATTCATCCGCCAAGCAGTAATGTGCAAACATTACTGTGTTCCGGTCTGAAGGGCAATGTTACCAGCGAAATTACTGGGCATGACGAGATTCAACAACTAATATCCCAGGGTGACAGGCGCAGTGCAGTGCCGCGCAGAATATTGAATTTTAAAACATTGGGTGGCACTGTGTCTGATATGGGCAATCATGATGCTTACCATCAGGCACCTGATTTGCTCGTCTTGTCATTCATTATCATAAAAAATCTTATAATATAATAATAATAATATAATATATCTAATACATTAGAGCTGTATTCGTTCATTTCATTTCCCTCGCGAGTCTGATCAAAGTTGGTAACAATCGTAAAGATTCAAGTTAACTAGTGTATCGGACTGCACTATCAACTACAATTGTAGATATACATGATAATAAAAGTATTTACCATGATATTTGTGTGTTTGTTTGTCTCGTGTACTGTTTTATAGTTAGACATATAAAGTTGGAAATGTACTTGTTTTGCATACCCTTAATAATATTAATAATTTGAATTTATACCCTAACAGAACGGGTTACCCCAATTACACTGCTCGAATCAATTCATATGGGTTATGTGGACGACCCATATTGTCAGAGTTTCAGGTCGCCAAGATTCCTACGAGGCCTCCGACATGACCTAACGACTGCTCCCTACATATCTTATAGGAAACAGCCGAGACTTACAATTTAACGTGCCATCCGAAACACGGTAGCGTCCAGGCGAAAAGTCCACATGATGAGATTCGATCCAGGGACTCCGGATAAAGCCGGGCATATTCCCGCTGGACCACGGACGCTTATGTAGAAGATAGGTTTTGTCCGCTGAAAAGTGCCTTACGTGATAATTAAGCTAAGGTTTAAACTAATTAAACAGAGAAAGCCCAATTTAGTTTTGGACTAAAGGAGTTAAAAGTAAACGATCATAGGAATACACCAAAATGGCATCAGTAGATTTCCTTCGTCAAGCTTTTGTGAAAACTCTTTTCTCTTTATAGTAGAAACATAATTTCCGAAGCATTGTTTTAGGTTATCTTTAGCATACAATAAACCCTGATCTATCCAACCATTTGGCGCGTTTACCCAAAACATTCTCGAATTTTCCCGAGTTTTCCTCCTAATTTCCCGTCCAGTTTAAACAAAGACTGACAGAAAGCTACATAAACATCAAAATAAGTGAACCAACTTCAAAACGGCAAGCACAGTCTACATATAAATGTGTATAAGTTACTGCCCCCCTCTCTTCCGCGCCCCGGGTTTATCTTTATTATTAGTCTGTGGAGCGAAATTATGACGACTGCAAAACGTCTTTTGCCCCGTCTCTTTCTGTCTGGTGTGTTCTACAATACAGTTGTCCTTCTCTGACAAGGCTGGATAATATGCAGGCTGCAGTGATTCCGTGTGACGAGCGTCGAGGGACGGTCGGGTTGTTTATAAGACCTCGGAGAAGTAAGTTTTGTATTTAGTTCGGTCTTATCTCGAGGTTTATGCGTCCTGAAGGGGTGAGCGAGGGTTGAATTAAAAAATAATTTGACGCCGTTAATTTTTTTCCGCGCCGTTTGTATTGTGGAAGTGGACACATTTCGGGTAACAAAGTAGAAGTTAACTTTGCAGAAATTAGTAGATTTTTCTGTAGGTATGTTAATATTGGAGTTGGTCTGTACCTATTTGTGAAAATCTACTGTTTATTAAAAAAATTTACATTATAACAACAAATATATTTTATATAATGTTGAGATACATTAACCTTGAAAACGTGTTTATTCAATTTATGAGGAACTTAATTTCTTATGAACACAATACTGAAAAATACCTACTACGTTTTAGAATCTAAGCCATACCGGTTTAGTACTTAGTTTTAGCACAAAGAAGTTAAAAACCGAATTTTTACATCACTATATATCATAAAATCCTAAATGACTCACTGACTGACATGCAACGTACAGTCCAAACCACTGATCCTAGAGACTTGAAACTTGGATTGTAGGTCTTTTTTGTTATCTGGAGGTGCGCTAGGAAAGGATTTTTGAAAATTGATATTCTAAAGGGATCAAAAAGGGCGTCAAAGTTTCATAATTGCGAGGGGGTAAGGCCGCTGTGTTTAAGTACATAGGTTTATTTATATTATTAGTCACATTTCTTGACTTTGATTGATAATACAGAACTGATAACATAACACACAATCACGCCATTTTACCGAAGGGGTAGGCAGGGGTCTACCCAGGACTCAGTCCCATAGAAGGTACACCCACATTTCGCCAGTATGTTATATTGGCCCCATGTAACAGGGGGCGAGCCTATTGCCATCTACCGGGCACAGTTCCAGACTCTAGGCAGTTATTGAGATAATTTCCTAATGGATAAATCCAATATTTAACACTTTGCTTGACCTGGGGATCGAACCCGGGACCTCCTGGCCGGTAGTTGAACTTGCGCCCACTACGACACCGCAGTCACTGGATAATCCATTGTTCCTAATAAAACCTTATTTCAACTAATTTAAAATCGAAGACGGTAACAGATAGTCGATAGTCAACAGCGAGTTAAGGAGAGAGTCGGTATAAGGCGACTACTCGCTCCGATAGTCAGTACTTTTATTAATTTCATTTATCTGCCGTCGGTTTGAGTAATAAGCCACTTCAGTATAGTTATGAGCTATCGGAGATCTCTAATTTCTTTAATGGGAAGTGATTGAGAACGGTTCCTGAGCTTTAAATCGTCTGGGCTACTTGTACTTTACTGATTTTAAGACAATGAGGATAAAACAGGATAATAATGTTATAGGTAGCTATTTCGCTATAAAAATAGATTCATAGATAGATAAACACAGTACACCATAACTAGGACACAAAAATACAGAAATAACATTTAAAATAATCATAGGCTAGTACAAGTGGCGGTCTTATCGCTTAAAGCGATTTCTTCCAGACAACCAGGAAAAAAAAACAGTAAAGTAGACTAGGTAGGTTTAGCACCAAAATACATACATACCTTTAAGATAAATGTAGTTTAGCGATAAGGCCGGCCAGCAATGAAAGTATAATTTTATCCAGTGTGTAAAAAAATTGTAAAATTTACTGGTTTTTCGTAATTCGTAAGTTAATGATCGATTACCATAATGTAAACAATGGTGAGCTGTGTATAAAGCCGCATTCACACTACACGGTTGACCGTCGGCCGGCGACAGTCCCGTCGAGCGGCGGTGCAGCGGTCGCAGGCGTCTCATGATTTGTGGTTACTTGCGAAAGCGACCTCTGCTTGTGACGTGCCAATTGTCTCCGACTTGAAGGTTGGCTTGAGATACGAGCGATAGCGGAATCATTGTTTTAATTTTAGAATAATAAACATTATGTCAATGCCTAGGAATAAATTATATAAGGGTTTGTAATACTCCGGATTTATAAATTCTAGATATTGTCATACTGTTACAAATGTACATATTAATTAGTTCGAGTTGTGCTCCGAGGAGTTTTACTCGCTGTAATGTATTTAGGTAACACCTTTATTTGCCTTTACAGGGTCTGAACTATCTACCTACTAAATTTAAGCCCAATCGGTTTAGTAGTTTGACCGTAAAGAAGTAACAAACGCACATGCAAAAGAAAACTATTAGCCCATAAATATAAATACATATTATATGGAATTTCACATTTCTTCCAAGATTATAAATTTTAGTTCAACCGAGAACAGTTAGCATTGAACACAAGACACATGAAACAATACAGTTTGTGACTTGTACCACCGCCCGTCTTGTGTCACAAGCAGTGTGCAGTGTGAACGCTCCTTGATACCACCGCCTTACGTCTTATGACAATCATATCATGAACATAACCTTGTAATATGAACATTATTATTTGAATCTTATTAAAAGGTGGCGACTCGACCCAGACTCGACCGCACTTGTTTTTTATTTATGCTCATTCTTTGATCATTATAAAAAGTTTTATATATCCTATCCCTCCTCTTTTATTTCTTTTAATAATCTTATTTTCGAAGTTTTCTATGGTAAAGTGTATTTAGTTAGGGTAGATAGTAAGTAGGTAGCTCTATTGTTTAGTTTTTTTTTCAATAGAGGCATTCTGCCCTAAAAATTTTGCTACTCTTTCACGCCGAAACTATTGAAACTATTGGACTGAAATTCGTTTAGACCCTGAAATAATGCATTATTTTGTTACTTTTTATCCCGATATTTCAATGGGAACGATGACTACGCGGCTGAAACCGTGGGGCACAGCTAGTCTGTAATATTTTCTCTAATCTAATCTAATCTAATCTAATTTTAATCTGGTTTTAAAGTCAACTGTTTAGACCTAAGATATACTAATAATTATTTGGGTACACTTACAAACCTAAATGGTTTGTAAGTGTATATTTGTAGGAATCGCCATTTTTACACTTTGTATTTTTTCGATGCTTTTTGTTTTTGCGCAGAAAACCTTCGAATTCTAAATACTTGACAATACTTATTCTACCGATTTAAAAGCTGTCTTATCGCTTGTAAACAATAGCATAACGTTTGTCATAAAGAGAGACAGAGAGAAACCGTGAGGCGGATAAGCGAACACGGATGGCTCCGGATATAAAAACTCCGACGCCTTTGTCTACCGCTGCATCCGACACAATGACTGACTTTGTCAATAGAATGTACAGACTAACAGACGGACGACTGTGTTTCTGTCTAGCTGATGTAAGTAGCTTGATTTTACAAAGATATTTGCAGAGCTTTTATTAAATGTAAGAGTCTGCGCACACCAACATTTTCTAACGTTCCATCGACGGCGCCATATATTTTCTGTATTTAATGTTTATATTTTCTTTACGTAATATAACATACAATCGCGCCTTTTTCCCAAAGGGGTAGGCAAAGGTGTACCCAGGACTCAGTTCCATAATAGGTAGACCCACATTTCGGCAATATGTTATTGGTCCCAAGTTATAGGGGGCGAGCCTTTTGACATCTAGCGGACACAGTCCTTGACTCCAGGCTATGTAGAGAATAATTCCTAATCGAAAAATCTAACAACACTGCCTAAACTGGGGATCGGTTCTGGGACCTCATGATCGGCAGTAGAGCTTGCGCCCACTACGCCACCGAGTAGAAACACTTTCGCCATCAAGTCGTGGCCGTAACATGTCTCACGACATCACTGTAGCACGTCGGCGGCGCGCTTAAATAACCTTATGTGCCTTAAAAGGTACGATTTTGTAGTGTTTGGAACCGTCCCTTAGAATGGAGTATGAAATTTGTAAAGATACGAAGCGGCCTACTCCAATCACTTAACCGTTTCTACACCTTTCTCATAGTAAACTGTTGAAGGAACGTTTACACTCCGTGCACGACACGTGATCGTCGCAAAATTTATACATTTAATTACAAATTATATTTTTTCCGCTTGCTTACATATTACATTCATATTCTGTGGTGCTGTATAGCCGACCGCTTCATAAATGCAAGCTACGCTTTTCCGTAGCAGTGCTACGCTCGGGTTGCAATGCGCTACGCTATAGTTGCCTTTTGCTACGAATGCATTGGGAACCCACCATACTTTGTGTCTTGATAGACAGAATCTGTGAATGCATAGCTCTACGTGATATTACGCTTCGGTTATGATGCTACGCTTTGTTTGCGCAGTGCTACGCTTTGGTTTGAGTGCGCTAAGTCCTAGCATCAGTAATACTGTTGAGAGGATAAAAATAAACTTTAATTTTTTTGTGGTGAACGTCCAATTACGCGAGTAAATCTGGGATTTATGGAAGTTCGCTAGAAAAAAACCGAGAGTTTATATATCTTCAATGACAGGGACATAGTTTACTTAACTGTAAAAATACAGACTGGGTTCATAATATTCGGAGGAAAGAGGGGAATATAAAACATCGATTTGGTAATTTTCTATAGGATTGTGTCAAATTCGTAAAAGACCGCGTACGAAGTTACGCGAGACAAACCCTCGAACAAGCTACGCGTAATCTGGACGCAGCCTTACAAACCGTGCTCATAAACGTGCCAATACTATGGCAGCCAATAATACAACCTGTCACATAAATCACTCGGTAATCATACAATAATTACACGAGATAATTCAATCAGGGATATGTTTCACGTAGATTGCTCGTTGACAAGTTAATGCAACTGTCACGTGTGAGGGAGCGAGCTATGGACGTCTAATTAGCCAATCGAAATCTCATTGCTTATTACTGAGTACTAGATAGTGGCTTATCAAATGACCGGAGACTGCTTGGTTGGTTGAGATAAGATGTCATAAAATTTGGCTTCAAAGGCTTTACATTATTGGGCATAATTTGTACTAATGTTAACGTAATATCAAAATATAACATAACACGACGTGTGAACGTCGCACACTGTGTGATTTACTCGTTTTTATCAGCCGCAACGTGCAAACTGTGGAATGGTCTCTCTGATGCGGTCTTCCCGTTGAGCTACAACATGAGGCTCTTCTTCTCTTCTCTTCACATCAAAAGACAGTGAATAGAGTGTTGATGGGTCAGCAACATACTGGCAATACCCCTGCTGGTGGAAGTATCCACAGGCGGCGGTAACCACGAGCCATCAGGCATATAAAGTTGCATATAATAGGGGCGAGTATATTGCCCTCAAAACAGGCATGAATCCAAACCAGTCTATTATTAAGAACATTTCTAATACAATAATTTAAAATTATGCCTGGCCTGGAAATGAAATTGACTCCTTACTAACGAAACAGGTAAACCGAAAATTCTTTAACGAAAAGTTTAATCTAAACATAATGAATCGATTGCTACCACATTCATCAAAATTGAACCAGTATATATGATCTACTTCAGTAGTATAAACTTCTTACAATGTCAAAATCTCATTGCACAAGAATTACCTTAAATCCCATTTGTTAACTAAACAGATTGAACCGTTTTGTATTTCAATTGATATTCAAATTCAAACATCAAGTAATTTGATATCTAGAGTTAGATAAATATTAGCCAAGCGTACATAAAGACCGCATTTGCCTATATCAAAACATATATTTCATCTATTATACAATTGAACAGTTCAACGCTATAAACATAAAATCTCAAATAGAATTCTCAAACTTTTCCATAAAATAAACACAAACGCCATCAACTTTGTCAACGGTGACAAAATAATTTAAATTCAAAATTTCTACATCGGTAAGTCATGATTCTTCCAATACCTTAGCTGTCATAATAGATAATCAACTTCGAACTATATTAGACATAAAGTTATAATCAAAACTTCCCCATCGGAGAGAAATCAAAGGTATAACTGACACGGGTTACTAATAAGAATATGTAAGTAAACGACAAAAGGCGGGGCTTCACTTCCAGCGATCTATATTACGATATGGAAATAGTGTAATGAATATTTACATAATATTATTTTATTTACATATGATGAGAGTAAAATAGTAATAAGTACCATTGAATAGATAACAAAATGATCAGTTTTCCTCAGCAATAGTAGTATTTGATTATAGAAACAATTATCTTCTTAGCATAAAGTATGCAACCATAGCAAATATTTTTTTGTGTGCAGCAAATAATTTTTTTTTTCTTTCCTTCTTTAATATTCAAAATATTGCTTGACAAGCTCACATATAAACGACCAGACCTAGAAAGTCCAATATAGATTGTCATAATGATCCACATGACATGATGATTATGACAATCTATTTTTATACAAGGAATTTATACAAGGAATCCCCGGAAAGGAAACCGTTATGAATATAGATATTCCCAATGGAACGAAGTTGTAGAAATTAATTGTTTATAAACGAATGTATGAATGTGGTAACTCCTGAAATCTTAGTCTACTGCGTCTTTATTGTTATGTTATAATTAATATACGTATAGATAATATAAATAACTAGCTATGCCCCGCGGTTTCACCCACGTAGACATGTTTCCTTTGGGAATATTGAGAAAACCCTATGTGGTATTCCAGGGTCTAAGCTATCTACATACCAAATTTCAGCCCAATCGGTTCAGTAGTTTTGGAGTGAAAGAGTTACAAACATCCATTCATCCATCCATCCATCCTCTACTTTCGCATTTACAATATTATTGTATGATAGTTAGAAGTAGAATGGGATGCAGTAACTGATTTTTATTCAGCAGAACAATTTTTTAAAAAGTCTTAAACTACTTAAAAACTTGCAATTTTAACAAAAATGGAATTCAATAATTATTGAATTTTCGCCTAAAACTACAATGATACGCAATTAAAAAAGTCTTGAACCAATTATTTCATAAACATTTACAACATCGATTTTGATTTAGTTAGCAATTAAAAAGTTAGAAACAAAAAAAATAAGCAACCTGTGTCGTAACGTTGTTATTATAAACGTTTTATACATCCGAGTACAACTGCAATACGAGATATGTAAGTGACGTACAAACCGCTACAAGAATGGCCCCACAAATGACAATATAGGCGATAGGCGTTTGCCATCTGATAGCGTGAATAATAAAACGATTGTAAAATGGCTCCCGACGTGAGATATCACCCTCCTGCCCTGCGCCTACGCAGGTCACCATACACATATCTAACTATATAAACAGTATCTCACATTCACATCACTGCGAGAGGAAATAACTGAGATTTTACTACTTACTTATGTGTTAGGATCATTCTGTTCGATCTCTGTTTATAATAATGTTTTTTTTCTTAAAGTGCTTGTTTTGTTGTCAGCTACAGTAAATGATGCTATTTTTATCATCTGTACAACTTTTGGTAATGTTAAACTTTGGGTAATTATAATGTTACAATTAAAATCAAATCAACGGATCGCAGTTATTTTATACATATCCAAATGCAAACTTATAAACCGATTTCGTAATTTATATCTGACATAACATGACTTTTTTCGCAAAGAGTTAAGCAAAGACGAACCCAGGATCCAAGTCCCATAGTAGGATAGGTACCCAAACTTCGCCAGTTTCACGCTGTCATTAAAAATGATGAATTAAAAAAGAAATCGTATATAAATTCATGTAAAAGGGTTTATTTCTCACAGTAAACACATTCGCAAAATTAATTTGTGTATTAACAAAAATAAATTAATATACACACAAAGTTTTGTTTATTATATTTAATGGTTTTATCGTATAGCTGAGTTACTGCACGAATATTGTATGCTGATTAAGCACATCTCAGATAGCCAAGTTCTTATCGATAACATGTTTTTCTTATTTAATTTAGACATAAAGCTGGTTTAACAATGGTTTAGCTAGTTTATGAGTCGCTTAGGAGAGAGTAACAAAGGCGTTTTTGGTTTTATGTATGTTGAAACTATGCCGATATGTTTAGGTAAGTGTTGACTTCTGAAGTTTTATATTTTACTGTCGTGTGGGAGTGTGGCGCCTTAATTGTGTTTGTTAAGGCGCCACCCGCAGGTTTTTTAATGTTTGAAATACATTTATGTCGTGAGCGTGTTGTTTATTTATGAATTAAAACAACAAATGTACGTATTTATTTTTGTTATAAATTATACTATCTTCCATCATAATAATTTAATGTCAGTCGTATTTATACCTAAATGTCGTATCTAATGCCGGAACTTGAAGTTGAAGAAAGGCTAAGTTGACTTTAAAAACAAATTCTTAACTACATTAAACTGAAGCAAAACAATTTCAAAGTTAAATCTAATCTAACATTTTGGCAAGTGTTGTTTGGTAATCATTATTTCATATTAAAAAATTCGTACGTCTACTTACCAACGTTTATATAATATAGACGATAGGATTTTAAGTCTTACCTGAAAAATAATACAAAGACAGATTAGATACAATTTTATTACAAACATATCATAAAACTGTATAAACATTTAGGATAAAATATCTGCGTGGTTGAATTCCTTGTTTTATTTAAAAGAAACTGCCAAATCAAATTGTAAATAAAGTCCAATCTCGAAATCCGAAGTCTCGTCACCATTTCTAAAAAGTTCAATCGCATTTCAAAGGAGGCGCTAAAACCTTACGGCCTTTAATTAAAGCGCACAGGGTGTCTGGAACATAGGGTTGATACCTACAACATTCTAATTATATTATACTCAAGATTGAGTTTTGGAAAAAAAAAACAGTTAGAATAATAAGATTATTAAAAAAATAATTATTAAGTAAACCGTTTTGGATATAGATAGTTGTAATTGGTAATATTTTTTTATGAAAACGGTTTAGTCATATATAAATATTTGACTAAAACCTTCCCTTCCCTAAGGGAAAATGACCATTATGATTTTACAAATGGTGGTTCTGACTATTTGTAATTTGATCATGCTCTCCTAGTCCGGAGAATTCAAATTATTAATAAGCTACAATATATTATATGAGATAGGTAAGAAAACGATACAAAATACTGTTTTTTAAACAATCACAATTTAAACCCGGCATCTTGAAGTAACTTACTAAATTAGTGCAATATGATATTAAAATAAAGTATTAAATCGCAACGAAAACTTACTATGCTACTAAACTTTTTTTTTAAATTGATTTAATAATGAAATACTTATATCAAGTGGCAACCCTACACCTGCGTCCATTTCAGTCCGTCCGTCCAGTATGTAACGTATGAGGAGAGCCGCTTCATTCCGAGTGACGACGCGACGGGAAAAAGAACTCTCAGGTGCCACCCCTACCTCCCCCACCTCCCGGATATGTGAGGGGGCCTTCAAATCCATACTGAATGGATTTTGAGACTGTGCTTAGGTTTTATTTCTTTTTTAATCAGGTCTTTTGTATACCTATACATTTATGTATCTTTCGTGATTCGATTTCTTGGAAAAAAATCTTCATTTGCACCCATAAAGACGACACAACTGTTTTTTTTTCCTGTAATCTGTAATTTTTCAAACAATGAACTAAGTAGGCAATCTATCCAAATACCTTTGTAAACTTATAATGTATCTTTGTATGAATTGAAAATGTATGAACTTTAATTCGAATTCTGAGATTTGTATTGCTTGGGTTTTTGCTATTTATTATTCGAAAACTACTAAACCGTATGGTATAATAAAATAATGTTTCATTTTTGCTAATTATTGTTCTTATGTCGGTGTTTTTTAGGTAGTGAAATCCTTGAATGAAGCTAAATTACGTATGAATTAAGTTTTTTGATACTTTTGAACACAAAAATATTTCAACTTATAAAAGCCCTTAACAAAGATTATCCAAGTCCCAAGTCCCATATACATTATATAATTTATTGACATAGACGGTCAACTCACATTAAGCTATCTACCTATATATACAAAAAATAGGTAAGTAGTAGCCACTCTGATTTATAATCGAGTGAGCTTTCTGTTTAATTATGCTACTCTTTGTGCGCTGCTACATCCGTAATCAGAAGAGATGGCTCGGATAACGCAAACGAGCGACTTCACACTTGCGACATTTTACACAACTCCACATTTTCGTTGATTTTAATTTAAAGTCAAAGTCAAAAAGATTTATTCAAATAGGTCTTTTTGACTTTGACTTTAAATTAAAATTCATTTACGAAACAGAAATAAATTTGAAAATTTAAAAGCGCATGAGGAGCCCATTCCCGCGACAGGTATATTAATATAATATGCATTATATTTGTCGCTACTTAAATGGCTAGTAATATTATGAAAACTTGTGTGACAGTAATTTACTTGCAATAAGCAGTTTTAAACTACTTAACTTATAATTTTTTCGTCAGTTAATGTCTTCAGAACATTTTTTAGAATAATAAAACGTAATTTTACCATAAATAATAGGTACTTAATTACCTTCTTTAAATAAAACCATATCATTGAACTATTTGATAAACCGCAGGTTTCCTATCAAAACGATTTTATCAACGAGATCGTAGTTACGACTCAAAATCAACACATTTTGAAAATGTCGCCAGTCTGCACAGCCCTCAAACAAGACATGTACATACGTAGGTGGTCCTTACGAGGTTTTTTCTCGTTGAATTGTTAATGTGTCGTAGGGGTGGCTAGTCTTATTCTTTTTGTACCACCCCTAATGAATGGACTTGAGCGAATGAAGAGTGACTAAGCACTCGATTTAATTTACAGAAGCGATAAAAAGCAAAATGAGAGAGCGATTAATTGTGAGATATTTTTATATTTCGGTTTAAATTCAATGAACTATTTATTCTGCGACGACACTTCCAGACAACGACGTCACGACGGCGACCTTCAATTTTTAATTTACCATGATTACTACTGCTGCTTCACCTCCTCCCTCAATCACCATAGTCTTTATTCTTAGATTTTTATACCGATCGATCTGTTCTTTTATATTACTAAATATATTTTAATATATATATTTTTTTATGATAGTGAGCCCGATGATAATAAGCATCATGATTGCCCATATCAGACACAGTGCCACCCAGTGTTTTTAAGGTCAAAATTCTGCGAGGCACTGCACTGCGCCTGTCACCCTGAGATATGAGTTGTTGAATCTCGTCATGCCCAGTAATTTCGCTGGTAACGTTCCCTTCAGACCGAAACACAGTAATGTTTACACATTACTGCTTGGCGGATGAATAACTGGCAAAGGTGTGATACTTCTCCAGGCGGTATGCTATGTTATGTTATGAATATTTACTAAAAACCTAAGACATTATAGTGTTAAGTCTATAAACACCATTGTTAACGTAATCGAGTGTTTTGCATAGCTACGGCAGGTCATCGACCCCAACAAAAGAACAATGCAGATGTTATCGGCTATGTAATTGTTTCACATATTATAATAGGTTAAGATGAATGTTAAACCTTGTACGGTTTTATTGAAACATGTTAGATTGTAGAGCTAGATTTCATACATAATTAGCCAGATATGCTACTAATAATTTTTTTTATGGTAGTGAGTGACAAGACGAGCTAATCAGGTGCCTGATGGTAAGCATCATAATTGCCCATATCAGACACAGTGCCACCCAGTGTTTTAAAATTCAACATTCTGCGCGGCACTGCACTGCGCCTGTCACCCTGAGATATTAGTTGTTAATCTCGTCATGCCCAGTAATTTCGCTGGAAACATTGCCCTTCAGACCGGAACATAGTAATGTTTGCACATTATTGCTTGGCGGATGAATAACTAACAAATGTGTGGTACTTCCCCAGGCGGCCCCCTGCTAAAGAGGCCTACCACTACAAATACTACTTTATATTTACGTACTTTTACATTACACATATTTACATTACATACATTTTTACATTATTTACATACTTTACATTTGCCGCCAGTAGGCTTTTCATATTTTGGCGCCCCTTATCGTTTGCGTTACCGAAAATTTAATAGGGTACCAAGTTCTGCAAGGGCCAAAAGTAGGCGTGTGATTTTGCTGCGAGAGCAGTGAAAAAAATTTGTACGTTGACAATGAATGCGCCAGTAGTAAAATATTAGAATATTAACCATGAAGGCGCGAACAGCTTGTTGCGAGCGCGGTAAAATTTTGTAGAATTCTGATACTAAATGTGGGAGAAACTTGGTGCAACCTCGGTTCAAAAATATTAGACTACTTTAGTACTAATACTTTATTCTAAATAGATGGTAGGTACTAATGCCCTAGGTTCCAGCCTACTCAGCCTGCTGTTAAATCCGCCATTAAAACACAGTTTATACTAGTTCGGGAGCCTATGGATTCAAAATAAACCTGTATTGATTGATTGATAAAAAAAAATATGAAAAATAAAATAATATGTAGACCAAACACAGTAGAGGATGAATGGATTTAGACCGGAGTCACCTACTCGTATATTATATCCTCGAATCGGACACACGGTGTGATCTCGAGGGATGTCGCAGCCTAAATAAGCTGCGTTATAATTTAATACATAGATTTTCTTACTGTGCTAGAAAATACCGTTTTCACCCGGTCCGTTCTCCCCCGATTTGGTTTAGGTGTGATCAATTTTATACAAAGCAAATTATTTATCAAAAGTACTGGAAGGCACAAATATTTCGTTGTAATTAATGTTAAAGTAAAACATGTTTGTTAATAATAACTGTCTTTTGTTTAACTAAGGATCTTATTATATTTTCAGAGAAATTTTA
The DNA here is from genome assembly GCA_947063395.1 of Hemistola chrysoprasaria. Lineage (NCBI taxonomy): Eukaryota > Metazoa > Arthropoda > Insecta > Lepidoptera > Geometridae > Hemistola > Hemistola chrysoprasaria. Next base: position 758,784 of record OX346713.1, on the reverse strand, counting down.
ACATGGTCCTTATATACTTATTAGACTTGCATCCCCGCCTAAGGCTTTTTATAAGGACCACGTTAAATATCTATCTATAAATTATCAACAATCTATAAATCAACAAACTATATTTGTACACCAAATATTGTTCAACTGGCAGTAGAAAACATGAAGCCTTTTATATGTATTTCTCCGTCTCTTCGAACGCACAGTGGATCCATCGGTTAATAAATTAGTTGATTAACTTCATCGCCGCGCAACAATGGATTTATATTATAAATATTTATCTTTTAGAGGATATTAAAGAAACTATTGTTTTAACCTACAACACAACTATAATTAAACTCAAACTCATTTGTTCAAATAGGCTTTTGGTAGCCTCTGCACATTACACTTTTTATCATCGCAGATGACGAGCAGATGCTGTGCGTTACGCGATTCAAACGCAAATCGTAAACAATTCAGTAGTTTTTGAAAATCGATTTATCGTAAGTGCACGTTCGTGAAACGCGCGTTGTCGGCGATGATAGAAATCACAATGGGCAAGGGCCTATTTGCCTAGAGAAGCCTATGAACAAATGGGTTTGAGTTTAATTATTAGTTGTCTTATTTTAAAGCAATATTTTTTGTAATATCCTCTAAAAGCGTTAAAACCTTATTAGACGTCCAACATCACAGTCATGAGTCATGAGTAAACCAAACCCCATACAGAACACCAAGTTACGGCGAGTCTCGGATGCATGACGTTCATACTCTATGGCACTCCTTTGTCATGGACTAGCCATTTTATTAATGCCATCAAGCCGTTTCTGCTTCGCTGTGACTTATCTGACGTAAGGATATAAAGGCGAGGTGCGAGTTCACGCGGGAATAAGAAGAAAGAAAAAATTTACGTGGGAACGAATAAAAAAAAATTTTACTATTCCATTAATATATTAAATGCGTATGTTTTCATAGAGGCCATAATTACTCAACACTAAACATTATTTCACTAATATTGTCTATTTATTTAAAAAGCTTAGCCTCTGAACGCCTCTGAACCTAGCACATTGGGTACTCTTTCTAGCGGTTGAAAGCTTGAGAAGTATTTTAGTATCAAAAAATAAGTTTATTGAGTATAAATATAAATAACTGTATATTGTTATATAGGTAATAGTTTGTCGGTAACCATGTCAGGATTCCCGCGATACAGGCTAGCCCTAGTGCGGAGTCCACCGGAAATCATGTGTCACTGAAAATTTTAGCAAATAAAGATTTTTGTATTTTGTAGTTAAAAGGTAGTTTTACTAAAGTACTCAGTTGAACTCAAATTAAATGCGGTAATAATTACCTTAATTGGACTCAATAAGTACAATGATTATAATAATATTATGCCTGTACATAATTAGCCGCGTGATTATTGCGCAGTTGACCCTATTTGGAACTTTGTCGAAGGTCATCAATGAACACGATTCAGTAATAATATTGACTCAGTTCATAATTTAATTAAAAAATGTAAATACGAGTATATTGGAAGTAAACGGCGTTTCTTTACGGGTTCAAGTTATAAAAAGGTATTCATAGTTGTCACAGGAATGACGTGCGCATTGTACGATACATACATACATTCACGCCTTTTTCCCGAAGGGGTAGGGCAGAGGTGTAACCAGGACTCAGTCCCATAGTAGATACACCCACATTTCGCCAGTATGTTATTGGTCCCATGTAATAGGGGGCGAGCCTATTGCCATCTACCGGGCACAGTTCCAGACTCCAGGCAGTTATTGAGATAATTCCTAATGGAAAAATTCAATATTTAACACTTTGCCTGACCTGGGGATCGAACCCGGGACCTCTTGATTGGCAGTCGAGCATGCGCCCTCTGCGCCACCGAGGCAGTCTAGGCACGATAGCCTAGCTTTATGACATCATAACCATAAAATTATATTATCGCCAGTCCATTTACATGCAAATGAAATATTACATTTCATGTGGGTATCCATTATGGCTAATTTATGGCACAGGCTATTTTTAATTACACTTATCTACCCATAAATTTTCATCGAAGGCTTCAAATGCGATCATTACATTGATTTAATGGCCGGATATTAAACGCACACTTGAAGTAAGTTAAGGCTGGGAGCAGTGATTCTACGTTTTTAAATAATAGCGCACAAAATATTGTAGTCTTACAATTAAACAACAATGTATTTATATTCTAGTTAATGTAACGGCTTTCATACATTAACTGTTTTCTGGTTCTATAATGCGTAAAATATTTACACAACGAGATTTAATAATTGAAACATCGATCAAAATTGAACCAGTAACCGGTAGTTAAACAATAATAACTAAATGAATTCTTTAAACTCTAACAGAAAGACTGTACCCATTTACACTGCTCAAGTCAATTCAAGCGGGGTATGTGGACAGCCCACATTATTGTCTAGATTTTTAAGTCGTCGAGATTTCTACAATGCCTTAAAGTAGTACGAAAAACTTAAAACGTAATTATGGTACAAAAGTGTTTACACACATGAAAATTGAAGTTCTTTTTCGGTTTTCATAGTGGAGTGTGAAGGAATACACATTTTATCCGAGCTCAATTCGTGGAACGAGTCGAACGAAACAAATTTTAGAATAATTATAAATATATGAATTCCTTTGAAACTTTGCACATCACCAATCTGGACGATTCGATGCGGGCAGGTGTGCGAGGTTAAGAAGAAGAGTTAAGAATTTTATTATTCTTTTTATTTTTGGTTCGACGTGTTCGGCGCGGTTATCTGTGTAATATTCACTTTAAGGGAGAATATTTCAAATCACTTCCGCTATCAGCGTCGCCAACAGCGTGCCCCTACCCTACCCTGTCTTGTCACACAAACCGTGGGTGTACTATATTTCGCTTTCTTTACGCATTCTCAATGGATTTTGATTCCACAATAATACGAGTAGACTAACGTCATGCACCATTCATACCAAGACTTACTTTATTGCAAATGTTTGAATAGTTTGAAATGACGCGAATACTCTGCAAAACTCGATGTTGCTATAAAGTTGAGTTTTTCTACAATAACTTCGACTTCTTCGTCTAGTAGTCTTCGACTTCGGCCATAAACAATCGGTCTAATAGGCCGTTACCCTATCTTATGCTAATTATAATATATTCTAGGCTATTTTATACAAAGTATAGAATATATGCTTCAATCTGAACTCTTGAACTATAGGTATAGTCTTGTAATGATTTCCAAGATGGTCACGGAGAAGCATAAGGTCATAACTGCAGGTTAGTCCATTTGTACTAGATCCCATTTTCAAAACGCAGCATATTTGCAGCTCGTCCCATTTGCAATAAGTCCCATTTGCAAGTCAGTTGATGTGACTTCAAAGAGGGAATTTAACCGATTTCATAAAGTGTAGCTACATTACTCAAACACCTTTTAAAACCAAGAGTCAAGAAGCTTTTAAATTTAAAGAGATTCATCTCAAAACTGCAAAATTTAAGTAGTGCATCAGTAAAAATATAACTTTACAATAAATGCAGAAAATCTGTCATTTCTAACTAAAACCAGTAAACATTTCCCTATCAGAAGTGGAACTTACAATCCTTATAGACTTTGCAAATTGAAATATACTGTCCAACGTCAGTGGCTTCACTTAACCGCTTGTTTATAGCAGAAAAACTGTCGCGGCGGTGCGCGGGCGCAACCGTGGGCGTTCCCGCATAAATATACACCGTCTCTTTCTCACATTTGTGTTTGTATGTTGGAGTGAATGAGGGAGAAAAGCAATAATGTAAATGATGAGAGTTTATTTATTGTAGTCGTGGAGCATTAGTGGTCGCGGAGCATAGAATGGATTGTTGATGATGTCGTTAAGGGTCCAGAAGGCTACCGTGCTGGTTGTTGAGGGTTATATGTTATTATTTTAGTTCATGAAACTTAAATGTATCTTTTGTTTATTAAACACGAAACCTATAATGAAACATAAATTTTATATTTGAACATGACATAGATACGCTAAGTAATTCTCCGGGACTGTGGCTATAAGAAACAAGCCCCAATAATAATTATGAGCCTGAGAGTAGCAGACGGCGTGTATGTCTAAGAAAGCTATGATTTTTTATTATTATAATATTAAAAAGTTTATTTTCTCGAACTAATACAATAATAGGACTAGCAATTGGCAATTGGAATTATGACAAGGGCGAAAAGGACAACAGGTGCATTCCCTCAGGTGCGAAAGAGAAAAAAAAACAAGAATGAAACCTATATGCCAATCAGACTCATCAACATCTGCTATTTGTTGTCTCAGCCATCTGAGCCTGATGCAGCATCAGGTCAAGGTTACCAAGTCGTTGCAATATCATAGATGTGACCAAATTCCGAATCGAACGAACGGAGATAAACAGACACGTCATTTTTTTTTTTGTTGTGAGTGCCTCGGTGGCTCAGATGGCGTAAGCTCGATTGCCGATTATGAGGGTTCGATCCCCAGGTTTTTTTTTATGATAGTGAGTGCCAAGACGAGCTTATCAGGTGCCTGATGGTAGGCATCATGATTGCCCATATCAGACACAGTGCCACCCAGTGTTTTAAAGTTCAAAATTCTGCGCGGCACTGCACTGCGCCTGTCACCCTGAGATATGAGTAGTTGAATCTCATCATGCCCAGTAATTTCGCTGGTAACATTGCCCTTCATATCGGAACACAGTTATGTTTGCACATTACTGCTTGTCGGATGAATAACTGGCAAAGGTGTGGTACTTCCCCAGGCGGCCCCCTGCAAGAGAGGCCTACCACTACAAAAAAAAAAGTTCAGGCAAAGTGTTAAATATTGGATGTTCCATTTAAAATTACGTATCTCATTAACTGCCTAGAGTCTGGAACTGTGCCCGGTAGACGGGAATAGGCTCGCCCCCTATTACATGGGACCAATAACATACGGCGAAATATGGGTGTACTTACTATGGGATTCTGAGTCTTGGGTACACACATTTGCCTACCCCTTCGGGAAAAAGGCTTTATTGTATAATATGTTATATGAGTCAAATTTTTAACGCACCTTCCGTTATTCAGTCGGGGGTCAAAACAGATTCAATGCCCTTTTCTAAGGTGATTAATGTATTGAGAACTTTGTCTTGATAATGCCTAGGTCACACAAGTAAGGAAATAGACACAATGAGTTACAGATTGCATTCACTCTCATAACTCTATTCAAATAATGTTAGTATAAACATTATATATCTAGACTTCTGACTTGCTGAGTTAGGAGACCTATTCTTTGCGCTGAGTTGTAGACTTTGCCTTCTGAAGTTTGAATACTCTTAAGTTAAGGCGCGGTGCTAAGCAAATTCGCCCTCTTGCTCAACCATATTTTTGAAGATATAAAAATTATTATATGTAATTACGTAAAATAAAGATAACTAGAATCTAGAAAAGAACAAAACAAAGATTTAGTCAAAAATACAATTTAATCCAAACGAGTTTTCTTGTATAAAAACATGCAAAGAAAAAAACGTAGAAAATTAAAAAGGCCTGAAAACTTGTTTGGATTAAATAGGATTTTTTACTGAATCTTTGTATTGTTATTTTCTATATCCTAGTTGTCTTAATTTTACGTAATTATATGTAGTATTTTTTAAATCTTCAAAAATGTTCAAAAAAGAGGGCGAATTTGCTTAGCACCCCGCCTTAAGGCAGATAAAGTATTATTATATACAGTTAATAACAAGTAGATGTTTTGAATTTTCCTGTCATGAATCACACTTTTATAAAATCTCGCAGCTTCACATTTGGCTTTAGCCATCCAAATCATCTCAGCCGTAAAAAGTCCACCGCTGGACATAGACATCCCACATAGGTCCATAAAACTCCCTCATAACCCTTAGCCGGCTTGAATAAATAAAAATAAAATGGAGACGTTGCTAAGGCTTCGTCATAATACGATAACGCGATCATCGCGCGGGTAAGCGACGCGATCTTCGCGCGAGTTAGCGACGCAATCATCGCGTGGTCGCGCCAAAATGTTAGACGGTCGCGCAAATGTCAATTAGGACACCCTGTTCGACGTCACTACGTTTTATCGCAGATTCGTACTAGCAAAGTTCGTACCAACCTGCGATGATCGCGTTGTATTATGACGAACTAAACCTATTATTGCTTATCCCACGCGATCAATCAAGAACACAATATTAACAAATAGTAAAGGACAACAAATTCACTAAATATGGTAAGTAATTAACTAAATTAAAATATCAAAATTATTCATGGAAATGTCCAAATATAATATGATTGATCTAGAAGACATTTTAATAAATTAAACAAAGGTCAATTAGGTTGTTGCGTTACCCAATTAGAATAGTGGATCAATTAACTTTGGAGTAAATTATATTCTTATCGGTGTTAAATATTATTTAAATTAAATATGTGAGTCGTTTGGAGACGATTATGTTGGATTTATGTTCGGATGAAGTCCAAATTATGTTTATTTTGTAAATGTTGATATGTATGGGAACTGTGTGATGTAAGGAAGGAAATAATTGCGTAGGATTGAGAATAATAATGTGAACCGGGCATTACTCAATACGCTAATGCTTTTTTGTTAATACGTAGTAAAATAAATAACTGTTTTTTATTGCAGAGGACGCTGCTGCCTTAGCCTGCTCTTACGGCAACCACGGGTGGAGCATTATTCTAAACTCCACTCTACTCCAAAAATACTATATGATATAATAATAAATATACTTTTTTTAATAATAAGTAAAACCTGATACATAATATTTGTACTGATTATAAAAAAAAAATGTAATTAATTATCAAGTCGAATAATATGTTTAGATATGACTAATAATATTGTGATGTTATTCCACTTTTTATGTGGAATTATCCATGCTAATTTTATTAGGTACAATATTTTAATAATCAGTAATCATTCTTAATATTATAAAAAGCACTTGTTAAATTTCATAACATTATGCAGTGCTGCAGTGGATGACCGATCTCTACTTGCAAAGTAATAAACAAAACAAATTATCTTAAAAGGAAAATGGTTATTTTTATTAACTCCCTAGAACGCATTAAATACACCTCAAAATTAATCCTTGTGAGATAATAGCAACTTTTACCTGCGCGTACGCAAACCAAACTACAGCGATAAATAACGCTTCAAATTATAGCGAAATTGTTGATAATCATCTGCTACGGCCGATTTCATTACGCCCGGTGTACTAACTACCAACTAATCTGTACCTACAATGCAGTATTATTGTACAGACTGTACGTAAATCTGTGGTTATCGTGTACTAACATGAGAGTAATCTGTGAGTTTGATTAGTGGGATGGTTATAAGTACGCTCTCGGTGTGTCGATGGGTTTGCAGCTGTTTAGAAAATTGCCCGCGGTAAGGTGAAATTACTGCAATATCTTGAAGGATTCATAAATTATTTTGGATGCATTTTCTAAGGACTAAGTTTAAATTGAAAAATTTATTACAATCTTACGGTTTACCCTTGAATAGGTGACTACTTGTGGCTTCTCATTTTCAACCACTTTTTCTATTTATATGTTTTCTAATTTTCAACTAAATAGGAAAATTAAAAGTACTGCCTCGGCGGCGCATTAGTTGCAAGAGCTACTGCCAATCATGAGGTCTCGGTTTGGATTCCAAAGTCAGGCTAAAACTGTTATTGGATTTGTTTTATTAGAAATTAAATTAACGACAGCCTGGAGTCTAAAACCGTGTCCGGTAGATGGCAATAGGTTCGCCCCCTATTATATAAGAATTAAGAATATAACTAGCGAAGTGTCGGGTGTACTTACTATGGGACTGAGTCCTGAGTACTGGGTACACCTTACTCTTTCGGGAAAAAGGCGTAATGTTGTGTTTATGTTTACATTTAAACAAGGAGTAATGACAAGCAGTAATGTGCAAACATTACTGTGTTCCGGTCTGAGGCAATGTTACCAGCGAAATTACTGGGCATGATGAGTTTTAACAACTATCTCAGGTTGACAGGTGCAGTGCAGTGCCGCGCAGAATTTAGAATTTTAAAACACTGGGTGGCACTGTGTCTGATATGGGCAATCATGATGCTTACCATCGGGCACCTGATTTGCTCGTCTTGTTACTCACTATCATAAAAAAAGGGATTGCTTGTTTCACGGACTTCAAATTGTGGGTACCCAATTTAAAGCTGTATTAAAAAAAATAGTTCTATGAAAAGGCTCAATTTCACAGACTTTCTATGCAAGTGACTGTGGTTCTCAGAGATACTAATCATCTTAAAATCTTAACCTAGTTTACATCATACTTCAAGAACTTAACTCAATCTTACAAGGCTAATGATCAACAAGTCGCCATCCACAGGTGGCTAAGACGTCGACCGACCATAAAACAAAAAGATACAGAAAGAACTCTATCTTAGCTTTTTTATTGGGTTGCAACTTGGGATAGACAGTTAAATCATAAATTAACACCTACAGAGCTTGATTTGCAAAATATTTATAAGGTCTGTTTGAATAACTTCATTTGACTATGATTTTCTGCCTTTTATAGTTCAAAATAGGGTGACGCCACAACAACAAATCAAGAAACCTAAAGTTAAGTTAGCATAAAGTTTGTAAAGGTGCAGATTTTTGCGTTGCGACTTCGCTACGCAAAAATCTGCACCTTTATTCAGTGTAGTGGGCTCGTCCATAGAGTTCGCTAGAGTTGACTTCATACCGTGTTTACTTGAGAAATACAAAAGTGTCCTACTCTGCAGCAGAGCCAGAGTTAGTAACTTTTGTTAGAAATTAACTCTCAGGACTGTGCAGTAGAGGCTGGAAGTGTCCAGCTGCTTTCCGTGATATTCACTGTAAAGTATCTCATCTATGTGTACGCACATTTTTCACTGAAACCAGTCTTCTGTGTCTATTTATTTTGTGCACGTCAAAGGGCAAGGGGTCTTATTAGCCTCCGTTGCGGTAATCACATAAGACAGCTTCTGAGATTGATTGGAACTGAGAGCAGCTTCCGGAGTTGAAAGGGTAATTTCACAGGATTCCGCAGAAAAATTAAAATTGTGAAACACTTTATGAATATTTAAAGTTGCCATCCGGTGTTAGATTTCATGATTCAGATTCAGATTAATTTATTTACCATAACTTTAGCAATTGTTGTTACAATGGCATGTTATTTGATACAGTCAAAAAATTTCAATAATAATTATTATAACAAATAATACTTATTGCTTACAAATTTTCAAATAAATTGCAAAAGAAATAAAAAATAATATGTATTGAGAACCATGAGATATAAATTGAAATTATTTATAGCATAATATTATGTGAATGTAACTTGCAAATTATTTAAAACATGTAGCGACTGCTAGTGTCATCACTAGTTTTTATGTCATCATCATCAGCCGACAGACCAGTACGTATCGTCAGCGGATCGCCTCGGCCGATCGCGGTGAAGCTATCCGCGCGCAGACGAAGTGTAGGATCACTCGAGTGACAGCTTGGTGCTCGCTTGCTCGCTACACGCAGATCCCGAGTGGCTTGTGTACTGCCCGCGAGTGGTCCACGCAAAGACGATGTTTCACCCAACCTCATTTTTAGGCGTTCATTATTTGAAAATACGAAGTCCACTCGTTGGTCAGAGTTTTACTGGTTGATCGCGTGAGGATCACTGGACAACGCGGTGTCCAGCCAGTAGATAGTAAGTATCAAATACATTTTGACGTGACAACGTCTTATAATTCGATAGAGCCGGCTGCACGCACGAAAAAACATGACTCATGCGGCGTTACCTCGCTCTGAGGCGTTCCATGTAAGGCTTGAAGTGCAAGCGAGAGCGCGGAACGAGCGACAAAGAAGCACAATCGGCCTTTGCGTTCGGCAGCGTTCGACATCCGTCTCTCTCCTACTTGAGTGAGCGATGCGTCTGCGTGGACAGCTGCTATACTATAGTACATTTACATGTTTTGATCGAGTATCAAGTGCAGTGAAAAGTGAAACAAATGAAATTAAAATTTTCTTTTGAAAAATGCTACCATTCCATCAGTATTTTCTTAAGACGTTGTCACGTTCAACTATCGTCAGTAAACCGACTTTACAGACAACCAATTTTTTTAGAGAAATCAATCGAAAAGCATAACATCACGCCTTTATCCCGAAGGGGTAGACAGGGGTGTTCCCGCAGGACCCAGTCCCATTAACCCACATTTTGCCCGTCTTTAAGTCCCATATGAATAGGGCGAGCCTACTGCCATCTACTGACTTATCAAAGTTCCAGACTACGAAAATTTCTAATGGAAAAATCCAATAAAGCTCCATAATCATAGAGCTACAAATTTCTAGAAGTGACATTGAGCAACCAACAACAAAGTAGACGGAGCATACGAGTACAGTACCTATAACTACAGAGTGCGCAATCAGACAAAACAAGAGAATAAACCCATCACACGCCAACCTCTCGACATTTGGCTCGCGAACTATCACGACCGTGTAACTCACTGCTAATGACTAATGACCACTTTACAAACAGTACTACAAGTTTTCATTAGATTTCCAAGTCAATCTCATGATTCGTTTGAGGACTTGAAACGATAGGTTTTATGAGTTGAAAAGGTATATATTTTTACTAATATTTAATTCTACGAGTAACCTATACACAAAACACTATGATAGGTGTAGTAGTTACTGTTTTACAGTTTTAATAATGTAAGGTGCAAGGAAGTCTACTCGTACAAACCCGCGGTCTAACATAATGACGTCGAATTGGTGTTCTAATTGCCGTTCGCGCGACCTATTAGGACTTATACCTATTTGACATCAGTGTTTTTGATTGCGGCCACCATTTTGAACTTTCATTGATCGCGTAGTTAAATTCTATTAGAACCAGGCCTCATACATACATACATTCATCTATTGGAAATTCTAAGAGTATAAACCTTTAATATTAGTTTGAAGAGAAATGGGTTATTTTTAGGTATACTTTCCATCGAAACCTGATAACTGTTCGAATCCATATTCCAGTAATTTTACTGTTTACAAAAAAATTATAATCAATTTTAAAATCTATAAAGTACTCGTACAATATTAGAACATGAGTTACTGTTCCCGTGCACAGTATGCGCGTGCGCATGACATTTGGCTATTCGGCAGGTTGATGTATGCGCGGGCGCGGCATTCACCTGCCGTATCTACTGTGATTTAGGATTGCAGTTTGTTTGTATGATGGATTGTGGCGTTCTGTGCTGAGATGACGTGTCTAAATGTTACTGTGACATTATGGCTGGTTTGTTCTCTTTCATGATGAAATTATTATCTTATGCATTTAGATTATGTGTGTAAGTATGTACTTTTTTTATGATAGTGAGTAACAAGACGAGCAAATCAGGTGCCTGATGGTAAGCATCATGATTGCCCATATCAGACACAGTGTTTTAAAATTCAAAATTCTGTGCGGCACTGCACCGCGCCTGCCACCCTGAGATATAAGTTGTTGAAAATCGTCATACTTTGCACATTACTGCTTGGCGGATGAATAACTAGCAAAGGTGTGGTACTTCCCCAGGCCTACCATTACAAAACTTATATTATACTTATATGATAATTAGTACATTATTTCATTACTACATTTGCACAGTGTTCTAAATATCCTTATTATTTTTTTAGTTATGTTTTTATTATGATATGATATCATTTCCCGTCCAAAAGCTGGTTGCCTGGAAGACATCGCTGCAAAAGACGCCTACCACTATATCCTGTTAAAAACGTAAGTTTTTTTACATTTTACATAAATTTGAGATTTATAATATTAGTAGGATATTACAATAAAATTATTTATGTATACATATTAATTATACACGTATGTACATAAATCTTTTTTTTTACTTTTCTGTACAAATCTCTGAATGCTAAACCTCGAAAATGTATCAATGTAAATTAAAATTATCTAGGAATAGGCGTGTCTAATTACTAAATCAGCAGTCATAATAAGTAGGTACATCAACAGATAGTATTTGTTACAACCCTAGCGGAGGGGTAAATTCAACTTGTCAAGGTTGCTCAATAATTTGTCAACATTATTAACGCCGGTGCTAAACCGTAATAGGGGTGTTAAACTGCGCATTTCGTGAGGTAAACACTATTGAAGGCACCCGACATCTCCCGCTTGTGGTATTGATAGAATTTATCAGCCAACGAGTAATGTGGCCGGTGCGCGGCATGAGCGGGAGCGATTTAAGCTATTTCATGTATAAAAAAATATTCACTGGATACGCTCCACTAACAACTATGCAGAAAGAGATATATACCTTGTATAATAGAGAGTCTCTGCTCAGTCTCATAATATACAAAAAAATATACCCCAGTTGTAAATTGCGTGGATTTTATAAAATTAATATTATATAATATTAATAAATTATTATTGATTTCCATAAAATACATTCAGATAGAGTTGGCACAGGTCAGTACTGAAGTTTGATTTATCATGTGCCAAAATATAAAATAAATATATAATAATACATATTATGTCAGTATGCAAATTCTTTATTCATTCATTAAAATTGATTACTTAAGTATATTTTGAATGGCTATAACTCATGACTTTATTTGCCAATTTTTCTTTTATATTAAGGTACATAAAAGCAAAAACGTACGTTTTTTAAATTTAAAAATGATGTGCCAAAAATAGACATAGTACGCAACATTTATTCAAATTTTATAAGAATAATAATCATCATCATCATCATCAGCCGAAAGACGTCCACTGCCAAACATAGGCCTTCACCATAGAACACCACTCTGAAAGTCCGCATCCACCACGTCAGGATCGCAGGATCCTGACCAGGTCGTCAGTCCACCGCGTGAGAGCGAGGCCTACGCTTCGTTTTCCGTTCCATAGTCTCCAGTCGAGAACCTGCCCTTTGCCGGTAAGTCGGTAGCTCCCGTTTCCTCGATTTTATCTCCCAAAGAAACCCCAAGCATAGCTCGCTCCATAGCTCGTTGAGCGACTCTGAGCTTGTTTATGAGGCCAACAGTAAGGGACCACGTCTCACGCAGTTTCGCGAATGCTGCCCATCTCAGTTGAATTCGTCGTGCGACCTCATTATTGAAGTTGGACCTGCCTAACTGGACTGTATGTACCAGGTTATACCAGGGTATGTATTATATACTCGTCCACAAATTCGAGAGTATCGCCTCCCACAATGACCGGTACGGGTGCAACATGGACATTAGAGTTTCGGAGAGATAACGGTCCTGGAGATGAACGGACATAATGGCTTTCCTATATATATTCCCCAGCACTTACTTACCTATAGTCTATTTGGCATCGCTGTAGCAGTAACGTCCAGGTTTCAACTGAATCGAAGGTTTTATCATAGTCTACAAACGCTAGACAAGGCGGAAAATTACACTCTTCAGTCTTCTGTATGATATGGCGTAGCGTATATATGTGGTCATGGTGCTGAAGTCTTTTAGGAACCCGGCTTGTTCGGTAGTTCGGATAAAAATAATAACTAAATCTATTAAATAAGTTTAACTTGAATTTATAATTAAAATTCACCTAAATTGACATTTACGTGAATTAGGGTGACCCCTAAAGTCAATCAACTCATTATCAGTTTAAAATTTTAAATAAATCGTTTCAAATATAAAAATAATGAACTGGACAGTTAAAAAACTGATCTAAAGCATTTAAAGTGTTCAAAAATAATACAAAAATATAATATGGGACTTGAGGAAAAATAAATTATATATTAGCATAATGTTTATTGGTGATGTTTAGTTGCCATTAATTTGGTGGTAATATATCACTTGTAATCATTTAAGAGACGTATTCTTTATTTCAATGTCATTTTTTGTTATTTTAGATTGGTAACCTTGATTTCAATTGATTTAGTTGCTGACGTAAATGTTATAATCAAAATGTTTAAAATTCTAACATTATTTTTCACGGAAAAAACCGTTGAGGGTTTGAACAATTATTTTTCTTATTCTAATAACTCTCATAAATTTTATTTATGAACCAATTATTTTTTATTATTTAAAACCTACATTATATTTTATGTATTCATGTAACGCTGTTATCTGATTTTTATACCAAATAAATAAATATTTTATACCATTTATTGTCGTTTCTAATCACCCGTTTATCGCTTATGCCTTGCCCATTCTGCCCAAAGTTGAGCTAGGGTCGTCGCGTCAAGGCGCGTTACGCGGCTCACCTGCCGCAAGGAGGGCGAGGTGTTGAACCAACCCTGTTACACTGCAGTCAGGCAGCCAACCCTAGCGGGAGTTCAGAATTGTCTTACTGCAACTTGCCTAATCCTTGACGCGACGTCGATGCTCTAAATAATCTGAGACAAACAAGTTTAAAATCTTGCGATAATATTTTCTTTGCAGATTTTTTAAATCCCAAATTGTGATTTCACACGTTTGCTAACCTACAAAATTATTCTACTGTCTTACTGCAACTTGCCTAATCCTTGACGCGACGTCGATGCTCTAAATAATCTGAGACAAACAAGTTTAAAATCTTGCGATAATATTTTCTTTGCAGATTTTTTAAATCCCAAATTGTGATTTCACACGTTTGCTAACCTACAAAATTATTCTACTGAAAAATGGCAATGAAGTAAATTTGATGTTTATTTTTAAAATATTTGAAAATACATACCTAATACATCTTAAATCTTAACCATGTAAAATCAAAAAGTTTCACAAGTTCGGGATGATTCTAAATCAATCCCATAAAAACCCAGCAGACAGTTCAAATAAATTATAACTAATCCACACTATTTTAGAAGTGCCGTGGGCGGGCCATCAATCCGCGAAACGGCAGGTCGACTGGACATTAACATCCATCTCGATTCTAGAATCGATTCTACTGACACCACTATTTAAATGGATTATCGATTTAAGCATTTATTTTGGTGCGAATGTAAACGTTGCATGACAATATCGAATATAATCGACATATAGAGCGCGCAGACTGGAAAATTTAAATTATTGTTTTGTAAATTTCGATACAACAAAATACATTAATCTATAATTCAATATAAATTCTATTTCAGTCGATGTTGTCTCAAAATTGTCATAATATTGAAGTATATAAAATTTCCCTTTCCAAATACGATCGGTTCGGCGTATCGTATCGCCTCACGCATATAAAAGGAGCTATCACCCACTCAAACTTTCAACAGCTTTCGATCTCTCGCGAATAGATAACGAATAACGATAAACCCCCGTTCGATATTTATGCGATTGTCTGCGTGGAGGTATAATACCATCTCCGAAACGGTAACTCACGTCGCCAATAACAATTTATATCGATACCAAACGGTTATTGAATAGGCCATCGATAACGATTCTCCAAATCGAAAATCGAGCTGAATAAACTTACAACATTAACGTTGCGCTTGCGTTTCGCAACACTATCTTCCGCGCTCGCTTCCCAATAATGGACGTATTTTAAAAATATCCACTTTCATTTATTAATTTTGTTTTAATAGCCAATGGATGTGGCGTATCGTCGAAATTTAAATAAATTATTGTTTAAATCGGCAGCGGTAATAAACATGTCGACCGAAGCGTGTCAACTTCGCTTTTCGATTGTAAATCGTTAATCCAAGTGATTATTGAGGAATGAATCAACTCGGTCAGTTAGTGCTTTCGACAGTTATTTTTACATTATAATCATGCGACCGGTTCTAAGGCCTGTGGCTATCGCTACTATTCTACGCTAAAATTTAATTAATATAAAATATGCGTACATTATGGTAATGTCCATGGAATATAGATAAGAAGAATGGATGTATCGAATATCAATCTTCAATCCCAACTAAGATATCCAGATTCATAACTTACATTGCTTTATTTATTTATAATATGTTTTTCCTTAACTATGACAGCTAAGAGCACTTAACATTTTTGAACTTTTGACATAAGAAACATTTATATAAATGAATAATCTGATATATTTTTAAAATTAAATTCTAATTTAATATGTAATTTTGAATATCTTATTTATTGTTAATATATGAATCTCATGTTATTAGCCCATTTTTAAATAGAAATAATTGTGATTCGAATTCATAATTAAATGGGAAGTAATAAATTGGGATTAACAAATCAAAAACATCTGACGCCGAATATAGGAAACGTAATATATACTATATATTATGATAATAATACACAAAATATTACCTTCCACATGGAAGGGTCACATAATTAATTCACAAAATTACATGAAGTTTTATTAATAAATTCAATATATCTTCAGATATTTAAATAATAGATTGTCTGAATCCAATTAAAATAAAACTAAACATTTCTGTTACTGATTTGAATTTCATAAACAAACCAATGGAATTCGTAGATACCAAAGGTTTTACAAAACTACAGTTATTATGTACGAATAATTAATTAATATTCTATTTGCGAAACCAAAATCATAAAAGCCCCTTTTTAAATAACACAAAACCATTTTTAAAATTCATGTCATAATTTTTATAGTTAAATACAATATGTTTGTATCTATTAGCATTATTATGTATACAAACGAACCTAGTTATATATCATTATAGTCATAATTACTTACCTTAGATAAGAAAGGTAAGTTAGGTTAGATTAGGTAAGTATATCTATTACCTACATAAAATTATTTTATGTTTTCGTATACAAATGACTGATCACATTGATTTACGAAAGGCATATCATATAAATTACTAATTTCATATTGTAATTCTGATACATATTAACATAAAAATGTCGAGAAATCAATCGGATTATTGCTAATGCAAATATAAGATACTGTGAATTTGTATACTTACTTTGCTACCGTTATGATAATAAGGATTAGCTATTACATTTATCGATTTATTTTATTACTGACAGATACAGAAACATAATAAATAATACTGTAGTAGCTTTTCAGAAATTATATTCTGCGTAACAGGTGTTATTTTTAAACATATATATAATATATAATATTTAATTATTATAATATTTTGTAGTGGTAGGCCTCTTTTGCAGGAGGCCGCCTGGGGAAGTACCACACCTTTGCCAGTTATTCATCCGCCAAGCAGTAATGTCCAAACATTACTGTGTTCCGGTATGAAGGGCAATGTTACCAGCGAAATTACTGGGCATGATGAGATTCAACAACTCATATCTCAGGGTGATAGGCGCAGTGCAGTGCCGCGCAGAATTTTGAATTTTAAAATACTGGATGGCACTGTGTCTGATATGGGCAATCATGATGCTTACCATCAGGCATCTGATGAGCTCGTCTTGTCACTCACTATCATAAAAAAAAAAAAAAAAAATGCTTATTGTAATAACGCATTAGATTTACACTAAGTACATAAATTCAATGCGCCAACAGTTTATTTATGACTGATTGACGACACTCATATTAACGCTCGGTCCTACAACTTGGACCGAGACAGCTGAATTTTTGCACATGATTATGACGTAGACATGGATTTAAGATTAATTTAACTGAAGGTAGGATTAAGAAAGGAAATGACCGAAATTAGCACAGGAACGAAGTCGTAAGATAACTCTTGTTTTTATTATTTAAAGAATTGAATAAATGCATAAACTCATCCAAGTTTAGTTAATGTTTACACTAATTAGTTGGCGTTTAAATTGAAATATGAGATAGATCTTCAAATTAATGTCCGAAAGTTAATTTTTTATAGTATTCGTTCGATCAAAGATTTCTAATTAATAAAAGCTACTTTGCCTCGACTATCATCATAAGACTGGAATCAAATAATCGAATAATTAATTTATTGTTTTGGAATATATGTGGTTGCTTTAAATCAGTGTTTTTATGTGTGTTATTTAGTATGTGGTGGGTCTAGCGCAGGGATATCGATTGGCTGGTGATATACTTTATTGTGTTATTATTATTATATTAATATATTCAAAACGAATCATTTTTTCTTAGCCCGAGGCCCAAAATCTTCCAATTACGCCCGAGAAAAACTTCCAGTCAATCAAGTCAGCGTTTGACTTTAAACATAATTAATTAGTTCATTTATTTGTTATTTTTATTAGTGCTATAAATTAAAGGTTTTATGTGAAATTTTATTAGTAATAAATTGATACGCGATACAGACTTGTTCACGCTCATCTTGAATTTTACAGCGAGTAAGAATTGGATATTGATAGTTAAATAGTTTTATATATACTATAAAAGATCAATAACCGACCTGAGACCACATACACAAGTTTTGATTTGAAAGTAAAGTAAACGTTTTAAATGAGATTACAATGTTGATATATTGATGTTTTATTGAATGTGTTTATAGTTATAGTTACATAGATTAACTCTTTGTTATCGCACTACAATCATGAAACCTTAAAATAAAAAAAAAACAATTATAGGTATATTATCATTAAAAATTTTGCAAACCTGACCATATTATATTGTGTTAGATGTGATGTTAATATGAACATGTCTGTTTGATCTGTGTCTGGGTGTTATAAGCTTATATAAGTATGTATATCAGTCATCCGGTTACCATAGTACAGGCTTCTAGCCTAATTTGGGATCAGATGACCGTGTGTGGAAAAAAAAAAATATATATATATATAAATATATATATATATATATATATATATATATATATATATATATATATATATATATATATATATATATATATATATATATATATATATATATATATATATATATATATAATGTTATCGCAGTATGATTTACTAAAGATTTTGATATTAAGAATATAAATTAAATTTATTTAATTTAATTTAGTCAAATGTTAATATTTATACTGCCCATACTTAATTTCAATATTTCCTGAACTGGACAGGGTTCTGGGTACACCTCTGCCCACATCTTCGCGAATAAAACATAAAGCTATATTATATTATATAAAGTGTATTATGTAATTAAAAGTCTCCTAATTTATACACAGAGTAATTAAAATATTATAAGGATTCATTTGTTGTGACTATGTGACTTGCTGTACTAATTTATGCAAATAAGTAGGTACATATGCGTAACGGACTACTTACTAATTTAGACATCCCGCTCTATCTTAAGCCTTATTTATGCAACTAGCAACTAATAATAATAATAATATTCATATATATGACGGATTTATAATATCTACTTAGTTGCAAGCTTCCATCTGCCAAATAATATATGATCGTTATTTATATTATATTTTGAAAGGATTATAATAAGTATGTTGAAATTATTTCACTAACATTGTCTGTTTGCTTCTATTCTTAATTCCATTATTATATTATTTATTGGTGGTGAAGTAACTATTTTAATTAAAATAAAGACGTGCTAGGTTAATATGTACATATAGTAAGTATTTATAATTACTATTTACCATATTTTATAGCATTTGTTTGCGGTTCTAGAATGTTTGGAAATGGGAGTACTTAATATTTTTTTAACAAATTTCTTAATTTTAGGTATGAAAGATTCGGAATAAAAGTTATCATATTATTATTTATTTCTATGATCAATTAAATTAAGATTACGTATTATACTGTAGTGGTAGGCCTCTTATGCAGGGGGCCGCCTGGGGAAGTACCACACCTTTGCCAGTTATTCATCCGCCAAGCAGTAATGTAATACAACTAATATCTCAGGGTGACAGGCGCAGTGCAGAGCCGCGCAGAATTTTGAACTTTAAAACACTGAGTGGCACTATTTTTGATATGGGCAATCATGATGCCTATCTACTATGGGAGTGAGTCCTGGGTACACCTCTGCCTACTCCTTCGGGAAACAGGCGTGAATGTATGTTATGTTTTATGATGCTTATCATCAGGCACCTGATTTGTTCGTCTTGTTACTCACTATCATAAAAAAATCAGTAAATTAAGTATCATGTGCCTTTGCCCAATTATACGAGATCATGTTAAAATATACCTCTATTATTTATATTCTAGAAAGATATCTCCCAAAATTGTATGAAATGTTCACATAAATAATCGTAAAATTTTCCAGCATTTGCATGGCTCGTAACCACATCCAGACAAGTAGCAATAATCTCTGGTTTCATTCATAAAGTGCAGTCGGGAGTCAGCTATAGTGTTACGAGGCCACTTGCACTCGCGCCCACGCCGCGCCACTCCTGAGATACGCATCGTCTCTCATCGTCTCATATACTTCACATAAGTACTTTTATAGACATTAATCTGCTATATGATATTATATATAACATTATATCATCATTTTTTATACATATTCGTATAGATTTCTATGTAGAAATTCAATGTACGGCGTGTGGACAAGATGACTGATGTAAACTTTAATATACGTGCCCGTAACATGCAAACAAAATGAGTGTTTTTCACTCATTTTACAGTCGTAAAACAATGCAATTTTCCGCTCGAAGCGTATTCCCTTATCTCAACATCATCAGCAAATAATTATTAGCTTTAACTTCATCAAATAAAAGTCAGTAATAAATAACGACGCACCGAGCACCCGAGCCTAGCTCACACATACAAAAGAAGGCCAACAAAAAGCAGTTTGCATCGCAACCCTTAATGAATAGCCGCCAGATCGGCTTGTAAAACTTTACGACTGATAAAATCAGTTATAAAACTCCATAAAATCGTAAATTCTGTGGCCGTTTAAAGACAGGAGCTATTGGGAACTCTATAAATCAGTGATCGGCCGCGTTCGGGCCTATTCGGCAGCGATCGTAAAGATTAACGCGCTCGATGTTTGTAAACACTACTTTTATGCGGATTCGACAGATTTTTTTTTATTTTATGAGAAGCTGCTGTAGCGTTTCATACGTCTGCTTTGTAAAGATATATAATTGTTTTATAAAAGTTGTAGGGCCGCACCTATGACTTATATTTACTAACCTTAATAAATGCACAATATATGTATAAAATTAATGTATACATCTTTGTCTAACCCTTCAGGGAAAAGGCATGATGCTATGTTATGTTATGTAATGTCAAATTAATATTTGTTTCTATCAAAATAGTATACCTAACTATGTCAGTATATTTAAACCCAGCAGCTAACGACAACAAAATCTCTATAACTCTTTCAACAACTATCAAATGTCAGTAACCAAAAGGGCTATTCACCCCCATCAACCCAGACCAAAACCAACATCAACAAATCATCGTGGAACAATAACTTCCGACATTAGTCGTAAACTAAAGTCGCCAATAAAACTTAAACCCTGGCAACACAGCAGTCGGGAGTCGGGGGGAGTCGTAAAACTAAAAACGACAAACCGCGTTTGGGCTCCGACACTTTGCGGCTGAACAATTGTTTTCTCACGTATATTAAACTGGTGATAAAAAAACGGCGGTCAAGTCATTATGGAAGAGCGTTAAATACGTAAAGAATAAGGTGAAACCTTTTAATACAATTTTAAAACAGTTTTTGCATGATTCTAAGCGATTTTTCTTTAATTTGTCAGAATACGGCGTCATATTTAAGTAGTACGTAAACTTTTACTATAAGCACTTTGATATTGATTTTTTTTTAATTATCTTCTGAATATCGAAATTATGTATAAATATTGCATTTCCCAGTCATTCTTTTTATATTTTAGTGCAATCTCCTAAAATCTGAACTACATCACCTTAATAGAACGGCAGTATCTTCGAACAACGTTTAAGAAGCCGTTAAATTTTGTTTAATAGAACTTTGTTGATTTCTAAATCTAAATTATATCGATGGTCTATTAAAGATGGATCAAGGCAGTAAACTAAGTTTTATGATAGATTCATTCCCATTTAAGCAAGTTAATAAATATATTAGGAAATTTTTATATACAGAATGGCTCTATTTATGCCACAAATTGAAATTTATAGCGGATACGTAAATGTTTTATGATATTATAATACACATTGCGTTTATTTATGGACATTATAATCACTTAACACAAATATATAGTAAGTAATTAAATGAATAAGCTGTGAAAGCTATATTATTGATAAAATGTTTCCATAACTGAATGAGGAAGTCGTTTAACGGTAAAACCCAGGATGAAATTATAGCTTACTAAGCTATCTACATAACAAGTTTCTGCTCAATAGGTTCAGTAGATTTAGTGTCCAAAAAAAGAACAACACACAAAAAAATGAATTTTTTGTGCCATCTAGATGGCGCTGGAGTCGAGTTAGAGCTCGATAACGACGTTTTGTTTACCTGTTAAAAACGTAACTTTTTACATTGTACTGATATATGAGATTAATAATATTAGTAAGATAACAAAACTTCCAAAAAATTGATTCCATCACTTCCAAAGCTTTTATTAGGTACCTACTTATATACGATTTAATTCTCAGAAATTCCATAAATATGAAAGGTTGTCAACATAAACAGTCCACAATATTACAATTTTTTAATTATCATCATCATCATCATTTCAGCCGTTAGTAATCCACTACTGAACATAGGCCTCCCCCATAAAGGGGAGGTTTTGCCAATACTCGGAAGGCGGGTTGTCGAGCGCAGTTCGATGGTTTTTTGCAGAGGACGCTGCTGCCCGTCCTTTAGATCTGTTAACCCTTAGCCGGCTCCTACGGCAACCACGGGTAGAGAGGGTGGAACACTATTCTAAAGTTGGTAACTCTACGGAGGATTTTATAATTGTGCAATCCTAATAGTACAGTTTGGATGTACATATTATGTGTGTTTGTTACATCTTATTTATTTATTTAGCACTACCTAAGCTCTGCGGTTTCACCCGCGTAGTCTTCGTTCCCTTGGTAATATCGGGATTAAAAGTGAAAAAAACTCAATGTGTTATTCCAGGGTATAACAAACTATCTACACGCCGAATTTCAGCTCAATCGGTTCAGTAGTTTTAGTGTGAAAGAGTAACAAAGATCCATCTATTCATCGATACATCTTTACGTACAACAAAAATAATTTGGCTGTTTTCTATGTAGTTTACTAATAATGCATGTAGGTACCATGAGGCTCTTGGGACATCTCCAGCCAATTGAAAAACTTGTTCTGTAAAAAACTGGACACCGAGTAAAGACACCATCAAGTTTCCTGAACCAGCTTTTCACTTGATACCACAGAGCTGCATGCTCTTATCTTATGATCCGTAAGATATAAAATCGCAAATCACGATAAACGTACCACAGAATCACATCGAAAAATACCAGTTGACATTCTATTGTGTTAATATAACAGGCGAACTCTGTAGGTTTCTCTCAGAAGTAGGTAAGTAGAGACCCTTGAAGTAGCGTCACGTGAAGTAACAACAAAAGGGCCCAGAGAAAGCACGAAGCTTGTAAATCAAGCCCCCAAACGGCCATAAATTAATACGGCTAAACGACTAAACTATGCCGAACTTTTTAACATTTCACTGCTCCATACAGTGTCCGATTTCACAGTTGCAATGAATGGCTGAGAGGTGGTCAAATATATTACATTTTTAATTTTAGGAATCAAAAAATTGTCAAGCTCTTTCAATTTTGTGCATAAAAACAGTAGTACCTGCAGGGTTAGTTTTCAGTTTACACATCAATTTAATTATGATTATTCTATGGTAACTAATTCAGCTTCTTTGTTCCGTAGGCATTTCAGTTCTTTTTTATTAATCATAGTCTTCATTATGATAATCTTTGTCTCAGTTGCAAGTACTTAAATCTTGCAAGACTTTACGCTTACGTTAGTCTCTCTGATACACACAGCTATCGTATGTCAAACATTGCAGACATTGGGAAATACGTTTCTAAGAATGTTTTATAAAATAAAGAATTTTTGATATCGAGACACTAAACAGTCTTTGAAAACATACATTTCAAGAGAACATTGATTTGACAGCCTGGTTGGCACAGATGGTAGTAACTCTGCTTTCTGTGCCGCAGGCCCCGGTTTCGATCCCCGGTCAGGTCAAACATTTGTGTGCTAGAACTGGTCTGTTTGATCTGTTTCTGGGTGTTATAAGCTTATATAAGTATGATATACATCAGTCATCTGGTTACCATAGTACAGGCTTCTAGCCTAGTTTGGGGCCAGATGACCGTGTGTGGAAGTTGTCCTATATTAAAAAAAAATGGTCTACAAAACTGCCGTTTACATTTTTATTGAGTGTAAATCGCATTCTAAAACCAATGTCCGCATAAGTCTTAGGGTTGTTACCAACCCGCGAAGTTCGGGGCCCGACTGCACGCTTACACCCATTACGTCAAACAAAACGCGTATAATAGAGAAAATAAATATTATTTATCGTTTCACGGTGGCTTAGTTTCGTACAAAAAGACCTGTGAGTTATATCCTACTATTACATTTGCGTTTTGTAAAACGTTTTTTCTATAGTCATAACTGGGTATTTATGGAGAATTTTTAGTTGAATTTTGTGCCGTCACGTCACGGTGCAGAGTTCGATTGTTATACAAATTGCTTTTGCAGTTCGAATGATGTATTATCGACCTTATTGCGACCGGTTTTCTTACATGACAGGCTATTTTTGAATGAAAATAAAGGTTGCAATATAATAAAGATGTTTAGTTTTGATTAAATACCCGTAGAGTTTCGATTATGTAATGTGGATGAGATAGCAATTGTGTTAGTTTTTAAACTTGTATTTCTAGTTATTATGGTGCATTTGTCAAAGCTCATGCTAATTTAAGCAATTAATTTACACAATCTTGTTTGAAACATCATGGAAATATTACAAATTCTTGTTCTTCTTTTTTATTTAAATAAACTGTTTTTTTTTTAATATTTGGAAGTTAACAAATCAGTTTGTTTTAATTCAACTGCTGGTACTAAATTATTCAGTACAAATCAATAAAAATTCCAAGCGCAATAATTAGCAACGCTGTCTTCCACCTCTGCCGTTCCGGCACGGAAGAGGTGGAAGACCGCGTTGCTCGAAGTTTCTACCACACCGTTCGACCAATGGTAGAATGCATAAATTGACGTCGATCAATCAGCAGCAATCCATCAACGATCGATCTATTGGCACACAAAAATCTTTTGGCAATGGCTGTTGCCGCAAATCGCTTACTTCAAAATGATAGCACCACCTTTAGTTCAACTTTTGGACACGTGCCAAAAGCACATCTGCATCCTTTAAGTATGCCAACCGTGAATCAGGAAACAAAACTATATATCTATGCTAATATAATAGTATTATTGTATGTATACTACTTAATAGATCGTTAATAAATGCCTCGTTGGTACAGAAGGTCTAGATTCTAGATTGATCTAGTTACTTGATGGTCGCATGAGCTACTGAGCATGTGGTCTTGGATTCGATTCCCAGGTCAGGTAAATAAAGTGTCATTTGATTTTTCCATACGAAATTTCTCAATAGCAACCTGGATAATTTAATGCCTAACCAGGGCAATAAGCTTACCTCTTATAACACAGGACTTAAAACCTGAGTGTCGAACTAAGTAATAAGCGAATGGGTACACCTCTGCCTTCGGTGAAACAAGCGTGATGTTATGTAATAATTACCGTTTTCATGTGTGTTGTTGAGCCAGCGGTATGAGGGTCGCGGCTGTTGCTTGGAGCGCATCTCTACCGCGCACTCGGACCACACCTCGGCTGCCCACGCATCTGTAAACAACACAATTACACTGTTTATAGCTTTTGCATAATAGGTGTTTCTGGGAGTCTACCAGGTCTACCAGGGAAAGCATCTGGCAAGAAAGATAAAGTCTTTGTTTGGTATATCTTAAAACTAATTACAATAACAAATATATATTTAGTAAATTAAAATTACTTTTTACGGGATGTATACCATGATTCGACGTATTACGAGTTTCTCGATATTTCGAGACAGTTGCATGCGCCATGATCACGATGATGGTAAATATCCCGTAAAAAGTAATTCTAATGTACCTATATAAAACCATGATAGTTTCAAATCACATATATTAAAAAAATAATATATTTTCGGAGGTAACACGGGATATGAGAAACATCGATTTCAGTGGTAAAATTTTTATATTTGTGTCAAATTCCCTGGCTCTATAGTATGTATTCTTAATGCATATTATGCAATAATCAGTGTATAATATAATATAATACTTAAAAAGGTGTAGTTAAGACCGTACGCGGCCTTTTTGGAATTTAACACAATCCTTTGAAAAATTTAATGCCTCGGTGGCGTAGTGGGCGCATGCTCGAGTGCCAATCAAGAAGGTCCCGGGTTCGATCCCCAGGTCAGGCATAGTGTTAAATATTGGATTTTTCCATTGGGAATTATCTCAATAACTGCCTGGAGTCTGGAACTGTGCCCGGTAGATGGCAATAGGCTCGCCCCCTATTACATGGGACCAATAACATACTGGCAAAATGTGGGTGTATCTACTATGGGACTGAGTCCTGGGTGCACCTCTGCCTACCCCTTCGGGAAAAAGGCGTGAATGTATGTTATGTTATGTTCTTTGAAAAATTTACGGAATCGATGTTTTGTATTCCCTTGTTTCCTCCGAATATAATAAACCCATTCTCAAAATTTATATTCTAATATTTTTATGAAGGTGAAGTAACCTATGACCCTGACATTTTAATTTTTCTTTCTAAACCCTTGGTTTTTTATAGTGAACTTTTAAAATCTCAGTTTTACTCGCGTAATTGGACGTTCACTACAAAAAAAAAATTGCGTTTATAAACAAAAATAAAATGATAGGGACATACTTTACTTCATCTTTAAAATATCAGCATATAAATATATCAAATAGTTTTACTGTATTTGGAGGAAACAGGGGAATAACAAAACATCGATTAAGAAAATTTTCCATAGGATTGTGTCAAACTGCTTTCCTGTTAAGAGCGACCTCTCCCAGACTGCACAGTGAGAAAAATTTCTTATCATAGGTATAAAACGTTAATAATTATAATTATTACAAATCATTAGTTCTATTGCCAGTGCTTATTGGCAATAAGACAAAACTCTTATTAATGTCACCTTATCTAGTTTCCACTAAATAATTTTAATGGATCTTTAATCTATCAGCTTCCGTCTACAACATCATTGGAATAAATAAAATACGCATTCGGTACATATTCGGAGAATCGACGCTCCCACGGAAATATCTAGAAACGTGTCACATAATTTAATTGACTCTTAATCCGTATCTTGATCGACGCCGATCACTTCTCGTGAACCGATGAGTAACGCTACAGAATCCAATGCTTCCAAACACTAAACATATTTGAATAAATTCACCGATAAATTAAATAAAAATCCGACCGTCATTAATATGAGGCAAGAGTCGAGACACGACGAGATATCGCACACAAACTGATGTCTCATCGATTGAATTCAATCTGGACTTTAAAAGCTCGATAATAGAAGTTTTATTTGACGAAGCGATCATGTAATTGTCTCAGAAAAATCTGAGAATACAACGATATGTCACAGAATTTATGAGTGGCGAACGACGACGCCGCGCCGGGTGACGTGTTCCGAGTGATTCAAATAAAAACCCCCTTTGTAATAAATTCGATATCAAAGAGACAATGTCGTAACGCGATACAGTGACGCGATGCGGTGATACCGACCGATTTATGACGGACAGAATATCTCGATTACCATTGTTGGACTTTTGATTAATACTGTTTTGTTTAACGAGAATTCAAGTGAGGGACAATAACATTGACGGCGCGGCAGGTCGCATCGCGTCACTTCGAAGGAGGCGTAGGCGCGGACCCACACGAGGTTTACGATGCGCCAAATCTGGCATTCACGGCATATTATAACATTTCTCAATCTCTCCAACCGAACATATTTATGACGATCACTCTCAAGATATAAATTACGAAAAACGGAATCACACCCTCAAATATGATCCTACGGAAAATTAAATGCATCGGTATCATAAACCAATTTAAACTCCATCAATATTGGAGTATTTTTTTATTGCTTATAAGGAATTAACGCGTCTTGTCTTAACGATTATTGAGTCGGTGGCTCGACGGGGTACATCAAACAGGACCACGGACATATTCCGCTAAAGCCTTGTAAATCAGACGAGTAATAGTGGTAACACACGGGCTGATATTGCCGCGCGCCCGCTGCGTTCTATCACGACCACTTTATAGCTCTCGCCGGTCCAACCAACCCGGCGCGGCGCGGCCCAGCAATACGGATAATGATAAAATAAAATTATGTTCTACATTTGTTAAACGATGCTCATTCCGCACGACTGACTCACTCAGTGAGAATCTCTACTATGTCATAATGCGTTGAATTGAATACTTGGCAAACGGTACGACACATTAATATTTTTCATATGCCTAATGATGTGCTGGCCTTTTGATCGTTAGACTCCGTTGATCTGTAGCCGTTCCATTAATAAGCTCGGCCAAAATCGAGTATCATAATAACGAAGGATAAGAAAATACCGTCGTAAAACTTTCGCAATAGCCGTAATAATCTCGATTATCTCGATTTATTTTTTCCCCAAAAAGGCTTTGACGGACGAACGGACGCGGCCGAGAGTCCTCACCGTATGTTTCCACGTTTATAGTGTCAATAAAGAATCGTCGGCCCGATAACAAACTCAAGGGCATCGCCATAAACTCAATACTATAGTGTTATTGGTGACTCGATTTATTTACTTTTTTTTACTTCATACAAGATCCAGACAATTTATTAAGTGGTCTGACTGTGATCGTATTTTTCTTGTTTCTCAGATTTTGATTAAACTTATTTTATTTGAGTATTAATAGATCGTAAAGGGCCAGAAAGCTGGGAATTTCAGTGATGTTAACTTACAAATAAAATTGCATTTCTCAAAGTATTGCCAGTATTGCATATTTTTGAGTTAACGCTAGGGTGTCATAGGATCGCAGAGTGGGGCAGGTGGCGTTTGGGAAAGCCATATCGGCTGTCAAAAACTTGTAAAATATCGTCGGTCGAGTGAGAGCCGCGGGCTGCGAGCTGCAGGCAGGCGTCGCGTCGCGCGTCCCTCACAAAGATATCTTCAAGATTTATACAGCCTTCCACAATAGGGAACGTTTTAATTCTTTTCATATGAGACAGATTTATGTACGGACAGATGCGACAATGCGACTCTTAGATAACGTACCCTTTGCGGAAACCGAGCTGATGATAATGTTGCTCTAACGCTTAGAGATTTATTGGTTAGTTCTTCATTGGCACTTTCATTGAAAACATTATTCAGATAGTGAATCATGGTTGACGTCGCTTGCGAGGAATTCAGTGATCGCGGTCATTATTTTTTTAACTGGTTTTAATAATGTTGCACCTAGGCTCATAAGCTTGCAGTAATTTTCTTGTAAAAACAATTTAAAAACTTAAAGTGATAAGTAAAGTTAGTCATAGGGCATACCAGACTAAGCGACTTATGACTCAAATCAGACGTGCTTAGTGCAGCTTTAAGACTTTAAAGACCTATAGGTAGACTGCTTAATTGAGTTCTCGCTTGAAAATAATAAAGAAATTGTTAGGTATAATGTGAATGAACTAACTTTCGCACTTTATTAAGTGACTTTTAACTTTATCAGTTCACTGTACCTATACAGTGAACTGATAAAGTTAAAAGTCACTTAATAAAGTGCGAAAGTTACTTCATTCACAACAAAAACAAATACATACAAAACATACAAAATTAGGATTTTGTTAGATAAAATAAAGTCAAAAACAGACACCATAAAAACCACACAAACGCGGTGGGTGAAGCTCGTTTTTTATACAACTCTTATAGCGTGGGCGAAGATTATCAACAAACACTTGTAATAATGTGAAATTATCAACTCTAACAAGAGCCGTAGATATCAGGTTTTTGTTTTACAAATCACTTGAAATCACTATGATTATAGACTTTTATTTTAGTCACTTTTTCGTAACTTTTAGCTTAGTATTATATATAAGTATAACTTTGAGAGTATAACTATTTCATTCTAATATAATATTATGATTCAACTCTTGTGATTAGCTCCAGTTCAAATTATAAGGATAGACTGGCCAGAGAGAAATGACTGATATACGAGAATCTCACCTTAACAGGAAAGAGGACCTCTTTAGCAGTTTGACACAATCCTATGGGAAATTTACTAAATCGATGTTTTGTATTCCACTGTTTCCTACGAATACAGTAAACCTTTTTGATATATTTATATTCTGTTATTTTAAAGATAAAGTAAACTATGTCCCTATTATTTTATTTTTGTTTATAAACAGTACATTTTTTGTAGTGAACGTTCAATCACGCGAATAATACTGGGATTTTTGGATGTTCACTATGAAAAAACCAAGGGTTTATAAGAAAAATTAAAATGACAGGGACATAGGTTACTATATTACTATATATATAGTCACTACTATATAGTCACTATAAAAATATCAGGATATAAATTTATAGAATTGGTTTATTATATTCGGAGGAAACAGGGGAATACAAAACATCGATTTGGTAAATTTTTCACAGGATTGTGTTTTCCATAGGATTGTGAAATTCCTAGACGGCCGCATACGCTCTTAAAAGCAGGGAATTAAATATAAAATTTAACAATACCTAGTTAGAAAAATGCCGATGATAAAAATATTTATATTAGGCACATCGAATGTAAATTATATAAACAGGATAGGAGGCTATTTATTTATTTTAATTTTATTTATTAGTAGGAAAAATAGCTCAGCTTGATGCCTTTAAAGTTAATTATGTTATTGTTAGAATAATCGTCACAGTTCAGAAAAATACTTTTTTGTCATTTTTTGCTTTCGACAGTATTCTATTGTTTATAGGCGACAATAGAAAAAAAGATTTACGAGTATCCTTGTTATGTTGTGCAAATTGCAACATGGGTAAACAAAATGTTTGAGGTTTTGTCCACGTTTTGCGAATTTGCATCCACTGTGCATGTGAATGAAATAGGATAGGCCACTTCCTGAATTTTTATTGTTTATTTCTTTTGTGCAGTTTAGACCTGTGTTGCCTATTAAAGTTTTGACACTTTTAAATATTCATTCATAATAATTGATTACCATTTTTACAACGGCTTCATAGCTAAGTTGGTAATAACTCTGCCTGCAAAACAAGTAGTCCTGGGTTCGAATCCCAGCCGAGGCAAGATAGATAGATAAACACTTTATTGTACACCTTACATTATATTACAACATAAGGGTTATTCCGTTTCCTCCAAAGGCCCATTGTTTTCGTAAAATACCTTTTAATACATTGACCCCGTGTCCTCCACGACATATTTTAATACAATTATTTCATTCCTTGTTCCTCCAAAGGTTGTTAAGTCACAGTACAGTCAGCCAAAAAAATCTCGAGAGAGCATAAACTTATAATTTGTGCAGAAATTTAAATAATAATATTATGATATTAAAAAAAAAAAAACAGAGTATTACAGTATTTGTGCGATGAGCTCAAATGTTAGTTCTCGGGTCTCGGATTTGTGTGGTGTATCTATAAACGTTATTACTATTATCTCTATTATTTAATAATTGATCTATAAATTGTATTCATTTCATATAACATATACTTTGGATAAGGTATTATAAATATCAAAAATAAATATAAAAAAATTCCATAATTCGCCAAGATAGAGAGCTTTCAATTCTTTTTATCTTCTACCTTTTTTTAAGAAATATTTAATTTAACCTTTAAATTATGCAAACATGTCATAATAAACCAATACTATGAACTTTCCCATGGTAGTTAAAACATAGATCCGAGTCTAGTTAAAGGGGTGGTCGTACGCGAAAAAGGCCCTAGAACGACATATTTATTGAGCCATAAATAAGGTTGTCATACATTTTAATTATTATCTACTATTTTGGTTGATTTACGAGTGACGGGACGCCTCGGCCGCCCCACTAGAGGGCGTTTTGTTAATTAAACCGGCAAGTGCGGGAATTTAAGACGCTGATTAAAAAGTTAATTGCTTTGCAATGTAAGGGATGCCAATGTGTATCGAATTTAATGATGGAGGTAATTTTTAAAGATAACTAATACAACAGTATTGCTTATTACCTACTTGGATTTGTAAGGGGGCAGATGTCTGATCGAAATTAATAACCAATTTGTAGTAATTGCATATTTTTATGTTATTTTACTTTATTTATTTTCCAAATCCACAGCCCTTCATTAACAAAGTTCCACATTACTACTTAAACATACGGCCAAAACGGATTTTCATGTTATAATATTATGGTACAACTTATATCTAGACAGTCTTGCAAAAAAAAATTTGTTAAGGCACACGTATGTTATGCATAGTGTAGGGTTCCATACCTGAACATACAGCGCCATCTTTTAGTTCCTTGCGCAAACTATGGAAATATACAGTAAAATGGCCATGACTTTTGATTGCGTTGACTTAGAATTATGAATTTACAGCCACAAGGGACCGCAGATCTAAGTACTTGATATTAATTTCAACTTGATACGTCCACGCGTTCCCGTTAAAAAGTGTCTTGACAGATGGACAGACAGACAGACAGACAACAAAGTGATCCAGAAGTGATAAGGGTTCCTTTTTTCCTTTTGAGGTATGGAACCCTAAAACAGAATACTAATTAATGCTCACAAAAAAACTAAAACGTCTGAAAATAAAATAAATTCCCGTGCGGAATACCTATACATAAATAGATAGAATATATTGTAGTGATACCACCTGCTGCTTAATCATCTAAAGATCTTATTCGAAATTAAAATTAATATGATGATAGACAATAACGAAATTTATATTAGCAGTAATGGTTGAAACTTTGAAACCACTCAGACAAAGACACTTGAAATAACTAAGCTAACGAAGCAGTCAATGATGGTTTACTAATGAAACGCATAATATGTATTTTCATAATATACTTTCGCATAACAACATTCAGCATAATGATCACTACGCATTATATTATTAGGCACAAATATTTTGCCATAATATTTATTGTCATAAATACTATTAACATAATTTTATAAAGCATAAGATTACAAACGCATAATAATATAATATTCTTTGTCAAAAGTCAAAAATTTGTTAAAAAGCCCATATATATTGGCTCGCATAAACTTATCAGTTAAATTTTTTTTATTATGATAGTGAGTGACAAGACGAGCTAATCAGGTGCCTGATGGTAAGGATTTATATATATATTATATTGCCCATATCAGACACAGTGCCACCCAGTGTTTTAAAGTTCAAAATTCTGCGCGGCACTGCACTGCGCCTGTCACGCTGAGATATGAGTTGTTGGATTTCGACATGCCCAGAAATTTCGCTGGTAACATTGCCCTTCAGGCCGGAAACCAGTAATGTTTACACATTACTGCTTGGTGGATGAATAACTAGCAAAGGTGTGGTAAGTTAAGATTTCGCAAAATATTTTTATGCTACATACATGATTATTATATGACTTATTAGTATGCTTTAGCAAATTTTCGGACAATCAATTATGTCTAAACATGTAAGATCAATTACTACTTATGCTAAACTTTCTATTATGCTACAGTATTATTATGCCAAAGTATTATTATGCTAATATATGTTATGAGAAAAGTTTATGCCTAAAAATATGCCAAACGGAGGAATTCCGTCAATGATAGACAATAATTGCTAAATTAAATAATCTCTATAAGTACATTATAACACAATCTTGCTACTGTGTTTTATCACATCACATCACACCGTATTGGCCGGCCTCACATAAAAATCCTACAAACCGCCACAAAACTGTCGGACATTCACCAATAGCTACAGCCCAGCTTGTCAGAGTCGAGTGTCGTCACTGGCCTTAGAAAGAAACGTCATAAATCTGTCACATTTGACAGTTACACTTAAATTATGGACGCGTCTTGAGTGATTTGCGACCGAGACGCCTCACCGATGGATGGCAAAAAATGTAACAGAAACAGCAGCGTTGCGACGAGGGAATAATAGTAAAGTATTAAGAATTTAGAGCTTATTGATTATAGTTTGAATATAATAAAGATAATACTTACCAATAATAGACAAGACAATACCTTTACTGTATATAGTTTCAAATATTTAAAACAGCTCTTCTAACGCACGGTAGATGATTACTTATTAGCTTTATTGACGTTTAAAAATGTCTTTTTGAGACTTACGATTTTTGAGTGAGTTTATGAGGACTGAGAAATTATTCGTATACATTATCTACTTATTATGTTCAGTAGAGCCAAAACGTCCATTTTGTTGGGAATCAGAATATCTTTTTAAGTACAGTTGGCATTAAATAATATTATTAGTTATTGGTTTTTATATATCAAGAATATTCACTGAATAAGTAAGAAGTATTAACTTCTGTAACAAGAATCTTTAATTTTTAGATCCGAGTTTTAGTGTCAAAAACAACATGCACAGTGCACGGCTCTCCCGCTCGCAAAATTGCATGCAAAGAGGATGTGCTATTAGGTGTTATTTTTGTTACTGACACCATATATCAACACGTGTTTCGCGTCTACACGACGCATCATCAGGAAATAGACTCTGATCCCGCTGTAAGGGCGACAAATGGTAGTCGTACTAACAGGCAATTTTGCAAGCGGGAGGGCGGTGCACTGTGCATGTTGTTTCTGACACTAAAAATCGGAACTAAAACTAAAGATTCATGTTCCAGAAGTCTACAATGAAGTTCTGAAAAGTAACACCAAATTCAATCAATTATAGTATTGTGAATTTAAACTCAAAAACCATCAAGAGAAGCTTAACAGGAAAGCTTATCACAACAATGTCACAATATACTCTCACATTTAAAGTCAAATACGTCAACTATACGAATAAAAGTAAATCCAGTCATAACGCACGAGTGGCTGCGTAGTACGCAGAACGCAATACATATTGGTGACGTCACCGGCGCCATTTTGGATATGTATAATATTATATTATGATGCGCCGACGGCTATGATGGACAGCATTTAATTACCGACCCCTCATTACCTGGACATTGCTGATATTGATATAAGACTTTTATAGGACACGACACCATTTAACTTAGTTCTGATTTAGAATTAGATAAAGTTACTTTAATATTATATGAAATCAATAAATCAGATTCAGGTTTACGGAACGTTATACGGAAGAAGTGGTTTATATCCTTACATTATGATAAACCATATACTTAAATAGGCTGTTAAAACATAATATTCAAGCCACATTTTTGGCCTTGACGTACAAATAAGGCTCTTAGGGCGAGACCACAACACTTAGACGTCGCATCGCAAACGAAGAAGCACAGATCAATGTATGATCTGAGCGAAGAAGCCTAAAGTTAAGTTAGTTAAAGTTAATAAGAAAGCAGTTTTTTTTTTTTTTCATTGCAACACCTCAATGCACTGTTTTGGCCTCACCCATACACAGAAAATATGTTTATAAGCTTAGATTAGCAAACCTTTTTCTATGTTTTTTATGTCATAGGTGGAGGCACAAGCAGACGGTGTGCCTGATGCAAAGCGGTTACCGCCACCTATGGATACCTTGAACGCCAGGGGTAAATTGCCAATATGTTGCCAACTCTTCAACACTCTATTCACTTTCTTTTTGAAGAGCTCCATGTTGTATCTCTACGGGAAGACCGCAGCAGGGACGATCATTCCACAGTTTGCACGTATGCGTCAGAAAAGAACGGGATCTACCAACAATTCACGCAGATATATATCCCTAATTTATCTGTTCATTATACAGTGTCATTACAATATATTATTATTAGTGGAGAATTTGGCTTTTCATAATATCGACTGACTGATCGTAGTTTTGATTTTGCCTACCTGGCAGCTAAACAGCTATTTCGGCGATTATACATTTCAAAACACAGAGGTAAACGACCAATGTCATACGTCTCTAAAAACCATGCTTAAAACATCGTATCCACTAAACACAATTATAGTATAAGGTAATCATGAAAAACGTTCAGTTTATACGGCTCATTGGAGTTTATTAATAAAGCCTTAATTAAGATATCGCATGTCACTGATTAATTTGAATGATCGCCAGATAATTAACTTGATTAAAAATATGTCAAATTGAGATAATGACGGCCGAATATTGGACGGCCGATTTTAAATTGATATTTTTGCGATGGCAATATTTATCTTAAAATTCTTGCTTGTTTATTGCCATACTAACGCTTTATAGATTATGATTTTCTCATACATAATATATACTATCACTCGAGTTCATAAAAAGTGTGATTATAGAAGTGGAACAAGCGAACGTACATTAAATATAAAATTATCATGGTAAACCTACCTATTGTTTACAACCATGATTGTTTTGCGGTATAATTACCATGATTCTAAATTTCATAATCGAACTAGCCAGCAGTTATTCTAGCAGTTATGTAGTGACGTCAGCCACAGGTTGAAGTGCCCAGTGTTCAGGTGACAAGCACCATCGACTGCCACTTCTGTGGAGTGCCACTTGCCTCTCACATAGGTAATCTATGAGAGTTAGATGACATGGTTAATATATGTACTAATCTATGTATATTTATATCGAAAGTTATTGTTGTAATGATTTTGTAACGTCCTTAGCCCATCAACAATGTAATCTTGGGTCCAATTTGGTCAAATTTCATATGATTGTAACTAACTTTTTTTTATGATATTGAGTAACAAGACGTACTCGTCTTGTGGCACCTGATTTACTAATCAGGTGCCTGATGGTAAGCACCATGATTGCCCATATCAGGTATCAATAGTGCCACCAAGTGTTTTAAAATTCAAAAATGCGCGGCACTGCACTGCGCCTCTGTCACCCTGAGATATGAGTTGTTGAATCTCATCATGCCCAGTAATTTCGCAGGTAACATTGCCCTTCAGACTGGAACACTGTAATGTTTGCACATTACTGCTTGGCGGATAAATAACTGGCAAAGGTGTACTTCTTTAGGCGGCCCCCTGCAAAAGAGGCCTACAAGTTGTGTTGTTGTAGTTGTCGCTAAGGAGGTGGCCCAACGGAAAGCATCCGACCTAAACCTAAACCGACCTGGCGATGAAATCGGTCATGCAGTTGTTTAGATTTTTACATATTATTGTTAATGTTAATTAACGTTATTTTGTTCAAAATCAAAATCAAATCAAAATCAAAATTCTTTTATTTGCATAAAATGTTGGTTACAAAAGATAATTCATTATAAGAGTAAAGCCCCATAAACATTTTGTCGCAACGCGACATGCAAATCTTTACATAATAATACATATTACCTATAAATTAAGCGTATACCTAAACTAGTGCGAAATTTTATTACATAATTACATTTCTTTATAATCAAAATATTATCATCATAATCATTATTTTAAGAGATCTGAAATTGAGTAAAAACATTTGTCTAATAGCCACAACTTGAGTTTCCGGTTAAACTGGTTTGCTGACAATTCTTGAATCTCTTTAGGGATTGCATTATAAATTCGTCCACACATTGCGTGGCAGTTTTTAGAGGCCAGTTTTGTTTTCGCCGTATATGGCATTACTATTCTATTCGAATTTCTGGTATTTCGAGGGAATTCTGGTGTTCTCTATAGGTCACTAAAATTCAAATCAAGTTTGTGGTCTAGATCATATCAAACGCTAGCTCGTTATGTAGATGCCCTTCCTCGATGCCCTCACTCCGCCATAACAGAATTAAACTTGTAGCCAGATAGCTTTCAATCCACACTTGTGCTATATGTCACCCTCACTGATCCCATTACACCACAACAAACTCTATTACAACCATAAACGGTATAAAATCGATTGGCAATCAGAGATCTAGTCTTATTAACCGTGCATCAGTATTCATCATAATTTTGCCTCATTTAATGTATTTTCAAAAGCCAGTTTACTTATGCAGTTATATTGAACTTTAAGCTTGCAGTATAAAGTTCATTATTCCATGAAAGGTTATTTGGTTGGAGAAATGCGTAGGACTTCATTCAGAGTTGAAGAATTGACGCGATAGCTGAGAAATGTGAGGGAAATTATATTAGTAATCTGGTCAGATCCATGTGTGGAATAAGGTAACTGTACCTCGAGATTTATGGATTTAAAGTACGAGTGTAGTAGTTAACAGGATATTATAATTACGATTTCAAATGAACTAGACTTCTGGAACAAGAATGTTTTAAGGTCAGATTTTTAGTGTCTAAACAACATGCCCAGTGCACCACCCTCCCGCCTGCAAGATTGCATGCACGAATTGCATTGAAACACGTGTCGATATATGAATGGTGTCACTAACAAAAATAATACCTAATAGCAGTTCTACTTTGCATGCAATTTTG
The DNA here is from genome assembly GCA_947063395.1 of Hemistola chrysoprasaria. NCBI lineage: Eukaryota > Metazoa > Arthropoda > Insecta > Lepidoptera > Geometridae > Hemistola > Hemistola chrysoprasaria. The sequence continues at coordinate 720,628 of OX346713.1, read as the reverse complement.
CAGGCGGGAGGGTGGTGCACTGTGCATTGTGCACAAGGGCGTCGCCAAGGGGGGGCAGGGGGGGGCTGCTGCCCTCCCTAGAGAATCGAAAAAATTTAAGCCTTTATTGCCTTTATTGACCCTATTTCATAAAAAAATAATCTACAAAACTGTAAAAAATCTACAAAATTGTAGGATTGTAGGGCTTTTTTGTTTCATAGAAATTTGTAATTGTAAATTGTATACAGGCAAATACCTGTTGTATATCTACCGTCTTCTACTAAATTCCTTGACTAGCCCCCCCCCCCCCCCCCCCCCTGATCATTGGCTGACGACGCCCTTGATTGTGCACGTTGTTTTTGACACTAAAAATCGGAACTAAAAACTAAAGATTCTTGTTCCAGAAGTCTACAATCGAGTTCCGAAAAGTAACGGAAAATTCATTAAATTATCAAATAAACTAGCCCATCTTCAAAACCAAAATCAAAATTTTCTAAGTTTGATCCTGTTAATGTGTTAATAAAAAATTAGAGTTGAATGAGTTTGGCCGCAAGTGGAGTGTCCTACACAATTGAGATTCATGCCACGCCACAGCCAATGTAGGGTTGATTCATGGACTCAGTAATCAACGGCCGAGTGTACGTCTGTTTGTCATTGTTGCATTGACACCGCTTGCCGCTCGGCCGGACTGATTGGTACACTTATCATTCACTACTCTCCGCTTGAGGTCTTCCTGGTGGCCATTTGATAACATAACACTACATGCTCCCACTTATCATGCTAATATAAAAACCTACGTAACCTACGTAAACGTTGTAGTGGTAGGCCTCTTTTGCAGGGGCCCGCCTGGGGAAGTACCACACCTTTGCCAGTTATTCAACCGCCAAGCAGTAATGTGCAAACATTACTGTGTTCCGGTCTGAAGGGCAATGTTACCAACGAAATTACTAGGCATGACAAGCTGCAACAACTAATCTCAGGGTGACAGGCGCAGTGCAGTACCGCGCAGAATTTAGAATATTAAAACACTGGGTAGCACTGTGTCTGATATGGTGCGTGAAGTAATCATGATGCCACCATCAGGCACCTGATTTACTCGTCTTGTCATTCGCTATCATAAAAAAAAACCTAAGCTAAAAAGACCTGGATGCAACTGTGTTCATATACATGCGTGTGCAAGGAGTGAGTGCAGAGATGACGGATGGATAGACTAGAATGGCGCAAAAATACTGCCTCGGAGGCGTAATGGTTCGCAAGTGCTAATGCAGACCATGAGCTCCCTAAGTCTGGCAAAACGTGTTAATTTTGAATCTTACTCTACTCAACTTATTTTTTAGGAATTTTCTCAACGATAGCCTGGAGTCTGAAGTCTGGAGCTGTGCCCAGAAGATTGTTATAAGGCTCACCCCTTATCGCATGGGACTAAAAACAACTGGCCGAAGTGTGAGTGTATCTACTATGGGACCATGTCCTCGGCCTGGGTACATTTCTACCCCTTTAGGACCAAGGCGTGAGGTTATGTTTTATACACATTTTCAAATTCTGGAGGGTTTTGTTTTTGTAACAAATAATATCATGTTAGCTTGCATCGTAAATATTCATAATATTATAAGCCCTTACATCTCAGATAAATATAAATATTTTTACAGTCGCATATTTTATGCTTTATTTTATGCTCCGTTGACATTTGCAACTTATCGTCGATTATACTTTATTTTGTCAAAGTAATTAAAAGGCTAGTGTATCAGCTGCTTTATTATTATCTGTATTCAGTTTAGATCTAGTCATTTAGCTTTACCTGATGGCAGGTGAAAGAAACCTAGCAGATTATAATATTATACTCAAAATAACACTCGATTGTTGGATGTTGAGAACCTTAGGGTGGGTGCTGACTGGTGTTACGGGCAGTATCCTTTGCTTTCTATTTGAACACTCAAAGGGATTCGCCAAAAAACTGACAGCGGGCGCAGCACTCGAAACGACTAACGCTGATCGTTGAAAGTGCGTTCGCTTGTTTCTTGATTTTGTAACATGTTACATTACGCCTTGCTGAGGGTAGGAGGTTACGAGAGTAAAACTGGGATTTTTGGAAGTTCACTATGAAAAACCAAGGGTTAATAAGAAAAATTATATTACCAGGGAGACATAGGTTACTTCACTATAACTATATCAGGAAATACTTTTATAGAATGGGATTATTAAATTCGGATGAAACAGGGGAATACAAAAAATATCGATTTAGTAAATTCTCCATAGGATTGCTGATCAAACTGCTAAGAGGTCCTCTTTCGAGGTGTTAAGCCTATTTTTATAACTTAACGGAAAATAATGGTAGCGCCATATCACCGCCTTTTTAACATTAAAAATAATCTCATCAACGCTTTAAATTAGTTCCGTTTCTAGACTTTTCTGTCAAACTATATATGATAATATAAACGTTAAATCTCCACACACACATTTGTCTAATCAGAATAACTGTATGGCGAATTTTGAAAAACTTGTCGACATTTTTTGACTTAAAGTCGAACGATTATACTGTCCCTTCAGGTTGTGTCATTCCTCCATCTGAAAGATCCGATCATTTCCATTTATTCAACGAGCTTCTGCATCGATCTTAGTATACCTATTACCCAACGGCTCACCCGATTGGATCTATGAGAGGAATTATACGATAATAAAAACTTTATAGCTCCTTGATGGTCGCAGATGACTGGAGACGGAATGAGGTAAAATAATTATGCAAATAAAATTACCTTTACGTACATGTTCCTGATACCTGAACGTAAAGGTGGGTGTAGAACTTCAATCGTGACAAGTTCTATGATTTTTTTTTTATGATAATGAGGGACAAGACGAGCAAATCAGGTGCCTGATGGTAAGCATCATGATTGCCCATATCAGACACATTGCCACCCAGTGTTTTAAAATTAAAGATTCTGCGCGGCACTGCACTGCGCCTGTCACCCTGAGATATCAGTTGTTGAATCTCGTCATGCCCAGAAATTTCGCTGGTAACATTGCCCTTCAGACCGGAACACAGTAGTGTTTGCGCATTACTGCTTGACGGATGAATAACTGGCAAAGGTATGGTACTTCCCCAGGCGGCCCCCTGCAGAAGAGACCTACCACTACAAATGATGCCAAATATCTAAAATTTATTAATCAAAAAAGCACAGTGGCAGGAACTTTTTAGAACAAAAACATTTGGTTCAATCGATAATTTTAAGAAACAAGAAAACGATACGACACCTTTATACATATAACGCGCCTGATTGTACACGTTTACTAAAAAAAAACAATTAGGAGTTTATGAAAGAAAATAAAGTTATGCAGTTACATAGTTTATCAAAATGTTTCATCGAATCGGTTAATATTCAAAGGAAACAATTTGGTATTTTTAGGATTCCGTAACTCAAAAGGAAAAAAGGAACCCTTATAGGATCCACTTTGTTGTCCGTCTGTCTCGTCTAAATGTCTGCGTGTCTGTCTGTCTATCAAGACCCTTTTTCACGGGAGCGCATGTATATATATCAATTTTAAATAGAGATCAAATACTCAGATCTTGTGCCTGTAAAAAATTATATATCTAATATAACGCAATCAACAGTTATGGCCATTTAACTGCATATTTCCTTGCGCAAGGGACTAAAAGCTTTAGGGTACTTCCTCCATGTTTTCTGTAGTTTGCAACTAGATGGCGCTGTATGTTCTTAGTAAGTGGATTATTTTTGGGATTGGAAGCGTTTTGTTCAGGTATGCCTTAACAATTTATTTTCAAATGATTATGCCAAATTCCTAAAAGGTATCACAACCTCTTAATATTATATCAAAATCAAAATTTATTTATTTGTAAAAACATGGTTACATTGAAATTATCATCCACAGCTATCAGTATTCATCCGCATGTTTTGCCTAGAAGGCGTACAAATGTCATGGTATCTACACAAAAAATTAAAAATCACATATCATTTCTATAATCCTATTACCAATAATTATCATACAACAAATATAAAATATATTATCTTTATTATTCATGTCCATGCTAATTCATGTCAAGAATTATAATTATGCAACCAATACATAATATAATGTAAAATTCCTAATTCATGTCAAATAATAATAATTAATATAATCAATAAAATATACTAATAATTCATGTCAAATCATTACTAAAATAATAAATCAACCAGTATGAGAAGTCAATGTCCTAATTCATGTTACAAAAATTATAAAATTAGGTAGAACCTTTGTGTTTAAAAAAATCACTCACCGAATAAAAGCTCATTTCTACTTTTTATTTTAAACAGATCACCATTTATGTCTTATATAGCCTCATGTGATTATAAATATATACACTTCAGTATTCCTTTCCTTCTGGTTGTCTGGAAGAAATCGCTTTAAGCGATAAGATCGCCACTTGTACTAGCCTAAGATTCTTTTAATTGTTATTACTGTATTGTTTATGTCCATGTTTTGGTGTACAATAAAGTGTTTATCTATCTATCTATCTTACGCACGTGTTAATAAGACACAGCCTCTATCTAGTACAAACTCAAAACATTTTCCCCATCCCCATTCCCTGATGAAGTACATAAATCAGTATAAAAAGAGAATTAATTAACAAATGCGCAAACATCTGTACACGAATCAATACGAGTCGCATAAAAGGTGACAAAAACGGCGACAAAACGTAAGCTAAAAAACCTCAAGAACAACATATAACTCATCTCAGTCAGTGGGGGGAAGGGGGAGGTAGGGGGAGTATAGTCGTTTTTCCGAACCGTATCTTCATATCCGGACGTATGCACGCGACTGGGAAAGCTTGAGTTGGTATAGGCCGGGAGCCGACGTTTCATTTCGAACGGTTACTTTATGCATTATTATAATAGGTGACTTGTAAACAAAATTCATAATTTTCCGAGTCTTAGTACATATTTTGATCAAAATTTATTGTAATTTGACTTTAGACGTGGCTAATAATTATTATGTCCTTGAGTATGGTCCTTTATTTTACCAGTCACCCAATTTTGTGGATTTTCCATATTTGACATATTTTGACGTCTCATCCCGTAATCAGTTTAGAAGCTCAACAGTTTTCTATATGTTTTTTCAATGTGGCAGAAGTAGCCAACATCACAAACCACTTTTCTATTTATCAATATTTACGTATCCTTGGTCAAGGCAGCGTATAAAAAAAAAGAGTATTGCATAGAAACAGTCAATACAACAGTTTACTCATAATAGAATCGTAGGTTGGCAAGATTCTTACAATACCTCTGACATAACCCTACGGCTGCCCTCTACACTACATATTATTATCTTATAAATATATGTAGTATAGATAGCTGGAACCTATAGTTTAACATGTCATTTGTTTAGATGAAGTAATAAATTGAAATAACAAAGCGATTTGTCCCGTGAGCTCCTTGCCTATCGCTCAGACAATCTGCAATCCGTTCGGTTGCTCAAACAGGCCGTTGTAGTGTATATACATATCTACAGGCTTCTTCTTGACAGGCTCGATAGCAAACAAACTCGAAAAAACATCTTCATTGTGAACTCAAAACAATGTGTTATTTGTTCGCGGCGCGAGAGTTGCTAATTCGATGGTAAAATGTTTGAGAATGGGTAAATATGGCATTCCTGCACTTTTGTTGGCTCTCCACAGTTTGTGTTTATTTAACATGCATCGACTACATTCGAATTATATTAAAATACTAGACGTGTTATTAATAATTGAAATCAAAGCACAGCTGACTCAAAACTACTACAAAAAGGTCAATTAATTTATTAGTCCATAAACCCATAAAAAATCCATAAAAAAAATAGAACATACCATAACAACGTGCCTTTTTCTTGAAGGGGTAGGCAGAGTGTACCCAAGACCCAGTCTCATAGTAGGTACACCCACACTCTGCCAATTATTTTATCGGTTTCATGTAATAGAGGCCGAGCCTATTGCCATCAACCGGGTACAATTCCAGAGTCCAAGCTGTTACTGAGAAAAAATCTTCATGGAAAATCCAATAAAACTTTTTCCTGACACGGGAATTGAACCCAGGACTTTATGATCGGCAGTAACGCTTGTGACCACTACACCAGCGGCATATAATGCAAAAAATTAAGCCATCAAAGTGTACTTTATCTGCTACTCTACCTTTTTCCTTCTATGCCTTTTTCTACATTATCCAAAAACTCGGTCAGTTGTCATTTGTTTAATTATTACCATCCGAAAAGTTAATAAAAAAAATTCTAAATATATTTTTTGTAAATCAAAGCTGCCAGTGTCTAAAAATAGATAAGATATTATAAATATAAAGATTGCATTTTGTACGGTATCAGTGCACCTGTTCACTTCGAATGGTTATCGCCAGTATCGATATGACAATCGAGTCTGCAGTTGATCTGTGACGAAGTAATCGAGCACATCTATCGATTAAACTCAACTCTTTCGGTATCGGGAAGACGTTTGAAAAATTTTGGGATAATAATTTATACTTTGCCATTTTTTTCGTATTGTGTTATGAGTGTGTTAAATAAAAGGATATTTTTCTAACGTTTAAGTAGTAAATAAAATTAGTTAATTATTTCTGAGGAAATTATTTTAATGAGCCCTAAGCTAAACCTATTAAAAAGCGGTCTAGACAGAATTAGATCAATCCAGGTCTTAGACAAGCCTAGACTAGATACAAGGGCGTTGATAACCTACTGACAGCTGTTTACTATGCGTATCTAAACTATACTGACCTAAGTTTTATTTAATAGAACACATTAAAGCTGTTTGTAAATTTATAGGCGTAATTTTCGTTTTGGCAAATAACATAATAGAATCTGGGCGATACAGCTTCATCATCATTATCTCAGCCGTAGGACGTCCACTGCTGGATATATTATAAACCGTCCCCATAGATTTTCATCCGGTCCATTTGTAAGCGGCCTGCATCCAGCGTATTCCTGGTGCCCTTATTCGATCATCTATCCACTGTGTGGGTGATTGAGCTTTGCTTGGTGTAAATTTTTTTTAAATTAAAAATATAGAAAACATATTACCTAAAGATAAACTTCTATAATGGTAAAATAACCTTATCTGAATAAGAAATGTCATCGAAATCAGACCAGCCGTTTGCGAGATACACATTCTCTTAAATATTATACAGTTTTTGCTCGATTAAATATAGTTACCAGCAAAATGACTAGGTATGACGAGTTTCAACAACTAATATCTCAGGGTGACAGGCGCAGTGCAGTGCCCGCGCAGAATTTTGAATTTTAAAACACTGGGTGGCACTGTGTCTGATATGGGCAATCATGATGCTTACCATCAGGCACCTGATTTGCTCGTCTCGTCACTCACTATCATAAAAAAAAGTTATGATAAGATTACCTAACAGTGGACAATATTAACGGCAATTTTTATTTCCTAAAAAAATATCATTAAGTTATAAATCTGGACAGAATCACGATAAATATATTTAATTGTCGCCATACTCAACAGATTACAGTATAATTGACTTTCATTGACCAAAAAGTCTTAAAATAAAGTAGCAAACGGCCACCGTCAGTCTCGAGTCAAGTATCAAACGCGCCGCGTCGTGGGCGGATATTAGCATAGCTTCATTATGGTGAGTCCACACGAGCGATTCGGCGCGATATCACGCGACATCGCGCGATATCACGTCGCAAGTTATCGAACCTTTTTATTCACCCTTAATTAACCGTGTGTGAGGTCCGACGCCTTAATTGTAATGCGAATGCTGAATTAGCAGCGCCTCTTAACTCTTAACGAACGCGGTGAAGCCTACTCTTAATGCTAATTCTGAAGATATCGACCCGTTTTATTGTACGCCGTTTTATCTATTTTTATTTTAGTTCTGACTTCAAAGTATTCTATCAAGTTCTCATTTATTATAAAAAGAATGCCTTGTTTTAGTTAACCTTTCATTACCATCAAGAGATATGAACCGCGACATAAGAAATATTTAAGATAGTAAATGTTATTAAACCAATTAAAAAGTGTAATATGACAATATAGGCGAGAATACATTTCAACCGCCGTCAAATTACAAGAAAGTTAACAAGATACGAGTAGGAAAAGATCGGAAGCTCATTGGCGTCACTCGTTACCCGCACAAGGTGATCTGATAATATCACTTAATATTCTGAATTCGTCAAACTCAATTTGCTTATCTTAGTGATAAGGTACGAAGCGCGGAGTTGTAAGGCTGAGTACACGCATGCACAACGTACGACTTTGTCGCGCGACATCGCGTGAGCGCTAATGGTAATATAGACCACCGCTGCGAGCGCACATTCGACACTACAGTGTTTTATAACTTCAATAATATATATTTTCTGTAATGCTCGATGCAGGATTACCTTCGCATAGACTTATAATCTACATAATGAAGTAGTAACTTTTGTTTACATACCTATATAATAATAAAACCAATAAGATAAAGTCATAATATTTATTAAAGAATTTCTCACTAATAAATGGTAGGTTCCCTAGAATGTTACTTTGTTTGTCAAAAGTTTAAATACTTTACATTATATTAACAGTAAGTGAACTGAGGCTAATATACTAATTTTATAAAAAAAATCTTATGTAAATCTAAAGGCCATGATAAGTATGGTTAATCAAGTTATTTGAATAAACAATAATTATAGAATTATAATAATAACCCTCAGAGAGTAGTCTCAGAGAGTGCTTCATAATATTTTACAATAAAATAATCATAAAGAACAACAGGTAGACAATATAGAGGAATATAAACTTTAATATTGTTTTATGGAAATATCCATAATTCTAGTAATATATTTGAGTCAATATTGTTATTAACATAAAAGGGCTGCAATAAATGTTCGATTAAAGAAACGAAATAGGAGAAGTCAGTCGTCGAAAATAGTTTCGAACCGATTTTACTGTCTTTTTATGATTCGAATGTCTTTTCGAACAATTCTTATTATAAGTCTACATATTCAGTTGAATAATAATATTATTATGAAGGTGTTATTGAAACAAGTGAGAGGTTGCGACGCCCACGCCATCTCTTGATGAAGACGTCATTTTGTTGGAACATTATAATGTTTAGTTATATCGTTGGGTCGCACTGTGTGTATGGAACCTATGACCAAGTTATTAAAAATAACCTTATTTTAATATATTTAACATATTTTAATGAATTGACATGGGTATAATTGATTTTAATTTATATAATGACATTTTCTTATTATTTATCATTATTTAATTCAATTTATAATTTATGACTATTTATTTCTAATTTCAATCAATTATTATCTCGATTAATTTTATTTACTATTTTTTGTGTGTTAATTTGTATTGTAATTTTATTTAGTAATTAATATTGTGTACCGATCTATCTATCCTTGTTGGTCGAAATAAACGATTAATAATAATAATAATTAAGTTAAATCTGACAATCCTATAATTTTGCATGTAAATATTATGTAAATAATCCACATTTTCCGACCTGTTTTGATGAGAAGTTATATCAATTGATTAGATTATAATATTATGCTAAATGCGTATGATATATTATTAATATTACAATAAGCGAAGGACAAAAGTTATATTTTCGAAAGTAAGTAGGTAATTTTTGTATGTTTCTCGTATTCTATTTTCTATTTTGTATGAAAATGTCACTGTATCGCACCGTGTGTAGAGTGCCTTAGCTCGGGCGGAACACCTATTAGACGGATAAATAATATTATATAAGTCAACTCTGATAAGACAACATTCAATAATGTCACTTCAATATTAACATAACATAAGTTCTCAAAAGGAGACCACGGACCGACAAACGTAGCGTAGAACGTCTACCCACAAGGTGGACAGACGATCTGATATAGACGGCGGGATCACGCTGGATGCAGGCCGCTTGCAACCGGTCTAGATGGAAATCTATGGCCTATGTTCAGCAGTGGGCGTCCTACGGCTAAGATGATGATGGTAATTGTAATGAAACGACAAGATGGCTAGGAATCGACTGATTTATTTAAGTACCCTCAACATTATAAGCATAATATACTACATCTTTCCCCTTAACAGTTTTAGAATAAGGTGATATAATATTAAGTTTAAAAATTGTTGAAGAATAGACATTTGAAATTGGCGCCACTGCGCCTCGGGCGATCTCATCAATTTTAATCTGTGCCATGTAGAATTAAGTTAGTCTATAGTTATATCTTTTTGTTCACTCGCTCTAATTCTGGATTATTTATTACACGGCTTCGATCAATTTTTGGATTTTGAATTGTTATCCCGAGAACACCAGCAAATTCCCAGGAGCAGGAGAAGCTCCCCCACATGGTTCTTCACGCCGGATGTCAGACGGATTAAACCCAGCACTCTGTCGTATCGTACATAGGTATTTGTTAAGGTGAAAAGGTGCGTAGCCATTTTGTCGTTTCTGTTGAAAAGTGCCAACGCACATGCGTGAGAGTTTATAATAAAGTTACTTGCGATTCAACATTACGGTTTTACCTGTACGTACACAATTGTTGACCCAAAATTGAGTGTAATTTTAGCAATTAAGTCGTTGTAATGATATCAGTTTAACCTTAACATCAACATATTTGTTTCTTCAAAAGTCCATTAGATTCACGAATATAAATCTGTTGCCTTTAGTTTTAATAAGATTTAAGTTGTCTCAAAGTTGTTCTGTTTAGTTTCTCACTATTAATTTAAAGTTGTATCTAGTATTTATCTGTAAACATAGGTCTTAGGGAATATTGTATTGTACTTATTGTGTATATCTACATAGGTATGGGTTTGGATTATTTGCTAACTTTATAAAACTATATTCCAGGAACCAGTCTCCCAAATTATGGCCGATATTAAAGAACTTACATCAAAGCGATCAAGCATAAAGGGCAGAATTACAAACTTCTCCAATTATTTAAAAAATTTGAATGCCTCCTCTCTGGATGAAACAGGTGCTAAGGAGTTGCAATTGCGGATTGGGAAGGTAGAGGCTCTGTACGATCAGTATGATGAAATTCAACTTAAATTAGAGTGTATTAGTGAGTCCGAACAACAATCATTTGTAGAAAGAAGTGAATTCGAGGCACAGTATTATAACTTAGTAGCAAAGGCACAAACTATATACGAACAGTTTCAAAGAAATGACAAGGTAAGCTCAAGTTCAAATTCACATTCTAATAATAAGCTTGTTAAGTTGCCCACGATTCAGTTACCAAAATTCTCTGGGTCTTATGATAACTGGTTAGAATTTCATGACACTTTTTCAAGTTTAATTGACAATAATGATCAGATAGATGAAATTAATAAGTTTCACTATTTGAGAGCGTCACTGGAGGGTTCTGCTGCTGTTGTGATTCAATCAATAGAGTTTTCTGCCAATAATTATTCAGTTGCTTGGCAACTTCTGTGTGAGAGGTTCGATAATAAGAGACTGCTTATACAAAACCATATATCTGCATTATTTAACATCGAGCCAATCACAAAGGAGTCATCAGTTGCCATCAAGCGAGTAGTTGACCAACTGACTAAGAACTTGCGTGCACTCTCTTCTCTAGGTGAACCGATCACACATTGGGACACTCTCTTGATCTATATTGTCACCAAAAAACTAGACCCCAAAACGTTCCGTGAGTGGGAAGAACATAAGGGCACCCTTCCTAAAGATAAACCTGTGATTCTTGATATCTTTATTAAGTTTATGCGCAATCGTGCAGACTTCGTTGAAACAATAGAGTTGTCGGACAAATCAGTTAGTGGAAAAGGTTCTCAAAAAATCAAAGCAATGATTTCTTACCAGAGTAGCAGTAATGAAAGCAATAAGACATTTTCATCTTCAATTAATGAACTATGCCCTAACTGCAAAGGCAATCATCATTTGCATGTATGTCCTAAATTCCTCGCATTAACTTGTGACGCACGAGCCAAGTTACTCCCTACCTACAAGGTTTGCTTTAATTGTTTCCGTAGTGGACATTATTCCAATTCGTGTAAAAGGCCTGGTTGCAAAGTCTGCAAGCGTAGACACCACACCCTTATTCATGTCAATGATAGAAATGCAAGTGAATCAAAGCAGTTGTCTTCGCATATGCCTTGTACTATTCCAGCTGATCGAGATGTTAATGTCTCCATATCCAAGCCGATTGCTACGGGTTCTGTGAGTGTGAGTGAGTCTACTGTTGCCCTAACGGGAAGTATCACAACTACAGCACATGAAGATGTGTCAGGTCAGTGTGATGTTTTATTGTCAACCGCTTTAGTCAAAATTTATGATTGCAATAATCAAGAGGTCATTGCCCGGGCTATTTTAGATAGTGGCAGCACTTCCTGTCTCATGACTGAGAAGTTGCATAATCAGCTCAACTTACCTGTCGATAGTGCAGATAGGGTTGTTGTAGGTATAAATAATAATGCATCGCCCATCACTAAAATGTGTAAATTGCCTATCATGTCGCTAAGTGAAAGCTTTTCAACATCTATACGTTGTTTCATTCTGCCGACAATTACTGACAACATTCCTGTGTGTCAAGTTGATGTTAGAAATTTAAATATTCCAAGTGATATATGTTTAGCGGACCCTCAGTTTCATGCGCCCGCCTCTGTTGATTTGATCATAGGAGCTGATTTATTTTGGGACATTTTAGGTTCGCAAACTATTAAGTTGGGAAATGGAAAGCCTGTGCTTCATGAAACTAGACTAGGTTGGATAGTTTCCGGTCCTGTGAGTCGCGGCCGCACATCTGCTTTGTCTCCCATCAATTGTAACTTCACTCAAGTGAGTTCATTGACCTCTCCCTGTGATGATGACATCCAAAACCAATTAACGCGTTTTTGGCAGCTCGAAGAGATTAGCCCTCAGTCATCTCATTATTTTCCTGAGGAGAAGCAGTGTGAAGAACACTTTGTTAAAAATACAACTCGCCTCGCAAATGGTCGTTTCTGCGTCAGGATCCCTTTAAAGCAAACACCAAGTGTGTTAGGTGACTCCTATCAGCGAGCTAAGTATTGTTTATTGTCCTTAGAGCGTCGACTCAAAGGGAATAAGTCTTTTAGTGAAAGATACCATGATTTCATGTCTGAGTATGAATCATTAGGTCATATGTCTGAGTGTGAACCGGTCACATCGGTCCACCATTATTTTATCCCTCACCATGGTGTCCTACGTGAAAGTAGCTCGACTACTAAACTTAGGGTTGTGTTTAATGCAAGCAGTCCTACTACAACAGGGGTTTCGTTCAATCAGATACAAATGATTGGTCCCACGGTCCAAAATGACCTACTGTCAATACTCCTGAGGTTTAGGCAGCATAAATATGTAATAGTAGGTGACATTGAGAAATGCTACAGGTGCATTTCAGTCCATCCTGATGACAGACCACTCCAGCAGATCCTGTGGCGGGATCAGAGTACTGATGGCAGCGCCGACAATGCCATAAAATGTTATATGTTGAATCGAGTGAGCTATGGCACCGCCAGTGCGCCCTTCCTCGCCACAAGATGCATCAAGCAGGTTGGTTTAGAGTGCAAGGACCCTAAGATAGGAGAAATTATTATGTCAGACATGTATGTAGATGATTTTTTAAGTGGTGATGATGATTTAAATGAAGCTTTGCGCATTCGCAGGCAGGTCACGTCCGAGCTAGGCTCAGCCTGCATGCCTCTTAGAAAATGGAAGTCCAATGAACCCAAGCTGTTACCGGAGCCCGACCAGTCATCACCGGAGATGAACATAGGTGATGCTGGCTTAACAACAACTCTAGGCCTCGGGTGGAATTCAATCTCAGATGAATTCTACTTTCCCATCAGTCCCACCATTGCTAAGGGAAACACAAAGCGTGATATCCTCTCAGTGATCGCCCAGATCTTTGATCCTTTAGGCTTGTTATCACCTTGTGTCATTCTAATGAAGATACTATTACAGCAAGTGTGGCTTCAACGCCTGTCGTGGGACGAGGAGTTGCCGCTCGAGATGCGTCGGCCCTGGAGCGATGCTGTAGACAGCCTGCCGAGCCTGAGCAGCCTGCGCATACCACGCCGGGTCATCTGTGATTCAGGTTCTGACCTGGAACTACATATTTACACGGATGCTTCCGAGCGTGCGTATGGCGCATGCGTTTACGTACGTAGTGTCAGCTCTGCAGGTGAGGTCTCTGTTTGTTTACTGCTTGCTAAGAGCCGAGTCGCGCCGATCAAGCCTGTGACGATACCGCGACTCGAGCTTTGCGGGGCTTTGGTCGGAGCACGCCTGTATAAGAAAGCTATCACCGCTTTGCGAGCGCAAATAAAGCACATAGTCTTCTGGACAGACTCTATGATTGTTTTGGGATGGCTTAAGATGCTGCCTTCAAAGCTACAACCGTTTGTGCGCAATCGCATCGCTGAAATTTTAAATGAAACTGGAAGCTGCGCTTGGCGACACGTCCCGACCGACGCTAATCCCGCCGATTTGATATCGCGCGGTGTCAGTCCTAGCATGATGCACTCGCTTAGTTTATGGTGGCATGGACCAGATTACTTGCAGCGCGATCCAGTGCACTGGCCCGCCACTCCGAGTGCCGTCGACAAGCTGCCTGAAACACGCAATGAGATGTCATTGTATTTAAGTGACTCGAGTCCTCACGATCAGCTCATCGACTTCAGTCGTTTTTCAAATCTGTCTAGACTCAAGCGAACCGTATCCTATGTTTTGAGGTTTGTAAATATCTTAAAGAAGAGATCTAAACCGGAATCGACTCATTTAACCGCCGACGAACTAAACAGCGCTTTAGTATTAATTTTGAGACAGTCGCAAATGCAATCGTTTCCAGAATATGAGTCCTTAGTTAAGCAGACAAGTTTGCCCAGAAAAAGTGAACTGATCAAATTCAATGTTTATTTAGATCATGATAAGTTGATTCGTGTAGGGGGCAGGTTAAATAACTCTAATTTTGCTTTCGAGAAAAAGCACCCAATTATTATACAGTCCACACATCAGGTTACAAAGTTATTATTTGAGTTTGAACATAAAAGGTTAATGCATGCTGGCCCTCAGTTGTTATTGGCATCTATTAGAGAATTATATTGGCCGATAGGGGGTCGCAATTTAGCGAAAAGGTGTTACCGCAAATGTGTACGTTGCAATCGTTTTAAGGGTAAAGTGTATAATCCACTCATGGGTGACTTACCACAGCAGCGAATCCAACCCGGTGGCTATCCATTTGAATGTGTAGGCGTGGACTATGCAGGTCCAGTCGCAGTAGCTAATCGTATTGGTCGTGGGTGTAAACTCACTAAAGCGTATATAGCGATTTTCGTCTGCTTTACAACCAAAGCGATACACCTAGAGTTAGTGGGTAATTTAACAAGTGATAATTATCAGTTAGCGTTACGTAGATTCATGTCGCGTAAGGGAAAGCCTTCCCAAATATATTCCGACAACGGAACTTCATTTGTAGGCGCATACAGAGAAATCTCAACCTTTCTAAAAAACAATTGCAACTCTCTTGCTACAGATCTAGCTCAGGATGGTATTCAATTTCATTTTATACCGGCATATAGTCCTACTTTTGGAGGCTTATGGGAGGCTGGTGTTAAGTCCGTAAAATATCATTTAAGTAGAGTGCTGGGAAATTGTAATCTGACATTCGAGGAGTTAACGACAACGCTGACCCAGATCGAAGCGATCCTGAATTCCCGGCCGCTCTCCCCGCTGTCATCGGATCCGGACGACTACACACCTCTCACTGCAGGACACCTGCTCATCGGACGTCCTCTGACTGCACTGCCCACGCCGAACTATGCCGACCTTCCATCCACTAGACTTAAACGTTTTGAACGCATAGAACAGCTGCGCCAGCATTTTTGGCATAGATGGAGCAAGGAGTATATATCAGAGCTCCAGCAGCGCGTGAAATGGAGAACCCACTCTACGCACACTCTTAAGAAGGATGAGTTAGTTTTGATTAAGGAAGATGGATCACCACCCTTAAAATGGAAGCTCGGTCGCATCGTAAATGTCATACCCGGCCCGAGTGATGGCATATGTCGCGTCGCAGATATCCGGACAGCCAATGGTGTCGTGCGGCGGAGCATCAGCAAGATCGTTCCACTGCTAGCTACATGATGGTTGAAAGGGAACCTTTCAACGCGCGGGAGCATGTTGAAGAATAGACATTTGAAATTGGCGCCACTGCGCCTCGGGCGATCTCATCAATTTTAATCTGTGCCATGTAGAATTAAGTTAGTCTATAGTTATATCTTTTTGTTCACTCGCTCTAATTCTGGATTATTTATTACACGGCTTCGATCAATTTTTGGATTTTGAATTGTTATCCCGAGAACACCAGCAAATTCCCAGGAGCAGGAGAAGCTCCCCCACAAATAATAATAATATTCATAGGAAAGATTTTCATTGTACTTAAGGCGTAGTAGTATTATTATCTGTCTGTGCTTAAGGTATTAGGTTGGATGTTCCTATATTACATGCAACTTATACTTTACTTACTAATATAAACAAGAGAATATCATATATATTAATCATTATCATTTACATTATAATGTTAGGTAAGTACCCATATTGGTGCTCTGTTATGATCAATTGCACAGATAAGGCACATAGTAATAGGTATTTTTCTAGTTCATTGACAAGATCTGAATAACCTTAGGTACCTACTTGCATGAAAGTTAAAATATATTTGATACATTCTATATTTATATATTTCTTTCTAACATTTATTTTGTATAGCAAAATAAGTAGAAGCTAATCATAATAAGATAAGAATTATTAGTGAGTAATGTGTTATTTTTATGTTATTTCTTAAGCTAAGTTTTTCGTAATTAATTAATTAAATTTCTTTGATTATTATGCTGACTAATATATTATTATATTTATAATTAAAATATAAACACGAACACCCTGACGTATAAGAACCTGATATAAGATAAATTAATTGTTACCAGCCATGATTATAGTGCCTGGCGAATTTTCTTTTTAGCCTCACGAGCTGCTAATCTCTGTGTGCGTTCTGTATCAATAGGTTCAGGTGCTGACACCGCAACTGTAGGACACCTGTTATCATTATACGAACCGGATGCGTCTGCCATAATCTCTGTCGGTTCATCATAAATACTACAGTCACTATCACTTTCATTCATGTTTTCTTTTATCTCCTTCTCATTGAGTGATGATGGACAAGTATCAATTTTGAGAAGGTGCCTACGATTACGCCTGAACCGTTGGCCTAGTGTGTCGGTAACGAAGTAGGAACGAGGCTGAGGGGCGCGTCCCGTTACTCGCGCCTCTCTTCTTCTCTTACCGTCTACTGTAATTACTTCATCACCCACGTTAAGGTCTGACAAGTTACGGGCACTGCTATCATAATTATTTTTTGCCTTTAATTGTTTACATAATATATTATTGTAATCTGTCATGTTGTCTCTGGCCGGGAGTAGTTTATTCACGTGTATCGGTAATCTTGTATTAAGTTTTCGACCCATTAAAAGTTCTGCAGGACTAGCAACGCCATCCCTCTGTGTAGCTCTGTAGTTTAACAAAGCTATGTAAAAATCAGACTTATCATTAATAGACTTAGTAAGTAGATTCTTTATCGTTCTAACGGCCCGTTCTGACCTACCGTTAGATTGCGGATAGTTGGGTGACGATGTCGTATGTGTAAAACCCCATGATTCGGCAAAATTGTGGAACTCTCTTGACGCGTATGCGGGACCGTTGTCTGAAATTAATTCACTTGGAATTCCATGGCGCGAAAATTGATCCTTCATTGCTTTTATCACGCTTCTAGACGTTATTGAGGTCAGAGGTGACACTTCTACGTAGTTTGAAAAATAATCAACCAATATTAGGAAGTACATCTTATTATATTCAAATATATCAGTTCCAACTTTCATCCACGGAATACTGGGTATTTGGTGAGAAATAAGGGTCTCACGCTGTGGCACAGTGGCCTGTGTCGCACACACTCGACAGCGGCGCACGGCCAGCTCCACATCACGTGACATACCCGGCCAGTACATTACCTCACGCGCCCTACGTTTACACCTATCTATGCCTAGATGTCCTTCATGCACTCTCGACAACATTTCTGCTCGCAATTTCTCAGGAATAAAAACTAAATCATCCTTAAAAATTACTCCATCATAGTATTCTATCGACTGCCTATGTTCCCATAAACATTTTACGCGTTCATCAGTTTGGTATTTGTTAAGTGGCCAGCCGTTCATCACGTAATTTATTAACAACTGACAGATCTCGTCATTTTTCGTATGATCTCGTACTAATTTGAGTTTTTCATTACTAAAGGCAACACTACTTATCAGAAAGCAAGATTGACTATGTACTTCCTCCGAAACTTTATCTTGCATCAATTCGGCTAGCGGAGCTCGCGATAGCGTGTCTGCTACAAACATGTATTTTCCGGGTTTATATACTACTGTAAAATCGTACCTTTGAATTCGAAGCATCATGCGCTGCAATCTAGCTGGTACGGAGCTTAAGGATTTCTTGAACAGAGCTTCCAGAGGTTTATGGTCAGATTCCACCACTAAATCGAGTTTACCGAAAACATAGTGGTGAAACCTCTCCAGGGCAAAAACAATGGCAAGCAGCTCCTTTTCTATTTGGGCATAGCGCTGCTGCGTGTCCGTGAGCTTAATCGACGCGAATTCAACTGGACGTCCGTCCTGTAGCAACACCGCGCCCAGCGCGTGCGAGCTCGCGTCCACCGACACCAGCGCCGGCCGGTCCGCAGAGAACAACGTTAGCACGGGTGCTGCGCATAGATCACGTTTCAATTTACTCACCACAGCCTCTTCACATGCACCCCATTGCCACTCATTGTCCTTTTTTAACAAATTCCGTAATGGAGTGACTTTCTCAGAATAGTTGGGAATGAATTTGCATAGGTAATTTACCATACCGAGGAACCTCTCTAACTCTTGTCTATTCTGAGGATTCGGCATTTCCGTCACCGCTTTCACCTTACTCTCATCCACTTTCATGCCTTCCGCACTAAACTTGTGCCCTAAATATGTCACCTCAGCTACTTTGAACTCACATTTTTCTCGGTTGAACTTGATCCCTACTTGCTTGGCCCTATCCATTAACCTTTCCAGTCGTTCATCATGCTCTTGCTCATCAGACGCCCAGAGGATAACATCATCTATAAAGGAGTCGACACCTTCGAGCCCTTCCAGCAGTTGTCTAACACGGGAGTGAAATACCTCGGACGCAGAGTTAATGCCGTACGGAAGACGCAGAAATTGATACCTGCCAAAAGGTGTCCCAAACGTACACAGATCAGCGCTCTCATCATCCAGCTGCACCATCCAGAAGCCTGACCTGGCGTCTAGTTTACTAAAGTATCTAGCTCCTTTTAGTTTAGTAGCAATATCGACGAGCGTAGGCAAAGGAAAATGTTGCCTACGAATTACTTTATTCAGCGGCCGCGGATCTAAGCATAGGCGAATATCGCCGTTTTTTTTCGGCGCCACTACTATCGCATTCACCCAAGAAGTAGGGTGCGTGACCTTTCTGATCACTCCCATCTTCTCCATTCGCTCGAGTTCAACTTGCAGCTTGCCTCGCACACTGATCGGTATTTTCCTAACGGGACAGATACACGGTGTAGCATCCTTATCAATCGGGATCGTATAATGACCAGGTAGCCTACCGAGACCTTGAAATAATTCATCATAGCTGGCAATATCCAATGAGTACCCGTTTCACTAATCCAATTTGATCAATAGAATGTTTACCTAAGATACTCTCACAATCATGGTCGGTAATCACAAAATTAATATAATACAATTTGTTTTTATACATCCATTTAATTTCCATCGATCCGATAATAGGTAAATAGGCACCACAAAATGATATCGCTTTCGGTTTGACGGGAGATAAGTCCTCAACAGAGAAGCCTAAAGTGATGAAATTGTGTTTCGAAATTACATTAAGATCTGCACCGGTGTCCAATTTGAATAAATGTTTCGCCCTAGTATCATAAAGAATTAAATGTTCATACCACTTATAGTCCTCCGGCCGCAAGCCGGTGAGTCCTTCCACAGACGAGATATAGAACAAATCATCGTCCTCCGCCTCCTCGTTAACCTGAAACACTTTCCGCGATCTTTGCACCTGACACGTTTTGCGAAAATGACCTATTTCACCGCATGAAAAACACTTGGCGTTACGCGCGTTACACTTCCTACCACCGTCGCAGTAAACACTAGTACACGCCTTACAGACACGAGCCCGCGCGGGCGCACCGCCGGCGCCGGTCCCGTAGCCGTCGCCGGCGCGCGAGCCTCGCGCCGCGCCGCCGCCACGGCCGCGCCATCCCGCGCCGCCGCCCGCGCCGCGCCATCGCCCTCGCCAAGCGCCGCGTGCGCTCCACACAGCGTCGATCGCCGCATCTCTCGTTTCACTCTTGACGCCTTCTATTTCTCGGCTTTCCTCGTTCGAGATTTCTTTCGATTGACATATCGTGACGGCCTTTTCGAGCGTCAACTGCTCCGCCCGGAGTAATCTGTCTCTAAGCGTGCTATCTCGCACCCCGCAGACGATACGGTCGCGAATCAGGCCGTCTTCTAACTGTTCGAACTCACACTGTTGACTCAGTAGTTTCAGAGCTGTGACGTACTCGTCGATGCTTTCCCCTAGTTCCTGGCTTCTCGTGAAGAACTTGAACCTCACCATCGTGGTGTTCGTTTTGGTTCCGAAATGGTTATTGAACCTTTCTATTAATTTCTGGATGTCGTCACTGTCTGTTTTTGTTTCGAACTTGAACGTTGAATAGACGTCGTAACCGTCGGGGCCGATAAGGTTTATTAGTAAGCTGGCTTGCACATCGCTCGGTTCTTTACAAACCCCAGAGGCCTTTAAAAACACTTGAAATTGCTTAAGCCATCGTCGCCACGCGTCCGCGCGATTCGCCGGACCTCCTTCTAGCGACAATACGGCCGGGGGGCGTGCGTGTTCCATTTTTTTATATTTATTCGACACTATTTAACGATTTATAGTTGTTTTTACACACAATTAGCCAATTTATACCACTTAATTAATTATTTCCTTCACCCCGCTGCCACCATGTAATGAAACGACAAGATGGCTAGGAATCGACTGATTTATTTAAGTACCCTCAACAGTAATGATGATGATGATAACATACGTTCACACCTTTTTCCTGAAGGGGTAGGCAGAGAGTATAACCAGGACTCAGTCCCATAGTAGTTTTTTTTTTATAGTGGTAGGCCTCTTTTGTAGGTGAGGCAGCCTGGGGAAGTACCACACCTTTGCCAGTTATTCATCCGCCAAGCAGTAATGTGCAAACAATAATGAATAATATTATTAAGAAGATTACTAAACCTACTTAGGAATTTAATATCATCAAGAAACTAAAGTCAAAAACATGTTTAAAAAAATCTATCTTCCCTCTATATGTCGCCATACGTCCAACATTATTAGATCGGTGTTGACGTAACGTCGTAGCGTAGTAGCGGCGTAGCAAGGCAACGTAGCGTCGTAGACGTCTCGTAGCACGCTCTTAGCCGTCACGTCACTGCACAGATATTAGATCTGCATGCGAGTGACTGTTCTCGTTGCACTCGGTTAGGTTTTGTTTGCAAGTGTTATTAGATGATGTAAAATGTAATACTGTGGTAAGTTACCTACCCATTTACCTAATAAAATAGTAGAGTAATTTAAAACTTAAAACATTGCTCACATTATAATTTAAAGGTAATATAAATTTTAAAAGAGAGGAAGAATAATGATTATAACAAAAATATTCTAGTTAAATACTAGTTACTGGAGGGCTTGCACAGGACAGGGTCAAGTGGTATGAGGCTTATGCCCAGCAGTGGGATGTAGTGGGCTGCGGATGATGATGATAAAGACTTTTAAAGATAAAGTAGCCTACGGTTTGTGGCCACAATCTTTTAAATAAGCAAGTTAGAACGTAGTTGTAAGTAGGTAACTTCTACTGGTATTTTTTTTAACTTTTTTACTTTAACTTGTTTCTACACCGCACTGCACGGCTCAGCTCGACGCATCATGAATAGCATGACAGTCCAGCCGGTTCAAATGAACATATTATAACCTATCTCATACATAGTATTAATTATGATGTACGAGTACCATTAATTATTATTATTAAATATTATGTGCCAAATTCAATCAATTATCAATCAATTATGTACCATTAGATAAATTTGCTTATAAAACCATAATAATATACTTTATTCTATTTTTAATAATAGTTGAATAACTGTTGCTTTACATTGGTGTCCACGTAGTCTTATTATATTTCTCATGAATACATCATGAATACTGAAAAAGAATACAATTCACTTAGAATTGTATTCTTTTTCAGAAAAATAAATATTCTTATAGTATGTCAATTTCTCTATACTAGGTTCCGTTAATAATTTCTTAGCGAATCAAGATTCAAAACATAATAATCCGATCAATCTCACTCGTGCCGAGTCAATATTAAAAATCAAACTGCAAATAACGAAACGCAAACAGACGTGAATCTTTAGAACGAAGAAAGCAGCTATGATCGGATCGCGTTGAATGGTTGAATGGTATGTCAAACAAACAATGGTCGCCGGTATCTGAGGCTCATTATCTGATCATCTCCGCTTCGATGAGACGAGGAAACGGACCAATTTACGCACTGGAGCGAACGCACGCCGCGGTTTTTGACTGCCGATGGATACACAGAGTACTGAGATTCCAGTACACGGTATTTCGTGGGGCGTACAATTAATAAAAAATCTTTTCCAAGCTGTTATAATTAATGGCGTTATTATTTTTGCTATTAATTAATAATTGAGAGTTTATAAATTATAATAATAATATTTACCTTTGGAAAAGAGGAAAAATATTTTTTGCGTAACAATGCATTTCAAAAATATCGTGTATTAATAAACTTGAGAAATAATTATTTGTTTCTCAATTTTCATAAAACTAATATCTAACTCAAAACAACTAGTCTACTAATTGGTTGCAATAGTAAAGTTACTTTTTATTAGGTATTAAACAGGGTATAACATATCATAATTTCTATAGAAATTAAATATATTAGAATAATTAATCAATTGGTAAAATGCCTCTAACAATAAAGTTTTTATTTCTAAAAAAAATTGAAAATAATATGAAATTAAAAAAAATCATAATGTACAGAATGTTAGAAAATTTCATTTATAATAATATGGAGTATGCCTCTAAAATAATGCATTAAATATTTGTTAATTTTATAACATATAATAACAAATCATAATATTTTTTTTAACCCGCTGCGTTTAACCGTCTCTGTGCGTAAGACAATCATAGCATCGAATTGGTTCCTCAATAATGAGTTTCCTTGCGCTTTCTTAGTGTCCGGGACAATGGACCGGGACAATGGTCCCGAATTTGCGTACCCGGGACGATTAACGAATTCTTTGTACTCTTACAATAGGGTCATCACCGATCGGAGTTTTTCAGTTTTGTTTACTGATTGACCTATGACGATCGACATTCTGAAGATTGCGAGTATTGACAGACTTGATCCCAACTTGAATATATTTTTTTAACCCGCTACAAATCTCATATTCTGCCTATTATCTTCTGAACTTTTAAGTTATCATCATAATATCATATCATGTAAATAAATCTTCTTCATCCATCGGTTGTCTGGAAGAAATCGTTTATTAGCGATAATGTTGCCGCTTGTACATTTTACTATAGTTTCTGTGTCCTATAATGTTATTTCTTTGTGTGTGGTGTGCAATAGAGTATTAACTATCCTACTAATATTATATATGTGTAAGTTTGTGACAATGGATGGATGAATGGATGAATGTTTGTTACTCTTTCACGCCAAAACTACTGAACCGATTGGGCTGAAATTTGGTACATTTTCCCGATATTCCCACGGGAACGATGACACGGGACCACAGGAACGGGAATGATGGGTGAAACCGCCGGGCACAGCTAGCCTATCTATAATTTCATATTCATTTCAATACAATTTGTTCTGTATTTTTTTAGTTACAAACATCTTGATATTATAGTACATCTATAAACATCTATAAACATTAAAAAATATAAATACTTATTAGTTAAATATAATTAATATGTACTTACTAATTTTTCATTTTATTTTATACAATGCTGGCTAGCAGTTATAGTTCAAAAAATAATTTAAGTTTGCATTACAGTAATATTATCGATGTCGACTATAGTCCTAATTTTGAAAAAAATGTGCGGAAAAGTTATTTTTAACAATATCAAACTCAACTGTAGATATTTAAAATTTCTTAATAATACCACAGATAATACGATCAAATCAAAAGCGAGTCATCAGACATTGCGACACAATTTATTGAAGACCCAGACAATAGAATTATCCGAATTTAAATCGTTCAGAAATACCCGTCGTCCGGCCCCGGATCATCAAATCGATTAACCTAGACATATCACTCTAATTCTAAACTGAAGCATTAGGTCGACACTAAAATACCTTGAGCTGTCTTTTTAGTACCTACTACGAGTATATACCATCTATGCCCAATAGAAAGCTTATTCTCAAATTTATATAAATAATTCTGATTGACTGCAACAGTCTATATCGCTTGTTTGAAGTAAATATTTTTTTTGGAAACGGTAGATTCAATTCGTAGCTTTATTGGCATATAAAGTTGTTTTTTTGAGACTTACATGATTTAATAAAGTTTATTGAGTTTTTTTCTCAAGTTTCGACCAGTGTTTGTTACCAGTGATGACATACGGATCTGAATCGTCGTCTCTGACTGTGGGCCTTATCAGTGAACTCCAAATAGCGCACCGAGCTATGGAGAGGGCTATGCTCGAGATTTCGAATGGAGACCACGGACTGGCAAGAGGAGCGTAGGACGTGCACCGACAAGGTGAACAGACGATCTGATAAAGACAGCAGGATCGCGCTCGATGCAACGGGACTAGATGGAAACTCATTGGGGGAGAGGCTTCAGCAGTGGACGTCCTATGGCTGAAATGATGATGATGCGGATGAGTTTTTTGAGGTATCATGGATCTTGGTTATCACATTTCAGTTATAATAACGTATGGAACCTCCATTTGGTTACGTGACTCTTTTTGATTTATGTGCTAGTCTCATCCAGCAATCCACAAAGAAAACGGGCTTGAAATCAAAGGAAGTTGGGCTCAGAAAACCTCACACAGTATATCCTATATTGTCGGGTAGAGAATGCTATTAGCAATAATATTTTCAAACATAGTAGGCCTCATATAAGTTGACCACAGACTCAATATAGCTGACTTATTATTATAATTATGTATTTATGATGACTTCCTCTAAGCCAGTCGGCGTTTCACTAAGTATAGCTTATAACGAGACATTAACATGTTGACAAAGCCATAACTCTTTACAAATATGCAGTCGACGAATTTGTTATATCTCCCACATTAATATTTGTCTGTCTGTTGTAGTCTGTACATCCAAGCGACCCATTTGTACAATTATGTACACAGTTGATTTACTGACGCGACATTAGCTCGAGTAAAATCGAACAATTACAAGCTTTTGTGCTGTGTTATAACTACATTTGTTCCATAGACAACTCAACTTTAAGAGCGTACATGGCCTTCTAGGAGTTTGACACAATGAAAGAATTACCAAATCGATGCTTTGTATTCCGTTGTTTTCTCCGAATATAATTAACCCATTCTATAAATTTATATCCTGATTTTTTTATAGTGAAGTAACCTATGTCCCTGTCATTTTATTTTTTCTTATAAAACCTTTCTTTTTTTCATAGTGAACTTCCAAGAATCTCAGTTATACTCGAGTGATTGGACCTACACTACAAAAAAATTAGAGTTTACAAACAAAATACTTTAACTTTAAAATATTATTAGTATATAAATATATCAAATAGGTCTACTGTATTCGGAGGAAACAGGGGAATACAAAACATCGATTTAGTAAATTTTCCATAGGATTGTGTCAAACTGCAAAGAGGTCCTAGAGGACCTCTTTCCTCTTTCTTGGATAGGATAGATCCTATTAAGACGCCACTTTTGGGCACCAAATTTGGGCTTAGTGACACAGCACACTGCCATTAAAATTGTTATCTCTAAAATGCTTTGTTTAAAGTCGAATATTGCAATATCACAGTTGAAGGCGTGTTGAGAGCTGTGAGATACGATGTTAATTTTTAGCAAGGTTTTTATTTATTTATTCAAAATATAAACAATACATAAAAAAGTAGTAGTTTACTCCATTATTATATTAGTCCGGTTTTATTCATGAAAAATAATAGCGTGTTGTCGCTGATAATTCCGAGCTATTCAATCAGAACAGTATTTTTTGGGGCTGTTTTGAATTTCTTATTTTTCTCAACACTTTTCCCTAATTTTTGCATTCAGCGCCCTGTTGATGTATATTAGTATGAAAACAAAATCGCCAATGTGTGGCGTTGTGCAGGCGATATCGGCTAGTTTGTATGCCAATATGTTTGAGTACAAACGTCATAGTTCCTGTCGCGTCATGCTCAAGCGTTGTATCTATTGAGAAACAATGTGGTGTCAACGTGGTTATGCATCATCACAGCATAAACTTGACGTAAGCATAACTCGCTACAGCGTCGTCTTTAGATTGATCTGTCTATGATTTGTTCTAACTTGCAAAACGACATCTACGACGACCGACTTGACTTATGCGCGCACTCAACTTTGCACTATTGACGTAACTGACTAAACAAGTACAATTTAAAAAGAATCTTAACCTTGCAGTATCTAGGTTCTAAATGCAGTGTTCTGTTTCCTAGTTGAAATTGAAAGAGCGTACCAATTGTCTTTGCAGCGAAGATTAAATTGATTTATAAGACAACGTTTCGTCCGTCAGACGTTTCTCGTGGAATCGTAAAGAGATGCGTACGAGTTTTATGTAACGCGACTCCCTTTTGATGTGACGCTAAATCATGGGAGATTTAGTATTCGCGAGTTTCCGTGTACGAGATTAAGGGTTGACGTCTGTTTAGCTGTAACAGGGTATGACGATTGTAGGAAGTAGAACAAAAGATAAATAAAGATAAATGATAAGAGATAAATGTTATGCGTACGTGTATAGCACAATATGGTTCAATATCATCATCGACAGCACGTATCATCTCACTGCTAACATGCTAGGCATGGGCGTCTTACTATGTCATTTCTTTCCTGCGACTTCAATTATGTCTTCGATCCATCAATATGGTGGGGATATTTTCCAAATTATGGGTTATTTTGGAAATTGGAAGAAAAATGCCAAATTTATGAGGATCTAAGTTAAAAGATTGTAAGAAATAAACGCAGAAGTTACGATAAGAATAGGTACGGGTAGATAATAAGATACAATTATCAGTTTGGGTATAAAAATAAAATAAAACATACAAGGTAGGTATAGGATCTTTCCTATAATTTGTTTTATTTTATTTCATTATAATAAGGCTAATAAATATAAACACATATATTTAATAAATAAATAAAAATTATACTTAGTTTTTTAATTTTCATTTTAGACCTAAGTCTAGTCTAGTCTAGTCTCTAAATTCAAAATACGTAAGTAAGGCTTATAATAAAAAATCATGAGGTCCTGGGTTTTTCTTTGTCCACATATTGGTAGACCTTCAAAACCTGCTGCTAATGTTTATGCTTCATAGTTATAATTATCCCGGTTCCTGGTTTATCGTAATCCCCAGGCCAGGGCAAGTGTTTAATATTGGATTTTTTCATTAGGCATTATCTCAATAACTTCCTGGAGTCTGGAACTGTGCCCGATAGATAGCAATAGGCTCACCCCCTATTAAATGGTACCAATAACATACTCGTGAAATGTCGGTTTATCTACTATGGGACCTCAGTCCCATAGTAGATAAACCGACAGGTGTATCCAGGACTCATCCTGGATACACCTCCGCCTACCCCTTCGGGAAAAACGCGTGACTGTATGTTGTTATGTTATTTGACATAATATATCAATTAATATTCTGACAAGTAAAAACACAATCCAGCACTTGCATAGATCAACAGATACACATATTTGAAAAATAATTAAACTGTAACATAACGTGGAGTTTGAACGGTATGATAAACGTGCACCTCTGCAACCATCCCGGTAACGGCGATAAAACGATTGTTAATATCTCGTAAGTAATTAAAACGCGAAATAAAGATAAAGTTGTAAAACGAGAATAGATTGCCCTTTATTGGACTTCTCGTGATTGATGGGATATTTATGTCTTGATTTTATGTTTAATTTGTTAGTCTTTTAATATAATTTACGCATCAAATAGTTGTTGTTATAATTTTTTGGTGATTGTTTGCATCTGGTTTCTGGAGCTTTATTGGAGAGAAATAAAAGGAATTGTAATGATTACGTAATAGGTTTAACTTTACTTTTAATATATAAAATAATATATAAAACGGTCTTGTCTTATAAATAATACTAAATAGGTAATTTATATGATTATCTTAATGTTTAGTACTATTTTTTGTTTTATTTGTCAGAAAAAAATTAACAATTAATTAAGGCTTAATGACTTATTGATAAATTAATATATAAAATATTTTAAAATGGAATTTTTCAAAAACAACGCCAGAACAAAAATACCTATTGTATTTTAAATATTACATATTCAATAATTATTTATTGTCAAAAACAACAACAGACTAAAATACATATTCAAAACATAATGGCGTATAGTAAAATAGAATATATTTATTTAAATAAAAAAAACAATTACTAAGAAACTCTACATTTTCGTTCCGAAATTCCGAAAACATTCCTAATCACCTCTGGCCACTCATCACTACAAATCAGCCGTCACTCTAACTCTACCGATGTTCCTCGAACTACACAAATAGACTCTACCAATTACGACTCTATGTAGAGACTAGAGATGGACAGACATCGGTTAAATATTCATAGTACACGTCTTGTCCCTTCGCTTACTCTACCAATACTCTACTCTTCATTGACACGTATTGAATTGTGATGCAATTTGCTTGCTCTGTCAATATAGAGTCGTGTTTCACTTACCTAGCAATGGGCTATATTTGAACTAAGGCCTTTTCGTATACTTTAGGCGATTATAACTTGAATGTTCAGTAAAGTTTTCACAAAGCGAAGTTAGTTCTTAAAATTATTTGTATGGTTTTTGTACGAGTAATAATAATTTTGTAGAGCAAAATAATATTAAATTTTTATTTTCAACGAAACTTACGTTGCTCTATTGTTTACGCCATAACTTCACAGGAATCTGAAAACAAAGATTACATTAAATTATTATTATGATAATATAAATTATTATACCCTATAATACATAATCACAACAAAAATATTATTTTTTATTACTAATATAAAATTATAATTAATCATTATAATAAATATCTATCTATTTTGCACATAGAGGATAAAAACCTTATTTTTAAAATTTTTGCACTCAATGCAAACATAATATCATAAAGTTTATAAAAGTTCCAAAATATCTTTCACATTGGCGCCCGAAATCCACACGAGCATAAACTTCATTGTAAAATAAACAAAAATATTCATACAAAAGGCGCCGATACACTCAACAATTTTACGACTCACTTCCAATATGCCATAAGTCATATAATGACAGATAACACGTGACTAATTTAAATTTAAGGCTCTGGGACCCACTTCACTATAACTTTGCCAAATAAGCCAGTGGATCAAAATAGCTTATGGTTTGCCAAAAGTGACGGCTGACTGTAAGCTGCTAATGACTGTAATCGAAAGAAATAAGTAGATCATATCGATTCTCTAAACATTATCTAAATCCAATGATGTCTTAATTGACATTCGGTTTTTAAGTACCTACTAACAATAATGGATCCATGTAGTCTCAATTAAAGATGTTTGCAATTTGAATTTGAATTTAAAAAAAAAAGCTTCACTGATAGCGAGAATGCGAGGAAGTTTCAACAGATTCCTATATCAGTTTATGCAGACCGCTTTGACGAACCCATCATGAAGTGCTGGCCGTAGATGCAAAATGCTTGCTGGTCTAGTGCTAATTGATGGGCATGTTTAATATTAGCTGGGTTTTGTGTTTTGATTATTTTTTGTGTAGAATAGATTAGTACTAACATAGAATAAGCCGTGATTGTATACTAACACTACAGACTCTGTCCGAAATAAATTTATTTGAATTTGATAAATATGGCAAAATGTTTACCAAGTGGGTCCGCACCCTTAACTAAATGCAAGTTGATTTCGAAGTGATATTGGTTTTAATTAATTTTTCATCATTAATGGGACACGAAGCCGCTAGCGGTTATAAAATCGCTATAAAATCGATCGATTTATGGGTCGTGTTTGATGCGCGAGCGTTTATTTGTTTTAGTGTAATGAGATGTTAGTTTGATGGGCAGTTTATTATCTGAAATTTATCGAGAAAACGGCAAAGGTAGGTATATGCAGTTGAATTAGATTAGATTTAAGCTACGTAAGGTAATATTTTTTTACTTAGTGTTATCATGAATATGTATACACCCACATTTCACCAGTATGTTATTGGTCCCATGTAATAGGGGGCGAGCTTATTACCATTTACCGGGCACAGTTCCAGCCTCCAGGCTGTCATAGAGACAATTCCTAATGGAAAATTCCTATATCTAAAACTTTGCCTTTGCCTGACCTGGAGATCGAACCCGAGACCTCATGATCGGCAGTCGAGCTTGCGGCCACTATGTCACCGAGGCAAGAGTAAGTATTTTTGATTTAGTACTTTATTTTATGTGTTGTATATTATCTTAATCTCTACTTATGTGTACAAATCAACTTCCTAACTGATTAACCTACTGACTGACTGACACACTAGGTGCATCTCTACGCCCAGCCCTAAAGGGCGTTGATGAGTGGACCGAGAAAGCAAAATTTTTTATTTGGGGGACATAACGAACGGAATTAACTCGACCGCGCGGTCGATTCGCCACCTTTAATTTACATGTAGTTTTCTGACATGATGTAGATAATGAATAAGAAACCTGTCTGCTACGCGCGGAAATTACGCCAGCGTTCATATTTATCTCATTTATCTATGAGTTTGTAGAAAAATGAAAATGACCGGAACATGCTCACTGAAGTGGGATTTTATGAAAAAAAAATCATTGCTCTGATGCAGTTATCTGGAGAAACCAGAGGAATACGTTTGTATGGAGAAATCACTCCCCGTCTATCGTCTTAAGTAGGCTGTATGACAATGTTTAATTTAAGTTTAATGTGTTTTCATGCAACATCTTCTCCAGTTCCAGGATACATTCATACGCATTCACGCCTTGTTTCACATATGGTAGGCAGATACTATTTCCCTCCATCGTCTACTTCGTCTTTCTTTCGCATCGTGCTGAATTTTATATATCTCTTAATATACACCTTAATGCAAACATGCTCACAGCATAAATTTAGATCCTAGGTCATTGTTATGTACTGGGTACAACCACACAATGCAATGATAATATAATTTTAAGTCAATCCATGTCATTAGATGAATCTGAGATGTATCGAATCGTGAAGTGGATGCCCATTCTACCGAAATTACCGCAAACCGTTGTTTAATTACAATCGAAGAATCGTGCTGTCCATCCGACTTCATAGATAAATGTTGTTATGTCCGAGATAAAGGTTTTGACGATGTTTCGTGGACAATGAGTTTTGGTATCAAACCTCACAATTAGAAATGATCGGAGTTGTTGTTTGTCGGCCGCTTTGTCGGCGCGCCTGTCATTGGTTGGCTTGTGCCGGTTGGACGTTATAGAACTTTTTATTTTATCACTTTTATACTGCAAAGTGCAAAGTGTTTGAAACGTCAGCCAATAATATTATAATACACTTGTGTAAGAAACAGCGGCTTTATCCGTTTGCAATTATGAAATATGGGAGTTTTAAACACATGGATATTATGGGAGTTTGACAGCCTCGTTGGCGCAGACGGTAGTAACTCTGCTTTCTGTGCCGCAGGCCCCGGGTTCGATCCCCGGCCAGGTCAAACATTTGTGTGCATGAACATGTCTGTTTGATCTGTGTCTGGGTGTTATAAGCATATATAAGTGTGTATATCAGTCATCTGGTTACCATAGTACAGGCTTCTAGCCTAGTTTGGGACCAGATGACCGTGTGTGGAAGTTGTTCCATATTATTATTATTATTAAACAAAAATTTCCAGATAACGAAAAGAACCTACATTCAGTCATTCTAGTCAATTTAGAAAAAAAAGAAATTTCGAATTAAAACAATTTTTTTTTTCAACATTTCAACTTACCGATATACATATCTACGAATCTTAAATTTTTTTTATGCGGAAGCCGTTCAGTGGTATATATTTATTTTTTATTTTATTTTGACAGGTATAGATATCAAAGATATATATGACAACAATTTTTAGGTATAGATTCATAATCGTATAGATATTACAACGTTCTTTTCATTAACGCCGTATTAAGCTGATAAAGTTGTGTATTTTTGAAAATATTCCAAAACTTAGTATTCACTTAGTTATTGACTTCTTAAAGTTTTTTATACATAGAATTGAATAATACTTTAATGTGTTAAAACTACTTAAACTCTAGGGTTTTTCAATAAAAACAATATAAATTTTAAATCTAAAATGTCAGCGCCAAGTGTACAAGCCCCTCAGTGTTTCCGTCCCAGTGGATAGGCAGTGTCGTCTCAAAGGAATTAGAATGACGGACAGCTCGTGACGCGGCGTTTAACTATCTGCCTATCATACCAGACGCAGCCTCAGCATGATCTTACCACAGGTAGGTATGATGCACTATTGCCATTTCATTTGATATATCTCTTTAAATTACATAATTATCTAGATAGAACCTGCAGTGCTATCGCCGCAACAATTATAGGTAGCTTGGTTCTTTCGTCGTTTATCTTTCTTGTCTATTTAGTTAACTGTCAGTGGATATATCGCCGAATAATAAAATCATTAACCCAATGTATTTCACTCAAATTTTTAAGAAAATTAAATATTCCTTACATTTGGTCAAGACAGAAGTTACTGTAGAAGATCAGAAACTATAATGTTACACTTCTTTTTTTTCAACTAGTTGCAAAAATTAGTTCCCAAAACGGCCGGAGGGAATGTTTCAAAACAAGTGATATACCTACTAGCAAACGAAAAATACAATCTTTCCTGGGTATCCCCGTACGTATACAGATCGGAAAAATAGGTTTGTTTTGTCCCCTTGTTACCGAAGAGGGGACAGTTCGAACTTTATTCACTCCTTAAAGCTTTTATCTGTCCCTCTATCACTGTACCCAAGTCCCAGGCACATAGTAGGAACACTCACACTTCGTCATTTGTTTGTAAGTCCCACAGTTCCAGACTCCAGGATTTTATTGACAAAAATCTTAATGGAAAAACCAATATTACTTTTTGCCTGACCTGGGGATCGAACCCTCATGATCGGCAGTAGCACTTGCGATATACTACGCCGCAGAGGCGTGCGATCTATTACGTCAAAAACTATACTGTTTTACTATTTTAGAAGCGGGGTTATTCTCATCTCACAAACGTCCGGCTTGTCAACAACAGTCTAAAGTTGTCAAAAAGATACCGATCAATTCTCACACGACCCAACAAAAACATCAAATGATTCCAAACAAAACCCCGTCATTTTTTGTGAATGATTCGTCAATCATTCGTCCGAGTGATCCTTGATTCCCTATTGATGACTTTTAATTGCTATTATTCATTTGTGTATCATCACACAAAAGTATCATTACTTTTGTGTGATGATGATCTGCAGAAAGTTTTTGTGAAAAGATTGTATGACTTCTTGGTTCATTTTGAACTTGGGTGTTATAGTGTGTGGGTGTATCTACTATGGGACTGTGTCCTGGGTACACCTCTGCCTACCCCTTCGGGAAAAAAGGCGTGAATGTATGTTATGTTATAGTAATAATAAGCCATAATGTAACTTTTGTAATTATTACAACAGCTTGTCATAAATTTTATATTCTTTGTATTTTACATTAAATTGATAAAAATATAAAAATAATTTAAGTAGATTAGGTACCTCTAAAACTGCTATAATCAATAATAACATTAGGTATTTAAAATATTACCTAATCTTCATATGTTGTTTCTAACCTTGAAATAATTAATATCTTATGCATTATTACAATATATAGAAGTACTAGTGTAAGAACAGCGGCATTGTACGCTCGCAATATGAAATATGGGAGTTTTATATTAAAATTTTGACCCCCTTTTTGGATTCCTTAGAATGTGATTTTTTTTTAATCCTTTCTTAGCACACGTCCAGACAACGAAAGGCCTACTTTTCATGTTCAAAGTCAAAGTTCAAGTCTCAAAGATCAGTGGTTTGGGCTCTGCGTTGCATGTCAGTCAGTGAGTCATTTAAGATTTTATAACATATAGTGATATTCGTATACTCGAATAAGCATGTAGTTACTACCTACATTAATCTTCTAAATACCACAGCTCTGCTTAGTTTGGGACTATATGACCACGAGTGGTAGTTGTCCCAAATAGTTATCATTATTTTATTATTTAAGATTTTAACTGATATACTTAGTTCTTACAAATTTTAAGTCTTACATAATATGATATTTATTAGTAAAAATATTCCTTCTAATACAAACGACATCACTTAAACCATTATTGTTTAAATCACAAACAATGAAGCTAATATAACAAAGTAGCTCAAGTTAGGGTTGTCACAGCGACCGGCCCAGGTGCGTAGAATGCCCCGGATGGAGGCTCGAGCGTGACTCGCCCGCACCGTACTCGACAACCCTGTTGAATGCTGAGGGGACCATGAGATACATGGAAAAGAATATAAACCTATTACACTGGTCTACAGTGGTTTTGTTGCCCTAGATATGAAAATGATTTTGCGTCTATTTATGCACACAATTCATGAAACTATCGATGATTTTGTAAGAATTGCTATGATTTTTTTTTAATTTTTATTCTTATTTTACATTACAAATAGCAAAAAACGAGAAATAAATAACATATATATTTATAACGTCAGAGAATAACATATATATTTATAACATATATATTTATAACGTCGATATATTTAGAACGTTTTGAGAAATTAGGATACATCGAAGTAAATAAAGAGGAAAATATCGATACTATATTTTATATTTCCATAAAACGCCTTTTATGAGCTTTTCTTTTATAATTTTTAAGGGACAATCTATTCAAAGACAAGGTAATTGTTCAAAATATAAGATATGCAAAAACCATGAAAATACGAGCACATTGAGTACTTTCATGAATGTATTCGTAATCTGGGCACCTGAAAACCTAATAATTTGCGATGATATCCAGCGCAACAAAAAATTTTTTTTTTATATAGCTCATCGATTTGGCATCTAGTATAATTTATATAACATTGAAAACCAAACTACATTATCATCTATTTTTGTACGTGTATAGTCTATCCAACTAATTCTTCTATCATATTATAAACGTGATACTCGTAGTTTGTGAGAATGGATGGTTGGATGGATGTTAGTTACTCTTTCACGCCAAAACAAAAAAAATACAAAACCAATTGGGCTGAAATTTAGTATGCAGACAGTTTAGACCTTGGAATAACACATAGGGTACTTTCTATTCACATATTCCCACGGCAACGATGACTACGCGGGTGAAACCGAGGAGCATAGCTAGTGTTCCCATAATTGATATTAATAACATTACACCTTTTTCCGGAAGGGTTAGGCTGAGGTAGGTAGGCCGATAGTTGGTACACTTTTTTTTCAATGACCTATGCTCTTGGTCTCAGATGTTGGCTTGTACAGCTTTACCGGGCAATGGTGAGCATAGGAGTCGCTTAACCCAAAGTTTAAGGGCGACTAGCACAAGGGCACCTAGACGCTACGAACCTCGGTAGTAGTCTGCAACCAGTTACCAGCGAAATTACTAAGCATGACGAGTTTCAATTACTAATATCTCGGGG
This sequence comes from Hemistola chrysoprasaria, assembly GCA_947063395.1. Lineage (NCBI taxonomy): Eukaryota > Metazoa > Arthropoda > Insecta > Lepidoptera > Geometridae > Hemistola > Hemistola chrysoprasaria. The sequence continues at coordinate 684,641 of OX346713.1, read as the reverse complement.
TGACAGGTGCAGTGCAGTGCCGCGCAGAATTTTGAATATTAAAACACTGGGTGGCACTGTGTCTGATATGGGCAATCATGATGCTTACCATCAGGCACCTGATTTGCTCGTCTTGTTACTCACTATTATAAAAAAAACCTTCAATTTGTTTACAAAGGTTTGAAAGTCAAAGACTGATTGATTTTTGCAAATTCAAAAATAGAAACTAACAACTCAGCCACAAGCCCAGTTTCAGTATATTTTTAAAAAGTCTTTTAATGTCACAAAATCACATGCACCTTACAAACGCCGGCGTTAAGTGACGATGATCGACAAAAACGAATGAAGTGAGATTATATTAACACAAGCTTTCATCAATTTGAAGAAAAAATATAACAGTGGATAACAAATGATGTTGTTTGTTACGAAGGGACGGCCCTTTCTGAGGCCGCTTGAAGCGCTTCAGCCGTTTGAAAGCGCTTGATGTATTATAAGTGATCCATTGCTCGCCCGTTTTGAGCTATTGATGTGACATGACGGCGCCGTTTCGATTCTGATACGTTGAAAGGTGTTTTTGGCAATTTTTTGACTTGCTCTTCGTTGTTGAAAGGTAAGGGAGCAAGGCGTCGATGAAACGGGTGGTATAGATAGAACGAAAGTGCAATATTTATAAGGATATACTACACCATCTATTATTGAAGGACTGAAATACAAAAGTTGCTCAGTACAAATTGATAGTTAAATATAGGTATAGATAAATATAGGTATAGATAAATACCAAGTCCTAAATTAATGATAACTTTGTAATTTTTTTTACCCGTGACCTTAGTGCCAGTGTGCGGCGGTGCAATTTTTAATTTTGGCAATATACTCACTCACCACATTTTATTGTTTCCCTGCCTAGCCGGCGATAGTAATAACTACCTACCTACCTACCTATCTGCGGCTTTGGACCTTTGCCCCAAAAGGACCAACGCCGCAAGTGAGTGACAAGACGAGCAAATCAGATGCCTGATGGTAAGCATCATAATTGCCCATAACAGACACAGTGTTTTAAAATTCAAAATTCTGCGCGGCACTGCACTGCACCTGTCACCCTGAGATAGGTGTTGAAATATTAGTTGTTGAAACTCGTCATGCCCAGTAATTTGGCTGGCAACATTGCCTTTCAGACCAGAACTCAGTAATGTTTGCACATTACTGCTTGGCGGATGAATAATGCCATATATTATATTGTCCCATTAGTCTCGTATTTTGTGACTTTTACTACTAGCCCCGATAGATGTTATACGAGTAACTATCCCAATGCACGAGGTACCTAAGTTGTGACATAGAACAACACACGCGGCGCTTTTTCATGAAAAAGAAAAAAATATATAATAATTTAGGTAGGTAAGTACTTATGGTTTTTGGTATCTTTTCAATCTGATTTCATAGATAAATAAAGGACTTACTTATATATAGTTCGACACAAAAGAGTAGAAACGGAACTAGTTTAAAGTGTATGTGTTGATGAAATTGTTTTTACTCTTGTAAAAGACAGTGGCGCCCCCATTATTTTCTACTCTTTTGTGTCGAACTATATCTGCTAATCTACTCGTATCAATGTTTTATTTATGGCCACTGAAGTGATTCATCAAGGTATATTATTAAAAAAATTGTAAGTTTAAGTTCTTTTTGCAAACATCACACTGTCTCTTAAAGAAATGGATGTACACTATTCAACTTATCATACTCTAAATTTAGTATTTATTAAAGTAAGAATTAGTGACATTGTCTCTCGCCCCTACAAATTAATGGAGTACTACGAGAATAGCCCCGAGTACAGACGCGGTGGAATGTGCCGAGTCACCACACCGTACAGCTGTTTATTCGCATTGTCAGTGTTTGACAATCATGGAGCGAGGGGTTGTAGTGATTTCGATTTTATGGGAACAGTGGTTTATTGGCAACAGTATTTTATATAAAAGTAGGTTTTTACGTCAAACTACAGATGTGTTCTATAGTTAAAAGTCGATGAAACAATTTGAGATCAGTGATTAATTTATTAAAAACACTTGAATAGGATCAAGATCTCGTTTTCAATAACTTTATCTGTCGTCGAATCGAGGACTGGGAACCGTAAAAGTGACAAGTGGGCCAAATTCTAAAAAAGTCCTAGCTATCACTAGTCGTGAAAAAGAGGTGGGGGAAAAGCCGAAGCCGGAAGCACCCAGTTATTTGACCATTTCCATTGACTTGCCACTGACATTCATATCTACTGAATTTCTCTTTTGATTATTCGTTGATGCGATACTGAATTATTATCATCATTTCAAGTAGGTAATGTTTAAACCGAGTCTCTGTTTTTAAGATTCTATAAAACTTCCTATTAACCGATAAATCTTCAAAATGACGTTTAATGTGAAAATTATTATAATTTCTTTCATTAAGTAACAATCAATTATACGAAACAAGCACCAAATGAAATAGTATTTAATCAACTTTAGTAACGAAAATATTAGATACCTATTAAGCTTCCAGGTGTAACAGGAAATAATAAAACAATAATTATGTTAATATTAACGTAAATATAAATTCATTTCCTATTTATTATATTACTATAATCGATGATTAAAAAGATATTGGAACAGTAATGCAAAAAAATTAAATACACCTGACGTGCTCTATGCTCTAAGGATTTCCAAAATATAAATTCATGCATTTCTCTCATAACAACAATCCAGAACAAACGCCTATCAAATGCTAGCATTAAATTAAAGTTGTGTATGTGGCTGACAACCAAATTATCTAACCGATGGACAGCGCTCGAGTTCAGCCTAAAACGGCTACAACGAATTGATTGACCATTATTACATCTCATACGATTTTCACGCCCAACTAGATCTGGCGATTACGCGCATTCACCGATTAGTAATGTAATTAGTAATTGTACAGAATGACCGTGACTTCGTTAAGCAACGTGGATAATTTTTAATTGGTGATAGGTTTTTCAATAAAAATCAGTTTAGGCGGAGAACCAAGCGCCATTTGTACACGCTATCATGAGAGAGTTTTGCTCTTAATGCATTGTGTTCATACCTTAATGTGCCTTCCCTACATCATAGTGAACTCTATAGATACCAACTAACTTCAACCATACCGACCGTCAAATCTCTGGTCAGCTCAATTACACGTTGAACGTTAATGTTATTTTGGCTCGTTCCGATGATAGGTCCAAAAATTTGTTCCCAATCGGATTTAAAGCTTTTATTAACGTCATTTTCATTTCAGTTGTCAAAATTTTAAAATTAAATTTTAAATATGTATCACTATATTATTATGTTATAAAATCCTAAATGACTAACTGACTGACATGCAACGCAAAGCCCACACCACTGATCCTAGAGACTTGAAACTTGGAATGTAGCTACTGTTCGCTGTCTGGACGTGTGCTAAGGATTTTTAAAACTTCCCATTCTAATGGGTCCAAAGAAAGCGTCAAGTTTTGGCTGTAGTTTTGGTATAAAATTCCCATATTTCATAAAAGCGAACGGGCAAAACCACTGTTCTTACACTAGTTATTTCTGTATATATTATAGCTATATATAGATGGTCAATTTATAATATAGCAACCCACATATTATATGAGTTTTCTATACATAAATTGATCAAACATAATTATAATAAGGTATATTGTAAGAGTTTCAGATCGCATAGATTCCTACAAGGCCTTCGACATTACCTAATGACTGCGCCCTACATATCTTATAGAAAACCGCCGGTACCTACAGTTTTACGTACCATCCAATGCACGGTAGCGCCCAGTGAAAAAGTCCACATAGAAGATTTGATCCAGGGACTCCGGATTTGAAGCCGGACATATTCCCTCAGCGTCTGTGCGGAAGTTTTGTCTCACCAGAGATTTGACCGCATTTAGGTACTAAAAGTTGGTCTTAAACATTTTTAGTGTAATAAAATCTTAAGATAAACGAGAATATATTCACAAGAAGAGTATTTATTATGTTGCTACAAAAACCAGCTGTAGAATGCTTTGATATAGCATTTTTTGTAAATGGAAAGTGTCGTAAAATCTAATCACATCGTTTCATAAGAACACACATAATGCCTAGCCTTTTCTGTATTTCACATAACAATATATTTAAATGGTATAAACAAGCAATTATCGCTTTTATAGATAAGTTATCTTTTCGTAAAAGGTGTTAAAAAAGGTGTAGGAATATATAAATGTATGTTCACGAATCTCCCAAAATATGAACCATCGTGTGGTACTTCCCCAGGCGACCCACTGCAAAAGAGGCCTACCACTACACACTACTCTACACATTCATAATATATATAATTAATTTCGATATTGAAAAGTAATTCGTAATATTTTTTGCGTAGAGAATCAATCGTTCATTGATCTAGATTGCGTCACGTCACACGATCAAGACGGATGATTGACAGTCGGACTGACAGCCAGACTGATTGAACGTAATTACAGAACGCAATTCTTATTAATAACGCATCATTTTGTTTCAGTCTCGGCTTTGTTTTGATGCCGTGGAATATAAAGTGTTGTATATTTGTCAAAGCTTTGGCTTTGAAGCCATTTTTGGACCCCTTAGAATGTAAATTTTCAAAAAGCCTTTCTTAGCACACGTCCAGACAAAGAAAACAACCTTCATCCAAGTTTCAAGTCTCTAGGATCAGTGGTTTGGGCTCTGCATTGCATGTCAGTCGATGAGTCATTTAGGATTTTAAATAAATAGTGATTATCTACAATGATTATCTAAATCGTGACTGACGGACTGAGGCACTTACTTATTAACGCCCAGCCCCAACCGTTGGACTTTACCATCATCATCATCTCAGCCACAGGACGTCCACTGCTGAACATATGCCTCCCCCATAAATTTCCATCCAGTCCAGTTGTAAGTGGCCTAAACCCCGCGTGTTCCCGCCATCCTTATCAGATCGTCAGTCCACCTTCTTTGTGGACTTCCAACGCTGCGCTTGTCAGTCCGTGGTCTCCATTTGAAAACTTAACAGCAACTTTACAGGTGAACTTAGTAAGCATCATCTCATCATCATCATCATCATCTCAGCCACAGGACGTCCACTGCTGAACATAGGCCTCCCCCATAGATTTCCATTCAGTCCGGTTGTAAGCGGCCCGCCTCCATAGTAAGCATGAATTTTACATATTATAGTTTTCATTATATAAACAAGGAATAAAAAAGAAATTACCAATTTTCCCACGGGAACAAAGTCGCGGGACTACTCCAGTTATTTTATGGTAACCCCGCATCATTGCATCCAATCAATTCTCAATTCGAAAATAGACAGTGTTACCACAGCAAAAACATTATATTACTGCGCACATTCAAGTACTCCCATCTATCTGTATTGATGATAATGATTGATAGATTGATTGACAACTGACGTGATAGCGTATATTGGCCTTGTCGAGTGAATTTAATGTTATTTGGTGCATTTTATAAGATGAACACTTTTTTGAGTCAGATGTGTTACCAGTTATGGTAGATAAAATACCTCTTCCAAATTTTTTAATTAATATAACGTATGACTACCTCACGGAGTAGCAGTATTGCTGAGCATAATTTCCTGCGTTCGATTCCCAAGTCAGCCAAAAGTGTTATTATATTTTTCTTAAGAGGACCTAATAGTGAAGTAAACTGTGTCCCTATCATTTTATCCTTATCATTTTTCTCTTAAAAACCATTACACTCACGTGATTAGACGTTCACTACAAAAAAACGAAAAATTTATTAAACAAAAATAAAATAATTCATAATATCAGGATATACATATATATCAAATAAGTTTACTACGAGTATATTCGGAGGAAACAGGGGAATACAAAACATCGATTTGGTAAATTTTCCATAGGATTGTGTCAAATTGCTAAGAGGCTCCTTTTCCTGTTATGAACTTTTTCAAAAGCAGCAGCCTAGTGTGTGGATTCGTGCCCTTTTAATGTCAAATGTTTTAATGTCAAAACCTTAACATTACATAGAATTTAAAATAACTGGCGAAATTTTAGTGTACCTATTTAGGGACTGGGTGTACCTCTGACTAAGCTTTTGGGGAAACAAGGGGTCATGTATGATATACAATAGTTATTTACTTATTATGCAATATACAATATCATAGTTATCGCATCAAACAACGCACCACGCACCGATCTCGACGTCTTCACAACTCATTAGACGTGCCACCCCTACCTTACCCCTGTCCCTACACCCCCTCCGCACCGCCTGCACACCCCCGCACACCCCCGGGACGCCCCGCCCGCTTGTAATTAACCGAGGGCCATAAATTGACCCTAACTGTCATATCATATTGATTTAGTCCCGCGAGCTACTCTCCTACGCCTTGTTGCCGAGTTTTCTCCTCGGGGGGAAAAATTAAAATTGTTCCGATTTACCGATTGATGCTTTTGGGAAATGTAAACTTCTTCACTCCGACGTTTCTAATTAGCGACGACTTAGCTCGTATATTACTCTCGTTTGACATCACGAGTACGCCAGTACGCACGGAAACGCCTCGCGACTTTGCCAATAATCATTTCGGACTTCAATTTTAAACTCGTCCAATATTGCCAGTCAGAAAAATCACCATAATTTATCGGTAAATTAACAGGACGTGCATTCAGATTAAATTCTTAATGTAGCCATAAAGGAATTCAGTAGATGAACGAGTGAGTGGAATGATCTAATTTAGGCCACACGCAGACATCGGCGTGAATGAAGTGAAGACAGCATTATTGCCGCGTTGCAACGATTGAGACTGTCAAAACAACGTTAACTAGCGAAATCGAACAACATTCGGCCGGCGGATGATAGAAAACAAACATTTACTTGCCATTCTTAAACAGATGATTCGATTCAACAAACATTATTGAACGAATTTACGACCTATCGAGATCAAAGTCGGATCACAAAAATATCTATTCGGAATCAAATTTACGGGCTGACTCGTCTCCTAGGGAGATAAGGTGCAGATTCGTATGCGAGATCGTTTTGATAACCGCGGATACCGTGGCCGCCATGTTTTTTCGCGCCAACAATCCCGCGCGTCCGGTGCTGCCACATTGAAGAGTTTTCCTCATCGCACTAATTTTGATTGAACAGATTTCTTTTGTTTCTGTAACGATATTATTTCACAGACAGTGCGATGATCGGTTACGCACCCGATCAAAGATCCGAACTATTCAAACCGCGGCCTTGATAGCGACCAGATTAATTGATCGCTAGAAACATATTAAACGTTGTGTTTAAAATTTTATTTTTATGAGACAGGAGGATATACGAGCGCAATAAACATTTCATATTCCATGAAACCTCACATACGGCCTCGATATCTGTCTACGGTTTTATCGCCTAAAAGTTGCGTAATTTTAAATAAGATCGCCTCAGACCCGGAAAATAGCTCGAAGAAAGGCCTGCGGAGCGGCAGGAACGAAAATTGACTGAGAATGAACGAATGAATTTTAAATCCGGCTCGAATTGCTTTTGATCAAGCGGGAGTTTTGACGATCACGCGTGGTGCCGGTAAATGGTCGTCTTATCGGCCGAGTCGCAGACAATTTATTAGTCGAACCGAACTTGTTCTAAGCATCGCATCGGAGCCACTAAACATTCCGATTGATTTCAGCTTTTTGTAAGGTGGTGCATAAATCGTGAAATGTGTCAATTAACTCAAGCATAATGTAGTATTTATGTAAATGTCCGGTGACGGACGGACGCGCTGAGCATAGACAAAAAGAGCAGTTCGACTTCACGTGACCTCACCTCTATACTCCGTCAGATAAAACTCTACATATGTCGGCAGTTGTTATATTTAATATTTTAATATTAAATAACTTCTCGAACTAATTGACATGTTTATGGATTTTGTAAAGTTAATTACTGCGGTGGAAAATCCAGTTTTTGTGTAAAATTTATTTTTTGTTGATGCAACACTGGGAATTTCAAATTTGGTAAATAAAATAAATGGTATAATAGAAAGCTATAATTTATCTAGTCGTGTACATATGACATTAGTTTGTATCATAAGAAATAATCTCACTTAAAAAATTATGATCTATTTATTTTATTTTATTCGGATAACAGCTTTTAATACATAGGAATAATAGGAGTACAATAACAGTTAGCTAAATAGTTTTCACTTATATAATATGAGTACGTTGTTTCATGCCAATCATATTATGGACAAGAAAAATTATAATAATATTATATACTTAGGGTGAAATAATAAAAGCCAAAAATATTATAAAGAATTAAAATCAAAGCCATATTATATAATATTCTATTAAGAGCTTTCATAACAACATACCTGGAGATAAAGTACAGAGGTTAGGTCGAAATGCATTTATGGGAATTAGGTGAAAAACTTTTTACTTAAGTAATTATGGTTTTAAAATTATTGTGTTTTATTAAAGACTTGCGGCCCGCCCCGGCTTCGCACGGTAGCAGAAGTAGGTATAGTGAACGTTTAACAGGAGTAAATTCGTGATACATTGTATTTTAATAGATATAACCCTAATGGTTTACGCAGCGCACGCAAATTAAGGACTATTTCTGTTACACTGACCAAACCTTAACACATGTATAAATTTATCGTGGGCTATTTTAAAGATATTGATAAGTACTACAAACCCCTAGTACATTACTTTAATCTACCACCAATAGTTTTCACACCGCATGAAAAATAATCACTGCTTCGATTATTGTGACTAAACCAGAAAAGATGGATATAATCTATGTATACTGTTTTGTAGGTATTGATAAGTACTACAATCTCCTAGTACATTACTTTACTCTACCACCAATAGTCTTCACACCGCATGAAAAATAATCACTGATTCGATTATTGTGACTAAACCAAAAAAGATGGATATAATCTATGTATACTGTTTTGTAGGTATTGATAATTACTACAAACCCCTAGTACATTACTTTACTCTACCCCCAATAGTTTTCACACCGCATGAAAAATAATCACTGCTTCGATTATTGTGACTAAACCAAAAAAGATGGATATAATCTATGTATACTGTTTTGTAGGTATTGATAATTACTACAAACCCCTAGTACATTACTTTACTCTACCCCCAATAGTTTTCACACCGCATGAAAAATAATCACTGATTCGATTATTGTGACTAAACCAAAAAAGATGGATATAATCTATGTATACTGTTTTGTAGGTATTGATAAGTACTACAAACCCCTAGTACATTACTTTACTCTACCCCCAATAGTTTTCACACCGCATGAAAAATAATCACTGCTTCGATTATTGTGACTAAACCAAAAAAGATGGATATAATCTATGTATACTGTTTTGTAGGTATTGATAATTACTACAAACCCCTAGTACATTACTTTACTCTACCCCCAATAGTTTTCACACCGCATGAAAAATAATCATTGCTTCGATTATTGTGACTAAACCAAAAAAGATGGATATAATCTATGTATACTGTTTTGTTGGTATTGATAAGTACTACAAACCCCTAGTACATTACTTTACTCTACCACCAATAGTTTTCACACCGCATGAAAAATAATCACTGCTTCGATTATTTTGACTAAACCAAAAAAGATGGATATTATCTATGTATACCGTTTTGTAGGCATTGATAATTACTACAAACCCCTAGTACATTACTTTATTCTACCACCAATACTTTTCACAGCGCATGCATATAATGTCTGTTTCGATTATTGTGACTAAACCAAAATAGATGGATAAAATTTCCGTGGACTATTTTGTAGATATTGTTAAGTACTACAAACCCCTAGTACATTTATATTATTGTACCATCAATGGATTTCACAGCGCACGCAAATTTATGAATATGGTAATTATATTATGTGACACCTTGGTTCACAATATTGCAGTTTTCTTACGGATCCCTATTTTTTTTCTAAATCTCATATAGCCTATGTCACTCACACTGAATTAAGCTATCCATAAGTGAAAGAATTTTTAAAATCGGTCCAGTAGTTTCGGAGCCTATTCGTTACAAACAAAAAAACAAAAAAACAAAGTTTCTCTCTTTATAATATTAGTATAGATAGATCATTAAATTTTAATATATTATATTTAATATCATAATAAAGGTACAATAACTATTCAAATGAATAGGTAAAAACTGGATAGGTTCTCTAGATATACCTACTGTATTTATAGTAAAACGACTTGATATTGAGAACAATAATTAAGCTCCTTGTAAGAGTTGACTCCCATAAAATAAAAGATAAATTAAAGAGGGCGACTCGACCGCGCGGTCGAGTTTATTGCGGTCGAGTTGTCACCCAACCCACCACATTTCGTTACACAGCCACCTCTATACCTGTCCGAGACGCCTGAATAAAATTACCTATTTTAAAATTTCCAGTAAAAGGTTTGTTTATAAAATAAAATCGATTTATTATTATATATCATATGTATAGGTAGTTTATCATATAGTATATTATAACCTAATTTAAACTAGTTTTTTTACAAATTAATATATTCTTCCATAATAATATAGGTAAAGATGCAGTTAAGTACGCGATAGTACATTTATGTTCATACCTATAAATATAGGTATTATTGGGTATGTTAAACCGCCGAAACTGAACAAACTTAGCTATTCAGGTGGACAATATTGGAACTACGACCTCTCAGTGGCTATTCTAAGAATTTATTCTGGTGTCATCGCCACTAGCGACTTAGCGACGCTGTTAACTGAACAGGTCAAACTTCAGTAGGTACTTATAATAGGCATACGAAATCATAATTCAGTGTTTGACACCATAATATCCTGAAATAATAAATAATATAAATAGTAAATTCACAATTATTTCAACTGATTATATTTTTGTAGTATAGGTAATAGATAGTATTAAATATAGATTATTATATTTAGATAAACCGGTTTATCTGAGTGTTGATAGCGTGAGAAAATTAATATTTTAAAACATGTTATTTTAAATTAAAATGTTTTTGTTTTACGTGTGAGAAATACTGCACAAACATGATTTAAGTATATTATTATGTATATATAAGATATCTAATATTAGAGGACACACTCATATTAAAATATTATTATCTTCTCATAAAAAATTCAAAGTGCAGACTGACAGAAACAACCTTGGACCTAAAGAGCTTAATTTTTTTTATGATAGTGAGGGACAAGTCGAGCTTATCAGGTGCCTGATGGTAAGCATCATGATTGCCCATATCAGACACAGTGCCACCCAGCGTTTTAAAATTCAAAATTCTGCGCACTGCACTGCGCCTGTCATCCTGAGATATTAGTTGTTGAAACTTTTTTTTCCATTTGGTTTTTTCTATTCTATTTTTTCTATATTCGTTTTTCTACTTTTATTATTTAGATGAATATTTAGGTTTCTACGGTTTACCTACACAGCATTATACTAGGTATATATATACCTAATATCAGCAATTATGTTAAAATATAAAATTATACATAATGAGCAACATTACGTAAAAAATAATGAATAAGTTTTTTTAGGGTTGCGTATCTTAAAAGGTAATAAGAAACCCTTAGAGGATCACTGCGTCCGTCCGTCTGACAGTATGTCTGTCCGTATATCAAGACTCTTTCTTTCGGAAACGCGTTGAGTAATCAAGTTGAAACTGATCTCTCAGGTCTCTTGCTGCTGTAAAAAAGTCAAGCTTCAGTCAACACAATCAAAAGATACGGCCATTTTACCGGACATTTCCATACCTACTTTTCCATACCAACGGACTGCAAACCTCTAGGGTACCTACTTCCCATCGGCCTAGCATCATGAAATTTGGCAAGAAGCAAGATCATTTTACCTATAATAAGTAAAGTAATAAATCCAAAAACCGTAAAATTTCCAAAAAAAAATTGTGACTATAGTTCATAGTTCATTTATTTCGTATAAAACCAATTTATATATACTATATACTATACCCACATACTTTATTGACTATATATACTATATTGACAGCCTCGTTGGCTCAGATGGTAGTAACACTGCTTTCTGTGCCGCAGGCTCATCCCCGGCCAGGTCAAACATTTGTGCGCATGAACATGTCTGTTTGATTTCTGTCTGGGTGTTATAAGCGCATATAATAGTGTATATCAGTCATCTGGTTACCATAGTACAGGCTTCTAGCCTATATTATTATTATTAGTTATATACTTAAACATGTTAGTAGAAGATTGGAACTTGATAACGATGGATCTTAGAACGCGGTAAGTAGCGTTTTGTTCAGATATCTAAGTATGGAGGAACCCTTCACTGGCATACTTGCCAACGTATGCCTTAACAATGTATTTATATATCTAGTGTCAATTAAATTTATATGAAATTTTATGTTTTATATAAACATATCTAACGTCCACACCATTTCAATCCGAGATAGGTATCAAACAGAGGTTAAAATAACAATTAAAATTTACGACACAAAGAATAAATAAATTAAGGAAACCTGTCCACTAGTGATGGCTATAAAATAAATATAAAACGAAGATGGCGGATGATTTACGTATGTATCTGTGTATTGACATCGTTGCGCGGGCGGCCGCCATCTTGAAACTGAGACTAATTGCCGCTCTGTCATTATATCACTCACGGTTTGTCTCGTGTGTTACAACGTTCTGCTGAAATACTTTGTGAACATATTCGATGGCAGGATGTATAAGTAGATAGCGGTCATTGCGGATTTATGTATCTTAGACACACATTTTATGTCCCATAACACCACGCCTTTTTAGGCAGAGGTCCCATGTCCCATGTACTCAGTTGATAGCAATAAGCTCGATTCACATGACCTTATTGCCATTAAACGGAAAATTTTAGACTCCAGCCTGTCTAGCACAGTGCCCAAGGGAAACTAAGCCCCAGGGGGTTACGTTAGAACGAGACAAAAGACATCCATTCTAAGCTCGGGCGAGAAAGAGAGGAAAACGGGAATACTAGTTATGCTAGGCATGTTGGAAGAAGTATCTACTGATAAAGATGGAGGACATGTGGAGAGGAAGGAGATCAACATAGGAAATTTATAAGGCTAGTGAGTGTTGGTCAAGTCGGTAAGGGTCAACCTAGGCGTACCTTTCATGAACAAGTTTATGTTATCTTAAGGAAACGCCAGGTCAACAGTACCTATAACCTACGAGCATGTATGAAGAATGTCATGAAAGTGAAAGAAGCGAAAGCCGTGTATCAGGATCGTAGCAAGTGGAGAGAAATAGTCTCTGCTCACAACCAATGGGAACAAGGTTGTACTGAATATATGCATAAGTACATGCTAGACCTGCAAGCTGTTATTAGGTACTTATAATAGAAAATTCAATTAACAGTTTTTGCTTGACCTGGTAATCAAACCAAGGACTTCATGATCAGCAGTAGTGGACAGTCGGCAAGTGTTCAGCCCAAATTCCCAAATTGCCCATAATTTAAAACCTAATTAAAATCTTTACGAAAGAAGGCTTATTATAAAGTCAAGCAGTATATAGAGGACCTGACTGGATACTTCTGCATAGCCGCCACGCGGCACCTTCCAAACAAACGAATGTAACCAAACTAATAATTATATTATTTTAGTTAATATTATATTAACATTTTATATTAGTTAATATTATATTAACATTTTAGAAGTGGCAAGTAAAAAAAATAAGCACAGCATGTTTCTTGTGCGTTCTTCTTGTAGAGGTATATTTCTGAACGCACGTTAGATTCATTACTGTTTATCTTCATTGACGTGCAAAAATGTTAGATTGTGACTTAATTGAATAATTATTTTTGATTTTTATAAGGATAGGAAGACGATGATGTAATTAAGAATATTGCAAACACGAAAATGAAATAAAACTTGTTTGTAATTAATGACTCTTAGGTATATGAAGGTACGTCATATAGGGTAATTATTTATACTGAACGATATCATTATAATTGGCAGTGAATTTTAAAAATAGGGAATATTATTTTCATATGTGTGATATCATGTCTTATTCGAGAATTAATATGTCTGTAACTGAATTTATTTAATAAAATTAATTAAACAATTGATTGATATAGGTGACACTTGGGTATATACCTATAAACCTTTCAGATCCGCTTTATATTATGTACCTATTATTATATAAACTATTTAGTACCATACAAAAATTTACCAAAGACATAATTATAATAAATTTAATACAGCTGTTTTTAAACATCATACACAATAAGATTTACAGAAAAAACTTATTTCACATGTATCTGTCAGAGTACAACATTTTTGGCCTCCGACAATTTGTTAAAACACCAAAAATGGACAACGGAGATGATTTATTCTGATATTCCCCACTAAATGTCATAAATAAGTCAAAAAAGTTATAGTTTTATTATATTTATACGTATAGAGCAGATGTCGCGTCACATGGCGTCGATAAATTTGGACGAGACGTCCGAAATATTTAATAAAAACATGGAATTATGGCGTCCCATGTTGAAACACAGGGTTTCGGGTTGGGCATGGTATCTTTTTGTAATATTTATCAATGTTTTATAACTTTTTCTAATTGAATGAAGGTTTTATTGTGAGAATTCGATTGAACACGAAGATTAAACGTTATAATAACATTGTCACCGTACTTTCTTTATTTTTAAAACCTTATCAAGAAGGTACATAAATTATTATCATTTAACAATACGTGTTATTATATTAAGTGCAAAACAAAATAATATATTTAGTTAAGTATAGGATAGCTCTACATAAATTTTCCATTTCAGTTATAAAATCCATTGGTACTTTATCTCATTTTTCTTTGTTCATGCAAATTAAGTTATTTTTATTAGTGTCTGCTTTTATTGGCAATAAGTTTATAAAACTATTATTAGACAAACAATAAAAAATATTGTTATGGCAAATAAATGAGATATATAAAATAATGAACCATAAAAAAAAACAAAAATAAATACCATAATGAAACCTATTTACATAAAATATTTTATACGAGTAAATTATTAATAATAGAGTTAGCATTATTAAAAATATTTTAACATAATTAATCTTATAAAAAAAAAAAAATATAACTGTCAATCACATCAAAACTTATAAAAAATGTTTCACAAGAACGTGCGTGCATATTTATATCGTGTCCATCCCTCTGAAGCCCCGCCCCTCCCCCCTCCCTGCGAGGACGCGATGCAGAAGCGCGGAGAACCCTCGCCTCGTTCACCTCTAGTGTGTGCATTGCTTTATGAAAATAAAGATGGCGGACTGCAGTCCGTCTAAGGAGAATGCAAGGGCCGCGTCTTGCTAATTTTCTAGGTTATAAATTTCTTTACGCTATAAAATATTCATAATAATGAGACATGATAAACTTGTTTATATAATTATTTGTTTTAATATATTATGTTTTAGGTTTACTTCATTTATAGAATTGAAAGATATATAATATATGTATGTATGTAAAAGATATTTAACGAATAATGACTCATCTCTAATACGTGTAGTTATCTGCTAGGAAATGATACTAATTTTTTTATTAAGATTCATACTTATGCATCACTTATTAATAACAATTTATCTTTAATGTTTTAATTACGGTATTAGTATTTATTACTCTCCATGCAAAGGTTTTAAATGAACAAGGATTTTTTGACATCATTATGAATGACTAATAATTATTCATTAGATATAGATACTACTGATAAAGACAGATACCTAAAGAAGTTTTGTTAACTCACATGCAAAATCTAGCAAAGCTAATAATAATATATATTTGTTTACTTATTTTAAAAATAAATATGTTAAAGTAATTCCAAATTGCAATATTATTACAAAAAATATTCTCCTATAATCGTTATCTAACAGACAATTTTTTTAAATAATGCTATCATTTAAACACAATTTATATATATTTTAATTTATGTAGAGTTTGTCGTGTGAGCCACGTTACACAGAACCGGCGTCGGCCGCCGCCGCATCCTCACTGAATACTCAATTCAGAGAACGTTTCAAACTTTTCAGCCAAACGAAATCTACTCAAACTTTACCAAAACTTCTTATTCATTCATATATTTTTACAAATTCACTAGAAAATAACCAAAAATACTTTAAATAGCATTAAAACTAGTTAAAAAGCCATAAAAATTCTGGCTTCATAACGCTAGAGGCAAGCATAGGGCTATCGCATGTCACACACCTGAATAAAATATTATGCTCACCTTCTTGTTGTATGAATATTTTATTTGTGGACAGATAATGCACTCGGTTCCACCTGTCGCGGCGACCACCTAAGCAAGCAATACAACTCGACAGCCTCTCGGTATATCCTTTGTTTTCCAACTTCTATTTGTTTTCTGCGTACGTGAAACGAATTCCTTAGCACATCAAACACCATACATGTCGTTGAACCTCATTCCAATCCATCAATAGGAAACTTAAACAAATCAACCGTATTTGAACAGATGGGCCGCGGTGTCGGACGTTCGAACAAATATGATTTTTCGAGCAGCGTACGTGTTCCACTTCACTTAACTGGCACTTGGGTGTACTGTACACAATATATTTTGGCACTACACGTGAGTAACCGGCGTGTCGGTCGTCGTGTTTACGCGGAGCGAGCGAGCGAGCGCGGTCGCGATGCGGTGTCGTCGCGCGTCGCGGCCCGAGTGACGCGCGGAGACCTCACTCGGGGACACTAGCGCCGCGTGGAAACACAACGAACTAATCTGCATTCAATCAAACATCTGACTCCGCTCCGACTTGATAACATGCACAATTTTTTTGCATTGAACTGCATTTCTTTATTATATTCTATTTTGTCATTTCGATTGTATTATATAAGATTGAATTATATAACATTTCTCGTGTTAGTTTGTTATTATAATATAATGAATCGTAATAATCATTATTTACTTTTATAATAAAGTAAAATAATTTAAAAAATGAGCAACCCTGCATTAAAAAAATCAATAACATTTACTCTAAATTTTATGAAACATAATAATTAGCTCTACATTTTTTAATAAAATTGTTATGAACCGAAATATTATAGAATAAAAATTCCATTTATTGGATATAACATACTAAAAAACTCAAGAATAATAAAAACATAAAAAATGGAACATAAAAAGTGAAAATGTGTAAAAGTCATGTGTCAAAACATTGCAGAAGCGCAGCTTGGGTGTGCGCCGCGTGACCTTGCACCGCACCGCGGTCCCGTCCCGCTCACCTCTCGTCGCTTCTATCGTCCCGCTCACTCGCAGGCGGGGCCTCAGTGCCCGCCCCCCGCCCCCCGCCTCTCACTAACACTCCTTTTTACCACGTTTCCCGCGTTTGGCGTTTATAACCTCACTTCTGTTCGGATAATATGCGTTTTGTGATTGATTGTATGTGCTAATTATAATTATTAATCTTGTAAAGCCATTTTTCACTCGTTATTGGTAGGTAAATTATATTATTAAAATTAGTAAACTTACATTAATTATCTTTCGATTGTCTTAAACGTTTTTATGTTAATTAAAGCAGTACTAATTATTCTTTGAGAATAAATATATGACTAATATATTATTTATTACTCTTCATAAAGCATTGTAAATAAAATCATAGACAATATATATTATGCACCTATTATTTATACGACATAATATAATATTAATATATTTCATATTATTTATTCTTTATTTCAGATTATTATTACAGATCTTAGAAGGAAATACATCTCTGATATTTATTATTTTGAACCTACAAATAATACTTTTCATAATAATTATGATAATTATATTATGTTTTACATCTGTGTTATACGTAGTTGACACATTTTTAAAATGCATTAAAATTATAAAAAGTTAATGTGAGAACAGGCAGGTCATTGCCCTGCACCCGGCACCCTCTCATGGCCTGAGGTTCCTATTGTATTGACGTATTAAATATTATTTGTGATGTAGAGTTTTAAAAGAGACACATGTTTTTAAACTAATATTATATACCCTTATATACTTTTATTAATTTCATAATAATAACGTAGTGAGAGTAATTTTGTAGTAGTAGGCTTCTGTAGCAGGGGCCCGCCTGGGGAAGTACCACACCTTTGCTAATTATTCATCCGCCAAGCAGTAATGTGCAAACATTACTGTGTTCCGGTCTGAAGGGCAATGTTTCTAGCGAAATTACTGGGCATAACGAGTTTAAACTTGTAATATCTCAGAGTAATGTATACTGAAAATTTTTATGACAAATGACGTTATGCGAATCAATAGGACACCATCTCAGGGTGACAGGCGCAGTGCAGTGCCGCGCAGAAATTAGAAGTTTAAAACACTGGGTGGCACTTTAATATGGGCAATCATGATGCCTACCCTCAGGCACCTGATTTGCTCGTCTTGTCACTCACTATCATAAATAATAATATGAATTCAAAACATAAAACATTTGCTCTACAATTTATTACATACAATTACGTCTTTTTCCCGAAGTGGTAGGCAAAGGTATTTACTTTGTACTGAAAAAATTTCGCCAGTATGTTATTGTTTGCACGTAATAGGGGGCGAGCCTATTGCCACCTTCCGGGCTCAGTTCCCAACATCAGGCTGTCATATAATATAATGATAATAATTTACTTAAATTTTTATATAATTTATAAAATTTTGAAAGCTTATACATTTTATACCTTAAATTTGAGCAGTATTTATATGTTAGCATTATCGCAATTTGCACCAAGTAAAAAAGGCAATAATAACTAAACAATAAAATCTGTTTTATAATCAGAACATAATCTTATTCGCACTAAAGTCACTGATAAAAAAAATTGTCACTCGTTTATGACTTGCAATTTGACGAAAGGAAATCAGCGATACCTTTTTATTACGATTTTATTAATATTATTACGATTCCAAAGTAAATGTAAGAGTTCAAAAGCTATTATTGTTTAAAGTCTTTAAAGTGTTAACTTTTATTATCTTTTATTATTGAGAAGCTATAGGTGGCGAATCGATATTTTTTTATTCCCACAGAAGGGAACCAGTTTAACGATTAGGCTGTGGTCCCAAATAACAAACAGTATGCAGGTGCAGGTAAATTTATCCATCGTACATCATGAATCAGTTTGTAGCATATCACTTTCTTCACTAATTCGATTAACTGATTATACAGACACATTCACTTAAATTTTTTTATAAAAATTAATGATAATCACTAAAGTTTACATTCTATTTGCAGATAATATAATAGTTAGCTTCTAGCTAACAGCAAAATATTAATGGCTTAGTGGGTCCGCAACCTTATTGAAATTTCAAAACAGCTCAGAGGTTAAGAGCGGTGTTGAGATATCAAAATCGAGAACTCTGTATGTTAATATGTTACTCGAATATTTCGTTTATATAGTTAAATTCTCAAAAAATTCAAATGACAGTGATTTGAAAACATTCGTAAGTTTTTATAACTTAAACTTCTAGCGATAGTGGTCAAAGGCCAACGCATAGTTAATAAAATATTTGAAATTTCTACTTCAACCTAACTCATAGTATCTAATATGCATCAATAGTGACGAAAATTAATATCTTATTCAATATCTTAGCTCTATTATTTTTAATTAAAATATATTTCTTGTTACCAACTACTAACAAGCTATGTTAAAATTTTATATAGATATAGGTATACCTATAAATATTTTTGGGTTTGATTGGCATGAGGTTATTGTCTATGCTATGAGATAAAAATATTTAAATAAATTGTCGTAGGTATCTAGTACGTACTTACTATATTATGTCTAACACTGAATATTGCTAAAGTACTATTATTAATTCTTTGCTAAAGTATCTGTCATAATTTTGCTTTAAATGTTTTATTTAAATCAGCTTTTTACTATTGTCATGTTTTAGAGTTATTTTTTTCAGTTGTTAATTTGGCATAAAAATCAAACTCTAGATCATTTAATTTCATATAATATATTTTAAAGTAAACGATATTCATATAAAAAGTTAATAAACTATCCACATCATAATAATATAATATCGAATCACTTTGATACGTTCATACCTGAGCTTGTCAATAAACAAGGCATTTTATTTTCGCTCCCGCCGCGTAGGCAACCCTAAATATATTATATTATGATAATAAATATTACACATGATGCCTTAAAAATCTCATATAATGTAGGATCTTTATGAGAGTATGTGTCAGTTGATTTGATTGCGGGAATTATGTGTGGGACGATCACTTGTAAGTTTCTTATTAATAAGATATTGATTAGTGCTTTGGAATTAAAATGGTTGATAGTTTTGTATAATAAAAATATATTATTATTATTATGCATGTGGTTGTTTTTATTGGTATTATAATATCAGAATCTTTTCAATACTATTAGTCCTCGTAATTATACTACCTGATATTACTCGATGCCTGATAACAATAGTTTTTAAACGTTATACTTTTCCCATTCCATAATTTATGAATTCATTTAAATATTTAAAACTTTTCTAATATTTTCCTAGGAAATTTCATTGTCGCTGCCTTGAAAGTTTTTTTTATTGTTTATTGATGCAGCTTTTATTTTCATCTAATTTGACTCTACATAAAATGTAGAGACAATTCAATACAGTCGTTTAAGTAAAATTCTTAATGACCTTTAAACAAACTCGTAACCAACAAACACTAAATATGTAATAAGTAAATATCAACTACCGCTATGTTATTAGGGTCCTAATGTCAAAAGTTCAATAAAAAACAAATATATGGCCCATCGATTGGGACCCATTCTGTCATAAAAATTCGATAGAGCTATTGACTAGATATATTTTATATTTATTTAGTGTTTAGCTTATCGTGTTAACTACATACCAAAAATAGTATTTTTACTATTATAGGATATAAAAAATATTATTTATATCAAGATAATCAATCAATTAAAATTTTTACGGCTGAACACATTTTTTCCATCGTTATCGGCTCATCGCTCTTTTGAAGGTATCTTACGAGTATTTACTTTTTACTCAAATGTGATGACAGAGAGTTGGTTTCATTAAATTTACTTACTCTTAGGCCTCGGACTGCCTCGGACTGCCTCGTTGGTAGTGGGGCTATGACGTAGTGACTAGTGACGTAGCTTGTCTGCCGGTTGTAAGGTTATAAGGTAGGTTTCCGTTAGGAAATTATCTCAATAACTGCCTGGAGTCTGGAAGTGTGCCCGGTGTAAGTATTACTGAAACGTGGTCTCTGACAGTGGGCCTTATCAGCAGGCTCAAATAGCGCAACGAGCTATGGAGAGGGTTATGCTCGGGATTTATCAGCGAGATCGAATCAGAAATGAGGAGATCCGTAGACTAACGAAAGTTATCGACATAGCGCAGAGTATTAGCCAGTTGAAGTGGCAATGGGCGGCACATAGCACGTAGAACTGATGGCCGATGGGGCCGTAAAGTTCGTGAATGGATACCACGAACTGGCAAGCGCAGCGTAAGACGTCCACCCACAAGATGGACAGTTGATCTAATAAGGGCGGCAGGAACACGCTAGATGCATGCCGCTTACAACCGGACTGGATGGAAATTTAAGTGGGAGGCCTATGTTCATCAGTTGACGTCATATGGCTGAGATGATGAGGATGATGATGAATACGTACGTACCTATGTACTATAAAGTTTTTATCTTTATAATATCTATCTACTTATAGGTACTCTAATAAAATTGCGATCATACTAAAAATCGTTAAAGATGCTATTTTTACACAATTCTAAACGAAGCCTCATCGTCATACAATTAGCTCGAACATATGAATCTCCATTGCAAACAAACAGACAAACAAAACTGTCCATCTGTCAGCAATCACTCAGCCGTCAAACATCGGTATCACAAAAAACTTCAATTACTCAACATAATTTTAGCCTCTATGCCTAAGACATACAGATTATAGTTGATTGAAGCAGAGTTACAATTTTTCGCGTGCATATAATTTTGGATCATAAAATTGGGAATTTTTGCACTGGATCTGTCATCATGGAATCCTTTTATGAGTGTAAATTATACATCTGGTCGCGCCTGACTTCGGTCGGAAATTGGTGATTGCAATTTGGATAATGATTGTTGTCAATCAGGGTTTGACCTTGTCTCACCTGCTGATGATTAAAATAAACATTTTAAAAATATAATGAGTATGAGCGATGAGTGAGGGCTCTAGTGTGAAAAAATCTTATTAATAATATAAATCGAGTTTTGGGGGGAAACCGAACAGTACAGTTTGGCTCCCGTATATTTATCAATTATCGGTGCATTTTCGAGTGTTTAAAGTGTAATAATGGTGGAATATTACGTGTTGTGTGTTTTCGAAGATACACAAGTCTCTTGGCAAGTGATGCGAGAGTTGAAATGTGATTTTTCGTGTTCCCACCCAAACTCCGGCAGCTTCTTGTAAAGACCACTTTACTAGAGCTGTGACTTGACTGGGCTTGCCCTGACTCTGAATTGACTAATTGACCATATTAACTTGAAAATTTATATAACTTGACACTGGCAAATACACTAACGTGTGAGTCCACGAATGTCCCGTGTAAGCAGGCTATAAATAAAAAACTTGACACTGGCAATACATTCGTGTGGGTCCATACAAGAAGAAAAAAATTATAAATCTCAAATCCCAGTACAATATAAAAAAGTTACATGTGTAGAGTCTGGCTCATGATAGATAAGATTGAAAAAAAAACATAACAAGAAAAAGCGCGGCAAATTTAAAAACGAACAAAAACTAACTTTCATTTATGATATTAGTGTGTCTCATAGATCCAGGACTCAGTTTGCACGTATGCGGTAGATAAGAACGGGAAAATCGGTGATTGAACCGTGACGCCGGTATCAGGTTGAAAAGTTCATCAGAACACTCCGTTGTAAATGGGGTATAAAAACACTAAGAGACCCGATGTCTCTGCGCATACTGAGTGGTTCTAGGTGTTCGGTGAGCTTGGGGTCGTAGACTATTCTGACAGCTCTATGCTGTACAGCATCTAGCGATAATTCTCAATTTCTTACCTAAATCGCCCTAATATTTTAACAATAATTATTCTATTTATACTTCATGAAGAGTACTTCATAATACCCCGTATTCTAGTGGGGTCCACTTCCCCATCACACTAGCCTCTGTCACCGGCTTCCCTCGCACTCCACGATAACCCGCGTATAAAACTCTGACACGAGTCAACTTTAAAGGAAGCGACGACGGAAGGGCGGCCTGTTTGTCCATACTTGTGCCATAAAATGAATAGCTGTAGAAGGACCGCTCCACTACAGGAGAAAACACGTACCTACAGATTGACGCGCAACTTTTGCAAAACAATGGAGACATCATATCAAATATCTCTATAATACGTCGTGACAGAGTTATTTTCTATTCAAATCAAAGAGGTTAGATAATATCATAGAGTCACATACTACATCCAAGAAAAATGTCAGAATGACTCGGCTAACGCTCCACACCACCGCACCGCAGAATACAAACCGTACCTACTCTACTAGTTACAATGCTTTAACTTTTGGTAAAAATCTTTCAATTTATAAAATAGGCTTTAAGATATATATAAATATATAGTTATATACAGGCTAATTATAGGTTATACATAGGTATGCTATATATACGATATACCTATATAGATAATTTTAATTAATACGTTAATAGATCTTACATTTATAACCAAATACCTTCGCATATAAAGCATGCAGACTCATTTTTCGCATTTAAAAACAATTGGTTGAGCCAATTGTTTTTAATTCACATTATCGCAATAAATATTAGATCGTATATTAATAATGTAATAAGGTTAATAATACCATGCCATTATTAAGTGCTTACTTATGCCAACCATTTTTACCATTATTTGTTAATTTCATATCTCTAATTCGAATCTCAAAAATGCGCGGAATGAGCCAGTATTCTAGTGTAAACATTTTACATATCCTGATATTTATTTACAACTACCCTTCACTGACCCTACTATTTAGTTATCTAATTATTATTTATATTGAACTTTTGTAATATTGCGACGACGAACAATAACTATTGTAATTCATATAATGATGTTATCACATAACATAACATAACATACATTCACGCCTTTTTTCCCGAAGGGATAGGCAGAGGTACCCAGGACTCAGTCCCATAGAAGATACACCCACATTCCGCCAGTATGTTATTGGTCCCATGTAATAGGGGGCGAGCCTATTGCCATCTAACGGGCACAGTTCCAGACTCCAGGCAGTTATTGAGGTAATTCCTAATGGAAAAATCCAATATTTATCACCTTGCCTGACCTGGGGATCGAACCCAGGACCTCTTGATTGGCTGTCGAGCATGCGCCCTCTACGCCACCGAGGCAGTCAAGAGTCAGTCGAGAGTGTTATCACGGAAGTGGCAAATTGCCTTTGTTGATAATAAAGATCTTTAAACCGAAACCGATTTAATTGTTTAAACTCGTCGTGTCATATTGAGTATTATCTAAATACTAGCTGCTACCATCCTCCCAAACATTCGCATTGATAATATTATACTAGCTGCTTACTAGGTTTCACCCGCGTAGTCTTCGTTCCCGTGGGAATATCGAGATTACAAGTACCTTAAATATTAGTCCAGCGTCTAAGCTATCTACGAGCTAAATTTCGGCTCAATCGGTTCAGTAGTTTTGGCGTGAATGAGTAACAAACATCCATCCATCTGAAGTTGGATATCAGCTCTGAAAAGTGCAAGTGGATTATCCCATTAGATATTTCCTCAGTGACAACCTGAAATTTAGAAACTGCGCCCGGATGGCAATAGGCTCGCCCCTTATGACATGGGACTTAAAAATAAATATCGGGCGACACCCAAGACTCAGTGCAAGTAGAGGTAGGTAGAGTTGTAATTGTACCTACCCCTTCGAGAAAAAGGCCTGATGCTATGTTGTGTAAGACTGGAAAATTTTACCGTGAAGTTTGTTCAAGACTAGGCTTAGTACTAGACTTACACTGGACTAGACTAGTCCAGTGTAATACAATAATGTCGTTGATTGAAATTCATACAATACAATATTGATTCATTCACTTTTTCATACGATGTCTTACTTTTTAGGATTCCGTACCTCAAAAGGAAATAGAACCCTACACTTTTGTCTTCTGTACCTATTTCTTTTTGCGCTTGTATCCATACAAGGTTTAATAAACAAAGTGTAATTACCCCCCCCCCCCTTACTGAGTGCGGGTGGTTCCTCACCCCCTGCAACCCCCTTAGATAATAAATATGCTCCTCGCACGCATTCATACGACGATTCGTTGTAATTGACTGGAGCTTGCGGTGCTCAAAGTTTTGATTGTGGCAAGTCACGTCGGGTCTTGAGACTTGAATCAGTCATTTATGTAATCTAACTCATTTTATTTAACGAAAGTCAATAATTTGAGCTAATTGTGTCTTAAATTATAGATTAACATTAGTATTAAGTATTTCCAAATTAATATTAAATAATGTAAATTATATTAAGTTCAAGTTTAACTATTCTCATTTACTTTTGTAGATATTACTATCACTTTTTAATGAAATGGCAGTCAGTCAACTTTACCTAGTTATTATGTCTTAGCTTGCAAAAATGCATTTAAAGTCTGTTTATATAATATCATCATGTAACCTGAAAGCGATGAATAAAGATAATTTAATTTGAATAAATGATTTTGACTTTATTATTGTTAGTTATGTTATAGCTTTTTTGTTATTTAAAATAATAAAAGATACATTCCTAAGTTTAATCGAACTCTATGATTGAAAGCCACCGTAAGTGTTATTTATATTTACCAAAACTTTACCTGTGTACCTATTTCAAAACCCTCGGATCATATACAAAACCCTATCAGAAAAACTATAATAATTTATCTTAACTCCGGCAATTATGTATAAAAGGAATTTTAAGTCACCAAGTCTCTTAAAAACTTACTAGCTGCGGTATCACCCACATTGTCTTCGTTCCCGTGGGAATGTCGGGAAAAAAAGTACAGCATTTGTTATTCCAGGGTCTAAGCTACCTACGTATCAAATTTCAGCCCAAATTGGTTCTGTAGTTTTGGCGTGAAAGAGTAACAAATATCCATCACACTTTCGCATTCATATTATTTAGTAGGATAAAATACTTATAGCTTGATATGTGATACATAGCTGAACAAATCAATATTTTGGTCACCTATTTTTAAATTATGTAGCTACATAAATGGCATCATATCTGGTAATTTATAATTCAATAAATGATTAATAATCAAACCTTCTTATAACTAAGTTTACGGAAATATGGCCAAAAAATTGATTTTTGTGCGTATCGAGCTAAATTTATAAGATATAAGTGATTTTATTGGGTCACGCTGGATGCAGCCCGCTTACAACCCGACCAAATGGAATCTTTGGGGAAGCCTATGTTCAGCAGTGAACATCCTATGGCTGAGATGATGATGATGATGAAGAGATTTTTTTATAAATTATAAGTATAAGTTTGAGCACCTCATTCCAATAACACAGCTGAGTAGTCTTAGTAATGATGGACGACTCAATACTACATGTAGGCAAGCAATACACGCTAGTCGCCGCTCCCGACTTGCCTTCTTGATACCAACGTTATAATAACACATTTAAGATGTAAGTTAGTCTTTGTGCTCTTCATAAGTAATTAATTACATGAACGAAAAATTCTAGGCTTCGTTTTTTTATATCATAGTACATCAAATATAACATTAAATTGTACAAAGACGTGTAAACGAAGACTTTCTCAATATCCATGAAATTTCGAATTTCGAAATTTCATGGAATAATCGACAACGAAACGAAGCGCGACTCCAGATTTCATGTCAATTGTTAAATTTCATCATTTTATATAGTTTAAATATGTAAACACAAAAAACTGTCTACAATTGCACTCAGAATCTTGATATTTTCTATAATTAAATATTTTGCACAGGTAGTAAGTACCGGATTGTATCTAAATAAAAAAGTAACTTATCAATTACGACACACGAAAAGATCTATTTTAGTAGTAGTAGTAGATTAGTAGTAGTCTAGTAGATTATAAATAAGATTTGTTAACAGTTCTTAATATTAATTAAGGTTCCTAATTTATCTCCTAATGTTAATATTCAACTCGCATCTTTAATCAGATAATCAGTAACATTGAATTTTATGTCCCCTATTATAAATAAAACGTGAAAGTTTTCCAATGTTGTGGGTACTAAAATTTTAATACCTGTGTTTTAACACATTAATTTATATCAATAAAACTCAATCGATTCATGATAAAATATTAAGTATCTATTATCAAATCTATTCTGCGACGTAAAGGTATTTTAACAGTCAAGTGTCTTTATTAAAAAACAAAACTACAGGTGCTACATACATACAATCTAGTTTAACAAATTATAACACTTCCCGCACTAGGTGAGGTCGGCACAGCACATCTTCTGCCTCCAGTCTATCATCCGTCATCTCTGCACACACTTCACACATATGCATAATATCCTTATAAGTATGTTTTATCCACACACATTATATTCGCATATCCCTCCCCTCCTAGGCCACGCTCGGATGACCCGGACGACTCTATCGCCGATGTCATCAACGGCGGATCATCGACGGAACATCGACGGCGATAGGTTCGCCCAATCCTACCAATATAGGTCCGCAACAATCGCTCCGTTTTCGGTACTGGTGCCGGATTCCAGATACACTAACTCACACAATCACAACACCGACCTCGCCGGCGAGGTCGATGATCTCTTAGATCCTTCAGATCGGTTAGTTTCTCTCCAATAATCAAACAGATGAAACCACTTATAGGGCCCTAGCTACAGTCCCCTTCTGAGTAGCCAGGGCAAGTCTGACCCCACGTATTCTGGCGACGGCCCAAGCCGAGGTTCGTACCGTCTAAGTGCCCTTGTGCTAGTCGCCCTTAAACTTTGGGTCGAGCGCCTCCTCCGCTCACCACTGCCCGATAAAGCTGTAGAGGCCATCTGACGCCAACAGCATAGATCATTTAAAAAAAAAGAAATATTCGCATATTCACACATTTCATCCAGGTCTTTTGGTTACATTCGTAAGCATGTAAACGCACCTATAATAATATTAATATTGTATTATTTATATACTTTAATGTCCCTACCTTAAATCTACCCTCCATACTCTATACCTACAATTACGCTTACAATGGAACTAGATGGAAATCTCTTTCTTCTTTCTTAAGGGTGGCCTATGTTCAGCAGTAGACGTCCTACGGCTTAGATGATGATGATGATACTTACAATACATCATCTGCAGATAGTAAACTGACGCGATTTGTAAATTGCAATGTCCTGGTATCTAGTTACTGTAATACTATTGTACAGGTTTGACGGGCAGATAGGCCTCGTCAGCGTTGGTCCGCAACCTATCTAGAGAAGGGCAACTAGAACAAACCGGCCCCCTTATTACGGACGCAACAGAAGTGTGGAAAGCGTTTAAAATTGCTAAATGTCTGCTGTCAAACGTCATTTTTTGTATACCTTTTGACAGCAGACATTAAGCAATTAAACGCTTTCCACACTTCTGTTGCGTCCGTAATAAGGGGGCCGGAATGAGGACTACGTCAGGCACGAGTAGGGTACAACCTTAAATAAGTGGCAGTCTCCTGCAAACAAACAGGCTCCGCACTTATCGACATGTCGTTCCTGCTGATTCAGCCAGTGCAGTCGAGAGGAAGGTGTAGGCTCTGGTAAACCTACGTTGCCTTAAGTCGTCCCGGGCGATACATTGTCTGTGGATAGTGTTCTAAATGCTCTATACATACTTAATGTTTAAAGTTAGCAGTTTCTATTAATTGCACCGAAAGTCATCTTTGGTAATGGAAAGGAAAATATACCTGATGACTTTATATTATGTTATTTTAAAATGCCCATGAGTACGTTAGGAATATAAACAAAACTAAGGACGTTAGAAGCAAATCTTGTAAAAATTGTAAAATTATTGCAAATATAATTTATTCAAAATAAAGATAATTTCATAACTGCAAGGATCAAAGTGTCCAGTATCCAATCGATTTCAAGAAATGAAGGAAGGTAACGTGACACCGAATCAATGCAGTGCATAAAAATCAATGGATTCTTAAATAAGAACGAAGGTGGATTCCAAGAGAAGGTTGAAATTACAGATTTGCTAAATTACTGTACGGATGGGTACTTTATTGCTGGTAATGTTGCCACTGAAAACAATCACATTACCGGTTACCCTAGAACACTAACCGACTTGGACGTTAAACTTGGGTTAACGTAATTAAGCCGGTGTTAACACTGGGTTAAATAAATAATTTATCTTGCGCCATCAACGTTTACGAGCAATACTATTGACATGTTAACTATTTATCCTTGAGTTTATAAACTAAAAAATATTTATTTAACCCTAACGTGTGCTAGTGCGCCTTAGCTATCACCTAACGAGGTTTGTTTGGTTTTCACGACACAATTTATCACAACCATAAGTTTCGTAGGTACAATTACCTATAAAGCCCTACAAGTTTCTTGTGCGTTCTTCTTGTAAAGGTATCTATCCGAACACACGGTAGACTCATTACTGTTTATCTTCATTGAAGTACAAAAGTGTTAGATTATGAGATATTTGAATAAATCTTTTTGAGTTTGAATGTGGAAAGAAGCTAGAAATTAACAAATGAACTACCATGTTGAAGAAACAGTAGAGTAGAGTAGGTCAACCGTCAATAAATTACTTAGTATAAGTTTTTGTAAAAGAACTTCTTTCGTAGGTTTAAAAATATGCGAAATTCTCTAAAATCTTGAAAGTTTCGAAATTCTTATCCAAGAGATTTTTGCTAATAAAATAAATCTCTAGATAAATTATTCATAATATACCTTTAGGTATATGAAAAATAAGCTGAGTTTAGCTTTAGCTTAGAAGTTTTTTAAAAAGTTGGTTAAAAAAAATGCTGATTTAATCCCCAAGCTAATATAAACTCAGAAACTTGATCGCACGTTCGATCTCATCAACCTGACGATGATCCCAAATTTTAACCTTTAAATACATCTTGCAGTTGTAACAACTAATGGAAAGCAATAATTTGGCATAAGTTAGCGCCTCATTCGAGTTTATACGAGAACCCTGCGCAAGCGCATTATCTTTATAAACGATGTCGTTCAAAACTGATTATAAAGGCTTTGATGGCCTTCATTGGCTATTCATTGTTGAATCTTCAATTAACAAAACAATAACTAAGAGTATAGGTTCTATTATTCATTAAATCCTCTGAAATACAGAGCCAATAGGATCGAAAATAACAGTGTGTCTAAGAGTAGGTAAATTAAATTTTATATCAGTGGGCTAGCGGCTTATTACTCCGTGTAAATCTACAAAACATTGACTTCATCAATGATATTTTATGGTCCTCGTTGATGGTTTATCAGTGGTTCTAGAGTGCAGATAAAAATTGGACAAATGTTTAGAAGTTATTCACGATGTCTTTATGATCTATTGTTCGTGTTTATGGCGGAGAGTGACTTATACTTAAACGACTGTCCTATTTTTGGCTAGACCAATATTAGGCTTTTTTTTTTTCAATACTCGCCAAGCTTGGCAGGCGGGTTGACGCGTATTGCCGGCATCCCACAGTTCCAGACATGCTTTGGTTATTGTTAATGTTAGCTGGTCAGCCTTCGTTTGTAATATTAACACTCTTTTTGGCTCGTTGAACTGAGTAACTGCGAAAGCTTGCAGAAGCTTGTAGAAACCTCCTGAGGGCTGCATCATGATATCTACAATTCAAAGGGCAATAACACTAATATCACTTATCATATGAGACCTCAAGAATATGGGGTCAAGTCGTTGGCGGTCGCACGTTCGTTTATAAATCTATATGGTCCCTTATTGGATTAATTTATGTTAATTTGGGAGATCGCGATAGCCCGGAGTTACGATTTAACAGTTTTTTTATGTAAATCCGCCATCTTAGTTCGCGGGGATCGGTATGTGGTATGTTTTGGTAAAAATTACAAGATATAGCGAAACAAGACTGCCTCGGTGGCGTAGAGGGCGCATGCTCGACTGCCAATCAAGAGGTCCCGGGTTCGATCCCCAGGTCAGGCAAAGTGATAAATATTGGATTTTCCATTAGGAATTATCTCAATAACTGCCTGGAGTCTGGAACTGTGCCCGTTAGATGGCAATAGGCTCGCCCCCTATTACATGGGACCAATAACATACTGGCGAAATGTGGGTGTATCTATTATGGGACTGAGTCCTGGGTACACCTCTGCCTACCCCTTCAGGAAAAAAGGCGTGAATGTATGTTATGTTATGTTATAGCGAAACAAAAACCCATATATAAAAATCGCTCAAAACTATTTCTCTAAAGCTAGTGAATCCCTATTGTAAATTTTATTTGGTCAAAATTTAAATTTTTACGTGATAAGTGTAACTTATACGTTAAATATATTTTTTACGAATCGTTGATTCACCAGTGATCATTAAATTTATCATCATTTAATTTTGCAGTTTGAAATTGAAACTTAACCTTCACTCTTATGATAAAATTATTTACTAAAACGTTCAAATTAATAAACTTGGGTAATAATGTGAATAGAATATAAGTTAAAATTTCGCTATTCGTGCATCACTTGTTCCACGATCAGCGAGTTAATAATTCTCGACATTAGTAATATCATGAAGCGCCGCGTGCCTGTCGCATAACATCAACCATACCAGTTTCCACATATCAACTAAATAAGAAATTCGATAGCCACATAATGACTTTACACGAACTAATAAAACCGATTGATTGCAGCTAGTGAACGGTAGGAGGCCATAATGGGCGGAGATAAAAATGTATTAAACTAATCGTAAAATTGGTGTTATTTGTGTTTGTATGTTTTATGTATGATGGTGTGGATGTGTGTGTTGGAATGTGTCAATCAGGTTTTAGATGGCTGGTGTCATTCCGTGTCATAGTGTGTCTGCGTGACCGTTGACCGGTGCTTTAATTCAATTAGTTATTTTAATTTTGACCTAGATTCGCCGTGACGGTACCGGCTATAGAATAGTATATTATGCTACCCTCTCTACCCGTGGTTATCGTGAGTGCCAGCTAAGGATTGTCAGATCTTCTGCATAGCCGCCTCGCGTCACCTTCAAAGAAAACTAATGTAACCAAACCAAATATTGTGAAACTAACTGTTGAAAAAAATCAAGCCCTACAAGTTTCTTGTGCGTTCTTCTTGTAGAGGTATCTTTCCGAACGCACGGTAGACTCAGTACTGTTTATCCTCATTGACGTGCAAAAGTGTCAAATTATGATCTATTTGAACAAATTTTTTGAGTTTGAGTTTGAGTTTTGAAGATCCAGAGAACGGCAGCAGCATTCTCAGCGTGAGATCACTGTCCCTTAACCAAACACTTGTTTGAAAATCATTTCAAAAGTATTATTTTAACGTTATGTTCTCTAAAATCAATAATCGAACAACCTTTCAGTTCATTTCATCAATCCAACAAAATAAATAAAGCTTCCTCACAAAACTTCCATCCAATAAAAGCGGAGTGCAAATGGACCAAAAATAAGAAATATCCGTGAACTTCGTTCAATAACAAAGCGAGGCGAGGCGAGGCGATCGCGAGCACACAATTTACACCAAGTATGACGTAAATACTCATTTGCAAGAACAATATCCGATATTGAGTGAGGCCTGTCTCTCTCTACAGCTACCGGATCTGTACAGTACCGACGCAAATTGCAAAGCTGACCTATATTTGAAGGAATTTTTCTAGAAGGTTTATAGGTTTTACGCCTTTTGTTTCTCTCTTCACAAGATTGTTAATTTACGTAAAAATGAAAATAAGAAAACGAATACCTCTGCTTATTCATCTGTGATTTTTATTATGATTGGATATTCCCTACAAAGTCCACTAGAATAAATGGATTTACCAAAGTAAGAAAATTAGTCACGAAGTGTCCATTTCAAGAAGTGTTCTTTTGTAGAAGTAAGCAGTCATTTAAAGCTGTAGTCCTAAACTGCCGAAAGAGGATTTATATTTACGATACGATAAGTATAATTTATGTAAAGTGATTCTATATTTTTATACATAATTATATCAATATTTCTCAGCAAAATCAGTAATATGAAATGAAAGTCATATATATTACGTAATTCTGCCTTTCATTTGAAAAATTAAAATAATCTTAAATTTTAAATTTTCTACTCGTATCTGTCTATTAGGCTCAATTTTTATTTCAGAGTGATACAAAATATATTCATGTAAGTATGTATATTCACAGAACACATCTCTCAAATCAGTTTATGTTCTGCATGCGGAGGAGGCCTTCCATCCATCTGAAGGTTTACAGCTGTATGCAGATGTTCACACTCACCTCACATAGACCGTCATGATAACTCCACTTTACTGTGCTTGTGCTCAACTAACTAAATGGAGAGCTTCAATGGTTTAGGGTCATTTTAGAAAGTGTTTTTTGTTAGTGTATCTACTATGGGACTGAGTCCTGGGTACACCTCTGCCTACCCCTTCGGGAGAAAAGGCGTGAATGTATGTTATGTTTTTTGTTAGAGCTTAAAGGTGTTCTCAGGCTATCACTCGTTAAACCTATAGGTAAACAAATACTATTGTACAATACAATTAACAGTAAGTGGCGGTACAGACACGTCTTAAGTACTATGACTGCTTACCCCTTCGGGAAAAAGGCATAATATTATGAGATGTGTTATGAGACCATTAAAAAAACATCGGTAATAACTTTGTTACTAGAAAATTTCTATGATTTGATTAATTGTAAAACAATTAATGAGAGTAATAAGAGGATGCGTGTTCGTCATTAGCCACCCCAGTAGTATGATGAATGATGGAGTAGTGGCGGGTCGAATCGGACTAGCAATCAGCTTTCCATCCAGTAGCTCGATCCAGTGACTAGCTCTACGCAGCCACTGGCCATTCATTACGCGATTCCGTCAAGGCACACCTTGAGGAGGTGGGATTAGCTGGATGCGGTATCTCGGAGTAGACACAAAAATTTTGAATGAAATAGCGTCAAATCTATTTTAATCCCCTATTATTATGAGGCATAATATCAAATAAAGTTAATCTGAATTTTGGGTACAATGTTAGGTACGGTTTAAAGAATTAGCAAATTATGGCTGAGTGATGGTCAACGGTTAACTGAAGAAGTAATACATCCATAATAGAGTTCGAATAAATCGTGACGATCGCAGGAAAACCTGGATGCGACCCGATCAAAACTATTACAAACTGACAATGCTGATGATTGGGAGAAAAGTTCTAAAGTGGTTAAAACTAGAAAATTTATTTACCATATATAAGTTCTACATAAAGAGGGCTTAATAATTATAAAGTCAATCAGTACATTGATGACAGAGATGCTTGGAAACTTCTGCATAGCCACCACGCGGCACCGACACAAACAAACGAATGTAACCAAATCAAATATTAACAAACTATCAGATGAAAACAATAAAGCCCTGCTAGTTTCTTGTGCGTTCTTCTTGTAAAGGTATCTTTCTGAACGCACGGTAGTCTCATTACAGTTTATCTTCAGATTTGACTTAATTAAATAATTACTTATAACATAGACTTTGAAAAACTTAAAAAAAAACAGATAAGTACTTAACTATAACTTCATGTCATACATTTTTCTAGTCCAAAACGAAGAAAGAAAGGAACTGTTTAGAAGAATTTGAACACGGTGAGCCTCAGATATAGTAAAAGTGGCTCCTCCATCCTCAGCTCCTTGGTATCGACGTAATAGATTGATGGGTTAGTCCATTACACCGCGCGCCGTCGTGACGCTTCCGAGTAAACGCACCGGCTTGCCCTTAACGGGGATATCTGACCTGTTGAACATAGCACATAGCACCTGCCCCAGGTTATACCTAGCACCTGGCTCTAGTCTTAGAATGGAGGAATATTATGCTAACGGCAAACTAAAAACAAATAACAGATAAGTAATATGAAATTGTTAGACAATTTCGGAATCAGCTATACTTATGTATAACTTTTAATCTAGGGAAAAGCTAATTTTGAACATCAGATGTATTTTAACATGCCATCCGAAACACAGTAGCGACCAGGTGATTAGTCCATATTATCCATATTATGTGAAATTCGATCCAGGAACTCCGAATTTGAAGGCGAACATACGTATTCCCGCCATTGAGCCAAGGACGCTAAATATTCTATGAAATTAAATGATATTTATTTGCAAGAAACATGGTCATAATACAAGGTAACATTGCAATAATAAATGAGGTCCACATGTTTCACCAGGATCTGGTATACAAAATTGAATAGTTGACTTTAATTAAAATTAATCGATAAAATTACATAAGTTAAAAAAAAATTACAATATGTCAAAATTAATAAAGCATGTCAAATATTGTCATATTAAAATAATTATAATATTACGTAAAATAATAATAATAATAACCACCTTTATATTATATAATAATTATGTCGTGAGAATTTTCATTTTGTAATTCCAGTATTCTTTAATGTCGTAAAAACAATTGTCAATTAACCATGTCCGAAGCTTATACCGAAATAGTTTAAGAGGCAGTTCTCTGATCTCTCTAGGTAAATGATTATAGATTTTGAGCATTAGATTTCTAGGCATTTTTATTATCTGAACAAGGACTTACCTACCTATTTGGGATAACCTAATAAAGTTAGCATTAGTTAATTAAAGAGATAAGACGATAATGTGTTTACATTTAAACTTTTTTATACCTGACTGTACTTACTTAATATTTTTTATGACATTGAATTTGTTTACAAAGTTTTAGTCCGGTCCTTTGGACTTTTTTCCTTTGAACTTCCAGACGTAGTACCCTAATGTGGTGACTATTTACTTTATGTTAAAACAGCGTACTTTTAATACACTTCTATAGATTCATTCCATAAATCACTCGGTCATTTCACCAAGTGTTCCCAATCTTTTATCAAGGAAAATAAGAACGAAACTAGCGAGAGACGGAGCGCAAGAACACACAGATATTGGAAAACAATAGCCGGCTTATACCCAGCGCCAGGATCCGTGACGGGCCCGCGGTCGAGTTCGGATGACTGTCGTTATCTTGGATTAGATACGATGCGGCCCCAAATTGAGAGCACTGGTCTTCGGGCCCACTGTTGAAGCTGTTGAATTCGGTCACCACTTTGAAAAATTGTTGTAAATTCTACAAATGCTTTACTATAACTGTCAGAGAAAACTCAAACTCAAACTCAAACTCAAACAGATTTATTCAAATAGGTCATAATCTGACACTTTTGTACGTCAATGAAGATACAGTACTGAGTCTACCGTGCGTTCGGAAAGATACCTCTACAAGAAGAACGCACAAGAAACTTGTAGGGCTTAATTTTTTCAACAGATAGTTTCACAATATTTGGTTTGCTTACATTCGTTTTCTTTGAAGGTGCCGCGAGGCGACTATGCAGAAGTTTCCAGGCATCTTTGTCCTCTATGTACTGGTTGACTTTATAATATGCCTTCTTTAGTAAAGTAGATTTTATATAGGTTTTGAATTTACCCTCTGAGAGCCCAGTTATCTCTTTTGGGATTTTATTATAGAAACGTACACTATTTCCTAAGAATGTCTTTTTATTTGTTTTAGATAATCTAAAGCTAGGTACAGCTATTTTGTCTTTATTCCTAGTATTAAAATTATGAAGGTCACTATTTAATTTTAATTTATGTAAATTTTTACGCACATACATGATGTTCTCATAAATGTATAAGGATGGTAGGGTCAGTATGTTTATTTCTTTAAATAATTCCCTCAGGGATTCGCGTGGACGCATCTCATAGATGGCACGAATCTGCTGATGTAGGTATTTATTCTTATCGATATAATCGATATTATGGTATTTTCTTTATTTGGCACAAGCGACCCGCCCTCGCTCGCTCCGGGTACCATAAAAGTTACATATAAAGCCTTCCTCTTGAATCACTCTGTCTATTGTTGAAAACCGCATTAAAATTCGTGGCGTAATTTAAAAGCTCTAAGCGTACAGACGGGGGAAGCGACTATGTTTTATAAACCGTAAAAATCTTTCGTACACGTTTATCATCCTCAGCATTCAAATGAAATAAAAATGCGTTCATATATAATACAGGTCAAGTGAACAACGTAATTATAAAAATTAAAACTACACAATAGTGTATTCATTAAGCATGATAATAATTAATTATATTATAGTATCATTATATAAAAAATCATTTCATTAAAACAACTTCGTTATAGCTATAGAAATTTTAGGCTATGAGCCAACGTTTCAGCAGCAAATTAAATGTTTTTTTGATTGCATCTCTTACATTTTGAGGTAGTTTATTATATATAGATTTATTACATAGACTTTCGGTCCCTTATTAGTATTCTGTGCTTTCGGTCCCCTTTCATTAGTTCTCGTAGAGATACATATAATGATAACTAATTAAACTAGTATGCCTAACGCATGGTAGTAACTGTTAGTAGCTCAATAAACGTTAAAAAACTTTTTATTCTTCAGACTTATTATTAAGAAATTCTGAGTTTGAGTTCTGAGTTTGACTCTGCTCTGCGAAAAATTGAGAGACTGAAAGAAATGACTTCATGTATCTTTTGTGCGGTTCATCTCATAGGATCCCATCATCCTATAAAGTATAGTCACAGAAGAGATGAGTCTCATTACTCGGTGCATCGCGTCGCGTCGTGTGCTGCCTCGTGAGATAGCGCTCGCACCCGGATGCACTCGACATTGACGGACGTTGTGCTGTCGAGGCTTAAAATGACAAAACCAATGGACATTGTTTACTGTAATCTATAGCTTTAGTAGCTGTTGATAAATCGTTGATGAACATAACATTACATACAATCACGCCTTTTTCTCGAAAGGGTGGGGTGTACCCAGGACTCAGTCCCATAGTAGGTACACCTACATTTCCCCAATGTATTATGTTCCCATGTAATAAAGCGCGAGTTATATTGGCATCTACTGGGCAAAGCTTCAGGCTGTCATAGATATAATTCCTAATAAAAAATCCAATAACTCTTTGCCTGACTATAATAATTTTTTGTTCTACATCAAAGTTTGAAAAAATATTGTATGTAACTCTTAAATCAAAACGTTCTCGGTGCACGCAGTATGCTCTAACTGTATCCAGAGTTCTAGTTTTATGTGGATATATACAATGTGTATTAGACTTATTAACATATAGCCACTGAAGCGAGTCATGGGAAGCGATCATAGCTTGTCAGTTCATCAGTCACGGTGGCAGCAAAAACCCATAGATTGATGGAGCCAAGATAACTATAGAGTTGATGTGATGATTGTGGGAGCTATGTGGTGTGAACTGTAAATGATCTATTTGTTGAAGCGTCTGTGGCTAAGCGGAAATATGCCTTCAAATCCGGAGACCCTGAATCGAATCAGAATCTCACATTTTTTGTGGATTTTTCACCTGTACGCTAAGTACCGTGTTTCGGATGGCACCGGCTGTTTCCTATTAGATAGGGGGCAGTCATTAGATCACGTTTAAGGCCTTTTTGGAATCTTGGCGACCTGAAACTTACAATCTGGAGTCTATGACAGCCTGATTGGCACAGATGGTAGTAACTCTGCTTTCTGTGCCGTAGGCTCCGGGTTCGATCCCCGGCCAGTTCAAACATTTGTGTGCATGAACATGTCTGTTTGATCTGTGTCTGGGTGTTATAAGCGTATAATATAAGTATGTATATCAGTCATCTGGTTACCATAGTACAGGCTTCTAGCCTAGTTTGGGACCAGATGACCGTGTGTGGAAGTTGTCCCATATTATTATTATTATTATTATGAAGGTAACCCATATATTTTGACTCGAACTACTAATTACATTATTAGGTAAACCCGTTCTATTATTGTATGAATTCAAATTATTATTATTCTTAATGACCAAGTTCGGTGGCTATTCGAATTTTGATCATGACAAATTAATTAATTTGTAATTAAAGGTCAATGGTCGATTGAAATGCATCATTGCATCGACATGCGCACGCGCAGATCCAGCTAAAGCGCAGTTTTATCGCAAAAACGCGATAGTGCCTCGTAAATCAATCACGTATTATATTCCATAGGGCCGGCACGATAAGTAACTAATTATTCACAATGTTTATTGTTTCGTGATTTCTGGGATTATATCATCAATTATCAATATCAATCATCAATTTGAAATGATAATTAGAAATCACTATATATTATAAAATCCTAAATGACTCACTGACTGACATGCAACGCAGAGCCAAATCCACTGATCCTAGACACTTGGAATGTAGGTTGATTTCATTGTCTGGATGTGTGCTAAGAAAGGATTGTTTAAAAATTCATAATCTAAGGGGTCCAAAAAGGGCATCAAAGTTTTGGTATAAAACTCCCATATTTCATAACTGCGAGCGAGCAAAGCCGCTGTTTATACACTAGTATATCGTATATAGTACACTAGTATATAATATATAGTCAATCATAATTCTTTACGGTTCTTGTGTCGGTGTCTGTGACATCATATCTCCTAGACTTAAATACCCTTTGGAGCGTATATAATAATAATAATAATAATATGGGACAACTTCCACACACGGTCACCTGGTCCCAAACTAGGCTAGCAGCCTGTACTATGGTAACCAAATGACTGATATACATACTTATATAAGCTTAAAACATCCAGACACAGATCAAACAGACATGTTCATGCACACAAATGTTTGATCTGGCCGGGGATCGAACCCGGGCCCTGCGGCACAGAAAGCAGAGTTACTACGGTCTGCGCTAACGAGGCTGTCTCAACGAAGAACTCAACGAAGAATGAACCGATTTTGATACTGTTTTTTTTTTATTAAAGCTGACGTGATTGAGAATATTCTTAGCTATGTCACATGAAAATCGGTTTAGCCGTTTGAAGATTATGAGGTCTTTTCTCGTTACTGAAGGGATATGAGCAACTTCCAGCAATCTGATCGATTCAAGGTTTGGTGTCCTGTCATTTCTACAATATAGTTCTACAATGGTAACCTTGACCTGATGCTGCAGTTTCAGTCATAGACGGGAAAGTAGTCAA
This sequence comes from Hemistola chrysoprasaria, assembly GCA_947063395.1. NCBI lineage: Eukaryota > Metazoa > Arthropoda > Insecta > Lepidoptera > Geometridae > Hemistola > Hemistola chrysoprasaria. The sequence goes on along the minus strand of OX346713.1, from coordinate 644,565 downwards.
ATATATCGTGAATGGAGTTCATTGAAATCTTCTCAATGAATTTAATAAATCGATGGTGATCTTTTCGATGGTGGTTTTGTTCACAGATAGATGTTGGGTCATTACCCATCTACATCTAAATTATTAGTTATGTACGTGAAGTAGTTATGTAGAAGAAAATGACACGTCTCAATTAATATACAACAGTAAAACACAAACATAAAGTTTGCGCAGACGAAAGCAATTTGTATCAAATTCTTGGCATTCTGACGAGAAATTGGTTTCAATTAAACAAAATTAATGACAGCCCTACACGCAAGTGTAAATGGAATATTCATAGGTGAACGTCAATAGTCAATATCATAAGTCTATGATGAATGGCTATCAAAGCTGAATAGGTATCTATATCTATACTAATATTATAAAGAGAGAAACTTTGTTTTTTTTGTTTTTTTGATTTTTTGTTTTTTTGTTTGTAACGAATAGGCTCCGAAACTACTGGACCGATTTTAAAAATTCTTTCACTTATGGATAGCTTAATTCAGTGTGAGTGACATAGGCTATATGAGATTTTGAAAAAAAATAGGGATCCGTAAGAAAACTGCAATATTGTGAACCAAGGTGTCACATAATATAATTACCATATTCATAAATTTGCGTGCGCTGTGAAATCCATTGATGGTAGAATAATATAATGTACTAGGGGTTTGTAGTACTTATTAATATCTACAAAATAGTCCACGGAAATTTTATCCATCTATTTTGGTTTAGTCACAATAATCGAAACAGACATTATATGCATGCGCTGTGAAAAGTATTGGTGGTAGAATAAAGTAATGTACAAGGGGTTTGTAGTAATTATCAATGCCTACAAAACGGTATACATACATTATATCCATCTTTTTTGGTTTAGTCACAATAATCGAAGCAATGATTATTTTTCATGCGGTGTGAAAACTATTGGTGGTAGAGTAAAGTAATGTACTAGGGGTTTGTAGTACTTATCAATACCTACAAAACAGTATACATAGATTATATCCATCTTTTTTGGTTTAGTCACAATAATCGAAGCAATGATTATTTTTCATGCGGTGTGAAAACTATTGGTGGTAGAATAAAGTAATGTACTAGGGGTTTGTAGTAATTATCAATACCTACAAAACAGTACCTATACATAGATTATATCCATCTTTTTTGGTTTAGTCACAATAATCGAAGCAGTGATTATTTTTCATGCGGTGTGAAAACTATTGGTGGTAGAGTAAAGTAATGTACTAGGGGTTTGTAGTACTTATCAATACCTACAAAACAGTATACATAGATTATATCCATCTTTTTTGGTTTAGTCACAATAATCGAAGCAATAATTATTTTTCATGCGGTGTGAAAACTATTGGTGGTAGAGTAAAGTAATGTACTAGGGGTTTGTAGTACTTATCAATACCTACAAAACAATATACATAGATTATATCCATCTTTTTTGGTTTAGTCACAATAATCGAATCAGTGATTATTTTTCATGCGGTGTGAAAACTATTGGTGGTAGAGTAAAGTAATGTACTAGGAGATTGTAGTACTTATCAATACCTACAAAACAGTATACATAGATTATATCCATCTTTTCTGGTTTAGTCACAATAATCGAAGCAGTGATTATTTTTCATGCGGTGTGAAAACTATTGGTGGTAGAATAAAGTAATGTACTAGGGGTTTGTAGTACTTATCAATATCTTCAAAATAGCCCACGATTAATTTATACATGTGTTAAGGTTTGATCATTGTAACAGAAATAGTCCTTAATTTGCGTGCGCTGCGTAAACCATTAGGGTTATATCTATTAAAATACAATGTATCACGAATTTACTCCTGTTAAACGTTCACTATACCTACTTCTGCTACCGTGCGAAGCCGGGGCGGGCCGCTTGTATAGAATATAGGGTTACCTACTTTGTTGCCATAGAGTTATGAAATTACGTATATACTTGTAACATTATATAATATTAGGTAATGTTAGGTTATTTGAGTTTCAGTGTCAGTTAATTTGTAGCAAATTTTATGTGGTTGCGTGGTTTAATCTAATAATTATTAATAGTTAGGCACTCAACATGTGTTAGACATTAAATTAATTTAAAACAAACTTGCACAGTTTTTTAAAAGAGGAAATTGTTATACTTTAAGGGCAAAGTGCCTTTATTGAGAACATAATCCCAATGCTTCCCATTTCCGAAACTATGATATTTTAATTTGGTTTTAAGTCTATTTTTATAATCCAATGACTTTGACTTCGAATGATATTGAGATTATTAAATTATTTAACTTACTAGCTGTGCCCCGCGGTTTCACCCGCATACACATCGTTCCTGTGAGGATATTGAGAAAAAAGCTACCTGCATACGAAATTTCAGCCCAATCTATTCATTAGTTTTGACGTGAAATAGTACCAAACATCCATCTATCCATCAATCAATGGCGCTGGAGGAGAGTTAAAAACGTAAGTTTTTTACATTGTACTGAAATTTGAGATTTATAATATTAAACAGATTTTATTTATCCAAATTCAGGAAATTTGATTATGTTTGATTATGATTTAATTTTTATATACTTAATGTTATAAGTTACTCGGACGTAGGTAATGTAACATACTGGCGAAATGTGAGTGTATCTACTATGGGACTGAGTTCTGGGTACACCTCTGCCTCTGCCTACCCCTTCGTGAATGTATGTGTGTGTGTGTATTTTTATTTATATGTATTCGAGCAGCACCATTGCCGTGGAGTTACCGGCTTTAGAATAGTGCTCCACCCTCTCTCCCCGTGGTTGCCGTAAGAGCCTGCTAAGGGTTAACAGATCCAGCGGACGGGCAGCAGCGTCCTCTGCGTAAACCATCAAACTGCTCTCGCCAACCCGCCTGCCAAGCGTGGTGAGTATTGGCAACAAACCCCCTTATGGGGGAGGCCTATGTTCAGCAGTGGACTTCCAACGGCTGGATGATGATGATGATGATGATGAGCAGCACCAATCCACACGTGACCTAATGTCAACCTTGGTACAAATATGGCCAATGTGTGACACCTCCATAATAATAATAAATAATGTAATTATCCCTAATTCAGGGTTTATAATGTCAGAAGATTGTTATCAGATGGTAAGTGGTGGTCGGCGTGTGGTCCTACAGAGGGCGCTAGTGGGACAGGTGAACACGCTGAAACGCAAGGGCTAAGGGTTACTAAAGGTTATGTAAGAGAAGCGTTTAATGTTACCGCTTTGTACCTAATATTATTAACTAAATACTCCACTCCACATTATTTTTTTATTTGTACTTATTATTGTAGTTTATGGAGGTATATGTCATGTATTATATTACCCAGGTATGTCAATGGATATAATAAGTAAATTTTAATCATACTTATCTACTATTTCTGTCACACCACCGACCAAATGTGTTTTTTGGTACCCTCCTCTCCCTGCATGGTTGTCTGGAAGATATCGCTTAACGATAAGACCGCCAATTGTTACACAATTTGTTTTTAATGTATTTTAAAATAAAGATTTCTTGTTTGTGGTGTAGCAATACAGTGTTTATCTATTTATCTATCTATCTGTGGGATACGGGACTGAGTCCTGGGTACACCTCTGCCTACCCCTTCGGGAAAAAGGCGTGATTTTGATCATTAACTTCATTGTGGGTTTACCAGCTGAAAACTAGGTACTCTATGTGTTCCAGGATCTAGGATTGAAATTACTTACGAGAATATTATAGCGGTCATACAGAAGTGGCACTGGGCAGGCAGAGTACCCGCAGGGCCCAGGACGCAGTCCAATAGTAGGTACACCCACATTTCGCCGGTATGTTATTAGTCCCAAGTAATAAAAGGAGAGCCTATTGCCATCTACCGGGCACAGTTCTAGACTCCAGGCTGTCATTGAGATAAGGGAAAAATCCATTAATACTTCGCCTGACCTGGGATAATTGATGAATTTTTCAGCTCGAAATTTAAGTTAATATTGTCATAATCTCAAATCAATATTTTTTGGTATAATTACCGTAATTTAACGCCTTTACCATTTATTTTAATAATGATACGAGACTCAAGACCCTTATTTGTACCACAACGATGGGTTTATTAACATCGAATTACATCATACCATCATTTTATTTAAATTAATATCTACATTAAACATGTTAAACATAATATTATTTATTATAATATTGAAATATAAATTGTTAAGGCATACGTATGTATGCTTAGTATAGGGTTCCTTACCCAGATATCAAGAACATACAACGCCATCTATTAGTTCATTGCGCAAAATAGAAATATGCAGTAAAATGGCCATAACATTTGATTGTGTTAACTTACAATTTTATCTGTGTTTGGGTGTTATAAGCGTATATAAGTATGTATATCAGTCATCTGGCTTCTAGTCTAGTTTGGGGCCAGATGACCGTGTGTGGAATTTGTCCTATATTATTATTATTATTATTAAGATCTAAGTTATCTGAATAAATTAATTATATTATTATTATTATTATTATTATTATTAACTAAGAAGTATGATTTCTTTACAGCCACAAGGAACTGCAGATATGAGTAGTTGATATCAATTTCAACTTGATACCTCCACGCGTTCCCGTTAAAAAGTGTCTTGACAGACGGACAGATAGACAGACAGAACAGACAGGACAGACATTTTTCCTTTTAAGGTACGGAACCCTAAAAACAATAAATTTAAATCTATATCTAAATATACAAAGCAATTTAATAAAAGCACAATAGATAATTTCGAAAAGAAAAAAACCTGAACAATAATTAATTCAGCAATAATTCTATTTAGATATTGTACCTATTATTCTTTGTTTATGTTAAATTAATTCAATGTAAATACCCACAGGGCGAGGCCCGAGGCAACTATATTTATTAATTTACTAGTTTTATATACGTAATAACGTTAATAACCTAATTTGTTATACATAATAATTTTAATTTGATCAGATTTAAAATTTTGTAGACAACTATAATAGTGGTGTTTAGCGAAGCGGTCAATTTAATTTACAACTGGATTAAATTATGAATTGAAATTATTTAAATCGAACACCAGTTTGACCATCGTGTATAGCTTACCTATACTGCTTCACAATTTTTATCTAAACATATATTTATAACAACTAGAAAAAAAATTGTCATCAGCGTTTACCGTTGCTCTAACGATTTTTATACGGTTCACAATTTTAGTTTGGACGTTATAATATTCGGATAATTTTCATCTACTGCTGGACATACATATATCTATTTAGTACGGTTGTAAGCGGCTTGCATCCAGCGTGTTCTTGCTGTCTTTATTATCTGTGGATGTCTTACGCTGTGCTTGCCGGTCCGTAATCTTCATTCGAGAACCGTCAACTTCATCGGAAATGATAATAATTATCACTACAAATGCGAAGGTTGGTGTGGGTTTTGTGTATTTGTTAAGTTGATGGCTCAGACTATGTTTTTTTTATGATAGTGAGTGACAAGACGAGCTAATCAGGTGCCTGATGGTAAGCATCATGGTTGCCCATATCAGACACAGTGCCACCCAGTGTTTTAAATTTCAAAATTCTGCGCGGCACTGCACTGCGCCTGTCACCCTGAGATATGAGTTGTTGAATCTCATCATGCCCAGTAATTTCGCTGGTAACATTGCCCTTCATACCGGAACACATTAATGTTTGCACATTACTGCTTGGCGGATGAATAGCTGGCAAAGGTGTGGTACTTCCCCAGGCTGCCCCCTGCAAAAGAGGCCTACCACTACAGTACTATAATTGCCGCTAGAGAGTGGTATCTTGAAACCCATAATGAACAGTGAAAGATAAAAAGAAGCCCAGCTCCTTTTAGGATTGGCAACAAATCTCGCCTCACCGCACCCAGATTAAAAACTCCGCTCAATAACGAAATTATCGTCGTAACTCAACCCGCTACACGATTACCTGCCGATAGCTCGGAACTGACACTAGGGATGACCTATAATTGACGTCAGAATTACGATAAAAAGGGGTCGAGAATTACTTCAATAGAAGTAGATAAATAAACATTGCTAACATTATGTTTTTCAAGTGACTTTATCGAATATAGTTTCCTAGTTATAATAAAAGCCCCGAATCAAATTAAGATTTCATAATAAAGATTTGATTTAGAAATCTTAATGTAATTTTATGTGATGTTTGAGAAAATATGAGATCAGTAAGTTACCTGCTTCTATCAATATAATTCGTTGGTATTTTAGATATCTATCCATGTAAAATGTTCTGCGTTAATTAGCTATTATACGTGCTATCAAAAGTTTAATCAATATCAAAAAACTTATTACACACCTAGCTTTTATTATTTATATTATAATAATATTAATATATTAATAAATGAGTAGGTATGCGAAAGATGAATAAAGTTGTTAAAACTTTATGAATTTGTATATTTTTAATATGAATTTATAAAATTGTATCCAAATTTCTTCCAATGAAATTTAACAATCAACAATTTTATCGATACTTGGAAGATTATCGATAACTCCCACTTCAACTGTAATGAAGGCCTGTAGATAGAACAAAACAAGCCGGTACGTAAGTAGCGGGGACTAGCAGCTAGTAACTACTCGTAGCAAGCCAGGCCGGGGCTAGCGCTAGGCGTCTAATAAATTAGATTGCGGTTATAAACATGCAGCGGGCCTCGTCATCTGATACTGCGGACATTGGGGCTGTGCGGTCGCGTTGTGGGAGACGACACGGGAAATTGTCGGGGATGCTATTATTTTGCTTATGTGTTACGAGTTTTATGAAGATCAGAAAGAATCATAGAAAAATGTTCGCCAATAAAAAGTAAAGATAAGTGTCCCTCCCCCTTTATTTGTTATATCCAATCATATTTATTATGTCTTTGTTAAAATTACAGAATTAAAGAAATAGGTATAAAAGAATGTTGAGAATAATAATAGGTGGGTTTCTCCATCCTATCCCAATCTTTGATTATTGGCCATTTTCCATAAAAATCCACCATTAAAGCACGCCTCGCCGCCTCGGTGGCGTAGAGGGCGCCAGCTCGACTACCGATCAAGAGAGGATCCCGGGTTCGGTTCCCAGGTCAGGCAAAGTGTGTCAGGCAATATGTAAATATTGGATTTTCGTCCATTAGGAATTACCTTAATAACTCACTCGCCCCCTATTATAAAGGACCAATAACATAGTGACAAAATGTACTGGGTGTACCTACTATGGGACTGAGTCCTGGGTACACCTCTGCCTACCCCTTCGGAAAAAGGCGTGATTGTATTTTATGTTATGTTATGGTGTTAAACCATGAAATAAAGTCGTATCTTCCTCCATGAAGTATTCTCAACATTTTACTTTTATTTTTCTCAAGATTTTAAAATAAATAATATAATTAATTTGGATAATACGTAGGAATAAAATTTCTTACAATGCGATGTTGAATGAATACAAAATCAATCGTAAAACTATTCAGGTGACAAGACAAGTAAAAAAAAGCACAGGCAAAAGGAAAAGTGTCTATTTATTATGTTGCAATTAACAAAAGTACGGGAACTCACAGAGTCGAATTAAACCGCGTGTCGTGGTAGAACGTAGCCGCGTAATAACCGGCTACTCGCGGCATCGACAGCACTCCCAGCGACCGGTGACCGGTGGCCGGCGGTCGGTGATCGGTGTCTGACGTGATACCACATCATAGGACGCGACCCTGACTGTCAGCTCTATAGATATCTACATGTGAATTTGTAAGAAGTTAGTATACCAATCGAAGGGAGAACCTTGATCTGATCCGCTTAAAACTGATGATAAATAGTACAAAAGTCATTTCGAGGTCATTCTTCGAAACATCGAACTAAATTTCTTTGATCGAAGTAATAATGTGCTTCGAATCAAAATTACTTATACACTTTGCTAGCAGCAGTAAGCAGTATTGATTGGGCTTTGAGCCTCCATGCGTCTATTGTGTCTACTTATTGTGTAAAAGTAGTTTTAGGTTAAGGTGCGTAATTAGCCTTAATGTATCTAGAACTCGCGAGCTAAAATCTTTATTTTCTTACTTGCTTCAAATAATCCCTAGCTGAGAACGTCGGCAATCCACACCTATAGTCAGGGGCTTCTCTGATTTGCGTGCGCAAGCGCAACAAAAACTTATTAATTTACGATGCATCAGATGTGTGAGTGACAGCCACAGACAGTAGTAATAAAGGCAGACAATGCACTAAAAACAAAGTCTAAAAGAAAACTGAGGCCATGCCTAGGAATACGAATTACGCGAGTGTTACTTTTTCTTCCTCAAATAAATTCTTCCCTGAAGACCCAATTTAGTTAAATAAGGTCAAAAAACAGGGCAAACATGTGACCATATGAGAAATGCTGTTTTCGCTGCGTATAATGAGCCTGAAAACGTAATACTCGGGTACTTATTACGTAATACTCGGGTACTTATTACGTAATAACTATAATATAATGTAATATCATCAGTAGGAACCCTGTGCTCTCTGGACAAACGTTTCGAGTCAGCGGTGCTCAATGGAATATGTAAGTTTCAATTTCGATTGCAAGCAGTAAGCAGTAGGCAAATTTTATGCTTACTTGAATTCAGCTCTAAGAGTGATTCTTCTTTTGTAGGTATCAATATTTATTCTGTAGCATACACTACAGTCTACAGTATTACTGGAATTGGCCTCAGTTATGTTCCTTGGAGCTTGGTGTCTGTTTATTACTACCGTCTGTGGTGACAGGTCCGCGCGGTGAGTAGTCAACCGTGATACCATATCGAGTCATGTGCATCCATCACTGATTTTACAAAGAGATATGAGAGTAAGTCTGTAAGTATACCTAAGCTGAACTGCTCGAATGTGACCAAAGAGCACGCTATTAGATATTATCTAATTTTAACACTATATTAGCTGATAACGCGACTTCTTCGGCCGCCAAGGGAACCGTGGCTTCGTAACTGAATTCCATGAGCTGGTTTCACTGCACTGATTCAAAGCCTTTTTTATACTTCTGACGTAGATACTCTACAAAATACTAGTCCAATTTGGTTCAGCGGGTGAAACGGCTAAAAGGTAAATAGAGGAACAAAGCGTGAATAAGTTTTATACTTACCAACTGCATTGATTATGTGAGATTAATAATTATAAGCGATTGTAAGCGGCTTGCGTCCAGAGTGTTCCTGCGACCTTATTTAGATCGTGGGAGGATTCGAACATATACATTATATTCTTTTCTAATTATTTATTAATACTTAAAAAAATCAAATAAAATTTCTTAATATCCGTGTAATTAAAATACAATTAGCTATAACATCTGCCTTATACATGAAACTAATAAATTGAGTTAAACACTAAGTTAATGTCTAACAATAAAGGCTGTTATTTCGTAATAGGTGTATCCTGGATAGGTCCTAGGTACCAACTCACCTGGACACTAAGTACAAAACACCTGTCTTTGCCCATTGTATGGATTGTTGAACATTATTATTAGTTAATTGCTATCCGTGTATATTTTTCATTGTATGGATAATATCCGTGTACCTTTATTATATAAAAATTAATTGTTCTATATTTTTATCGAATTGTATTATTGGTGTCTTTATAAAAAACGAATAGAATAGAATACTCGTTATTGAGACCAATAATATTATCGAATTGGTCTCAATAAAGATTATAATAGATACTAGTGCTCAGCGGCTTTGCTTGCTCGCACTTATACTCGTATAGAGGAATATTTGATAATTGATTGGATTTGGCGTTACTTTTCGGAACTCCATTGCAAACTCCTAGAACAAGAATATTTAGTTTTTAGTTCCGATTTTTAGTGTCAAATACAACATGCACAGTGCACCGCCCTCCCGCCCGCAAAATTGCATGCAAAGAGGAAATGCTATTAGGCATTATTTTTTGTTACTGACACCATTCATATATCGACACCCAGAACGCTGGGTCCAGCGTTCAGCGAGGTAACATCTCGAGGAGCGGCGTCGTACTAATATTTGTCGCCCTTACAGCGGAGTCAGAGTCTATTTCCTGATGATGCGTCGTGTAGACGCGAAACACGTGTCGATATATGAATGGTGTCACTAACAAAAAATAATACCTAATAGCATTTCCTCTTTGCATGCAATTTTGCGGGCGGGAGGGCGGTGCACTATGCATGTTGTTTTTGACACTAAAAATCGGAACTAAAAACTAAATATTCTTGTTCCAGGAGTTTAGGAATATTTGAGTTTTATACCAAAACCTTGACGCCCTTTTTGGACCCCTTAGAATGTGAATTTTAAAAAATCCTTTCTTAGCACACGTCCAGACAACGAAAATAATTTACATTCCAAGTTTCAAGTCTCTTGAATCAGTGGTTTGCGCTCTGCGTTGCATGTCAGTCAGAGAGTCATTTAGGATTTTACAATATATACTTAGTGATTACTTGATACATATTATTTCTAAAGTTAAACGCTATCGTTCGACAATGGGCGGCCTATTCGTTTTAAGCGAATATTTTCCCAACACTTTGTATTTATTCAGTGTTATAATATAATTGCAATTTTTATAAGTCTCCGCGCGCAGCCATTTATCAATAATCTAAGGTCATTAAATATTTGTGTGACAGTAATATAGGATAATTAATTCTAAATGTTTACGCTTTATAGAGTTCTTGCGTTTATAGTATACCTAGTATTCTCTCATAGGCATTACAGAAAACTATTTTTTCAAGGTTTTATTTCAAGGGCCGTACGAGGTGGCGAAAAAATTGGAAAAGTGGACCAGGAAACCAACCTCTTCGGTTGACTTTGAATCAGCAAGTCAAGACAAAGTCTTATATTATGCAATACCCGACAATTTTGCATATGATGCCTTTGTTCAGCAGTGGACGTCCTATGGCTGAGATGATGATTACAATGATGAAGTAACCAAAAACCCATCAATAACCGCATAGACTATAGGTCAAACGGCGGCATACCTTCACCAACAAATTCGTGTATCGCAAATAAAACAACATTGTTGCTTCAAATAATAAAAACCGACTCCTCCCTTTAAAGGTAACCGTGATACTCAATAAATTATGATTTTTTTCCTTTAAACTAATATGCGAAGTTACATGCAAATGGCTGTAACTGCCGCGCTGACCTTTTTAACTTTACTAATTATAGGTAAAGTATGGGAGACCGTGTGTTTCTATTCAATAAACAGGGGAATTCGTTCATTAATGATAAATTATTGGGTATCTGTTTAACTACACATAATACATAGGTACGTGTATGGTTGTTACCTCTACACGCCAAAACTACTGATCTAATACATTACATAAAATCACGCCTTTTTGTCCGAAGGGATAGGTAAAGGTGTAGCCAGGACCCGGTCGTTATAGGGGTTATCGTCGATTTTTCACAAAGTAAGTTTTGATAATTTATGATAATCCATATATTGAAAGTAAATTCTTCACAGGCATAAAAAAAAAATGTGAATTCAAAACAGTTAAAAAAATACACCCACACCTCGCCAGTAATGTTTTAGGCTTCATGTCGTAGAGTCTGAGCCTATTGCCATTAATGGGCACAAATCCAGGCTCCAGGCTATCATGGAGATAGTTCCTCACAGAATAATCCAAAATCACTTTTCCTGGTCTGGGAATGGAACCCGGGACCTTATGATCGGCTCTTGCGAACCATTTCACCACCTCACTAAACTGGTAGGGCTCAAAGATGGTAGGTAGATTATGTAGTTAGCATAGACCTTTGAATAATACAATTTTTTTTTTTTTTTAACTTCCACACACGGTCATCTGGTCCCAAACTAGGCTAGAAGCCTGTACTATGGTAACCAGATGACTGATATACATACTTATATAAGCTTATAACACCCAGACACAGATCAAACAGACATGTTCATGCACACAAATGTTTGACCTGGCCGGGGATCGAACCCGGGGCCTGCGGCACAGCAGGCAGAGTTACTACCATCTGAGCCAACGAGGCTGTCATAACATATGAAACATATGTCACAATATATGAAACATGAGGGTATACTGGTCTACCTGTTAAACTCAAACTCAAAAACATTTATTCAATTAGGTCACAATCTGACACTTTTGCACGTCAATGAAGATAAACAGTAATGAGTCTACCGTGTGTTCGGAAAGATACCTCTGCAAGAAGAAGGCACAAGAAACTTGTAGGGCTTAATTTTTTTGGGAAAACTTTAGAACTTTTGAAACTGTAGAACTAATTAATAATGAAGCCAGTAAATAAAAAGCAAATCCATTCTAAATTCGAATATTGAAACACCGGAAGCGCTATCGACAGCCGTCAAACCGCGGCGTCGCATGTCATGACGTCATAACGCCAGTTAGTGTTGCCAGTACCGAGTCAAAATCAACTGACACAACCTATCAAATGCCGGCGTATTCTAAATTTAAATAGAGAGATTGACAGTGATGCTATATGGGGATACCATTGTTACGGATTCTCCAATGTGTTATTGAAACGGTGAAATATAAATTGGAATTGATTTTTTTCAAATCCTTTAGTTTGCTTCACTTTTCGCGAAACAACCTTCATGCTTTTTATAAGTCAAAAACGGCTGAACATAATAGATGGTGGTAGTGGACTGGGCAGGTGCTGTTGATTTGATGAAAGAGTTCATCTTGTGGTGCCATATAAGTAGATATATTTTTTGGAAGGGGAATCTTTTATTGGCCAAAGTTTTTCAACAAAACGTAACGTAAGTAGGTATTATAAACATATTTATCGTAACAAGTAAATTGTGTGTCAGGATCGTAGCAAGTGGAGAGATATAAGTATTCTCTGCCTACCCCAACGAGAGCAAGGCGTGACTGTACCCATGTATAAAATTATAAATCTTTAAATATTGTGGACGTACCTTTGCATCTGGCAACTTTAATCAATCGTTCTTAATTAAAAATCTATGGTTGAAACTTAGGCATCATCAGAGATAAGCTATTAAGGCCATACCTGTATACGTCAGGTGGTCAGTGGTCCGCCGACGCGACGTTGCCTTAAGTGTACGAACAAAACGACTCGACACAATGTTGATGTAGATTTACGCGACTCTCCGTGCTCTACTGCCCCGGCGCGGGGCAAGAACAGAGGCGTCCGTGGAGTAGCAATAATAATAAAAATACTTTTTGTGCCACAGGTGGCAAACAAGCAGACGGGCCACCTGATTGTGAGTGGTTACCGCCGCCTATGGATCAAAGTCAAAAAGATTTATTCAAATCGGTCACAATCCGACACTTTTGTACATCAATGAAATAAACAGTAATGAGTATACCGTGCGTTCGGAAAGATACCTTTACAAGAAGAACACACAAGAAACTTGTAGGGCTTAATTTTTTCAACTGATTGTTTTACAATATTTGGTTTAAATACCTGCAACACAAGGAGTATTTATTGCCAGTATGTTGCCGATCTTTCAAGACTCTATTCGCTCTTTGTAGTTGTAGGCCTCTTTAGCAGGGGGCCGCCTGGGGAAGTACCACCTTTGCCAGTTAGTGCCGCGCAGAATTTTGAATTTTAAAACACTGGGTGGCACTGTGTCTGATATGGGCAATCATGATGCTTACCATCAGGTACCTGATTTGTTCGTCTTGTCAATCACTGTTACAAAAAAATCTCTCCTTTTGTAGGGCCCCACGTTGTAGCTCAGCGGGAAAACCGCAGCAGGGAGATCATTCCACAGTTTGCATGTAAGTATGCGTCAGAAAATAACGGGGAAATCGCACAGTGTGCGACGTTCACGTATCGACACGTACTACAGGTTGATACGTGGACTATATCAAGAAGGATGATATAGATATAGAAATATGATTCGTAAAATATCATTAGTAAAATCAATGTATCAACGACAAAACGTCATGTCACATCATATTAATTTATGGGTAAGCACCTTTATGAAGAAAATGAAAAACAATACGTTACAGCTACCTACATACTGCTATCTTCCTAAACTAAATATTATTTAGTTATCTATAGTTGTGTATTTACTAAAAAACACTTTGAAATTTGACAGGCTTACGATACAATATGCCAGCCTAAAGAAAATTCAAATATTCGAAACCGCTATCAGATCGCAACGTACTCAAGATGCTAGCAACATTGCCTCGTTGGATTGAAATGCTTGCCTAATATTTCTACAATTTTCATGTTAAATAACCATGTCATTAAAATTTTATAATAGCCATCTCCACAGTATTTCCTGTGCATTATGTGAGACAGGACTCTGGTCCGCAGATACAGGCGGCAGACGTTTTTGCAACCGTTTTGTTTGTTCAACACTTTTTGTTTCTTGTCTACACTCGGACATACCTTCTGAACTTTGCATATTATATACAACATAATGCACTACATTATATTATGACTATAATTTAATCAAAGTAATGTTCGGAATGTATTATACTAACCTAACCTGTAACCTGTATATTCTGTTAATTATTGTTAGCCCAATAAAAAGTATTGTATTGTACACTCTAAGATGAGCTAACGACTAACGACTGCGTTTGTTAATTTTAGTTAGGTTTTATTTTAGTTTAATTTTGTTTGTATAAATTAGAATAAGTACTAGCATATAGGTCAAGCCGTGATTGTATACTATACTAACACTATGGACTCTGTCCGAAATAATTGATTTTTTTCTTGTCTTAGAGGAAACCTGCCCCCGCCTAGCATTGCACGAGGATGACTAGTTTTTTCCGATTTTTCTCTCATTCGCGCCCGAACAATTACATCTGCTGTCTCGTTCTAACCCTGGGACTTCGTTTTCCCTGCTCACTGTGCTACCGGGGCTGGACCTTTAGTTTAACGTGCCAAAGACTCCGAATAATATCATTCCGGCTCGAAGGACCACTGCAAGTAACTCAAACTCAAGAAACTTTCTTTTAGTAAGTTTCAAAGAGGCATTTTTAAACGTCAATGGTAGGTACTTAGTAAGCTAAAGTAACTTGCTATTATGAGTAAACTAATAAAAATTCAACTCCTCCACATCTTTATAAGTCAACTGTTGACATACTATAAAATAATCAGTTCCATTTCACGATTATCCATATCGATACAGCAAAATATTAGCACTCATTACAAGAAGGACGTTAACGACAGTAAGTAGACAACTAACTAAGATAATAACAGTGTACACCTGCTTTTTAAGGCTACTTGTACATGTTCTTGAGCTGATGGCCACGAAAGGCCAATAGTTACCAATATGTAAGATTCACTAAATTCCATTTAGTTCATTGAAAAGAGCCGGTCGAGGCTAACAGCTCGTGGTCAACAATGTACAGTCTCCTTTAAACTCCTGCAGAATTTCATGCGCACACGCACGCGTTCCATTTTTAAATATAAAACGCATTTCGTCGCTATCTGTCATCGCGGGCGGACGCGTATTGGGCTACGGATCGATTAAATCTGCCACAAAGCGGTGGTCATTAAAATAAAGGGCCTTAATAATGCTTGATAAGAAAACGACGAAGTTTTAATATGGTTTATAAACTGAATTACAGGTGTATATATAAATTATGATAATTACTGTTTATTTTCAGAGATATGACATTGTATTATTCTAATTACCTACATACCTAGTTGATCATAATTTATTTGATAAGATCATTAATAAAGGCAAATTAGTAGGTCTGTATTCTGTGGTCTTAGATACTTAAATTTAGATTTTTTACATCTATATATTTATATAAAGTCTAACCTATTGTATGCCAAAACGAGATTTCACACAAGATACCTACAATGCAAATTCTATGATTTGTCTTAAATCTCGGCACACCAGAGGTTTATGGTATTAAAATAAAACCATCTACACAAGGGCATCATATTTTATATTATCGCGAAAACTACTGAACCGATTTGGTTAAAATTTTGTGTATAGATCTCAAGATTGGCGTGGCCACCAGAATTTATCTTATATTTTACATAGCACATTAGATAATTTTACGTGGCTTGAGTATGTTTGGAGTGACTTTGGCCCCGGATATATAAAACGGGCCACACTTTCTCATCCCGTGGGAGCCGTGATACCCGGCAGAGTGACATTAATATTCGGAGAGTGGGCAGCAGCGCTCTCCGTTTCCAAGCATTCCAAGTACTACGATCACCAAGCCGCACAACAAGCGTGGTGTTCGCCAACGGAGGGTAATATGAATAGTTTTTGGCTTTGTATGGGAGAAGATTACGCTAGTTTAATATATTTTACATTTAAATATAATATTTTCACACAGCAATAGGTTTATACCGTTTAAGGGCCACTGAAGTGGTCCTCAATAATGGCCTTAATAGGACGGTAATAGGGCGTTAAGGGCCAAACGCGTGTAAAGCCTTCTAAACGACCGTTACTAAGAGCTAATTACAAGTAACGCTATTGCTATTCAGTTTTGGAGTGTTACAACTGATGAGTTTGATGGGCCCTTAAAGGGTTAGGTACCTTTAATACTATTTGTAGGTTAGGAGATAGACGATAGGAAACCGTTTAATTTCTTCTCGACGAGTGTCAACTAAAAAACAACACATAAAATAAAATCAAGCCTTTTTGCCGAAGGAGTAGGCAGAGGCTTACCCAGGATTCAGAGTCCCACAGTAAGTACCCACATTTCACCAGTAATCATCATCATCATCTCAGCCGTTGGTAATCCACTACTGAACATAGGCTTCCCCCATAAAGGGGGGTATGGCCAATACTCGACACGCTTGGCAGGCGGATTGTCGAGCGCAGTTCGATGGTTGTTTTGCAGAGGACGCTGCTGCCCGTCCTCTGGATCTGTTAATCCTAAGCCGGCTCTTACGGCAACCACGGATAGAGAAGGTGGAGCACTATTCTAAAGCCGGTAACTCCACGGCGGATATAACGGCTGATTATGTTTTTGTCCCATGTAATAGCTGGGGGCGAGCCTATTGCCATCTACCGGGCACAGTTCTAGACTCCAGGCAGTCATTAAGATACATGCCAGTTGTTTAGTAAGCGCTGGGAGAACGTACCTTATCTCCCCTTTTCTTTAAATCAATGGATACACCTCTGTCTAATGACCACTGTCTTACCCTTAGCAGCCGCGAAGTGTCATGTATTAAAGAATTTGTAGCTAGTAACAAAACAGAGACAGAAACGGTTTACTTATTATTATCTATAGAAATCCAAAGGATGATAAATGATATTAGCCATACAAATTCCGTCTAGAACAGAAATCTGCATACCTTACGTATCTATGAAGTGTGGACCTTTCTATTATCAACTCGTATCGTCGTATCACTGTCAACGATACTGTCACCCATCACACATCAATTTAACAAATCTGATATAGTGTCACCAACTTTGCTGTTCAAGTGGGCAAACATTGAACTAACGCTTCCCACCCAAGAAATTCCGCTGTCGACTTCGCTTTTGTTCTCCACTAACGACGCTGTTAACTGAACAGATAAGTTGGAACTAAAATCATACAATCTCCACCACATGATCGGTTCAGCGTCGCTAGTGGATACTTTTAAAAGCATAATTCTCATAATAGTGCCTGATAGAGCGTAGTTCCAATTTTGCTGACTTGATCAGCTAAATAGAGCACTGTTTGGTACTGACTTATTGACAGAGAAATCTAGAACGATATGATTTGCACTTGAACTATATACTTTAGCTATAAATAGTTTAACGCAGTTAGTGTAAATTTTCATAATATTCTAAAAATCATGTGTGAGCTTTGCATTGTTATTTTGCTCAGAAGTAATGTTCTGGCAAAATGTTAAATATTGGATTTTCGTTAATAAACTATCTTAATAACTGCCTGATGTCTGGAACTGTGCCCGGTGTACGGCAATAGGCTCGCCCCCTATTACATGGCATCAATAACATACTGGCGAAATGTGGGTGTCCGTACTATGAGACTGAGTCCTGGGTACACCTCCACCACACAATCACGTCTTTTCTCTGAAGGGGTAGGCCTTCAGAGAAAAGACGTGATTGTGTGTTATGTTATGTAATATTGGTCTAACCATAGATTATGATGGTCGGATAAGCTTTAGATAATGTTGATGTCAATTAATGCACTTTAAATAGAGGTAAAATTTCCAGAAAATTAGACAACAGAATCAGAATATTAGAAGTCTAGACAGTTGACTTCAGAACATCGGATTAATCCGGTTCAAAACTCGTCCTCACATTATAAAACCTTCCACACTATAATGTCCAATCTCCGAGTTATACGAAATACAGTCCACAATGCAACGGGCAAGGTTAGGGATAAAAATGCACGAGTGTCTTGGCAATTTATGAAAAGTTTCCTCTGATGAGTTCACCTTATTTGTCGGGATTTCGGGCGCGGCTGGCAACACTAACGGCTCAATATAAATGTGTACAGAAGGCCGAGTACAACAGATTTTCTATTTTCAAATAAGCATGAGGATTCGTTACGAAAAATAACTACACGTACAAAACTAAGTAGGTACGTAAAATCACATTTCACAACATAGGTATCATCTCGCCTTTTTCCCGGAGGTGTAGGCAGTGGTGTACCTCTGCCTGGGTACACCCAGGACCGCATTCCCATAGTAGGTGCACACACACACCCTCACCCCAGTTGTTTATTAGTCTCATTTAATAGGACGCCTTCTCTTACTACATGGGCGTATTGCTTTTAGCCGGGAATAGTTCCAGACACCAGGCTGTCATTGAAAAGATTCCTAATGGAATAATCCAATTACAATTTGACTGCCTCGGTGGCGTAGAGGGCGCATGCTCGACTGCCAATCAAGAGGTCCCGGGTTCGATCCCCAGGTCAGGCAAAGTAAAATATTAGTAGTTAAATATATTGTTTATATATATTGTAGTTAAATATTAGATTTTTCCATTAGGAATTATCTAAATAACTGCCTGGAGTCTGGAACTGTGCCCGGAAGATGGCAATAGGCTCGCCCCCTATTACATGGGACCAATAACATAGTGGCGAAATGTGGGTGTATCTACTATGGGACTGAGTCTTGGGTACATCTCTGCCTACCTCTTCGGGAAAAAAGGCGTGAATGTATGTTATGTTTTTATAAAGTAGTTTTAGCATTACGAACATGCAATCGCGTAACAACAGCAGTAAAATTTAAGAAACGTGATTTTTTAGCAGAAGTTGAGCTGTCGCTTTCCACACGTTACTGCTGCTCGTAATAAGCACGCCGGTCTTCTGTTTGTATATATAGAGTGCTAACGGTGCGACAACGAGCCAAGTTAGATTGCCAGGGCTATAACACTCCTCCCTTCAATCTAGGGAGATGAGAGGTGTTTTCATGTCTTACCGTTTTTGACGTTGATAATCTAATTTGTGCCGGCAGCTTATATTAGTAAATAGGATGGTGAGATGGCTTTAGTTAGATCGAGTTTTTTGGATTTCATTATTAGGAACACCTACCTACTTACTCATTAATATTATCTACTTTAAGTTAGCTATTTTAGGTGTTTTTTGATCATTAGTTACGGTTAAGTTCACCATTGTCAAACTAACTATAGTTAAATTTCTTACCAATGGTAAAAACGTGTGGAAAAAAATAGTTAACCCTAGGGATGAAAAAACGAATTTTGTCGAATTTTAACTATTTGTAAAAAAATTTAACCATTGTTCGACTTAACCAGTGATCAAAAAACCCAGCCTTAGTAATTGTACCTACTATTTCAACACGCTAAAGTTTATTGTAGAGCTCAGTTTCGAAACTAGTACCGCCATCTAGCGACACCAATTGGAACTATGTAACTTTTAGTAGGTGCATAATTAAGTTTGAAAAATAATATTTATTGTAGATTTTATCATTAATAGGTATATTTTATTCATTTAAGAATAGAAAAAATTTCTACTTACCTTCTATGCAAGTTTTTGTACAAGACACGTAGGTAGAGTTCAAATCACACAAATATTATATAAAAAAAACATAATTTAAACTCTCCTTCAATCACTTTAAAAATAATAATTACTTTTTTTTTATAACAGAAATAAACCTTAGAAAATATACGTAATGATATCTACTAATAGTCCTACACTTCCTGAAACCATAATCTGTGTAACTATGTACCTATAATAATTCGATTCACCATTTAGTGTTAAAGTTAAAATGTCTCAAAAACTTTATACCCACATTCAGCGAAGTTCGTGATTTAAAGTCATTCGGAATTCGGGCTGATTTTCGGTTTTCGCAATATAGCGCCGCGCGTTCGTAAGATTCAAAGCATATCGCGCGTCTACCGTTTAATACCGGTCGTCGATCGTCGGCCCTCGGAACCGCTCGGCTAACATCGGAACATAATGACACAGACGCCTTCTCGAGTTGAACTGAGTCACAACGCCACATTCTTGCTATTTCGACCAATTACTTGTGTTTTCGTCATAAAATACCAACCGGTGAGTGCATAAATTGATTAACTTCGTATTAATTTAGTTTATTTTTTACTTTTAAGTGTGTTACTGTAGTGGAAATGTAATTTTGGTGCTGATCGGGATTGTTGCTTGATAACAAAGAGTCTGTACTTCAATGACATAATATGTAAAACATTAAAATTTTTGTTTCAATCAAAAGTAATTTTAAATATTATGATTGATTATAATTATTTAAACACTATCTCTATAATACATTATCTGAATATATAAAAATATCTTTAATTTAATTGTACACTAACCTCAAAGCATGCCATGAGAATGAAAACCCGGCCTCCGACAGATGGCGCTATTATTAATGATTTGATAATTGTAACAATAAAATAATATTAATTATAAGAATTATTTTGTATTATTACAAGTGAGATAAAATTTGGAGAATACCTAAAATTCTTCAACATTTCAAATCAGTGGTCAGTGGGGGGATTTTTCCTAGTTTACACACCTAATATAAAATAATTAATTGACATAGTTCGATATTTATTGTGAAAAAAGTAGTCAGGTCATTCCTCGGTCGTAAATAAAAGGCTCGGGGTTCGCAAGGAAGTCTTTGGAAGCTGTTTGTTTATTTGTTTAAATATAGTTATTTTTCACATAAAGCATGTTCTTTTTCAGACTCGACATTTTAATTCACGAATTTATCATTATACCTAACTAAAAACTTTGAAAATCGAATAGAAAATGTTTTTTTTTCGTCTGGTCCACTCCTTCATCGTCAAAATTGTCGCCGAGCAGTGTTGATCAACTGCAAGTTTACTAACCTTTTTAGAGGACCGTCAGCAAAATAGGATTTTTTGTATTAAATTTATTGTGTAGGTAACGTTAAGTTTGATGATTCAGTAGTATCAAAATAATAATAAATTAAGTATGAAATTAAATACTTAATGATAACGATATGTATTTTACCAATTAAATAATTAAGTACTTGTAGTTTGTAAATCATTTGTATTTATAGTTCATGTATTATTGTTTATACTAGGTATAACTGTGGCCTGTGGTTTAGTATCGGTACTACCTATATTATATTATTATAATAATATTATGCTGTATATTAATGCTCTTTGTTTACGTATTTTCCTGAAAAAGATAGAGGCACACTTGCGAGTAAAAAAAAAACATAATGCATAAAGCATAATATCACGAAATGAATGAATGGAATTAATAAAGATGATAAATCACGAACGTTTAAATTTTTGAAACAATAATAAATAATAAAATCTACTGTTTTGAATGAATAAAATTTTAATTTTTGTAAAGGTTCGATAGATTCCAGATAAAACAGTCAGTATTTTATATTATCCATATCCCTAAGTGACCTCTCAAGATATCAACTTAATCAACAGCTTCTAGTGAGACATTTAAAATGGTCTAAAATTCAACAAAAAGTTCCCGATATCTTGCGGACGGTCCAAGTCGTCGCCGGGGGCCTACTTTTGACAGATTTACGGCGTGCGTGGCTGTTACCCTCCGCGACCCGCGCCGCGCTGCGTCACGCCGTCACGAAAATTAAAACGTTCCAAATTCAAAATTCTTTTGAATCCCTCACGATTGAATTAGGTTTTAAAATATAGCTCATCTTCTTATGTTGACTGTATTTTTTATTAAAAATTAAATCATTACTAATTAGTTGAAAACGTTTATTCATGGAATTTGTTGATTTCTCCGGCTCGAAGGACCAAATAATGTTCTCTAAGACTAGGTACTTAGACTTAATAAATCAATGAAATGAAATTTCTTGTAAACTAATAAAGATTTTGTTTCTTTACCTGTACTTACTTATATTTAAACATTAAAAAGTATATACTCACTTATCTCACCGTGAATCTGTGAAGCCAGTATGTACCTAGTCATAATCAGTCTTCGTATTCTGTGGAAAAGGTCACAAATCTGGATCAAAGTGTACTCATTTTAACATAACTCGCATTAATAAAGATTTATAACACAAACTTACACTAACCATGACGCAATTCCACAAAAAAATCATAATTTACGGTCTCTCAAACAATGCGCAGTAATGCATCACCCGTCATAAAGGAAAGATTACAGGCGTCACAGTGAAGACTGATTTACGACTTATTGCATAATACCATCCAATGTCACTCATTGCATAAAAACACGCACCATTCAATAACCGAATAACTGTCATTTGAATTTCGAATTTTGTTTGACAGTTGAGAGAAAGGTTCATTTCTATTAGTGATGCACCAAACGACGTAGATTTTTCTAACATTACGTACTGATTTGAAATAGTATCGTTAGATGCGGATGTAATGAAGGAATCAGAATTGATAATTTGTTGTCTAATAACATTTCAAAAATTATTTAATATAAACATTTGTGGCTGTTGTTACACCGTGCCTGTTCATTGCTATAGTTACTTCAATTTACACTTGAGTCAATATAGAGGGCGCTCAAAAAACAAACGCGTTACAATTTGGAATGTTCTATTAAGCTAATTAATAATAAATCAAGTGGCCGGATTATCCGTGACGCGGCGGGACAAATGTTTCCGGTCGCCAGGACCGCTTTTATTTATTTTTATTATTTTTATTTACGAAATAAAAATTTATTGCCGGCGAGACCGCCTTCCGAGAGATTTAGCGAGTGTGTCATAGACTCGGGAGCTGAAAACTCGATCTGTGTTGAATTATGTACGGTTTTAATGGTTCCGTGGTTTAAAGGTCCCGTAATGTATTGGCACGATTGTATTTTTATGATTTAAATTCATATTATTGGCAGAGACAAGTGGATTTGGGGATGTACCATTATAAATAACGCATTTTATTTCATTATTTACATGCCATTATATTCTGTGTGCGGGGATGTAAATGACATTCGCGTATTAAAATTCTAGCTGTGCCCCGCGGTTTCACCCGCGTACTCTTCTTTCACGTGAGAATATCGGGGTAAAAGTACCCTAAGTGTTTTTACAGGGAATAAAACTATCCACATACCGAATTTCAGCCCGTTATGTATGGCGTGAAAGAGTTACAAACATCCATTCATATATCCATACATCCATCCATACAAACATTAATTTATAACATTAGTAGTGTTATTATCTGTTCTGTGACATTAGTAGGAAGTAGGATCTAATGAGAAAAATAAAATTATACGTCTGATGTTAAGTATAGCTCAGTAAATTATTTACTGAGCTATACCTTCATAATCGCTTCGAAGCTTGCTTCCAATTCAAGGCTGAGTTGATCGTTGCCAAGCTTATGAACGGTGCTTATGAAAGTTAGCACAGCATAAATAACAGTTACGTACTATTAAGCATAACTATAGATAGGTAGTAAGGAGATAAAGGCGTCCTCTAGGTATACATTGCAAAAACAACTGGATAAAATCTATAGGTAGTATCATTTATTATCAATGCTGAAGTGGAAAAATAGGTAATACAATAATATCTGACTTGTAATTTATTAAGTTCATTTATATTATTTTGTAATTACTTTCAATGAAATAGATTATTCAATAAATACAAATAAATGCACGTCAACTGCCGATGCTTATAGGTCTTACACAGAGAAAGAAGCTATCTTACTCAATTTATCTGCACCCGGCTAGCATACAAACAGACATACATGCACAATCCACAATCATACATAACTTGTATTACAAGCCGCGATACAAATTTAGTTATCCACCCACTCCGACTCTCGATTTATAATAAAATATACTTTTTATACCATTTTGTTTCCGATTCAACATAAATAAGATATGTTATTTAAAGCCAATATATCACTTGACAGGTGGTAGGCAGGTCTGGTTATTTTTACACACTGATTAATACTTAATTACAAATATGATAAGGGCTGTATTCCCTTGGATCATGTGAGGGTAGTCGGGATGAAACGGACGGCTCATAAGATTTATACATATATCAAAGTAAAGCTTTGTGTGAATGTAGTGAGAGATTTTAATCAAACTCCGACTGCAGCGGCAATAAGTCCATTGCGGGTTCGATTCCCGGATCATGTATGAATGGTTGATGCTTGCAATTAATATGTTTCTGCAGAGTTAATGAGATTTGTGAATGTAAAGGGTCCCAAGTCCCAAGGTTCAATAGCATTAAAACAATTAATTCTATTTTACTTCAGACTTCATGCTTACCATCAGGAACCTGATTTGCTCATCCTGTCGCTCAATATCATAAAAAATAGGATATTTAGGTAGTTATATTTAGGTAGTTATCATATTAATGTAATAGTGCTAAAATATTTATCCAAGATAATAATGATGTCGGTCTCATTATAGATCTGGTAATGTCAAAAAAGTTAGATTTTCTTAAGAAAAGTGTAACCTTGTAGTTTAAAAAAGAAAAACATGTACTTATAGGTTTACCTTACCACGTTTAGATTTGCCAATGGCATGTCTAATTATACTCTATTAACTGTAAATTAGCATTATTATTTATTATAGTTACTACTAACGCCATCTGTCGTAAAACTAAGTAGTTACTTAACAGTCATGTTATATATCAAATAAAACAAATGAAGAATTCCAACAGCCATCTCTGGATTTGGGTCATGAAAGAAGTAATTGTAGTTAGTGTATGGTAGTGATGGGCCCATGTGAATGACGTTGATGATCAGATGTCTCGTGGTGGTAGCTGAGAGTGCTCGACTCGGAGGCGCGTTGCGTCGGCGGCTGGCGCGGCGTCGGGCGCTAATCGATGCGCGCCACTGCGCTGTCTTCCGACGACGGCCATTACGCACCTTTATGGCCACCCTGGTCCCCCGCGCCGCTCCAAGGCGGCACATGACGAATCAATATGCCGCCAACCGACTCAACACTTATTTATTTGACACGATTTATTAGCCGAATGCCTGTAAACTTTTATGCGCCCTTCTGTTCTTTCTCCCCCACCGGGCGGGGATGCTTTATGATGGACACGGCACAGATAAAATTCTATGTTTCTGCTATCGTCCGCATTTATTGGCGTTCGTAACAGATGCCTCGTCATATGGACCAAATATCAGATTCGAAATGCGTTCAACGAACGGCCGCGGCGCGTCGCCTCGTGACTCGTGGTGTCGGGTAGGTAGCGAAGCAATAACAATTTCTTTTTACAATTTCGCTTCATTAATTACCGTTTTATTTTGCGGGGTGGTGCAATTAGCATTAGTTACTTTTATACCGTCGCAAGTTCTCTGCGGCTGTGGCGTAGAGACAAAACGTCGGCAGGAAATGAATAATTTTTTCACAAATATTGCGGAAGGAAGGCGGTCGCTTCCTCTGGCCTGTTTAGATGGTTTTTATGCTAATCGTAGAGATTTGCTGGGTTTTCTTTTAGCACGACAATTATTCACGGTTTGTGGCCGCAGTTCGCCCTTTAAGAAATTAGCGGCAGGTCGAGGGGATCCTGGCGGGCTCTAAATAAACTGGGTTAAGTAACATTGCGCAGCGCTGACTCTCGTCAAATCTTTATGAATGACAGAGCCAGGGGTGCGGCCGACAGGAGCTATCTTTTCCCAGTGTTATGGCTGGAATAGTTGAAAACAGCATCAAACTTTAGAGCATTTAGAATTTGGAAGTTTAACGTTTCTTGGCAGTCATTGCAGGCTTGCAGACACACGAGCAATTCCTATTATGCTATAGCCATATATAGGGGAATTAACATTACAGCGGGAGTCAGGGATGCAGCACATATCGGCTGTGAGCTAACTTAACGGATATTTTTAAGCACCAGCAAACGTGGCTGTAACTTTTAATGGGCGGCAAACATGCAGAAACGCTAACTTTTATTATTAAATAATAGAGCTAACGAGTGCTTGCCGATAAATTAATTTATCTTTATAATAAATGCTGCTCTTCCGCCGATAGGTAGGTTAGCGGAAATAGGTGCCTTCTGTTATAATGACGATTGTAATGACCTTTGACTTACAGCCAACTATTGATAAAATATTAGAAGTGAGTTAGTATTTTGCGTCACGAACCTTAATATATTATGCATTATCTTGGCTATTATAAATAGGTTTTTTATTTCTCAGAGGCAAAACAGTTAATTCATTTCAAGAGATGATATTTCTTTTAATATACATTAAACTACCTATATACATAGAGATACCTCCTGTGTAGGTACTTACTTGATTAAATAAGAAGAAAACTCTGAATAAAATTTAGTTCAGCCGCAGAAATAAGCATTGTGTTTCTCCGGCGAACCCAAACGAATTTGAAATTATGGATCTACCCGCAGGAGCGAAATGAGCGCAAAGTCATTTCAGGAGTATCTTACTCCACGTGGAAATATGAAGGCCTGAGTCGTGTGCATGTAAATGTAAAACAATTTCATCCTCCCGTGAAGGACGATAGAGGCAGATGAGAGTCTGGAGGCGAGCGTTTCGTTT
This sequence comes from Hemistola chrysoprasaria, assembly GCA_947063395.1. NCBI lineage: Eukaryota > Metazoa > Arthropoda > Insecta > Lepidoptera > Geometridae > Hemistola > Hemistola chrysoprasaria. The sequence goes on along the minus strand of OX346713.1, from coordinate 617,796 downwards.
CACACGTCGACATTGTAACTCCGCCCGCCCGTTCCGTTCCGCACTCGAATGCATAACAGACAAACAGGCTAATCCCGGCGTTATCGTAAATTGTCAGTTTATGACGTGCGGAACGGCCGCGGGGTAGCCGCCTGAGGGGGAACACTTTTCTAATTTCGCCCCCTGCGCCCGTTTTGATGCGCTAATTCGTGTAAGCAGTTTCTGAACGTGCTTGTTTCGAGTTCACTTCGATTCGCCACCGGCTCGAGTGCCGTCCCTCCGCTCTTCCGTCTCGGTGATAAGACTCGATATCGAGCGAGTCGCCTGCGCGCATCACTATGCCAGGTTATCGTCGGCTTTTACATAGAGTTGCGCAATTTACATACATTTGTTTGTTCGGTTTTTAAATTGGGAAATTAACCGTGTTAATCGCGTTGTTGTTTTGCTAAGAACCTCAATTTAAAATATTAGGATATTTTATTATTCTTTAAATTGTGAACATTATAATTTATTTACTGAGGCGCACGGTCGTCGGTCGGTGAGACGTACGGTCAGCTAATATAACATTACAGGTATCAAAGCGCAGCGCTCGGAGATGGGATCTCGGACTCGGTGCAGGCGCATCAGCAATTAATAAATACTCTTCATTTAATCGATTCCTTCAATTATTCCACCTTGATATATGTTAATCCTTTTCTGTGCCTCCCCGGGATATTGTTGGCTATAATTACGTGGGAGGCGACCTCTATTGACAAGTATTGATGTTTTTAATCTGATGTTAGGATAAGACATTAGTATGCGGCCGTCCGTCCGTCCGTTGATTTGTGGCCGGCCGGCTCATTGCCTCGTAATTATTGGATTTGGGCGCGATATTTATTGGCATTTCTTCTCACAGTCGCCTTGATTTATCATCGGGCTGTCATGTGCGGGAGAATTATTGCGATGCGTGCCCGTCCGCCGAGAGCGTACCTTAATCGAAGTGGTTTTTTTCTTCGTTTATTAGAAGCGAATCCCGAGCGTACATCCAATACGTCATACTTCAATACGTTACGCGTTAGGACACATGATCACCTCCATTAAGGCGCGTCGTCTCCCGACGGATTAGCTCGGCGCTGTCAGCTCCTCCGAGCCTCGCCACCGGTACCTTAGTACCTACCTACAGGAGTAATTAGATGGCGAAAATATTGGAAATAACACGCGACAATAATAACCGTATAATGGGGAGCGTTCCTCGCAGCTGTGACACCGCCGCGCCGCGCCGAGTCGCCGCTAGGGGCGCTGCCGTCGACCTCCACTCAACCACTCAATCGACTCTACTCAATATCAGATAATTAACGCTGAATCTATTCATAGAAACTGTTTACTAAGATTATCACTACCTGTATATTAGCGCTAAAACTATTCTATCTGTTGATAAGTTATATTAGAAAACCGTCATATAAGCGATACATAGCAGAAAGTTATTAAACGCTGTGTAAGTTAAATAAACATTTTAACATAATATTATATTGCTAATATTTATTAAAATAAAACAATCATACATAATATTATTATTATTTATTATTTTGCTATATACTTCTAACGCCATCTAGCAATCATTCTCTCTCAAAAATTATTAGAAAATCTTCCTTCTATCTTAGAAGTTACGAGTGCTATAGTGCTATTATAATAAGATTCTAGTCGCCATAATAAAATGTTATTTTAATCTTTGTTTCTATATTGATAAAAACAAAATAATAATATATTTTAATAATGAATAAAACTAATTGGCAATATTTTATAAATGGAACGCGTTCGTTACCCGTGGTTTTCCCACAATGGCGTCGCGTCGCGCGGTTGATGGATTAGCGTCATGGCAGCATTTTCTTTTTAAACGCAAGCACTGCACCGGAGGTAATATTCCCTTGCCAATCAAGACGCTCACTCAATTTTCAATTTCTCGATAATAAGCGGGGTAAGAACAGTGTCATATTTTTATTGCGCTCGAACTCTTATTAAGGTTACTTTACATTTTAAGTAATTTTATTGTAAAAGTTATAAGGCATTTGCTGTGTGATTATTTGCTTAGGCTTTTCTTTTTCATATTACACAATATAATTAATTAAATCACATATTTTTAAAATAATGATAGTAAGACTAAATTAATAAAAATATGAATTGATTTTGTTTCAACAAAAAATAAATATAAGAGTTCCAAATAAAAAACACCTGTTTTAATTTAAACGTCACGTCATCGCGTCCGTGCTGCTGCTGTTGACATTTATATTACTTAGATAAAATGCAAGCGTTTGATAATTTCGACTCACTACGTACAGAGCAGAGTGGCGCAGTGGAAGCGTGCTGGGCCCATAACCCAGAGGTCCGTAGATCGAAACTACGCTCTGCTAATATCTTTTTGCTCTATAATTTTATATTTTCCATCAGTAACAATTTTTATTTGAATAATTTACTCATTTTTTTTTTCTAATTTTTTATGTGGTGGTGTTTTGCCTACACTACAAAAAATTACTCTATTGCGTTTTTGACGCACAACATCCTACATCTTACTAATATTATAAAAAAACATCCTTAATCTTAGTAACCTAATAGTATAAATCTCAAATTTCACTACAGTGTAAAAAAAATACGTTTTTAACAGGTGAACAAAACGCTCGCGAGTTCTAACTCACCTCCAGCGCCATCTAGCGCGGTTTTGGTTCGATGGATGAACGGATGTTTGTTACTCTTTCACGCCAAAATTACTGAACCGATTAAATAAATAAATAATAAATAAATAAATCTTTATTTCGGAAACCAATTACATACACAAAAAGGGTGAGGAAACGATGATGCCAGCTAAAGTAATAAAACTGTGTCGCAGACACCAACGCCCCCCTCCGAAGGGATTAAATACAAAAGCTATCCAAAATAAATGTTACAATACTTAATACCCAAGTTACTAAATTTTAATTTTTAATAAAGGGATTGTTTTTAGAAATAATTAAAAAAAAAATATATAAATAATTTCACAATTTCACTCTGGCTGTGTATAATTTAACTGCTGTGTACTATGTATATGTGAGTATGTGTATGTGAGTATGTGTGTGTATGTACTTGTGTGTGGTTGTAATTGTGTGTGTTTGTACTTGTGTATGTATGTGTGCCAATATGTGGGTACCTCCAAGAGACACCAGCCTCGTAAGAGTTGGGCACCGGGATGCACCCACAATATTATGCGAATGTTATTGTTATTGCGTGTGAGTGTTATTTAATTAGGTTTTCTGATTCCTCGTAAGTGAGAGTTAGTAGCCAATCAAGGCAAATAGCTTTACATTTGTGAGTTGTTAGGTGATATATTACCAGTTCTTTATTTAATCTATTGTATAATTTAGAGCCTAAGAAGAGATTCGAACGGCCTGCAAATACAGTGTTTTTTGAAAGAGTTCGACAAACGATATCTGAACGTCGTTTTGTTTTGGCTAAAGTTGGGTCATATACTAATTCCGAGTGTTTACGTAAAACAGTATTTAATATGAAAATCCTCCTAACACTCAATATCTTACAAAGCGAGTAGAGTTCAGTTGTAGGGAATCGAATCGGTTTGTACAACATCACCTTCAACACTGCTCTTTGAGCTCGTTCCACTCTAAGCATTGCAGTTTTTGTAGATCCACCCCAAGCAGTTATGCAGTAGGAGAGGATCGATTGACCGAGGGCAAAGTATATGGTCTTTAGGGATTCAGGATCAAAAATACTGCGTAGAGATTTAAACACAAATTTATTGAGCTGAAATTAGGTATGCAGATAGACCCTGGAACAACGCATAAGGTTTTAATTTTCCTGATATTTCCACGGGAACGAAACCGCATGGCACAGATAATGGCAAATAAAATTGTACTAACTATAATAGGTATACTTATATATAATGTATATCATACATAATAGGTATACCTACTTATATAAACATAATTCATACTATAATTACGCATATAAGATACATATATATAATATACATTAGTTACTTAAAAATAGGTATCTATACGTAGGATGATGTTCCCCACTTCCTATCCTTTTAGCGCCCTCTATAAAGGAGCAATCTAACCTAAGTACATACAAGTTATTTGAAGATTCCACAAAGATTATCAAAAACCTCCGTTAGACAATGTAAGCAATAATAACAGTGGAGTAAATCTCAAGCAAACAGAGAAGTATCAAGTCGATTAGCGCCGCGTCGCGGGAGATTTATGTTTAATTGAAATCTGCGAGTTTATTGTGGAGCCATGATTTACGCGAGTCGCGGACAGCCCCGCGCACACTTGCAGACCTAGTGATGAGATGGCTCGATCTTAACTGAGATTATTGTTTTTTATAAACTATTTGGGTAAACATTATATTTGTAAACTTCTGCATAGCCACCATGCGGCACCTTTCAAACAAACGAAACCAAACGACGTTACCAAACCAAATATTGTACAACTATCAGTTGAATAAATTAATGTTTTTGAGTTTGACATAATATTATCTCAAATGGATAGGATGCCTCCCTCTCTCGATATCGAACCTAACCCATCAGTGTTCGTTTTATTATGATGTTGTTAATTGAGTCCCTAATTACGACATTCAGTCAATTGGAATTACATTGAGGCCTCGCCTGGGGGTTTTGACTGAGCGTATAAATAAACCTACCTAAACATATAACTAATCATCTAGATTCAACTTCAAAAGAACTAGTTTGTCTAATTACCTTCACTGCTCAAATAGTCAAAGCTTTTAAGTCGCAAAGGCCTCCAACATAACCTACCATCTGCCCCCTATTAACAAGAATCTAATAGTACAAATTATCATAATTATAATTCCGTAAGAAACATACATTCACGCCTTTTTCCCGAAGGGGTAGGCAGAGGTGTACCCAGGACTCAGTCCCACAGTAGATACACTCACATTTCGCCAGTATGTTATTGGTCCCATGTAATAGGGGCCGAGCCTATTGCCATCTACCGGGCACAGTTCCAGACTCCAGGCAGTTATTGAGATAATTCCTAATGGAAAAATCCAATATTTAACATTGCCTGACCTGGGGATCGAACCCGGGATCTCTTGATTGGCAGTCGAGCATGCGCCCTCTACGCCACCGAAGCAGTCAATTCCCGTAAGTATTACTTATATTGAGTATTATCAGCAAATCTTGCACCTCCAGCCATCTCTACGCGTTCAATCATCGCTCACGGCTCTACAGAGTCAATAACAATAGACATTGTTTGATTAAACCCATCCCCAGGCTATCTCCAGGTCCAAGGTACTCTCTGACCACCGTCGACTGTCGACCATCTACCATGAATGCCTTCAACTGCTATGCGCACGGCTGACTGACGGTTATGAGATTCATAAAAATTAAACACCTTATTATACATCTGATTTGTATGTCTGCGTAACTTAACAACATAGTGTGATTATTATGACGCATTATTATGAACGGCTCTGTATATCGAATGAATAAACTATTATTACTTATGCTATGGTCGATTCTATAAAGATGGTGGCTCAATTCAGTGTCAATAGGATGTTGGTGAAATGGGACTTGGATCAAAATTTAATCAAATTTTTTGGACTTGTATACTTTTTTTTTCTTAATACTTGTGCGTCCGTACACATCAATAACACTAGGACACTTCAACAAAGTAGATTTTTTTAATCTATTTTTGACATCACACTTCACACTAATTTATAAAGGTGAACGTTTGTATGGATGGATGGATGTTTGATACTCTTTCACGCCAAAACTTCTAAAGCGATTGAGCTAAAATTCGGTATGTAGATAGTTTAGACCCTGATATAGCACATAGGGTACTTTATATCTCGATATTCCCACGGGAACGAAGACTACGCGGGCGAAACCGCGGGGCACAGCATGTTAGTAATGTATACCAAACTAATATAAAAAATATGACAAAATCACTCATAACTCAAAGCATATAATGTAAAATATTGATATAAGTGATAGATTAAAGATACAGATTACGTAGGTTCATAGAGGCATAGAATAGTAAAGATACTTTATTGGAAATAAAAGTCTATCAGCTTTTCCATTTATTAACATGACAAGTTAGGTTAAGGTTACTTGAACTAATTAAATGTCATAGTTTTGTATGTGCGTACTATGCTAATATAAACATTTCTGTTACTCCTAAATATTACCCATATAATTTACTTGTTAAGATAGTCTGGTCTATCTCAGTGATAACATCTCTGCCCCAGAAGTTCCATAACTTTTTCAATCTCATTCATTACTAAATCCATCGTCTCGTAGCTTCATGCATTTATATCTCTCCATATTCTTTAACTAAGCCGTCAACATATAATACAATAACTGTAGCTCTTAACAACATGAAAATCTCGTTTTGTTTCAATGTGGTACATGTTATTGTCCTTGATTATAATAAATATATATTCATAATCTCCATAAATACCTACCTATATAGTCACTTGTATGTCAGAGATAATATTTATTACATATGTATCTACTGACACATCTTTATTATGGCTATATGAATAATATTATTATGAGCTCCTCGGACATGCAACAAAAACACGACGACAATAATATAACAAAACGGACATTTAACACGCACAAAATAAGATCTAAAATGTAAAGACGTAGGTCAACGTGAGAATAAACGATCGCATTCGTTTCCACAAATCCGTGTCGGCCATCGAATCAGAAAAGGAAGAGTTATCCTACTGACACGGGGGCTTATAAATAACATCTTTTCACGTGTTATTATTTATCGAGGCTCTCGGACGGGCGGGTAACGATGACGAATACGAGATACGTTTGTAAAAACCCTCTCGGAGTTGACGCGTGATATATTCGGTGCGCATGCACGCGTATAAAGCACGCGGCGGGGCGCGCGCGCTGATTGGCCGCTGTAATGACTGCATGCGCAGACGTTCCCTTTACCAACCACCATTGTGACATAGACTAATGACCGCTGTAAGGTAAGCCAATGACGGATAGCCACCTCTGAACCTATTGTGTGTCAGATATATAGGAGAGATGTAGGCCTGAAATATGGCATCGTTGTGCAGGCGAGAGCGCGAGATTGCTAACTTGAAATTGAGATATTGGATGGATATAACTGTTACAGTAAATAGTTCGCCGACGGAGACTACTTGCATAACAAGGAACTTGTTTGCTCAGGCTCAGCGGAAACCTAATTGACTCCTCATACCTTATCTCTATACTCTATATGTACGTTACAATCTCAAATATTAAGCCTTGAATAATGAGTATAAATCAATACGGATAACAACTTTCTACTGCTTCTTTCTGGTCGTTTCAACGGTGCAGTAATAAGTTTTAACAGCCTGAGCCATCGCTCAGCTGGTAGTAACTCTACTTTCTGTGCCGCAGGCCCCGGGTTCGATCCCCGGCCAGTTCAAACATTTTTGTGCATGAACATGTCTATTTGATCTGTGTCTGGGTGTTATAAGCTTATATAAGTACGTATATCAGTCATCTGGTCACTATATATAGTACAGGCTCTGCCTAGTTTGGGAACAGATGACCGTGTGTGGAAATTGTCCCATATTGTTTATATTATATTAAGTTCCTTCAGCAGAGGTAAAAATGCACTAGCTAGCTAAAATGGTCTGGCACGTCTTGCCAACGCGACGAGCAACCTTAAGGCCATAATAATATTAATAAACTGCTACGAGTGTGAAAAAAGTTCGTTTAATCTCCAATGCTTGCAATATTGCAGTTGACACCATTTTGAAAATAAATAAATACTTTTGACTGATGCAGCAAACACGGAAGCCAATCTCAACCGCAAACCTCATCATAAATAGCGCAGTTGATGTTATGACAGTACATTATGTTGGTATAAAATATCGAGCGGTAAGTGGGTCACGTCAGATCAGAGTTCCGCGTCCCGTTAATGAATCGTCCCGTCCGGTGTCCCGCGGGACGCATACGTCGTCCGGTGAACGGCGGACGTGTGGTCAACTTAGCGATCTTGCATGTGTAAGTGGGACAAGTAGCTAAGGTTGAACGTTTTATTAATAAAACGTTGGTGGTTCTTTAGGGATATGATTCTTCTTGGTTTTTAGTAGCAACCTTACTAGCATAGATTTTTTAAGAGGAATAATAATTCTGTAATACCGTTGGCCATAAGTATACATGCGTAATACTAAATTTCTTATAATATCTCGATTGGTTTATTTACACAGTACACAATACACACCTATAAAGTTTTCCCAGTCGTCATCCGATCGCTTAGAAATTCATCGTCATATTTTTTAGTCAATTTCAATTTCAAATATTTATTACCTAACCTACGTTATAAATATAATGTCTAAAAGTTGCACCAGTGACTGAGAAAAGAATTGAAGACTAGTCATGTGGCCAAATCCAGCATCAAATAACACAAATTAATATTTAAATAATCTGCATTTAATTTATATAAAACAATCTATATTTTAAGTAAAATTGTTATTTAAGGATGTTGGAAATAAATTGGTTTATTATTATTACTATTATTATGTGGGAAGGGGGCGTCCAAAAATGACATCTATGAACTATGTGAATGGAGATATTATGAGTGAAGAGAAGTGAGAAGTTAGTGCGAAGATGACGGATGACTGGAATGACGAAAGAGGACGTGCTGTGCCGACCACACCTTATGTGGGATAAGGACAGGAAGAAGAAGATATACTTACTTAGATTGATTAATTTCTAAATGTTTTTTTTTTTTTTTTTTTATGATAGTGAATGACAAGACGAGCAAATCAGGTGCCTGATGGTAAGCATCATGATTGCCCATATCAGACACAGTGCCACCCAGTGTTTTAAATTCTGCGCGGCACTGCACTGCGCCTGTCACCCTGAGATATGAGTTGTTGAATCTCATCATGTACTGATTCTACTCGTATTTCTTGTTATTGTAGTACCTTTGGGCTTGTATTCTGTAATATTATATGATGATTTATAGGTGCCACTTTGCCCCGGCTTGGTGGGGAAAAATGGAACAAATCTGATTCTAGTAGTTTTTTAAAAGGTTTGAAATTAAACATGGGAAGAATCTAATAGAGTTACCATATTTCAACAAAAAAAGTTACATTAATAAATATAAAATTAAAAGTATGAACATTATTAACTGTGTGACACTGTCCGACATACATGCAAGATTGATTAGTTGGAGAATTTGCCTGGATTTTAATTGATTAAGTAGATAACTTGACCGCTGGTGTCACCGACATATTAATATACGTTATATGTCAAAACTTAACAAAGAAGGTGGACCTTGTATTGAATATTGACTGGTTATAATATCACTTTCAATTTAGCCTCTTAGACTGGTGGCGTAGATGGTGGCGTAGAGGGCGCATGCTCGACTGCCAATCAAGAGGTCCCGGGTTCGATCCCCAGGTCAGGCAGTGTTAAATATTGGATTTTTCCATTAGAAATTATCTCAATAACTGCCTGGAGTCTGGAACTGTGCCCGATAGATGGCAATAGGCTCGTACATGGGACTAATAACATATTGGCGAAATGTGGGTGTATCTATAGCTATGGGACTGAGTCCTGGGTACATCTCTGCCTACACTCTGTCATTTGCTTTCAAGCAACCTGAGAACTTTTTCATACGATTAGAACACACCGAATTGTTACGAAGAAGGGGACTATAATACTTAGTACCCAACAGATACTCTTACCATATTCAATATTCGCATAATAATTACCTACTTAATCGACAACCAACTACCAATAACAAACATTCTCAAAAACGATCTAGTCTAGGGTGGGTGGAATCAATTATAATTCCCATTAGGGCAAGGCGTGGACGGCTGATTTATGGCGGATGTGGTCTATGCAGAAAAAATCACGATGCAACTGTAACTGCAGACTTTGTACTGCCATTTTATGTAATTGAAACTCGAAAATATATTATCTTTTTTTTATAATTATTCTTACTATGATGCACAAAGTACCCTAATCATGTTTTAAAAGCTTATTATGTATTGAAGAGTTCTTTGCGAAGAAATTAGGTATAAGTAAATTTTAAGTGGTTTTGGTCAAGTGTGTGAATTTTGCAGTTTTATGTTCAGATTTATTATATTTATTGTACCATTCATTAATCGATCATAAGCCATAAGTTTAATCGGTAAGATTGGAGGGGTTTTCGATCATCCCTCTGAAGGTATCCAGAACCTGCCTGAATTATCTCTGGTTGGAAGGTCAAAGTGTCCAGGTGACCAGGGAAGTTGTATTCGAGACGACAACAGTAACTTAAGTAGGACTTGGCATGGTAGGAACTAAGTACTAGTGCTAGGTGTCGCTAAAGTTAAGGAAATGTCGCATCAATCACGCTTTTTTCCCGCAGGGGTCAGTCCCATAGTATGTACCCACATTTCGCCAGTAGTTTCGGACTCCAGGCAGTTATTGAGGTCATTCCTAATGGGAAAATCCAATATTTAACAACTTTCCCTGACCTGGGGATCGAACCTCATGATCGGCAGTCGAGCTTGCGCCCACTACGCCACCGAGGCTGTCGAGGCCTTTGCCTCGACTGCCCCATAAAGAATCATCGAGAAAGAAAGCCTTTTTTTTTTTTTTTATTTGGTGCCCGGGGGAAAATGCGTGACGCATACCACCCGCACCCGGGGGAGCGCAGGGTGGTTATGTGGGACTCCCCGCCGGCACAGCCACGTACTGACGTACGGCGCCCACTAAAAAACCCCGGGGTGTTCCTTCACGACGCCATGTGTCGGGGCTGCGGGCACGCCGAAGCACTCATCCGCGGCCCCGACGGCATTTGCTCCTCCATGGACCCCGCCACGGTGGGGTGAAAGTAATCCTTCACTCCAACCCTCCCAAGGGGCGCGCGGAAACACGCGCGCACCTCCTCGCAGGCCCTTTAGGTGGGCAACGGATACCCCCGCATTCGTTGCCCAGGCCCCAGGATTCAGATTCTCTGGTCGCCACCGCACAGAAGGAGTTCTGCATGGGGACGAGCAGAGAATCATCCTCCACGTCTCTAAGGGCTTGGAAGGGCGTTCCGTGCCCTCTCGAACGCCTACCGAACGTGCGAGAGGACAGGGAAGACCCATTCCCGCCCACCACCACGCGCATATAGCGCAGGACGCTCTCTGGTTGCCCCGGTGCAGGAGTAGATCTGCACAGGGGGAAGCAGAGAGCCTTCTTCTCTCTAAGGCTTGGAAGGGTGTTCCGTGCCCTCTCGAACGCAATAGATTCCATGCGAGAGGACACGGAAGACCCATTCCCGCCCACCACCACGCGCATATAGCGCAGGACGCTCTCTGGTTGCCCCGGTGCAGGAGTAGATCTGCACAGGGGGAAGCAGAGAGCCTTCTTCTCTCTAAGGCTTGGAAGGGTGTTCCGTGCCCTCTCGAACGCAATAGATTCCATGCGAGAGGACACGGAAGACCCATTCCCGCCCACCACCACGCGCATATAGCGCAGGACGCTCTCTGGTTGCCCCGGTGCAGGAGTAGATCTGCACAGGGGGAAGCAGAGAGCCTTCTTCTCTCTAAGGCTTGGGAGGGTGTTCCGTGCCCTCTCGAACGCAATAGATTCCATGCGAGAGGACACGGAAGACCCATTCCCGCCCACCACCACGACAGGGCTCAAGTGAGCCCCGCCTGCGCCATCCACTGCGCCCTATGCTGACTTCATAGGGACACGCGGAGGCGCAACCCACACCGCGGCAAGCCGACGGCTTTCCGCCTCGATTCAGTCGCAGAGGATAGGGAGAGCGGCGCATCGTAATACCGACACTCCTCTTCCCCTGCGACCCCACCGCCTTCGCCATCTAACGGTGGCGACCCCGTTTGGGCCGCGGAAGGCAGGAAGAGCGGCGCACCGCAATACCGGCACTTCTCTCCCGCCGCGGCCCAACCATTCGACCGCGATGCGCTATGTGACGCATCGCGGCCCGCCTCAGTTGCGTTACGTCCTATGGGACGCACCGCAACCTACTCGGCCGCTCACACCTGCCTGGAGGAAAGTGCAGCGGCCGACCACCTCGGGCTCCTCTTCGCTTCACCGTGGGACCCGTACCACGGTTACTGACCCCCTCCGCCGCGAGAAGGCGGGAACCCATCAGGGGGGAGAAAGAAAGCCTACATCAAGAAATTTAACTCTTTGTCATCAATATAATGCAAAAGGCAAGAGAAACCTTTGAACCTTATCTCACTATTTCCAATAAATTATAGACCTACGTACAAGGTTACAAAGAGTGTAGAAATACATTAGGATGTGCTCCTTGAAAAAGAAAGAATCGCAACAATTTCAAATCTAGACTTCTCAAACAAAGTTGTTTACATAGCTGATCCATCTTGCATTCCATAAAAAAAAACCTTTCGTAAATCTTGGCATTATTTCCTATACTGAGACCTTTAAGTCTGTATTATAAATGTGCTTTTGATGAGTAGATGCACAGTAGGTACCTGATTATTTAAATATCAAGATTGCTTTAAATGTTAAAGTAATGTATGAGTAAGCAGTGGTCATTCGAAATGAAACACTTGAATCGAGGCAAGGTGCCGCGACGACGTGCAGCTGAGAGCGGCGAGGCGTGAGGAGAGGACAGAGGGGTATGGTTGCCGATCGATGGCAACGTCGTTATTCGGACGACAGCCTTTGACGACGTCGCGGATCACTTGCATGCAGCGCGCGCCGCTTGACACCTTCATTTTGTAAACCTATTGGGTAGAAGAGGCAGGTAGTTGTGCTAGGCCGACTAGGAAATAATAATATGATAAATATAATTTGGGACAACTTCCACACGCGGTCTCCTGGTCCCAAACTCGACAACTCTCTCCAAAGGACTCGAAAGGACAGCCTCGTTGGCTCAGATGGTAGTAACTCTGTTTTCTGTGCCGCAGGCCCCGGGTTCCATCCCCGGCCAGATCAAACATTTGTGTGCATGAACATGTATGTTTGATCTGTGTCTGGATTTTATAAGCGTATATAAGTGTGTATATCAGTCATCTGGTTACCATACAGGCTTCTAGCCTAGTTTGGGATCAGATGACCGTGTGTGGAAGTTGTCCCATATTATTATTATTATTATTAAACTAGGCAGACACCAGCAATCTGATATAAACAATTAATGCTCTTATAACACCAGACACAAATCAGTCATGCACTAATGCCTGGAGATCGAACCCGGAACCTATGGCCCGAGACGGCAAGTTACTGTCAACTAAATCAGCGGGTCCGTCTAGTACTTTATAATAATTAACACAATTTTGTGAGAAGTACACATTTTGGAAGGGTTCATTCTGCATCCTCTTTCTACTCAGCCCATATCCACTGTAGGATAAAGGCCTCCTCTTGGAGACGCCACTCTTTCTGATCCTGTACCAGTCTCATCCAGCGATTTCAGGCAAAGACAATGTCATCTGACCATCAGGCTAGTGTTTATGCCTCGGGGTCGTTGTTCTTCCGTTGTACCAAACTGTCACAGCCTTGGTCTTCCCGTTTTCATCCCATCTATCTTATTCAGCCAGCCCGTCCTTAGTTTAATATGACTATTCGTGATACAAATAACACCTAAAATTAATAATCAACATTGTCATCGATTTATCGTACTTCTTTAAGTGCCTCTTCACTTTAACTATCCATCCTTAGATTAAGTCATTGTGAGTACCTAGGTTTGCACGAAACCTTTGGTAAAACAGTTACTTTTAACTTATTATATTAAAAAAACACAATCTTTTATATTATGTCCGAAGGTAGCATAAAAATACACAAGACGTAATATTTTAAGAATATTGTTACCCTCTTACCAGCTTATTCTAACTGCAAATAGCTCTCCGCGTAAAAATTTTTGTAGAGCCAAGTGTATAGAGCCATTGGCGAGTCCACGCCTTCGTAGACGCGTGACTGACAGACTCACACACATAAGGGCATTGTGAACATACACACACTAATACAGCAAGAGTTTACCTAACTAACGTATAAAGTACCTACATAATACCTACTTAAATAAACAGTAGATACTTAAATAAAGTTTATAAGATTATTATATTACTGACCTAGGTAAGTACCTAAGTCAGTTATCTATTAGAAAATTGTTCACATCTATTCTGCAGGCCTGGCATAAAAAAGGGATACTTATCAGTCTCCTTCTCCGTTCTTTTCTCTTTCACGCCCTAACATAACGATCTTTCTGTTTCATTTGTCACTATGATAATATATATCGAAGTTGTAAACAAGGTTGACGCTGTAGATAGAGCAAAATGTGGCCAAAAGCTCACTGGCCAATGTTCAGTGAGCTTTCAATATACTACCAATGGCTTTCCGAAGACATGAATTCAATAATAATAATAATAATTTGAATTTATACTCTAACAGAACGGGTTTACCCCAATTACACTGCTCGAGTCAATTCATATGAGTTATGTGGACAAACCCATATTGTCAGAGTTTCAGGTCGCCAAGATTCCTGCGAGGCCTCCGACATGACCTAACGACTGCTCCCTACATATCTTATAGGACACAGCCGGGACCTACAGTTTAACGTGCCATCCGAAACACGGTAGCGTCCAGGCGAAAAGTCCACATGGTAAGATTCGATCCAGGGACTCCGGATTTAAAGCCGGGCATATTCCCGCAGGACCACGGACGCTACAAAAAAAAAAAAATAATAATTTAAAAATAAAAAAATATAGAACAGCATTTAAGCTTATATGATGCCGATCTTGTTGGCAACATCTAACGCGTCGTAATCTCTGGCTAGCCTGACGTACGGCCTGACGAATATGATGATTCAATGTTATCATCATTTACAAAAGTGTCATATTGTGGCCAATTTGAATATTTAAAAAAAAAAATGACACAGAATTATAATACCCATTTATCTTTGACTTTGACATCGACAAAGGTAAGGGACCTTTGTCGATGTTAGTGCCACTGTGGAGGGCGTTGGAACTAATTACTATTACTTCTAGATTTCAACATGACAACTTGTCGTCCACTAGAGATCGCCCTCCTTCGTTCTACACTCCAAAGTCTCGGACCATGTTAGTCCTAAGTCCAAATGAATTCAGTTGTTAAGCGCCACTATATTGTGATATTATAAGATATGTGACAATGATACATAATACTTGTTATAGGCATTAAAATGTGTAATAATGACGTCAGCACCAAGTCGCGGCGCAGTGATGACAGACTGCCATTTGTCAGTTGTCAGTCAGATGTCATTTGTCAGGAGTTTGTCAGCAATGGTATCAGGCGGTGCGAGGACGACTGACGCTCGTCACTTATCCACTACTTTAGAAACTCGACTCGACAACTATGGAAACTACTTAATATACATCATAAAAAAAAATACATATTTAGACGCCGGGTCTAAATTCCCTTTACTCTGTAGTATTTGACTGTCATCATCATCATAGCCATAGGATGTCCTCTGCTGAACATAGGCCTCCCCCATAGATTTCCATCCAGTCCGGTTGTAAGCGGCCTGCATCCAGCGAATTCCAGCCGTCTTTATCAGATCGTCTGTCCACCTTGTGGGTGGACGTCCTACGCTGCCTTAATTTAATGCTTTTGATTGTATAAGAATTATTATTCAAATCTAACTTACCCATTGATTTAAAGAAAAGGGGAGATATGTTACGTTCTCCCAGCGCTTACTCAACAACTGGCATGTGCAATTTGCTCAGTGTGCAGTTTGCACATCCAGTCCGGTTGTAAGCGGCCTGCATCCAGCGAATTCCAGCCGTCTTTATCAGATCGTCTGTCCACCTTGTGGGTGGACGTCCTACGCTGCCTTAATTTAATGCTTTTGATTGTATAAGAATTATTATTCAAATCTAACTTACCCATTGATTTAAAGAAAAGGGGAGATATGTTACGTTCTCCCAGCGCTTACTCAACAACTGGCATGTGCAATTTGCTCAGTGTGCAGTTTGCACAGTACAATATAGTGAACAACAAAGATAGAAAGAAACCGTAAACCGTACCCGAAAACCGTAGTGCAACTGAGACAACAATATTAGACGCTAGTACGACCCCACTTACTAACGTACGTGGACCTATTAGGACCTAATTTGAGCTGGAAAGCTCATTTCAAGGAGCCAGTACCTCATCTCCCCTTTTCTTTAAATCAATGAACTTAGGTACCTAATCGGTTGGTAATTTTCGAAAATAGAAATTTTCAGATGTTTGTGATGATTCCCTGACCTGTGTTCCAAATGAAATGACTTTAAATGCTTACCAAATATTGATAAAAAAACAGTTTGATGTTTTTTTACATTTAAGTTTTTAAACCTAAACGAATTTATATTATAAAGGTGGTAATGAACTAGAATAAATACATAGGTACGTATTAAATAATGTTTCGCTAGAGTAGTTGTAGACAGTCCAATGGTAGAGGCATCCCTGCGATCAGACAGGTGACCGTGGAATTATTAACGACCGTTTGATTCCACCTCGCTTCGTGTCCTCCAGATATGGTGACGTCATTTTTCGTTTACAACATACATGCATACTATTGTCAACCATTGTCAACCTATAGTAAATTTTACTTGATATTGGTAGGGTTTCCCTGATCCATTATGTTTTTGTAGATGCTTTTCAATGACCACTTTATAGAGAGACGGGTGACGTTCTAGCATTGCATTTGAAAAATTTGGGATTGAACTTTTAGCAAGTAATATTTAATAAATATAAAAAATTTTTTTTTTTTTTTTTTTTAATAGTTTATTTCAAGCTCTCAGCCTATATGTGACGCCAAATATTTACATAAGAACATACAATTTATAAAATTAGAATTTGAATAGAATTGAAATACATTAAATAATTTCCAAAATAAAATAGTCAAATTAATAAAGATAAAAATCCAAATAAAATAAAATTAATAATATTAGAATTTGCATAAAAAATTACAAGAAAAAATTCCGAAATAAAATAAATAATATCAAATTAATAAAATAAATAATTAATAAAGCAAACCAAAGAAATTTTATTATTCTGCAGCAGGGGCAACGGGACAAGACGGGAGCATGAAATTGTAGATAGCTGATCAGGACTTCCTGTGCAGCTGAGTCCAGTAATATAATGACATTTTACCCACCTTAGCAAAACATTAGCTTAGCAGCACCGACCAATCAAATAAAGGCACACGTCTTTTTCTAAGTTGATGCTACTCTACCATCTTGAAAACTACGGACGTAAGTTGTAGTAATTATTCTACAACTATTTACCTTACAGGGGCGGGATTTGAACCACGCACCCTACGCACCAATCCGTGGTGGGCGCGCTCTACCACTCGAGCTACCGTGGAGGTACTAGTCGTCGGTGAAATTTTTCTATCCCTTCTACCTAACGCTCTAGGGGCGTGTGTTTATCTATAGGTGATGCATTTCGCAATCTACCCACCGACAAGTCTAATGTTACAATTAGAATTCATATCGAAATTGATAAACACTTCCTTTTTGCTTAATATTTTAAATTTTTAGACAAAGCGGTCTACTCGCATGAAATACAATACGAATACAATAATAATTCTTTCCTTATCCGTATTGTATTTCATGCGAGTAGACCGCTTAGTCTAAAAATTTAAAATTATATTTTCAGCAAACATCTAGACTGACAGGATGAACTGAAAAAGTCAATACTTACCTTCGAAGATAATATACACATTGATATGAATTTTTAAGCGCTGGGCGACTGGTGTCATATATACTATAAATATATATTATAGTATCTATTTTTTTATTATATAATATCACAATAATATAAATACAGATAATGAAGAAAAAAGTTAACAAAAAAATATCCGGGCAAAAATTACTACTCCTGGGACTGGATTCGAACTCGCATTCGTTGATCGATGACACGATTTTGTGAACGCTGTCTGAACACTGCAACCACTGGTCCATTTCATACTAGACGTAACTAATGAATTTAAGCAATCATCTTTACGAGAATGTAAATAAAAACAAAAGTCTAATAAAACACCTACGATAAGTACCTACCTAATTTGAATACAAGCGTCACAAACTTTACTACTGACATGAATATGCGCGCGAAGTCCCAATAATAATCTTCTTACACACACATTCATAGCTCATACTTTCAGGAGCAGAGCGACGGCGATAGTTTTTACAAAAACCGAAATTTTAAATTCTTCGTCACTCAGGTTTCCCGTTAAGGCAGAGCAATTCGGATTCAGGAAAAATAGCACCACTACTCTAGCTGCGTTTAACCTAATCAAACTTATAACCGAGGCTATCAATGAAGGAAGTCCTATATCTGCGGTCTTTCTCGATATGAGTAAGGCTTTTGATTATGTGGATCATGATCTGTTATTATATAAACTTGAGAAACATGGTATGAGAGGTAAGGCCAACGAATGGCTTAAAAGCTATTTAAAAGGACGTCAACAATGTGTGGAAATAAGTAAAATATTAAATGGGACAAAGACTATTTACAGATCGAATTTTCTATACAACAATAGAGGAGTTCCACAAGGAAGTGTATTAGGACCTTTTTTTAGTGACCGACCGAAGGTTCGGTTTCGGTTTCGGCCAGTTTCGGCTCAAAAATCTAGTTTCGGCACGAGTTTCGGTTTCGGCCAAAAAATGGCCGAACCTTCGGCCAAACCGAAACTCTACGTTCGTGAACTATCGCGCGTCGCTCGGTTGACTTCGGGAGAGTTCGTATCTCGCTTGTCACCCGCCATCGTCAGGTATTAGATCGCCGGCCGGTCCGTCGTGTTTTCGTCGTAAGTTTAGTTTATATTGTATTATTTTTTGCGCACAGTGATTAGGTACGTGTTTGTTTTTGTTTTTGTCTAACATATTTTATTGATGTTCATCAGACATTGAAGTCCTTTCCGTTGAGTTATTAACACGTATTTTTAAATTATGAGAAGTATGTAAAAGTATGTTTATTCACACATACATTTATTACTTACAATATACATATGTTTAGGTAATTTAGTCGTTGTTGGATGATATTTTAATTATCTATGTATTAGTTCTATATGATGTAACTGTGTGTGACCCTCAGATACTTGTTATATTTTGTGCGGATGTGCATTATGTGCGGATCGATTGGAACGTGACATACATATCTAAGTAAAAATGTAAGTAACAGACTCAGTGCCACCCAGTGTTTTATAATTCAAAATTCTGCGCGGCACTGCACTGCGTCTGTCACCCTGAATTATTAGTAGTTGAAACTCGTCATGCCCAGTAATTTCACTGGTAACTTTGCCCTTCAGACCAGAACACAGTAATGTTTGCACATTACTTCTTGGCGGACGAATAACTGGCAAAGGTGTGGTACTTCCCCAGGCGGCCCTCTAAAGAGGCCTACAACTACAAAAACCTAAAGTTTTCTAAAAAAAATTGGGAAAAGAACACAATCAATGAACATCCCATAATTTTTCTGGAAATATGAAATTACACAACAAACATTGCCATTTCATCAAATATTTAATTGTGGGTAATGTTAATGTATGTAAGGTTTTTTTTTTAAATCGATGTGTTGATTATTGGAAAATTTTTGTTCTACGAAGTGTTAACGTGTTTTTGTGTATTTTGTTTATTTTATAGCAGTAATAAGTAAGGAAGTAATCAAAGACTGTAAGTAATTATTTCTCACATACTTTTACATACATTATTGTTTTGTATTTCATTCAAAACGTATTAAATGTACAAGTGCATAAAATAAGCCATATTTCAGTAAACAGTCGATTTTTCACATGTCTGAAAAAGTTTCGGTTTCGGTTTCGGTTTCGGCCGAAACTGAAATAGATACCGAAGGTTCGTTTTCGGTTTCGGTTTCGGCTGAAAATCGTGTTTCGGTCGGACACTACCTTTTTTATTCTTAATGTACATAAATGATCTATCTACCTAATGCCACTAATCATAAGACGATTCTTTTTGCGGATGATACTACTTTAATAATAAGATGTAAAAATGAAATTACATACGAAAATGACATAAATATTGAATTGAATAAAATAGTGACATGGCTAAATAATAATAATTTGATGATTAATGTGACTAAAACCAAAATGATTCAATTTCAAACATATAAAAGAAAACAACTTAATTTGAATATACAAATTGACAAAACACCTGTAGAAGAGGTTGATTCAACAAAATTTTTGGGCATCATAATAGATCGACAATGTGACTGGAAAGCTCATATTGCATACGTCTGCGACAGACTTGACCGATTCGTCTACGCAATAAGAAGACTAAGAACGACTGTGTCGGTGGAGGCAGCACTAAGCGCATATCATGGGTATGTGGCATCTGTGCTTCTATATGGTTTACTTCTATGGGGTAACTCGGTTGATGTGGAAAGAGCATTCATAGTGCAAAAGAAATGCGTTAGATCAATTGGTGGAGCCTGGCAGTTAGACAGCTGCAGACCACTATTTAAAAAATTTTAACTATTGCCACTTGCATGCATGTACATCCGGGAGTTGTGCATCTTTGTTAAGCAGTACCCCGAATATTTTTCCAAGCAATCAGACATAGTAACACGTAAAGCTACTCCTAGAGATGTACATAGACTCTACCTCCCTCAGTGTAGACTACAATTGCATAAAAGAAATGCATTCATAAATGCTATCAGAGTGTACAACAAACTTCCAAACACACTCAAAGACCTAAAACTTGTTTTATTCAAGAAAAAATTGGCACAATAGCTAGCTGACAAATGTTTTTATAATTTAAAAGAATTTTTTGACTTACGTATTTAATTATAATTTTATTTATTAATGAATTATTGGAATTATATTACTAGAATTTATATTATTATTATGACATTGTAATTGAATATTATTATTATTTAACTACTATGACATAAATTGGGGTTGAGTGACTACTAGGTTTGTGTATTGGAATTTGTTTTAAATGTTTTAATTAATTATGACGTATTTTTTTTTTGTTTAGTATTGCACACCGCACTTATGTGGTAGAATGTATTGGACATATTTAATATTATAACACCATTTTGTACGACATTCTTGCAATAAATTATTCTGATTCTGATTCTGATCAGTCTTAAAACAAGGATAGCATCAAACTCAAAAAAAATCAAACTCAAAAAGATTTATTCAAATAGGTCATAATCTGACACTTTTGTACGTCAATGAAGATAAACAGTACTGATTCTACCGTGCGTTCGGAAAGATACCGTTCCCATTGCAATAAGTTTGGTCTAAAATCTGGAAATGTACAAAAATTTAATACTTATTACTTACTACCTGTGCCCCGCGGTTTTGCACACGTAGTCATCGTTCTCGTGGGAATATCTATGTTTTATCTGCATATCAAATTTCAGCCTGATCGGTTCAGTAGTCTTGACGTAGAAAGTAACAAACATCCATTCATCCATCCGGCCTCAAAAACTTTCGTATTTATAATATTACATATACAAATAATACAAATAACTTTATTTGACTCAATAAAACATACAGTGGTCATAAAAAAATAGCTATAAGGCTCTAAACTTATAAATATTATCTAGAATAGAATTATAAAAGAAAATATTACTGTGAATACAATAAGAAAATGTGTCCTGCAGACCCACACTAAGATAATTCTTGTAGTGGGCCTGTAGTCCTTTCCAGAGTAGGATAGTAGGACTAAGTAGGTGCTTAATCTTAATATTTTCAACATCCCATACATAAACTATCTCAGCAGGCCCATTCTGTATGGAAAATTATTTTCGCAAATTTTTCAATCCACTCTTTTACTTCTTATTCAGTATAACAACAAAGTATAAAATTATTGTAGGCCTGAATATCGCAATAGACTGTAAATTAGGTTATGCAACTCCACAATTCCATAAGCATAATACGTATTTGATTTATAACAACTGCAAAACAAGTAGAATACTTTCATAAGTCAATCGGGCCGCAGCGTGGGGTTGCATGGTGCATAGTCTATCGATCATCGCAACTATTCCAACTTGCATATTACCCGAGTGACGGCGACGTCACGGATAATATCCACCTCTAGTTAATAAGCTACTACACATACTTACTGGCACCAAATATCACCACAGTTTTGAGAGATTTAAAGATTCTTGCGGAGTGTGTTGTCAAATAAGCGCACCAAAGACATGGTCTTGATTCTATACCTAAATGGTTTAGCTAATTCCAATTGTGTCACATTTTCTTATTGTGTCGTTAAGGTCAAATGTCAGTGATGTGCCAAAGAATTCTCCTAAACCAATTATTCTCCTAAATTGCTTTACTTCTTTTAATATCTTCTACTGAATTTTCACCTTGACACACTAGGCCCTAAATCTAATATAGAACTTAGTTAAAGTATAATACTTACTTATTACTTACTACTTATACATATTAATTATATACTTATTACTTATACTTATTAGAAAGTAACCTAATAAATGTTGCGTTCTTGTATAAGAGCAAAACACATATTTTGAGTCGCTTCATCCGAGTACAACAAGCCCCTGAACGAAGTCAATCTATGCTATTTCACTGTCTGCAACTATATCACCAGCGTAAAGTAACTAGGTATCAATCTGTGGCCACCCCGTCGTCCCATGAACCATCCTTCCTGGCCTTCGAACTGTCGAGTGGAAATAATCGACCAAGTTTTTCAACGAGGCTTTTGTGCTTGTTCGTGGAGCCAATGCTTACCTATTTGTTACCGTTTATGAAGCATCATAGAAAGTTTCCGAACTGATTTGTATAAAGACAAAAAAGCTTTTTAACTGTCGTATATTAGCATATGTTAAGGGTAATGTCAGATCATGTTCAATGCCTTCACCGTGACTTGTTGAATCCGTTTTAAAGGATTGGCAGGATAACCCTTAATAATGCCTCTAATAATAGTATAATAACTGCGACAACCATTTATGTTGTAATGTGAATTGAATTTATTCATATTTCTCTCCAGATGTTGTCACCTCGCGATGAAGAAGACGACGACACACACCTCTGCATCAAATGTAACAATACTATTGTCGGTCTCGACAACTACGTCAAACATAGAAAGGAACGATGCGGCAAGACCAAAACCAATGAGAACAAGCCAGATCTACCGCCCATCGATTCTTTAGACACATCTTACAGCATAGGAGCGGATGTCTTCTTCCAGTCTTTGGAACTCCAGAGCAGCGTTAAGAAAACGTCTTTAGCAAGGCTGACTCCTCCGATCCCGATCTCAAAACCAAACATTGAGAGAAAAACTGCTTTAGCCATCCCATCTACTTCCAGAGAAACACCTCGAATGAGCCCCCTCGAAAACTACCTCAGAGGAGAGGACTGGATAGGAGGACACACACTCAGGATCACTGGCAATGAAGACAACCAGACGAAGCTTATCAAAGCTGTTGCTAGTATCAGTGGAGCAGCGAAGAAAGAAACTAGTACTTCATACACAATAGGGTATGATTATAAAGCTGATGAAGAAAGTGATGAATCTGAAGTATCAGAGGATGATGATGAAGAAGAACATACTACAGGAGGGAAGTGGAAGCCTCCACCTAATTACACAGGTGGGAAATGGAGGCCAGCGTCCCCTGAACATGACTGGGATGATCAGGAACAGACTGCTACGTGGAAAGCTCTTTTACCTGAAGTGGATAGAGACGAAGATTATGACGCCCCACCTCCAGGGCACACAAAAGGGAAATGGGTTCCAGGCGCTAATGAAAAAACACAAATCATGCAAACAACTATACAGAGCAAAGGATCTGTCCAATACTGGTGCGGTCCATGCAACAGGAGGCTCGGATCTAGAGCTATCTACGACAAACACTTGAGATCCAGCTTGCATTTGAAGAAAATTCTGCCTGAACATGAATTAGAGTTCTCCGGTCATATAGAGCCAATGAAAATTGCCGAAAAACGTTCTACAAGACCGTCAAAGTTTGTAAATAACGACATTTATTCTCAAGTGGAAAGAAAAAAGAGGCAAAAGAAAGAAATTAAGGCAAATATTCAGACTGAAACAAAAAAGAGAAAACGCAAAGCTACCTTTGTGCACTGTGCTGGTTGTAAATCTCGAGTGAGACAGCACTTGATGGGGAAGCATCTGATATCTCACTACCATTTCAGGAAAGCAGCAGGAGTTACCACTTCTGTATACCAACAGCTTATTCTTGACAATATTGATGCTATCGTTCATCAGTCTCCATTTCAATGCAGTCCTTGTAAATTTTACACAAACTGGCTGTCAAGCTTCATGCATCATTGGTATTCAGACGAACATGAGTGGAAAGTTGCATTCATTGAAGGAATTTTCTGGTGTTCGTTCTGCAAATATGAATGTGGATCGTCTTCAGAAATGCTGCATCATATGACGGGTCCGGAACACAGCGAAGTTGTAGCAGTCGTCAATAGATCTATGCCCATCGTCATCAGAAAGAAATCAGTGTTAAAATGTGAGGTGTGCTCCGAAGTTTTCCGATTTAACTTAGAATTAAAGAAACACAGTCAAAAAACTGGTCATCCATTGGCATACACTGCAACAGACACGTATCAGGAGCTTCACAAATGTCAGCATTGCAAAGCTAAATTTAAGTCGTCTCTTACTTTAGCGGCCCATTTGAAAACGAAGCATAAACAGAAAACCCATCTATGTTTAGTTTGCTCGAAGACATTCAACTCTTCTGAAGAAGCAAGGCGTCATCGGCAGACTACTGAACACAGGATTAATGGTAAAGAAATGCTGATGAAACAAGGAGTTATAACAAAGGACTTGAGCAAGAAATGTCCTCATTGTCCAGGGAAATCTGTTTACAAGAACATTTTGGTTTTGAAAGAGCACATCAGGTCTTTTCATCCTGATATCCGAAAAACGTGAGTTAAGAATAAACAAATTAGCTGATTAATA
The DNA here is from genome assembly GCA_947063395.1 of Hemistola chrysoprasaria. NCBI lineage: Eukaryota > Metazoa > Arthropoda > Insecta > Lepidoptera > Geometridae > Hemistola > Hemistola chrysoprasaria. The sequence goes on along the minus strand of OX346713.1, from coordinate 592,971 downwards.
AGTTATTTCTTAATAACTGTTATTTTATTATAATTTCAGGTGCCCCCAATGTGGAATGGAATTCATACTTTCACAGGAAGTGACACGCCACATTCGTTCCAACGCGTGTCAAATCCAAGAGTCAAATCGCGTCAGGTCTTCAGCTTACTGGAGCTGCAGCCAATGTCTGTTCACCACGGACTCTCAAGCCGAATGTTACTTTCACGAGGTCTTGCACGAGCCTCCACAGATCGAAATTAAGAAGGTTGGGAATAGAGAAGTAGAAGTGAAGAAATATCCCTGCCCCCTTTGCCCGAAGAGTTTTAGGAAGGCGTCGATGAGACAGCACCTAAGGCAGCATACTTTCGAGAGGCCGTTTGTTTGTATCACCTGCAGGGCCAACTTCACTTGTCAGAGCAGTCTGGCTAACCATATGAAGTATGAACATGGAGATAAGCAAAAACCTAAAGCAACTGCAGGTGAAAATGCTGAAGGGAGTAGCAAGTTGTTTTTTAAAAAGTTCCCGAACAAGTACGTACCTTGACCTTTAAATATTCTACACACCAAAGCCACCCATATTCTTTTTCCGTGATACTCTCAGTCTTTTATTGGGATAGAAAGAGAGTATCACGCAAAGAATGTCGGCGGCGTTGGTGTGTATAGCGTATAGCTCCTAACGAACTAAGTAGAAATCTACCGTTTGAAAAGATTTATGCATGTAAGCTACTCGTAAATTCTGAATGGTAAAACGTGCCGAATCTGATATAAATCATTCAGTCATCGCGTCGCAATCAAAACTCGTGTAGGAAGCTGGCACACAGAAATAGCTGGTGCATTGCAAACGGCCGGAGTGGTGAGTGGTGGCCCACTCAGCGCTTGCGTCGTTTCACTGCAGCGGATGCGCGGCTTGTCACCTGTCACACAACTCCTTCACAAATGTCCAGACATTCATAACTTGACACGAGCCATCAAAGAGCAGCGCGTGCGCCGCGTCGTCCCGTGGCCGCCGGTGCTGCCAGCGCTGACATTTTTACACCCCGCCACGATAAATTCCCGGATGCGCGGTATTTTCAGATCAAAATATTAGTGTCAGTAAGAGATAGTGGCCGTTTCAATTTTATTGTTAGCACGTGTGTAAAGTATTAGGGATTTGCATTTTGATGCGTCGTTCGGTTTGATGGGCCGGATCGGTTTATTTCAATTTATATCGCTAGTTGCGGCGCTATTTATTCGCGCGACATTCGGTTCACTGTTGACATCAAATGATTCAGTAGTTCGTTTGCAAGCAAGGCCTAAAAATAATAGAATGTAAGCACCTAAAATAAAATTAGTATACTGTTTATATAGGATGTGACAAAACCAAGATTGTAAAATTTACTATTGTTCTATTTTAGCTATCTATTTTCATAAAAATAAAAATATTTAATTTTGATAGGTAGGTAGTACTGGTAAACACGTAATCGTTCAAAACGTATAGATGTTTGAACCAAATTTACCATTATAAGTTTAAGTGCCTACTTTAGAAACAGTTGTAGACGAAGACAAAGCAAACAAAGTCCATTATGATCAAATGTTCTAAGTAAAGAGCTCACGTGGTCTCTATATGAGCAATAACAGCGCACATTACCATGTAAAGTCCGTGGTTGGGACCATAGACTAGACTCCAGGGCTGTTGAGACCGCATGCATCAAGAGCCCGCGTTCATTGCACAACTTGACTCGTAAGCCGACTACTGCTGGGTACACAGACAGTCGCAACTCTTTAACGATACTGCAATAATATGATTGTAGTCGGCTACATCTACAATTCGAATTTATTATTGGCCTACTTTTATTTGTGATTGACTTTTTGGTGCTATTGCCAATCATGAGGTCCCGGGTTCGATCCCCAGGTCAAGAAAAAGTGTTACTGAATTTATCCATTAGGAATTATCTCAATGACCGCCTGTAGTCAGGAACAGTGCGTGGTAAATGGCAATAGGCTAGCCCCCTTTTTAATAAACAAAAAATAACATAGGTACCTAACTAGTGCAGGTTGGGTGTACCTACCTACTTTTGCTTGATCTCATCGATCCAAAGTCTGTTTTCGTAAAATAATTTTCGAACATTTGTACGCACTAAGAACAAAACTTAATTCTGGTGTACAATCGTCAACAAGGAAAGTCGATAAGTCCACCTCATTGCTAATAATATATTATTATATATTATGTTGTAGCAGTGTTCGGTCAGAGATGCGCGTGTACAAAACTCCAAGTGTCTGTGTAGTAGGTAGTTATAGCGCGATTTTTTATGGTATTGAGTCGAGTGTCCGGGGTGTGGTTCGGTGATACGAGTCTTGTTCTTCTTAGCAACTATCCCTGCTATAGCACAGAATACTAAATATAGTGAGGGTCTGCTCTGCAACTTATCCTCCCCCACTTCGCTCGATCTTGAAATCCTAGGTACTGCTTTACTTATTATTCTTGGCTGATATACTACCGACTACGAGCAATACTCCTAAACTTATTAACTTTGAGACAGAGTTTTGGATACACCTACCATGTTATTAAATTATTATGTTGCCCAGTCATCTCCAGCATTGGGTTTATTCTAAATCATATCAGTTGGTCGCCATTCGCAATATCGCACCCTATCTAAAGCAATTGTTTTGTATCGCCCCGTCGAGCGCCTCGCCCTGATGATCTAACTTGGAAGATATCTCCTGCGTTATAGAGACTGCATTAATGCACCCAGTTGGTACTTAGCGGTCGTGTGTGACCAGTGACCAGTTACTAGTAACCTAACCGAAGTGTCGCCAGGCTCCCGCTCTAATAGGGTGATTAGCGCTTATGGCAACACTCGGTTTTATTACGATTGACTAGTGGTACTTACGGAAATATTAATGCCTATTAAATAGGGAGACTTCTGATCGAGCTGCTATTGTAATTTGAAGTTATGGTTATTGTTATGTGCCAATGTTTTTGCCTATTCGATAGATTATTATAATATTATTGATGTAGGCTATACTTAATCAAAATCATTAATAATTTTTAAAAGCAAACAATCTAAAATAATATCTAAGTACACCAGCTGTAACAGTAGTAACAGAATATATATTTTTTTTTCATTGTATTTGTTTGCAGTAGTTCCTTCGCTCAGCATTTATGTGAGAAGAAAGAACTCAAATGTAACGTTACGGAGTGCTCTTACTTTGCTTCAAGTGCAATACAACTCGCAAAGTAAGTTTCATTTTATTCACTAATAATAAACAAATTAATGTCTCCTAATAAAACAATTGGATTTAAGGTATGGGTTACAAGTTAATTTTTGTGACATCTATAACATTTCTTGTGAACTTTGTCCTTTGTAAACTAATTATATTTTAATAATAATAATAATAATAATAATAACTCTTTATTTCAGATACAAGATCCATAATAGTACATACAAGTATTCAATAAAATACTGTCAAATATAATAAATAAGAATAAAATAGAATAGTCAAATTAAAAACCAAACAGAAAAACAAGTTAGGTGGCAATCTCCACCCAACGTGTGTACATACACGTACTTATGAGCCTGTCAGCAAAACTCTTAATAATTTTGTTTTTACACGTATCAACCCTGGACATGAAAGATGCTATTCGGCGTCTTTGTATAGCATTAAAAGAATCTATACGGGATTCCGCATACATTTCAGAAGCACTGCAGTAACGGCTTAAGCCCATTAAGTGTCTAAAGATGTTATTGTATGCCACCCGTATGCAGTCATGGGACTTTTTTGTGTACTTAGTCCAGAGTTGACACGTGTAAAACGACTGGCAGAAGGCTCGGAATAGATTCGCTTTCACGTCAGGCTCAGCTTTACAAAATTTTCTGGCAATCATGTTGCCGACAACACATACTGCTCTGCGCTGCCTTTCAATGTCAGCATCATCTTTTAAAGTTGAAGTGACGATGTGTCCAAGGTACCTGAAACTCTCCACGACTTTTATAGGATGCCCATTGAGCCAGACGTTCGGTACATTCAGGGGACCCTTTCCCGATCTGAATATCACCATTTCAGTTTTCTTTACATTATACATGAGGTTATGATCTCTAGCATAACTCTCACATATCGCTATTAGTTTCCTTAAACCCTTGATCGAAGGACTGAGCAACACCATGTCGTCAGCATAACTCAGGTTGTTGACGTATCTGCCGTCCAACCCGAGACCTACTGGGGTGTTGCTCAGTTCAACGATCAAATCATTCACGTACGTGTTAAACAGATCGGGAGAGGTGAGCCCCCCCTGCCTCACCCCACAGGACAGCCTATAACTGTCAGACAGCTCTGAACCCCATCTGACGTTATTGGTCTGATTACGGTACCAGTACTGTAGCAGACCAACAACCCCAGCGGGTACAGAGGCGTTACGCAGCTTGTCCCATAATAGTTCGTGGTTAAGGGTATCGAACGCCCGGCTAAGGTCCAGGAAGCACGCGTACACCGCCGTTCCACCCTTCATGTAGTAGCTTACAACCTGTTTTAATGAAAATATTGCCATATCTGTAGAAACATGAGGGCGGAAGCCGAACTGTCCGTCATCAATATCCACATTGACAATATCTAAATGTAGAACTCTTTCAAGGACCTTGGCCACGATCGTTGCTAAGGAGATGGGCCTGTAGTTGGCCATACTCGAGATATCTCCAGTCTTGTTTTTTACTATCGGTACAACCAACGTGCGGATTAATTTCTCTGGTAAGTAGCAATAACGCATACACAGACCAAAAAACCGCGCCAGAATGTCACATATATGCTGGCCAGCATAGAGGAGATGTTCAATACTCAGACCGTCATGACCGGGAGACTTACCGCGCTTCATAGTTTTTAATATTAAAGCGATTTGTTTCGGTGTGATAGTTGCGTTGCAAGTCTCCCAATCATGACTCATACCCTTAGTGTCATACTCCTGTTCTTGGGAGGTGCTAGTGTTGTTGTCCTTGCTAATATCAAAATGATTTCGAAACGCATTCGCTATATTTCTTGGGTTCATTTCACCTTCCACACTCACTGGTAAGCTGTTTTTATAATCCATCTTTTTAACTTCCTTCCAAAACTGTACAAAGTTGCCAGTCTCCCTATGCCGAGCCAACATATCGATCTTTATTTTATCTTGGTTGTTTTGTATATATTTAAGGGCGGCTTTAAACTCTCTGCGTGCGTCCGTCATTTGACTATAAAAATATCCCGAGCACGGCCTACCAAGTTCCACCCACTGAATGAAACATTCTCTGGCTTTTAAATGCAAGTGCCTGACGTGAAAGTTCCACCCAATTATTTTCCGAGGTTTTCTATATTTACAATTAAAACTACATTCTGCTGACGTTTGTAGTGCATCTATGATATCATCATAAAAACTATCTATAAAAGATCTATAATCATTAATATACCTATAATTCAAATTAACGTCATTATATTTATTATCTATCATGTCGGTAAATTTTTCTTCGCATAAAAACGTATATGATTCCCTTTGTACATTATCTCTATTTCCCCATATATATTTCAATAAACTATGTATGTCATTTTCAATCATAACTTTCGACCTTATCACATTCAAATTACAGTTAATAACTAATGGCAGGTGGTCAGACCAATATGAGTCATATTTCACAGCGATGTTCGTAACTACATCCGCAGCAGCCGCGGTCACTACACAGTGATCTAACCACCTGCACGTACCGTGCGCCTCACTAATAAATGTGTACGAATTAGAGTCCAATCTCTCAAGATCTACACAAATCAGAGAATGCTCACCGCAATATTCAACCAACTCGTTTCCGAATAACGTACCCGGATGAGCGTTGAAGTCGCCTAGTACAAAAACACTTTCTATCTCCGCGCTTTCAATAACGGCACTTATTTCTGCAAGACACTGGGTAAATTCAGGGAGATTATCGTCACAGTTTGTAGGCATATAGATACTGCACACTATAATGTTACGGTCATTTTGCGACAGGCGCACGGCCACAATACGGTCACTATTACACTGCACGACCTCTGCTCGCGTAAACACGCTAGTCCGCCACATGACCGCGGTTCCGCCATATGGTCGTCCTCGCAGAACACCTACAGATGTATCGACTGAAGACTTAGCACTGCAGCCAAACTCCTTGTCGATGTCATTCATGAATCCCAAGTCGTGCGGCATCAGCCATGTCTCTTGGAGAGCGATGACATCCGCAGCCCCACACAGGTCTCTCACGTGTTGGACTGATCTTTTTATCGACTTGCAGTTAAAAGAAACAAGGGTTATATTATTATTATATTGTATATCCATAATTGTTTAATTAGACACAGTATATTCGCTTGTTTTGGAGCGCTGTTCTCTATATCTACGAAAAACCAACCCCTCAGGCCAAAAGTCTTTCTGTAAAAATTTACTTAATTTAGAAGCAGGTACTGTTATTTTAAATGAATTAAAGTTAGTTACTTTCGTCTGGTTAAGTAAATTCACTTCTATACATTCTTCTTTCATTTCCTTAATGTGATCTTTAATATCAGTTTCTGTAATGTCCTTTAACGTACGTGATAAGTATACATAGGCAAAGGTTTCGGCCGCCTTTAACTTACTCGTATTTTGTAAGGTGCCCCTTGAGTTTCTATATCTATAGGTAAAGCCCTTCTTTCTAGTTACTAAGGTAAAACCGTGCTCATCAGTTAGTTTGTGCGCATCCTTAGTTGAAGCTGAAGTCGTCTGCATAATATCTCTATAGGTCGGCTTATGCACAAAGTGCGTGTCATTAACTGCAGTCACCTGTTGCCGAGATAAGGTTATAGTAGTGTTAGTGTCCACGGCGTCGCATACCGGTTCGGGTTGTGGCGGTGTGCGCGTGCGAGTACTTGTACTCGCCCCGCGTGCAACCCGCTCCCACCGTCGTCCTACGTTAGTATTGCGAATAGTCTCGGGGATCGCCTCCGCGCTACCCACAACTGCTAATGTTGTACAGTCCTTATTTAGCTCGTTTCTAGTATTCTTATCATTATGATAAGACCTTAGAAGCGGATCTTCTTGTACGCAGGTAGCGTAAAGCTGGGAGTTTCTCTTTTCCGAGAGCATCTTCTTAATGTCACGAATCTCTTCCTTTACCAATTCGAGCTCAGTCGATAACGCAGCATCAGTGCCCTTTTCGTCAGCCAGTTTCTTAGTTCTTATACATTCAACATCTCGTTTTAACAAGGTGATATCTTTAAGAAAAGTTGATACATCTATATGGTCAAATGAGACCGGCGGCAGTTTATTTAGATTCTTAGCTACAAAAATAGGTAGGCAGTCAGGTTCGAATTCTTTAATAAGTTTAATCATTTCTTGAATGTTTCTCTGTTCCGTTCCTTCCTTCCTTCTTAAGTACTTTTTATTTGGGGCTAATAATTTACCAGCCACAAATCTTGCATGTTCGATTTCTTCGTGAGTATACGAGCTTAAACAAACTTGGATAATTCCTGTTTCAGGCAGGGTGTCAACTTTGTTACATATGAAAGCCAGCAGTTCATTAATCACCACATGACACTTGTCACATTGCAATAACTCAATATTGTTACTATCATCACTCCCCCGATTAACCGCGTCTGAGGTAGGCGAACGCACCATAGGCATGATGCGTACGTGCGGGGATGCGTTTTAACACCGGGTATCTTAGTGTTCAAGGTATACAATAGATGGCACTGAAAATTAATTTGCTGCAATAATTAAAATAAAGATGGCACTGTTAACAATTTCATTTATTTATTTTAGTGACATCTATTGAACTAAACGTGTACCATAGAGACGATCGATGTGAGATTAGGTTTAAAGACAAGAATTAGAGGGCGCTTATCTCAATATCGCATAATCTTTGTTCTACAATAAATATGCAATTTTTTTATATATAATATTATATTTTAGGCATCATCGTCGGCATGGAATAATCGACACACGTGTACGCCACAAATGTTCACAATGCTCATTCAAAACCAATCAAGCAAGTCATTTGAAAAGGCACTTACTCAGTCACAGAGGAGACAAACCCTACGCTTGCCCACATTGTGAATTTACTTGCGGAAGTCTGGTAAGTCAAAAGGTATTAATATAGGTACTACCACGCAGTCTATTTTATTTACTAATTTGGCTACTTATGTATTTACTGTCTATAATGTTTATATCTGTGATCCTGAGTTTAATTACCGAGATTTGTACTAAGTAGGTATATACTTTTTTTTTAGGAAAATCTCCGCAAACACGTCCTTCGCAGTAACCGTCACAAAAATGTGTTCCTGTACTACTGCAAGCATTGCGATTACAAAACTAACATGGCATCGGAGTTGAGAACGCATTTAATCAGCGCTCATGACACGGAATATAATATAAAAACTGCTATGGAAGCAGCCAAAACACATTTGATGAAATCATAAACTTAGTAGGTACCTAAATTGGATGAAACCATGAACTACCTACCCAGATTCATGAATGAAATAATAAAAATGCCACTTCTGATCAATACTAGGTACATAACTAGGCACCATTGATATAAAGAAAAGATTAGATTAAAGATTAAAGATTAAAAATTTTACATTATGGGGTAATTTTACATATATATAAAGGGGAGATAGGGTACGTTCTTCCAGCGCTTACTCAACTGGCACGTGCAATTTGCTCAGTGTAAAGATAAAATGAACAACAAAGATAGAAAGACGTACCTTAGACCGAAGTGCATCCAAGACAATATTATTCGCTCGTACGCCCTGACTTTACTGACGTACGTGGACCTAATTATGGTACCTAATTTTAGCTTGCCATTTTCGAGAAGCTAGGACCTCATCTCCCCTTTTCTTAATATCAATGACTGGCACTAGGTGTAAAGAGTTTCGGTACGTAGCTCCGAGCAATGTACGTATAGTAATAGTTACAGGTCGCGTCACGGTTTAATAGCGCTGACCTTGAATGCGCAGAAATCGTTTTTTAGATCTGTTAGGACTTATTAGACTAATTAGGTACATAATATGCGCAAAGCCCACTCTACTTTTGCCACACGCGATAATAAACCTGCCCGCCTAGCACGACACGGGGATAACTAGTTTTCCCCGTTTTCCCTGGTCACTGTGCTACCGGGGCTGTACTATTCTTTGAAAATATTATTATGTTCTGTGCTCAGACAACTGAAACCAAAGAAATTCTTTGGTTTCGACGAGGGATTTTCTACCCATTCGGTTTTCTGAGCACAGAACATAGGCCTCTTGTACACGCACGCTGAAAAAACGTGCGAGCTTGTACATGGCACGGCAAAATCACCGGGCGAGACATTGGCCAGGTACGGGCTAGTAGCGTTTTTATCTGGGGCTGTGTAGGACGTGCTGCGTCATGAATTTTCTTACGAAAAAAAAAGATTATCGTTGCTTATTACATATATAGGAAACGGAAAATAGAAAAAAAAAAGGGAAAGACGGTTTTGGATACATCCGATTTTAGAAAAAAGGGAGGAATATGGCGCGTTTCATACACTTGTCAAGAATTAATGTAATTAATAGTTCTTGATTTATGCTCATTTTATAACAAAATCGGGAATCAGCACAGAGGAGATGAAAGAGATTAGAGGGGCCTTGTGGGCGGGGCCGGCTTTGCTGCCCTCTTGAGCAGACGCTCGTAACTCCGCCGAAATTAGCTTTACCGGCTAATAGTCGCGCTCATGTGGTCACAACGTACGTAGCTCCGCGAAAATAGTGTATAATGCCGTCCTGCGCTATTATAACTTGTCGAAAAAGAAGCCAGGTGTGTAGTGTAGCCAGACAAGGGATTTCTTTTCACCGGTAAGTCCTAAAACCTTTAAATTCAAGTGATATTTGTAATTATTATAAAAGTATTATGTAATTGTTAGACAAAAACGACACACTTGCGAAACATATTGGAAATTATACATTGCTTACTACAATGCATAGGTTCCACCTTGTACTCGTAGGTGATCGCGCAATGAACTGCGTTCTTTGCGAGGGGTCGCGTGCGCCAAGGCGAAGCTTGAATTCCGGGAAATCCCCGCGCATCGATAGTGTTGTACCATGTTGTAAACATTGTCGATATTAAGTGTCGTATGCAAATGATTATTATGAGTAATATTTTGTAATTAAAATACCTCTTTGTAAACGTACTTTTTAGGAACAAGTTGATGTTGTCCTAAGGAAAGATCAATAAATCAAAAGTACCTACAACCGACGTGCATGTAGTATGAAGAATTTCATGAAAGTGGAAGTGGAGTGTGTCAGTATATTATCAAGTGAGTGTGTGTGTGTGTCTCTTTCTGTCTGTCTGTCTGTGAAACAGCGTCGAAAGAAAAAATTTGTTTCAAAAATGTCCGTTTATAATGAAATTAAAATTTTATTAAATCCAGATATAAGAAAATTGTGGAATGAGGCAACCGGTAGAAATAAATGGATTACTACTAAATGTAGCACAATGAATTCTTTTTGCAAAATTTTCAACATTTTGCAGAACATGATTATGACATAACAAAAGAGTCAGGAAAAAGATACTTAAAACCAGGAGCTACGCCGCTCAAATACATCGTTATGACTTTTTCAGTAAGTAGGTAGTGTATGATTTATATCCTACTAGCTGTGCCCCGCGGTTCTTTCCCCGCGTCCCCACCTAGTGTGGGTTAAGGGAAATGATAATTTAATAAATAGGTACGCTTGTATTTTTAACTTGTGTCATTTGTTTACTTACTATAGGTTTAACCCATGTCTTTCTATGCATGAACAACGTTTTTCGCGGTAACTCACAAACCAAAAAAAAACATAGAATTAATAAAATATAAAAAGTCACAAAATAATAATAATATGGGACAACTTCCACGCAAGGTCATCTGGTTCCAAACTAGGCTAGAAGCATGTACTATGGTAACCAGATGACTTATATACATACCTCCTTATATAAGCTTACTTATACACCCAGACACAGAAATTATGTAGTAACAACATTACATTGTAAGGACATTGTATAGTAGTTAATTAATTAATTAATTAGTATAATTGGCTATGAAGCCAAGTTTAGTTCATAACAAATAAATAAATATAGCAAAAAGTTAAAGTAATAATGATACAGTAATTTTATCGATATCGATAATCGACCTTTAGGTGACCGTAACATGTATCCCACCAAAAACATACATGTAAAAAAGGAGAGCCAAGTTCAATACTTTTAATGTTTGGCTGTGGGCTTCGCCGCAAAAAGATTGGAGATCTAAATGAGTGCCAAGTTCTATGCAAAATCCAAATATGTATTTATAGAAACAAAATAACATTATGAACAAGTATCAAACTCTATTTCTTTGCTTTATTGCCTATAACAATTGCTGTTATTTAAAAAATAATTGAGATTTAAAGTAGGTTAGATTTGACTTGGCCAGGACACCACTTATTTTTGGACTTAACTTTATTTTTATATATCTGTTATATAGCATATATATTGTGATAACTTCAAATATTTGCTTGTAACGTTGTAACGGTTCCAACGCTACATTAAAAAAAAATGTTGTATGGGGACCCCTCCTATTTTTTAATTTTTAGATTTTTTCCTACACTTGAACACAATTACCGAGCTGGATTCCAAATTTCATCCTTCTAGGTCATCTGGAAGTAGGTTAGATTTAGGTACTTTATGTCAGTCAGTGCTAAATTTTACGACTTTTTGACCTTCATAATATCTTTATAATCGTTTGAGCTAGCTTCATGAAATTTGGGCTACTAGATGTCCTTATGGATATAATTAAACACACGTAGTTTTATGTGTTAACATTAAAGAGATTTTGAGTTATAGAAGAGTCAAAAGTGGCACTCGGCGCTGGCTAGCCAGTTCCTTAACTTGGCTTGACACGCTGCCGCGTGTCTAGATGCGCTTTTGCGCGTGTGTGAGTGCATGTCAAACGCAGTGTTTGCGCTAGATGATAATCAATAGCAAACTCGCGATCGATGTGTGTATGGTTAATTTGTGTGCGTAATGCGTGCGCGTATTGGTCTCTTGCTTGTAGTGGAGTTGAGGAGTGGGAGACAAGCGGCGACGAGCGTTCTGATACAAATCAGGAACTATTTCCAATCTAACCTCTTTCATCCTGATCTGTGGGAATCAGCGTATGTAAACCGTCACGAATCCGTGCAAACGTCCAGCGCCGTCGACACACTCCCATTGACTGCCATACAACACTGATGAAAATCACGCCGTGCGCAGACGCGGCGCGCCGAGGGGCCGTCACGGCGCACACGGCCGCGGCGCCGCGCCGTGGCGCCACCGTGCGCGTCTACAAGCTTTCATAGTAATCCATACAACACTGACGACCGTGCCTACACGCGGCGAATTAACCGTAGATTTTCACGGCGGTAAACCGTGCTTGTACAAGAGGCCATACTCTTCTGAGTCAGTCATTAGCAAAAAGAGCCTTATCAAAAAGATCTTCGTCCGATGACTCCCAGTTTGGTCTGATTCCATACTCTGTGTCCTGTGCGGCGTGCGGTCTGTGTCATAAAATCCTATTTATTGTGTTCTATGATCCCATCTATGATCAAGTTGATCCTAGCACAAGTCCTAGCATCACTCCGAGCAATTTAGCATCACAATAAGTCTCACTTTTACTTTACACGCGACAATAAATGCCATTTTTCTAGTGCCTGCTGCTTGGAACTTGGAACATTCAGTGACAACTGTTGCTGTCAACGCGACAATAAATGCCATTTTTATGCAGTGACAACTGTTGCTGTCAATTGTCAAAGTCAATTTTGACTTAACAATGTTGCTAGTTTATTAATCTTCCACTTAAAATAACATATTGTAAGTGAAATCCCATGAATATTATTATAATATTTTAATGTTTAAATTACTTGTATGTTTATAAATGCGCAAATAAAATCGAAGTTTAAAGTAACTATTTATAATAATAAATAATATAGAATAATGATGATCAATGTGTGTTTTATGTGAAGTTTTTAATATTATCTACTAGTATCTATAGGTGATATTAATAAATATTATGGGTAATATTATAATTTATTTAGTTAGTTGAGTGAATGAGTGTGAAGTACGAGCGAACATAGAACGATTTCGTTTTTTCATTGCATTTCTCAACTGGGCAAAGGCCTTCCTTCCCTCTCTCCATTCATCCCGGTTTAGTGCTATGGTAGGAAGGGAGGTCTCTGCTTAGCAGTGGGACAAAGTAGGTTGATAATAATAATAATTATGCCTCAGGGCAGCTTATGGCCAGCTGTTGGGGAGTAGCGACCCCAGCGACCTAAGTGCTCCCGGGGGAGGGCTCTGTTCGTCGTTTGTGTTTACCGGTCGGCCGGAGTGAACACTGACGAGGAATAATCTCCCACCTCTAGCTAGCCTTTTCCGGCCGGCCAGTGTGGAGAGCGAGAGCCTCGTGCTCGAGGGAGAATGTAGAGCATAAGTGGCGAGTGGGCGAGCATGATGCGATCTTCGGGTAACAAAATTGATCGCCGTTTAAAGTCTAGAGACACCTTTCCTACCCTTAGCCGCTCACACCATCGTTGTCACTTACGCCTTTATTCCCTTGTAGTGGGCAGCCTTTATGTGGGACCTGTTTAGTGAGCAGCGAGTCATCGTCTGCCGTAATATTTTACCATAAGACGGAAGTTTCAGGTGCCGGAGTCTCTAGCAATAGCCTGGTTACCAACCATCTAGATACCTAGCGGGAGCTATCTTTAAACTCATCTTTAAAAAATACTGTAGATGGTTTTAGAGATGGACTCCGATAGGTGCTGTACATTACCATTAAAAACTCAAAGGAGCCTCTACACGTTGGACTTAAAAAAAAACGGTCTCCGTGCAAGCCTGTCAAAAGACCGGTATAGCCCGTGTTTTCGAGCGGCATAATAATAATAATAATTTATCAACGGATTTTCGAGATATTTTCTCACACACGAGCAGATTAACGCAGGGCAGCTTATAACAAGCTGTTGCTGACTGTTGCGTAGCAGTGACACCATCACAGAGGAGATGAAAGAGATTAGAGGGGCCTTGTGGGCGGGGCCGGCTTTGCTGCCCTCTTGAGCAGACGCTCGTAACTCCGCCGAAATTAGCTTTACCGGCTAATAGTCGCGCTCATGTGGTCACAACGTACGTAGCTCCGCGAAAATAGTGTATAATGCCGTCCTGCGCTATTATAACTTGTCGAAAAAGAAGCCAGGTGTGTAGTGTAGCCAGACAAGGGATTTCTTTTCACCGGTAAGTCCTAAAACCTTTAAATTCAAGTGATATTTGTAATTATTATAAAAGTATTATGTAATTGTTAGACAAAAACGACACACTTGCGAAACATATTGGAAATTATACATTGCTTACTACAATGCATAGGTTCCACCTTGTACTCGTAGGTGATCGCGCAATGAACTGCGTTCTTTGCGAGGGGTCGCGTGCGCCAAGGCGAAGCTTGAATTCCGGGAAATCCCCGCGCATCGATAGTGTTGTACCATGTTGTAAACATTGTCGATATTAAGTGTCGTATGCAAATGATTATTATGAGTAATATTTTGTAATTAAAATACCTCTTTGTAAACGTACTTTTTAGGAACAAGTTGATGTTGTCCTAAGGAAAGATCAATAAATCAAAAGTACCTACAACCGACGTGCATGTAGTATGAAGAATTTCATGAAAGTGGAAGTGGAGTGTGTCAGTATATTATCAAGTGAGTGTGTGTGTGTGTCTCTTTCTGTCTGTCTGTCTGTGAAACAGCGTCGAAAGAAAAAATTTGTTCTCCTCTTTGTCATGCAAAGTAAATACGTGGCATCTACTGTGGTCTGTCAACATGTTAATTGTGATTATCAATTTAGTTGTAGAGTGTGGGTTTTCGTCTAAATTTTGTTTAATTGTTCCGTTTATAATGAAATCAAAATTTTATTTTTACGTTTCCAAAAAATCCAGATATAAGAAAATTGTGGATTGAGGCAACCGGTAGAAATAAATGGATTACTACTAAATGTAGCACAATGAATTCTTTTTGCAAAATTTTCAACATTTTGCAGAACATGATTATGACATAACAAAAGAGTCAGGAAAAACATACTTAAAACCAGGAGCTACGCCGCTCAAATACATCGTTATGACTTTTTCAGTAAGTAGGTAGTGTATGATTTATATCCTACTAGCTGTGCCCCGTGTTCTTTCCCCGCGTCCCCACCTAGTGTGGGTTAAGGGAAATGATAATTTAATAAATAGGTACGCTTGTATTTTTAACTTGTGTCATTTGTTTACTTACTATAGGTTTAACCCATGTCTTTCTATGCATGAACAACGTTTTACGCGGTAACTCGTAAACCAAAAAAAAACATAGAATTAATAAAATATAATAAGTCACAAAATAATAATAATATGGGACACCTTCCACGCAAGGTCATCTGGTTCCAAACTAGGCTAGAAGCATGTACTATGGTAACCAGATGACTTATATACATACCTCCTTATATAAGCTTACTTATACACCCAGACACAGAAATTATGTAGTAACAACATTACATTGTAAGGACATTGTATAGTAGTTAATTAATTAATTAGTATAATTGGCTATGAAGCCAAGTTTAGTTCATAACAAATAAATAAATATAGCAAAAAGTTAAAGTAATAATGATACAGTAATTTTATCGATATCGATAATCGACCTTTAGGTGACCGTAACATGTATCCCACCAAAAACATACATGTAAAAAAGGAGAGCCAAGTTCAATACTTTTAATGTTTGGCTGTGGGCTTCGCCGCAAAAAGATTGGAGATCTAAATGAGTGCCAAGTTCTATGCAAAATCCAAATATGTATTTATAGAAACAAAATAACATTATGAACAAGTATAAAACTCTATTTCTTTGCTTTATTGCCTATAACAATTGCTGTTATTTAAAAAATAATTGAGATTTAAAGTAGGTTAGATTTGACTTGGCCAGGACACCACTTATTTTTGGACTTAACTTTATTTTTATATATCTGTTATATAGCATATATTTTATATTGTGATAATTTCAAATATTTGCTTGTAACGTTGTAACGGTTCCAACGCTACATTAAAAAAAAATGTTGTATGGGGACCCCTCCTATTTTTTAATTTTTAGATTTTTTCCTACACTTGAACACAATTACCGAGCTGGATTCCAAATTTCATCCTTCTAGGTCATCTGGAAGTAGGTTAGATTTAGGTACTATATGTCAGTCAGTGCTAAATTTTACGACTTTTTGACCTTCATAATATCTTTATAATCGTTTTTTTGTAGTGGTAGGCCTCTTTTGCAGGGGGCCGCCTGGGGAAGTACCACACCTTTGCCAGTTATTCATCCGCCAAGCAGTATTGTGCAAACATTACTGTATTCCGGTATGAAGGGCAATGTTACCAGCGAAATTACTGGGCATGATGAGATTCAACAACTCCTATCTCAGGGTGACAGGCGCAGTGCAGTGCCGCGCAAAGTTTTAAATTTTAAAACACTGGGTGGCACTGTGTCTGATATGGGCGATCATGATGCTTACCATCAGGCACCTGATTTGCTCGTCTGGTTACTCACTATCATAAAAAAAAAAAAAAAAAAAGAGCTAGCTTCATGAAATTTGGGCTACTAGATGTCCTTATGGATATAATTAAACACACGTAGTTTTATGTGTTAACATTAAAGAGATTTTGAGTTATAGAAGAGTCAAAAGTGGCACTCGGCGCTGGCTAGCCAGTTCCTTAACTTGGCTTGACACGCTGCCGCGTGTCTAGATGCGCTTTTGCGCGTGTGTGAGTGCATGTCAAACGCAGTGTTTGCGCTAGATGATAATCAATAGCAAACTCGCGATCGATGTGTGTATGGTTAATTTGTGTGCGTAATGCGTGCGCGTATTGGTCTCTTGCTTGTAGTGGAGTTCAGGAGTGGGAGACAAGCGGCGACGAGCGTTCTGATACAAATCAGGAACTATTTCCAATCTAACCTCTTTCATCCTGATCTGTGGACACCATGGACCTGAGTGCTCCCAGGTGAGGGTTATGTTGTTCATTTCCGGCTTGCCTTCACCGACCGTCAGTTAATCATCTGCCAAGCAGTTATGTGCAAACATTACTGAGTTACTGAAGGGCAATATTTTCATTATCACTTGGAACTTTGTTAATTAAGGGCTGTGGATTTTGAAAATAAATAAAATTAAAATGAAATTAGTTTTTTATAGTGTAACATTATTTAGTTTTAATTCTAAATGTCACAATATTTAAGTATGAAGACGATTTTTTTAGAATACTTTTTGAAATAGAACTAGTACAAAAATAAAACAACATTATATAGGTAATTGTAATAACATAAAAAACACTAGGACTTGGGGAAAGATTCAGGCTCATTATATATACTGATAGGGCAACACATTCGAGCGGGAGCGGGAAAAATTCAGAGGTTTGTATTCTGTGATTCAGAGCAGCCGTGGTTCACTCCCATACAAACACATGTAGTCTTAGTGGCAGTCTGTGGCAGCTATATATGTCTATGAATTTATACTTATATATATAGTGTTGCTAACAAGCGAACCTGAACTTTTGAATATTTGATTTAAGACCCATTTTCAAATACAAATTCAGTCACTGTGGGATATGACATTACTGACGTTCCTGAGGGAATTCCTTGTAAGTCTGTAGTCGTTTAATCATTCTCTTTGTTAATTCTATGGCTCAAACATTTCTCATATTAATTATCTATGATATGTATATTTTATGTAAAGTAGCAACACTAATGACCGCCATCTTACATCTAAGTAGTGATGCCCTCCGATAGCCCACTATCGATTATCGCCATATTAAATAATGTTATGATACAACATAAAGCCGCGGCACCGTTCGCTCGACTGCAACATTAACATCCACATCGTTCAAAAACATGTCGCGATCCATACGCCAACAATTTGAAGTAAAGTATTAGGGGACTGAGTCCTGGGTACACCTTTGCCTATCCCTTTTGTTTATGTATTGGGGTATTCATTATTCGTTTATGGGAAACTGGACAGCCCATTCCCTCAGGGTATCTGGGCATTAGTATGCCAAGCTTCGGCCGAGGAAAACCTAGTTAACAACATAATATAAAATAATATACGATTAATTTTGTAAATATGAATTTTATTTATATATATATACATATACGATAAAATTATGTGTATGCTCATATTAATCAAAACTTCACAGTTTCACCCATATAGCTCATATAATATAAGCTAAGCTGCATTATTATGAGAATATCCCGATTTTTCTTTACTGAATAATAGTAATGATAAAACTATAGTTTTCGGGTACGACAATTATATCGTCGTTGCGTAACATAACATACATTCACGCCTTTTTCCCGAAGGGGTAGGCAGAGGTGTACCCAGGACTCAGTCCCATAGTAGATACACCCACATTTCGCCAGTATAATGTTATAGGGGGTGTAATAGGGGGTGAGCCTATTGCCATGTACCCTATGGTCACAGTTCCAGACTCCAGGCAGTTATTGAGATAATTCCTAATGGAAAAATCCAATATTTAACACTGCCTGACCTGAGGATCGAACCCGGGACCTCTTGATTGGCACTCGATGCGCCCTCTACGCCACCGAGGCAGTCACCGAGTTGCGTAAATGGAATTTATACTATTTAAAAGTCATCTACAATAACATCTGCCACATATTGTGGTTAATATCTATAAATATCATAAATATAATTCTCATAAAATATAATTTTGATTCATAACTAAATTTTTTACACAATTACTTATTAATATCACCCATATCAAAAATTGTTGATCTTCAAGAAACTATCATAATTGTGGATAAGCCGATCGATACCTTAAAATAATTTTGTGGTCAACCATCGACAGTTAGACATCACTAGTTTTGTTGTTTTGATCGCTTGGCTTTTTACGTGTTTAAGAATTTTGAATAATTATTTGAAGTATTTATCCATAATACCGCAAGGAAAAGGTGTACTAATCATTTATATCTCTAATAGATGTAAATCATACGTGGATATATATCAACAATGTTTAAAAGATCGAAACCATGCCGTGTTGTTTTGTGCTATTTGGAAGTATGAAGAACAATTATATTCATATACAATATCATCACATTGTAAGTAATAACATTGATTTCGGACAAACGTACATAACAAAATACATAAAAATGCATTATTAAATTAATAATTTTATAATGTCATATAACCTCTAATTTTCATCGAATAATTATATTTGATTAGTTTATTAAAGATTTTTTTATTTGACACGGAATGATATACATTCTAGGTCACTACAGAGGATGAAAGCTCGTAGCAAGCTTTCAATTATATAGAACTTGACAAAGTGCAGCAGCCGATCAGAGAGTGAAAGTACTTGGTATAGTAAGAACTTCAGCTTCAGTCCACCTAAGTCTTGTTCACACCCCACATAATATTATATTATACGAAGTCGAGAAGCACTTAGGGTAAGTGGATCATAAATTAAATTAAAGTCAGCAATGTCAGTAATGAATGAAAAATTATATAAGTAACATACTCCTATAGTCACTGATAATAATAACTTACACTAGTTTATTTTGTCTAGGATGTTGTCATTTTCTAATCACCACATAGGCTTCATAGCCAAGTTATCATTGATGCAAATATTATCTAGTACATAGATTTGACGTTTGGTTCCCGGCTTTAAATAGTTCCCAAGTATTCCAGCTACTGCGATCATCGAGCCGCCTGCCAAGCATGGTGATGTTGGCAATATTTCTCCATATTATGAATAGTTTATGGGCGTTATATAGGGGAGGCCTATGTTCAGCAGTGGACATCTTCTGGCTGATGATGTGATGTGACATAGAATGCCAATTTCTCGGAGTTTTAACTGTAAAGGGCACCATTATGTTCTATTCAGCTTATATTTCGACTTGGAGCTCTGGTTTAGTATTGCATTGACATAATGTGGACTTTTTGTCTTGAGGCTATCATATTTCAGATGGCATGTTTACCTGAAGGTCCCGGATATAGACAATATAGTAATAATGTTATGTAGAGAAAGCCGGAGAGTCCAGAGGGTTTGTATGAATCTTGGTGACCCAAACATTTTTAACCCCATATCCCACAATGGTCGGACTCAAGCAGTTTAATTGGGGAAACCCATTCTGTTAGAGTATAAATATACACACAATTATTTAAAATTATACTCAAACAGAACGGGTTACCCCAAGTACACTCCTTGATTAATTCACATGAGTTATGTGGACAACCCGTTTTGTCCGAGTTACGGGTCGCCAAGATTCTTACATGGCCTCAGACATGACCTTATCACTGCCTCCTACATAATATCTTATATGAAACTATAGGGACGTACAGTTTAACGTGTCATCTGAAACATGGTACCGCTCAGGTGAAAAGTCCACATGGTAAGATTTGCTCCAGGGACTCCCGATTTAAAGCCGGACATATTTCCACTGGGCTACAGACTCAATGGCTTGAGGTCTGAGGGCTGAGAATGTCACACTGTCGGATAGGGAATTCTATGAATATGTGATAAAACCTACAGGGGGGAGGTCTTCTGGGTGGAACCCTGGTAGAACAGGTCGATGGATCTTGGAAACGTTAGGGCTTGTGAGTGGGTGGCGGAAAATAAAAATGCATAAACCCTGAAGATTTTAGATGGGCGAAAAAAAAGATGGCCACTGATTCAATATTAAATTAAATTTTCAAATTCTTTCAGGTATGGTTCCTTAGACTTCATTATTAAAACCTTGGGACGCTTTTGGGTGCAAAAATTATTTGGAACTGGTCAACGGATCTCGGAAACTAAAAGACTTAAGAGGTATGGTTCTTAGACATCCAAAACACGGCCTTATCACTTGTTTGCCACCAGAGAGCGACTTTTCGTTCCTGCATGAATAGTTTTCGGAATGATTTATGAGGAGATCAAATACGCCACAATATTGAACTAGGTATTTAGCTATATAGTAAAGCTATGAATTGATATTTTATTATGTATGTGATGAGTTTAAGTTCATCTGATCTGGTCAATACAATGTGTTGTGTATAAAATCAGATAGCAAATCCAAAAATATAAATTAATTAGCAAACTATTAATATCAAATTACAAGAAGAGAAGGAACCTATAAAACACATTATGTGGTATGCATGATAATTGAAAATACCTAATTACCTTTGGCCTACATATTTATCACCAAGTATTTACGTTATATGCCAATTCTTAAATGGAAGCCGTACATTATCATTGATTATATTATGTATTAGTATATGTTATATTAATATTGTGATTAATATACAACTTGATAAAATAGGCTCTAGTAAAACTTACAAGTACCAGTAAAGCTGAACAAATAACTTCAAACAAATAAACACATGAAATTCACAACAAAAATTTGGCAATTCTTTCTTTTGTTACTTATTTACTTTAATTCACCTCCTTATGTATTACTACACCCATTTATAACACGATGTGTGTATGTTTTGTTGTAGCAATCCAATCAAGTGGAAAGCCCTTCAACGAGACTACGTCAGATGCAGTGCTGTTCTTCAACAAGCTCTTCGACAGTGTTAACGACTCACGGTGAGGATCTGCACCAGGAAAGAATAGGGGACCAGTCAACATCATGTTACATTTTGGCAAGAAGCCATCAAAACATTGGAAAGTATTTCACTTATCATCAGTAAAAGTAAAGCCATCTGCAGGGCACAGTTTCAAATTTCAGGCTGTCACTTAGAAAATTCCTAATAGAAAAATTCAATAACACTGCCTGACCTAGCTGGGGATCGAACCCGGAACCTCATGATCGGCAGATAGAGCTTGCACCCACTACGCCACCCATGCAGTCCGCAATAATTCATTTTTACAATAATGTCTATTAATTAATTGTTATTTTTAATAATACATTCATAATTATCGTAACATTAGTATAACTTGAATATATTTAATAATCCTTTCAAATGAAAAATATATGTCGTATGTGTAATTTATGTTATAAGCTATATTTAATATCAATCCTGCCAATCCTGGTGAACCACAATTTTAATTTTATCATAGTAGTAGTTTAAGGTTACATAATATTATATTAGTTTTTATAATGTTCATTATATAATATTGTTATTATAAGTTATTGTAATCATTGCATAATATTATTAAGTGATTTATTTGGTATTTGCATTACATTTACATTTTTTTGGTATTGACATTAGGTTTTAAAGAGAGTGTTTTGTGATTGCATTATTATTAAGTATATAAGCGGTTTTTAATATTGTTATTGTAGTAATATAGTTAAATATTATTAAGTCATACATAGTTGAGCTACAATATTGTCATTATTTTAGTTTAGTAATTTATATAATGTTACAATCAGTAAAATATTATATCATCGTTAACTATTCGTTGGCGGCTAGTATGCATGAAAAGACACAAATGTTAATAGGAAGAAATAAATGGACTTGTTCATGGCATTATTAGATACTTTGAAAGTCATTAATTTGTAATATGAACTATAGTGAATTTTGTATGTTGATAGTTACTGTATGTATGAGCACTTCTATTACGATTTATTTTATTAATAATTACTGTTTAAGCACTGTAATTACAAGTCATGACACAGAAAAAGTTAGTTTAGTTATGGTGCTACATCTTTGTTTAATAGTTATTTATGTTGTTATAATATATGTAACACATAATTTGTTAATCAGTTATTTGTGAAATATATTTAAATATCTTTAAAAATGAATGGACTTTCATTTAAAAATAAATGGACCTTAATTTAAAAATCCTGGTGTACATTATTAGGTTTATAAAGAGACCGTGTAGCGCCAAAATAATAAACAGTGAAAAAAAATCTTCTGTCAAATTTCAGGCTTATGTCAAACTCCACAGTGACTCCAAATCTACCAAGGTCTGTAGCGCCCCACAGGTTATATGGAGAGCTTTTCTTCTATTTCCTCTCTGTTCTGTGATTCAGAGAAAAATCGACAGCGGTCGAGAGTGAATGTGTTAGAAGCTTTTTGTTTTCTGTCAATAAATAAATATCGATCGTGCATTACGATAAACAATAACAATCTAACAGAAACAGCAGTTTTCTTGTGATTTCAATCATACCATATACATATAAAATAAATCGATAAAAACTATTTGTGTTTATGAACCGATTTTCAGTTAAAAATTGAGTTTTTTAGTAAAATGATGAATTTGTGAATGTGCCTACACGTGTTGCGCTGAAAACAAGTTAATTAATTACTTGCAATGTCACTAAAGGTAAGTGGCTTCTTGGAATTACTATTTTACTAGTGTAATTGGTATTTATGGAGGCTTAGAAATATTTATTTCATGCGTACCTATGTAATTTGATATTATTATGTACCTACCTACACTGCTGCTTCTACAGGATTATATATTTATGAGTAGGGTGGGTATTTTAAAACAATTTGTGTTCTTTGAACTTAAATTCTTATTAAAGTCCTACCTATAGCGTCTCTCATGAACCAGCGCGCTGCAGAACCGGTTGATCGCCAGGATGAGCTCTATATTCGGTTGTACAAGTCTTCAAGTAAAGGTATAATATTAAATACTTTATTCCCACCTAACTTGATCTTTACCAGTTTTATCATAATGATTATTATTATTCCTACTGTCTCAAAATGCCAAATTTATGGTCAAGGGAAACAGATGTCACTAATTAAGTTTTGGTACATACATAACTAATAATTTATGGTGTTGTTTGTCTGAACCAGTTTTCTTCAAGTTTGTATTTTTCTGTGCCGGGCAAGTTACAATTTAAATATAATATAGGTAGGTAGACCACATACAAGCCATTAAAATAAGAAGTTCAATAATATAGGTAGCTACAGCTATATAACTTGGATATAGTTGTATAGGTTCATAAGTTGTCTGAATAAAAATGGCAATTTTTTTTTCCATACATTAGGTCACTAACATGGTGGACCAACAAGCTGATCAGAATCACAGGCTCACAGTGGATGCGGACTTTGAGCAACCGTGCAAAGTGGCATTCTATGGGGGAGGCCTATGTTCAGCTGTGGACATCTTCCGGCTGTTGATGATTAGGTAGTAGGCGTACTTGTACCATAGTAAAAATGAGACAACAGATTTTTTGGCAATCACTTCATTGTTGGAATCTTGATTTTCTGCCGTCCTCCCTAATATTGCATTGTTAAAATTTCCTATACCATAGTGTTACAAAAGTTTGAAGTAATACTTAAAGGGGTGTATCTGCTCATCAAACTGAATCAGTTGGAAAAGAATCGGGAAATTTTTATGGAAAGTGGTTTTTTTATCCAAATTCCCGAATTCTACAATAAATGAACAGTTATTGAAGTAATTCCTAATAGAAAATCCAATATTTATTGATACATTGCCTGACCTGAGGAGGTATATATATTTCCTACTCGCTGATCAGAGTTGGCACTACAAAAGGATTTATAAGTCTTTGCCCAGCTGTGGCTGAACATTAACATTCCCTTGTCCTACTTAGGTAGATACTTCTTCCACGAAAATTATTAATAACGTCGTTTTATCGCTGGCATAACTTATAAACATTTCTCTATAAGTTACAAGAAATAAATTACGATATTCCGTGACACAGCCTTCCAGCTCAGATTGCCCAAGGCTTTTGTATGTGGTTCAAAGTAACGATTTAGAAAATAATACCTCCCCACTCCATGTTATCTCCTTAATTATCTTTCAACCTTGTTTATTTAGTATTATTTTCAAATTACCTAAATTACATAGTAGGTAGGGTAATTTCTAAAAAGCTTCACTTCCATACTTGATTTGGACACAAACATTCACAGAGTTTGGGTACAATCTAGATTTTTTTTTATGATAGTGACAATACGAGCAAATCAGGTGCCTGATGGTAAGCATCATGATTGCCCATATGTGCCACCAAAGCCAGTGCCACCCAGTGTTTTAAAGTTCAAAATTCTGCGCGGCACTGCACTGCGCCTGTCACCCTGAGATGAGTTGTTGAATCTCATCATGCCCAGTAATTTCGCTGGTAACATTGCCCTTCAGACCGGAACAGTAATGTTTGCACATTACTGCTTGGCGGATGAATAACTGACAAAGGTGTGGTACTTCCCCAGGCGGCCCCCTGCAAAAGAGGCCTACCACTACAAATAAAAGTTAAATAAAAATAAAGTAAAATATTCTAATAATAATAAGGAAGGTATTGTAATAATTTCCATGCATTCGTTCAGTTTTCCAAAGCCGCGAAGTCGTGCGGTTTTATCGCCACCATTAAACTAGGTATATCAGATCGTAACCCGTCATATAACTGTAGCTGCTATATTTATGCCATTATTACTTCCCATATGTTTATAAGTATTTGTAATATTCTTTATGAGAGCCTATTTTATAGCCCTCGCATCGCATCGACATTTCTCCGACTTTGGTATCTACAACATTCAACATGTTCTAGGAAACTCTTGCAGTGAATAGGTAGTAGGTACATAGGCCCTCTCTACTCTACCTGTGTTCCTAATATTTCGTAATGGCTTATGGGGAATAGTCTAAGATCCGATTAGAAACGAACTTCACTCATCTGTGCAATTGATGTGTTCTCGATAAAAAAAATTGTAGGTACGTATGTTAAAATGTATATCTGGAGGAGGTTGTCTTCAAAATTCTTGACCAAATCAAATAAATAGACGGCTGATGTTTGTGTTGAAATAGTATTCTCAACTATAAACTTCATTGCGCGGAGCACCAGCATTCAAGCTCGCGAGATTGTATGTCCCTTATCACTTATTATCTCATTAATTAAAGTTCATTAACCCTTGTGCCAAATACTTAGGATTTGACTTCTCTATAGCCATACTATTACAACATAATGTGTTCATTGTTAAATTCATTTTAATAATTTAACTTGATGCCTAATTATCTACTTTCGGCGGCGTCACTATGCGTAACTAATTGCCTCGGCCCGGGCCTGCCGAGGTTACTGTGGAGCAAGTCGATAGGAGAAAGTTTAGATTTAAGCTGGGATTTTATTGTTAATAATGGTGGTTACCTGGTTAAAATAAAGGTTATAAGGAGCCTGCTTGGTCTTTAACCTAGGTTATTGATTTCCACCGACATCCATTGCTTTCATTTACCTACATGTTTTATCTAAATCGATCTCGGTAAGTAAAGTACCTATCTTTCTTTCTCTGACAATTGAAATAGTAAGGGTTACATCATTATTATCAGTTACATCTATAGGCCTTTAAAACTAGTTAATTTACCTATACTGATCGGGCATAGAAAAATATAGGTAGGATTAGCTAGGTATATTTGTATATACTTGTAATGAACTAATTGATGTTGCTAAGGAAAGGTCAGGTCAAGCGTATAAAAGTACCTAGGTACAACCGACAAGTATATAAAAATGAAGAATGTCATAATAATAATAATTTGAATCTATACTTCAACAGAACGGATTACCCCAATTACACTACTCGAGTCAATTCATATGGGTTATGTGGACAATCCATCAGAGTTTCAGGTCACCAAGATTCCTACAAGGCCTCCGATATGACCTAACGACTGCCCCCTATATATCTTATAGGAAACAGCCATGAAAGTGAAAGAAGCAAAAGCTGTATGTCGGGATCAGGCAAGTGGAGAGAAATAGTCTCTGCCTATCCCAACTGGAACAAGGCGTCACTGTGCATACCGAATAGTATAGTTTCATACCTACCTATGTAAAAGTACTTCGTGAAGCACACTCAAAGTAACAAAGCCTTTAAACCCTTAGTATCCAATGGAGACAGCTACCCTCGCGTTATCGATTCCTATATACCGGTACTTGACGGTTGCCGCCTACATTCCCTCCTAAATCCTTCATCTCTGCTCCGGTGACGTCAACGCCATCATTTGCCCGATTGATTTATAAGTAGGTAGGTATATTGGTAACCGAGATCATTATAATACTTATATATTTATTTATTGTGCAATAGGATTACCTGGTTATTAAACCAGAATGGTGAAGCGACAAAGACATAATGTTGACAGTAAATAATATTAAAATTATAGGGACAAAAAATGATGTTCCTAGCCCGAATCCTGATCAAAAATCAGTTTAGTATAGCTGCGAAATTTTACTGAGTTGTGTTATTCAGTGTAAAGTACGTCAACGATGGAAATTTATGTTTATTTTGACGTACTCAGATGAAATAGGCCCACATGCATAATTTAAGATAGGTACATACACATACATATACAAACATATACATATACATATACATATTCCGAAACGTAAATCATCTTAAATCACCATTACCACGACATAAGTACTGCCATGGGTCATTTGTATAGTCTACCTAATAAAGTAGTAATAAACCACTACAATTTGACGAGTCTAAGTTTAGATGTCTCTATATGAATATGATGTCATGTGCGATTGCTTACATAAGACTCTACATTATGCTCTTTGCTAAAGTCGTTAACCGTTGACATTGGCCTGATTCCTAACTTCTAACATGTAATTTGATGATATCATTAAATGATATTTTATCTTCCAAAAGGAGCACGTTACTTCATTCAGATTCTTCCTTATTCTTATTTATTAAACTTTTCTTACCCATGAAAACCATCTTCCAATATATCTCTAACTACCTTCTATCGGTATATTCGCTTAAGCACTTAGATATTTGTTATTTTTCGTAACTGCTAACTTTTTTGTTGACATGAGCATGACACAAGCAAAACTGTGTTTCTTTTAGAGATTTTCATGTCAATCAATTTTTATGGCTGACAAAAACGGTTCTTTAGTATAAGGTAGGTACTTAGTAACTTAGTAAATGCAGGTACTTCTAACTTCGATTCCGGGGTCAAATAGGTTCTATGTGGCAGGTGTGTACAAGGCTGTGGCACGTGGCGGTCAGGTTACACCGACCCTGGTTTGTTACATATTCACTGTAGCAGGTTTTACTTGCGTTAGATTTAGTCTCGCTACGCAATTATAATATGCCCTTCTTAAAACTATCATGTTGCGTAGAATGTTCTAGGTCGAAAGAAATCTACACAATATTATATACTTAATAATATGGGACAACTTCCACACACGGTCATCTGGTCCCGAAGTAGGCTAGAAGCCTGTACTATGATAACCAGAAGACTGATATATACCTACATACTTATATACGCTAATAACACCCAGACACCGACCAGACATGTTCATGCACACAAATGTTTGACCGAACCCGGGGCCTGTGGCTCAGAAAGCAGAGTTACTACCATCTGAGCCAACGAGGCTGTTAATTATATCAACTTGATGCTCAAAAGGCAGAGGTACATGAGAGGTACCTCTACTACCAACTGAGCCAAGTTAGTAGTACGTACTACATATTAATTTTGTGGTAGTACCTCTGCCTTCTGAGCCTCAGGTCCCGGGTTCGATCCCCGGACAGGTCAGATGGGTGCTTAATCAAAGCACGTCTGTTTGATCTGCGTCTGGGTACTGAGTATTATAAGTGTACATGTATAACTATGTATGTATATCAATCATCTGGTTACCAAAATACAGGCTACTAGTCTAGTTAGGGAACCAGAAGACCGTGTGTAGAAGTTATCCCATATTATTATAAAAGGCAGTCCAGTTTTCCGCAACCTCATGCAGCAGGTAGCACTTGGGAAGTAACGGTCTCCTAACACCTGACCCTGGCCTATAAACAAACAAGGTTAGGTAGAAATAAACCTGACTTGCATACAAATGTTATCCTGCTAATATGGCCGTGTTTTGGTATTTTAATTCGTTTTCCTTCCTTGCAGATATGTAGATAAAGGTGTTCTTGAAGTTTTGAAATAACGTCAATTTATTGTTAAGCCGTCTCATTCTGTTTTGGTAACTTGTCCAAACGTTCGAATGCGCCATTTCTCTTACTGCATATACCTACATAAAAAAGTTAATAATTCATTATCATAAAACGGCACTCCATAACGCTCTACTTCCTAGAACACATAGAACTCGTGTCGCCTTGAACATTTGCAGAAGCCAAATAAGCACACGCTTGTAAAAAGTAAAAACAAGCAACATTTACCGAGGTGGTCCTTCACTATGCGAACAAAAAGTTCCACCTGGAGTTGCGCCAAGTACCTTGTAGGGCTACATTCGTTGAACCTGAACGAAAGCTCGGCCTCGGCTGCATTCTATCGCTATCGACCCAGTACAAAGAGCCCTTTGTAAATTGCACTGATGGGCAAAACCGGCTTCCATGCCACTTCCCTTTTATTTATGCACCTACGCGTAGCTATAAAATGTAGACTTATTATATAAACCTTATTTATGGCAAGCTTCGCCCCGCGGTTTGATATTCGTTTTAAAGGGATCCGCTATTTCTACGGTCTAATCTAAACCCTAGAAATAGCTTATGCTATACGAAATTTCAGCCCAATCGGTTGCGTTGTTTTGCGGTGAAGTGATAACAAAACATGACGAGATACACACATATTATACCGACAAACTTTGGCATAGGATTTCCCAGAGAATTCTCAGAGCACTAAATGTTCCTTAGAAACTACTATGATAAACGATTGAAAACTGCTGATTTACGATTGCTTGAGTTAATGATCAAAGAAGGTTTAAATTAACTATGACATCAACTTGTTTACATAAAACATTAATTTTTATGACTCTCCTGAGCTAAAAGGTTTGTATACCGAGTTTGCCAATTTTCTTTAAAGGTCTCGAATGATCTAGAATGCCATAATTGTGTGTAACATTTACTTGATGAGGCTAGTTGTAGCAGAACCTAGTATAAAACTGGCTTGATATCTAGTACTAACGGTTGCTTAAGAACTGTTACTTCAAGTAGGTTACTTAGGTCTGAGCTCATAAGTAAGTATGATGCAACTTTACTAAGCTAAAGTAGGAGAAACAACTATTTTCATAAAATTAAGAAATATTCAATTAAAACTATGTAATTCCAATTTTCTCACGTAGGTATTAACTGGTGGGTACAAACTGCTGTTAAGAAATCTAACTAGTTGGTGTATCAATTATTATGTATATTTAACAGATGTAGTTACTACCCAGTGTTTATTTGCTCTGTTCTATCTATCCAACTGGAATTCGGTTATAATGCTTAGTATAGTAAATTTACACAATTCGCCTATTCTTGTATTACGTGGTTATGTAAAATTTTAACAAACATTAATTTTGATATTAAGAAGAATTTGTGAAGACATAGTTTTTAGCCAACTTTATAATACATGTATATGTATATATATATATATATATATAAGTAGCTCTGAGAATTGAGACATTTGAAAAGTTTACAACGGGAAGCTATTAGGTAATTTCCTAATAAACTTCGGAGCATATTTCTAAATATCCTGCTCTCGACGTTTCCTTTCGTGTTATAAAGACCATTATAGAGTAGCCGGATGACAAATTATGATAAACGAATATTTGAACGAATTTAACGAATTATGATAAAGGAAAGGAATTATAATGAATAAAAATAATTACATATAAAATTAAAATAAAATTAAAATTTAAATGATATCTCCTAAATGACTTCTTTTTAATGCATATACCGAGCTCATCATGCGAATAACTCTAGAGGACTGGGACGATGGTGTTGCGATTGGTGGATACAAAATATCCAACTTACGCTATGCAGATGACACTACACTGTTTGCCACTAGTTCTCGCCATATGGAAGAGCTACTTCTTAAGATGGAGCGGGTCAGTTTGGAGTTTGGGCTAAAGATAAACCGCAGTAAAACCAAGATGATGATCGTAGACCGTGCCAACAACAACTCGCCGGATTTGAAGAAACTTGCAAACTGCGAAGTGGTTAATTCCTACGTTTACCTTGGTACACTGATCTCCAACACTGGCGGATGCATAGACGAAGTAAAGCGAAGAATGGCGATAACTAGAAATGCAATGGACAGGCTCAAGAAAATATGGAGGAACAGAAACATCACCAAAGCCACCAAGACCCGGCTCGTAAAAACACTCGTTCTTCCCATATTTTTGTACGCCTCCGAGACGTGGACCGTACGAGAAATTGAAAAGAAGAAGATAGACGCTCTTGAGATGTGGTGCTGGAGAAGAATGCTTGGGATATCCTGGACAGAATTCCGCACAAACGTCTCTATCCTCAAAGAACTCGGGATCAAAGAGCGTCTATCAACATCCATACAGTCTCGTATATTAAAGTTCTTCGGACACGTGTCGAGGCGAGACAATAACTCTATAGAACGGCTAGTCGTGCAGGGATAGGTAGAAGGTACTAGGCCAAGGGGTAGATCGCCCATGAGGTGGACTGATCAGATTAAATCTGCCATAGGCGGCCCTTTACATGAATGTTCCAGAATGACCACAAATAGGGAGAAATGGCGGTATATTGTGAGGCGAACGATATCTGCCCAAGCCACAGACTCAACATGACGACCACGACCGTTCTGTCAAGAACGAAACGAATAAGAAGAAATGACTTTAACATGCCAGTCTTTTTAGATACAAAGATGGAGTTTTACATTCAGTTAAAAACATATCGAAAACATACATATCTAGAAAGAGAACCAATACTGCAGATGTATATTAGGGCCACCCGTTTCTCATCCCGTGGGAGCCGTGATACCCGGCAGAATGACATTAATATTCGGAGAGTGGGCAGCAGCGCTCTCCGTTTCCAAGCATTCAAACTACTACGAACACCAAGCAGCCTGCCAAGCGGGCTGATTACGGCAAAATCCCCCCCATATGAATAGTTTGTGGCGTTCTATGGGGGAGACCTATATTCAGAAGTGGATGTCTTCCGGCTGATGATGATAATGATGACCGCGCAGATGTTCTTCAACTAGATATAATAATATGTCTACTGTCTACTAACCGATAATGTTTTCTTTATGCTCAGCAGCGTTATTCTACTAGCTAGGTCAAATATTACGTCTGTAACGACTCGACCTTGCTAGAAATTCACTGAAAAATGTGTTCCATCTTTTTGGCACCATTTCCAAGACATTCGAGAAATTTATTAACTTGTGCGAATGTCAAGGTCTTATATTTTCTATATCTAATGTGTTTTACCAACTTTGTGATAATATAATGTGTTACATTTACATATAAATACCAACCTAATGCATACATTGATCTAAAACTTGTTTCGTATTTATTTGTACCACAGCCTACGGTTTTATCTTTCGCCCCTCGAAACATGTTGATAAGATGTCGAAAACGTACTCTACTCATATGAAATTCTTTGTAAACACATGGAGAGGGGTTCTTCGTGATGGCACTGTCTGTATGTAAATATGCCTAATTAACAGTTCGTTCTAGACTAAGCATGAATTTTACAAAATAAACCTACATTATTATTTTAACAAGGATTCACTATACCGCCATCTTGGGCCGTCCGCCATATTGGATTTAGAATGACATCACTTCGCTAACCATGCTTTTTCATCCAAACTAAACGTGTATACGAATTTTGATCTCCAATTTCCATCGATTTGACGATATCTGTTTCATGATTCGGTGGCAAGATTTGAACCATAAATTTGAACATACATACAAACATTGCAATTTAAATAAAAGTTTGTAAAATACCGTTGAATTGTTTATCATTGAAAGAAAGTCACGCATGAGAGAGCTACGATTACCAAGTAACATTACAACTGCACAATAAACCACGTTACTGTTGTAAATGCAATTAAAACTAAACAATCAGAGGTATTTCAACGCTAATGTGAGATATTAGTTACAGTTGCACAAGTTGCTCACCACTGCACTGGAAACGATGACAGTTAAACACATACCATGTGGAGTTACATAATATCAACTGCGTCCTATGTGGTATGAAGTAAATTTATTTTAAGCAGCCATTAATGATGATATATAGTTTAACTATACCTTCTTCTTCTTTTCGAGTCAAACCATACTTGCGTCCGTTGACGGCAATGTCAAGATTTTTAAAAAACCTCCTCCTCTTCTCCTGCTCCATTATTAGACTTTGTTATTTATCTGTAACATACTCATTGAGACAATTCCAATGAGCCCGAACACGATGTCTAAATTTGACTAATTAGCCCATCAGAACCTGATGCTGCAGCAGCTTGGTCAAGTGGTTTTAATATTGATGAAGTAACAGGATACCAAATTTCGATCGATTGGATCGCTGGAAATTGCTCATACTCCCTTCAGCCGCTAGAAAAAAACAGATCATCTCTAAACGGCTGAACCAATTTTCACAAAACATAGCTAAGAACTTGATTGTTTAATAAAATCAGCATGGGTAAGGTGACTGGAAGGTGGAGTAGAATGAGCATTATTTTTCGGCACGGCGTCTGCTGCGTACTGCTGGTTGGCTGAGCTACTCAGAGCTACCAATTATTGCTATTGTATACTGGGATGAGCTACTGACTGACGTATAATCTTAGAAAAATCATCAAGTCCACGCATTTCGGGAAGATTACCTCTACATGAAAAAGGTTTCGAACAATTTATCGCGGGGCAATACAAAAACAATTCCAATTTGAAATTATCTATTGCACAAAACTAAATGTTACCCAGATGTTATCTAGAAAGCTAAATTAATACCCCAAGGTCAGGCAAACATTGCTATCTACAAAATTAAACCACGTTTCGTTGCGTTCTGTGAGATTATTATATCTGAGATTATTTTAGAATGCATCTTGTTTCAAGGTCCTTGACCATTGATTTCCACTTCGTCTATTTTCTTCACATTCAAATACGTCACCCTCCGAGTTGTGATTCATTGCATACGTTATTACTCGTAATTTGTTTTGGTAAATTATTATCAAATGTTTGTGTAAATCGTCAATAGACATGAACTAGGAAATTTGTTTTGGCATCAATATTTTTATTCCAACTTTGATTTAGTCTTGATCGAACTCATAAGTTGCGTGTCTAATATTTACTTCAATAACCTATATGTTTGCACGCTGAATATGAACCTTGAACCTCTTAACGGTTAGATTTTATAAAATTGAACTTTAGATCTTCATTCTTTACTTGGGAAGATGTTCGTGATTCAGAATAACTATATTCCGAATATTCATTTAAACTCTTTCATTTTCCTTATGGATGTCACAATCACAATCCATGATGTAGCAATGCACAAAAGCCATCAGTTCCTCGGAAGCGTTGCATCAGGGCATGACTGGTCGATGGTACGAAACAATACCATGGACGGCATTATGCAACCGTAGACAGCTTGCATTGTTACCATACTGTTGGCACCAGGGTTCGGCGAGCGTTGACCTTTTCGGAAAAATTGATTGGCTTTTAATCTGTTGAATGTCGGAAACAAAATGCTGGTGCAATTTGTGGTTTATATCGAATAGATCTGAATCGTGATTTATTTAGTCTGCATCGTAGAATAGATTGGTTTGACGAACGATATTATGGTAACCGACGATATATTGTACCTTTTCTTTTTCCTTTTTATTATAGTAATACCTTAAATAATTTTAATTGAATTTTTTAATTTTTTTTTTCAAAGTAAGATGATGGTGAGATGATGAATGACAAAATCTGCACATTTAGCCACATTTAACAAACATATTTACATGATCTTCAAATAATCCTATGGCTGACATGATCATGAATGATAATGACATTTCTTTTTTTTATGACAGTAACAAGACGAGCAAATCAGGTGCCTGATGGTAAGCATCATGATTGTCCATATCAGACAGTTTCACCCAGTGATTTAAAATTCAAAATTCTGCGCGGCACTGCACTGTGCCTGCCACCCTGAGATATTAGTTGTTAAAACTCGTCATGCCCAATAATTTCGCTGGTTACATTGCCCTTCAGACCGGAACACAGTAATGTTTGCACATTACTGCTTGGCGGATGAATAACTGGCAAAGGTGTGGTACTTCCCCAGGCGGCCCCCTGCAAAAGAGGCCTACCACTACATGACAATATTTCTTAATCCCGTCAACAAAAGACATTTAATGAACTAATGCAGTAATAAATGAGCTTTCTCCACAATATCCTGAGTGTGCAACTTTTCACCATGACTCATCTGACATCGATACTCCATTTGCATTCTCATGTTGCATTTTAAGTGGCCATTGACCATCCTTTTACGGCACCCACTTTCGCAACAAAGGATATATTAAAGTTGGTAAAATCATGTTAGAAGTAATTATTAATTATTTCAATTCCTGAATTTATACCCGTTATGTCTTCTGATTTTAAACAAAATTGTTGAATTGTAATTTTTTAAAATTACATTTATGCTCTGTCTAGGCTGAACGTTTTGAAGCATCTTGGAATTCTGATGTTTTAGAGACGTATTTTCAACGTAGGAGTGATACCAACAATTTTCAGACATTAACATAATATTTATGGTATATGAGATCGTCGGTTCGTTTAATAAATTCCATTGAAACCAATAAAACTGCAATTGCAATCCAATCTACGCCTTCTATTAAACTTATGTCCATAATATATCATCTTAATTTTCTAAATAAACTTTAAAATTAAAAAAAAAATCAGGTTCTTTACAAGTTTAAGAGTTTTGTAGAAACTTAAATGTTTAATAAAAGTAAATAAGTATAGAGGCGATTTCCATTTATATTATCGCTATGAATATTCTCAGAATATGAAAGAATAGAATCAAGTGAGGCTATTAAAATAACATTAAACTTTGAGAGTAGATGACTGTTGTGATTTCTATTTAACATACATTCACGCCTTTTTCCCGAAGGGGTAGGCAGAGGTGTATCCAGGACTCAGTCCCATAGTAGATACACCCACATTTCGCCAGTATGTTATTGGTCCCATGTAATAGGGGGCGAGCCTATTGCCATATACCGGGCACAGTTCCAGACTCCAGGCAGCTATTGAGATAATTCCTAATGGAAAAATCCAATATTTAACACTATGCCTGACCTGGGGATCGAACCCGGGACCTCTTGATTGGCAGTCGAGCATGCGCCCACTACGCCACCGAGGCAGTCGAGGCAGTCTATTTAAATCGTTTTAAAGTTAGTTTCATAGGTTTAACGAAATATTATTGAATCATACAAGAAGGAAGTTCCATACAAGAAGGAAGTTCCATACACAAGTACAGATCTGTTCACTCACGAAGGCGCGCCCTTCCACACCTTTTGAATGTAAAAAGTTCTTTTCAATAGTTAGTTTTAGTGTTTAGTACTTTTATTATTGTATTAACAATAGTTAATTTAGTGTTTTAATGTAAATTGAATTTTTAATTTCAAACCTTATTAATGCACACCGAAAATTTACCCTGGAGGGGCGCGCCTTCGTGAGTGAACAGATCTGTAATGTAAAACCAGAAATGTAAACGGTGAACACACGTGATAATGACACTACACCAGTTTTCTAAAGATCCTCGGGACAGATAAACATGTTAACACAGAAGTAAGATGGTTATCGGGGGCTGGAGAAAGTGTCCTTTGCAATTTGCAACATAAACTGGCAGCTCACGTGACACGTGGTGATCATAATGTTTGACCTAATGTTTGACTGATGACTGTGACATTAACATAAAACATACATTCACGCCTTTTTCCCGAAGGGGTAGGCAGAGGTGTACCCAGGACTCAGTCCCATAGTAGATACACCCACATTTCGCCAGTATGTTATTGGTCCCATGTAATAGAGGGCGAGCCTATTGCCATTGACTGTGACATTAACTTATTATATTATGAATACCACAATAATTGACCATCGTATCTGCTAAAACTTTTTGTGGTTTTATTCTGTGACTATACCTTTGTTCAATGATGTCTCAAAAGTCTCAACAGACTATCAATAGGATGTTGTTAAATTACTAATGGCGAGACCTTGCTGTTATGCTTTAAAATTACACATCTCAACCTAAGTGGTTTGTCTTCCTCCAGCCACACCATCACGGAAACTGTCATTACATCAATTACAGTAATCAGCGAGTGTGAATTAGAAAGTTATATATAAGAGTTGCCCACCACAAAGCGGTAAGGCATAGTTGTAGAATTTCCGTGACTGAAGCTAATCTGATAATCGCATGTGAACATGTTTGTTTATTATTTTTTAAATATAGCTCATATAGAATAAGTAAAATTAACTTTGATGCATTTATTGCAGTTGAATATTTATTCATCGTAGAAACTGGATGTATGGACGGGAAACCCCCTTAAGCAGTTAGCTTGGCATACTAAATCAATTGTTAATGCTAAATGCTGACTTCCCCACAATGCAAAGTAAATAGCAGTTACATCACAATCCGCGGTAACAAACGAAGTGCGAAGTCACCACAAAAATAAAAACAATGGTCGATGTTAATCTAACTTAGAAATAGAGAGTTGTTTACATCCGGTGGTCGTTGGTCGCGTTTTAGCAAAAAGCGGATTTGTCGGTCAATCCTATTATTAAAAACATGATTCTGATTTTACCGTCTTATAGTATTTTGGCAAAACTAAGCGAATAGCAATCTTAATAAGAATAATATACAGCTTGTATGCGCTGCACCGCTGCACCTCAATGATTCACTCAGGACTCTGACCTTAGTGTGGGTTGTATCCACAGAGGTGTATTTATGATCTGTGCTTGTATCAATTATCTATATTGCTTCCCACTTCAAATTTTAAGGCTCATTTACTCATAGCCAACAAGGCTATTACATTTAAGTTGCCATCAACAGAATATAATGTGGTCCTACCTCACCTACCTACATCATCACTTTTCTTTGCAGTGCGCCCGAATGCAATAGCTTCTTGATTTCCCAAATCCTACCAATATTATAAATCTTAAATCTCAGTACAATGTAAATAATTTACGTTTGTAACAGGTAAACAAGTCGCTAGCGTGATCTAACTCGACTCCAGCGCCAAGAAAAACACTGCTAGTGCTGTTTTTTCTGTGTATGTTTTTTCCGTTTTCACGCTAAAACTACTGAAACGATTGAGCTGAAATTTGATATGAGAGAAAGCTTAGACTCTGGAATAACACAGAGTACTTTTATCCCGATATTTCCACGGGAACGAAGACTACGTGGGTGAAACCGCAGGGCACGCCTTTTTCCCGAAGGGGTAGGCAGAGGTGTACCCAGGACTCAGTCCCATAGTAGATACACCCACATTTCGCCAGTATGTTATTGGTCCCATGTAATAGAGGGCGAGCCTATTGCCATTGACTGTGACATTAACTTATTATATTATGAATACCACAATAATTGACCATCGTATCTGCTAAAACTTTTTGTGGTTTTATTCTGTGACTATACCTTTGTTCAATGATGTCTCAAAAGTCTCAACAGACTATCAATAGGATGTTGTTAAATTACTAATGGCGAGACCTTGCTGTTATGCTTTAAAATTACACATCTCAACCTAAGTGGTTTGTCTTCCTCCAGCCACACCATCACGGAAACTGTCATTACATCAATTACAGTAATCAGCGAGTGTGAATTAGAAAGTTATATATAAGAGTTGCCCACCACAAAGCGGTAAGGCATAGTTGTAGAATTTCCGTGACTGAAGCTAATCTGATAATCGCATGTGAACATGTTTGTTTATTATTTTTTAAATATAGCTCATATAGAATAAGTAAAATTAACTTTGATGCATTTATTGCAGTTGAATATTTATTCATCGTAGAAACTGGATGTATGGACGGGAAACCCCCTTAAGCAGTTAGCTTGGCATACTAAATCAATTGTTAATGCTAAATGCTGACTTCCCCACAATGCAAAGTATTTAATAAGATTCAGTAAGTTAATAATAAAATTCATGTAACATTGGTCACGGCATATTTTCATCTAAACGCAAATACCTGCAAAATATCTTTGCTTGAATAATAATAATAATATAATATATAATAATAATATGTTATGGCATCACTATTCGAGTCACGTGCACATCATTAGACCAACTTCCCTTCAAACAATGCCGGCTCATAAATAGCTTGCCGTCGTGTGATTGATGGCAGATGACAGGAATGGGGTAGACTAACTCGCTCTCTACGAGCTGCACCATTTCTTAGCTCCATATAGCATCTGATAATGGACATGGCATGCCTTAATAAAAATGGTATGGTCGGTGTGCCATGGTAGGAAAAAACATCGATTAACTGTTCTAGAGAAACCTATTATTTACTATCTGGCAAGAGTAAGCAACCGAACCTGACCGAACAGTAGAATGAATGAACCAAAAACTGAACCACCAAAACGGTCCTGAAAAACTGTGTTGCAAAACTGTATAATACGAGTACATTATGTAGTAGAATCACAACAATCAGACAAGGAAGAAGGTACGGAATAGAAAGGCTTCAAAGGCTTCGATTGGATGGGTTTGCAATTACTTCCTATCACACCTACTTTCGCTACAAGTACATAATGTACCCTAGTACATGTACCTACACAGGTGTGGCTTGCACTAATGGGAATGGCAAGTAAGTGAAGTATCACTAATACCTTCGGACAGGTTTGACGACAACGATATTTGACGGGATTTCAGAAGCGCAATAAGAATTATGATAAGAAAAATGTTATACAAATAAAAGTAAATTATACAATGCCTGCCTCGATGGTGTAGTAGTCGCACAGTGCTACTGCCGATCGTTGTTTATCAAGTTCTATATATCATAGCAAAAAGGCTCTCAATGACAGCCTGCAGTTTGGAATTGTGTCCAGTTGATGCCAAAAGACTCGCCATCTACACTATTTAAAAGATAACTGGCGAAGTGAGGGTGATACCTACTTGGTGGGTTCACTTCTGTCTTACCCTAAAGGAGAAAGGTGTCTATATTGTCTATTTTAAGTACAATGCAATTTCAGCTGACCTTTTAAAAGTGTTATTATTTTTTAATATTGAACCCAATATTAAAAAGGAGAGAGGAATAAGATGGAGCACGCCTTCCTAGAAGATAATTATTCAATTCTGGTCATTTACTTCGTTATGGTCATAAAATAATTATCAAACTTGGATAGCAAATTACGGGCCAGATATAACGAAATAGTATCCCTATTAGAATCTCAGAAGTAATTAGAAAATGCAGCAAATCACATCCATCTCGCATAAGCATCAGACACGTGCGCAATATCTCGAGTTAGCGCACAGCCTACCCTCATTACTCGCTATTATCTTCATTATTGTTATGGCTATGCCATGAGGTCGTGCGAAATTAGCTATAGTTAACGGACGGAGCATTGGTGTTAGAATCATTACATTAGCTTGTTATGGTTGTTCAGAATAGTCGTAAAAGTTGCAGTTCTAATGGCTCCTGTATATTTTCGTAAGACTTTATTTAGTTCTTGTCAACTTTTCCATTTGAGTGTAAAACGCACTGACACCACGACTGGAATGTGTTCAAAATATTAAGAACGCCATTAACATAGTAGTCAGTCTTCATCCATCATCGACTTATATGACACTGTTATTTTTGTTATAAATTATCATATTTCTTTGGTAAATTGCATGGATGACAAAGTCTTTGTCATACTGTGCTAAGTGCTAACCTATTTCTATTTGAACAGATGCTTCTTCGAGGTTTCAACAAAACAGAACATCTCCACGTCACACGAATTGAAACAATAGGTGTTTTGCACGAAATGCTAATTCATATTATTGTCTGAAATTGATTGTTCTTGGAAAGCACTATGTTGTAAGCTACACATGACTTTGTCGCGTGAGCAGTGATATCATCGTATGAAAACAACACAAAATGCATCAGTTCATATAACTACTTAGCACAATAATATATCGTTTTCTCCGTACTACTAATTATTGAGATCGATGGTCTAGTTCAGTCATCACCTAACAAAATTATCCTCTCACTACCAGTATTAAGTATCCATTGCATAAGCCCACGAAAATAGACGTTCAAATAAATAAGCACTTCTTATCTTTCGTCCGAAGCTTAACAGGATACAGGACCTCTTAGCAGTTTGACACAATCCTATGGAAAATTTACTAAATCGATGTTTTGTATTCCCCTGTTTCCTCCGTAAACAGTAAACCTATTTGATATATTTATATCCAGATATTATAAAGTTTCAAGTAAAGTATGTCCCTCTCATTTTATTTTTGTTTATAAACTCTTACATTTTTTTGTAGTGAACGTCCAATCATGCGAGTAAAACTGCGATTTTAGGAAGTTCTCTATAAAAAAACCAAGGGTTATTAAGAAAAGTTAAAATGACAGAGACATAGGTTTACTTCTTCACTATAAAAATATCAAGATATAAATTTATCGAATGGGTATATTATATTCGGAGGAAACACGGGAATACAAAACATCGATTTTGTAAAATTTTCATAGGATTGTGTCTAATTCCTAGAAGGCCATGTACGCTCAAAGCGATAAACGTCCACGAATTTGCTTTAACGTTGAAAGTTCGCAACAATTTGAACCCCTGTGAATTAGATTCGACAGAAATCGAACGGAGTATCTATAGTTTGGATGGTTTCATGCAGTATCAATAACTCACGATGATGGTCTGCGAATTGAATGAGGTCGGGGGAACGTTTGTGAAAGGTTATCACTTATGACATGATTCACGATCACGGGAAATAACATTTTTTTGCTGGCACTTTATCTAAATGTGTGAAAGTATTCAACGTACGAATACAGATTTTTATTTTAACATTTTTGCTAGAAAAACTGTAATATTTGGTTTTAGAAAACGTGATTAATTTGCAAGGAATTCAGCTTCCCGTCACGGTAGACCACCAGCAAACTTTCATGTAAGTAAGAATATACCGTATGTGTATACCGGTAACCGGAGATATCCAATATTCATAGCGGAAGAACGGGCACGGACAGGCCTGCATGCTCAAAGGTCTGAAACGGCTACCTGCTCTGGAAATATTGATTAAATTTTAAAGAAATCAAATTGAATCACTATTTTAAAACTCAAAAGGCTGTCTGAATGCAAAAATATTCAACTCAGCCAAAAGACTAAGATGAAATTAAACAAAAGTTCTCTTCCCGGTGACTTAACTAAATAAAAACAGGGCTTAGGTAAGCCCTGTTTTTATTTTTAGCTACAACATGAATGATATTGGAAACCGCATTATTATCAACTTCCAAATGATTCGTCAGCCCTAGTCACCTGCATCTACAGTTGATTTTGCGGTATGAGCGGATCGCGTTTCCTCGCACATTTCGATTAGCATTTCCATCTTCGGACCATGTAATGCTAATGGTGATTTCACATTCATTCCAGCAATTACTTCGGCATGTTGGTGTTGGTATGTTTAATGTTGAGGCCATGTTTGCTATGGAACTGTCGTTTAATTGAGCGTGCGACTTGTGTGTGGGATCCTATTCCACGATCTCGTTCGTGCTGGTGTTTTATCTTCATAATCTGGTAACTAGAGCTGTGTGTCAGTGTCAGCAGTTTACCAATTAACAGCAATTTACAAAAAAGTCCAAAATCTTGTTATTATAATCGACTGTTTTGTAAGCGAATTCTGTGATGGCGATCCAAATTAACGAACTTCATGAATCTCATCTGCATAATTACATCCATAACTAGGAAAATGGAAAGATAAAAGTATCCTGAATTGTCGTCTCCTTCCACCAATTCGAGGAAATAAGTGTCCATCAACGCACAACGTGCTATATTGGTGATAAAAATAAAATAAGAGATGGTAAATTACCAGTGACGTTAACATTTCTATCGTATAGCGGACAGGGAATATTTTTATGGATATTACAGTTAGTAGGTTAACGCACGCAATGGTAATAGCCATCCGTGGCAGATATACTATGTAGCTTCTTTTAGCTACTTGCAAGTGTTTTACTGATGCATTTTTTTATTAATTTGAAATTTAAATAGACCAACGAATAACGTACATAATAGAACTACAAATTACTAGTGTTATTACTTACTATAATAATTATGATATATAGTAATGCTTACTACAATGAAGCCGTCAAGCACGCGACTTCAGTATAATTTGTAAAATGTATAATTATTTGATTCATCACGCAACGCTCAAGCAAATTGTATGTTCTCCAGAGGTATAATTACTGTACTCGTATGCTCTCTATTATAATTGCAAGATCATGATCATAAAATATGAGTTTCAATATCCAGTATATACTGATCTGGCATATAAGAAGCGGTCTGATATATATAATAAACGGATTTCTTTTGTATTTTGAGAGGAAGTTTCTCAATTTCATATTTGATCGGATTAGACATCGATTTGACTTGCTATATCAATGGTAGAGTTAGTTTTGATATCTACTATCTACTGAAAAGGAAGATGCAAAGTAGATTGTAATACATTTTTAAGGGAAGTTTAGATTTAGATACACAGATTTCCACTGGATGTGCTACCAAGTATGGTTTAGTTATTTTTTATTATGAATGAGGAGAGAATCATCCACGAAAATAATTAGGTACCTGCCTACTACCTACATTACACAATAGCACGTGTGATTTTGAAACATTTTATGAAAACGTCTTGTTAACTACGATTTACGATGTCCATTTCTAATGTGACCTTACTATGTTACATAAAATCTCTCAATCAAGTTTAGTCTCGTTTTGAGCTCTGTATCTGCCC
Organism: Hemistola chrysoprasaria; assembly: GCA_947063395.1. Classification (NCBI taxonomy): domain Eukaryota; kingdom Metazoa; phylum Arthropoda; class Insecta; order Lepidoptera; family Geometridae; genus Hemistola; species Hemistola chrysoprasaria. Next base: position 549,484 of record OX346713.1, on the reverse strand, counting down.
CGATAGTGATAATGTGTCTATATTTACACTACAGATAAACTGCTGCTACTGGGTTACGAGTGACATCCGTTTTGTTTATGCTCTACACTCAGTTTTATGATCTTCTACATTATTAGATACGTCTCAATTGCTCATTTCAATCAACTTTTTATCGTGGTTTGATACGATTGCATTGCTTGGAATCCTGCGACCTTGGGGTAACTAAGTATATTCGACAGAACTGATTTCTTTTGGCTAGGACCCAAGCTTGAGATGTTTTTTTTACAATGAAAGTAATGTAGTCCATGCTTATTATCTCTGTCTTACCATCAATACCTTAGGTATAATTATTCACCGACTATAGTTGGTAACTACGATGTCGCCATGCTATTGATTTAAGTCATAGTATAGATCTCATCTTAATGGTAGATGAAAAAGACAGGGTGGTCGGGTGACCGAGACTAAAACACAGAAGTTCCGGTAGACCAATGGCACGAAGGAGTGACAATGTGGTCAGGACAGGGGGCCAAATCTGCTAAAAGGCAGAAACAAATGGCGAAAATTAGTTGAGATTTATGCCCAGCAGTACTACTAGCAGAAAATGATGATGATAGATCTGTCATATTTTAAACCTTCTAAATACACACAGTAACGGTGTAATATCTATTGTTTCCAGAAAGAATCTCGCACCGACGTGCAGTTCCACCTGGCGGCGCTGCGTGGAGACTGCGACCGACTGCGGCAGCTGCTTGACACAGGGAAGGTCCACATTGACTCCAGAGATCGGGTCAGTATTAAACTAAAACACCTCATTGTACTGATCATTGCTAAAGCAAAGTGGTTTCCTACTACAACCTACTTAAATAATAATGAAGATTAAGGCATTAGGTAGGTACTAGGTACTGTTACAATAAATATGTTTACTTTAGACCTAAGACTTTGAATGACACTGCAGACAACAACCTATGTTGTTAAGTCTCATATAACGTATATCTACCCGGTGAAAATATGTGGATAATCGTACTATTTAATCATAATGATCCTATACCGACGACCGCAGTAGATCTAAAGATAGACACGGGTCACCTTCGAAGGACGACAGAATGCCTTGACCTAGTTCCACACCCGACGAATTAGAGACCTATAAATATAACAGTAAAATCCGATATCGGAGGAAAGATTTCAACCCTTATAGGGTAAGAATTATTTCAATAGAGTGTAGGTACCTACTTATAATGTTTGATATAAAAATGTGAAGATCCATATGAACGACTTCAAAAATATCTACAGACACTAAAGGGACTTCAGAGTGGATCTGAGATTTGTTTAAAGATACACCAGTTACTGTTGAAAGGTGTTATATAAAGCTGTTGAAACTAACGATCCCTTTTGATAACGTTGCTAGCATGAGATCCGCCATCAAGTTTATGGTGGCAATAAACAGTCGCGTCGCCGACCGAGTTACGGCAGACAGTGAACGGTAGCTTTTGTGTACAGGCTCGATATAACGAAGTTACACCATGCCGCTTGCAACATCTTGCGGGGGAATTGAAGCTTCATGAAATGTTTACGCGTCGTTGATTTCAATACAGTGTTTAACTATGATACGAGTAAATGGATTATCAGAAATTAGATGACAGGAAATGGGGCGGGCGTGTCTACAAGTGCTACCAGAAAAGACTTCGAAAACTGTAATGGATTTGAATCAGTTAACAAATAACGAAAGACGATTTTTGGTTTACCGGTGGTGTGTGCTCACTTAATGTTCCCGAGATAACACTTATGCGAGAATGTATTGTAGGCGTGAAGTTCATATTCTCACATGGTTCGTAACAAAGTTTGTCCGGTCACACATTAGCTGGCAGCCGTGAATTCCCACCGTAAAGTTATGTAAGGGTATTATGACGGCGGTATAAATCATAGCTTTGCTGTGCTGTCATTAGATCTCTGGCTCAACTGATAAGTTGTAAGCGTTTTATTGAAAGCTCAAATTTTCACATAACATACAATCACGCCTTTTTCCCGAAGGGGTAGACAGAGGTGAACCCAGGAATCAGTTCTATAGTAGGCATACCCATATTTCGCCAGTATGTTATTGGTCCCATGTAAGGGAGCGAGCCTATTGCCATCTACCAGGCACAGTTCTAGACTCCAGGCAGTTACTGAGATAATTCCTACACTTTGCTTGACCTGGGGATCGAACCCCGGATCGGCAGTCGAGTTTGTCAGATTTTTACATTTATCTAAATTTTAGTCCCTAGCTTTCGAGAATAATAAGACCATGGTGTTAAAAATTAAGATTTTTTATCTATCCAATGGAAAACGCCGATCATGCCTTAAACAGGCCTACCACAAAAAAGTCCCCCTGCAATTGTAAAATCTTTTTCAAAACTAACTGTTACTATAAAGTTAACTATTAAAATAATAAAGAACCCAAAGTCCTAAATTAAAAGAAACCGTCATCTCATAAAGTTCATCACTTGGTTCATTTTGCTAATGCCGCATGTGTAAAGAATTGAAAATACACGAAACTGGGACGCACGATTTATTTTTGTACAAAAGCTTCTCCTTGTTTACACTTCACCAGTTTCTCGTGAATACAAATTGTATACGTACCTACCTATTGCTATTGTGGAATTTGGAATTTGCTTAAAGACTCCACTACTTACTTCCTACGTTTGTATGATCTGAGCTACCTAGCTATTTTGTTCTGTGCTCTTTGTTTCTGTGTTTCTATGCACTGCTAGACGAAGGCCTTCCCACTCCCACTCACCCTTCCCATTCCTTCCCTGTGGGCAGCTATTTGTGCCGATCCTTGAGGTTATAGAAGTCATGGCTCGCAAACTTCTGCCGCGACGTCGTTTTCTGTCTGGTGGGGCCCAATTCCGTGCCCACAGTTCCTCCGGAGCAAATGCTTTATTATCAAAAATTTAACGCTATCTAAATCTAAATTCCACTGATATTATAAATGCGAAAGTTTGTTAGGATGGATGGATGTATGTTGAACCGATGAAATTCGGTATGTACCTTGATAGTTTAGACCTTTGAATAACACATAGGCTAGCTTTTGAACACGATATTCCCTAGCGGACGATGACTACGCGGGTGAAACCTCGGGGCACAGTTAATAAAATAAAATAAAATAAAATAGCCTTTATTTCCTTTAAAAATATTACAATTTATGATATTACATTACCTACATTAAAATTATTAACATTAATATAAATTGAGTAGTTATCTTATTAAGTAATTATATTACGGTTTTAGGCACCCAAATGTGGGTAAAGGCCTCCTCCATGCATTGCCACTTGTCTCTATCTTGTGCTGTGCGGGTCCAAGCAGCCCCCGCAGTTTGTACCACGTCGTCGCACCACCTTCTCCGGGGACGCCCTCTTTCTCTCGTCGCGTCTCTAGGGTACCAATGTACCATGCGCTCGTTCCACCTGCCGTCAGTAGCTCGTGCTATGTGTCCGGCCCATTTCCATTTGAGTCTGCAGAGCATTGTCACTGCGTCTATGATTTTCGTCTTTTGCCGTATTTCTACATTTTTGACTCTGTCTTTAAGTTTGAGACCCAGCATCGAACGCTCCGCAGCTCTCTGAAAATTTGCTATTTTATTTACCAGCCTCTTCGTTAATGCCCAAGTTTGACAACCATAGAGTAAGGACGGCAGTATGGTGTTATCCATTAGTCGTTTTTTTAAATTTATTGGTATCCGGCTTTTGAATACGTCTTTATTAGCCCAGTACTTCTTCCACGAGGTGGCTATTCTCCGGTCTATCTCCTTGGCGGTGGCGTCTTCGAATGACATCAGTTGGCCTAAGTAAACATATTCATTGACATACTCTATAGCGGTCTTGTTAATGTGTATAGGTGTCACGTATCCGTTAGTCATAACTTTTGTTTTTGAGAGATTCATGTAGAGTCCTATTTTTCTGCTTTCCTCATCTAGAGATGTCAACATATGTTGAAGGTCATTGTGGCTTTCAGATAAAATTACGATGTCATCCGCAAAGCGTAGATGCGTCAGCCGGTCTCCATTAATGTTAAGACCGTAGTTCGACCAGTCGAGCTTTCGAAACATCGACTCTAGGATGGCTATGAACAATTTGGGAGAGATCCGCGCCCCTATTATGCATGGTCAAGCGATAGAAGTAAAAGTAGCAGAAGCAGTGAAGTAGCAGTAGCAGTAATTGCAAAATGTCACTTTGAATTCGAATTACGCATGCTTTCTGCACTGCTGTTTTGTCGCTTTGGCACACTAGCGGCCTAATGGAATATTAGCAGTAAATGGAACTAATTATTGCGGTTTAATTTTTTTTATCTGTGGGAGGCTGCTATAGTCTGTTCTATTTTTACCTTTGATTTCATCAAATTATTTATCTTCTATGGGCACGGGCCACTAAATCAATGAGACAGAAGGACGGTTACTATATCACCAGATATTCGAGTAATATATTTTCAACTTGGAGTAAGCGCACTACATTTATTTTTAAGTGGGTGCTTAATTGTTATGATTGTTTTAGTTAAATATTAGGTATTTATAGTATAAACTTCATACAGAAGTCCGCAGTCTGTACTACATTAAAGTTCATATTACCTATTAACATCCAATCTATTCATATCAAAATACGGACACAATATTATATAATAATATCTTCGGTGCGGGAGAAATCTCCAATCCCCCAAAAGTGGTTAGGTCAAGTTGAATGGATAAAACAAAACATAACTTTAAAAATATACCTTTTCTTCTTTTTCCTTACCCTTTCCCCCTAAATTCGTGGCTTGAGTCACAGTAGCGGCACAAAAATAATATCTCTTCGGCAGATGGGCGGGAAGGGTAGGAGGTAATCTCCCTTCTCCACATACTAGCCAATTTTGTGCTATTCGATTCCAATTTCTATTTAAATATACATAAAAATCGAAGCCCTGGTAGAGCCGGCTTTCTGTTTGATTGTATTATGTGGCAGCGTTGATGGATTACCTAAATTCTAAATCTGACAACATTAATAATTATCCATTCATAATAATGTCCAGTCTTAATTAATTACTTATATCCTTGTTTAATATGATAATATCTCACTTGAACTATATTTCACCCATATTAGCTGCAAGAGAAGGTAAGTTACGAACGCATAGATTGCATATACCTACTCCAACTGTTGTTGTTGTTTACATATTATCGAAACTAATATTACTACTTGTTAACAGGCCAAACGTAAGGCTCCAGTAGCCAGATGGAACTATATACAGAAGGATGAGGCAGAAACCAGGGGCCGATGTCGTACTTATCACCGTCGTACTGTGGCGGAACGTAAACACCTACCTCTGAGAGGTTGTGGCATAGGCCTCGCGTTTGATTTGGCTGTAAACGTGCTAGAAATAGTGACTGTGACGCATACCTACTAACTAGCTCGAAAGAGAGCACCCTAGGGAACTAATCAAGTGTGCAAGTAACTCATTGAAACTGGCCCATAATAAAACACATATAAAGCTCCAAAATCTTTTATTTTCTCCTACTTAGGTGTGAGAAACAGATAAGTACGCGCGTGTAATAATAAATAAGTGTATTTTTAGTTAGTGTGATCATATTTTAACATATGTTAAAAAATATGCATATATAAGATGCGTGGTCGCGAGCGCTACTGTTGACCATGAGGTCCCGGGTTCGATCCCTAGGTCAGGAAAAATGTGTTATTATTAAGTATGAATTTTCTCAATGACAGTCTAAGTCTAGAGTCTGGAACTGTGCCCGGTAGATGATAATGGACTCTGGAATTACGCTAGTTATGTTATTGGCAATAGTAGTTAACTACATGTAAGTAGGATTATAAATCCTACTTCTTACTAATACTGCAAGCTATTCCTACCTTTCACTATAATACAGCTTAGACCCTGAAATAACACATAGTCTAGGGTACTTTCCAGCGCATAAAACACAGGTAGTATAAGTATATTATATTCTTACTTTCCTTTTTATTATTCTTTTAATGACAATAATTATGTTAAATAAATCTATAAATTCTATAATAAGTAAAAAATAATATGATTATTATCAAAGAAATTCAATTTATAATAGCAAAACAGAATAAACTATGAACAGCTCTATTGATAGTCAGTAATTAGTTCTGGACCCTCAATCCCTAAGTACAAATTATGGGTCTGACGAGTCTTCTTAACAGTCTCTTCTCTCATGTCTACTTGTCTCCATCTATTAAGTGGACATCTCTTGTAGCTGCAAAAGTATAAAATTTTACTAAATAAATAATACTTAAAACAGCCCGATAGCCTGTTGGCTCAGATGGTAGTTACTCTGCTTTCTGTTCCGCAGGATCCGGAGCAGGTTCGAACCCTGTCCAGGTCAAACATTTGTGTGCATGAACATGTCTGTTTGATCTGTGTCTGGGTGTTGTAAGCTTACATAAGTATGTATATAAGTCTTCTGGTTAGCATAGACCAGCTTCTAGCCTAGTTTGGGACCAGATGACCGTGTCTGGAAGTTGTCCCATATAATTATTATGTATAACATGGAGATAAAATAAGAATAATAAATACCTACACCAGTCACTGGGTGGAATTAAATATAAGCTGTGTCCAGTTGCATCGAACCTACACAAACACAAGAAAGAATCGAGTGGCTGAAAATGAAAGAGATTCTTAGACCTCCTGTATGGATCTTTGAGGATGTTATTGATTGAAAGAGAAGTTGTTGTGTCGAGTGTTATATAATTGTTTAATATACTAAATGAGTCGCATGTAAATGATGAAGTGATTGATTGCGAACTGGTAAATTTAGGCCGCAGCAGTTTGATTTGCAACCGCAGCAAGACGCAGGTTTGGTTTGACCGTACACCTCGAGACATACTTATTTAACAGAAGGATATTTTATGATATTAGGTAGGTACATATCTAGGCTGAATAAAGATAATTTATTAGGTACCTGGTAAGTTAGTGTTTTATCACAATAAACGTTTGCATGTTATGAATTTAATCATTCAATAATAATTATTAATAGGCACCTACCTAGACACATTAAAACAATAAAAAATAAGGCCAAATTACCTTTCTGATGTGTCTTGAGATTCAAATACTTAATTTCTCGTTAATCCTCAACTTTCACAATGGGTAATATTATGGTTTTTGAAGCTGTAAACACACCAATAACCAAAATAAGGTGTTTGAGTTCGACTCAACGACTTGGACTCTTGTTTTATGGGTCTTGTAAATAAGTTTATGCAGGTAAAACATCACGATTTTGGTTAGAGTTTTTTTTGATTTGGATAACAATCTGAACAACAATCTGCAAATAGTAGTCGCCTTCTGTCAGTCCCATTTCGCGCTGCTACTTCTATCGCTCTGCTGTTGAAACGCTTCGGTAATTCCGAAAATTCAGCCTTAGCAGCAATTTCTGCCACAGACCACAAAGATTTCTTCACTAACGACCAATTTTTGGTTCCTTTCCCGACGGTCAGAGGGCGTCTTGAATCGAGCTAGCAATCAATTGCAAGTTTTTTTGGGTAATACGAAACATGCCGTTTGACAGCAGAAATTGAGCAATCTTAAACGCTTTCCACACTTCTGTTGCGTCCGTAATAAGCCCGCGGATCTCCTTGTTTTACTCCACGCTTTATATCAAATGGAAGGCCGATCGACTCAGTTTTTATTTTTGCCTGGCAATTTCTGTATATATTTTTTAGGATCGATATATATTTTTCTTGTATTCCTTGTTCACGTAGACTTTCCCATAGGTACTTATGTGATATAGAATCAAAAGCTTTAGTGTAGTCGACGAATGCTAAGTAGATAGTTTTGTTATATTCGTTACATCGTTCTATACACTGAGTCAAAGTAAATATGTGGTCTATAGTCGAGTAGCCTTTTCTAAACCCAGCTTGTTCCCGAGGCTGTTGTTCGTCAATGGCTTTTGTGATTCTGAATAACATTATTGATGAAAACAGTTTGTAGAGCGTCGTTGGTCTGTAGTTATCCATCATGTTCGGATTGCCTTTTTTGTACAACAGTGTGATAACTGAGTAATGCCAGTCTTCGGGAATTAGTTCTTTTTCAATAATTTTGTTATACAATTTTGTCAGCTGCGGCGTTAGAGGCTCTAGCATAGCAATTATTGTATCGGTCGAAATACCATCTTCACCGGATGCCTTGTTTTTCTTAAGTTTTTTTATGCCCCGTTCCACCTCACAAGTCAAAAGGGGAGGGATAGTTGCGGAGCTTTCATGGTGAGACTCGGTTTCGGCGTCTTGGCTTGAATACAGAGTAGCATAGAATTTTGTAGCGGTCTTTAATATGTCACTTCTATTAGTAGTCTTTTGTCCAGTGCTGTCTTTGATGGTTTGGATCCATTCTTTATTATTATCATATTTTCTTCTATTGTGCTTGGTTGAGCTTCTGTTTTCCAGTTCCTGTTCTAAGCTCTTCATTTTGATGTTTTGTCTATTTATTTTAATTTTTTTTATAATGGTTTTATGAAGATGTTTAAGTCTATTTCTTTGTTGTCTTGTCCGTGGATAAATCAGTTTTAAATTTTCTCTTTCACTTATTAGAATTTTTACTTCATCATTTATTATGTCAGGTTCTTCATCTTTTTTTACTATAGGCAATTTAGTTATACATTCCTTAATCGCTGTTAGAGTAGTTTCGTAGGATTTGTTGATATCATCTATAGTTATAATGCTGTGTGTTTTTTGACTCATAAGGTTTTTCAGTGTCTCTACTTCAAATGGTGTAAAATTTTTATTTCTCTGACCAAAATGCTTACGGGTTTTCTTCACGAATTGCACATCATATGACATTCTCAACATTCTATGGTCCGTAGAGAATTTTGTAGAGAGTGTTTCAATATTAGAAACTTTATGTTTTTGTTTTACTAGGATAAAATCAATTTCATTTAGCGTTCCGCCGCCTGGCGACTTCCAGGTCCATTTTTGCCTAAGGTTCTTTTTAAAAAATGTGTTCACGATAGCAAATCTATGTTCAAAGCAAAAGTTTAGTAGTATCTCACCTCTTTCGTTTCTTTCTCCATAACCGTAGGGACCACAGATGTCTTGTTCCTCCTTTAATGGCACTCCTATTTTTGCGTTGAAGTCTCCCATTATAATAGTATCATTTCTTGTGTCTTTTGTTGCCTTTATTATGTCTTGATAGAATATCTGGATTTGTATTTCAGATGCTTTTTCTGTAGGTGCATATACTTGTATTATGTGTAAAATTTTATCATCAAGTTTTATGTCTAATCTCGCTACTCTATCTGAATATGTTTTGAAATCTAATATATGTTTCTTGAGATACAGGGCAACAATGAAACCCACCCCATTTTTTCCTTTTTTATCTCCTCTGTACATTAATAAATATTTATCTTTCTCCATAATTTGTTGTCCTTTTATTTTTACTTCTGAAATTCCTATTATATCATATCTTATGTTCTCTAGCGCGTATTCTAGTTCTATTATTCTGTTTATGGCTTTTAGAGATCGAATATTATAAGTACATAGTTTCAGGGTATGTCTTCTCTTAGTTATTATGTTAGGTAGGGTTTTTTTTGTTCCATCTGCCAATGGCTTTACATTTAAATTGCATGGAGGGTTATGGTCCTGAACTCCCGCGGCGACCACCCGTATTGGGAGTTTTGTATTGTTTTGCTCATTATCATTATTTTTATTATATATAGAGTATGGGTATTCCGCGTAGTGGTTAGCTCATATCTGGGTGCCGAAATTAATTGCTATTCTTTTTCTTGAATAGCTACTGAGCACGGTTTTTCAGTTTGAGTTTGAGGGGTCTTCTTAATGTATGCCGAGATGGACGGGCTAGAGTTCTGTGAAGGCTTGGTATTCTTCGTTGGTTTGTTTATGGGCGAGGCTGTTGAGAGAATTGTTCTGGTTTTCTTAGGCTTTTGTATATTATATCTGTCTGTTTGTTTAATGATATTATTGCCCTGTTGGTCAGGAGGACTTAATGAAAGAGCTCTTTTGTTGTTTTGTTGGGGTTTCTCTCTTACTATGAGTTGATCGTATTTTAAAATTGCTTGATTGCCCTTTTGCCTATGTTCTATGAGTAGAGGCATTAAAGATTTTCTTTTTTCTAAGACTTTTGGTGGAAAATCCTCTTTTATATACGAGCCGGAACCTTCTAGGACAGATTTACGCTTTAGAATATTTAGTTTTTTCCCATATGTTGATAAAGTAAGACGTATCGGCCTTGGTTTAGTATTCCTCTTACCCATTCTTCCTACAAATTCTATCTCTTTCTTGTCGCACTCAATTTCCATTTTGACATTTATTATTTGAATTACTATATCCTCAAGTTCAAAATAGGTTTTTTCTTCTTCTGATACTCCAAATATAATTAAATTTCTTTTACGTAGCTCTCTATCAAATTCATCTAACTTAATAGAGTGTTCCTTTTGTGTGTCTTTTATTGCAGTGATATCTATTTCGACTTTATTGAATTTTTCATCTATTTTTTCGTATATTTTTTGTGTAATGTTGTCTTCTACCTGTTTTAGACTAGTTTCTGTATCTTCTTTGATTTGAGTCCGTAGTAAATTAAACATATCCATAAGCTCAGACATATTTGGAACTACTAGCGCCCTCTGTTGGAGGCAGAGGGACGTTTGACAGTTTAATGTTTGGTTGGTGTCGCCACTTGTCTATAGTGGTAATATTTGACTATGTTGCTGTGTCGGTAAAGTAGTACGTAGAATATGCCGTTAATGAAATGACTACTACTTTATCATTATAGTTATGAGCGGCTGTCACGAATTCAAAATTTTTAACAGACTATGTACTAATTTTCTTAAATCAGAGCTAATATTCTGTTTCGTGCTTATATTAATAGCCTTTAGTTTGTAAAACGTGTTCTACTCACAGTTATTATTGTCAAAATTATCTGTTTCTCTGTCAATTTCTTCGTATATTTCTTATATGATTTTTGCTATGTTTTTGCCACTTCCACATAAATATTTGTGATTGTTCTTAGTTTTCAGGAAAATATACACACTGACTACACTTTACTACACGTTTCTTTTTTAATTACACGCACTGATCTATTTATTTTGAATAATTTTATACGGAGCTTTATATAAAACAACTAGTGTGAGCAGCGCCACCTAGCGGGGCACAGTTAGTCTTATTTAAATAATGTATAATTCTACAACTATAATAAGTAATACGTAAGCTCTAAATAATATATAATTCCAGAGGCACGCTACCGCGTGTTTCTATATTCTCAACGTTCATTATAATTGAAAATTTTCAAATTCACTGTAGTATTTGCTTACCCCTAATTAATAACATAGGTATACCCACTGATGAAGGAAAGGCGCTTACTTCTGATGTATAAGTACAGCATATACGGCAAATCCGCTCTAACGCCTAAATCTCCTTTCACACCCGTCAGTTGGAAATTACAGCGCTCTACATTGCAAAGGGCCGTCACACGGCAGCTTTAAGAGGTTTCACCTCAAAGAGCTAAGGCTCTTTCATGCCAACTGTGTCTTTATAGCTTATAACTTGGCACTTTTCATGTAATGTTTGAAACTTTCAGGAGTTGAACCAAACCAGGTCAACACCTGGTTTATTGTGAGGCTTTTATACAGTTGGACGGCTTTTTGAACTTTTGCATTTGTAATTTGCATGGCGCTGGCATTTGGCAGTTTTTTTTTTTTTTTTATGATAGTGAGTGACAAGACGAGCTCATCAGATGCCTGATGGTAAGCATCATGATTGCCCATATCAGACACAGTGCCACCCAGTATTTTAAAATTCAAAATTCTGCGGGGCACTGCACTGCGCCTATCACCCTGAGATATGAGTAATTGAATATCATCATGCCCAGTAATTTCGCTGGTAACATTGCCCTTCATACCGGAACACAGTAATGTTTGGACATTACTGCTTGGCGGATGAATAACTGGCAAAGGTGTGGTACTTCCCCAGGCGGCCTCCTGCAAAAGAGGCCTACCACTACAAAAAAATCAGTTTCAGATTGTAATAAACAAAGAATGTTGTGACTTGTGACCTCCTCTCTCTCTCTCTTGTGGCTGCAAAGTACTTAACGATCGTTTATCCCCCACGACACCACTGCTTGGCCACTACCAATAGAGTGAAGGGAAATTTTACTTTCCCGTGACACTACTGGTACTTATTAGCATTAACATAGATTAATACGGAATAAAGAAAAGGTCGAGAATTGGGTCACAGGCTGTCTATATTTAGTAGGTTATTTGTGTAAAGTTATGATTATGTAACATAGTTTACGTTATTTCTAACAAAATTCAGTTTCATTTGTTTGCACACCACCCAACTAATGTTCGTCCCAGGATAACTGGTCGAAAATACTATTCTACCTATATAGGTATAGTAGGTTCTATATTCTACTCATTTTCATAATGCACATAAAAACGGGCATTCCATGTTGTACACAGGAGACCGAGTAAGCTTGACTCTTAGGCGATAAAAGCGATACGTACCGGAAGCAATATTATCGTTTGCTTTCGGAGCGAACATAATACCTAGGTTCCATGGCCGTTTTTCTCCCTATACCTACCTAGTATGTATTTATACTTTGGACAGACATAGCATTAGGGCACAGAACGGCACGTCGCCAGACATAACTGCAGCCGACACGTCGACACGCGGCTGAGGCTGCCGTCGTCACGTCGGCGGTAATTGCAGTTACATCTGCAGCTGGCAACGTGCCGCTCGTGTGTAAGAGTCCATAAACCTAGATAGGTATATATACATCCCCAGTAACGAGGAAACTGTAATGTTCCAGGACGGCACCACGCCGCTGATCCTGTCCGCAGCGATGGGTCACACGGAGTGCGTGCGCGAGCTGCTGGCCCAAGGAGCCGACCCCGCCTGTTGCAGGACGGTATGTTACTACTTGCTTTTGTGGAGTTACCAGCTTTAGAATACTCCATCCTCTCTCCCGTGTTCCCGAAATAGCCGGCTAGGGGTTATCAGATCCAAAAGATGTGCACCTCCGTGTAAAAACCGTTTAATTGCGAGTATAGTCCAAATTACTACGGTCTATTAAGGTTATTCATCATTATCATCTAAGCCGTAGGACGTCCACTGCTGAATATAGACCTCCCCATAGATTTCCATATTGTCCGGCTATAAGCGGCTTGCATCTAGCGTGTTCCTTAATCTTTTCTTAGATCGCCTTATAGGAGGACGTCCCCTGCGCTTGCCTGTCTTTGGTTTCCATTCGAGAACTTCCATGGTCATCAGTTCTACGTATGTTACTAGTTACTACTGATGCGGCTTATTAGGTGGTTACACACGCTATGGTACCTAATGTCAAGACGTGTCTTCTTTCTGGATCTGACAAAACTCAACCAAATCAAACATTTTTTAACATGTGAAAAGCAAAACCATTACAGCCCACGTTCCTTCCACTACTGTTGTCTCGAGACCTAAGTATAAGACCGTGCTTCCAACGGCTGAGATGATGATAACAGTGTCTATGACGTAAATGAGGCCCCATAATAAAGTGGCTAATAAAAGCGTGTATTGTCAGACAGGAACGAGCGCGTTGTTCTTCGCGGCTCAAGGAGGGTTCCTGGACATCGCGCAACTCTTGCTTGAATGTGGAGCCGCTATCGACGGACCTAGCACGGTGACTACTGTTCTATTTTATAACATTTTAAAAACGATAGGGTGTTATAATTTTGACGTGTCTGTGTCATGTGGCATCATCGTAGCAACTTACGAGTGGACCGATTATGATGCCATTTTTCTTATTTGAAAGCTGACCTGAATGAGTCTTATTAGCTATGTTTCATGAACATCGGGTCAGCCGTTTAAAGTTTATCAGGTTTTTTCTAGCGAAAGAAGAAATATACCTAAGCAACATCCAATAGCTCGATCGATTCGAAACTGGATATGCTGCTACTTCATCAATATTGCAACGACTTGGTAACCTTGACCTGATGCTGCATCAGGTTCAGATGGACCAGTAGTCTAATAAGTAAGTACATCGTGTTTGGGCTCGTTGGAATATTAAAGATAGATGGTGACCAGGGTCTGATGATGGCGCAGGAAGAAGAGTACGGGGGGATTTTTTTAAATTTCTTATATAAAAATACATGTATAAGATTTTGTCTTTTTCATCAGTTAGGTTCCGCACTGTACTGAGTGCTATCTATATCTAGTTTATTTTTTTCTCTGAATACTATACGGCCACTACCTTTTTTGATCCTACCAGTTGATGTTAAGTATCTGGTAGGCATAATGTCAGAGCACTTCAGAAGACCTGAACACTGTCACCATGGTTAAATGAGACAGACAACGACGTGGGTGATTAAAGTCCACAACAATAATAAATTTAAATAAAAAAATATTTTTAAAAACTAGCTTTTATTTATCTTGTTTTTTATCTGCTTTTATTTATGTGTTTTTATTTATATTGTCATGTGATATAAGAGGACCCCAAGACAACAAAGCAATCACGCCCAAACTCGACTATCTTAGCAAAATTCGTAACGAAAAATTCCATTTCCAATAAATTCCCTAATAGAAGAAATCAAGAGATCCTTAGAAATCAATTCGACAGTGTAATAAACCAGTGGACATGAAGAGACCAAACAAACGGAACTGCAGAATGATCTGAAGCTACGGTGTATGTATTCAGGACGGCGGCACACCACTGTTCGTGGCGTGTCAGTGTGGACATTTGCCGGTCGTCGAGGAGCTGATCCGGAGAGGGGCCAACGTCAACTCTTGTATGAAGGTGACTATTATACTAGGACGATTTAACCACTGGACGCGATATGTACTTAATGAAGTATGAAAACACGTTCAACCGATTTTTGCGGGGGGAGGAGGATTTCACACATTGCTGACTTTTACGAAGATATACACACACTACCGTAATATTCGTATCCATGATTGCGCGCACACAAAGATTTACCTTTGTGTATTATATTGTTGCACTATTCTCGCATGTAGCATTGTCACTGTCTAAGAGCAAAACAACTGACAATTGCAATTAAAATGACAGAGAGAAAAATTGGGTACTTCCCACTTGATCCCCATCTCCTTGCCCACCACTAGTGAGAACTGCAATTTTTATTTCAGAATATGTATTCCACTCGTGACATGTGGGAATTGCCTATCATACATATATTGATTCTTACATCCTCAATTCAACCCTCACCTTATATAAATGTTGAACTTCTAGCTACCGTTAGAATAATTATAAGTAATTTACGCTAGCCATAGAAAAGAATACTAGCCGGGTCTGCTGGTGCATCCATTCATTCTGATTACGATATTATAATAATAGGTATGTGTAATGTACATATTACGGTAGATGTGATTAATTGAAAATTATCAATAATTATCGATCAATAATTATTTTCAATAAAACACATTTACCGTAGCATATTACATATATATACGTACTTCACAAAATATTATGATGATGCAATTAATGACGTTATAATAATATTATGAATTTATAACGTATAATATTATGTGATTTATGAAACATATTCTAAAAATATTTTTTTATTTTGTCCTACTTGCCACCATTAGTGACCTAGAAAAAAGTCCCAGTGTTGACCAAAAAGGTGTGGACAGCGAGAAGTACCCGTAAAATTATGTCACCTACACTAGTGCTTGACATAGTCGATAAATTGCTATCGAGGACGAATGAAAGAACAACGAGTTTATGATAGTCTGACAATAAATATTAAAATACGATTTTGAAAATACGGTTTTTTTTTATATGGGTTGGCCGAGCTGTTGATGAAACCAGATGATAGCTTGTCAGACGCGGATACTATTACTATTTAGTGCTACTATTAAGTTGCTGATAAGCTTATCCCCGCCATTCAGTAGGCTTGATTTTGCCTTTTAGTTAATATTAGGTCCTTACATAGGAAATTGGCATTTTGTACGGGAGGAATATATTATAGTAATTTTTTTTTTGTAAAACATATTTAATTAATCAAAGTATGCACCGTTGTTATCTATGCATTTTGGCCATCTCATGGGTAGTTCATGAATCCCTTTACTAAAAAAACCATGGGGGCGAGTATCAATAAACTCTTTGAAGGCGGTTTGGACTGCCACATCGGAGTTGAATTTTTTTCCTTGTAAGAAGTTGTACAAATACCGGAAAAAATGGTAATCTGTTGTAGCGAGGTCCGGAGAGTACGGTGGATGTCGCAGACATTCCAATTGTAGCTCATCTAACTTAGTGGTTGTTTGTTGTGCAGTGTGTGGTCTTGCGTTGTCGTGAAGCAGCAGTGGCCTAGAGCGTTTGACTAATCTCGGTTGTTTAGCAGCTAGTTCTTCCTTCATGGTTTGCAGTTGCTGATAATAGATATCTGCCGTAATCGTTTGGCCAGATTTTAGAAAGCTGTAGTGAACGACACCGGCGCTAGTCCACCAAACACGCACAAGTATCTTTTTCTGAGTCAATTTTCGTTTAGGGGAAGATTTGGCTGGGACTCCAGGGTTCAGCCATTGCGACAAGCGCTTCTGATTATCGTACAGTATCCACTTTTCATCACAAGTAATGATTCGATTTAAAATCCCTTCATTATTGTGTCGGTTGAGCAAAGTAACACAGCAGTCGACGCGTGTTTGCGATTCACTCAATTCATGAGGTACCCATCGTTCAAATTTTTTTACTTTCCCGATTTGCTTCAAGTGTATTAATACAGTTTTATCGATATATGTCATTTATTTTTATCGATAATATTATACCTACCTAAAACATTGTCAAGCCCTAGTAAATTTGACTTTGACGTAAATAATCCAGGTAATTTAGATAGGTGTATTTTGTTCGTGGTGTATAATACTTCATGACCGTTTATTAAATATAGTCGGATTAAGTTGGATATATATTTTCAATTAATATTAATTTTTGGTATAAATAGCTGTATTAATAAAGAAAAATTAAACTTACAAGTGAAAAGAAACATTAGTTGCTCGACCACTATAACTTTTACACCATTTAACTGCACGTTTCGTCATTTTTTTAAATATGTTTTTCTCCCGATGGTGTACGAACGACTGTGACAGTAAAACTACAACGATGTCCGATGTTTCATGGTATTAACCTGCGGGGTATTAGGCGAGAACGGAAAGAAGGCGCGTCCAGTGGTTAATTCGTTCAAGCTATTATACTACAACTGAATGTCGTCAATTATTTGCTGCTATCCCCAATATTACCGTGGAGTGCCGCCATTAGAATAGTACCTCACTATTTCTACCTGCGACAGGCCTGTGACCACGTTTTTGCTTTGAAGCTACAGGTACCCGGAGAGCGTAGTCTAGACGAGCTAATTCAGTGGGTTGTCGCCGGCACAGTCGCACGTCAATTGTTTTGTGTTCCTCTCTGTGGCAATGTTGATATTTTGTCTCGGTACACATTTTTCGGTGTTTTAATTTCTTATTTAATACATTAGAATATTATTTATTTTAATGGGTCAGTTACTTCGTGAAAACTGACGTTTCTATTTCATCCGCAAATCAGGCAAAAACGGACCAATCATAATATTGTATTATATCTGTAATCGACGCTGTGCGTTCGCATTTCGCATAGATTGCTATGCAAACGGTGAATGAGATGGCCTGCCGTGATGAAAGCAGTGAGAAATCCCTTAATTTGCACAGTGTTGCTTGCTACCTTACATAAGTTTTATTCTTGAATACGGGTGTAAATGTATATAACCTATATCCATCCTTCTATCCTTCTAATATTATAGATAAGAAAGTTTGTGAGGAAAGGATGGATGAATGAATAGATGTTTACTACTACCCTATAGCTCAGTAATAGCTACCCAGAGACAGATCAAACAGATATGTTCATGCACAAAAATGTTTGACCTGGCCGGGGATCGAACCCGGGACCTGCGGCACAGAAAGTAGAGCTACTACCATCAGAGCCAACGAGGCTTCACTGCATTCAGATGGTTAAATTATTACAAGAGTCTGAACCCTACAAATTATCTTAATTCCAATGGCCATCGAAAGGTAATAATGCATGTCTATTAGTAAATAAGTAGATACCTACAACTGCCAAATGATAAACTATTCTTAATTCTTACAAACATGTCACCTGGCACTCGTATTACCTTACACTGCTTACACTTACTAAAACCTAAGATAATAATATAGTTTCATAGACAAATTAAAAAGATTACATCCCTAACGTCGTAAGAAGGAATAAGAGATACGCGATAGAAAGAGAGGCAGCTTGAACGATAATTAGTTGGGCGTCGTGCGACCTGAATTGCACTTTATTGCGTCGAGCTAGAGTCCCTATTTATTTGAATGATTTTGAGGAGTGTCCCTTATTAGTATTCTGTGCCTGCGATTCCCGTAAGAGCTTAATGTTACCAGGTCCAGAGGATGGTTTGCAACGTTCTCTGCATAAAATTCATCAAACTGAGGATGATCTCTAAGACATTTATCGTACGTTATCGAAACTAAGGCGTCCATTTCACGAAAGCTAGGCGACAATCAGTGGCATCAATCATGAGTCACGAGTGATACGGAGTGACGGACGACTAATTTCTTTCTTGAATAACGTCAATCTCGAACGTCGTCATCACATTGTACGATAGGTCAACCATCAATCATAGCCGTAACTGTGGCAAAACTGACAGCACCACCTGTCGTGTAGTGGACGCCTAGCGATTAACGAATCTACCGTGCAGTCGGAGCACCTCCACGAGAATGTAATATATTATGTTGCCAGGACAAGGCGACGCCCCTGTTCATAGCGGCGCAGAACGGTCACGTGGATGTTTGCAACGCCTTACTGCAGGCGGGCGCTCGTGTGGACGCGGCGCGCGCCGACCGCGCCACGCCGCTGTGGATCGCCGCGCAGTGCGGACACGCTCGTGTGGCCCGCGCCTTACTGGCCAGCGGGGCCGCGCCCGATACTCTCAGGCAGGTCAGTATTGTACTGCTATGTATAGTTAGTATTGTACTGCTATATATAGAGCGCCACGCCGCTGTGGATCGCCGCGCAGTGCGGACACGCTCGTGTGGCCCGCGCCTTACTGGCCAGCGGGGCCGCGCCCGATACTCTCAGGCAGGTCAGTATTGTACTGCTATGTATAGTTAGTATTGTACTGCTATATATAGAGCGCCACGCCGCTGTGGATCGCCGCGCAGTGCGGACACGCTCGTGTGGCCCGCGCCTTACTGGCCAGCGGGGCCGCGCCCGATACTCTCAGGCAGGTCAGTATTGTACTGCTATGTATAGTTAGTATTGTACTGCTATGTATGGAGCGATGCAGTCTGCCTCTCCCCTTGTGTCCGCTCACGAACGTTCGATCGTCGCGTCAAGTGGCCGGACCATGCGAGTCTTGATTCTGCGATCCTATCGTATCATATAGAAAGGCACTTCATCACTCAGTTTTTGTCCTGGTTACGCACATCCCTCCTCCTTCTAAGCCCTCCAGTGCTCCGAGTCCTCGTATTCGAGAGCGAGTATTCGAGATCATGTCGTGCAAAGTCAAAGTCAAAAAGATTTATTTGAAATAGGTCACAATCTAACACTTTTGCACGTCAAAGAAGATAAACAGTGATGAGTTTACCGTGCGCTCGGAAAGTTACCGGATATCTGCAAGTGCATGCTAGCGTATATACACAAAACATGCCGAAAAGGAATCGTAAAGTGGTTATGTCGCGGTTGACATCATGTACGGGTTTCCATACAAACTGTTATGCTTATTTTATGTATAAAGTACCGCTGGCGTGCGACATGCATCAGTCCGAATAAACTATCATGAAAACAACACGTCTTTTGACTCTATTCTGTCCAAAAATAATCTATACTCGCCTCTCAACGCTAAACTAACTTCTGGGACCATACATATTTTTGGTCCTTCGAGCCGGAATAATGACATTACATATGAACCGGACATACGTTTTGCATGTTAGCCCTGTGTATGTGTGTGGGACGATGACACGGATAAACGGTAGTAGACCCCATACATCATGTAAGAATCAGTGAATCACTCAAAAAATCCAAGAGAAAAGAGTGTAAAGAGAATTTTAGAACCGGCATTTCGTAGTGATGGGCCGAAATTCATTTTACATTCGGTTATTATTATTATTAAACTTCCTCTCGACTGCCAGTAAAAATAATATATTTATTGCCAGAAAATAACTCAAAAACAAAAACATTTTTAAAAATATGTCATTTCTTAACAACTTGGATATGCTCAGTTTTGCGCAATGTGAATTGAATTCTTTGTATCTTGTTCTTTGTTCTTTGTATCTTCTGTATTCTGTGCTAAGGTCTAATGTTCTATTATGAAAGGGTTGAAAGTGAACGAAGCGAAAGTTGTATGTCAGTATCGTAGCAAGAGGAGGGAAATAGTCTCTGCTTACCCCACCGGGATCAAGGCGTGACTGTATGTATGTATGAAAGGGTTGAAAATTTACTTTTTTTATTCAGTTTTCATCTTCGGACTGCAATAAAGAATGTTATTTTTCTAATAATTTGCAGGACGGCGCGACACCTCTATTCAAAGCGGCACATAAAGGGCACGCGGGCGTCGTCGCAGAACTACTCAAGTATAAACCTAATCTGGGATTGTTACCGGTATATATTTTTTATTTTGTATATGTAGATAATCAATTTATTCTATAATAATTTAATTAACGGCACAGTTAACGACAATTTAAATCGTCGAAAACGATCAGTTCGGCAAAATCACATCGGTCGGGAAAACATAGAGGATAATTTACGTTTTCAAGTTTCGTTCGATCTTCACGTATTCCGTGGTCGAATCGCGTCATATTTACATATTTTAATACCGGCCGGGCGTCGCGGTCTCGTCCGCGGATATCGTTCCCGCGGGAATATCGGAACGAATATTAGTGTCATTCCGGTGTAAACTACACCTACATATCGAATTACAACCCGATCCATCGAGCGATTTTCGCGCGAAAGAGGTACAAAAATCTATATAAACTTTCGCGGTCAATGATGCCGTCAGATGGCACATAGTTACGAAAGTTCATAGGCTGCCGCTGAATGACGTTTCGCTTACATGTGGAGAAACATGGAGTCGTATGAAAATTCTACACAAACAGTAACGTGATAATCCCGGTCGGGCAAAATCCACCAGGCATTTCAAGTCGTGGAATCCGCCCCACCGAGTCAATTCAGTGGGGCATATTCAGCGAACTAATTTGTAGCATTCCACTATGCCTCACCGGTGGGGCGGCTCGGTGGGGCAGGGTGGAACAATCCATATTATCGGGGCGATTATACTGTTTCAATTTTTGTGGGGTACCGTAAAACGGTGAATCGCGACCGCGGGGTCGGGGCGGGCGGGTCGCCGTCGTTTCCCGAACAAACTCGGAGGAATTCGACACGAGATATATAATTAGTAGAGTAGTGTTTTACCGGAAGTAATGAAGGCGGTCCGTGTGTGGTCCAGAACGGTCAGTCGGCGCTGCACGGCGCGTGCATGTTCGGGCACCTCGCGTGCGTGCGCCTGCTGGCGCCGCGCTCCGACCTCGCGCTGCGGAGCGCGGCCGGCGCCGGCGCGCTGCACGCCGCCGCGCGCGCCGGACACACCCACGTGCAGCGCTACCTCACGCAACTGGTACGACGCGACACCCGCACACACACTCACACTCACACTGACACTGACACTGACACTGACACACGTACTGACAACTGAGAAGCTAGTTTTAGGTAAAATAAGGCCGTCAATCTTTCTTTACGCTAAACCACCTGTAAGATTTCACCCGCGCGGGCTTCGTTCCTGCGGCGATATCGGGGTAAAAAGTAGGTACCCGATGCGTTATTCCGGGGTCTGCGCTATCTCCGTCCGGATTTCGGCCCGATCGATTCGGTAATTTTGGCGAGAGAGAGTAACGGACGTCCGTCCGTCCGTCCTCGCAAAATTTCGCATTTATTTTATAATATCGATAAGATGAATGACGTCATTGCACGATTTAATATATTCCTATATAATGTACGAAAGACGAAAATATATAATGTATTGCGTAATTGACGCCGCGGGATGTATTCACATGACGGACAAATCGACCTTATAACGCCACTGTATTGTATATTTTGGAATGGTAACAAAATCACCAACACATAATGTAGGGTAAATCGACTAATTTATATTAAATCGTTACATCAAACATGTAACTGACGACATGATTTAATAAAGGCGGAGCCGACTGTTATGCAGTATCACAGCATAACCATGTCGGCATACCCTCTAAAGCGTCATCTCTAAATTGAATTGTCTGTGAACAAAAATACAATATTTTAAGTTTAAATCTAAATTATATTACACACATTCTTCGCAATAGAGACAATCAAACAAATTGGTTTATACAAGAATAGTATATATTATTTCCGGTTTGTTTTTTTCCATATAACATATTTTTTTAAATAAAACTATCATTTCCATTTTCAAAGTACCCTCCTTATAGGATTAGTCGTGATATATTGTTTCAATGGTTTTATATAAATATTTATCAATTCCCTCCACTCACCATTTTTATAAACCATATACAATGTTCAATTAAATTGCCTATATTATAATAATCTTGATCTGCGATCAATCTCATAGTTGTTAAATGTATTTTATATTCATATTATAGCTATAATAAGTAATCTTGACACTCAGCCTTATACGTTACCTCACACTACATATTAAAGTAAATAAAAATACAGTTTTTTCTTTAAGTTATGATAAAAATTTTATATAATTTTCAAAGTTTTAACTTTACAGTTTTAATTGGGTTTTAATTATCAATGTTCTTTTTTATTTAGTTTTATTAATCGGTGCTGTAGAAGTTAGTATTTTATAATATTATTGTGTATCGAGTTATATTTTACGCCAGTCTATAGTTTCGTGTTTCATACAACATTGTCATAATAAAAACTTTCTCCTTCAAAAATAAATAGAATTTTTACAATAGGCATGTATATAACGTTCAAAACACATTTTATAAAAAAAAATACTAAGTACTAATATACTACAAATCTATTCATATAAGTACACAAACACTAGCTTAGAAAAATGTTGTATTTTCATACATGATCGCTTACACATTATAATTCTTTAAGTATAGTTATTTCAAGTTAGTATCTACGTCTTAGGATACCTATAGAATAAACTGTTGTATAGTTTTAAGGTGTATTATTGACCTAGGTTTAAGCTATTTATACTAAATTAACTCGTTAAAGTAAAGCTCAACGTAGATTTAAAGTTATGGTAAACTTTTAACTAAAAGTATTCATAATTATTAGCCAAATATGGTTTTTTGAGAATCTCTCATTTGATATTAAAATCTCGTGTTTGTTTAACCTCTCGAACAAGGTAATCAGTTATCCGATGTCCGTCACTACATTTTCTGTTGATACACCAACATTATATTATTATATTCTTTTTGTGAAATATTAGTTAGTTTTTATTCGTTAAAATATAAATGTTTTATACAAAAATATATTGTTTCATTTGAGTCAATGTTCATAATATACTATTTTTAATCTAATACAATCTTAGAAACAATCAATAAGTAATATAATATAGTTTCTGTACATAAATGTGTAGAGAATGGTTATGGCATAGCACATGAGCACCGGTTTAGAACATATTCAGTAAATTATTTTTATGCCATAGATAGACGCCATAGGAGCCACAGGCGCGCGGCCACCGCCGCCCATGGATACACTCTCCTCTAGGAGAGCCCCATGTTGTAGCTCTACGGGAACACCACAGCAGATCATTCCACAGTTTGCCACTGTGTGTGGACGTCGCACGTCCACATATCTATTATGTGCGGATGAGCTCTCAGACGTCGGCTAGAACGGTTGGAACCGTGACGCCGGTATCAGGTTGAAAAGTTCATCAGAACACTCCCCGTTGTAAATGCGGTAAAAAAAACACTAAGAAACCCGATGTCTCTGTGCATACGGAGTGGTTCTAGGTGAGGTAATTAGATAAACACTATTGGTACACCACAAAACAATAAACCATAGAAATTAAACAAAACAGAATGACAAATAGTGTAATAATTTATCGCTAAGAGCGCGATCTCTTGATCTTGAGATGAGAGTATCGTAAGTCACATTTGGTCAGCTGTGTGACAAAAATAATAAATATGGTAAGTGAATGGACCTATGTGCTAAAGTATAGTATCAATGTTGTAAAGAAAGAAAAGTTACATAATATTCAAGCAGTCTGCCCACTATAATAGAATATGAAACAAAACACAATGCATGGTGTGTCAACTCAACAATAATAATATTCAATGGGAATGGTGTATTGGGCATGGCCGAAAGTAGACCCCCTCGCATCCTTTTATGTGTTAAATATATTCTATATTACATACCTTTTACATTCCATTCTAGTAGGCAGACTACTTAAGCCGCAGTCATTCTCTTAACACACTAATATAATGCATATAAGTTAGAGGTAGGTAGTCTCATGTAGTCACAATGGTCATTTAGTAAGCTGCCATTTCCCCAACATATCCTGAGCAGCTATATGCAGGTGTCGTGCAGATGGCCTCATGTGGGGCAATGTTTCCGTGCAGCAGTAGAAGATGGCGAGAGGGTCGGAGTATTCTTGTGAGGATATGTTGGCTGGTATCGGGGGGCGAGTGCCTGGAATATTCAATTAACAAGATAGACAAAACAATACTTTGACCTAACATAACATACATTCACGCCTTTTTCCCGAAGGGGTAGGCAGAGGTGTACCCAGGACTCAGTCCCATAGTAGATACACCCACATTTCGCCAGTATGTTATTGGTCCCTAACCTTTGACCTAACAGAGGTACAAATCTAGACTGTTACGGAGAAAATTCATCAGCCGTTTGGAAGTCCACTGCTGGACATAGGCCTCCCCCTAAGGTGAGATCTAGCCAATACTCGCCACGCTTGGCAGGCGGGTTGGCGAGCGCTGTTCGATGATTTTACGCAGAGGACGCCGCTGCCTGTCCTCTTAAAGTAACCACACATTGATGGTGTAGAGAACATTCATCATCATCATCATCAGCCGGAAGACGTCCCCTGCTGAACATAGGCCTTCCCCATAGAATGCCATAAACTATTCATATGGAAGGATTTTGTCGTAATCACCACTTGGCGATTGCAATAGTTGGAATACTTGGTGCCGGAGAGCGCTGCTGCCCACTCTCCGAATATGTCCCTCTGCCGGGTCACAACTCCCACCAGATGAGAAAGGGGTGGCTCTATTATATAGCCGGGAACAACACGGCCAGTAGTGGTGGTAGAGAATATTATAAATGGATATAACTATAATCAAAGAGCTTTAGATTATCTAAAACAAATAAAAAGACATTCTTAGGAAATAGTGTATGTTTCTATAATAAAATCCCAAAAGAGATAACTGGGCTCTCAGAAGGTAAATTAAAAACGTATATGGAATGTACTTTACTAAAGAAGGCTTATTATAAAGTCAACCAGTACATAGAGGACAAAGATGCCTGGAAACTTCTGCATAGCCGGCACCTTCAAAGAAAACGAATGTAACCAAACCAAATATTGTGAAACTATCTGTTGAAAAAATTAAGCCCTACAAGTTTCGTGTGTTCTTCTTGTAGAGGTATCTTTCCAAACGCACGGTAGACTCAGTACTGTTTATCTTCATTGACGTGCAAAAGTTCAGATTATGACCTATTTGAATAAATCAGTTTGAGTTTGAGAGTTTGAGGCACTCTTAAAATAATTGTCATAATAATTTTACTAACATTAGCTTTTAAGATTTCATGTATACTAACAATTATTGGATCAATTGAGTCTGAATAAATGAAATTTATTATTATAATTATTATTAAAACTCCAAGAACATAAATTGAATGTGTCACCATATCTCTCGGTGAAGTAGTCCTCGCTACACTCGGTATCATCCAAGCTCTCGACACTAACGTCCACGGAGTCGTCCTGAGAGTGCGGCGGGGCGAGCGCCATCATCTCCCACAGAGTGAGTCCCAGCGGGAATATATCTGTCTTGTGCGTGATCTCTCCGCCGTGGATCACCTCGGGGGCGCTCCACGCTTCTGTGCCTGAAATATTTACAAAACTATTTTTAAATTGACTAAATGCAGTAATATAACAACACACCTTTTTCACATTGTTAGGCAGAGGTTTACCCTCTCACTCGGGGCCCAGGGCCCAGTCTGATAGGAGGTACACCCACACTGACAGTTATGTTCTTAATTACTGGAATCTACAAAAATTTAAGGTCTATTTCTTGTGCTTCTTCTTGTCTACAGCATTGTATTACATGTATTGGGAAATTTACTTCTCGTTAATTTTCCATAGGTAGGTATTTAGACAATACTAGTTTCAATAACAAGCACAAATGACTATTTATATATGTATTAGTTTGAGTGAACTCACCATGAAGTGCTCTGTTACACATGTACTCGTACATCATAAGTATTGGAAAAATGTATGATGGTCTTCATCCTATCTAGAACATTGTTATAACTACTTGTGTAAGTGTTGCACTTTTTTAATGTGTTTCAATATGTTGCACATTATATTAAAAGTATGGACATGTAGCCACCAGCAAATGTGGTAATAATAATAATAAAAAATAATAATAAAGAATTTAAAGTCATGCAATGGCGCCATGGACTGACAACAAGCAGGTGGATGTTATGCAAATGACAAGATATAGGAGAGAGTGGTAGATAAAAAGAACATAATAAGAAAAAAATCCTTAGTTCATCAACTGATCTGCAAACATCCTTACCAAAATAAACCAGCTTCTTATTGTTCTTCTTATCAAAGATTCCATTCTCATCCAAGGGTAAAGTGACGCCGAAGTCACACAGCTTGCATACTATGAAGCTTCCATTGACCAGTATGTTGTAGGACTTCATGTCTCCATGCAGGATCTGTACCTTGGTGTGCAGGTAGTCCAGGGCATCTGATATATCTGCTGCTACCTGGGTGGTGGGTACATATATGAGGACTAGCTGTGCCCTGCGGTTTCACCCCATAGACTTAGTTCTGTGGAATACTGGGATAAAAAGTACCCCATGTGTTATTCCAGGGTCAAAATTATGTACATATTGAATTTCAGCTCAATCAGTTCAGAAGTTTTGGCGTAACAAATATATAGGACAAATACCGATCCATCCTCACAAACATTCAAAATATTACACATTTATTAAACATTTATAATATTAGTAGGATATGTTTTGATTGATTAACAATGCATTGCCTTGGCTTGACGTTTTGAATTCAGACCTCACATAAGTGAGTAGGGTAAATTCCTTATACTATGCAGGGGTTTACTAAGAAATGCTCTGTTTCAACTTGGTAAAAAATGCTTTCATATAACAGTCTGGTTGTAGGTACTTCTATACAGGTTGCATTTCTCAACTGATTCTTGTGAGAGATTCAATATTTACATAGGTTTTTTTTTATTCAGTTATAGGAAATTATTGAAAATGGAGAAGCCATGGAGCCAGTTAAATTTAAAACATTAAAAATCCAAATAACCCATTTCAAATGAAATCTGACATTCAGTCTACAGCTCACAAAGCCACTAGTTAATAATAGATGTATATATCTAATACCTAGTGACTTTAGTGGCCAAATCCATCAAATTAAAAATAATCTAGATAGGATAAACATAAACATACATTCACACCTTTTTTCCGAAGGGGTAGGCAGAGTTGTACTCAGGACACAGTCCCACAGTAGATACACCCACATTTCGCCAGTATGTTATTAGTCCCATGTAATAGGGGGCAAGCCTATTGCCATCTACCGGGCACCGTTCCAGACTCCAGGCAGTTATTGAGATAATTCCTAATGGAAAAATCCAATATTTAACACTGCCTGACCTGGGGATCGAACCCGGGACCTCTTGATTGGCAGTCGAGCATGCACCCTCTACGCCACTGAGGCAGTAGATAGGATACATATTATTATAGACTAAGAAAAAGTACCTTCAATATTTCCCTCGGTGTGAATGGCTCACACTCATCCTCAATCCTCTTTTCAATCATATCTCCTAACGAGACATCACACGCCTCCATGCCAAGATACAATATCTTGCTACCACTGAATGCTCGAAACCCAACTATATTAGGATGTGACATGCGTTGTAACAGCTCTGCTTCAGCCTTCAGTCTGTCGGAATACACGCGGTTTGGTTTCACGCGCTTGTTCAGCATCTTTAGCGCCCAAGGTGAGCGCATCTGGCCCGCGCGGGGCGAGCGCACTAGTTGCATTACTGACACTCCTGGAAAATATGCAGATTTATTATTTATGTTTCAAGTTTATCTGATTAAAAAACCCTACACATTAAGTAGTAACAGTTTCTCGAAACCGACTACTCAAGTACTTATATTTTTAAATTGTGTTATTAGTTCCTAACACACAATGTTATGATTAAAATTTATACCATGAGAATTTTACCATGTTAACTTTACCGGTTCCATATCCAAGCCGATTTAGGAAAGGTGAAGGAGGAATGGTAAAGTTCTCGTTGGCATCTACCTCTTTGGTTTTCTTTTGTGGAGTCTGGAAATCGCTCATTTTCAAATTACCTATTCACCACAAAAATGCAGACCGAAGACCGAAACTAATAGAAATTGTACTATGCGCAAACAGTCACAAACTTGACTTGGATATTAAAGACCACTGAAACTAATTAAACCATGTAAAATAACACATAAAACGAAATATTCCGATTTCCTAATTAAATAGGTATGCAAAGATCCCGATGTCTTTTTATAACGTTTTCTGTTTTGAATTTGAATTTTCAATATTTCTTTTTGACAGTCAGTGTTGCCAGATGACTAAGTGTTGAGGTCCTACTTTGTGGAGCTAATTAATAAACATTTTGTTGTAAACTAAATAGCAATCTTTTTATTATTTTCACATATGTATATTAACAATTTTACATTACTGAAGAAAAAAACAGTTGAACAAAAACAGTAGTCATTTTTAGAACATAGAAATGTCATAGACTATAAATACTTCTTAATATAGGTCCAAGGAGCCTGCAGTCTGACCGTGTAGAATTTGCTATCCATCAGCTCCTCCTCACGGGAATTCTGCGGGTCCATCTGTGACATCAAAACAACCCGAGTCGAGTCCGCAGCTCAAGCAATCTCGGCGCTGGAACTCCTTTTGTCAGAATGTCAGCTTCCATTCTGTTAGTCTCCATATAATGTATACGGATCATACCCTTCTGTACACATTCTCTAATGAAGTGGTATTTTATGTCAATATGTTTCTACTTTCCACTGATTACAGGGTTTTTGCATAATCCTTGTGCGGCTTGGTTGTCACTGTATATTAAGACAGTGTCTTGATTTATGCCTAATTCATTAGCTAGGGCTTTCAAGTGTATGGCTTCTTTTGCCGCTTCTGCTAGGGCTACATATTCAGCCTCTGCAGTGCTCAATGCAGTACATTTCTGCTTTTTAGCTTCCCAACTAATACAAGCATTTGCATATTTGAAAACATAGCCTGAGTATGATTTGCGATCGATGGTACAGCCAGCCCAGTCTGCATCTGCTAGACCATATACTTCTTTACCAGTTCTTTTATAATGGATGCCGGTGTCTTTTGTTCCCTTCAAGTATCTTAATATTCTTTTGGCATATTTAAAATGCTCATCCGAATAGCAGTTATTAAATTGTGATAAATAACTCACAGCATATGCTAGATCTGGCCTTGAAGCTACTGCCAAGTACATAAGTGTTCCAATCAAACTCTGGTATGGAATATTTGGATCACATTTTTCAGCCTTTTGTAATTTTAAATAGGGTTCTATCGGCGTTGAAACTGCTTTACAATCCTGCATGTTGTACTTCTTCAACACTTTTTCGATATACTTCCTCTGCGTTACTATCAATCCATCTTTCTCTCTTGTAATTTCTAGACCGAGACAATAGCTTAGTGTTCCAAAGTCTTTTATTTCAAAGCTTTGCTTCAATTTCCTTTTTATTTCTTTCATTATATTGTCATTTGAATAAGCCATAATGATATCATCAACATATATTGTTATAATGATTCTATCTCTTCCTTTTTCATATAGATAGACGCAGGGGTCAGCCTGCAACGGATTGAAATTCATGTTTCTTAATTCCTGATCCAATTTTTTATACCATTGTCGACCAGATTGTTTTAATCCGTACAGCGCCTTTTTCAACAAACAAACTTTCTCGTTTTTACCTTTTCTTAGGTCTTGTAGCATATTTCTGGCTTTGTTGAATAGTTCATGATTTTCATTTTCACTTTCTTCGATCATTATCTCCTGTACATATTTTTCTAGATAGTCAGGTTTCTTCATGATTATTTTTTCATCTAAATTTCCATTTAGATAAGCAGTGGTCACATCTAACTGGTCTAGTTTTAAATTTTGTTCTACTGCTAGAGCCAGTAAAAGTCTTATTGAACTGAGTTTAGCCACTGGTGCATAGGTTTCGTCGAAGTCAATACCAGGTTTTTGGGTAAAACCTTTAGCAACTAACCTTGCCTTTTTAGTCACACTATTGTTTAAACCAATCTTTTCTTTTAATATCATCTTGTAATCGACTAAGTTCTTTGTATTCTCCTCCTTACTGATTATTTTCCAGGTCCCATTATGTATATGTGCTTTTATTTCAGCTTTGATGGCTTCATGCCAATCTTCATCATGTATGTCATCATCGGATTCACAAAGGTAAGTGTACTCACAGTTTTCTTCCATTTCGTAATCCTTGGACCATACAGGAGGTTGGGTTTGCCTTTTGGGTCGACTATTTTGATCTTCAGTGTGTTCCTCTTGTTTTACTGGACTTCGACTATCATCAACTTCATCTTCATCATCATCATGGAAGGAATGCATTTCATCGGAGTCATCTGAGTCTTCTTCCTGAGAATGCTGAGGGGATGGCTGAAAATGATTAAAAGTATTATTATTATTTATAGTGATATCTCTGTACCCTTTTTCATTACTCTCATCTTCTTTTGTTTCAGATGCGGGCACTAGGATTTTATCCCCTTCGACATCGCTCCTTCTCTGGTAGTACATCACTTCATCAAGGACTTTTACATCTCGGCTTTCGACCACCATGTTTTCTCTTGGAAGAAATATTCTATACGCTTTCCTGTTTTGAGCATATCCAACAAATACACCTTCCTGTGCTTTAGGTTGGAATTTTCCACGCCTTTTTCCTTTATGCAAAATGAATGCCTTTGAACCAAATACATGTAGGTGTCTTACGGATGGAGTTCGACCCACCCACTTCATGTATGGTGTTTCTCCCTTTAGGCTTTTTGTAGGACATCTGTTGACCAAATAGCTTGTTATGTTGACTGCTTCGGCCCACAGTTTTTCAGGTACATTGGATTCTATCATTATGCATCTTGCCTTATCCAATAATGTCCTGTTTTTCCTTTCAGCTATGCCATTTTGCTGTGGTGTGTAAACAGTTGTGAGTCTACGTCGGATGCCATTCTTTTTCAAATATGTATTGAACTTTTCATTCACATATTCTGTTCCATTATCTGTATGGAAATATTTTATTTTCTTATTTGTGATGTTCTCTACCTCTTCTTTGAATTCGACGAATTTATCAAATGCTTCAGACTTATTTTTCATGAAGTATATAAAACAATATTTGCTGTATTCGTCTATGAATGTTATGAAGTATCGAGAATCTGCTGGACTCATTGTTTGCATTGGGCCACACACATCACTGTAAATGATTTCAAGTAAGTCATTTGCTTTATTTCCTGCATGCTCTTGGAAAGGTAAGCAATGCATCTTTCCTTTAATACATGTCTCACAACTTTTCAAGTTATCATGTGTGTTGAATTTCAATGCTTTAGCTAAATTGTTTGTTAGCATGCTTTTCATATCATTTTCATTTAAGTGTGCCAACTTCTTATGCCATTTCATTATGTCGTTTTCCTTTTCCTGAATGCAGTTTACTTGTTCGTCCAATTTCAAGTAATAAAGACCATTTATCTTATCTGCTTCTAAAAATGTATTGTTATGTTTGTCTTTGACATATGCTTTGTTTTTTGTGAATAAAACTGTGTGTCCATATTCAGTAACACGAGGGACAGACATAAGATTCTGTGATAGTCCAGGCACATACAATGTGTTGTTTAACGTTAAGTTTTCTTCTTCTATTTTAACTCTTCCAGAACCTTTAATTTCAGCCTTGTATTGATCAGAAGCTAATCTTAGCATACCCAGATCCTTATATTCAATATCTGAAAATCTTTCTTTTTCTCCGGTCATGTGTGAAGTACATCCACTGTCGAGGCACCAGGATGAATTTAGTTTTCCTGAGGTTGCTGCCAGCGACACATTACATGATTTTGGCTTTTCTTTTGGTTCTTTATTTTTATGTTTGTTTTCCCAGCAATTTTTGGACATGTGGCCTCGCTTATGACATATGTTACATGTAATGACTTTCTTACCAGCTTTCTTTCCATAATAAGCTTCATTTTCTTGAGTACTTTGTGTATTCACATTGCCTTTTATGTTTCTACGTGCTTCACTTTCCTCTATAATTTTAATTTTAAGTTCTTCAGGAGTTGGAAGTTTGTCACGGCTCTCTATGGCAATTCTGAAGTTTTCGAAGCTTGATGGTAAGCTATATAGGAGCATGATACTTAGGAGGTCGGCATTTATGTCTACTTCCATGCTCTCCAATTTGTCAACGATTTCAAAAATGCTGTTCAAGAAGTCTCGTACGTCTTCTTTTTCTTTCATTCGTTTAAGAATTAACTGTTTCAGTAATGTAGCCTTGCGTGCGGGCCCCTTACTTTCGTAGGCATTTTTAAGTATCTCCCATATTTCACTCGCTGTTTTGCAATTCTTTACTTGCCTTAGTTCAGACGGTGATATGAGGAGCAACAGTTCCGATCGCGCAAGCAATTGTTTTTCTTGATAGGCGTCGTCTTCGTGTTTTCCCTTTTCTCCTGTGACACAGTTCCACAAGCCGCCTTTTATTAGTACGGCCTGTGCCTGAATGCTCCAGGTATCATAGTTGCTCCGGTTTAACAACTCGATGCGGCAACTTGTATTGGGTGACGCCATCCTATCCTCTAGAACCACTCAACCACGCTCTGCTACCAATTGTTGAGGTCCTACTTTGTGGAGCTAATTAATAAACATTTTGTTGTAAACTAAATAGCAATCTTTTTATTATTTTCACATATGTATATTAACAATTTTACATTACTGAAGAAAAAAACAGTTGAACAAAAACAGTACTTAGTCATTTTTAGAACATAGAAATGTCATAGACTATAAATACTTCTTAATATAGGTCCAAGGAGCCTGCAGTCTAACCGTGTAGAATTTGCTATCCATCACTAAGTACACCCCAACTATTTCCGAAATCCCCCGAAATTTAGCTATTTGAAAACAAAACCCCCAAATACATATTAGTAATTCTATTACATACATACATACAGTCACACCTTGTTCCCGTTGGGGTAAGCAGAGACTATTTCTTTCCACTTGCTACGATCCTGACATACAACTTTCGCTTCTTCCCCTTTCATCACATTCTTCATGCACGCTCGTCGGTTGTTGGCACTTTTGACCTGGCCATTCCTTATGATAACATCAACTTGTTCATGAAAGGTTCGCCTAAGTGGACCCCTACCGACTTGACCATTCACACTAGCCTTATAAATCTCCTTTGTCCTCCTTTCATCCATCCTCTCCACATGTCCGAACCATCTAAGCAATCCTTTCTCTATCTTTGTCACTACATCTTCTAACACGCCACAGCGTTCCCTTATTACGCTGTTCTTCACTTTGTCCATCAAGGTCACTCCAGTCATACTTCTCAACTTTCTCATTTCCACAGCATTAATCTTACTTTCATGCTTCTTCTGCCAGACCCAACAATAATTCTATTAATAAAGCAAACAAAATTGATACATCCGTTTGGCAATGAATATCGTATTCTGAAAACCACTTCTGTAGTTTCGCCATTCGGTTGTGCAATTTGTCTTTTATGAACATTATTTTCCCCCCGAACGACCCACCAAAGAATCTTTCCCCTTAAATTTCCCCCAAAGCGGAAAAAACTCCGAATTTGCAGGGAATTTCATTGATGTAGGGAATCACTGTTTGACAGTTTGAATAAAGTTTGTGTAATTGACGGTTGGTTGTGAAACGCGAGGACCTTGTCGTGAAAATGAACAATTAAGCTATCTCTTTCTAAATTACAGAAATATCTTTATTATTATAAAGGGAGAAAACTAAATACAATGCTACCTTTTAAATTATGTAACTTGGTAACATTTTCGATTTGTCAAAAATTATGAAGTTTTGCGGTTGACTATTTTTCCTTTTACTATGGCCGCATGTTGTGCACTTGCGAATCTAGTCAGCGGGAAATTTAAATTATATAATATATGATTCAACTAAAATTCTATTTCTAACCGATTGCAAAACCTTAATAATAAGAATATATTATATTTAGGTTTTTATCTCCGAGTGTTAATAGTTCATAAAATAATATATACTAACTATACTATGTATATGACTGCCTCTGTGGCGTAGAGGGCACATGCTCGACTGCCAATCAAGAGGTCCCGGGTTCGATCCCCAGGTCAGGCAAAGTGATAAATATTGGATTTTTCCATTAGGAATTATCTCAATAACTGCCTGGAGTCTGGAACTGTGCCCGGTAGATGGCAATAGGCTCGCTCCCTATTACATGGGACTAAAAACATACTGGCGAAATGTGGGTGTATCTACTATGGGACTGAGTCCTGGGTACACCTCTGCCTACCCCTTCGGGAAAAAAGGCGTGAATGTATGTATATGTATGTATACTATGTATTATAGAATACATAACAGTGTTATGTATTCTATAATACATAGTATAATACCTACTACCTACATAAGTAGGCTGTTATGATAACAGCCTACTTATGTAGGTAGTAGGTATATATGTAGCCTATGTAGGTACTTATGTAAAGTGGAGTTGTTAGCAAAAGTGTGTTCTTAAGATAATTGATTGTGGTATCTTTTTCTAAAGCGGTAAAATTATGAGCTATGAGCTAACCAAGAGGAGTTCAAAAACCAGTTATAAAGACAAGACTATGTAAGTTGTAAGTACCTAAGTATAAGTAGATACCTACTTATTTAGCATGGGAAACTTACATAAATACCTACTCGTAGTTACGTCCATGTGATGCATGATGACGCAAACATTTATAATATTATATTCATTAAGGTACTTAGGATAAACAGAGAACCTGCTCATTTATTAAGGTGTTATCTTAATTAATTATGTTTAACTTAAGTAGGTAGGTAATAGTAGGCTGAGGTACCTTATATAATATTTTATATTTTTATAGACTAGGAGATCTAATCGCTTGATATATCTACAATCTGAAATGAGAATAAAAATTTCATCTACGGGCGGGATTTGAACCACGCACCCTCCGCACCATTCCGTGTGGTTGGCACTATACCTACCACTTGAGCTGGGGTGCGTGTGCGTGTGTACCGTGTGTGGAGGGTGTATAAGTGAGTCGTACTAAGAAACATATTATCATGATAGGAAATCCACGCCATATTAGGGAAGTTCCGAAAAAACACATAATTATATACGTGAAACGACGCGAGTCGAAGGTTTCGGAAGAGCAGGAAACTGTGCTGAAGAGAAGATAACCTTGCAACGTTGCACAATACACAATGGCGGGAAGCCGATGTACTTACAGTGTAGATGCACACGTCTACCTCTGACTGATACCCAAGGGACTACCGTGAAACTGCTTACAGCTTGATATTACTATTTTATACCTACTTACATAAGCCTTCTCTTGTAGTGGAAGACGTATATTTAGACCTTACTTCTTACTGTAGACTGCCTCAGTGGCGTATTGACTCGCAAGCCCGAATGCCTATCATAAGGTTCTGGGATCGATCTCGGGAATTTCTCAATGACAGCCTGGAGCCTGGAATTGTGCAGGCACAGTTCCACCAATCCGGGTAGATAGCAATAAGCTTGCCCACTATTAAACGGGACCTAATAAATATAACAGGCGTAATGTGAGTGTACCTACTATGGGACTGTGTCCAGGGTACACCTCGCCTACTGCTTTGGAAAAAAGGTGTGATGCTATGTTGTCTCTAACTATAGGTACCTAGTCATCTTCAAGAACCGCTGGCTCTTCTAACTTAGAAGAATAAATAGTGAGTACTTATGCAACCCCGGGGTATTAAGGTGGGGTAGTATAATGCGGGTGACGTGTACCTACCTTAAATATATGTGAGTTCGTAAACACAAATTTACCAAAACACAAAGGTACCTACTAGGTGGTATCTATAACACGACTTCATGAGATTAGTAGGTAGTGCAAATAAAATATATTCTTAAAATTGAGTTAAAAAACATTAAGTTTATACCAAGTCTATTTCTATCAGTTCATTACCGAGCTAGGCCGTCTGTCAGCTACTGTTTTATAATTTCCTCCATGGTAGGTATTCATAATTCATTTCAAAATATTATCATCTAGGTCCTAGAAAAATGTAATAGTTAAGTGCTAATACTTAAAAACAATGTCTTTACATTGGCGCAAACCGCAACAGTTTGCGAGTAGACTGTTCGCGACGGTGGCGGGCAGTGGCGGCGACCAGCGATCATCAGTTCACAATAAGGGACCGCGGGGCGCGGGCGTCCGACCGTCCGACATCTAGTCAACATGGTGCCTTCTGCCGGAATCAGGTGAGCATTACGTCTCACATTAACCATCAGTGTCTCTTCCTATCCCATGGCTGGG
This sequence comes from Hemistola chrysoprasaria, assembly GCA_947063395.1. Lineage (NCBI taxonomy): Eukaryota > Metazoa > Arthropoda > Insecta > Lepidoptera > Geometridae > Hemistola > Hemistola chrysoprasaria. The sequence continues at coordinate 512,724 of OX346713.1, read as the reverse complement.
TCTGACTTCTGACCTTGGATGATAAGTGTCTTCTCCTGTGTCCCGGGATTTAAGGATAGGTACGGTGCTCGGTTAATAATGTAGTGATTATGTAAGTTTCTAGTAGACCGGTAGATGAGTGGTCAGTTGGAGTCAGGTGGAGTGATTTTGGAAGAACTCTTAAGTGAAAAGTACCTAACATGGAAATCTTTCGATTTAGAGTAAAATTTTTGTAACTTTTTGTAATTTTTGTAACTTCTTTGCAGCTTTGAGTGTGAGATCTTCTCTATATCTGATCTTCATAAAGGATACTCGTTCTAAAGGGTATTTATTGAGAATTAATTGGCGATCAATATCAAATTAAGCTCCCTGAATTCTGCTAAGGCTTAAGTAGTAGGTATACTGTCCTAAATCCTGTTAGCCACTTATTTGCCTAGTGTACCTATACCTTTATCAATTCTTTCTATATGCAGATTAATGTTACATTACCTCTAATATATCTAATAATACCTCTACTGTCAGTAGAGGTATTATCTAACAGATTGTAGAAGGACACATATCTGACTCATCCAAATTAATATCGCACATATGTTAATGCAATCAATCGGTTATCAATAGAGTGAAAGTGCGTGTCTATCCACCGGCTATAGACTACAGGCCACTGGCTGACCATTGCGTGTGTCCTGATTTAGCACAAATCGATGTAATCGATGATACGAGTTGAGTTACTACTTACGTCTTAATGATCATTGCACTTTGCATTCCACATGCCTACTGTTTTTACCATTTAAAATGCAATCATAATGCCTACCTACGGCCTACGAGGCAAGTTCTTCCTCGTCTAGCCGAATCGAATGTTGGTCATCCGCAACTTACGACATGACCTTTACCTATAACTAGCTTATCGTAAAATGTTCAACTGGTATGAAGGATAGGCATCTATCGTTATAACCAGTGATGTGCCTATTAAAATGTTTTGCTGCGCTTACTGGGAATTTAGCAAGTTGTCTGAAGATATAGGTAATAACTTCACTGGATATTGTTTAACTTGTGTCTGTAGATCTAACAGCTTTAACAATTCCCTTGTCCTTGCCTAGTTCCTATTAGGTAAGGTTCTAGATGGATGTGACAGATTACACATCGTTTGCTTGACAGCAATAATTGCAATGCAAGTGGATATGGTAATCCTCGTCACACTTCACTGATTTAGTTATAAATTGCTTTTATACACGTGCTATATCGATGTAATACTAATGATAGAAAACTGAGTTTCGTATTTTATGGGACCGAAACTAGTTAATTGTAAAAAAAAACGGTATTGTAAATCCTTAAATCGCAGACTGGCTAGTACACGCGAGCCGTCAATCTGTCATGCACTTGGCCAGTTTTTATATCTGGTCCAAATACCGTCCTACTCGTACAGTACCTACCTATTTAGGTAACATTGATGAGCATTGCGCTCCTCTAAAAGTTTTTTTACGGGTAGCTAGTAGCTAACAAGTTTTCATTATGTAATTAATACGTCTTCTGCATTACCCTCGTGCTAGAACTGCCAAAGGTATATAAATCTATCTACTGGTATACCAATTTAAATTGCAACTAATTTCATTATTTACTTGGATTTTTATTGCATCCTTAAGCACATGAATTGGTATAAAATCAATACAGCAAATTCAGTTTTGTAGTGTGTGGATTAAACGGACATTTACTACATTTAAAATTGAATATTATATTAGCTGATGACCTATCTTCAAGTACGTATCCCAAATAACCAACAATGTATGAACCTCGTAACTAAACCAAAACAGAGCACACAATGCCTTACGACTATCTAAACAATATTGTCGACGAGTTATATATTTAGAGAATTTAGGAGACGTTGTTTAATAATATTCCATTGTCTGAGCCCGTTACGATATATCACTGTCAGAGATATATTATTTATGAAACACGTTTTCAACCGTATTTTGAAAATAGTGGAGGTAGATTTCATATCCGTAATCATTGACTGATTTTCATTCAAGATAGAAATATAGAACTCATGAATCGAATTAAATTTATATAAGATATAGCTATTTTACACCTTATGTTCTCAAGTAACTCGAGAGGTCATGGCTTTAATCAGAATGAATAATTTTACAATGTTCTCCAACTTGCAGGTGCTTCGTGATAGCATTGTCAATCGTGATCGCAATCATCGAACCACTAGCCAGCGGCTTCTCCATACACCAGAAAAATATTACAGAAAAAAAAATACATCTACCAGTGAAGAACGTTTTTAGTACACATAACTTGGTCAAAGGTGAAAAGGAACTAGGTAACCTTAAAAGCGATACCACAGGTCTGAATGTTATCAAGAAAAATGCCACTGAGATAATTACAACTAAAACTGAGAAAAATAAAATTGCAAATTTTCCTTCGCTATCAAAAACTGCAGACTCAGTAACAACGGAAAATGTGAATAATCCCACAATTTCTTCAGATACTATCGAAGTATTTGACTCCACAGAAGATGTAGCAGAAGGAAATAATTTACTGTCAAGCGGAGATAAAATCTCACAAACCACCACAGTACCGGATGAATCAGAATTAGCAACAACGCTAAGTGACATGTCAAAAGGAAAAGACAACATAATAACAACCACTGAAACAACTAGCTATAGCACAACTGATCCTGAACAGTTTAAACAGACCATTCAATTCACCACGGAATCAGAGATCACGTCAGATAAGCAAGAAAACCAAAACCAAACCAGCTCTGAAAAAGTGACTACAGCTCTATTAAATTCAAATGTCAGCACACAAGTATCAGCTACAATGTCTCCAGATTCGACATCCGAAATAACTACAAGTATAAATATAAACCCTACAAATATTGGTAGCCCTACTACTACATACATAACAACAACGTTTCAAATTGAAAACGAAACATCAGTGCCAGCTGAAGTGAATATGAGGTCTTCCGTTGTTATCGAAGAAACAACAACAGATGATAACAACCCTATAACGACGATCGAACCTTCGTGGAAAAAATATATCACGATTGAAAGAAAGCGAGTGACTAGTGCTGAAGATATATCCAAGACAACAGTACAAGAAACAATGAAGGCGGCAACTTCAAATACTAACAATAATTTTGAAATTGCCTACAGCATCACTCCGTTACCATCTTCAGAAGGATTCAAAAACGATTTGTTACCACACAAAAATACCGACGAAGACCCAATATCAGCAGAAACAGCCAAAGCTACACTGACTGTAGAATCCACTGTACCGTCTTCAAATACTATAAGCCATGACGCTAAATTAGTCAGTGAAGACGGCAAAAAATCGGGGGCAGTGGCAACTAAACGAGGAGGATTTTTAAATTTCTCTGAAAACTTAACAACACCCGCAACTAAACAATATACTACGTCTGAAGCTTACCTTCCGATAGTTGAAACTCAAACAGAAGGACTAGAATCAGAGAGACCATATATGGGAAGCAGTTCAGAGTCGCAGAGACAATTGGTAAGAAACACTACTTTATTCTCATTACCTACTAGTAACTTGATGTACTCGTAATATTTTGATGATTTATTTTGAATATCATTTTCAGGCAGAAGACGCGATACGTGAGGAGCTATTAAGAGAAGAAACTATAAGTAATAATGAAAACAACAATAATAGATATGGATTGGAAAAAAGTGTAAGACCACTCAACGACGACACACCGAGAGAAGATACTGGTACACAGCCATCGGCAGACTCGCTAAGAGTACAGCCGATAAACAAGACTACACTGTATACCATTAGCCCCAACTACAAACCTATGAAGAAGATCGATGTCCAACCCGCGAAACCATTCATCAGAGATCCAGACGACAACAGCTGGAGGAACGAGAGCATTAGCTCACTAGGCATCGTGTTCAACCCCAAAAATACCACTAAGTCGTTCAAAGAAGTGTTAAAAAACAAGACGCAAACAGAACTGAACAATTTACAGGAAAAAGACAACAAAGTCGACGTGCCGGACCTCAGAGTAAGGTTAGGAAAAATAGCCGAAGTTAGAAAGATAAAGAAAAAGAAAACGAACAAAAACGGAGAAGTTGTCTACACAGACTACGAAGAGGGCTCCGCTGAGAACAGTAAAGAAGCGAAAACGACGGCAGCGCCACCGAAGCTGGCAATACCCGTGCTGACGACACCGAAAACTATCACAAAACTCGTAGTTAATTCTACTCCTTCGATGGCAACACCGAATCGCACAGACGAGAAAGAAGCGACGACAATAAGCGCTCAAGGCTTATTCGCAAGCTTGGGCCTGGACCCTCTCACCACCCATAAAGCCCAAAAGTTCTTCGACATATCGGAATATTACGATACGACGGACGAATACGATGCGGACTACGTGACGATGTCCAAGATAGACTTGAAAAAGGACTTCTCACACAGAACAACAGAGAGTCCTACGACGAACACACCGCCTTCGTCCACCGAGCCCATGAAACCATACTTCCTGGACAGAAAGCCGACCGTTCAATACTTCCCCCCGCGCACCATACAGAAAGTCAACCTCAACAACGTGGATAGGGAGTTCGAGAGGAAAGTGAATCTGTTCACCTTCACGGAGGATCCACCGCAAGAGCAAGAGGAGCCGCGAAAGACCTTCCTGAGCTTTCCTCCTTTATCGATAGCCGCAGACAAGGAGACGCGACCGACGGTGAAGCCCACCGAGTTCATCACCTACACTCCCGCACATCACGCCGAGAACTACTACGCAACCGATCCACCGGAGACCTACATGACGGACGACGAGAACTTCAACAGAGGCTCGTACATAATCAAACATTATAGAGACTTCCTTAGCCAAGCGAGCAAGGACGAGGACGAAGGTGTGCCCCAGTCGATCTCCCACACGAGGGAGCATCATGCACACGGCACTACACCGTCAGTCATCAAACCGCAGCAAAACGATGATTACGACTACGACGAGCACTTCAAGAAGGATGTGCTCACTCGGTTCGTGGACAACTTCAACCAGAACAGCGAGCGGTTCAAGGTCGACTTCCCGATCTTGTACAACAGCAGCGTGGTGCACCGTCAGGACGAGGAGAACGGGCAAGCCGTCGCTTCCTCGCGAGCTTTCTTGAAGCGGCTGTACGATGGAGCGACAGATGACAGAGTAAGTCAGGTGACCGGGGCCACTCGTCCTATAAACGGTATGATGGTTAAGAAGCCATGCGAGCCTAATTGTTCTGTAACGGTGGAACTATCGCCGGCGTACGAGCTGCACTACTACGTGCCCGAGGAGGAGGAGAAGGATGTGCAGCGCGCGCCGCCCATATACAGGCTCAGGGTATGAAATGGATCAGTATTAGAGCAAGATTTCGCGTTTGCATGTCCTAGGCGTGATTGGTTTCCCTTCTGTCGTTATGTTCTATCCCCGAGCTTCCAAATAGTCTCGTGACAGCATCTAGCGACGAAAGGGAACGACGCGCCGTCAGAGAAGGCTTTTAATTTTGTTAGTCGGGTCTTTATGTAAATAGATCTCACTTTATCACTGCCTTGTAGTCGAGATTTCTTAAATCCCCTAATAGTTAATTTCTATAAACAGTTACCAAAGACTGAGAGAATGGAAAAGTTATTCAGATATTCAGCCAAAGTTTTCTTAACAAAGACTTATTTTATTTTTTCATTGCGTGTATAACGCACTTAAATGTAAGTGAACATGTTAGGAGCTTTACTCACCAAAGCCGCAGTTTTGGTGTGTAGACTTCATAAGTGAGCTTTAATTACGAGACGATTGGTGTAATTATTAATATAATTTCAGCCACAACTATATTTAAAGTGTCATTTAATGAAATCCCACTGACTTCGTTAATTTAATGTGTGATTTGAAGACAAGTGTAAATAGACTTAAGTATAATTATAATTGAAACACAATATATTTTTAAAATACAATTTTATTGACATTTTTCATTTTAGAGTAGTATGCAAACATCACTCGATCCTTCGATCACATCTGGTTATATAATATGTCATTTTGAGCATAGTTATATGTTTGTAATGATTACAAGCTACAGCTACATTATATTTGAATAAACAGCCGCGCGGGTGTGAGTGAACAAACACTGTATCGAGTGGAAATGCAATTCTGGGACCAATAAATAATAATATGTTACATTCACAATTCATTCAAATCAAATCAAAACAAAATAAAATAGACAAATTTAAATGAACACATTCCTCTTTGGACAATAAACTATAAACCAGAACACTGAAGGGTAATTAAAAATATATATAAATGTTCAAATTATATCATTCTCCGCGCGATGTTTTCACTTTTATTAAAAAAAGAACTTAAATATGAAACAAAATTAAACTGTTAACTGATAATAAAATAAAAACTTTACATTTAGACGTTGCCAGATGTCCTCAACACAACTAGGATACAAATTAAATAATATATATAGACTCAGAGGCAATGTTTGTAAACGAGACCACAATCATTAGGAGCGACACAATCCTACGAAAATATTACCAAATCGATGTTTTGTATCCCTGTTTCCTCCGAATATAATGAGGAAATATACATTTCTATAGAATTATATCCTAATATTTTTAAAGTGATCAAAACTATGTCGCTATCATTTTATTTTACAAAACTTTCCATTTTATCTTGTGAACGTTTAATCATTCCAGTTTACACGCTACAAAAAATTAAGAGTTAATAAAATGATACATAGTTTAATTAATCTTTAAAATATCAGCATACCTATTTTATAGAAATAGGTGAATTATATTCAGTGCCAACAGCACTAGTGGAATATGAGGATTTGTAAATACTCAAAGGATCGTGTCAAATTACCAATAGGTTGCATACGCTTTAAATATTTGTAAAAAAAGCCACTCAACTCATCTTTATGACAATATAAATTATATAAGTTAATCTAAACAACGTCCTATAATAAAGTGCAATAGGAACATAAAACATGCATAAATAATATGAATTATTGCTTTGTTAATGTAACAAAATAATATGTGGAGCTTATATCAGTGTAACGTTTTGGATTATTGAGGGTTTGCTGCGATCACGTCCGACTATACACCCGTTAAGACATTATTATACCACCAATTATCATGGAATAAAGAAATCCGTAAAAATCTTAATTCTGAAAATTACGAGTAAGACTTGACTTGGTCCTCAGTCTTTTAAGAGTTCTTTTTTCAGACGTTTTCATAATGGGATCAACCAATAATTGGAATGGAGTTTATGCCAAACCGGTGCGAGCCGGTGACAAGTTGTTATAGAAGGTTAAACCAATACTTAGGGACACGCTTCTACCGCCAAACTGATCTAAGGCACTTAAAACATAAAGAATTCGACAAAACAAAATGGATCATCTAATCGGGAAATTTGTATAGATTTTTTTGTAAATCTTGCAAGTTACTCTTTAGTAAGCTTTTCAGTTTAACGTGCAGATGCACCACTTTAAGAAGTGCTTCACCTTCCTCTAGCATTTTGTATAAAAACATGCCGTTGCAAAATTGACAATAATCCAAAAAAATATATTTCAGATAAAAGTCACACAGATATAACTCGTAAGAGCCGTAGCAAAATTAGTCGCGAAAATAAAAATATATTAATTAAATAAATCAATAGATCGGTATATCGGCGTAGTGACATTATGTAAACACTATTTACGTGGTACATTTACTGTAGTATATTATTATATTAATAGTTTAATTTATCGATACATTTTATACTAAAAGCGAATATTTACAAAGGACACGCCATTTTACTAGCTATATATACCTGCCTCGCGACTGTGCTCGTCTTAGAATTGTCCGTCACACGATCGATGTATAATTTTAATTAAATAACATCACTTTGGTCGATCCGTTTTGGCTTCAAGTGTTCTTTATAAAGAAATAATTTATCACTTTGGTTATTTTATTAAAGATTGAAAAATCACGACCGTACAAAATGTTTTATTCCCACGCGTCGATTTCTAATGGAATGGAGGATAGAGCTCAATATAAATTAGATACAAATATAATTTCCAATAAGCTTTACAGTAGATACTTGTTAATATGTGTGGTGTGCAGACAATTCTAAAGATGGCGCCTCCCACTCGAACCTAACTCGTTACTTTAGCCAGTCTTTCGTTTACTACTCTAGATACATATCCACACACTCGTCTCCACTCGCTACCGCTGCTCGACCATGACCAACCTTCACTTGAACACACTATACTTACATTGGTAGCTCGTACTCAGGGCCTCCTCCACCATCCTCGAGTAGTCCGCAGGTAAGCTAGTCGTCTATTGAAGTGGCGAGTAAGGCGCAGTACTAATTTTATAATGTTTTATAATTTTATAATAAGTTATGCTAATCGGCACAAACTGGCCTTTTTTTGTGAAAATGACAAAAGTCACTTGGGACTTACTTCTACATGTCGAGTAGCACTAATCAGGGAGTAGTTAACAGACACTTTGTGAAAGTGTGAAAGAGGTTGGTGAAAGAGGCCCTTAGCCCTCGAACCCTTCCAAATTATTGACTGCCCTGAGAATTACTCAATAGTAGCATTTATATTTAACAAGGCAAGGTTAGAAATAGTGGAACAGTAGTTGCGAACCACATTTTGTATCTGTACTTACTTAAAGATGGATCCCTGAGTTTAGATAATAAAGAAGCCAATAGTATATTTTTACAAGAAAGGTTTAAATACAAAAATCAGATGGGCTAACGCAAAAGGAAAGGTCAACGATAGTATTTCTGCACCAGTTTAGGTTTAAATTATGGGCAAAATCGGAATATTTCTATATTTTTTTCTCACAACAATATTGCGGCGAAGTTTTAACAGCAAGTGATCAAGTAAAATCAATGAAACCCAGCGATCCATGCGCATCACTATGACTCGACGCTAATCAGGAATGGAGTGTAGGAGTACTCGTACTCGTATTCAACAACAATACTTATGTAAGGTACTGTGCTAAGTAAGGAATTGCTCACCGCGTTCGTTACGGCAGGCAATTTTTTCAATCGGATTAACCGACCGTATGTGTTCGCCAACCATAGTATTGTTCTCGAATACTGGTGTTAGCGTCGCCGTACACAATACTCGTATTGTAGTCGATAGAGAATTACCAACAGGATACAAACTGTATCGAGAAAGTTGGACATTTACGATGGTACGAATTATATGAAACATTTATATTTGTGACTCTTTCGGTAATCTCCGACATTATTTTGACGCGAATAATACTATAGTTCTATACGATTATTGTATCGGTAGAAATTGACTTCAACATAATATTATTAGGTACATACAATTAAAAGCTGGAAGTTAAACCGTCGAATATAAAACAAAATACATAACTCAAACGAATCAACGTCACGTTGGCACCTCGTATTTTTGGCACCACTAGCATTAACCAAATAAGAACGTAATAAATTATTTTTTTTTCCACTAATTAAATTCGGAACGAGCACCAAAACGAACGTTTTCTAACGAAAATATTAGGAACAAGGTGCCATATTGTTTTTACAATAACGAATAGTCTATACAATGGTGTTAGTAGAAGTTAGCACCGTTACAGGGTTACGTATATAATGTGGAACCTACGTGGCGCGGGGATAAATGTAAATAAATGCAAATATGTTCACTTCCTTACTAACGAATACATACAATTGACTCTTCCATATGTAACTAGGCAATGTATGTGAGGACACTTAACGAATTGTAGTCTGTTGTGTAGTCTTCATTTAGCCAAATATCGAGTTTCTAACAAAATATTAATCGATTCTCATATAAAAATCTAACAAAACCTACCGGCATCAACAATTTGTCCACTGTTTCAACAACCGACGCGAGTACAGTACAAATTTCAACCTTATTTTTAAACTGAGTATGTTCAATTTGACGTATACTTATTATATCCACATCCATAAAGCTCTAAGAGGAAGCCTCACTATACATATATTAATAAGTAATTATATTTTAAATATCATTTGTAACATTATACACATTCATACAAAATTTCTACACCACTAAAGCAAAGGTATTAATTTTATGAACTTCGAGAATTATGTTCATAGAAATTAATACCGTTCCGAATCCTTTGGTCATCATAAACGCTAGATTTGATCAAGCTTGGCGTAAATAATCCAGATAAAACTTCACTTTTTCGAGAGAAATTTATTACCGTTTCCCTGGGGGTAAAGTTGGTTGAAACGCCTACCTATATGATATTATCTCCAGGTTCCAGGAAAAAGACTTTCATAAGTTTGGTCAAATCCGGCCTTAGACGAAGTTTCGCGTTGGATCGCTTCGGCTTACTTGTGACGATTCGGATTCGGTTATAGATTCACACTCGACTAGTATGTTCCGGGAGGTGTCATATAATGACCATGTAACTAGATCCGCGACATTTATTTTAAGGATATCAATTTATGGATCAAAATTTACAATTGTACAAGAAAAAGCCAGTGAAAATTTACACGCAGAAAAGGAGCCGATTGGTATTAGATCTAGCCTCGTGAGGCCCAATCTAAATTTATAGTCTAGGTCGATATAATATATTGCGACCCAATGTCTTAAAATAGGTGCAAGTAGTTGCGGCCCAAAGTGGTTTTTTATCAACAATTTGTTGATGGCTGATTTAAATTGGCGGGATTATTTAAAACCAAAAATACATTTGATATCATTTCATAATTTTAGGTCGCTGAGTCGCAACTTAATGATTTCTAAAACTGTAAGGGTGTGCCGAGTGACAAAATATTAGTCAATAAATTCGGTCATTGGGTCTTGCGAGGCTAGAACAAAATACGTGGATTCTATCGGAGAGAATATGTTCCGATGGCCATCACACACCTCCACATAAATTTACATTTTCGCTAAACCCTGTGATTTGAAATCACTAATATTTTCAACTAAGTCATTATCGTGACTCGCGAGCCACAACAATATATTTGAACACTAATCTAACGCACTTGTAAAACGTCCCAATGATTGTTTTAAACGTGGCATTTTAAAACAATATAAAAATATTTTAGAAGCGGTCTGTTAAGATATCGTTCGCGTTCATTCAACAGTTCACTCGTACTCACAACATGCGATACAAAATCTCTTCATAAGGTTCCTTCACTAATTATAAATATGCATTTTATATCTAATTTATATCTACACGGGTACGATTTTGATCCTAACAAACAATATAAAGATATGCCAACACGAAAGTTGAACACAGATTTGATAGATCTAATACAGCGGCTACACATTCAACTCAACATGGGCCCAAACTTGGCTCCATTTGAATCCAGTTAACTGATATTATTGGCTTTAATAGAAACATTGTGATTTGTGTCCAAGGACGCATCCACATCCACACAATACTGTATTAATTCCAATAAATGGTGCGAACACTTAAAGCTTCTCGTGCGCTGAATCGCACCAAGTAGCTTCTCAGAACAGATAGTACTTATTTTATTTGTATCGCAGGTCAAAATCCAGTTCTTACGGACGTTATCGGTTCCGAGTTACTAAAAAGTTGAGTTTAATGAATACCACTCAACAATATCAATTTGTATTCAACTTTCGTCACAGAATGTATTTATAGAGAAGTATAATTGAAAATGCTTTATTCCTAGCTAAGTTCAAATCCGGTCCCGCAGTTTAAACTTTAGACTAAGCGTTACTCATCGGTAATACAATAGATACGAGCCGAGTGCTTCGGAAGTTATATTATAGTGCCGTAGGACGACTTCAACTCTATTAAAGCATCTGGTGATCTTTATACAGCTAATGATAAGATACCGCCCCCTTATCGTTACGTTACGTATATCGGGACACGTCTGCTTTCGACCATCGAATGATTATTTAATATTAATAACTCAATTTAATCGAATCGATAAATAAAAATCGTTTACACAGGAAAAAATAAGAAAGTCGAAAATGGTGTTCCTCGAGGCGACGTCATGGGGCCACCGTTTAATATTCTACATACTAAAGATGCTAGAGAGTAATTATATATAGGTAAAATCGCTAAGATAGTAACGAAGCCGACTAATATTGAACTCTAAATAATTTCATAAGTTATTTACTAAACTCGCGCCACAACGTCACCTCGAGATCTTGTAACTAAACTATCGAAAATTCTCGAATGTCTATTAAGATAGATTAAAGTCAAAATTTACGAGAAAATTAAAAGTCGCAGAGACTAGCTCTTTACAAGTTTTCTTAATGTATGAAATAAACAATAGGATCGGTCGTTTGCGGCGGAAGATTCCCGCCTGCAGCGGAGGACGGTCGCAGCGTTCCGCACGAAGCGGAGTGAGACAGTCGAGGTCGGCCGAGACAGCAGCGTGTACCTGGAGGCGGCACTAGCGGGACACGCGCAGGGAGTAGAGGCGGCACTAGCTGGCCACGTGCTGCGCGCGGGGCGCCGGGGCGCGCGCGGGGCCCGCGGGGGCCGCGGGGGCGGGGAACCCGCTGCGGAGGGACTCCTCCATCAGTCGGGAGAGCTTGTCGCGGTCCGCCTGTGGGGAGCGATACTTTGAGCTTCACATGTCGCACCTTTACAATACAACTGACTCACTTGAACAGATACGGAAAATGACTTAAATAGGTATGTAGAGATTCAGAAAAAAAAAATGCATCGGCTAAATGATCGAAAAAGTGCCGTTTTTTAGTTAGAATGGGAAAAACATAATAGCAGCCCCTTTCGTTTCGGCGGCTTCGCGTTCTTTACCCTTAGAAAAGTCATATCCAGCATTTCGTCAAGAGATAAATAAATAATATGGGACAATTTCCACGTACGCGAATATTAGGTAAGATCGGTGACATCGTGACGTCACACTCGGCCGTCTCGTCTCTGGGTCGGTAAAGTCAAGGGACTGTTACGTCACGCGCTAGTCAACATCGAAGTGATGTCTTCGAACTATCGCTAGATGCGCCCGTCGATAGTCGATTCCACTATCGACGACGTATCGAGAGCTCGAGTAATGTTAAGGCCACGCTACCGTCGCTAGATCGGTCGGCCCCGCACCGTCATCATCCCACGTCCCCGTCCCACCGCCGGGCGGAGGCCTCCTCCCTCCTGTGTCAATTTTCTCCGCACTGAGCGGATCGCATCCATGTTTGTGTCAATTTTCTCCGCACTGAGCGGATCGCATCCATGTTTTTCCTGCGAAGTCAATGATATCGTCGACCCATAGGGCCGATAGTCTGTGGCCGCCTTCCTCCTCGAGTCGTCCATGACGTGAGGGTGGAGTGAGGCTGGATGCAGTATATACCCACCTCGTGTACGAAGCCGAGGTGCACGAGCTCGCGGGCGAGCGCGGGCGCGGAGTCGCGGCGGGAGACGGCGCACGTCAGCTGACGGTTCATGTTGTCCATGACGTGAGGGTGGAGTGAGGCTGGATGCAGTATATACCCACCTCGTGTACGAAGCCGAGGTGCACGAGCTCGCGGGCGAGCGCGGGCGCGGAGTCGCGGCGGGAGACGGCGCACGTCAGCTGACGGTTCATGTTGTCCATGACGTGAGGGTGGAGTGAGGCTGGATGCAGTATATACCCACCTCGTGTACGAAGCCGAGGTGCACGAGCTCGCGGGCGAGCGCGGGCGCGGAGTCGCGGCGGGAGACGGCGCACGTCAGCTGACGGTTCATGTTGTCCATGACGTGAGGGTGGAGTGAGGCTGGATGCAGTATATACCCACCTCGTGTACGAAGCCGAGGTGCACGAGCTCGCGGGCGAGCGCGGGCGCGGAGTCGCGGCGGGAGACGGCGCACGTCAGCTGACGGTTCATGTTGTCCATGACGTGAGGGTGGAGTGAGGCTGGATGCAGTATATACCCACCTCGTGTACGAAGCCGAGGTGCACGAGCTCGCGGGCGAGCGCGGGCGCGGAGTCGCGGCGGGAGACGGCGCACGTCAGCTGACGGTTCATGTTGTCCATGACGTGAGGGTGGAGTGAGGCTGGATGCAGTATATACCCACCTCGTGTACGAAGCCGAGGTGCACGAGCTCGCGGGCGAGCGCGGGCGCGGAGTCGCGGCGGGAGACGGCGCACGTCAGCTGACGGTTCATGTTGTCGTCCATGCGGAGCAGGATCGTCATCTGACCGAACATACCTTACGTTACATTATATCATATCATAATGAATATCATTCACATGAGGTGAATCGCACAAGCCACTTTACATTATGCCACACCCCGGACACTCGACTCAATTCCCATACAAAAGTCGCCAAATGTAATAACTACCTACGATACAGACGCTGCACAAAAGGCGGTGTCCATTCTATACGTAGTAATATTGTCTCTTCTGTGATTATGCCCAAATAGAATATTATATATACTTATATTTATTATAATAACAGGTGTGGTTCTATACGTAGTAATATTGTCTCTTCTGTGATTATGCCCAAATAGAATATTATATATACTTATATTTATTATAATAACAGGTGTGGTGGCATCACTGGCATCTAAAAATATTAATACAATATTTAAAAAATAAATTACAAACATACATAAACATACATTCACGCCTTTTTCCCGAAGGGGTAGGCAGAGGTGTATCCAGGACTCAGTCCCATAGTAGATACACCCACATTTCGCCAGTATGTTATTGGTCCCATGTAATAGGGGGCGAGCCTATTGCCATATACCGGGCACAGTTCCAGACTCCAGGCAGTTTATTAAGATAATTCCTAATGGAAAAATCCAATATTTAACACTGCCTGACCTGGGAATCGAACCCGGGACCTCTTGATTGGCAGTCGAGCATGCAAAAAATAAATTAAATGACGTAATATGTCAACTTCCGGTTTCCGAGCAATCAGGGCGTTGTGCAAGATGGCTTTAGCAGTGCGAGCGTATCCGGCGGTGTGGGTCCGCGGCAGCAGCTCCGTGATATATTTTAAATGCCTAAATATACATGACTGGAAAATGCTTCAAGCCACATATCGACAAGGCGCTTCTCACCCTCGCCATGAATAGCTTCGAATGTTTGAACATCAGCCGTTCCAGTGTCGTCCGAAACGTTATAAACTCATGATATATCATCACAACCGTCTTAACTGACGCGTGCCACGTTTGATAGTTGGCTTTAAGCGTGTGCATAATGTAAGCAAATTTGTGTCTATTAGACGACACGGCACACTGCCATTCAAATTTTTATCTAGGCTGCTTTTTTAAAAGTCGAATATTGGTCATCACAGTTGAAGATGAGATTCGATGAAGAGGTGATTTGAATATAGTATTTGTTATAAAAAATCAGATTATTTTTCAAAATTCTATTCGGTTACTCCAGTAATACACAGATCCCCCTCCCTGCAATATTTTTATAAACTGAACATTTATCCTTTTTCTATTAAAGTATGAGTTTAAAAATACACTTTTTGCATACGGCGCCAGCGGCAGACCATAGTGTATATGTATATATATATAGAGAGAGAGAGAGAGAGAGAGAGCCACTCACGGTGCAGCAGTCGTCGTGCGCGTCCCGCTGCAGGCTACACATCATGTGCACGAGGCGGCGCGGCTCCGAGTCCCGCGGGGGCGGGGGCGGGGGCGGCGCGGGCGCGGGGGGCGCGGCCGCCCCCGCCCCGCGCGCGCCGCGCACGCCGTACGCGAACAGCGGGTAGATGCCGTACCTACACACACACACACACACTACATTCACTGACATTCGGTATGTACATAGACCAGACCCTGGAATAAATAACACATGCGGTACTTTCCGATATTTCCACGAGAACGAAGACTACGCGGGTGAAACCTAGGGGCACAGATAGTAGAACATAATTAAAAAAAGCCATGTTCAAACGACTCTATGAGTTCGTAAGTAGCCCATAACGTTCTCAACACGGAGCAATACGAATTTGGGAAAAATCGCAGGATTCCTCTAGCTAAGTTTAACTTGATACCCTCATACACATTTACACACTCCCATCCTTGTACTAAGACCGAGGCCATAAATAAATCCTACGTCAGCGGTCTTTTTCGATATGTGCAAGGCTTTTCATTATGTTGATCATGATCTGTTATTACAAAAACTTAGAAAGTATCATGTACCTAAAAGGTAAAAGATGGGTAGAAAGCTAAAAAAACAAAGAAAGTAACAATGTGTAATTATTGAATGCAATAAAATATATAAACAGATCGAAATTTCTCCACGATAATTAAGGAGTTCCACAAGGAAGTGTAGTAGAACCCTTTTTATTTTCATTATACATAAATTATTTACCTAATGCTTATGCTACACATAAGCATCGGTATTCTGAAACCATCTACAGAAAATGAATTCAAAGGCAACTCCCGCTAAGTGCAAGGTTGTAAGATATATGTAAAACTACTAGATTGGGCTATGGATGTTAAGCGGATTTATTGCATTACTGTTATATGGGGAACTTAATGGGTATGGATAGATACAGTGGTTATAGTAGCTTTCGTGGCACAGTGGGAGTATATCTAATAAGAAGGCGATAAGACCGCCACTTGCCTAAGATTATTTTAAATATTATTCCTGTATTGTTGTATGTTATGGTGTACAATAAAGTGTTTATCTATCTAATTTGAAATCCGCAAGCCCAGGGTTCATCATCATAATCATCGCCATCTCAGCCAAAGGAACGTCCACCGCTGAACGTAGGCCTCCCCCCAGATTTCCATCCAGTCCGGTCGTACGCAGCCTCGCCGCTTCCAGCGAGCCCAGAGTTCAAATCGCATCGATTTTTTGTCTGTGTGCTTGCGTGTTTCTCATAGTTAGCAAGTCGACCTCCAGCTTGCACAGGCTCGTTGAAGATATAACCGGTGACGTCAGTTAGGGCTCACTCACTTGACATCCTCGAGCAGCTTGTCCAGTTTCTCGGCGGCGGGCGGCAGGTCCTGCGCCGCCACCTGCACCAGCTCCCCCCCGCGCCGCCCCCACGCCAGCGCGCCCCCCCCGCCCCCGCCCCCGCCCACCGAGTCCGTGATCGTCTCCGATATGTTCGCTGCCAGGGACAATATACTATATACGGCTCCGAAACATACGAGTATTCGACTACTGTAGGGACGATGTTTTTGTGTGACGCGCCTGCCACGGATTCTGTGGACGTTTTGGTGGTTTTATGGAAAGTATTAATGGCGACCGCCTCGGTGGCGTAGAGGGCGCATGCTCGACTGCCAATCAAGAGGTCCCAGGTTCGATCCCCAGGTCAGGCAAAGTGTTAAATATTGGATTTTTCCATTAGGAATAGGCATGGTGACAGATTTTGAAATCCCGTTTCTTAATGTAGTTACACGTCTAATATTACCGAAAAAAACATTTTTTCAGAATAAAATTACATTTTACCGCAAATTAATGCATTTTTAACTTTCTAATTTAAAATGAGCGCGAAAACGCTCGTATGTGTCATGGCGTCGGGTCCTGACGTCACGCCTAAGTAAATATTTTATTGTGTCTGTGCTCAACGAAGATAGTCAACGAAATATTTTGTAATTCGTGTGTTAAAAATGAATTCCAAAGTTTATATTTTCATTTTTTGATTGCATAGATTGTGACACAAATACAAAAAGTAACAACTGACGTGGAAATTATTAGCAAGTGACATGTTATGGGTGTAGAGAAGAGGTAAATGGAGCTCAATGGTGTAGAGTTGTAGTGCAGTTATTTCATAGACAGATATATAAATTCACGTAAGTAATGATATGGTTTTTATATTTTCTTAATTCTATAGTAGTAGAAATAGTAAGTATGGGTTTTTTAGCTGCAAGTTATCTAACCTATAAAATAACCTAAGTATTAAATAGGTGTTAAAAAAGGCCTGTGTGAGTTAAATTATTCATAGCACTAAAGAATATTAATAATGTACATACAAGGAAGTTTTCACATTTCGAAATTCAGATGAGCAAAAGTCTATTTGATGCGATAAATTCTCCCAACATCAACATATCAATTCTGGGCAAAATAGAGCTGTTTGCCTTAATAAAACCTTATTCCATCTTCGATGATTCCTGGATTACCACGAATATATAACAAATCAAGTGACTGATCACAACACAACAAAAGTTAATGCGATATGGTGAATATTTACTTCAAGTGTTTATACTCTCAGTAACAGTATTTACTTAGGCGTGACGTCATTCGCTCTGATTGGCGTTTCAGTTAAGATGGCTGATTGCAATTTTTTGTACTTTTATTTTAATAAAAATATTATTAATCTCAATTTTTTTCAATAATACTGGGTCGTTTTTTAGAATCCTTTCGATAATATATTATTCATTAAAACCATTTATTTTTTATTCTGTTAGTGTCATCATGCCTATTATCTCAATAACTGCTTGGAGTCTGGAACTGTGCCCGGTAGATGGCAATAGGCTCGCCCCCTATTACATGGGACCAATAACATACTGGCGAAATGTGGGTGTACCTACTATGGGACTGAGTCCAAAGTACACCTCTGCCTACCCCTTCGGGAAAAAAGGCGTGAATGTATGTTATATGTTATGTTATTAATGGCGACGAGCGGTTTGAGCGGAATCTGTGGTATGTGCGAGGGTGCTATGGCGACACCGGGGAGGGGATGCCGGAGCCACGGATGATGGTGGAGCGCGGATGGAGATGGTGGGCTCGAAATAGATTATGTTAAACATGCTGAAGTGTTCGAGTATTTCATGGAAAAGGAGCGGCTTCACCACTTATTGAGCGGATGAGATGAAGCCGAGTAGAAATATCATAGGAGGCTTATGACGACTGAAATCTATGGTAAGGTGAACGATGAGTGAGTACCTATATTAAATGGAGGAAAGAACTAAACTTGATATTACGAAACTTAAACATCGCATAAGGTATGAAATAGAGATTATGAAAAATATACAAAGTGTGATATATAGAGATGTGGTTACCGGTGGTGTCGACGAGCGTGTGCGCCGCCAGCAGCTTCAGCGAGTGCACCTCGAACAGCAGCGGGTGGAACAACAGCTCGCGCGCCGTGGGCCGCCGCTGCGGCTCCTTGGTTATACATCTGGAATGTTATACGAGTATGTAGGTCCATCACTCAGGATTGATACTGAGTGACGAACGCCTGATTTCTTCTTGGTGTTAACGCTGGTCTACAGTGGTTTTGTTGCCCTAGATATGAAAATGATTTTGGGTCTAATTATGCACACAATTCATGAAACTATCGATGATTTTGTAAGATTAAGTCAATTTATAGCATCGAGTGTGACTCGAGTGGAAGGAGTTGCAAACGATGGTTAATATTACGAATGCTGCTTTAACAAGCAAAGGGATGAAAGTGAATGTAAGCAAGACGAAAGTAATGGTTTTTGAAAGAGAAGAATGTATGACAATTTGCAAGATTCCGATTGATGGAGAAAGAGTGGAACGAGTAAAAGAGTTTGTATATCTGGTTTCAAAGTTCACAAGGGACGGAAAGTATGACTGTGACATTGAAAGAAGAGTTTTGGCAGAAAATCAGGTGAATGGGGCGTTGCATACTTTTATGAACAGTCAGAAAGTGTCTAAAAAGGCACAACTGGCTGTGCATAGAAGGCACGTATGGTAGTGAATGTTGGGTCCGGCAGAAGAAGCATGAAAGTAAGATTAATGCTGTGGAAATGATAGTATAGGATCCCGCTATACAACGACCTTCACCGAGATGCTTATTTAATGAGACGTATTTTTTATGTTATTAAATATGCCAATAAATATATCCTATATGGGTTGCCTAACAAATTTCAGTCCAGAGTATTTTTAATTAATAATTAAAAAAAATTTTTTAGGTTGCCTATTTTTTTCCGGTCACAACCACGGGTTGCCAGGTGTAAACAGGTAAATCTATACTAGCATATTGCAACGGTCTGATTATTGAATCAAACTTAGATAAAATGAAAGATTATTTCATAAGGAACACGGTGGTATAGGGTTGCCTGCGAAAAATCGGTCCCGAATTACGGTTGTCGAATTTTAAATAATAAAATATCGCTGCGAGTGAATGTGTGTGAGAGAGAGGTCCCAGACCATTATTAATATACAGAAATAGTTATTTAATTTTTTATTTTTTAATCAATTAATTATTTATCTATGTTTATTGTTTATGTGACACTAAAGTATATACACATCTTTAGTAAAAAAGACAGTTAGAGTAAAACATATATATTACTTATCTGGCAAATTTTATCTTTATTATTAGGAGCCGAAATAAAAAACAACAATTAAAATACTTCTGTTTATTGAAAAAAAATTTAAAATACAAAAATTTTTAAAATTATTCAGGTTCCGAGTCATCGGACATGTAACTGTGATCTCCAACTTCTGAATCTTCTTCGTCATCACTCTCCGTTTCAGTTTTTTCGACAATGTCTTCTATTTTTAAATCTTCAGTAGTAGATACATCGGTATGCTCCTAAAAAAAAAACAATTTTTGCGATTAAATGAAAATGTTTGATTATAAATTTTAAAAAATTTTTGATAAGAATAGTTGATTTAAAACATCCTCATTTAATTATTCCAAAAAAAAAAAAGGAAATCAGAACATTTTCTTGTTCAATTTTCAACTACCGTTTTTTAAGTAAATTACAAAAAAAAAATGTGTGTCGAAAATTAACAAAACCATAAGTGAGTTTTACTAGAAATTACTTCAACATGACAAAAAAATAGAAGATGTATTAGCTTAGATAATTTTAAAGATTCAATTATTATGTACTTACTGTATATTCAGCGATAAATTTAAGAAATTCTTCGTTATATTTTTTATTCAAAACAGTCACTTTTTTGTAGCACGTGGTATGATAACCTACAAATTGGAGTGACGCACTGGGTAGCTCAACAAAATTGTTTTTAAATTTTTTTTTTTTACGAAAAGCTAACTTTAATGCACAGTTTTCAAAAGTTTCATCATCAAAATCAATTATTCCGTCATCCGAATCACACAAAAAACACTTTTTGGCCATTTTTTCCAACAATAAATAGCAGCACGTTTTTTCACTTGTATCTATAGCGACAATCTACCAAAATAATGCACAGCATATACGAGTCTATCGCTATCCTTTTCATTTCCAAGCACAAATAGCATGCGCACTCTCCTTCTTTAAATGGGCGGACTTTAAACAGCTGCTACGCTGCGTCCTTTTCTACCGCATGGGATGGTTGGTCTGGGACCTCTCTCTCACACACATTCACTCGCAGCGATATTTTATTATTTAAAATTCGACAACCGTAATTCGGGACCGATTTTTCGCAGGCAACCCTATACCACCGTGTTCCTTATGAAATAATCTTTCATTTTATCTAAGTTTGATTCAATAATCAGACCGTTGCAAAATGCTAGTATAGATTTACCTGTTTACACCTGGCAACCCGTGGTTGTGACCGGAAAAAAATAGGCAACCTAACGTTTGCATATTCTATGGGCTTCAAACTTTCGATTGGTATCAAATTTATTTAATAATCACACCGGTGCAATGTTTAAAAAAAAAATTTTTTTTAATTATTAATTAAAAATACTCTGGACTGAAATTTGTTAGGCAACCCATATAGGATATATTTATTGGCATATTTAATAACATAAAAAATACGTCTCATTAAATAAGCATCTCGGTGAAGGTCGTTGTATAGCGGGATCTTAGACTATGAGAAGTTTGAGAAGTATGACTGGAGTGACATTGATGGACAAAGTGAAGAACAATGTGATAAGGGAACGCTGTGGCGTGTTAGAAGATGTAGTGACAAAGATAGAGAAAGGATTGCTTAGATGATTCGGACCTGTGGAGAGGGTGGACGAAAAGAGATTGATAAAGAAGATTTACAAGGCTAGTGTGAATGGTCAAGTCGGTAGGGGTCGACCGCGGGCGTACCTTTCATGAACAAGTTGATGTTATCTTAAGGAAAGGCCAGGTCACAAGTACCAACAACCGACGAGCATGCATGAAGTATGTGATGAAAGTGAAAGAAGCGAAAATTGTATGTCTGGATCGTAGCAAGTTGAAAGAAATAGTCTCTGCCTACCCCAACGGGAACAAGGCGTGACTGTATGTACTCGTATGTATGTATGTATGTATGAGTGGAACTGGAAGTTATAACCCGTAAAAATTCATCCCATCTCTTTCATTTCCCTAGGAAGCTAACAAAGTCGGTCTCGCTCTACGAGTGACCGATAAGGAGCCACCAATTTAACCTGGTCTGGTAGCGAATGGTTGGAATTGGCAACTCTAACATGTCAGATGAACTTGACGTTCATAACTCGCTGTTCTCCGGCTTATGAAATTGTTAGAATATAATACGTATTTTAATAGAGGAAGCGAGAAACGGTGGTGATGAGCTAATATTCTGTTGACGTAGACCTTCTGGAAAAAGGCGTGATTGTTCCCCCCGTGGCCCGCGTTTATCGTTCTGTCTGTTCGCGATAAACTCAATAACTATTGAACCGATTTTGATACTGCTTTTACCGATGGATGAACAGATTCAAGAGGAATTTTCAATTTTGGGTGTTCACAATTAATTATTCGTTATGATTTTGTGTAAATCGGCTTAAATATGACAGATAATGTTGAAGAGGAAATCGTGCCGGAGGATTTATTGACGTGCGACGTGCACTGTGTAAGCGTAGACCAATAGGATTATACATGCAAGTAAAGTAATACGAAATTAATCCTCATACAAAGATTTTTAACTATTCCATTTAACTTTACTCCGCTGCCACGCAACTGCAAATCATCGTAGAGCTTACTTTTTTAACCCCATTTTTACGATATGCTTGACATTTGACTGTTTCAAAGGAAGGTAAAGAAGGTAGCAATTAAGCTTTGGGTCGTCAGCCTCGAATGAACTTATATTTTTGTGTCAGATTCAATATCTTCAATTATTTGGAATAAAATATCAATTACCTGTAAATAAAGTCCTTCTGGCGTGGATCGTCCAAGGACTCGACCGTCCTGACGACATGATCGTCGGTGACATGCGAGCCGGAGTCTCCGTTCCCCTGGATCTCCAGCGCCGCCGTCTCCAGCGCGCACATGCCGAACGAATATATGTCCATGGCCGGCGTTACCATGCCGCATGCTGGAATTACAAGATACTCGTCGTTAACAAACGTATACACACGAAATTAAACATACATGCGGAGATTTCTCAATGTTGATAGTTGTAAAGCTAAGCCATAGAAACATCCTGAAGGTGTTTCTTAGCTCGGTCAATAAGAATACTTTGGGAGGTGTTCATTAGGGGCATTTATTTCGTCATTTGCATCATATAATTTGTAAAGCCTTCTCTCTCTTCTGTGCTTTGCGAATAATGTTAAATAATAACATAACATACATTCACGCCTTTTTCCCGAAGGGGTAGGCAGAGGTGTACCCAGGACTCAGTCCCATAGTAGATACACCCACATTTCGCCAGTATGTTATTGGTCCCATGTAATAGGAGGCGAGCCTATTGCCATATACCGGGCACAGTTCCAGACTCCAGGCAGCTATTGAGATAATTCCTAATGGAAAAATCCTAATGGACTAATGTTTGGCAGCATGATCAATGGAAAATAAACCTTGACAAATTGGGAACTTAAGCATTTCTACTCACAACCATATTCTGGCGCAATAAGGTGCATGTTCCTCATGTTCTCGCGGCAAGTCTTAACATGATGATGGATGGCATCTGGCGCGACGGAGCCGATCTTCACCAGACCGTTGTGTTGTATGAAGATGGTGTCGCATGTAAGATTCCCGTGGACTATAGGCGGCTCGCACCCGTGGAGGTAGCTGGAAATTTATAACAAATCCTCATAAATCCCCAAAAAATAATCTGATTTCGCATCCATAACATACAAGACATGTAAAGTCATAGTGACCTAGAGGTACTCTAAGAGTCTACAACACAATAAAAATCAGAAAAAATGAAGTGTAAAGTTATGGGCCCGTCTGATGTAACTTTTTGCAGTGTAAACTTAGGTATATATCATAAATTAGTGTTAAAAATACGACTTGTTCAGTGGTTAAGTACATAAAATTCACCACTGGACTGTATCCAGTCGGCGCGATGATATTCCATGCATGTATCCCGGATATGTGATCCTGAATAAACGAAACAAAACGAATCAGAAACGAGTCGAGCAAGTGTCAAGTTGGAAAGATGGGATGAAGGTGGTGATGATGAGTCGTCGAGCGTCGAGTGACTGACTGACCTGAGTGCAGACAGTATTTGTCTGCACCAGCGCGTCCAGACCTGCAGCCGCAAGCTCTTCTTGGTCTTCTTGAGGAAGTGTTTGAGCGAGCCGCAGGACATGAACTCAGTGATCCAGCAGACCTGCAAGTATGACGCCAATTGAGTCTCACCTGAGCGCCGACAATATCTGCGTGCACCAGCGCTTCCACGCCTGCAGCGGCAGACGCTTAACATTACGCTTGGTTCGCTTCAGGAACTGCTTGAGGGACCCGCAAGACATGTACTCAGTTATGAATATTACCTGCAAATTAGAGAAAACGTCTAGTTATCTGCTGGGTGCCCCACACGGATCTCGTATCCTTGGCAATTTGACTAAAGACAAAACGTCTTTAAAAATAATTTTGTGTAGATTTATGGCCAACCCTAAAAGATTTCTGTTCGCTGAGGCTAATTAATTATCAAAATTAAAATCAGATCAATGTTGAAGGCAGTATAACGTTACCTAGGGAGTAATAAACTTTTGCTAAGTTGTTCTAAAATTTGCAGCTGACTAACATAAAAGCTGAATTTCCAGTGTGATACAAGTATTTTCTGTTATTTGTGTGCCGGTGTGTATTTTCAGGAAAAAGTTATGTTGGACTTCACTTGAGGTACGGCTCAAATCTTCATTGATCCTTAACAGCTTAACATGCATTACGCAATGCTTATTATTCTTAGCTTCAATAATTCACAGACTGCAATAATTGTTTCATACTGACCTTCCCAAGAAGTCACCCTTCATTGAAATCTTGATTTTGATCAACCGCTGTAATAAAAATGATCATGATGTTTAAGGCAGGCTGACTTACTCGGGGTTTCTCATTGTGCGTGTCCGTCCAGTACCGATGGAACTTGACAATGTTGGGATGTTCGAGTCGCGTGAGGTTATCGAACACCATCTGTATCTTGTCCTCCTGCGCCTTGAAGTTCTTCCTCTCTGAGAACTGAACTTCGTTCCACACCACCTCCACTCCTTCCTCTGTGTCCATGGCGAGGTGAGCGCAGTCGATGCCGGGCACATCGCGCTGTTCCACCTAAAATAAGGAAACATACTTGTTGTATGTACTTGAAGTATGAAATGAGAAGACGGCCATTACCGACCTCACCTTCTGTTATTTTATTTGGGTCTTTTAGCAGCAAGTTTAACATACAAGTTTCAGATGTCCGAATTGGGTAGCAAGATACGACTATATATTGATCCTTTTAAACGGAACAATAAATATAAGTGCAAAACTAAATCCCATGCAAATATGGCTCCATTATATTTACGAGGGCACTATCCGGTGTTGAATGGTGCTCATGTAAAATCAGTTTATCTCAATAATAAATCTGTTGAATCAGCAGCGTGTCTGGGAAGTTAGTATAAAGCATATTATATGATTGTTATAAGGGTTTTATTGCATTATCTGGTCGACAGTCGATTTGCTCACAATGGTGTGGGCAGGGCAATATGGCGCGGTGAGTAGTGAGGCGATCGTGGATGCTATCTGGTATATATGGTGAATTGACAATTGACGAGGTAGATGATTTGTTAACCGATGTTTTACATGAACAATTGCTAGTTAATCTTCTATTGATGACGTAATGATCACAATTGTATTCAATTATGAACATAGCTTAGTTCTGTGGTATAAACATTGAGACTAAGATACAAATTATAATTATTTAAGTAAGTTTTATAATATTAAGAAAGGTGGTAAGGTGTTAGAGGAATAACATTAGGTAGGTTAATCATCTAATTGAAGAAGAGCAACTTTAATTTCCAACAAATTAAATAAACATCATCTCTTTACGAGGAAACAGAAAGTGTTTAGAGAGTAGATATATTAATATAACATAACATATAATAGTTAATAGGATATAATTAGCCGAGGCTGACGACCGATAACGCATTCAATATAAAGCTTACTATTGTATAATTTATGCAGAGGATGTCGTGTCTATTATTTTAATTATAAATGCAATAATTAATAAACATGTAAGTAGGTAAGACCTCAGTGTTAACTATGCACATTGATTTACCTTTTGTTAAAAGTAGTTTAGAACATCATTACATTCAATGCAAAATGACAACAAAATTTTAACAAATAGTCACGAGAAATAAATTTTCCAAGTAAAGACTAGTAGTTACACTGACTCTATTTTTCATGTTTAACTCCCGTCTCCTGACCGAAAATGGAAATAGGCCTTACGATGCGTTTTTTTTGTTTGAAAGCTGATCAGATCGAGAGAGTTCTTTAGCTATTTCTCATGAAAATTGGTTAAGCTATTTGAAGATTATCAGCTCTTTACCAGAGGCTAAAGGGATTAAAGCAACTTCTATTGGTCAGATCGATTCAAAATTTTGTATCCTGTCATTTCATCAACATTGCAACGACTTGGTAAACTTGACTTGATGCTGGAGCATCAGGTTAAGATGGCCTAGTAATCAAATAATATATCGTGTTTGGGCTCATTGCAATCTTTTTCATGAATATTATACAGAAAGATGAGACCAGTGTGATAATGGAGAAGGAAGGTTTTTTTTCATTTACGAAGCAACTACCTACTTCTCCACCAGAAGCGTGATCAATATACTTGTAAGACCCAATATTTTCAAAAAAACAAAACGAAAACGAAAAACGAAAGTAAATATTATTATATAGGTATTTTTATTATAATTATGCAGGTATAGTTATTTTCCTAAAAATAAAAAAGGCACTCAAACGATCAAACATGAATAAGTAATTGACACATAAAGAGCACCCAAACAAAATGTTTAACTTATACTAATTGAGCAATAAAATTGTCAGCCGATCGCGTCATTTCGTACAAAAATCACATTATGCTAACAACAGCAGGTGTCTAAATGTTTGTCACAGAAGATCTCAGACTATAAATATTGACATGGTCATACATGCCTACAAAACTGTTGATTGTGAGCTTTATACAAATTAGCGTTTGTGCGCAATTGCGATTCCGCAGAATTAGGACTGTTCCTATTGCGCATCAATTTTTAGCTCCGTCTTGGTTATAAGTATCTATTTTATAACAGCTCCTAGGTGAAAGATATCTATTACGAGTACTTGAGAATGCAATATCCACCAAGCATAGTAATAAACCTCTTTCAAGTTTTAATGAACCTACCTAATCATTCTACAATTTTAATGTAATTAATTAGTCATAAAATTTTTAAAATGCCTGGTTTTGTCTAGTGTTTAGTCTAGTGGGACTTCAGTTAACATTATGCTATGTGCTTATGCTAATGGCAAATAAAATTTAAGTACTGGATTAAACTAATTGGATTACGTGGCAATTAAATAACAAATTGGAAATTGTTCAACTTCCTTTTAAAATAGTTTTATAATCACTACTTTTCTAATGCCTTACAATATATTATTTTAAATTTCTTGCATAATAAATTATTATAATTTTATAATTCATAGTTTTATGTGGTTTCTTATTATTTGCGGACGAGAGATTAAATAATATCGATCTCTCTGTATTTTATCGTTCTCATTATTCTTAATATCGATAAGACAAATCTGGTCTGATAAAATAATATGTATTATTGTTCACTGTTGGACATAATTGTAATCATTAAAATTATTACTTACTATGCAAGTTGAAACCTTGCTAGATGTTGCAACTTGCCAGATAAATCCCAAGTTTTAAATTCTTGAACATGTCATAATCTTACTATAGGATAGGATAATGTATAGGTTTCCGTACAAACTCTATAATACTTATTTTATGAAGTATACCAGGCCACTCAGTATTGGGAAAATATAGAATAAAAGTTATTTATGATCTATGAGAGACTGGCCCGTTATAATCTATTTTGAAAATATGAGTATATTTATAAGTAAAAATAGATATTTACGTTCCAATTTCAAAATTTCCCTCCACATTGTTTGCAAGATAATTTAAATTAACGTGTTTATCTGCGCCGGGAACATTTTCGCGCTATGATTTTTTACGATTTCAAGTGTGGCCTGAAACCGGACGAATCGTACGATAGACTTCAATTGGCTGGGTGCCGCACAACCTCACCGATGCTCAGAAGCTGGCCCGGGTAGGTATGGTGCCGTGATAATGATAAACAAATTTTAAAGCAGGCTCATGTCGGCGTGTTTACGACATCATTACAGGTGATGATAAGTCCTGGATTTATCAATACGATCCAGTAACGAAGCGCCAGTCGACGGTTTGGGTCAAAACGAATAAAGAGGCTACTTCACGATTACATTAGGTACAATAAGGGTGAGCAGTGATTTTTAGCAGCAATAGTAATATTAATAGAAAGCTCGCTAATGGTGTAAGATTTCAGTAAGATACATAGTTACTATTCTTTGACGATACGTCGTCGCTGCTGTCCGACTGTAGTCGCGACTCGCGACATCTTTCCCTACCGTTTATTGTGTATCTATTATAATATAATATCTACCTACATACACCTGGCGATATTAAACGTCGTCTCGGACAGCGGCGACGACGTATCGTACTGAAATCTTGCACCATTAGCGAGCTTTCTCATGGAATTGCATTTAAATTGACTGGAAGCACGCGGGCGCGCGACTTTCCCGACTGATTTATAACCGCGTTGTCTGTAATTTTTAATACTCTTGTTACTTCGGAATTATTAAAAAAAAAGTACAATTTTAAGAATCATGTGAAAGGTCACTGGATTGCGAATAACTACATAAAATATCGGATTTACTAACCTACTTAATTATTTCGACGACGATATTAAATATTTGGTTGTTTCTTACCTATATATAGGATTGGTTGTCGACAAACATGCACTTACTTTGGAGAAATGTGATTATCCGACTATCCTCTATCCCAAATGTAATATATACTGCAATGAAATCCTTATCGGACCAAGTTCTGGTTCCTTTAGGTCAATGTAGTTCGTACCTAGAACCTCTATAACGGACTACGATACCTATTGTAGCCGTAAGACTGCATTGTAATAGTGGTTATTTAGATTCCAATGTTGGTCGGCACCCTGAATTTATGTACTATGAACACTATTGGAATGGGAAATTCTATTTGCAAGTGGTGGGCGACGCAGTAGGCGTGAACGAACTGCAAACAAATATTTTATTTATAGGGTTAATGTAAGACAAAGTGTGATCGGACGTTACTGATGTGTTACGGGTGGATTTCGATGTGAAGGAAATTGAGCTTGTAATTCAGTATTTTGTAGATAAAAGGCGTACATTGTCACATTTTGGAATAAACGAGACACTTACATTATAGAAAAAATGTCATAATAACAAATTGGACTGTGACAATATGGGTTGTCCACATAACCCATATGAATTGACTCGAGCAGTGTAATCGGGGTAACCTGTTCTGTTAAGTTGTTAGAGTATACATTCAAATTATTATTATTTTTAAACAGTTACCTTATAAATTATAAATAAATAAATAAATATTCGTTTATTTCAGGCTCACATGACCCCCATAACACATCACAAAATTACAGATTTTTAATGATTAAATAAATAATTAAGACTATTAACATAAAATTAAAATGTCATAAAAATAAAAATAAATGCCTACAAAAAAATAAATAAAAGAAATTGCATTACAATTAAAACAAGATAAAATGTCTTTAGCACATTAAAATTTAAATAAAACTTACACAAACATGACGCTTGACTGCCCGTAACATAAATGGACAATCAAAACGTCCAGCTATAACGCGCAGAATGCTGTTGGTGCTGGTCCGAACACGGTGCAGCAATGAGGCGGCTCGTTTGCGCATGATGGCGTAGAAGTCATCCACTCGGGCGTCAGCAAACATGCCAGATGCACTGCACCGCCAGGGCAACCCCAACAGCATCCTGAACGCGTTATTGTACTGCACGCGCATAGCGTTGATTGTCCCGAGCGTATAGTTGACCCACAGACTGCACGTATAAAAAGACTGGCAATATACCTTAAAAAGAGCTATTTTTACCGCTGCAGTACAGCGGGTAAATCTGCGGGCCAACATATTGCTCCTGACTGCCAACGCCCTGCGCTCCCTCTCAATGTCTTCAGCATCCGTGAGGTCCTCCGTAACCCAGTGACCCAGGTACTTAAAGCGAGACACTCTGGCCAAAGGGACATCGTTCAGTATGAGAGAAGGCACGGTACTGATTTTGAAACCCTTCGACCTGAATACCAGGAGTTCGCTCTTCATGCCGTTGTACCTGAGCCCATGAGCTTCAGCATATTTTTCACAGATGCTAAGGAGCTTCCTTATAGCGCTTATCGCTTATAAAAAGGCAGAACCTTGAATGTATCAAAGAAGATAATATAAGTAATTCTAGTGATTGCGTTCAAGATTTTCGAAGCTGGCAATAGTTTTTGAGTTGATTTAGGCTCAGTTAGACGCGTCAGAGCTTAGTGCTTACTTCATAAAACGTTTGATTCACAGTTTACGATCGGAGAGCTAAAGCGTTTTCCGATGTTATATCTTCCAGCGATAGTTGTTACTTGTCTAATAATGCAGAGTTATATTCAAATTCCGGATTGTTTATTATAAACGATCGAAAGACAAATCACATTAGTAATTAATGAAGATATGTCGTACGCTGTCCAAATAAATAATTAATTTGAAAAACTTTTAACCTAATAACTTTTTCATATTTTTCTCAGGGAACCCCTTCATTTGATGATACCAATAACATGGGCGTGTACAAAAAATAACTGGTCCGCCATCTTGGGCCATCCGCCATATTGGATTTAAAAGACGTCACTTAGTTATCCATGCATTGTCTGTCATCCAAACTAAACGTATATGCAACATTCATTCTCAATCGGCAATTCAGTTACAAGATTTGACGCGAACATACAAATACATACAATCATCGCGAGTTAAATAGGTAATAGCTAGGGAAATATCAATACGGGAACTTGTACCTACAGTAAGAGTAGCACCAATGCGATGGTCCCATGATAATATGTGATGGTCTCTGAGTAGAGCGGACTAATTGAATTGGTTTCCACATCATGGAGCGAGACGACGCGGACAACGAACGAAATTTGTAATTGGATTGCTCGTTTCACGCGAACGACCCTTATTACCGAGCTGTTTCTCTTCGATCTTGTTTGCAGATAGTCTGTGATAGGTTTCGCAAGGGTTTGGTTTCGATTATGGTGGGATTGAGCTGTCTTAGATGAAAATATAATAGAAGGAGAAAGAAAAGTCTTTTTAGGAATTGCGGATCAAGACAGCGAATTTAAACACTCCCGTATTATACTTACAATATTTATTGAAATTTGTTTATTTTGTATCTGTATAATGTATATATGTATATTTGTAACAGATGATAGGTGCAGTATCCTTGAGTTATCGCAGAAAAGATTTATTGTATCGCTTTATAGCTTCACTCCGAACTCCGGAGCTTCGTAGAATCGGCTCGTGAACTTGCGTCAGGGAGAGATATTAACAACTGGAACATATTATATCTCAACTGTGATTTATGGTGATTGGAGACAATATATTATGCAAATAGAAAGGCAGCATGTAGGGACTGTCATATTATTCGTTATTAGTCATCTTGAACTCGAAGGTATTTCTTTCGTGCGAGTTTGCTGTTCTTGGCATCGGTAAAATTGATTTCGCTTTAGGAAAACTATCATGTAGGTACAAGGTCAGGAAAATGATAGACAAGTGGCGCGCTAGACATAGACAATAATTAACTAAGCCAGACGTAGCTCAACACTAGTAAAATTAAAACCAAAATAAGCTCGCAATTCGCAATAAATCACCAGTCAAGACTAAATAAAAAAACTGCGACAAACGATCACACATCTACCTATTTCATTCATTTGCCATCAGGATTGTATTATCTACATTTAATTAAATTAAGCCGCATCGTATATTTACTATGCGAACACTCAGTAGTAGTGTATAGTATAACATTGCAAATACCTCACTGACTAGGTAGGTACCTACATACTTGTACTTGGTCTGCGAAAACTTACACGTGGATAAAATTATTAAGACATATCTAATTCAGCACATGATTAGCATTAATTCAAACTATTTATCTAATTAATTAGATGATTCCGTTCGTGACAATTAACTCTACACACTTGCGCGCTATTAAAGATGTTTAAATCGTGGTTTGGCAAGGATGACCTATTATAATAAGCGTTAACGTATCATTAATTAGAACGGTAGTGGTGTGTATCAAGAGAGAACTGTTAACCGCCAAGCGGGGAAATTAACCAAGACGACTGCAGCGATATTAATACCAGTGATAGTGGATCGAGAGCACAGATCGTGATGGTATCGAGCGCTCACTCGCGTTTGCAAATAGGACGGGAGGCTCGCAACTAGCAACGTTCCGCATAAAATTCCTATCAAATGGAAATAAAAGTGAAGGCTGCGACATTGACCTCCGAACGACGGCGATTGATCAACCCCGGGAGGCACGTACGTATTCAATGTCAAGAGCGGATCTATTCTTATCTCTGCGGTACGCATCGCGCACCTCGCGTCACGGCGCTGCGCGTCATCACCACGGGGATCTCTATAAGCCGCGATATCGCTGACTCTATAATGTTCTCGCCGCTCGAGCTCGCCCACTCTCGCACTAGTTATTCTTATCGCTGATTAGAATTCACGCGGCTGTTAAAATTATACAACACTACGTAAGAAGGCGTGACGTCGTCGCGGATGCAGCGGCGTCATTTTGATTTGATTGACGACCACCGAGGGGCCACCACGAGGCGTATCTACATTTAGACCAGTGACGTTTGTTTGCAAAACGGTGGTCATATTGTGTGACAAATTGCAAACATCCGCAAAGACCTCCTTGGAATGTTCCATGTTCAATTAACAAAGTCAGGCACCAGCGATGATTTTCTTCCATATGTTTTTTACATTGGGAACTCAGATGAAAACGTTGGTTGAGTAACTAAGTATATTGGCAATCGACAAGAAGCCTTTTTAAAACATTAGGGGATCCAAAAAGATTTGTGTTACGAGTACATCAGTTCCTAGATAATTAGCAAGCGCGTTCCCTGCCGAAAGAATAGCCGGTGTCATCGACCGACACAGCGGCCGTGGCTTCTATTCGCGACAGTACCCTGCCTGCTACCAGCTGCCTGGCACTACTCCAAGCGCCAGATGCCGTCGATACTTCCACTTTTGTAATGCACAACATTTGGAAATCACTCAAAATAAATCTCAACCTTACTGAGATGTCTTAAAGTCCGAAATTGTCTTGTAATTTATTCAACGGCAGTAAATGAAGGTTTGTTCATCAGTAAATTAGCGAAAACGCGTGCACCGTGCACGCTCGTGTCCTTTGATGTTCGGGTCGAGGAAGCAATTTCAGCGGATGTTATAATATACCGCGTAGCTTTGTAAATAGAAATGGTTTAGGCGTCACCGTCTCGATATTCTGTCACGCCTTGGGCGCTATAGTCTATTCCTACAGGTTTCATAAAACAACCGGGAGTTTTCTGAGGAATGTGTCAAGTCCGACATCTGTGGCATGGGAGTACAACTTACAATGGAACTAGGTTACTATGCCAGAAAAATCTTGGAAGTTGACATGGAAAAATGACACGGGCGTGACGTGTTCTGTTTTTACAATCTGTACCTCACCATTTACACCTAATATTCGAATTTATTTTTGTTGTATTATGTAAATGTTACTGATAGTGTCATTTGTACAAAGTAATTGCCCAAATTTGATGACTCAGTATAGGTAGTGGTATCATTGATACGTATTGATGACTAACGACGGATTTCTGGATGTGAAAATCAACAGTTTTTATCTTCAAACATTACCTCATAAATTTAATGTTATGTGAAACGTAATAGTATAAAAATAACTCTGCAGACAATCGCATACGACTTGGCATCTTAATTGTATTGACAGAGGCCCTTCGTTGATTATTTCCGTTTCCAACAGAAAGAGATAGAAATCAATTTACCTATTATAATATGATTTTAGTTTGGTTTTGTTGTAATAGCAGTCTTATTACTATGTCCTAGTAATAATTATTATTACAATCAATTTCCTCTGCCGAACTGAAACTATTCTAATTGTTAAATTTTGTCTAGCTTATTACCTGTAGATATAGATCCTACTACTAGACAAAGGCCTTCCATTATCCATCCCTGATCTAAAATACAATAAAAGTGAAGTGTATCATATGTGATAACAAACTTACAATAGTAAGTTTGTTATTATATATCAATTGAGCTACTAACATAGCATTACACCTCACGGTAACTAATTATAGACTTCACGTAGTGTTACGTTGTTTAATTAAGGTGATTACGCTGACTTTACGCAAATTATAATGTCTACCAAGTATATTATCTCTTACACGTGTTACTAACCGAAATATATTATCATGATAATATATAAATATTACCTAAGTTTAAGACTTTACTTGAACAATTTAGTAATTGGTAAAGTACGAATTTTGTAATTTCAAAGCAGCAACAGAAAATATGATTACACAGCAAATCATATTGAATCAGTTTCAAAAGCAATAGCTTCACATAACACATCACATAAAATATTTAGAATATTCGCATTGTTTCGACAAGCATTCGGTCGGTGATTCGTGCCAACCGTTGTTGCATTAGGATGAAAGTGGATTAATATAGCGGCTAGTGAAATGCAACAAGGTTTACAAGAGAGCTATTGTCATGGTCTAGTGCGGGCAGAGTGATATACGGCTCTGTCAGTCGATACTTGATGCTTTTTATTTGAATTCTGGATGTTGGCCGGCTGCATCACTTGCAAATAGCCAGTAAACTATTGTTCTGACTCACGGCAAATCTGTATACGAAACACTTCTTTTCGTAATGAACATGTGGTTTTTCATTAAAGATGCGTAGTCATCGTCATCATCATTTCAGCTGTAGGACGTGGACTCAAAATACCTTAGTGCCTCAAGTCGAAGGTCTTTGACCAGTGTATGTTACCAGTGATGACTTACGGATCTGAAACGTGGTCTTTGACTGTGGGCCTTATCAGCAGGCACAAAAAAGCGCAACGAGCTATGGAGGGCTATGCTCGGAATTTCTCTGCGATATCGAATCAGAAATGATGAGATCCGTAGACGAACGAAAGTTATCGACATAGCCCATGAATAGCAAATTGAAGTGGCAATGGGCAGGGCATGTAGCACGTAGAACTGATGGCCGATGGGGCTGTAAAGTTCTCTAATGGAGACCACGGACCGGTAAGCGCAGCGTAGAAGCGGTAGGAGCCTCCAGCGTGCTCCTGCGGTTTTTATTACACCGTCTGTCCAGTGTGGGTGGATGTCCTAGACTACCCCCTTGCCGGCCCGTGGTCTCCATTCGAGACCACGTACCTTACACCTCGATCGGCCATCAGTTCTACCGGTTCTATGTGCTATAATAATGCCCTGTCCATTGCCAAATTCAACATTCAACACATTCTACTTGCTCATCCGCTGGGCTCGTTTCAGTAAAGTTTCAGAGTTTGATCCTAAATCAGAATACGGACAAATTGTCGTTGAGAGATAAAAGAATACAATTTTATTATATTCAAGTGGAGTTTTTTAAGGCTGTGAAGTGACAAGGGTTAGATATATTTACGATGTAGAGAAACAGTGACACAAATCATTAAGGAATTCATTGTAGACTGGTGACTCATTAAAGATTAAATTGCTACAACACCGTTCCTACATGTCTCATATTCCCATATTTTATGTGACTGTTTCTCCTAAAATAGTTCACATTCTATTTCATTTTAAGAGCGATTCTGTGAATCAGAATCATTACAAATCAACCAGATGAGCTTTTGAAATTGAAATTACAAATTCATGACAATCAGCTATTCTTCGTATACCGCTTCTGCATAATCTACTTGCACTTTTCTTTTAAAGCAATATTTGTATGGTTGTATTGTAAATGTTATGGAAAATTTATGACAGACAGGTCAGTAAAGTATAGGTACCTATATTATCACGCAGAGCATTTAGCAAGCAGTGCGTGTCAACTGCAAATCAAAATGTTGCGTCACTCTGTCGTCGCCATTCTGGCGCCGTGACAGTAATTCTGTTTGTATTTATCATGCTATTTATATTTTGTTTATTAATAACTATTCATTTGTCATCCTCAGCCCTCATAGGGAACCTATTAAGTAGATTGATCATTGAATTAAGTAAATTAAGTACATATAGGTAGGAACTACACACACGTCATTATGTACACAATAAGTGAGACATTGTTGATTAGATTCGTTTGGGCAAATTGGGTAAAGTACTGATGAGTCAGAGAACCGAATATAATAGAGTTTGTCCAATTGATTTAAAAAGACATGACTGCTTTAATTCCGTTCAGAATTTAAGTAGCTGAATGGCTTTAGGATAAAATACCTTCCTTCTCAAGTACACTAACATTTTATAAATGTCGTAGAATTTTTATATAAAAACGTGTATCCGAAATCTGTTTAATGAAGCACATGACACCGTTTACATCTAAGCATTGTAGCAACAAACAGTATCTGCTACTATCACAGATTTTAAGCCATTTCTTGTAAGTTGAGTGTTTCAGTCGACTGACTTGGCACGCGGCTACAACTTTTTGTTTTCTGGAAAATTTCGTAGGTAGGAGTGTAGATAAACAATCGAACTGTCAGAATTACTTCGCTAGCCTGTTTACTTAATGGTTTAAATTGCCATGTTTATTGAGGACAAGGTTATTACATTTTGCAGAGACGTGAATCATAAAAATAAGGTACTTTGAATCAAACTGTGACGAAAAACTTTAGTCTCAAACATCGAGCTGAAAGTTTCCTTCATCGCAGCGGACGAAAGATCGGGCGGTCGTGGTCGCTCTAAATTTTCTCGAACTATCTCTACCGATTTTCTTTTTAAAAACAAAGGATAAGAGGGTAGGTACATTAATATTCTTTTGTTGTGTGATGATTTATTTATAAGGAGGGCATTTATCTGAATGCTTGTTTGCAAGTAACAATGTACCTACTTTATCATGAGTGCAGTAAGGAAATACGTATGAGGTTAGTGTGCAAAGATAGGTGTAGGTATATAGTATATAGGGTACATAACTTAGCTAGAGTAGCGCGTGGAACAGTCGTTTTACGAGATGCCTATATACGTTTACGTGCCATTGTTTGCGGATTTTAAACATAATGTGACGTACTACGTATGAGTATATACCTATACACTGAGTTGCTTAAGCTAAATGGAATCTGTTCGACGAAGCTGGTTACCACCTCGTGGGCCGTGCTTTATCACCTGTTCCGCGTATTGCGGTGGATATGTTTTATGTCAGAATACGAACTTATTCAATTTTCAAAATAGGGTACCTATATAATTAAGAATTATTTTTTCTTTATGATATGTGACAAAGTTGAATAACATTTCGTATGCCAGAACGCGGATCCAGGCGATTGGATTAAAGGTTAGATTATATGCGAGTGTATAATAAATATCCTGATACCTAGCTTCCTAAATATAGAACAGAATAGGATAAAACCTTCATAAATAATAAAACCTTTTTTCTTCTATGTGCAAACTAAGCATGCCGGTGAAATTTCCAAAGTTTGTGAAAATAATGACAAAGTTAATGAAGCGCGGGCGTTGCGCGGCTGGGATTCGTACCTACCTATAGGACGAGTATTTTTATCAGACAATAAGAAAATATGGTTTACTCCCAACGGCCTCCTTTAAAACGGGATCCAGTGGGGAGCGTATACAGGGAAATAACCGGTAGATCTGTTTACATACAATTCATAGAATCAAGGCTTATCGGATATGTATAGAGTAAATAATTAAATAATGTTATGATATCAGTGAAATAAATCTGATAATGAAGATAAACTCTACTTCTATGCTTAATAGGTATTAAATTATATCTTATGTTCAACGCTCTATGTATATATATAATACCTTACCCATAAGTAAATATTACCCGCCATACAAATATAGCTTAAGGAAAGTTTCCCGCTAAAAGGCGGATAATAACAGTTATAAAGACGTCTGGACGATAACACGCACTGATAACCGCGGCAATTATCTATTAAATATGCTAATATATTTGTTAATTAGCCACAAATATTCTCTCTAATACTGTAGATAGGTATTCCTACTAAGGCACGCGACAATTACGAATGGTAATTGTATATTTAGTGAATCTTTTTATAACGATTTGCATTAACATCGGAGTAAAATGATGATTAAAGTAAAATATATATGAAAGTCAGTAAGTACGAAATTGTCCGACACGTTGTCCGCCATGTGAAATCGTATATTCCCATGGCACACCCTCATCCACGCCCGTGGTAATCTTCACAAACGCTTTGACAATAAAACCAATAAAATGACTATTTCGCTACATTTCATCTATATTTCATCGCAGTTGCCCCCGCAGCTATCTTTTCCTGTAATAGTTGGTCACAAATCACGATGCGATAGTAAGATAAGTAGTAGGTAGGTAGTAGGTACTTACTTATCGCATATTATAAGGGTCTTTCGCTTCTTGAAATAGATAGTTCCATGATCTCTGATATTGATTTAGTGTCTTACCTACTTCTAGAAAAAGTAGATAATATGACTAATCTTGTTGAAATATCAGAAGGAAATATATCATACCACATGCGTTTTAAAATGCGACATAACATAGACTACAATCTACAAAAAAATCTGGTTCAACAACACCACTAAGTAGTACGTAGTTATAATTAATAAGAATATGCTATTAAGCCCTCAGACTCTTTAAGAACCTTGTCTGTTTATCGGCAGTCGCCAATAAACTTCTTACGCACATAATAATATCAGCAATCAGATCCGATCGGGTGACCACCATGTCGACCGCAGCGAACAATGGACGCACTTCGACACTATCGCATTACAATGCCTAGACGAGGACCTGCGTTATGTAGGGCAAATACTTATAGGACATCTACTTGCCTGCAGCATAGCTTGTAGGCAGAGGGAATAATTAATCAAAAGGCATGTGAAATTGTAGATTTTTTTTCCGAGAACGTGAAAAGTTATCGACTTATTCTCATCCCCTGATGGCAGGCATAGTAACATTGGCGGCAACGAAAGCGAGTACGAAAGTAAAAACCGTTTAGCTATTGATTCCCACGAGAAGTCCTCGACGTTGATTTATGTTAAGTATGCGATTATTAATAGCAGTATTAACCGCACATTTACATCGAGCAAGGTTGTTGCCTCGATATTACAAGATAATACATATAAACATGGGGAGGCACATGCTGGAGTCGTAAATCACTGCATAGACAACGCCACGCCTCTGACGGCCACTGTGTAAAAAGACCAGGATTGTGTCATTTCCTCATATCGATATCAAGTGAAAAAGAATGAACAGTTAAGGCACAAAACAATTAAGTTCAGAGAGTCTCAAAATGGTATTAATTTACACTACTATATAAAATCTAACAAGCATGGTAGCAAGCAATCTGGTATCTGTGGTAATATCACTCGTATATTTAGTTTAGACGTTGCCGATTACAATTTGGCTCAGTATACAAGCATCTATGTCATTTTATAATCCATTTTCATGTCTTAGCTGTTTTCTATTAAAAGCAAACATACCAATCGCATTTAATATAACCTCCCGTCACCCTCTATGTTGTAATATTGAAATGTAACCAAATTAATACAAAGCGATGAAAATACGAGAACAAAATCATGTTAAGTCGGCCTATGGAAACCATTTTCATTTCAATGTTAGCGTCAATTTACATTTCAGCCAACTTTCTATATTATTGTACGAGTTATATTTTATATTACGATTTGTATTTAATTGAAAGATACTCCAAGTTAGAAGTCTGCAGAATCTAACTGGCTAAGAGTGGATTGAAATCAACTAGGTATCTAATAAAGTTAACGAGGTCCATTTAGATGATTTGGTCTTTATTGATTGCGCACTGCAAACCTGCATTTGTGTTCATAACGGACGAAGTTGATAGTAAATTTGATTTGAGCACGGGAACATTAACATTAAGAAAGAATGTCGGTTCACAAATATTTTTATCCACGACAATAGTAAACTGAATGTGCCACTTATCAGGGCTGCATATCCTACTTATATTATAAATGCGAAAGTTTGTGAGGATGGATGGGTGGACGTTTGTTACTCTTTCACGTCAAAACTACTGTACCGATTGGGCTGAAATTCGGTATGTAGATATTTTAGACTGGAATAACATATAAGGTACGTTTTTTTCATATAATATTCTCTCGAGATCGAAGACTACGCGGGTCAAACCGCGGAGCACACACAGCTAGCTAGTCTACCTATATTTTCAAGGTTATTCTAGTTATTCTAGTTATACGCTACACAAAAAATACCTACTACAAGATCCCGCTATACAGATTCTAAAAAAATATGACATCAATGGAAGGCGAAAAGTGTTTTAAACCTTTTTGATTTTTAAAACTCAATTTTTTTATATCTCAGGATCATAAAAAAGTGTTTTTCTATTCGACAGTACACAAAATTGATTCTATGCATAGCTGGACTTTTGGGTTGTTCCGTATTCATGCTATGACGTCTCATCCCAATAGGTATAATATTCTTTATGGTTTTGTGGCTGAGCATAGCGATACTAATACTAACCCTATTCACAGCGTCAGTTTTACTCATAGTACACGTGTATGGAAAATCACAATTCTACTAGTATTTCGAAGTAGGTAGGTACTACCTATATTGGTTTTCCATTGGTTTTAACAACTTACTGTTAGCAGAAGCAAAGTGTTAGGCATGGTGTTATGACTAGTGTTAAAACTTTATCGTATTGACGCAGGCGACCTTACCTAATACACTGTGGGTAAAAGTAATCGTAAAACATTCTAGTTACATAACAATGAGTTGTTACGCAATGGGGCGAACGACTCCTCTACCTATAATATACAGGAGGGTACATAGCTTTATGCAAAAGCTGCCAAAATATTACTATTTTAACAAAATAGCAGTTTATAAAATAGTAATAATTGCACATGAGAAAGCTATGGCGTTTGAATTGCCTGTCATGAGCCTGAAAACTGCAGGAACAATAAAAGGTTTCTTTTAACTTTCATGATTTCATGATAGATATAAGAAAATTTGCAGTCAACATTGCGTAGGTCCAACTGTTGCGAATTACTGAAGTGACGTCAATGACATGACGGTGTGATTGTTCTAATTAATTTATGCGCACGAGTCTTTTATTTGCTGTAACAGCTTGTTAAACAATACCCGGAAAAATTGCGCAAATTAACACCAAAATATCTAACAGACAACGAAGATGGAACACGTGCAAATGTCAAACCCGTAGAAGTTAAATTACGAAGATCAGCATAAAAAGAAAAAAAAAACTGACAATCGTGATGAGATTAAAGTCATCAGGTCTCGACAAAGAGGGCATGTACTCAGACGCGACACTGAGAATTTGGTTTAATCCCTTTAAACTTTGTTTTAAACCACATGATGATGAAAATAATTCTAACCGACAGTCTCACTACTTAAAAATATTTATAATATAGTTTGTAATAAATAAGATTTATATTATAAAATTATAATCTACTTCGGCAAGTTCATCGTCGTAAAAGAGTATAATCCCCGACCGGGCCGGACGGCGCGGCTGACGGCTTTACATTATACTTAAAAGGATTTGATGAGATCCAATAAAATGAGTCTCTACTTTGTGGTGAATGAGGAACTTATTAACTAGAGGCTTTAAATGTTAGTACGAGTATATAACCGACATGGCTTTCGCTGACTCCTCGACTGCTTTACTTTGGCTGGGATGGTGCCTCATGTGGCACTATTTTTTACAACATTCCTATATTGTACCTACTAAAAGTTAAATCGTGAATTTCGCCAGCCTCATGAGTATCCTAACTCCCATGTGTACACATTATTTCTTGCATGGCTTTGCCAGTTTTGTAATACTTTTTTCATTCAATTAATTTATACTCCCACAAGATTATATCTTGTTGAGCTGTATTTGGTCAAAGGGGTAGGTAGGGTCGATCGGTTTGACATAAATAGTGGTAGGTATAATTAATCATCGTTTCGGCCACTCAATCATTATCGGAAACATATTACCTATGTAATAATAAAAATCAAAATATCAGATCAATCTGTCAACAGAATAGGGCTGTCGTTTTAAATTATACTACACTAGCGACCCGCCCCGGCTTCGCACGGGTAGCAGAAGTAGGTATAGTGAACGTTTAACAGGAGTAAATTCGTGATACATTGTATTTTAATAGATATAACCCTAATGGTTTACGCACTCGGTGGCGTAGTGGGCGCATGCTCGACTGCCAATCAAGAGGTCCCAAGAGGAATAATGACTTTCGATTATTGTGACTAAACCAAAATAGATGGATATAATGTCCGTAGGCTATTTTGTAGATATTGGTAAATACTACAAACCCCTAGTACATTACTTTAATCTACCACCAATAGTTTTCACACCGCATGAAAAATAATCACTGCTTCGATTATTGTGACTAAACCAGAAAAGATGGTTATAATCTATGTATACTGTTTTGTAGGTATTGATAATTACTACAATCCCCTAGTACATTACTTTAATCTACCACCGATAGTTTTCACACCGCATGAAAATAATCACTGCTTCAATTATTGTGACTAAACCAAAAAAGATGGATATAATTTATGTATACTGTTTTGTAGGTATTGATAAATACTACAAACCCCTGGTACATTATTTTACCCTACCACCAATAGTTTTCACACCGCATGAAAAATAATCACTGCTTCAATTATTGTGACTACACCAAAAAAGATGGATATAATCTATGTATACTGTTTTGTAGGTATTGATAAGTACTACAAACCCCTAGTACATTACTTTAATCTACCACCGATAGTTTTCACACCGCACGAAAAATAATCACTGCTTCGATTATTGTGACTAAACCAAAAAAGATGGATATAATCTATGTATACTGTTTTGTAGGTATTAATAAGTACTTCAATCCCCTAGTACATTAAATCTACCATCAATAGTTTTCACACCGCATGAAAAATAATCACTGCTTCGATTATTGTGACTAAACCAAAAAAGATGGATATAATCTATGTATACTGTTTTGTAGGTATTAATAAGTACTTCAATCCCCTAGTACATTAAATCTACCATCAATAGTTTTCACACCGCATGAAAAATAATCACTGCTTCGATTATTGTGACTAAACCAAAAAAAACCCCTAGTACATTATTTTATTCTACCATCAATAGATTTCACAGCGCACGCAAATTAATGAATATATGTGACACCTTGGTTCACAATATTGCAGTTTTCTTACGGATCCCTAATATTTTTCAAAATCTCATATAGCCTATGTCACTCACACTGAATTAAGCTATCCATAAGTGAAAGAAATTTTTAAAATCGGTCCAGTAGATTCGGAGCCTATTCGTTACAAACAAAAAAAACAAAAAAACAAAGATTCTCTCTTTATAATATTAGTATAGATAGTATAGATTTGACTGATAGAAACAAAGGAACAAAAATGCCCGAAATTAAGAGGTCATAATATAAACTGCGTTTGAAAACATAATAATATAAGAGACAGTTTCTGCCACTATATCAACCAATCGCTTCTTATCCCCTCAAATGGAACGGGGATTATAGATCTAAAGCATATTAAAAGTCAGTTTACGGCAATGAAATAGTCGTTGATGCCCTTATAAGTAAGAAGAGGAAAAATAGAAAGCGATCGAGCATAGCGACAGTTATTGGTTTTCCTCAATGATATTGAAACAGGTCCGAGTAGCGACGGATCTATATCTACAAACTAGGGTATATAATGCAGTATTGCAGCCAGTTTCGTAGGGAGGTTTCAGATAAGATATCGGTGATCAATGATTAGCATACAATAGATATAAAAACAATATCTTTTTTTAAAGATGTGTGAATATTGTATCGAAGAGTTAAAAAATCTTC
Source organism: Hemistola chrysoprasaria (assembly GCA_947063395.1). NCBI lineage: Eukaryota > Metazoa > Arthropoda > Insecta > Lepidoptera > Geometridae > Hemistola > Hemistola chrysoprasaria. Next base: position 468,638 of record OX346713.1, on the reverse strand, counting down.
ACGTGACTGTTAGGTAGGTTTATTGTCCTATTACCTATCAAGATCAAATTCATCATTGGACTCTTGCATGTGTGAGATGCTAACAGCGTCGTAACCGTAGCGCTATTGAGATTCAGGACTTACGCATAATATGAGTGAAGTTCGTAAGTGATTGGTTATAAGTTAACAGCGTGCTCAAAGTCACGTAGCACCATCTCCTGCTCGCCATGAGAGACAGGACGCGCCCCATCGTTGCGTCATTTGTCACTATCACACGTCACAATGGCTAAGGGAGGATGCGCGTGCTGAGTGTATGCTGGCGACCATCTCACGTTCTTTCTGATTAACTATTTTATATTTCATGTTTGAACTTAATCTTTATCTTAGATAATTATTTACAGTTCCGCTTGCGAAGGCCGTAAAATTTAGCACCTCAATATTTAAACAAAAGTGCAAGCCATTTTCCTTGTTAGCGTCAGTATTAGAGTATGTAGTAATCAGAACCTTATATAAAGTTGGAGTAAAATGATGACTTCATATTAGTATCGACAGAAAGTGAATAAAATGCTCATCAACCTTCTATCATTTTGTTATTAAATGAAATAAATATATAATCAAAGTATTTCCACTCATAGAAAGTAAAAGTGTCTACGAGAAGGGACCGAAAATTGATTCCAAGAAAACGCCAAGAACATGCATACGATTAAACTTTATTAAAGAAGTACTCTTCTTAAAAAGGCAAATGTCACGAGTCACGCCGGTGGCTGCGTGACACGACGCTTCCTCCAAACATAGTTACCTACTTGGGAGCTGTTGGCCCGATAGATTATGTGTAAGCTTGCATCGTATATTGGTTTTGTTTGACAGAAACTTGTATCGCCTGACTTAATAAGTTTATCTTTGATTTGACTGATCGGCGATTCGCCTTACGGACGCACGGCCCTCGATTCACGATCAATCGATTAAATATTTTTAGGGTTGGCGTTAGGCGTTCCCTGGCTTCTTACGAATCTGTGCCAATATCGTTTCGTTTGACGTCAATAATCAAGCTTCATTTACCCAACATTTACATTATTCTTAGGTTTATAAGCTGCCAAATGGCTTCTCTAAACTTCTCTTATCTCTTGGTGACCCGCCACTGATCCGCATGATCGTTAGGTCCGAATGAGGGCTTATATCGGCATGACGCAAACTTTTCTACTATGAATAATTCAGTACACTGCCTGTCTTTATCTGTGGATTTTAACGGGTTGGCATCGAAATGCCATCAAAGTTCTCTGGGACATAACTATATAATGTATTGTATATATTGTTGTTTTACATAATGCTACTGCATTAATTAGGTAAAACAACATGATCAGATACTTTCGGGCTGATCACATAAAATTTGTTTAGTATATATGTATATGTAATATATTGTATTCCTGGAATTCATTAACATAATATAATATTATTCCGGTTCAAACCTAGTTAAAGTCAAGACAAAATAATAAAAAGTGTTGCACGAGTACAGAAAGTTTCCATAAGCCTTTCATATAAACCGTAAGGTCCGTCTATATTCCATCTTTCTAATGATTCATGAAAATAAATGTAGGCAAACGTTTCTAATCCACCTTAGAATCAGTAATTATCATATTATGTTGATTAATGATCCACGTGTGTATGAATGTAGGTATATAATATAATACCGCTCCCAGGCAGCGCCGGCGCTACACCGTGGCTTTTTGCGCATGCGTAACGAAAAAACCCGAGAATTTGTTATTGAATTATGATACACAAAAAATAATAGTTTTCATTTAAAATCCGATCTGTAGGTGTACAAAAAATACTGCGATAATGTTGACATCGGTGTTACATTTCATTCAAAACATATTTTGGACCGCTCGAAACTTAGCTTTATCGAATTATTCTTCAAATCATCAGCAGTCAAATATCCTTTTGAACTTTTTGTAACCATCGTCGTCTTCCATAACGTTATGAGGTATACGTCCTCATCTTACACGTGTCTCCAATTTTCACAAACAGCAGCCTATAATTTAATTGGAATGAATCACCTCATCAGGCTACGGGCCGCATTGGGCATGCCGCGCTCAGGGCCGTCTGATGAATCACAATCGCTACACATATTAAACAAGTTTCCGTCATTCCATCACTTGTACCGACCAGTTTCAACAATTCCAAAATCATCAGATAGATCGATGCTAATCAACTTTGACGATAAGGCAAATTGAAACTTTTAAAGAAAAAGATTCAAGAGAACTTTTTTTAAAGGATCTCTGCCAATTTTTCAATTGATCAAAATGTTTTCGTTGCTCAATTTTAGAATTAACTCACTGTTATGACTGTAATATAGAAAGTAAAGCTCAATGTCCACTCCTGGCCACAAATGAGCAGCATGATGGCGAAAAATTATACCAAAAAATCTGTTTTCATCAAACTGTGTTTTTGTAGCCAGCAAAAAAAAAATATTTTTAGTAGTATCCGCTTTCGACTACGATAATATATGAGCCATCATGACAGTTTTTATTTCTCAATAGCACCTATTGAGTTTGATGAAAAAGGTTGGTCATAATATTACACAATTAAAAATTAATAAACTAATAAGAACTTTTTGGTTGATGTGAAGAATGTTGGAATGCCAGAACATTTTCGATTAGTAGCTTTGATAATGTCGTTTAACATTTATTTTTAAGATTTTTTCGGGTACTACTTTTGTGATATTATTACTTGTTAAAAAGTGTTATTTAATTTAATCATTAATATTGATATATATGTCACAAGTCTCTTCATTCGTGGCCAAAGGCTCGTAGAATGAGGACACCAGCCTTTTTTAAGTTGCAATGTTATCTTAGTTAACGAAAGTTGATTAAAATATAGTTTAGCAGTTAATTTAACTGTAACAGTTCGTAAGACTTCATAAGTGATTTAAAAGAACCATAGATTCTAGGATACCTTATGTAATGCGACAGTTACAGTTAAGCTCGTTACGACAAGCGACACGCTCGCCTTTTGCCCATAACATTAGCTCAGAGTTTGGACAGTGAATAGTACCTAAAGTATTAAGCAGGACTGCACTGCGACACCCAAAGATTGTTATATTAGTAAAATAATTAAATTACAGTGCTAACATCTTTAATAATTATTCCCTATCTTCTTCTTCTTGGTCGTAGCTGCTCCACCAAGTAGCTGAAAGACTATTTATATGCGTCAAGAGTTAAGACCATTGCCACCATCTTTCTCCAGACATTCCTGTCCTGTGTCATACGTATTAGAAGCTTGCAAATTGGCCCTCGTAGCGCCCTGTGTAGTATCTTTTAATCGACACAGCCAGAGATAATCATCCTTTTAGAGCTATCAGGATCTCTTCTGACTGTGTGCTCGAAGAAATCCTTAACCAGTAGTTCCAATTCATTCATTATGTCAATAGGTAGTTATATCAAACAAAAATTATACCATTGAGGTTAATCAAAAGTTTGTTATATCAAATGAATGTTAGGTATGTCAAATAAAAATTATACCATTTAATTTTTATTTAAAAAGTTTGTTTTATTAAATGAATATTTTATCAAATAAAAATTATCTAAGAAGATGTTTTATATCAATAGTAATCAAATATTACACACCCATATTTTGGAAATTCACAGACGATTTCAGGACAGTACAATTTTAGCTTTCTACAAGTAAATCACATGATAAAGATTTAGAACGGCAGCATTTGTCATGAAGCTGTATGGTATGACTGGGCGCCATAAACGAGCGAACAGCCGGTGAATCACGCCGCGACGACACATTAACTAGCCAAGTAAACGAGTTGACATTCTCGACGCGTCCACCCTCCGCCCTCCTTCGACAGTTCTGATGACTGCATAATGGACACCACACTTAACGGACCATTATGATAGACGTCACCAAGTATTATATACTGCTGGTAAGTATACCATTAAGACATTAAGCCCCAACAGGGAATGACACTAGGATATAATATTTCTTCCCAGTTTTTTCTCTTTCGCGTCCGAACTCCGAACTCAATCTGCTGTCACTTTCACACATTATTATCCGATAGGAAATGCTGCCCATGCCCATGCTAGTCCTGCAGGTATAACTTTACTCTTTCAGGATAACTTAATTTGCGTTTCAACTGGAAGGAGATTTAATATGTGCGTGGAATAAGGGATAATATCCCTTATTCCACATTGTCCAGCCCAATGGACGACATTTTGGCAAAATTTAGGTAATGACTTCTACCCTTGAGTAAACAATACCCATTTTCCATAACATGTAATAACAAACAATCACGCCTTTTTTCCCAAAGGGCTAGGCAGTGGTGTACCTAGGACTCAGTCCCATAGTCACCCACATTTCACCAGTATTTTATATAATGCAGTCCCATGTAGTCTACTACATGGGACTGATAGAGTGCAAGCCTATTGTTATTGAGATAATTCCCAATGGAAAAATCCAATATTTAACACTTTGCCTGACCTGGGGATCGAACGGGACCTTATGATCGGCAGTCGAGCTTGCGCCGACTACTCCCGATTTTTCCCTCCGGATAAAAACTGCTTATCATTTTAGTGGAGAACAGAATCTGGTAAATAAGATGCCAGTCGTGACTATGGCAGTATACTTTTATTCTTATCCAATAGACTCAACCAAAGGTCAGCTTAATAAAAAGATAAATGCGTCTGAAGTCACTGACCGTATCGCAGAAAATTACGGCTAATTCAATTTAGGGGCATTGAAGATGCTCGCATTTAATCCACCACAGGGGGACGATTGCAAATAAATAAGCAAATAGGTCATTATTAAGGGAATAATTAAAACTAGATTTTTTATTGAACAACTACAACTGATAGAGTGTAAATTAATGTACTAGTTTATGTACTCAAAAAGTACTCAAAAAAATTTAACAGAAACAAAATTTTATTACAATAAAACCAAATAGGTACTTAAAAGCCAATTAGCCATGAGGTTTACAAACTGCTGTTTCATAGTATCAAATTAATGTTTTATTTGGAATGGGGAGAGTCAGCTGAAATCGGAGCAAAGGCGACAAGTTATAAAAATAATTAAAATAACGTGAGGTGTAGCCTCACGTTCTCACGTTCGAAATCATCCGCTTGCTTAGTTAGGATACTGCTCCACCGTTCACTATGTAAGCGTTCTCGCACATTTTACCCAATGAAGAGTTACTTTAAACTATGACCGCAAAAGTTAGACACAGCTTTGGGAGGTTTGCCAAGTCTAGAATCTGAACCAGCAAAAAGTGACATAATCCGAAGTAGGTTTCTTCATATTTTATGACGTACGTGACCTTTCATTTGCCCACAAAAGCCGTAACTCAAGCTAGACCTTGATTTTGGGCTGAGAATTCATCGGGGTGCCTCCGATCTTTACACAGTCCACACTAATAGCGTAGAAACGATAAATTACAATCAAGAAAATCCAAGCGCGTGCAATCGAGCCCAATACATAGACGACGCGACGTGATAGATCATTGCTTCCAGCATTCCTGATAGATACAAATTGATACTTTGACCAACCGTATGATAAACTACGCGATATGATTAGCGGGTGAAAGTTGCTGCCTCTTTTATATTTTCGAAAGCAAAGATTGATATCTGGAGACAGATCAGCGTTTGGAGAAGTCTGAAGCGTGTGCGATCGACAGTAGCCTTGTCTATAGTATAACGAAGTATCAACCGATTTCTATTGACCATAACGAGCGTTTCTTGGTAAGCTGTTAATACTACACAACTAATTCTGTTGGTGTTGAATCAAACAAAGAATTTTATGACATTTTCGTCTAAGGAGTAATGCCACATAGTTTATTTGCAAATAAAAAAAACACAAACTTTTGAGCTAATGGTACATACGATGAGATGTCACCGCTGATTCAAAATTTAATAGAAGTATTTTTACGATGACATCAGTTTGTTAAACTGATGTTGCACAGGCTAATTGCCACTGGACTTCCAACCTAAAGCCGTTGCTATGTGGTTTCACTGGATAAAATCATTCTCTTGTAGCTCAGACCAGGTTAGTTCCGCACAACGAGGCTGTGTTATGCAGTATACAGCCCACGCTACAATTTGCACCGGCTCGGCAGCGACCGGCGATTTATCGTCGCCTTCAACTTGATCTCAGAAACCATCTCGACGGCGCGGCGGAGCCTTTCCCTCCTGTATCGCCTGTTTTGGCGCGAGGAATGCTTGTTTTCTAGTCCTTCAATATAAATTTATATACGCAGTGAGTTGCCAAATACGGTTTAGTTTACTTTTGCAATTATTCTTGACCAAAACATTGAATACCTATAATACTTATTTACAATTTTTATTACGGTGTTTTATAAAATCCCTTTTAAACTTAAATTAAAACTTATAAAAAAAATTAAATAAAAGTAGTTCATAACATTTTAATTTGATTAAAATATTTTTATATAGTAATAAGAAGCATAATATTAAACTAATGAAATCGCTGCAGACTGTACAGGTTTCCGTGGACGATGTTGAGACTATACCTATATACATACGGTGAGACGTCAAGCATGGAGCAATGGAGCATGTTGAAACTAACCCGAATCTGATATCTGTATCATTAGGTAGGTGCTTGTTATGAAAATTTAGTTCAGATATAAATAGTTCAACCAAAATTGCCGAGAATGTCTAGAATTTTACATTTGGGCAGCCATTGTCACGGTCTATTGACTACATTCAATGTCAGACAGGTAACAAGCTTGGCAAATTGCTGAATAGGACATAGGAAGGACAATTTAATGTAAATATTATAGCGGCTAATGGTGTCTACATTATTTCGTGTAAAGAATATTATGTTATTTTGAAATGTAGTCAATGCAAAATGTAGAGGATCTAAGCATCAATTTTGCGCCATTGTTTGATTGAGCTTTTTGTTCGATAGTGCTATAGTTAAACATCTGTACTTTCACTAATTCCCTAGTACCTTTCTCATACCACGTAGCCACGTAACTACGAGAGATCAATGTACTGCGGTGCGTAGTAGTTACGTTAGTGAGTCACCCCGCCTTTCTCTCGTCTGCTCGACGTCTGGCCTCGCCGTCATGCTTCAACGAACAGATACGAAATAGGTAATACACGAGGAAGTGGCCATATCGGTATTATTGGCCAGTCATGAAGGTGACGGAAATTGAGGAACTTGGATACAAACAAGAAAGAAACACAATCACTGCATTGGTTTAGAGACGATTCTAGTAGCATCAATAAATATGAAATTGATTAATATCATCATGAACCAAATGCCAAAATAAAGAGCAATAATATGATAGCAAACAAATCTGTCTGCAGCAATTTGTCGCCTGTCTTTCTGTATAGGTACATAACTTTTGACTCTTGACCAGCCTGTCTACACTCACTCTGGGTAGTTTTTCAGTAGCAGGCACGGCACGGCTAACAATGTACATAAAATTTTGCAGCAATTTGCGGCATTTCCACCATGTAACGATGAAGACAATTACCGAAACGATGTCAATGTCAACGATGCCGATTTGGAATGATATCCAAAGTAAAGACACAACATAGGGAATGGTTTAGATGTAAAAAAAAATTAAAGGTGGAAAATACTATCAATAATCCAGAATCTATTGCAGATATATAAACGTTTTCAACACTCATTGTTTTAGACTTATACCTCAGTATAAGTCTAAAACAATGGTAAACTCACGGTAGACTCAGTACTGTATCTTCATTGACGTACAAAAGTGTCAGATTATGACCTATTTGAATAAATCTGTTTGAGTTTTGAGTTTGACCTGCCTTAATTGATACTGAATCTTGAAGTTGCCTTATAAGTTAGAATTATCTAACGTGCTATCGAGTAAGTAATTCAATTATGCCCGTACACCACCTAGTATAATCATACAATCCGATTTCCGCGAATCGATGCAGCTTTCCAAAGGAGGTTGGTAGTTGATAACCTGACTCCAGACAGTTTTAATTAAGGTTGTAAACAGTAATTAGATCTCACTTGCGATCGCATCTGATAACGATATGAGAACACGATCGGACGTAGGTACCTACAACCAACGGGTTTCTTGGAGAATCGGTATTTTAATACTTTAATTAAAAAATTAATTTAATTAAATTTTATTATGTTATGTTATGTAGTTATCTAACTTTAATTAGATAATAACAAATTAGTCGATGGTCTACCTCCATACTTACATAATAATACTTAAATTAATACCAGATTAGAAAACCCTGGCATTACTTATCTTGGAATATTTGGATTATAATGAGGTATAATTAATCTACATTAGCAAATTATGTATAATCCGCTGAGACAATTTAGAATTTATATGGGACAATAAATATAGCACATGGTATGACGAATGTATATTCCGGTCCAAACCACCTCAAGTTGACTTTGTCAGAATTTTATGTACCTATAGGGCAGACGATAAAATAAAACGGTACCCGTTACACATAAAGTTACTTGTAGGCAGAACGGCAGAATCCTATTTTAGGAAATAATGTCACACAGCTTTATATCGATATAACACTACTAGGTATCGATTTTGTTCCGATACTTAATAATAGGTATTGTGGTGGGTTTGAACATACCTCCGTGAAAATAATATTGGTGGGTACTATTAATATGTTCGCCCCACATATTGTAATTCAGCAGACAAAAATTTCATAAAGCATGAAACTTTTTACGATTTCTTTTGTAAACTTATTCGATGGAAAGAAGAGAACCTGTTCATCAACTTCAGGCTCATTTATGTGGATTCATGACCGAAATATAAAACATTTGGTACGTCAGCAATGTCTATGCTTTAGTCAGGCACAAAACGTATCTGTTTCACTTTAGGTACAGGTACAGTGTTAAAGCCGTCTAATCCAATGGGTCAGTGCAAAGGTCGCCAGTCGTCGGACCGATGCTTGCACAGCTAATGGCCCTCGGCATACCGATAACTACTTTACTACTTAGTACTTTCCTAGAGAAAGTCCAGTATATTCTGTGCATATGTGCATTGGTCTTGGTGGTATTTGAATCTTTTAGCATTTGGCACCTCAAATGTATCATAAAGTCAAGTTCGCTTCGGCTGAAATTTATGGAATTTATTTTTCTTCCTTGATCCAACAGTAGGTCTGGGACCTGGGATGCTCACCGTGTTAGAATTCACCTTCGGGAGACCAGAATTAGAGGCAGAGACCAATATAATTTTTCTATTGTATCACCAAAACAACCATTTATAACAATTATTCCGTAAAATCTTATAGCTAACGCTCACCACACCGTATCTCAACCGCCAGTATCGCTATTCGTCTGAGAATGCCGGTAGTAGTAAATATAATAACCACAGACAAGTAAAACTACCAATGCACCTATCAATTAAAAGTGATGGTGATATTATCTGTGACATAACTTAAATCGATTAATAACTAATCAGATTAAAATCGATTTAAATAAAATAAAGAGCAACACAAATCAATAATAACAACGACTCACAAAACTAATAAGCTATCACTCGGCTAATCCTGACGAAAACGCGACCTCGCGTTTAGGATGACAAAAATCACTATTGTAAACTAATAATAATTAATACATGGAAAAAAGAAATAAAAGCTAAATTCACTTTAACATTGACATTACTAGAAGTTTTCACTCAACAATTATTCACTTTTAAAACTAACATCACTATAAGCATTCGCTCACAATGACTCACTCTTATAACTAACATCACTATAAGAATTCACTTATAATGACTCACTCTTATAACTAACATCACTATGAGCATTCGCTCATAATGACTCACTCTTATAACTAACATCACTATGAGCATTCGCTCATAATGACTCACTCTTATAACTAACATCACTATGAGCATTCGCTCATAATGACTCACTCTTATAACTAACATCACTATGAGCATTCGCTCATAATGACTCACTCTTATAACTAACATCACTATGAGCATTCGCTCATAATGACTCACTCTTATAACTAACATCACTATGAGCATTCGCTCATAATGACTCACTCTTAATATTGACATCACTAATGAGCATTCGCTTATAATGACTCACTTTTATTGTTTACATCACTTTAAGAATTTCACTTATTATGACTCTCTTTTAATACCCACATCACTATGAGCATTCGCTCATAATGACTCACTCTTATAACTAACATCACTATGAGCATTCGCTCATAATGACTCACTTTTATTATTAACATCACTTTAAGAATTCACTTATTATGACTCGCTTTTAAAACCCACATCACTATGAGCATTCGCTCATAATGACTCACTCTTAATATTGACATTACTAATGAGCATTCGCTTATAATGACTCACTTTTATTATTTACATCACTTTAAGAATTCACTTATTATGACTCTCTTTTAATATCCACATCACTATGAGAATTCGCTCATAATGACTCACTCTTTCTAATCACTTTAATTATTCACATAATATTATAATGACTCACTATACTCATTATTATTATTTGTAATGACTCACTTTTTTTTTTTGTAACATCACTTTTATAATCATTTACATATTATAATGCCTCACTATTTTATTAACATCACTGTAATCATTCACATATTTATATGACTCAATATTTTCACTAACATCGCTTTACTCATTTACATATTATAATGCCTCACTATTTTATTAACATCACTGTAATCATTCACATATTTATATGACTCAATATTTTCACTAACATCGCTTTACTCATTTACATATTATAATGCCTCACTATTTTATTAACATCACTGTAATCATTCACATATTTATATGACTCAATATTTTCACTAACATCGCTTTACTCATTTACATATTATAATTCCTCACTATTTTACTAACATCACTGTAATCATTCACATATTTATATGACTCAATATTTTCACTAACATCGCTTTACTCATTTACATATTATAATGCCTCACTATTTTATTAACATCACTGTAATCATTCACATATTTATAATGACTCACTATTTTTACTAACATCGCTTTAATCATTTACATATAATAATGACTCATTCATTTTACTAACATCACTATAGTCATTCACATATTTATAATGACTCACTATTTATAAATTTTTTTTTTATTTTTATTTTTACAAGCATCGCTATAATCATTTACATAATATATTATAATGACTCACTCATTTTACTAACATCACTATAGTCATTCACATATTTATAATGACTCACTATTTTTACAACCATCGCTATAATCATTTACATAATATATTATAATGACTCACTCATTTTACTAATATTATTATAATCATTCACTTAAACTCACTTCTATAACTTTATATTATATATTCACTTTAAAATAAATAATAATTTAACTTCCCCTCTAGTTACCAATTTACATTTATAACATCTATCTATTTCACTATCTCTTATTACTTACTCATGTACTAACTTTTTTATAATAACTTATTAGCAATTATAATGTAAGATATTATTATTACCTAATATCTAATTTTCTGTGTATTTAATCTCTGTGTTAACAATCACGATATAACATTTTCTAAATATCATATATTTTAAAATAATATTCACGGTACATTATTTATTTGAAATTGATCTTGAATAAATCTCTAATTATAATATATGTTTATTTATTTATCATCAAAGCTCAATGTCCACTCCTGACCACAAATGAGCGGCATGCTGGCCAAAAGACAATAATACCAAAAAATCTGTATTTTCATCAAACCATTTTTCACTTAATATTTTTGTAATATAATATAACCGGTTAAAAAGTGTTATTTTATTCAATCAATAATATTCATATATTATGTCACAAGTCTGTTCATCCGTGGCCGAAGGCTCACAGTAAGTTGACAGAAACCCTTACACAATAACTGTTAATAAAATACAATTATAAAAGGAAAAATATTTAACGTGGTAATTTACATTAAATTACTCTTCATAAATTCTTTCTCGTTATGTTCATAAATAGTTTATTTCTAATCGTAATTTATGGGCAACATACACTGTCCTATATTTTTACCCAGAAAAAGATATGTTTTCGAGAATATTTATGTATTTATATATGTATGTGGGTACTTATGAGTTTTTTTTTTTTTTTTTGCATTGCCTACAGCCTAAACGGCTTGATGGATTTTACGATGTGAGGTGTTATTTGATTCGTCTCAATATGAGAGACATAAGAAAAGCAAAATAGAGAAAATTAAAAAGCTAAGTTTGTTATTTAGGACAAAATTATTAGAAGTTAACCTGATAAAGTCTTTTTCGACTGACTAAGTACCAGTAGAGTGTAGAGCTATTCACTATGCTGCGCCAAGCCATTTGTTTATAAAACCTTTGTTTACATGTATTTATAAAATTTTTATGTTATAAGTACTGCAGAGTACTACTTACGACAATGTTTGATAATTCTTATTAAAATGTTGATGTTACCAAAACCTAACAAACTCGACAATTTCTTTGGCGTCAGAGTCATTTGATCTATTAAGCGTTTAATTTCTAAGTCCTGTTCCTGCACTGTCTGCAGCCATGACTCTTCTCCTACTTCAACTGCTAGAACATCAATACAATCTACTGACGTTTGACACTGAGATGGGATCGCGTCGCGCGACAGTGCATTAACATGACTCATCCTAGAACCATACCGATGTTTAACTACAAAGCCATATTCCTGCATCATCATATACCAACAAGCTACCCGTGGTATCGAATCCCGTTTTGTCATAGTGCCTTGAATTAACGGCATAATCCGTATCAACTTTGAACTTTTTACAAATAACTTGAAATAACGTACGACGTATACCCTAAACCAATTAAGCGCATAAACTACAGCGAGTGTTTGTTGTTCAAAAGAATGAAACTTGTTCTCATCTGTCTGGCGGCTAAAATATGCAATAAGTTTCAATCTGTCAGTGAGATGTCAATAATTTCGCTATGATTGAAAGAACTAAATAAAGCCTCTAAATCACGGATAGTAGTCACGGTTGTCTGGAAGAGATCGCTCCCAGCGACAAGACTGCCCATTTTTACAGTAGTTATTATTAATTGTTATTAGTTTTAAGATCTTGTTTGTGGTGTACCAATAAAGTGTTTATCTATCTATCTAACTAAAAAGACCAATAAATTGGCGTACTTCATGAACCGTTTTAGGGACTGGGAATTTTTCTTCTGCTTTAATTTTGCATTTTCCTGGATGAATACCTTGTGTACTATTTTCGTAGCCCAAATAATCGATATTGGTTAGAAAGAACCTAGATTTCTTTAAGTTAAGGGTAAGTTAAGCGGCCTTTATCAAATGAAAAACCTTCTCTCAAACTCAAGCTCAAACTCAAACAGTTTTATTCAAATAGGTCACAATCCGACACTTTTGCACGCCAATGAAGATAAACAGTACTGAGTCTACCGTGTGTTCGGAAAGATACCTCTACAAGAAGAACGCACAAGAAACTTGTAGGGCTTAATTTTTTTTTTTTTAACAGATAGTGTCACAATATTTGGTTTGGTTACATTCGTTTTCTTTGAAGGTGCCGCGAAGCGGCTTTGCAGAAGTTTCCAGGCATCTTTGTCCTCTATGTACTGGTTGACCTTATATTAAGCCTTCTTTAGTAAAGTAGATTTTATATAGGTTTTGAATTTACTCTCTGAGAGCCTAGTTATCTCTTTTAGGATTTTATTATAGAAACGTACACTATTTCCTAAGAATATATTATATTATTTTCGTGCAGTGCGAGACGCGCTCAGCGACGGTCGCGTACCGCCACACTGCACTGACCTTGATTTATTCACGTATTGCGCGGCTCTGCCGTTGCACGCTCGCGAAGCTATGAGTTCCGAGAAACTCATAGCCAACGAACTGCTGGCGTTCATCCAGCATGCCATCGATACTATGGACGAGGTCAGCATCTTGCAGATCTGCAAATCAAATTTTAAAGAAGAGGAGATTTGCAGGAGCAAGGTGCTGCTCTATGAGACTCTCGGCCAGGCGGACCGGATGCCGACCCGCAGGAGGGACGAGAAAGGGGAGCGGAGCCTTCAGGATATCATCAACCTGCTGAAGGCGACCGACCCGGACGACGTGCCCGCATTCGTGGCGAAGCAGCTCCACAAGCTGCCACCCGTCACGTTCGACCACGTCGATGTCACCAGATTGTTGAAGGACATTACCACCCTGAAGACAAACCTGGATGAAGTTAAGTTTAGGTTAGAAGTCTCCGAAAGTACCATCGGTGAGTTGCGTGCCGAATTATTATCTATAAAACGTAATGATTCGGTAAGTAGGTCACCCGAGACTTCTAACGTTAACACACGTCGCGGAGCGCAAAATGCCGCCGTAGGCAGTTTTGCGTCGTCGCCTGCTGTCGCCGTGCGCGATGGACAGCGCCCCGCCGCTCCCACCCGCACCCCGCGTGAAACGTCAGCGAAGACGACCACGTCGCCCATGGCCTACGCGGCCGCCGCTGCTGCCCCCGCTGCCCCCGCCCCGCTCGCACCCGTGCAGCGGCCCCTCAATGAGGATAAGAAGCAGCAACGGAAAAAAACGTCACGCAAGCAGGTTATCCCGCGCCCAATGGATCCCGTCATGCGCATGAACAAGGTCGACGATGGCGGCTTCACCCTCGTGGAGAAGAAGAAGCGTCGACCTCGACCCGCCCGCAACCAACGCGGCACTGCTCCCGCTGCGACTACAGTCATCCGAGTCGCAGAGCCCACGATGGCGATATATCTCTCCCGGTTTGATAAAACCACATCCGGTGAGGAGATCGCTCGCTACATCGACGAAAAGCGCACAGAACGAGCTCCGGGAAAGGACTTCTCCAAGATTTCGCTGTCGAGGCTGGAGGCTACGCGGACGCAGACTTTCAAGTCATACGTGCTCCGGTTTCCGGCGAAATACAAGGAGACGTTCCTGGACCCACAATTTTGGCCCGAAGGCATCGTTTTCCGTCGCTTCAGGGAGGCGAAACCGAACAATAATATCCCTAAGCCATAATTAAGTGTTTTATATTATATTTTTTATGTATGTTAGTCTGTAAGGTATTTATTAATATGGGCCTCTGGTGCGTATAATTTATTATACGCACTATTGCCTGAAATAAACGAATTATTATTATTATTATTATTATTATCCTTTCCTATTATACTATTTCCTAAAAAAGACATCTTTTTATTTGTTTTAGATAATCTAAAGCTAGGTACAGCTATTTTGTCTTTATTCCTAGTATTAAAATTATGGAGGTCACTATTTAATTTTTGTAAATTTTTACACACGTACATGATATTCTCATAAATGTATAAGGATGGTAGGGTAAGTATGTTTATTTCTTTAAATAATTCCCTCAGGGATTCGCGTGGACGCATCTCATAGATGGCACGAATTTCACGTTTTTGTAGTATAAAGATAGTTTCTATATCTGCAGCTGACCCCCACAACAGAATCCCATAAGACATCAAGCTATGGAAATATGCAAAGTACACTAATCTCGCCGTGGCTACATCTGTTAGTTGCCTAATTTTATAAACCGCGTAAGCTGCAGAGCTTAGTTTCCCTGAGAGCTCGGTGATATGAGTACTCCATTGCAGTTTAGACTCTATATTTATACCAAGGAACAAAGTTGCATTGTCAACATTGAGTCTTTCACCGTCAAGAACTATGATTGGTTCTATACTTCACTAATTTATGACTATACTACTACTAATTTATCTACTATAGTTAATGACGTCACTGATAGGTCATCCATATAAGCTAACGTGTATTCCGTGGCTAAAGCCAAATTATTATCTCTACCCTTTAACATCATATATGTCCGTTATTTTTAACGTTTACTCTCTACTAAAATAGCATTCTGTGTTAACAACTACTGGGGAAGAACACTAGAACACTAAACGAAACAGGAAAGTTATTTTGAACGCAAAAATTACTAGTATTTATATCAAAAACCGTACGTTCATGGTGTGCAACTTGCTCAATCTGAGACAATGGCGGCGTTTTTGTGACGTGACGAGTATCTATTGGACTGTTACGTGTATTATGCTTGGAACGCTTCGCTGCCTTATGTCTATGTCCATGTGGACATTTTTCACCATCATAACTGCTGCTGCTGCTACACCAACGTGATCTATTATATTATATATTATATTATATCGCCTGCTAGAACTACGATTATTATGATCTCTATTTATCCCTAGGCCGTCCACGACTTCGTGAACGTCAACGTTCATTATTACTTGCACGATAACGCTTACACGTTCGCCTTACTACTTCTGTATCGCGACATTTATGCCGTGATTTATCCATTTTGAATTAAGAAAAATAATGAGAAAGATGAGAAAAAATAGAAAAAAAAATAAATAAACAAAAATATCTTCCAGAAACAAAACGAAAACAAATGATTAAAACAAATAAAAGTGGATAAGTGAATCGCAGCAAACCACTAGAATAAAATTAACTTTAAAAAATAACGATACCAATAAGTCCTTGAAAAATATTCTTTACACTCACTATTAAAAATCATAATATAAACTAAATTTTTGTTTAGTATCTCTTCAATCTCTCTTCACTTCTACTCTTCTTCTACTTCTACAATATTATGAGAAGAAATTATTTATCACAAAATCACAATCAGAAATGAAAAACAAAATGAAAAACAAGTAACGTAAAAGGTATACGTAATACTTATAAGAGGAAGATAAATAAACTTTCACGTTAATTTTAACTACTGCACACGGTAAAAACAGAAAAAGTTTGTCAAAATTATGATTTACAACACTAGCTTGCTTACTTTTTATCTCTACAATAAATCGAATGACCAACAGCGGATTTATAGGCACGTCGATCCACGGCGTGACCGAACTTATGTTCAGCTCACGCCCACTTCTGATATGTTAGAATTCACCTTCGGGAGACCAGAATTAGAGGCAGAGACCAATATAATTTTTCTATTGTATCACCAAAACAACCATTTATAACAATTATTCCGTAAAATCTTATAGCTAACGCTCACCACACCGTATCTCAACCGCCAGTATCGCTATTCGTCTGAGAATGCCGGTAGTAGTAAATATAATAACCACAGACAAGTAAAACTACCAATGCACCTATCAATTAAAAGTGATGGTGATATTATCTGTGACATAACTTAAATCGATTAATAACTAATCAGATTAAAATCGATTTAAATAAAATAAAGAGCAACACAAATCAATAATAACAACGACTCACAAAACTAATAAGCTATCAACCGGTATCCGTGGTCGTAACTACACTTTGTCAGGGCCAATAGTACAGAAGGTACACAAATGTGTTAATCGGTCCCTGGACACAATACAACGTCAACATTAATCATCAAATCACCGTCTAATGTTGTGTGATAAACTCGGGATACCAACTCAATGGTAGAATCTAAATCTTGAATCGAAATGATCTAATTTTTGTCAGCTGTCTTCTACATATCAATAGTATTATATTCTGTGGCACTATCGTGTCGCGTCTCCGGTTACCTAGTTAGGTATGAACACGGCATCGCCTCTACATTATTACCCTCTAATTAGGTATTATAAGCTTGGGCATAAATTGCTACCGTCGTGGTGGAAACTTCTGTAATGAGGCCGATGACAGATTATGGCATCTTTGAGGAATAATTTACTTTTCGTGGTGAAAACTGAGGAGCGAAGAGTCTACGAATTTATTTAGTTAGTTGAATCAGTCAGATATAGTCAGAGTCAGTACAGATACCCTGAAAGACCTGCCTTTACATCCGACCTTAATACTGGCCGTAGGTGCCCTTGACCTTATTTACCCTACTTGATTATAAAGGGCAGGTGTAAACTCTTCATCGCGGTGGTCAATCGCCGAGATATACATGTAATGTAGGAAAAAAGCGTTATTCAACTTTTAGTACACGAGTAACATAAAATTACACACTTCTAAGCTAGACGTTATATCACGGTCCCTCGCTTTTAATTTTATTATGACATTATTATTTTTATACATTAAGTTCTTTTTTTTTTTGTATATTAATTAGGTAGGTTAAAAATATAATCAAATCCACATTTCGCATAACGGGTGTTAATAACCTACGTACCTACCTAATTAATTTGATGTGGGATTGTAGTTTGGACCACTCTAGAAGTTCCACTATAGACCACACTAAATGTTTTCCTCATGAGGTAAAAGGGGTGCAAGGTTGCAAGTAAAATAACAGCTCTGCGAGTCTTCATTGCATTTGCAGAAATGCCAAATTGCTAATGGCTCTTCTGATCAATAAATAGCACTTTCACTTAGCGAATAGAAATAGTAACCACACACGTAGTGTGGCACGACATTCAGTCGACTAGCAGCATGCGAGGGCAAATTCTCACTTCCGTATACAAAACACTGCAAAAACCATTGACTTTTCAACTTGTAGGTCGATGCCCCACGATGAGAGTGCGCTAAACAAACTTAATGATTGTATGATTCTTATTACGATGCAATAGGGAGCGATGGCGATGATATCCTTACCCGACATCTCAGCAGACGGTCGGATGATACAAAAAAAAACTTGAAAAAAATGAGAGCCGATTCATTAGAATGACAAATGAGTCAGACCGTTTGCCGTCGCAGAGCTTGGGGGCGCGGAAGGAAATTGATTGTGGAATGAAAACGATGACCGAAGAATAATCTACGAGTCTGATTTGTCTACTCACCTAGCTTTTAACAATTTTTAAGAGGCTTATTATTGTGATCCTTGGTAATAGCAGGTTAATAGAGGAATCAAATATGATTGACGTAGCTGTCTAGCAAAAAGCTCCAAGTCAAACTGGTCACTATTTTTGTCAGCATTACGAAGCTATATTTCGTCAAAAGTTTTTATATTTCGCCAGAGAAATATGCTAAGATACACAACATTCAACAGTCAAGTGATTCGACATTGAAGCGAGTGCTCAGTTCGGCAATTGACGAGTCCTTACTGGGGCGACCTTTGCACGTCGAGGTCGGTACTGAAATAGAGACGTTCATTACGTTGTCGAGATTCATACCAGCCGGGATGGATTTCGGTACATGTAACAGCACCTATAGCTAAAGAGTGATAAGATGATGAGCTGACGAAGGCGACGCTCAGAATAGAAGAGGTTACACAGCGGAAAACAGAAATTATAATTGAACTTGCAAACAGTTGTTTGCATCATCCATCCATCCATGATTATAGCAAGTCAGTTTTTAGAAGTTTAGTTACATATAATAAGTAGTGACTGTGATGGTAAGTAGAGAATTAGTAATTTCTTACCTCTATATCACAGAACAGATAATAATACTACGTATAGAATAGACATTGTCATCCGCCCACCTATCGGGCCTTCCTCACCCCGCCACCGAGATTGAGCTCTCCACGAGCCCCGATTCGCTGGGAAATCATCTCACGCACAGTCTTGCACGTTTACAATACTCCATGCGTGCAGTGTCTGTGTAGTAGGTAGTCATAACGCGGCTTTTGTATGGCATTGAGTAGAGTGTCCGGGGAGTGCCTATATTATCAGCTTTAACCCTTCTTTATTTTTTACTATACACTACTCTATAAGTAGTGAACACAATCACATCGCGAATAAGACAAATAGCTTCATTTTCAAAAATACCGTCCATCGCAAATAAGGCACATTTCCATACCATTTCTCATGAATGCTTTCTAATAGAAATGTTCAGGAATCCACGCCACTGCCGCACCAGGGTCGTGTTATCCGCAAATTAAAATACCTTTCATTCTCCGGCATCTATTTTTCTCCTAAATGCGAATTTATTAGAATACCCTCACTTCATATACTCACTGTGATAGCGATAGCTACTCAATAATACACTGCTTTTATTGACGTTATTTGGGATTGTTCCACCCCGCCCCACCAAGCCGCCCCACTGGTGGGGCATAGTGGCATGCTACAAATTATTTCGCGGAATATGCCCCACTAAATTGACTTGGTGGGGCGGATTCCACGACTTTAAATGCGTGGTGGATTTTGCACCACCAGGGTTATCCATGTATCCATGTATATTTACAATTATCGAGAGGCTTTAAGTAATGCCGCTCCGGGCTCCGGTACATGACAGAAATAACATCATATTACAATATTCTTAGAACTTGTACCTTTACCTCCTCATGACTCAGGACGCGGCTACATCTTGTGTTCCAACAGGATACTCTAATCAAGCGTGTCTTCAACACAGTCACAGAAATAACTAAATAGGATAACTAGGTAGATATTTTTGGTGTGCTGTTTTTACTGTTGATATTCGCTATGGTTTACATTTATGGTTTACAAAAAATCTTTTCTCCGTCACATTCTATCTGTCTCTTCTCATTTGAGCAGGTCATATTTTTAACCGACTTTGACGAAAATTAGCACACTAGTCCTTGATTTACCCGGTATTATTAAATTTTTAGAGTCGATCGCGATTTTTGATACGGTGAAAACAAGGGGGGAAAGGGGGAAGTGTGCTGTAGCGTTATTTATCGATGGATTACAATCAAATTTGAGAGGCACGCTAAGGACATAATTCTACACAAGTTTTTTAGTAGTTAGTAGGCTTCTTTTGCAGGGGGCCGCCTGTGGAAGTACCACACCTTTGCCAGTTATTCATCCGCCAAGCAGTAATGTGCAAACATTACTGTGTTCCGGTATGAAGGGCAATGTTTCCAGCGAAATTACTGGGCATGATGAGATTCACCAACTCAGAGTCCTTACGACTCTGATCAATTAAATATAATAACGAAGAAAGACTTCTTGAGTTGGAAAATGCTTTACAATCTATTAAATATGACATCGTAGGTCTTTCGGAAGTAAGAAGAGAAGGTGAGAATTCATTTGAAAGAGAGGAAAACATTTTCTATCACGCAGGTGAAACAAATAGCTGAAATGGGGTAGGATTTATTATAGCAAAGCGATGGAAAAACAACATTAAAGAATTTGTTACATACTCAGACAGAATAGCCCTAGTCAAATTTCAAGTCAATAACGAGAAAACCCTTACCATCATTCAGGTTTATGCTCCAACATCCTCGCATCCAGATGATGAAATCGAAGTTTTACGACCTTCTTGATAAGGCATGCGAAGAACATAGAGGGAACTGGACGATGGTAATGGGTGATTTCAACGCAAAGATTGGTCCCCGAACAGAATTAGACAACAACAAAATTCTTGGACCATACGGTTTAGGAACACGGAATCCTCGCGGAACACGTTTGTTGCAATTCGCTTTTGGGCAAGATCTAAGTGTAAGCAATAGCTTCTTTTACAAAAAGCCTCACCGTCGCTGGTCCTGGCTATCTCCAGACGGTACTACCAGATTGACGAGATTGACTTTTGCCTCTCATCTCATAAGCACATCGTTCGTAATGTTGAAATACTTAACAAATTCGAATACAGTTCAGATCATCGGCCTCTTCGCATTAAAATTAAATTAGAATCTAAAATCCTACGTCAGCACATTATCAAAAGTACAATAAAACGAATAGATAAACTCACACTGCTTGCTAACAAAGACAACTTCATTCTTGAGTTAAGAAATAGTTTCAGTTTACTAGAAAAAACAGAATCTGAGGACAGCATCCAAGGCCAATTCAATAACATACAAAACGCAATAAAGGACGCTTGTCAAAAAATCAAAATGACTAGAAACAGGGAAAAGAAACTTAGCAATAATACGAAAGAACTTATAAGCCAGAGACAAAGCATACAATTTCAGTCAAGAGAATATAAAGAAATAGACAAAAAAGTGAAAAGAAGTATTCGGAGAGACGTACGAAACTATAATGTAAAAATAGTCCAAACCGCTCTAGAAACAAATTTTTCAATAAAACACGCAATCAAAGAAAATTATAATAAAGGAAAAACTTCAATAAACAGTTTGAAAGACCAAAATGGTGTTAAACATGGAGACAAGGAGACAGTTTTAGAAATCACTACAAAATTTTACAAGACACTTTATTCTAAACCCAATTCAGAAAACCATCAAAACCCACCAATCTATTGTTTTTCAGAGGATATCCCACTAATAACTGGATTAGAAATACATAAAGCTTTTCTCAAAATGAAATACAGCCGCAGCCCTGGTGAAGATGGAATCACCACAGATGCCTTAAAAGTTGGAGAACTCGCTCTTGTCCGCCGCATAACTAATCTCTTTAATCTAATCTTAAAAACAGGTTCATTCCCAAAAAACTTTTGTCACTCAAATATCATTTTATTACACAAAAAAGGTGATAAAAGCGATATAAGTAACTATCGTCCTATCAGTCTTGTTTCCCACCTATATAAAGCCTTCATTAAAGTGATCGAGAGCCGTATATCCAGTCAACTTGACCTACACCAACCACCCGAACAGGCAGGCTTCAGGTCTGGACTCTCTACCACCGACCACCTCCAATCCTTAAATCTACTGATCGAAAAACACCATGAATACCAACTCCCCCTTTACTTAGCTTTCATTGATTTCTCCAAAGCTTTCGACCGTTTACACCACAGTTCCATATTTCAAGCGTTACAGCACCATCCAACCTATATAAGCCTGATACACCACATTGTCATTAGCCACTGACTGGGAGAACAAGGGCATACTGGTCGGCGAAAGACGCCTTACTAATTTACGTTTTGCCGACGATATTGTGCTCTTCGCCTCCACAGCTCAGGAACTAGGCTCTATGATCCAACAACTGAACACCGCAAGTCTCGAGGTTGGACTCAGCATGAACATGTCGAAGACCAAGCTCATGACAAATGGCACCAAACATAGGATCGAATTCGAGGGGATTGAGATCGAATATGTCCATGAGTACATTTACCTCGGCCAAATAGTCTCGTTCCAGGCGCGACAAGACATAGAAGTTGCTCGACGCACCGAAAGCGCCTGGAGGAGCTATTGGTCGATGAAACAACTCATGAAAGGCGAACTAGCTCTTACGCTTAAGAAAAAACTCATGGACATGTGCGTTCTCCCCATCCTCACCTATGGTGCCCAGACTTGGTCTCTGACAGATCTGCAAAGATCCAAACTCGGGGTTTGTCAGCGAGCCATGGAGCGTAGTATTTTGGGAGTCAGGTTGTCAGACCGCATAAGAAACACAATACTACGTTCCAAAACCAAGATTGCTGATGTTGGACATAGAGCCGCTAGCCTCAAGTGGGACTGGGCCGGACACATTTGCCGCATGACCGACGACCGATGGGCCAAAATCATAACTACGTGGTCACCAAACAACATAAGACGTCGTCGTGGCAGGCCCAGGAAGAGATGGCGAGACGAGCTTGACTCCCACTGTCCGGAATGGTGCTCAATAGCATTAGACAGACACACATGGCATGATGGAAGAGAGGCCTTTGCCCAGCAGTGGGACAACAATGGCTGATAATAATAATAATTGAAAACTCACTATTTTGAAATTCGACAAGTCTGAAATGACTGCTAAGCCAGGGGAAAGTGTCGGTTATTGCATGGTATTATAAGCACAGAACAGATTAAAATATGTTGAAGTGGGATTAAAGAGCAAGTAAGAGACAAGTGTCGACACGCGATCTGCGATCTAATACAAATCGCGATCTATTTCTTTTCTAACCTCTTTCATACAGATAAAAGAGGTAAGAATAAGAAATTTCATACTATAACCACAGAACAGCCTGTGGTTATAAAGACTCGCGAGGCTTACTATTTTCATTGGTAGTAATATAAGTTTTTAATTAAGTTTTGACCGAAATCTGTCCATCAATGTTCATAAAACCTGATTTTTTTTGAAGATAAAGCGAAAGTTCTTTAGTTGATCTTTAATCTAGGAAGAGATCCGCTGGTCCATTAAATCCCCTAGGCCTAGAAAGTGACAGTGTTCAGTTGCGCAAGCGCCGAATCGCAAGGGGTCGACGACCCGCGAGTAACGTCAGCGAAAGTGCCTTGTGATGAAGTATATACAATGAATTAACTCATGTTAAGTAGTTGTGTACCTACCTACAGGTAGTTCAAAACTTACTTATTGAATGAAATTAAGTAGGTGCTTAGGTACTTACCTACTTGATATGTTTCACTCTTCATTCATTAGGTTTACTTTAGTAACAATTCAAAAAGCCCACAGCAGCAGTGCTATTGGCGTCTTCGGAGACTATTATTATTATCTTGATTTGACATTAACTACAAATGTCAAAAGTCCGGTTACTAACCAAAGACGTTAGTTACCTACCAACTAGACTGTGCACTGTCGAAAAAACGCTCCAGAGTGAGAACGTCTCACAATTTAATTTGGCAAATTTGACAGTGCACGGTCTTGTTGGATGGGTAAAACGTCTTTGTTACTAACTCAAGCCACAGAACACAAAAACTCGAGCCTGATAGCGATTGGTGGTTATGAAGAACGCCAATAGCACTGCAGGTAGGTTTGACAAATTAATTTCTGTTTTATTAATATTGATAATAATAAAGTTTATCCGTCAGAAGTTAGGCACAATGCCTAAATAAAAAATAATAAAAATATTGTGCTAATGGTTAATTATGGCATTAGACATGTCTAGACTGCTTGATCCTCGGAGGTTGACCATTTTATGAAAAATGACTGGGTAAGACAAACTACACACTACATAAGTACAGTGTGCAGAACTTTAGTGAATTTTGCATTTTACAATCCACTCAGACAAGAATAATCATTAGGTATACCAACCATTTAACATTTAATCATTACATATTATTATTAGCAGCATATTGGATCCCATCACAGGGCAAAGGCCATTCATATTATCTAAGTTAAGGTTGTCCTACCATCTCCTCTTATACATTTCCAAAACATGATGATCTATGACAAGACAAAATAGAAATCAAATGTGCACGCAGTTTTAATTCTGAGTATTACCTATATTACATACAATTTATTATCAGCTTATAACCTTATCTTTGTGACTTATGACCGTGCACTTGGTGCCCTTAAACTGGAACAGAGCAGTTACAATAACTGTAGACAACTATCATACAAACCTACCTGTCCACTTGCTGACAATAAACAATGCAGCTCATAAAACTACTGGTACATGGAATGATGCAGTTAAAATGGTTTATTTTATAATTATAAGATTTGTTAATATTAGTACCTACATATTATATTGTATTTCTGTAGTGGTAGGCCTCTTATGCAGGGGGCCGCCTGGGGAAGTATCACACCTTTGCCAGTTATTCATCCGCCAATCCGCCAATGTTACCAGCGAATTTACTGGGCATGACGAGTTTCAACAACTAATAAATAAATAAATAAATAAATAAAAACTTTATTGAATAAGGCATTTACAGAAAATTATTAGATAATTTTAGAGCACCTGTACCCTAAACTAGGCTCAAAGACCCGTATTATAGGGTGCAGGACTCCTTCGCCGGAGTTTAAGAGCAAGCCTTATAGGGTAAAAATACATAATTATGATTAATTATTAAAATTATTCTAATTATTAAATTTAAAACATAATTGCTTTTTATTATAATTTGGTATGTTAGGGTGTGTGTGCATGTGAGGGTTTGTGTGTGAGTGTAGTAAGTGGGATTGTATCACCATATGTATGTATTTATTATCTATAGATGTATTATTTAATAGGAATTAACAGTTTCTCCGTTTCTTCATAGTTTAATTTATGTAATATATCGAATATTTTTTCTTTACATTCAAAGTGACACAGTTTGTAAATATTATGTTTGTTCATTTTATTATACAGGTATGGCTTTAAGGAGATAAACTTTCTAGCAAAAACAGTATTACTATGTGGAACAGTACATACATTGTATGAGATTCGTTTTTTATGTATAGGTAAAGAAGGGTCGTATATAAGTAGTTTATGCTGATGCAGGATTTGATGTTGTATGAACAACTGTCTGACTGTCAAAACGTTACATTCTCGGTATAAGTCGCTGGTCGGGTATCTGTACGGGCGTTTATTGCTACATTTTAATATGCCTCTTTGAGCTCTTTCGAGAGGGAGAAGATGTGTTTTACTTGTACCACCCCATGCTGTTATACAGTATGTAATCAGTGACTGACACAGAGTGTAATAAACCATCATGATGATGTCATTACTAGCACAATCTCTAATGTTTTTGAAAACGGCTGTTAGTTTTCTGATACGCTTTACAGTTTCATGAATATGTAATTTGAAGGTTAGTGCTTTGTCTAATATCTCAGGGTGACAGGCACAGTGCAGTGCCATGCAGTATTTTGAATTTTAAAACATTGTGTGGCACTGTGTCTGATATGGGCAATCATGATGTTTACCATCAGGCACCTGATTTGTTCGTCTTGTCAATCACTATCATAAGAAAAAAATAGTGGTTTAGTTTGTTTATTGAACTTATCTTGGTAGTTACCTAAGTTTTCGGTCCCTGACCTTACAAACAGTAAATATTGAGATAAACTGATTTCACATTCATTATTTAATATTTTCACTATCATGAACACAACAGCTGTCAAACAAGGTGAGCAGAACTGACAACTTTTCATGTTCAAGGTTTTGGGTTATTTTCATGTTTTGTTTTGCGTTACCGCCGCAACAAACGTTATTTTACGTAAGAAAAAGTGTCCAACTGCGTCTTATTTGTATATAATATCAGGTAACCTTGTCGATCAGCTGACGATATTATCTTTGTGTCGAGTGGCCTACATTTTGCCTATTGACAATGGTGGTGTAAGTATGTTTACAATGCTAGCTTACCTCTTCTCGTCGTTTGAGCCAGCGGCCGCAGGGGCTCTCCTCCAAGATCTCGCTCTCGTCCTCGGAATCCTCCCCGCTCTCCCGAGGTGACTTGCGCTCCTTGTCGTTACTCCTGCCGCCCGACATTGCACCGATCACACCACTACTATAAACCGACACACAACACTGTCTATTCGACACTCGATTGCAGTTTTCAACAGAAAACACACGCGAATATTTTCAAAATACACTTTTTCTCGTAACCATAATATCGAAGGCTGAATAGCGATACGTCACTGTCGATTCTTCCCGAACCATTATTTGATACACGATTCACGATACACGTTAGAGCGTTTCTTACTTTGTTAAATAATGCAGAGATATTATTTTACAACGACCGATTGTACGCAGTTCCTCCGGTGAGCTTATTCATGATAATTGAAATATAATTGTTCACCGGCGCAGCTTCGACGTATTTCTATCCTACACAAATAAAAAACCACAGAATATAAAGTAAAACCCACAGTGTCAACTTACTTTTTTAAATCTGGCCATTGGCCATAGACTGTCATAGACAGTTTACCCTCTTCCGTTTTATAGTACAAAGAAAAAATCACATAATATTAAATAAAATTTAATTAAGTATATTATTTTATTTTATGTCTGCCATAAATATTTAATTGCATTTTTTACGCAATTCTGCAGAAATTAACATATAATGTGCGACTAAGTAAAATTTTTAGTGCCAGTGCTGCCATCTCGTAGTCACTGACTTTTAAATTAGGAAACTTAGAACTACAGCGCCCTCTAGTTTCACTACTATAAACTTATTGATAGAACTCCAAACTAGATGCTTCCTTAGTTTGGCCAAAAGCCACTAGACTGTATCTAATAATAATATAAAATGGCTTTCTCTATTCTCTGCATTCTGCATCACTTTTAGGATTATAGACCACTTCCACACACATTTTTCTGACCTCAAACCAGCAAATAATAATAGCATTTACTACTTTTATAACAAAACAACGAGATATCGTCGTTTCCGAATTTACGCTCGTTATATTGTTAGGCATTGTCGTGTTACAAAGTTGATTTTACATTAAAAACCCGCTCGCCGTCGTCGAACACAGCGTCGAGCATTCGCAGAAACGTTCCATTATGGAAATGCTTTTGGAAACTGTGCTTTTGCCGGTATGGTAGATACCACTGACCATTATTCGTAAGTACCTACCTTCCTATACTTACTTCAATTAGGTAAGTTAACTTTACTAAAAAATCGTATATTATACTTACCTACAAGACTAAACTCACCTTTAAAATGTGTACAAAGCACTTCAGTAGATCCATTATACGATGGTATAATGTTTTATGTGTAACTTGTCAGCCCTGGGATCAGCAGCCAGAGTCACTCACAAGTCAATCAAGCTGTAGGTACCTTCAGCCTTTTGACTTTTGGTTTCCTTTTACTATATTTTTATGTAAGTATAAGTGAATAGAAGAGAACTTGTCCAGCCATAAAATATCTATCTCTGATAAGACGCATGATCTATTTGCGTCTTTTTACTAGTAATTGGCAATTTTAATTATTTTCGATGGGGGAACGAGTTATTGACGTAAAATATAATAGGTAGGTATAGTTGTGTTGTAGGAATAGGTTGTCGTGGTAAGCCTCTTGCAGGAGGCCTCCCGGGGAAGTACCTGTACCTACCACACCTTTGCCAGTTATTCATCCGCCAGCCAAGCAGTAATGCGCAAACATTACTAAAATAATATAATATATTAAAAAAAAAGGTATAGTATATTTATGATAGGTGTACTAGTTTTATTTGTTTTAAGTAGGTAAGAAACGGTTATTTAGATAGAAAATTTAATTATTATATTTAAGTATACTTATGTCACTACGTAAGGAGTTTTCTTCTCAATGAGTCCTAATGTCATACGCACACTATTGCACGTGTACAAAACTCTATGTGTGCAGTGTCTGTGTGGTAGGTAGTTATAGCGCGGCATTTGTATGGGATTGAGTCGAGTGTCCGGGGTGCTGCGCCGTAGGTAGCTGCTTTATAAATATAATTATTTATAAGAAGTATATGGAATTTATGGGAATGCCCTGAACCTGGTGGAATCATACGTACTTATCTAGTAGCAGCAAAAGGTAAGCGTCAATCACATTTGGTGGTATCACATCTGCTAGTTCTCCTGTCAAAATGGGGCTCCCACAGGGATCAATTTTGGGGCCTTTCCTGTTTTTGGCATATTATATTAACGATTTGCCTTACATGGTCCAAGTTCTAGCAGATATAGTTCTATTTGTCGATGATACGTCATTGATTTTTAAAGTTATACGGAAGGATACTTCACTCGCAAATGTTAATAATACTTCAGCAAGTATAACAAGGTGGTTTATAGCAAACAGTCTGATAATGAATGCGAAAAAGACTAAATGTTTGAAAATTTCGTTCCCTAACGTCAGATATGTAGAACCAAACATAGTTCTTGACGGTGAAATATTGACAATGTAACTTTATTCCTTGTCATAATATAGACTCTAAACTACAATAGAGCACTCATATCACCGAGCTCTCAGGGAAACTAAGCTCTGCAGCTTACGCGGTTTACAAAATTAGGCAACTAACAGACATAGCCACGGCGAGATTAGTCTACTTTGCATATTTCCACAGCTTGAAGTCATATGAGATTCTGTTGTGGGGGTCAGCCGCAGATATAGAATCTTTATACTACAAAAACGTGCGATTCGTGCCATCTATGAGATGCGTCCACGCGAATCCCTGAGGGAATTATTTAAAGAAATAAACTTTCTGACCCTACCATCCTTATACATTTATGAGAACATCATGTATGTGCGTAAAAATTTACATAAATTAAATAGTCACCTCCATAATTTGAATACTAGGAATAAGGACAAAATAGCTTTAGATTATCTAAAACAAATAAAAAATCATTCTTAGGAAATAGTGTACGTTTACTATAATAAAATCCCAAAGGAGATAACTGGGCTCTCAGAGGGTAAATTCAAAACCTATATAAAATCTACTTTACTAAAAAAGGCTTATATAAAGTAAAAATCAGTACATAGACGACAAAGATGCCTGGGAACTTCCGCGTAGCCACCACGCCGACACAAACAAACGAATGTAACCAAACCAAATTTTGTATAACAATTAGTTGACAAAATTAAGCCCTACAAGGTTCTTGTGCGTTCTTCTTGCAAAGGTATCTTTCCGAACGCACGGTAGACTCATTACTGTTTATTTTCATTATCGTACAAAAGTGTCAGATTGTGACCTATTTGAATAAAACTTTTTGATTTGAATGTATTTAATAAAAAGCAGTAAATAATTGAGCCAATCAGGAAGTAATCAGCATCATCTACCATGGGACATTTCCTACCCGACAACTAAGGGAGGTTAATGTGTTTCCGGATCCCGCTTGACCTATATCCTGACTCGTGACTCGTGACCGATATGGAGAATGAGCCATGAAGTTGTAGGATCTTTATAGTCTGAGGACTCATCGCATGTGACGAGAGAAACATTTGCACATCATTTGACCCAACTTTACCACATAATAATGTGGAAAAGGTCCCGAGGTCGCTCTATTATGATTTGTAAGATTACTAAATCCTTAATTTCTTTCTAAATCCTACAATAAATATTATAATGATACTCCTACTAACATTATAAATCTCAAATTTCAGTAAAAAACTTACGTTTTTAACAAGTGAACAAAACGGTTGCGAGTTCTAACTTCTCTCCTCCTCCAGCGCCATGTAGCGCTGTTTTGGTTAAATTGATGGATGGATGGATGTTTGTTACTCTTTCACGCCAGAACTACTGAACTGATTGGGCTGAAATTTGGTATGCAGGTAGCTTAGACCCTGGAATAATACATAGGGTACTTTTTCCCCGATGTTCCCACGGGAACGATGTGTACGTGGGTAAAACCGCGGGGCACAGCTAGTATTATCTAATCGAAATATAGTTGTCACATAATGCCTAATGACTAATACGACCTATATACCTGATAATAAGGGCAGGTGAGTAGGTATCTCGAGTTATTCATCATTGGTTTTTTACATCTATGTACCTACTTCAGTCTTCAGTAGGCCAGTAGGTAGTAAGATGATTCAAGCAACGTTTTAAAGGAAAATGCTAATCTAGCACTAAGTTAGTCCCGTTGTGCTGAATTATAAAATAAAATAAATAAATAAAAAGCCTTTTATTTCCAGTACTTAAAGTTTACAATTTTTACAATCTATTTTAGTGTTAGTTCATGTAGTTTAATCTATGTTAGTATAATTCCTCTTTCTTTACTTAATTTTATGTGTACCCTAATTTCTATATGTTTTTATAAGGTATTTTTAATTATATATATATATATATATGATGTAAACGTGCCTTTTCCATTAAATAATACTCGAACACTTCAGCATATTTTACATGATTTATTTCAAGGCCACCATCTTCAATCTCGCTCTACAATCATCTGTCGCGCTGGCATCCACCTCCCTGTGTTGCCATCGCGCCCTCGCACATGCCATAGATCTCCGTGAAATCACACGTTGCCATTAATACTTTCCATAAAACCACCAAAACGTTCACAGAATCCGTAGCATGCGCGTCACAAAATAACATCAACCCTACACTCGGCCAACCTGACAACGTGTATGCCCCCATACACGCATTATACTCGTATAATAACCCTACAATATATATATATATATATATATATATATATAGAGATCTCTTTACGGTAAATGTTGATCTCACGCGACTTCACGCGAGCACTTTGTTGATCCAAAAATGTATGTTGATCCGGCGCCTTTTGTTGATCTAATATGCATCTCTAGTAACTAATGTGGCTCCAACCGGATCAACATCTACACTCACGTGACTGCTTCCTCGCGTTCGTCGAAGTTGATCCGATATACGAATCCACCGTGCGATGGTTACGGTAAATGTTGATCTTATTTAAATGAGCCAATCAGAGCACAGCAAACGATCGGATTGGCTAAAAGCAGCCGCGACGTTGCCGTTTCGTGTGTACAAGCTATGAAGCTATCGATTAAACGGATAATTCAACAACTTGACAACACCACGGCTAATAGCGGATTTCAGGTGGTCATACTAATTTGTCATATCAGTATGACTACGAAGACATTTATAACATTCTCGTATATTGGTTGTACTCACTTTTCAGAACCCCCTGTAGGAAAAACTAATGCCAGCCCATATGAAAATAAAATATAAACTAGAAATAACTACACAGAAATGTACTGCCTCGGTGGCGTAGAGGGCGCATGCTCGACTGCCAATCAAGAGGTCCCGGGTTCGATCCCCAGGTCAGGCAAAGTGTTAAATATTGAATTTTTCATTAGGAATTATGTCAGTGAACGAAGCGAAAGTTGTATGTCAGGATCGTAGCAAGTGGAGGGAAATAGTCTCTGCCTACCCCACCGGGAACAAGGCGTGACTGTATGTATGTATGTATGCATGAATTATGTCAATAACTGCCTGGAGTCTGGAACTGTGCCCGGTAGATGACAATAGGATAGGTAATAGGTAAATAGGTACCCATAATAGGTACATAATATAGTATTATTGAAATTGTAGAGGTAGGCCTCCTTTGCAGGGGGCCGCCTGGGGAAATACCACACCTTTGCCAGTTATTCATCCGCCAAGCAGTAATGTGCAAACATTACTGTGTTCCGGTATGAAGGGCAATATTACCAGCGAAATTACTGGGCATGATGAGATTCAATAACTCATATCTCAGGGTGTCAGGCGCAGTGCAGTGCCGCGCAGAATTTTGAATTTAAAAACACTGGGTGGCACTGTGTCTGATATGGGCAATCATGATGCTTACTCGTGCTCTTTGCTCGTCTTGTTACTCACTATCATAATAAAAAAAAAACATGGAACCAATAACATAAATGTGGGTGTATCTACTATGGGACTGAGTCCTGGGTACACCTCTACCTACCCCTTCGGGAAAAAGACGTGAATGTATGTGTGAGAAATGTAGTCGAGGCGCTCGTGGCCAAATGGCGGCTACTAGTAGGTATCAGCCGGTAACCGAGGTCAAGCGACACTAGGTACGGCCGGCACTTAGATGGGTGGCAGTTATTTACACAACGAGTTTCCTCCGTGCCTCGGAGAGCACGTTAAGCCATCGGTCCCGGCTGACTTTGAAACACCTTATAGGTAGTCGGAGACCATCAAATTTGACATCCACCAACTTGAATTTGGCGAGTGTGGCTAAAACACACTCAAGCTGAATATATTTTTATTTTTCATACAAACTTCCAACCCCTATTTTACATACTTAGGGGTGGAATTTTGAAAAATCCCTTCTTATTACTTGTCTAGGTTAATAAAATAATCTCCTGTCCAAATTTAATCAACATTGGTATGGTAGTGTTGGCCCTGAGTTCAAGGGCGTCGCCGAGGGGGGGCAGGGGGGGCTGCTGCCAAGAGGATCGAGAAAATTTAGCCTTTATTGTCTATGTTGACATTCAAGTGCCGCCATACCATATAGACACGTATTCATAAATACAGAACCATAAGGGCCCTATTTCATAAAAAAAAAATCTACAAAATTGTATGGCTTTTCTGTTTCATAGAAATTTGTAATTGTAAATTGTATACAGGCAAATACCGTTTGTATATCTATAGTGAATTTGGGTAAAATTCCTTGTCTAGCCCACCCTTGATCATCGGCTGGCGACGCCCTTGCCTGAGTTGATGAATCAGTCTGTGAATCACTCTCTCTCTCTCATTATATAATTCTACTTCTAGAAGTCTGAGAACGGAGACAGCGTAGTTTGTGGTGAAGGTGGTAACGTAAACGGAAGCGGAGGAGGCGGAGCGGAATTTGTGGTGAAGTCGGAGATAGTGGAAGCGGGAAGAACGGGGTAGGAGGTGGATCAAGCTGAGTTTGTGGTGGAGGCGGAGAGAGTGGGGTCGGTGGGCGGTGGTGGATAAAAGAATAAAGAAATAAAGGGTCTTGACAGGCAGACGGACGGACGGACAGACAGACGGACAAAAAGTAATCTTATATGGGTTCCGTTTTTTCCTTTTGCGGTACGAAACCCTAAAAACGATCAAAATTGGTTCTATCAAATCCTACAGGACATGTCCCAAACTAATAATATAGGGTTATTTAGGACTGTAGTAGGATATTACGTAGGATATAGGTATATGATGTTCTCTTTGTTAATTGATAGGTATACAAATACCTATCAATTAACTCATTTTGAATGCTTTTAATACTAGTTCTACTAGACTTTTTTTTTTTGAATATCATTTTTGACATTGTAATAATGAAGATTATTTTAATACTATAAAATAAAACAAGACGTGTAATTATTTTTTATGGATAAAATGAGTTTGAGTTTGACCCCAGATAATGTGGGACCAAAACTGAAATCGCGAAAAATATCAGCTGTTATATATAGGTACGTTTTGATTAAATATTTTAGCACTTTTGAATGGAACAGATGCAATTTTTCGCGATCTCATCTTTAGTTCTCTAATAAAAGTTGTTTGTTTTCATGAGTAGGAAAATCTCTAAAATTATACATAACATACATTCACGCCTTTTTCCCGAAGGGGTAGACAGAGGTGTACCCAGGACTCAGTCCCATAGTAGATACACCCACATTTTGCCAGTATGTTATTGGTCCCATGTAATAGGGGGCGAGCCTATTGCCATCTACCGGGCACAGTTCCAGACTCCAGGCAGTTATTGACATAATTCCTAATGGAAAAATCCAATATTTAACACTGCCTGACCTGGGGATCGAACCCGGGACCTCTTGATTGGCAGTTGAGCATGCGCCCCCTACGCCACCGAGGCAGTCAGAGATTATTCGGGATGATAAAAATTAACCCCGCATAATACAGTATCGGTACTTACTATGCATTTCAAATAACAATAGGACCCATCTTATGCTGCGACGTCATTAAACAAAACTTCTGAAATCTATACTTCTATAAGTAGAATTGTATAATGAGAGAGATAGTGATTCACAGACTGATTCATCAACTCAGGGCCAACACTACCATACCAATGTTGATTAAATTTGGACAGAAGATTATTTTATTAACCTAGACAAGTAACAAGAAGGGATTTTTCAAAATTCCACCCCTAAGTATGTTAAATAGGGGTTGGAAGTTTGTATGAAAAATAAAAATATATTCAGCTGATTTACTTCAAATTCTACATGAAGCCTCGTTTTAATAAATAATTACATACGTGTTTCACGGTTCCTTTAAAAACAACCGTATGCGCGAAATATAGGGGTGCAAAAATTGTATAGTGAGTTTTATTTTTGAGATTACCTTAGCAAAAATAATTTAAAAATGTATTGAATTAAATCCGTTTTTAATAAGGTTTATCAAAATTCAACACCTAGGGCAAAAATAAGGGTTGAAAATTTGTATGAAAAAAATTCAATATTTAATGAATTAAAGTATCTTGAAACTGCACAAATTACACGCTTCTCTATATGTTTGTTTGTTTAAAACATTATTTTATTTATGAACTAGCGACCCGCCCCGGCTTCGCACGGGTAGTAGAAGTAGGTATAGTGGACGTTTAACAGGAGTGATGGATATAATCTATGTATACTGTTTTGTAGGTATTGATAAGTACTACAAACCCCTAGTACATTACTTTACTCTACCACCAATAGTTTTCACATCGCATGAAAAATAATCACTGTTTCGATTATTGTGACTAAACCAAAAAAGATGAATATAATCTATGTATACTGTTTTGTAGGTATTGATAAGTACTACAAATTCTTAGTACCTGACTTTATTCTACCACCAATAGTTTTCACACCGCATGAAAAATAATCACTGTTTCGTTTATTATGACTAAACCAATAAAGATGGATAAAATCCATGTATCCTGTTTTGTAGGTATTGATAATTACTATACAAACCCCTAGTACATTACTTTATTCTACCACCAATACTTTTCACAGCGTATGCATATAATGTCTGTTTCGATTATTGTGACTAAACCAAAATAGATGGATAAAATTTCCGTGAACTATTTTGTAGATATTGATAAGTACTACAAACCCCTACATTATGTTATTCTACCATCAATGGATTTCACAGCGCACGCAAATTTATGAATATGGTAATTATATTATGTGACACCTTGGTTCACAATATTGCAGTTTTCTTACGGATCCCTATTTTTTTTTCAAAATCTCATATAGCCTATGGCACTCACACTGAATTAAGCTATCCATAAGTGAAAGAATTTTTAAAATCGGTCCAGTAGTTTCGGAGCCTATTCGTTACAAACAAAAAAAACAAAGTTTCTCTCTTTATAATATTAGTATAGATGTGAGTAACAATGACTATAAAAGAAATTGCAAAAAATTAGGGATCCGTAAAAAACAGCAAAATAATCATTAATTTACTTACGTACGCTATGAAAACTATTGATGGTTGAATAAAATAATGTATTATGGGTTTGTAGTACTTATTAATATCTAAAAAATAGTCGGCAGACATTATATCCATCTATTATGGTTTAGTCACAATAATCAAAGCAGTGACTATATCGGTGGCGTAATGGGCGTATGATCGACTCTCAGTCATGAGATCCCGGTAAATATTGGATTTTTCCATTAGTAATTATCTCAATGACTGCCTGGAATCTGGAACTGTGCCCGGTAGATGGCAATAGGCTCGCCCCTATTACATGGAACCAATAACATACTGGTGAAATGTGGGTGTATTTAGTATGGGACTGAGCCTTGAGGTGTACCCAGGGCTACCCCTCAGCCTACCCCTTCGTGAAAAAGGCGTGATCATATGTTGATATTATGTTATCTTATCAAAGCAGTAATTATTGCTCTGTGACAACTATTGGTGGTAGAACAAGGTAAGTAATGTACAAGGGGTTTGTAGAACTTATCAATATCTACAAAGTAGTCCGCGGATAATATATCATCCATCTATTAGG
This sequence comes from Hemistola chrysoprasaria, assembly GCA_947063395.1. Classification (NCBI taxonomy): domain Eukaryota; kingdom Metazoa; phylum Arthropoda; class Insecta; order Lepidoptera; family Geometridae; genus Hemistola; species Hemistola chrysoprasaria. The sequence goes on along the minus strand of OX346713.1, from coordinate 431,975 downwards.
ACTGCCTCAGTGGCGTAGTGGGCACAAGCCTCACTGGCGATCATGAGATCCTGGGTTTGATCCCCAGTTCAGGCAAAGTGTTGAATATCGGATTTTTCCATTAGGAATTATGTCAATAACTGCCTGGAGTCTGGAACTGTGCCCGGTAGATGGCAAAAGGCTCGCCCTCTATTACATGGGCCTAATAAATACTGACGAAATGTGGGTGTACCTACTATGGGACTGAGTCCTAGGTACACCTCTGCCTACCCCCTCGGGAAAAAGGCGTGGTTGTATGTTATGTTATTAAGATTTTATCACTCTATCACAACATAACATACATACACGCCTTTTTCCCATATGGGTAGGCAGAGGTGTTCCCAAGACTCAGTCCCATAAGTACACCATTGGCTACGAAAAAAATAGGGTTGTATAAATAAAAAATACAATGTATCACGAAATTATTCATGTTCAATCGTTCTCTAGGTATACATATGCTACCCGCTACTCGTGCGAAGCCGGGGCGGGTCACTGGTTTTGTAAATATGTAGGTACAAGCTGTACTTCGCGGTCCCACCTGCGTTGACATCGTTCCTGTCGGAATATTGGAAAATAATTATCTCATGGTCTAATGTCATGGACCCATGGTCATGGTTCCATGGTCAAAGGTACCTAAATACCAAATTTCAGCCCAATTGGTTCAACAGTTTTGACGTGAAAGAGTAACAAACATCCATCCATCCATCCATCCATCCTCACAAACTTTCTAATTTATAATATCAGAAGGATGTTTGGTCTTTTTACGTACTTAAATAAAATAAATAAATGTTCTGAACATTTCGCACATAAGTCCCTAGTCTCAAACTAGGAAAAACCTACTGTACTAGGTATGGAGGCCTGAGAAATACATTGCCAAGACACAGAGCAAACATCCGCGTTCGTCACAAAAATGTTTGTCCTGGTTGAAAATCGAACCCACTACCTCAGGATCCGCAATCAGAGCTACTAACCACAGAGCCAAAAGGCCAGTCATATAGTTATTGGTTATCTATTTTATTATTCTGATTTGACTTCTTGCAGGCAGCATTGGTGAAAAGATAGCGTCTTTACTGGTCCTATTGTTATTTGAAACGCATATTAAGAATGTACACATAACTAAACATAATTGCAACTCCTTTTCGTCCGAGGTTACAAACCGGTAGGTAGTTAAGTTAGTCCTTAGGTATCATAATGTGAATAGGTACCTATTTATAACCATACGTATCGAACATGGATGAGGGGTGCCTTTCCACTGAAGCGGTCTCTACTTCCCCCCTACCCCATTCATTTGAGCCGGGATCACATACGGCCAGATTAATTTATTAATGTAAAACATTCATAAAATCATGTTTCCAAATTGATAGATAGTCAAAATGCATATGGATAATAAAATACTCACCATCATCTTCTGATTGGTCTAAGACAAAAAACAAAATAACACAAATTCACTAACACGATACCAAAAACATGCGCAAACGTTTTTACGCAATAAAATCTGCCAAACACGAGTGAAGGAATAAAAGTTTGATCCTCAAACGCCGCAGCTAACGCATATATCTTACCTTATTACTCTAACGAAGTAGTGTATACTGGGTTCTCTGTCATACGAAGAATGCGACGTTGCCGCTTTGTGTTCGAGTACCTATTCGTCAATTTTGGCTCCGGATCCACTTAATCTATGTAAATGTCGCATATAAATTAAATATACTCTGGATCTAAGTAATCATATTCAGTGTGATTTTTTCGACCGTTGTATGGATCAAAAAATGTTGGTCAAATCGATGACGAGTATGTTGAAAACCTGTAAGTACAGATCCACCGACGTCACACGCGCATCAAGGACGGATCAAAGTATATCAGTTTGCACGACGCAGAGCTGAGTAAACACGTAAAATAGGTGGATCAACAATTGTTCTAACTTCTCACTGAACCAACATTTACCGTGAAAGGTTGATTATATATATATATATATATATATATATATATATATATAAACACCTCCCTGGGCACTTAGTTGATCCAGCCACGAATCCGTGCATTATAGACTCCACCTTTAGGCGCGAATAACTCGACTCCGTTTGTACCTATTGCGACCGGAGTGGCAACGTCGCCCTCTGCCGCGCGATGTTGCTCTTTATATTCGTTGAAAACGGTATATACTCCATCCTTTTAGTGCCCGAATTTTGAACGGAACTGAATCCGCAACGGCCAAATTTTTTATACCCAAGAGAACTTTCTGGCTCCGGAATATACTTTCTTCTTAGAACACATTATTGGCTCCATCGATATAAAATGGGATTATATTCTTAGCATTGGGTAATAACTTGATCCATTTACATATATAAAACCGTATATACTACATCCTTTTAGTGCCCGAATTTGGAACAGAACTGGATCCATAACGGCCAAATTTTTTAAACCCCAGAGTACTTTCTGGCTCCGAATTATACTTTATACCTAGAACACCTTATTGGCTCCATCGATATAAAATGGGATTATATTCTTAGCATTGGGTAATAACTTCATCCAATTACGTATTTAAAATAGGTATATACTCCATCCTTTTTGTGACTGAATTTTGAACGTAACTGGGTCCGTAGCGGCCAAGTTTTTTTATATCCAAGAGATCGTTCTGGCACCGAATTATAATTTGTTTCAAGAACACCTAAGTGGGTCCATCGATATAAAATGGGATTATAAAAATCCATAAAATCTATTTTATGGATTTATAATATAAAGATGCATACTTAACAGATCTATGACCCCAAATTGAGTGCTGCAACATTCGTATAATTGCAGTTCATGAAACTCTCATTGTGAATCTAATCATCCAGGAATAGGTAGAGGTGTACCCAGGACTCAGTCTCACAGTAAGTACACCCACTTTTTGCCAGTATGTTACTGGTCCCAGGTGAGGTGAGCTATCTACCAGGCACAGTTCCAGACTCCAGGCTGTCACTAAGATAATTCCTAATAGAAAAATCCAAATAACACTTTGCCTAGCCTGTGGTTCGAACCCGGGACTTCATGATTGGCAGTCAAGCTTGCGCCCACTACACCACTGAGACAGTCGATGTTATGATAATATTATCTTCTTAAAATATATTGAAAATAATTTCAATGCACACTTGCATCACTGATCTGTTTTTGTGTTTGGTTCTGGTTTTGTGTTCCTATAAGTAAAATTACGGTACTTAATCAAAATAATGAATGTAACTTGTGAATAATAATAGAACCTTTGTGGTTCTTTTGTTGGTTAGAACTACTTTTGCAATGTTTCATTTCACACATAATGACATACCTAATAATGTCAAAAACTAGTGGGAAACATAATGTGACCATTTGTGACGTATGACTTATTCGACTCGACGCTCTGGTTTTATTACTACCTACTATTGTCTGTGTTTGATTATATTAGACTAATAATTGGCACTTAGTGGTTCCGTTTTATATATAATTTTTAGGACAAACTCGTACTTATTTGATCCATTTTAATTTATATTCTTAACACTCCCAACATTGTTTGATCCACTTCTTACAACAATCTGAAGTAGGAATGGTTCGCAAAGGGAGGAACTGCCTCCCGAATCCCGCGCTCTCCTCTATCGCTGCCCGAGCGCCGCCGTGCGTTTCGTGATTTATTCCGCATCGATTACTAGTGATATTGAATTACAGTTTTCTCTTTATTTTTGTATGATTTTGGTCAAAACAGTTTTTTTATGTAGTACAGTTTTTAAATATATTTTTGAGCTCAATACTTCACTCTTACACTCGAGGTTCTTTTTTTAATTGTTTATTTGTCAGTGATCATCATTTAATTGTAAGTTTTAGATATTATAATTTATTATCCATTAAATTTTACTTTATTGCAATATTAAATAAATATGAGAAATTGTGTAAAATGTCAATAGAAAAAAAAAAACTGTTTTACTTTGGTCATATTGCATACAAGTTTATCTTATGTTTGTAAAGTAAGTTTTAAAAGACGGCAAAGTAAACGAGCCCATACTCGACTATATTATTAGCACTTATCATAAGGTAGTTCCAATGTCGACAAAACGAGCCTAAACTTGACTATTATTGCAGTTTTCATAAGGCAGTTCCAATAGTTATCTTTCAGCTCCATCATGAGACCCTCGTCATCATGTGGAATGAAAAGTCCCCATAACAACAAAACAAACGAGTCCAAATTTGACTGTCTTGGCACATTTCGTATGGCAGTTCCAATGGATATCACTCGACTCCATCATCAGACCCTCGTCATCATGTGGAATGAAAAGTCCTCATAACAACACAGCAAACGAGTCCAAATTCGACTGTCTTGGAACATTTCGTAAAGCAGTTCCAATGGTTATCTTTCGGCTCCATCATCAGACCCTCGTCATCATGTGGAATGGAAAGTCCCCATAACAACAAAATAAACGAGTCCAAACTCGACTGTCTAGGCACATTTCGTAAGGCAGTTCCAATGGTTATCTTTCGGATCCATCATCAGACCCTCGTCATCATGTAGAATAAAAAGTCCCCATAACAAAAAAGCAAACTTTTTTTACTATGAGGACTTCCCATAGCAAAGAAGCAAATTAGTCCAAACTCGAATGTCTTGCCTCGGTGCCTCGGTCAGACTGCCTCGGTGGCGTAGAGGGCGCATGCTCGACTGCCAATCAAGAGGTCCCGGGTTCGATCCCTAGGTCAGGCAAAGTGTTAAATATTGGATTTTTCCATTAGGAATTATCTCAATAACTGCCTGGAGTCTGGAACTGTGCCCGGTAGATGGCAATAGGCTCGCCCCCTATTACATGGGACCAATAACATACTGGCGAAATGTGGGTGTATCTACTATGGGACTGAGTCCTGGGTACACCTCTGCCTACCCCTTCGGGAAAAAAGGCGTGAATGTATGTATGTATGTCGAATGTCTTGGCACATTTCGTAAGGCAGTTCTAATGGTTATCTTTCGGGTCCATCATTAGACCCACGTCATCATGTGGCATGCAAAGTCCCTAAACAACAAAGTAAACGAGCCTAAACTTGACTATTATTGCAGTTTTTGTAAGGCAGTTTCAATGGTTATCTTTCCGCTCCATCATCAAACTCTCGTCATCATGTGGAATAGAAAGTCCCCATTACAACAAAATAAACGAGTCCAAACTCGACTGTCTTGGCACATTTCGTAAGGCAGTTCCAATGGTTATCTTTCGGCTCCATCATCAGACCCTCGTCAACATGTGGAATGGGAAGTCCCTAAAACAACAAAGCAAACGAGCCTAAACTTGATTATTATTGCAGTTTTCGTAAAGCAGTTCCAATGGTTATATTTCGGTTCCATCATCAGACCCTCGTCAACATGTGGAATGGGAAGTCCCTAAAACAACAAAGCAAACGAGCCTAAACTTGACTATTATTGCAGTTTTCGTAAGGCAGTTCCAATGGTTATCTTTCGGCTCCATCATCAGACCCTCGTCATCATGTGGAATGATAAGTCCCCATTACAACAAAGCAAACGAGTCCAAACTCGACTGTCTTGGCACATTTCGTAAGGCAGTTCCAATGGTTATCTTGTGGCTCCATCATCAGACCCACGTCATCATGTGGAATGAAAAGAACTTATTAAAACCTAACATTCGAGCCCAAATTCAACTATCTTATCAATGGTCATCGCGGATTTCTAGACGCTTCATAATGGCTCCATTATCAGATCAGGTCAAGAGTACCATAATATTGCATTGTCACCGGACTTTTAAATGTATGCAAAATTTGAGCTAAATCGGTCGTCATGTGGAATGAAAAGTCCCCATAACAACAAAGCAAACGAGTCCAAACTCAACTGTTTTGGCACATATCGTAAGGCAGTTCCAATGGTTCTGTTTCGGCTCCATCATCAGACCCTCGTCATCATGTGGAATGAATGATAAGTCCCCATTACAACAAAGCAAACGAGTCCAAACTCGACTGTCTTGGCACATTTCGTAAGGCAGTTCCAATGGTTATCTTGTGGCTCCATCATCAGACCCACGTCATCATGTGGAATGAAAAGAACTTATTAAAACCTAACATTCGAGCCCAAATTCAACTATCTTATCAATGGCCATCGCGGATTTCTAGACGCTTCATAATGGCTCCATCATCAGATCAGGTCAAGAGTACCATAATATTGCATTGTCACCGGACTTTTATATGTATGCAAAATTTTAGCTAAATCGGTCGTCATGTGGAATGAAAAGTCCCCATAACAACAAAGCAAACGAGTCCAAACTCAACTGTTTTGGCACATCTCGTAAGGCAGTTCCAATGGTTCTGTTTCGGCTCCATCATCAGACCCTCGTCATTATGTGGAATGAAAAGTCCCCATAACAATAAAGCAAACAAGTCCAAACTGGACTATCTTGGCACATTTCCTAAGGCAGTTCCAATGATTATCTTTCGGCTCCATCATCAGACCCTCGTCATCATGTGGAATGTAAAGTTCCTAAAACATCAAAGTAAACGAGCCTAAACTTGACTATTATTGCAGTTTTCGTATGGCAGTTCCAATGGTTATTTTTCGGCTCCATCATCAGACCCTTGTCATCATGTGGAATGAAAAGTCCCCATAACAGAAAAGCAAATGAGTCCAAACTCGACTGTCTTGGGCACATTTATTAGTAAGGCAGTTCCAATGGTTCATCAGACCCTCGTCTATATGTGTAATAAAAAGTCCCCATAACAATAAAGCAAGCGAGTCCAAACCCGACTGTCTTGGCACATTTTGTAGGCAGTTCCAATGGTTATCTTTCGGATACATCATCAGACCCTCGTCATTATGTGGAATGGAAAGTCCCTAAAACAACCAAGTAAACGAGCCTAAACTCGATTATTATTGCAGTTTTCGTAAGGCAGTTCCAATGGAAATCTTTCGGCTTCATCATCAGACCCTCGTCATCATGTGGAATGAAAAGTCTCTAAAACAATAAAGTAAACGAGCCTTAACTCGACTATTATTGCAGTTTTCGTAAGGCAGTTCCAATGGCAAGTTTTCGGCTTCATCATCAGACCCTCGTCGTCAAGTGGAATGAGAAGTCCCCATAACAACAAAGCAAACGAGTCCAAACTCGACTGTTTTGGCACATTTTTAAGGCAGTTCCAATGGTTCTGTTTCGGCTTCATCATCAGACCTTCGTCATCACGTGGAATGAAAAGGCCCTAAAACAACAAAGTAAACGAGCCTATACTCGACTATCATTGCAGTTTTCGTAAGGCAGTTCCAATGGCAATCTTTCGGCTTCATCATCAGACCCTCGTTATTATGTGGAATGAAAAGTACTTATTAAAACCTAACATACTAGCCCAAATTCAACTATCTTATCATTTGTCATCGCAGAGTTCCAGTCGCTACATCATGGCTCCATCATCAGATCAGGTCAACAGTACCATAATATTGCATTGTCACCGGACTTATATAAGTATGCAAAATTTGAGCTAAATCGGTTGAGTGCTTCAAAATTCAGTTGCAAGATTTGTACCGGACATACATATCGGTACATACATACATTGCAAATTAAATAAAAATGCGAAATAGAAATATCTCTCAAAGTGAAACATTCACAATTCTCCTAAAATTAACTTTTACATTGATGAGAAGAGCTATAGTATTGTACTTATTATGTTTCTGTCGAAGGCAACCAATGACAGAAGCTTGTGAAAATGGTGCGCCCCCATTGGCCCATTTGAATTGGAGCAACAACTGTCTGAATGCCAAAAAGGTGGATTCGTATAAAAACAGCGTAATTATTATTATTACTCTGTAGATTCAGATGGAGCCACATGTGTGACACGTGTGGCTCCAGCTGGATCCACAAAGTCATACACAACTGGCAAAGGATCAAGTAATACTGCCCCGGATCAACTTATGAAAACGGATCAAATAATAACTACTTCTACGACCCGCATGATCAACTAAGTGCCCGTGGGGATATCTATATATATATATATATATATATATATATATATATATATATATATATATATATATTTTATTTACTCTACTGGAACCCCAAGTTGGGTGAAGGCCTCCTCCAGTGACGCCCATTTGTCTCTGTCTTCAGCTACTTTTCTCCAGTTTGGACCAGCTATCGCTTTGATGTCGTCTTCCCATCGTGTAATAGGTCTTCCTATTACACGTGTGTGCTGAATTATAAACAAATAAATACATAAACTTCAAATATAAAAATTCGTCACTCCTAGGTTCACCCACACTCCGCTAGTTATGTTTTAGGGGACGAGCTTATTGCCAACTACCGGGCACAGTTCCAGACTAGGCTGTCACAGAAAAAATCCTAATGATTAGGATCGCTTTGTAATGACACCTGCAGGCCTACCATCAACTTATAGGCTAGCTATTCAATTCCGACTCTATTCAATTTAGGTACCTAAAAAATTTCATACCATCAACTCATTAAGCGACGATCGCATTTGAATCGTATTACGTCAGAAAGAATGAACAAAACGTTGTCTCTGATCCAACTTTCCGCCGCCGAGCGAGAAAAAGACAACGCTATATAAAAATCTCGTGGTCTCATTCAATGGCCGCTTCGTTTTGAAACGGCATCTTACATATAAATCGGAAATTACCGGATTTTTTTAGACCCCAATTTTATATTAAGTTTTGCGAATGAAATACATTAAATTATTTTATATTTCACAAAATTTTATTTATTTAATATTTTGAGTACAGTGTCTTCCCATTAATGCTTGAACTTCCAAGATTATTATACGAAATCGTAATTAAAATTTTTGAACGAACTAGCCGATGTCATCCTTATTACCTATTTTTTCTAATTCTTGTCATACTTTACAAGCGCGGTAGTTTTAAAAATGGAAATTAGTTTTGTGTTTGGCGTTTGGAACAAAACAAAGTTAGGAAATTTATAATGACGTAAGCTGTTAGTTTATGTTTTCTATATAATCAAGTGTTTTGGATATTATTTAACGATTCGTAATATCAAACCTCAATAATAATTCCATGTCCACTCAACAGTGTGGAATTCGTGTACCTTTCTTAAGTGTTTTTTCAAGTGGTGGCACGAAGGGTTACGTACCACCAGTTAGAAATATTGTTGGAAGCTCTAAACTCTCATCGAGAACATCTTCAAAACAAAAGCATCTTCGTTGATGCACTCCATCAGCTCAAATAATAGTAGTTCGTCGGACATACTATTCAATATTCAAACAACTCTTGCGCACGACGTTAAACTTAGTTGATTAGTATCTTAGATAATATTATGTCACAGAGTCACAGCTCTACTTATCGACTTTAGTCTCAATAATGAAAATAGCACACTTCGCTTACACAGATTTAAAACATACACGGAAATTTGTAAAAACGATTCAGTTTGGCGAAACAAAACTAACTTTTATTGAATCGCTAGAATTGACAGTTATGCTATTCAGTTTCAGTCGTAAGGAAGCATCATAGTACGAAAAGAATGAACGAAACTAAGCTTGCCATTCAGTTTAGGTTTTGTTTTGGCGGGAATTTTAAACTGATCGGCTTAACAAGGTCATGGTACGAAAATAGCGACGCAGTTCAGTTTAGGTCCTAAACTGAATTGCTTAACTAGTTGATGGTAAGCCTGCTGATACTGTTATGACAACCTATAATATGTACCCATAAACATAATCTCCCAATTACTTATGTAAAAAGTACTATCATGATGTAAATACTTTGGTGACTTTATTCATTCGTCTTTATGTCAAAGACCTCCTCGCCGGCTTTCGCAAACGCGATAACTTTATTGCACCATTGTCACGGATATCCTAATAGCCGTATGACAATGTTTTCCTAACAAATTAGTTCCATACGACCACACAATAGATAGTATTGTACAGAAGACGGGATCGTAACTTTACAAGAAATTAATGATGATTATCTTAGTACCTACTATACTTTTTATTTATTTTTATGCCAAATGTGGCAAGCAGACGGGCCGCCTGATGGTGAGCGGTTACCGCCGCCTATGGATACCTGCGACACCAAGGGTTGCCAGGATGTTACCGACCCGACCGACACTCTATTAACTCTCCTTTTGAAGAGCCCCATGTTGTAGCTTAACGAGAAGACCGCAGAAGGGACGATCATTCCACAATTTCCACGTATGCGGCCGAAAATAACGGAAAATCGCACACAAAAATAATAGAACTAACCACTAGCAAGTACCACTAGTTATTTTTTCTGGATATTTGATAGAGGTGGCCTTTCTGTATCTCTTTATTGCTAGAGTTGCTGTTTGCTCGGCCGAGATGTCACGTGTAATCGGCCACCCTAGCGGTCATTCACCCCCATGATATAGGTACCTACATACGATTCCGTCTGGCCCTCGCTAAGTACTTTCTGATGCTGAGACTGTTCTATGGACACATTTAGTTGGTGGTAAAGTGGCATTATTGCAATAGTTTTAAACAAGGACTATAATGTGCCCAGATAACATTGCAAACTTGAGTTCGGAATTAGTAAAATAAAAAAAAAATAACATTAGACTAAGGGCCGGTTTTTTGATCGTTAGTTACGGTTAAGTTAACCATTTGTCAAACTAACTATAGTTAAATTTCTAACCAATGGTTAAATCGTGTGGAAAGAAATAGTTAACCAGGGATGAAAAAACGAATTTTGTCGAATTTTAACTATTTAACAAAAAAATTAACCGTTGGTCGAACTTAACCAGTGATAAAAAAACCCGTATATAAATACACAGTACCTATATAAATACTTAGTCTAATTTTCATTAATAATACAATTGAGACAATTAGCATTAATAATAATGCTAATTGTCTTGACTGACCGAAATAAAACGCACTGTCAAAACAATATAAACATATATACATTCACGCCTTTTTCCCGAAGGGGTAGGCAGAGGTGTACCCAGGACTCAGTCCCATAGTAGATACACCCACATTTCGCCAGTATGTTATTGGTCCCATGTAATAGGGGGCGAGCCTATTGCCATCTTACGGGCACAGTTCCAGACTCCAGGCAGTTATTGAGATAATTCCTAATGGAAAAATCCAATATTTTTCACTTTGCCTGACCTGGGGATCGAACCCGGGACCTCTTGATTGGCAGTCGAGCATGCGCCCTCTACGCCACCGAGGCAGTCCAATATAAAGAAAAGACATTAAATAAGTTTATATAATAAAAACAATATTAAGAGGTTACATGAGGGGTGATTTTTCCATACAAACGTATTCCCGTGTTTCCTCCCTAGATAACTGCGTCAGAGCAATGGTTTTTTTTTAATAAAATCTAGTTTTTCAGTGAGCATGTCCCTGTCATTTTCATTTTTCTACAAACTCATTGTTATATGAAGTATGACCCTTTAAAAACATGAAAAACTGTCCCAGTTTTACTCGCGTAGTTAGACGTTCACTAGAAAAAAATGAAGCGTTAAGGAACAAAAATAAAATAACAGGGACATGGCCTAATTCATCTTCTAATTTTCAAGATATAAATTTATGGATAAAATCAATTATTCTCGGAGGAAACACGGGAATACAAAACATCGATTTCCCCACAATCCCATAGGATTGTGTCAAACTGCTAAGAGGTCTTGTATCCTGTTAAGGCATACCTTGCACAGTATGCAAGTGTAGGGTTCCATACCTAGATATAGTAAATATTGTGTTAGTAATCCCAATGTTTTTGTAAAATTTTACGGTTTTGGGAATTTTTCCTATAGGTACGTGTGATATAAGATCTGGCTTCTTGCCAAATTTCATGATGCTAGGCCAACGGGAAGTACACTACCTCTAGTGTACTTCCCGTTGATGTCTAGTGTCCCCATGATTTTTAGCCCGTTGCGCAAAGTATGGAAATGTGCATAACTCTTGATTGCGTTGACATAGAAGTTTGTAAATTGTTGATATGAGTTTCAACTTGATACCTCAACCCGTTCCCGAAAAGACGGGTATTGACAGACGGACAGACACACAGATGGACAATGAAGTGATCGTATAAGGATTCCTTTTTCGTTTTGAGATACGGAACCCTAAAATTATCATGTCCTTTTCAATGTGTAGGAGAGTAGGTACCTAGAGTACCTACCTGCTAAAAGAATTTCCAAAAATACAATCTACACGGAAACGGTGGGAATAAAGTGGAACGCAAGCGCACGAAACCACAGAATTCATTATTACTTGAGATTCTAGTCAGTAGGTACGTACGTATATTCTTTTAAAAATATGGCTAATTTAATATCTCAAGGCAAAAAAATATCAGGGATTTCCATTAAACAAACCATAAATTAGCTGTCAAGTCCCGAGCCCTAATCACATTCCGAGAAAGATTATCTTACGTAAAGTGTACTCGCTGCCGTTTTTATCGTCAAAATAAGTACATAGGTAGGTTCTTACAATATATAAATAGAATGAAATTGCGTATAAAGCAGTGATTGATGGTCAGTAGGTACCTACGTAGGACCGTAGTACAGTAATATGTATGAACCGTGATCTATCACGGTGAGTGGTTGTCAACAAATGATTACATTATGAATATATATCATAAAAATGTAGTGAAGTGGTCGTCGATCATCACCGCACAATGTATTTAGGTAGAGATTTCAGTAGGCCTGGGGTTTGACCTCGTTATATGTGGATATAACGAGGTGTGGACCTAAGCTAGATTTTTACCCACAAATTCGCCCTCTCGCTCATTTTTGAAGATATAAAAAATATTACATTTAATTGCGTTATAAATTAAAAGCAAAAAAACCTTTTTAAATAAAAGCTTTTATTTAAACGCTCTAAAAAGAAGAAAATATTTTTTTCCTTTAATATTTTAAATATCAACTTATAACCTCTTTATATATAATTTATATGATCATAAAAGCTTGTCGCGAGGTTTAATTACCTATCAGTATTTAATTAAATTGAAAAATATATAATAAACTTTGCAGATCAAACTAATACATAATTAAATTGGTACTTGTTTATTTACAAATCGCGCGACAAGCTTTTATGATCATATACATTGTAATATAATGAGGTTATAAGTTGATAGTTAAAATTTTTAAGGAAAAAAAATATTTTTTTCTTTTTAGAGCGTTTAAATAAGTACCTATTTTTTTTTTAAGTTTTTTAATTTATTTTTAAATTTTTAGTTATCGCTGGCTAGGTTTCTTAGTCTGTTCATCTCATTCAACGCATCATTGTTGCAAGGTCGTTTGCCGGTTAATTTCGAACAGTCCAGCTCTTCAATAAGGAGACCTTCTAATGTTTTTACAGGTTACAGACCAACGCTGATGACGCTCATCTCACCGAATTACACAAGTAAAACTTATTTCGGCTTGGAGCTCACCTTTCAATTGACTCTCAATGAGCCCTTTCATTTGATACCCATATTGCAGAAGTGCATTAAAAATTACTATTCCTCTATCTTGGATGATCCGCCATTTTGATTTAGAATGACGTCACATTATTTTTCGAATTACTCTCAACCATTCCTTTTATTTGATCCCCATATTGTAGAAGTGCATTAAAAATAACTATTCCTCTATCTTGGATGATCCGCCATTTTGATTTAGAATGACGTCACATTATTTTTCGAGTTACTCTCAACCATTCCTTTCATTTGTTCCCCATATTGTAGAAGTGCATTAAAAATAACTATTCCTCTATCTTGGATGATCCGCCATTTTGATTTAGAATGACGTCACATTATTTTTCGAGTTACTCTCAACCATTCCTTTCATTTGATACCCATATTGTAGAAGTACATTAATAATAACTACTCCTCAAACTTCACATTCACTCAAATCCACTTCAAAATTGAGTTCAAAGTTTCCACCCGAACAAACAATAAAAGCTTTTAAAATTAAGACAACTAGGTTCTAGAAAATAACAATAATATAAAGATAGAGTTAAAGATCCAATTTAATCCATCATGTATAAAAACCTGCACAAAGTAAAAATCTCAGAAAAATAAAAGGCACTGAAAACTTTTTTGATTTAAATTGGATCTTTTACTGAATCTTTGTATTGTTATTTTCTAGAACCTAGTTGCCTTAATTTTACGTTATTACATGGAGTATTTTTATATCACAAAAATGTGGGTACGTGTGAGCGAGAGGGCGAATTTGCTTATTTTACTGAAGCGGTACGTAGATACGTAATAAAGGTACAGTTAGAGTCATAATACACACGCTCGATGGTTTGAACACTAAATATGAGAATGTGTGGTTTTAAGTTCTGTAGTTTCAACTTAATGAGGAAGGTAATAAACAAACACAAATATGGGGGGCCACGGCAGTGCCCCCGACAAGTCGAGCAGAAAAGCGGCACGTACCATCTTTTCTCGAAACGGTTCACGCCATTTTCGACCTCCTATAACTTTGTTGTGAATAAAACTAGAAGCCTGAATTTTCAGTAACCAAGCAAGCATTGTATAAACACGTAATATTTCAAATTTCATTCAATTTGAACCAGTAGTTTATTACTAGTCAAAATTTCTAATTTTGTCTCTCACGTAATAAGGCACTTCTAGCATACTTAGAAGCTTCAAATTTAGAATACATTAGTGTTTAGTTTATAAATTCATTGTAAAAAAGTTTAAATTATAGTCAACTTTTATTAAGAGGGTAACTGTAGTGTAGTACATTACTACCGTAATTATTATGCTCGTGTTATGTTTTTTTAATCAGCTTCATTTCAATATCTAATATGTTTACCTAATACATTCTCGAGTATTTTATTATTATCTAGGTGTTTCAGTCCTATTAATGCCCCTTTTACAAGGTTAGGTCCAATAAAAAAATCTTTGTAAAAATACCTATTGTCCGCTCTAGGAGTGGAGCAAGATAGGTGGTGTTTCGGTTGAATCAGAGTTAGGACATTAATCAAACTGGCGCCCTTTGTAGCCCTTCCCTGAAACTAATGGATACTGGACCCAAACTCAACTAATTATATTTTTTTTTTTTATGATAGTAAGTAACAAGACGAGCAAATCAGGTGCCTGATGGTAAGCATCATGATTGCCCTTATCAGACACAGTGCCACCCAGTGTTTTAAAATTAAAAATTCTGCGCGGCATTGCACTGCGCCTGTCACCCTGAGATATTAGTTGTTGAATCTCTATAACATGCCCAGTAATTTCGCTGGTAACATTGCCCTTCATACCGGAACACAGTAATGTTTGCACATTACTGCTTGGCGGATGAATAACTGGCAAAGGTGTGGTACTTCCCCAGGCGGCCCCCTGCATCTCTATGCAATAGTGGTAGGCAGAGGCCTACCACTACAAAAACAAGTCGATTTTTTTTTGTGAATTACGCAATTTTTACGGGTATATACACCCCCGCAAGTATTTTTACATGATTACATCTTTGTTTAACTTATTGTATATTTCAATTAGAAAGTCAGCAAGAACTTTTTAATATACCAGTATAATATAATAAAATCTTATGTGCCTGTCATAAATAACGCCCTGAGAATAAAGGGATGTCAGAAATCTTTTAAAAAGGTTTTTAATGGTGAGAGGGTGGGCGGGTCATTCACCTCGTACGTTCACGCCGCTCTCTTGCACATAGATTTTTCAAATTAAGTGTGAACTTGAGACAGCCTGAGACCATTGCCAACTGTGCTGAAATTCATCATTTTGGTAACTTGATATTGAAAAAGAAAAATATACACTGTTGTTTGCAATATTATTGTAAAACCATTGTGGACCGATAAATACAACAGGGCATTTACACAATTCACTTATTTACCATATTTTCAACTTCATACATTCATAGATGTGTGTTAGATAGTATATAGCAGCAAATATATGTAAAAAAAGTGATTAACATTATACTTGCTTGTCATGTGCTAGACTAAAATCAGCTAAATCCCATGTTTTGTGCTCTATCAAAGTGGACAAAAACACGAAATGAGGTTAAAAAATTCTTAGAAAGACACGATCACAAAAAACAATCTTTTCAGTGAAGATGTCATTCGTTTTAGGAAAGCTCGCATAAAATCCTTCGTAAAAGGCTAAAACGCCATCGGAGGTCTCGTCATTTCCTAGGCACCGGTTTGTTTGCCCTGAGGAGAAGGCTGCTCTTAGAGTATACCTATTATTAGAGATCAGAAGTGATATGTGATTCCTGTCGGACTGCCTCGGTGGCGTTGTGGTTCGCAGACGCTACTGCCGATCACGAGATCCCGGGTTCGATCCTCAGGGCAGGCAAATATTTGGATTTTTTTTCATGGTATAGTAGATGACAATAGGCTCGCCCCCTATTGATCAGGCATGAGATCAGGTTCTGTGTAAACCTATGCAGTAGGCATAGGTTTACACCTTTGGGAAAATGGCGTAATAGACGCAGGACATATTATGACTGCCTCGGTGGCGTAGAGGGCGCATGCTCAACTGCCAATCAAGAGGTCCCGGGTCCGATCCCCAGGTCAGGCAAAGTGTTAAATATTGGATTTTTCCATTAGGAATTATCTCAATAACAGCCTGGAGTCTGGAGTGTAAGGGGCTAGAACCAACATCTCTACCAGCCCAAAAGCCAACCCCACCTGCACGTGGTACACTCTGCTGAACAACGGACGGGGCTCTGGCGACCGACGTTCTGGCGGTATAACCAGACAACGCTTCCTACAGGTGGACATACCCTGTAAACTGGATCCAACACCAAATATTCATAATGGGTTTCCCTACCTCAAGCGGGTAGGTGTTTTTGCGTCAGATGGCAATCGGCTCTAGACTAATAAACCCAAAAGCCAAAATTTTTAGAAAAGAAACATGGAAAGGTTACATAATGCATTGAGTTTAACGGATAGGGCGCCGCCGCGAAACGACGCGCAGACACATCGCCCTAACTCTGCGAATAGTATGCTAGGGCTACCGAGTCAAGGACGGGCTCGGCTAATGACGTTAGTCCCAAATCGTAACTTAAAAGTCCGCTTCGCTACTTTAAATGTAGGAACATTAACAGGGAAGACTAAGGAACTTGCCTCACTTTTCAAACGTAGAATGGTAGATTTCATATGTCTACAAGAGACTCGGTGGACTGGATCTAAAGCCCGTAATATCGGAGAGGGCTACAAAATTTTGTACATAGGTGCAAAGCATGGTAGGAATGGCGTAGCAATTGCTGTTAAAGAAGATCACCTAGATAACATCCTAGAAGTCAACCGTATTAATGACAGACTCATGTCAATAAAAGTGCTAGTGGAAGGAGAGGTCATAAATATTGTCGCTGCGTACGCTCCCCAAGCGGGTTGTAGCCAAGCAGAGTAAGACAGTTTTTGGGCTTCTCTAGAATCTATGCTTCAGTTAATACCTTCAAAAGAAACAACTTTGTTGGGAGGTGATTTGAACGGCCACATTGGTGAATCAAACGGCGCTTTTAAAAGAGTGCACGGAGGTCACGGATACGGAACACTAAACGATGCTAGCAAAGTTATCCTCTCCACAGCAGCAGCTTTCGACCTTGCTATTGCCAATTCCTTTTTCGCTAAAAAGATCGAACATCAGATCACGTACAAAAGCGGCCAAACATCTTCACAGATTGACTACATACTAATCAACCGAGCTCACATTGGCCGTGTAACAAATTGTAAAGTTATTCCGGGAGAATGCGTTACCCCCCAACACCGTATTGTTGTAATGGACATGCTATTTAAACAAACATCCAAGGAAAAACCCACCCAAATTCCTGAACTCACCAAATGGTGGAACCTAAAAGGTGAGAAAATTCCTGAGTTCTGTGAATATCTTGCCGATTTAAAGGTTGATGTTGAATCAGACATTGACACCATATGGGAACATTTACGCAAGTCCATCATAACTACTGCAAACCGAATTCTTGGTCGTACAAAAGGTGGTAAAAAATCTGATAGAGAAACGTGGTGGTGGACAGAGGAGGTGCAGAGTGCAATATGGAAAAAGAAAGATGCCTTTAAGACCTGGCAGTCCACTCAAACCACAGAAGATCGAGAAACCTACAAACAAGTAAAAAGAGATACTAAGAAAGTAATAGCCATAGAACGAGCGAACTCCCAGAAAACTCTTTACAATAAATTAGAAACAAAAGAAGGTAAAAAGTGTATTTACAAGCTTGCAAAACAGCGTTGTCACAGCACAAAGGATCCGGCCAGGTGTAAAACTGTCAATGGTCCAAATGGCGACTTGTTGTATAAAGACCAAGATGTCATAAAAGCCTGGCATCATTACTACGAGCAGCTACTGAACCCCAATCTAGCTGCTATACAACTTCCTGGAATGGAGGTGAATTTAGGACTTATACCTCCAATACAACCTGATGAGGTAAAGAAAGCCCTACACAAAATGTCCAACAAAAAAGCTATTGGCCCGGACGGTATACCAGTGGAAGCTTGGAAATGTTTAGGCCCACGCGGACTCGTACTGCTAACCAATTTCTTTAACTGTATGTTGCTCTCTTCAAAAATGCCAGAGGCGTGGAGATTGAGCACTATAGTTCCCATATACAAGGGAAAAGGTAGTAAGTACGAGTGCAACAACTACCGCGGAATCAAGCTTCTTAGCCACACCATGAAGCTGTACGAGAGGGTAATTGACAGCCGCATAAGATCCGAGTGCGCGCTGTCTAAGAATCACTATGGCTTTGTGCCTGGCTTGTCCACCACGGATCCGATGTTCGCTCTTAACACGATTACTGAAGAGTATCGCGCGAAAACCCGACCATTGTATGTCGCATTTCTGGACATGGAAAAGGCGTTTGACCGGGTCCCAAGAGACACGATCTGGTGGGAGCCTTCGTAAGAAAAATGTCCCCGAACATTACGTCAGCATCATCGCCGACATGTACAGAGGTGCGAGATCAATGGTTCGGACGGTGGTGGGTGAGACCAAACCGATAGCGGTCACAGAAGGAGTGCACCAAGGTTCTGTATTGAGCCCTTTTCTGTTCTGTTTGGTTCTGGACTCGCTCACTGAGGCAGCGCAAAATTCAGCAAAGTGGACATTTATATACGCTGACGATGTAGCAATCTGCACAGAGAACCGCGCTGACTTGCAAGAGGCACTTTCATCGTGGAAACATCAGTTACAGGCCGGTGGCCTAGTGCTGAGTGTTGCAAAGACCCAGTTTATGTCCTTCAACGACCCAGACACAAACAACAGTCCGATTACTATCGATGGACAATTGGTCACCTTGTGTGATCAATATAAGTATCTGGGTAGTATGATGAACAGTTCTGGGGACGTGGAAACTAACATTCAGCACCGAATAGCCGCAGCGTGGCTAAAGTGGCGAGAAGTAACTGGTGTTACCTGCGATAAGAGAATGCCTGTCAAACTTAAAGGTTTGATATATAAGACCATCATAAGACCAGTCCTGATGTATGGGAGTGAGACGTGGGCCGTCACTCAGAAGAACGTCCATACCATCCAAGTTGCTGAAATGAAGATGTTGAGGTGGATGTGCGGCGTTACCAGGCTCGATAAAATCCGCAACGAGTACGTGCGAGGAAGCCTGGGCGTACGCGACATCGCCGACAAGATGCAGGAGAGTAGGCTGCGATGGTATGGACACGTGAAGAGGAGGTCACCTGACTACGTAGGCAACTTGGCACTACAACTTTCCATCCCAGGTCGAAGATCCAGGGGCAGACCAAAAGCACGGTGGAAAGATGTAGTGCAAAAGGACATGAGAGAGTTTGACAGCCTCGTTGGCTCAGATGGTAGTAACTCTGCTTTCTGTGCCGCAGGCCCCGGGTTCGATCCCCGGCCAGGTCAAACATTTGTGTGCATGAACATGTCTGTTTGATCTGTGTCTGGGTGTTATAAGCTTATATAAGTATGTATATCAGTCATCTGGTTACCATAGTACAGGCTTCTAGCCTAGTTTGGGACCAGATGACCGTGTGTGGAAGTTGTCCCGTATTAGTATTATTATTAGTATTAGAGTGCGAAGTTTCGGAGAATGAAGTCGAGGATAGAGCGAAGTGGAGGCGTAAGATCAGGAAGGCTGACCCCACCACCATGTGGGACGCATAGCCAGGAAGAGAGAGAGAGCCTGGAGTCTGGAACTGTGTCCAGTAGATGGCAATAGGCTCGCCCCCTATTACATGGGACCAATAACATACTGGCAAAATGTGGGTGTATCTACTATGGGACTGAGTCCTGGGTACAACTCTACCTACCCCTTCGGGAAAAAGGCGTGAATGTATGTTATGTTATGTTATGTAATTTTTCTTTTTTCCTGAAACGAGAGTCCAGACAGAAAAAAGACTTTAGGCCTTTATAGGACGTTTTCATTTAGGACGTAGACTCATTTCCAGTTGTGTATTCTCAAAGGTAAGTCTTAACTATGGCAGGACCAGATGACGGTACTTGATGCCTTTCCTTTGGTTTACGGCTGTCGGTACATTAATTGCAAATAAGAATCCTTTGGGTTTGTAAAGCTCACTTGCGAACTAGATTTTGCGCTGTGGGTTTGACTACGCGTCCAATGTTGTCTGAAAACTCGGCCCTATTAATTTAGGCTATGTAAATAATATAAGTTTGGGTGTGTGGCATGATATTATTTTGTTGTTTTTTTGATGTGAATTGTAAAGGATAGGTAGTAGAAATATGTATTATTAGTAGGTACCTTTTTGAATTTTTTTTAGAAGTATTACAATAGAATAGAATAGAATTATACTTTATTGAATACCAAAATAAAATAAAAAACAATGTTACAAAACAATTTACAGGTAATACGGTAAACAACCGGCGGTCTTATCGCGTTAAGCAATTTATTACAGACAACCTGGGGATGGAAACGGGAAGTTAAAACAATAAACGACGGTATTACTTCTTTTTTTCATTTGTTTTGCTTCAATTTTGTTTGGTATTTAAAGAGATACGTCTGAAGAAAAACAATATAAAATTATAGAGGAATTGCAAACATCCACTCCAATATGCACACAAACAAGGAGAGTGCATATTGTTTTAAGCGAATGCATGTTTCATACGCTTCTTGGAATAACCATAAAGTTTTCCCATTATAGTTCTCATTTGGTAGAAATAAGGGTTATGTGGTTTGATAATAATTTAGCGTACACCAATAAATAAGCAAGTCTAAGGACACTTATGTTGATTTGAAATTTAATTATGAGTGACATAACTGACTGTTTCGTTGGCGTATCGGTCGCAAGTGCTATTGCCGATCATGAGGTCCCGGGTTCGATCCCCATGTAAGTAAAAAGGTAATAATAATAAGTTTATTGCCAAAAATGATAGTACATAATAAGTAGTACCTATTGCATTTAATTTCCATTAGGAATTTTCAATGACATCCTTGAGCCTCGAAGTGTGTCACATAGACACACTTCGAGCATATGGCATAGCCTCGCCCCCTATATATATAAGTATGGGCCTAAAACCATAACTGGCGAACGAGGTCAAAGATATCTCAAGGTCAAAGATCGCTCGAGGTCGAGGTTGAAGATCTTTCAGATCCTTCAGATCGGTTAGTTCCTCTTCAATTAATCAAACAGATCAAACCATTGATAGGGCCCTAGTCCCCTTCTGGGGTGCCAGGGCAAGTCTGACCCCACGTATTCTGGCGACGGCCCAAGCCGAGGTTCGTACCGTCTAGGTGCCCTTGTGCTAGTCGCCCTTAAACTTTGGGTCGAGCGCCTCCTCCGCTCACCACTGTCCGGTAAAGCTGTAGAGGCCATCTGAGGCCAACAGCATAGGTTATTTAATTTAAAAAATAAGTTAATAATAACTGTCAAAGTGTGGGTGTGTCTACTATGTATGATATGAATGAATGAAGCACTCCTAGTAACCTAGTTCTCAGTATAATTTAAAAAGACATCGTTGAAAGTTTCCACGTATCTTGTGTACCTTGTTTTAAAACACTTTCCTAGCGAATTGAATTGGTTTATTGTATCCAAGATTGTATCATAATACTAAGTAATGAAATGATTTTTCATGAACATTAAGTAAATAATATACCTCTTTATTGTAAACTGCTGGCTAAAAAGCACTCCTATTGTCCCAGTCTTATCTGGGTATGACTTTTATGAATCTGGTTGCACTAATCAAAACGATGGCTTAGTAATTTACACTAAGGTTGGACTAGAATGTGTCGTTGAATTTCCTGAATTTATGGAAGCAAATTGTATAATATTGAAAATATCTAATAAGGTCGCTTTAGCTGCAATCTATCGCTCCCCCTCATATAAAAACATAAGTGTCTTCATAAACTCCCTTGACAATATCCTGACAGGACTGGCAGCATTTAGAACTGCATTAATAGTTGGTGACATAAACATTAATATATGTGATGATAGCAAGGACCCCCATCTAGATGATTATCTTAATCTAACAGCCTCGCATGCTATGCTTCCTGCACATAATCTTCCTACCAGACTAAATAGCTGCTTAGACCATATCATGCTTCGAACACCCAATAAAGCTACAACACTCATTCTTGATACTGTAGTTACTGATCACGCACCTATTCTTTTTTCTTGTAGTACTAATGTCAAGGCTCAAATTCTTAAACCTAAGACCCACAAATCAGACATTCCTGCTATTGTCAGAGATCTCGAGCTTCTAGATTTCTCTCCTATACTCATCTCTACTGATGCAGAAGCTGCGACTGATACCCTGGTGAACATGATCTCTACTGCAATTAAAACACACACTCAAACTGTATCCATTCCTAGCAGGAAACGCATAATCAAGCCCTGGATTACATCACGCCTTCTCAGATGCATTCGTCATAGGGACAAACTATATATTAAATTAAAAAAACACCCTAACGATACTGTATTAAAACTTATTTTCACTCGCTATAGAAATTTTTGTAACCGCCTAGTTAAAAAAGCAAAAAAGGAGTACGAACGTCTTGAATTTCAGAAAGTCAGTAATAATCCAAAGGAAACCTGGAAACTAATCAAAAAAGTAGGTAACATAAACACAAAACAGTCTGATGCATCTGAGCTATTAAAACTTAATATTAACCCAGAACAATCGGTAGACGTGGTAAATGAATTCTTTGCTAATGTGGGAAAATCTCTAGCAGCAAAAATTGTGCCATCTTCTTCACAGTCATCTCACTTAGATACTCACTATACTGTGCAAGAACCAAACCAACCGCCGCTCAATTCAATGGCCTTGTTTAGCGTAGACTGCGAGGAAATCGAACGTATTATTATTCATCTTAAGACCACGTGTGCAGTTGGTTGGGATGGAATTCCCTCAGCTGTTATAAAGGCAGCTAAACACGTACTGATACCAATTCTAAATGTCCTTTTCAATCTATGCCTTGACTCCGGAATATTTCCTACGGCCTTTAAGAAAGCTATAGTCCATCCTATCTATAAGAGTGGTGATAGATGCCGTGTCACAAATTATAGACCTATTTCTGTTTTAAGCGTCTTATCAAAAATTTTCGAAAAAATACTAAACAGTAGACTAACACGATACCTCGATCAGAACAACATTTTATTAAATAACCAATTCGGCTTCCGAAGAGGGAGATCCACAGAAGATGCTGTTCTTGAGCTCACCGAATTTGTATGCAAGTCTATTGATAAAAAATCAAAAGTTATTGGTATATTTTTAGACCTCTCCAAAGCGTTTGACACGGTATCTATTCCCATCTTACTGAAAAAACTTGAAGCCATAGGTATAAGAGGCATGGCTCAGTCAATTTTCAAAAGTTATCTCTCAACTCGAACACAAATCGTGAAAATTGATAACTATACTAGCTCAGAGCAACAAGTACATTTCGGAGTTCCCCAGGGCAGCGTCCTTGGCCCCACATTGTTCCTAATATATATTAATCAACTGTGTTCAATATCATTCCCAAATTGTAAAATTTTAACCTATGCTGATGACACAGCTATTCTAGTACGTGGCCGTGAGTGGAAGGAAGCTAGTGAGCTTGCAGAAAAAGTCCTCCAGATTGTCATGAACTGGCTTGGATCAAATTTGCTAACCATAAATCTTGCTAAGACCAAATACCTCACGTTCTCTCCCAATGCCTCCAC
Organism: Hemistola chrysoprasaria; assembly: GCA_947063395.1. NCBI lineage: Eukaryota > Metazoa > Arthropoda > Insecta > Lepidoptera > Geometridae > Hemistola > Hemistola chrysoprasaria. Next base: position 407,969 of record OX346713.1, on the reverse strand, counting down.
GCAACCGAACCAATCTTTTAATATACGTGCTCACTCCTGTAATGATATAATGTCACTACAACCTTGCCACTGCACTAGCATTGATAGATCCCCTAGCGTGAAGTATCTTGGAGTAATGATAGGAAACAACATGAACTGGAAAGAGCACATAGATGCAACTGTCTCTCGAACTAGAAGGCTTATGTATGTTTTCAAAAACATTAGGCATCTAGCAGACTTCCAATCCATGAAAACCATTTACTTCGCATTAGCCCAATCAGTAATAAGTTACTGCATAACATCTTGGGGTGGCTCAGCGAAAACTCACATGCTCAGACTCGAGAGGGCACAGAGAGCAGTTTTAAAAGTACTAATTAAAAAACCTATTCGCTTTCCCACATCTGAACTCTATTCTCTCTGTGAAGTTCCTACCGTTCGACAGCTGTTCATCCTTCACACAATGCAACGCAAGCACACTGAATTAACCTATGACCCCGAACTTTCTAAGAACAAGCGCAGAGCAGATATTGTTTGCAAAACCGAGCCATATCGAACAGCTATTGCGAGACGCCAATATTTTAGCGTAAGTAATACCCTATATAATAGAGTCAATAAGATACTCACTATCTACCCCCTTCCCTCCCAGAAGTGTAGAAAGAAAATTGCTGAGTGGTTGCTAACCCTCTCATATGAGGAGACGGAAAACCTCTTAATATTTCTTAAATAAGTACTGACTACTTTGTATACATACCTATATCAACTAACACACATTCGTCTGCATCCACTCAATCACACAAACATGCACATAATATACAGGAACGCATGCGAATACATATATACATATAGACTCACACACAACACACACACACACACACACACACACACACACACACACACACACACACACACACACACACACCCCATACATGCTTTCAAATTTCGTTTCGTAGTAAAGGGTTCGTTTTCACTGTTTCACAGTTCTTGTTACCATAATTTAAATTTTATAATTAGCTTAATTATTAGAGTAATTAATTGTACTATCTTTAGATATAGTTCATCAAACTTAACTGGAACAATTTGTATAGCCTTATGGAGGAGGGCGTTGGTGTCTGCAACACAGTTTTACAAACTCTCGCAGACATCATCGTTCACATTGTTTATAAACCAATTTTGTTTAAGTTCCAATAAAGATAATTTGAATTTGAATTTGAATTTGAAACAATAATATAATATATGGTATATGAATAATAATAATAAAGATGTGTAGGCGTGCCTTTTCCATTAAATAATACTCGAACACTTCAGCATATTTTACATGATTTATTCCAAGCCCACCATCTTCAATCTCGCTCTATAATCATCCGTCGCGCTGGCATCCACCTCCCTGTGTTGCCATCGCGCCCTCGCACATGCCATAGATCTCCGTGAAATCACACGTTGCCATTAATACTTTCCATAAAACCACCAAAACGTTTACAGAATCCGTAGAATGCGCGTCACAAAATAACATCAACCCTACAGATGCAAAGATTACTTATACCCTATACAAACATATAAAACTAACTAAATATAAAATTATTGTATTCGAAAATCTTCATAAATTGATGATTGGGATGTGTTGTTCCCGGCTATAGGAGCCGTGAGACCCGGTGAGGGACATATTCGGAGAGTTGGCAGCAGTTGCAGCGCTCTCCGGCATCAAGTATTACAACGTGATTAGTGATTACGGCAAAATCCCCCATATGAATAGTTTATAGCGTTCTATGGGGGAGGCCTATGTTTAGCAGTGGACGTCTTCCGGCTGATGATGTGTGTGATGTGATGTGAGAATTCAACCCGTGGACGCAAGGCTTATAAATTGGAGGAACATAGATGTAATTAAAGAAAAAACAGAGTACTATATTTAAAAATTGTGAAGCGTACCTACATAATAATGTTTTTTTTTTTATTTGTACATCAAACATCTCCAAACAAGAGCGTTTGGACCTTTTTTTACATAATTAATTGCATTATTAGGCGTTTTTATTGGACTAACTTAGACTATCTTGAGGGAGTCCATAGCGTAATATTTTTATTTTATTTACCTATTATAATAATATAAATATATAATAATAATGTTACTGGCAAGGCTTATAATGTAACGTCTATGAAGTTACTCACGAAGTAATTAATATAAGTTAGCAAGTGAGCACCACAAACTTCGGTGTAGATAAACAACTACTTAACTCGACTACAAAGAATAGAGTTTAGGTGTAATTAGCATAGCTAGCGTATTCTTAATAGATTTTTTTTATGTTAGTGAGTGACAAGACGAGCAAATCAGGTGCCTGATGGTGAGCCTCATGATTGCCCATATCAGACACATGAGTGCCATCCAGTGTTTTAAAGTTCAAAAATCTGCGCGGCACTGTACTGCGCCTGTCACCCTGAAAATATTTCAGTTGTTGAAACTCGTCGTGCCCAGTAATTTCGCTGGCCCTTCAGACCGGAATACAGTAACGTTTGCACATTACTGCTTGGCGGATGAATAACTGGGAAAGGTGTGGTGCTTCCGCAGGCGACCCCCTGCAAAAGGAGGCCTACCACTACAACAAGATTTGAAATGTTTGCTGACCGAAATGACTTACTACGAAAATCGATAATCGATAAAAAGCTTTTTATGCATGCCCATTCTATTTGTGACCCAATATATTTTAAGTAGCTAGTTATTATTGAAATTTTGAAAGATTATGTATCCTTAATTTTGAAATTAGTATCCATAACAGATTAATTTCCTTGATTGGAAACCAGGTTTCGATAAAAGAAAAATAATTCTGTTTGGAAACTGTTCATTAGTTTCCAGAGTGGCCGAAGGGGACTTAACAGCTCTGACACTTGCGTAATGCACTACACAATAAGAACAAGACAACTAGGTACATAATGTACAACCATCGATGTTAAATATTCCCCCTGTAGCAAGAAACGCATAGAAATAAATTGTGCCTAACTGTTAGACACTGTTGCTTCTCCCGTCACTCAGTCTGACTCAAACTAGTCATATATCATCCGAAACTAACACAATTCAAATTATTTTTGCCACAATACAAAAATATTATACGTTCGTAAATCGTACTACTGGTCCTACTAAATATATATTATAATTTAAGGCACATTTATAAGTTTTAGTTTGTGAGGATGGATGGATGTTTGTTATTCTTTCACGCCGAAACTACTGAACCGATTGGGTTGAAATTTCGGTATGTAGATAGATTAGACCCTGGAATAACACAAAGGTTACTTTATATCCCGATATTCCCACGGGAACGAAGACTACGCGGGTGGAACCGCGGGGCATAGCTAGTAATTATATAATATTTAGCATTTCAATTTAAGTAAATTTAATGTAGATCCGTGTAGACGTCACGCGCCCACGTATGGATAACTAGAGCTACATTTTTCGTAAGGAACTGGGATGATCTACACTCATTAGACTTAGTTATATAATATCTTCTGTACTCATAGATTACAGTTTTTTTTTTTTTTTTTATGATAGTGAGTGACAAGACGAGCTCATCAGATGCCTGATGGTAAGTATCATGATTGCCCATATCAGACACAGAACCACCCAGTATTATAAATTCAAAATTCTGCGCGACACTGCACTGCGCCTATCACCCTGAGATATGAGTTGTTGAATCTCATCATGCCCAGTAATTTCGCTGGTAACATTGCCCTTCATACCGGAACACAGTAATGTTTGGACATTACTGCTTGGCGGATGAATAACTGGCAAAGGTGTGGTACTTCCCCAGGCGGCCTCCTGCAAAAGAGGCCTACCACTACAAAAAGTTACAGCGTGGCCCGGCCCGGGGCCTATTCACCGGTCACATAACCAAAATAGATAACAATCAAGGCGTTATTGTTTGAATTCAAAGCTCATAGTCATAATAAAATGTATAACAAGGTTGTCATTAGACATGAGAGAGTTAAAACGAAAACCCACCACTTTAACTTCAGTGTATCAAACTACAAACTGCAACGTTCACAGTAAACTTTATTAAATTCAATGAATTCATGAAAAAACTTGCAAGTTGCTTGACTCGACACGCGGTCACGAACTTTTCTCATTTTGTGCAGCGCGCAAACACCGATGTTATAGCGTACTTAATTATAATAGTATGCATCACGGAAAAAAAGGAATTGTTAAATTAAAGCAAGTTGCTTTAGTTCAAAGCAAATCCTGTCTTCCTATAGAGGAAGACTATATTTACTTAAATATACAATGTGATATTGATAAGAATATTAAATTCACACAATACAACCGTTTTATCAGTCCAAAAACATTTGGTTTTGTTATTATAACAATATAGTTTATTTATCCCAAGCAACCTTATTGATTTGAGGTAATACTTTGGTTTATTTGGATAAACAAATCAAAATTTTTGTTTTAACACAACATAATCCCTGTTTCAATAATACGTATATCGTTTTTGCAAGAATATACATCAGATTGTTTAGACAATATGTTTTTTTTGTAGCAACAACACATTGTTTTGATATGATACTAGTAGTTCACTTATTTTAACAATATAATATTGTTTTTATAACAATACGAATTAAATTAATTTGAAAATTATGTTTTAGTTAGTTTGAGAGTAAACAGATTCTTCGTTTAACAATAAATATCATTGTAGTTATGAGAATACCAGATTGTTGTTGCAAAACTAAGATTTACTTGGTTCTACAAAGATTTTTGTCCTTAATACGCATGGTTTACTAGTTTCAAGAAAACTTATTCTCTTTAGGAGAATACACACTAGCTTGGTTTAAAACTATGATTTATTTGAACCAACAAAACATAGATTCTCGTTCAATACTTTTGGTTTTACTTGTTTCAGTAATTTTTATTGTCTGAATGAAAATACAGGAAATGTTGTTTGAACAATATATTTTACTTAGACCTACAGTAATATATTGTTGTTTGAACAATATTTTTACTTCGACCTACAGTAATATATTGTTGTATCAAAAATATAGTTCACTTAGACCTACAATAATATGTTTTGTAATAAAACTACTATTGTTTCATTTTAAGATTTTTATTTATTCCTTCAAAAAAAATATATTACTTTTAAACAATATGTATATTGTCCAGTAAATGACAGATAGCTTGAAATAACAATAATCAGTAGTTTTATGAAAGATATCATGTGTTTGGCTTAATAAATAATATTCTAATTTGGCAAAAAAAAATGCCCACGTCTCGCTTGCTGTGGGCAACATTTTTGTACAGTAAGCTTTTTCCATATATTCCCAGTAGTCATGAATTGCCCTTAGGTGGATATCTCGAATAAAATTCCCATTTCCCCCATTGACGATTGAAGTTATTGCCCCCACTTCAAATCGCTGTACACTGCTGCGTGGATCAACCCACTAGACTCTAGGGGTTGGCGGTCAGATATTCCCAATGTGGTTTTTTATGTAGATAAGTGAGATTATTAGGGACATACAAACAAAATATTCTTCATTATCTGTCGAATGTACAACAGGTTTTTATGATCAACAACAATAAGTGAAGATAAGTGAAGACAATAAGTGAAAATTTTGTTTTTTTGTCTCTAATAATATCACTTATCTACAAATAAAACCATATTGGAAATATCTGACCGTCAATTCCTTCATCGCGGCCGTAAGACAGACAGCGATGAGGTAGTGATGCACGCAGCAGTGTACAGCGATTTAAGCTGGGAGCAATAACTTCCCATTCGCCACCCAGAGATATTTTATTCCCGTTCGCCATCTGGGGGCAATCCATGAGGGGACGACTGGGAATATACGGCTTTTTTATCTTTAAAGGAAAAAAATCTTTAAAGCTACCAATAACGGGAAATACAAGTTTTTAACAATTTTTTCGTTATTTTAGCCAAACAAGGTAACTATTGTAATAGTTTGCAATAAGTTCTTCATAATGTGAAGAATAATCACAGACACCCACCGTTATTGCGATCAATTACAATTATCTGGCTCATCTATACAATAACGAAAAAAAGGTTTAAAAACAGCCCTTTATGCGTTTTATGCGTAATGAGCGTTTTTATTTTAAAATACTCACAATTATTATATATTTTCTGTTCAAATGATAGTTTCATTTTTAATTAGATACTGACAATTCAATACTGTTATATCCAGCTATCTTTCATTTACTGGATAGTTTAGTAGGTAAGATAACTTATAACAATTATTATGCCATCCGCTTTAGCAAAAACAATATTTAAAATGTAATCATGTACATTGAAATATATCCATTACACAAAAAACTAGTGGAATATTGAGAATAATATGGGTTAGGTCCTGAACGCACTTCCCGATTGGTACACTTACCAAAACAGACATTTTTCAAAATTAGCACTTCCTAAAATGTAAATAATTTTTTAAAACAACGTAAATACTATCAGAATGGTGTTATTATGTTATTTTTTATCTAAAAATGATGACTAAATTAACATGTTTTACTAAAATCAAAATAATTTACTACCGTAAGATTCATGTTTTCTAAAAAAAAAAAAAAATATATTAGGATGCGCTCTTTGTGAGAAATGCACTTTTGGGAAGTACACGTTCTGAACCTAACCAGTTTGGATTAGATTAATTTAATTTCGTAAGTAGTTTTAGTCGACGGAATCACATTTTCACTTAATAACATATTCTTAACTTTAAACAAAAGATTATAAATTATGTTAAGTTTATTCCCAGTTGCCATCATTTCCACCACTGGTGGCAGAAGAAAAAACTAAAGTCGAAGGGCATGCAAAATTAACTAGAAAGATTTTAGATTTTGTCACCTGTTTCGCACGCCGCTACAGGTCAATAAATACAGCAATATCAAGAAATAAACGACCCAGCTGCCACCGGTGTTGATATTGAGGCAATCACATTGATAAAAAAAATAATGTTACCCATACCAGACACTTCACTTCACTTCATTTCTGTCAGGTTGTCTTGCACACAAAGTATTCTTTCATCATAATATAATTATGTGTTCATCCATTTCTGCATTACAATATCCCATGGTTCATGGTTATTTTTCAGTCAAATGTCAGCATTAATACCTGGAATTTACATACTTTATTATACACATATTATTATACATTTACCTATACATCATCATCATCATCTCAGCCATAGGAAGTCCTCTGCTGAAGATAGGCCTTCCTCATAGATTTCCATCCAGTCCGGTTGTAAGCGGACCGCCTCCAGCGTGTCCCTGCAATCCTTATCAGATCGTCCACCTTGTGGGTGCACGTCCTACGCTGCGCTTGCCAGTCCGTGGTCTCCATTCGAGAACTTTACAGCCCTATCGGCCATCAGTTCTACGTGCTATGTGCCCTGCCCAGTGCCACATCAATTTGCTATAATTAATTAAAACACTGGACATTGTCTGTAACTTTCGTTCGTCTATACGGATCTCCTTATTTCTGATTCGATCTCACAGAGAAATCCCGAGCATAGCCCTCTCCATAGCTTGTTGCGCTATTTTGAACCACCTGATAAGGCCCACAGTTAGAGACCACGTTTCAGATCCATAAGTAATCACTGGTAACACACACTGGTCAAAGACATTCAACTTGAGGCACTGAGGTATTTTGAACACATACGAGTACCTAAACTAATTAACTAATTAGCTGTTGCCTGTGGCCTGTACCACTTGCATTACGTTGTGTAACTGCTTCTTGTCCCCATAGAACTAAAATTACATTATAAAATAAACGAGTTATATGTTAATATAATTATTAACAAATACCTCGTGATTCGTGAAGCAATTAACCTGCTACTGCTGCTATCTAACTACTTATGTTTAAAGCAAAACATTAAAAAAGCAGATACTTATCCAGATAACAACTACGAGTATAAAGGCTTCGTATTTTTAATAAGTATGAGTTATTCCTACATTGTGCTCAATGGCTACACTCTTAACCTCAAACTTTTTGGATGCCTACCTTCCTTAAAGCCTTCTAAAGTGGTTAGTAGTAATTTTACTTACTTCTGAAACTTCCGAGCATCCGATGGCATTAACCACTTAGACAGCAAATCAAGAGTGGCTTTCTGACCAATATAATATTCTTCTTGAAATGAACATTCAACGGCGCCGGCGTCCATATTTATACCCGATCTAATCGGAAAAAAGAAGTAGGTAATTAGGCACCTTATAAATAATCAGTATAATGCTGGATGCATTCAAATTTTACAACAATGTATTCATGAATAAAAACTGACCTGCTTTTGGTTTTTAGAGGCTAGCCAACATTACCTAGTTATTAAATCAAAAACTCACCAGTACGATTCTCGATTCTCGACTTCTCAATGATGCAGGCTGCCGCAGCACACACTGAAGCAAACTAATAACTCGCATTCTCGTAATGAAAATGTGTATTCTTCGTCATATAATTTGCTGCTTTATGCAAATAATATTCTTGTTTTGAATCAACTTTATCTGACAACTTATTTGAAAATAAAAAGCACTTGGCTCAACAATCGACATTGTTGTTCTAAGAAATAATTAACCTTCTATCAAGACGACTAGTAATTTCCAAGTAACTATTTAACATATTCTCGCATCGAAAATGTTTAATTTTCGTCTTACAATTTGCCGCGTTATTATAATAATATTCATATTAAAAAACAACTATATATGACAACTTATTTAAACATTTAAGGAATTTTAACTGAACAATTGATAATGTTATTCTCAGAAATAACCAATCTTCTATCAAGACGACTGGATATTCCAAGTAACTATTTAACATATTTTCGCATCGAAAATGTTTTAATCTTCGTCTTACAATTTGCCGCGTTATTAAAATAATATTCATGTTTTGAAACAACTTTAGGTGGCAACTTATTTAAAAATTTAAGGAATTTTACCTGAACAGTTGATAGTGTTATTCTAAGGTATAATCAATCTTCTATCAAGACGACTAGTAATTCCAAGTAACCGTTTAACATATTCTCACATTGAAAATGTATAATCTTCGTCTTACATTTTGCCGCGTTATTATAATAAATATTCATGTTTTGAAAATAATAATAATAATAGTAAATAATCGTTTATTTTCTCTCACAACTACATATTATGACAACTTATTTAAAAATTTAAGGAATTTTAGCTGAACAAGTAATAATGTTATTCTAAGAAAATACCAATCTTCTATCAAGAAGACTGGATATTCCAAGTAACTATTTAACATTTTCTCGCATCGAAAGTGTTTTATCTTCGTCATACATTTTGCCACGTTATTATAATAATATTCATGTTTTGAAATAACTATTTATGACAACTTATTCAAAAATTTAAGAAATTTTTGCTGAACAATTGATAAAGTTATTCTAAGATATAACCAATCTTCTATCAAGACGACTGGATATTCCAAGTAACTATTTAACATAATATTCTCACATCGAAAATGTTTTAATCTTCGTCTTACAATTTGCCGCGGTTTTAAAATAATATTCATGTTTTGAAACAACTTTAGGTGACAACTTATTTAAAAATTTGAGGAATTTTAGCTAAAAAATTGATATTGTTATTCTAAAAAATAACCAATCTTCTATCAAGACGACTAGTAATTCCAAATACCCATTTAACATATTCTCGCATCGAAAATGTTTAATCTTCGTCTTACAATTTGCCGAGTTATTCAAATAATATTCTTGTTTTGAAACAACAAAATGTAACAACTTCTTAAAAAATTTAAGGAATGTTACCCTAACAATTGATATTGTTATTCTTAAAATTAACCAATCTTCTATCAAGACGACTAGTAATTCCAAATAACCATTAAACATATTCTCGCATCGAAAATATTTAATCTTCATTTTAGAATTTGCCGAGTTATTTAAATAATATTCTTGTTTCGAAACAATAAAATGTAACAAATTGTTTAAAAATTTAAGGAATTTTACCTGAACAATTGATATTGTTATTCTTAAAATTAACCAATCTTCTATCAAGACGAGTAGTAATTCCGAGTAACCATTTAACATATTTTCGCATCGAAAATGTTCAATCTTCGTCTTACAATTTGCCGCGTTATACAAATAATATTCAAGTTTTGTAACAACTATATGTTAAAACTTATTTAAAATTTAAAGGATTTCAGCAGAACAATTGATATTGTTGTTTTAAGAAATAATCAATCTTCTATCAAGACGATTAGTAGTTCCAAATAACCATTTTACATATTCTCGCATCGAAAATGTTTAATCTTCGTCTTACAATTTGCCGCGTTATTCAAATAATATTCTTGTTTTGAAACAACAATATGTGACAACTTGTTTAAAAATTAAAGAATTTTAGCTCAACAATTTAAATTGTTATTCTAAAAAATAATAATCTTCTATCAAGAATACTTATCATTTCAAGTAAAAATTTAACGTATTCTCGCCTTGATAATGTTTAATCTTCGTCGAATAATTTGCCGTGTTATTAATATAATATTGTTTATTTTAAAATAAGTAGTTGCAAAATTTTAATTGAATAATTTAGCGTTTCAAAAGAACAACGAAATTGTTAGTCTAATAATGAATTTATCCTAATGTAACAATGTTTATTATTACTACGACATTAATCCTTGACTTAAAACTAAACTATCAAAATGTTTACGTGACAATATTTACTTGTTTTAAGACAATAAAGCAACAATATTTTTTTGTATTTTGAAGGAAATGGAAATTATTAAAATGACAATATATTGGTAAGTTAAGTAAATATTGTCTTGGAATTGGTAACAATATTTTTTTTGTTGATGGGACAATTCCTTTTTTTCCGTGATGATTAGATACATTTAGGTACAGTTACTTACCTGTTTATATAAAATTTATATTTATATATTACTTTTATATTAAATGTATTAAATATATATGTAACTGGTAACCACTTATCGTTCTTTTTAAAGGTCATTGACATCAACACGTTTTTATTTAACTCTGCAATCAAACAACATTAGTACAAGGAACCTATAAGAGAATGTAACTTTTGTACTAAAGGGTTGTTTCATAGGTTGTTGTTAATAGGGTAACTTCCGCTGCTTAGTCTCAGTTGTTTCCTAGAGAATTGCGGGAATCATTTCTAATAAGAACCCGACAAATTCAGGGACATTTGAAGTTAGTAAATATATTGATATCACAGATATAATATGAAAAACTTTGCACATAGGCTGATAGGTTACCACTATGATGTAAGTAATAATTTAGATAAGGAATACCTAAAAAAGAAATTCCTGAAATTCGCTAGTGTCATATAATCTTCCCGTGGCCACGAACACTGCAAAATGTGAAACGTCAGAACATAATAAAAAAGTAGGTACCAGTAGCATGTAAAACACTTGGAGCAACGCGGTCTTCCACCATTTCCGGCACGACGGCGGCGGAAGACCGCGTTGCTCGAAGGTGAAACACGATAAAAATTGTTAAAAGATGCATCTATAATTATTATTCAATCCACCAAATATGTATTTATGTCTCATAAAGTATTCATACCTCACTTAAACTTCCTACAAAGTTTCCGGTGATGTTATTGCAGCCCATTAGGGGTTTATAATATTATGTAACATATATGTGTAGTGAGTAGTGAGCAGTGGGCCAGTTGGCCTGGAGGCTAGGTCGGAGTAGGGTTTGGCTGCGCTCCAGTCTCCTACTCTTAAGTTACGAGCTCTCGATGTTCACGGCTTCTGACGACTTATGTTCATGTTTACATTGTTACACTAATGTAAAACGTTGCTGACTTATGTCTCGCTTGAGTGGAAGGTACGTTTTATTACTAGGTACAAAGGTAAAACCGTAAGAGAAACATTGTCTGCCGAGGTCGGTTTTTCCGGAACGCTATAATCTGGACATCTTTAAGGCCAAAGTGAACAGACACCTTCTAGGCAAACGTGTACCATCTTAGGCCTCATATTCGCCTTCCGTCAAGTGAGATTGAGGTCAAACGTAAGCCTATTTTATATAAATAAAAAAAAACTGTGGGGCTTAAGCCAATTAAACATTTGAGAAATAATAACTTTTACAAATTCCACACCTACTCTGTTATCCGCTACAACTAAAAACATTGAAGCAGGCTAAAGATACTTCAATCTTTTTAACTGAATCCCAAAACAGTTTTATTTTAATGATATATGTACTTATGTATGTACTACAGAGCGTAACTAGAGCGCCTACACAGCTCCAGAGCTGCCTCATCTGATTTCTGTAAATAAGTTGTAAATCGATTCGTAAATAATAATAATGGTACGGTAGGTTTGCATTTCATTACAATTTTCAGTTTTATTTTTTACCTAAGTTCTTACTAGAGTCTAGGAATGTTTGTTCTAACAATGAACTGCAACACACTATAAGTTAAATAAGTAAAAGAGCATTTATATACTGAAGTACATATATATAAAACCTTCACAGATGTACCTCTAGTGTTAACTCCCGACCTTTGATCTTATTCCTTTATGCATAATCGCGACTCGAGCTGGATTTGATACATATTTACATAATAATATGCAACTATCGTATACTCAATAAACTTGCACTAAGTACCTATAGTATAACATTATTTTAAATAGAATATCTTAGATACAATATTTAGCCGTAAGCTACTTATATTATTGAATGCAAAATTATAAAGATTTTTATAACCTAATAGTATTTCAAAGAAAAATATTCTAGGTAATAATATGTAGGTAGACAATAATTAATTATAAATGGGTAATTCCATGATACGTAAAAATTGTTTTAATTTGACTGTTTATGAATGCTCATTATAGATGTAATTACTTCGAGCATATCCACAGCCTATAAAATACGAATTTCGTAATATTATGAATATAAATTGTGGGCGAAACCACTAGAAATTATTTATTATTATCATCGAAGCAGAAACACAATGGTTTTATAATTTATGAATATTATGGAAATGATAATAATTGGTCTTTTTTTGGTACAAATTCATTTGCATAATGAGAATAAATTAAAATGCAATGATTTATCTTCTTTAAATTGTGATTTAAATCCAAGGATAAGGTTTATTATTAGTTTGGTGGAATCCAGCGTAAAACTACCCATAGTATCTCTATATTTCAGAGTGAATAGTAAGAGAGCGAAAAATTCAAAGGTTTCAGAAAAACATGCAGAAAACTGAGCTTATCACAAATCGATATAAATTCTAAAGACATATTCACGAGCGTGCAATATGCAGGTACAGAGCGTGTTGTATCCAACTAGATTCTAGATAGTCGCAGCTCGAACCACAATCTGATACTATTTTATTATTGTGATTAGACAATGGCGGCCAGCAATAGATAGGACACACTCAATAATTTGATCTTAAAATTGCCTAAATTAATAAATTAGGAAGCTATGTTGTTTGTCATAGAAATGAAAAGAAAAATCCTATTTTTTCAGAGGTATGTCTATATTTTTTGTCGTAAAATATTATAGTATTCCGCTCCTTGAACCAGCATGATTTATACACCAGGGTATAAATCTGAACCTATTGTACACTCGCTGCGTTCTTGGAATGAAAGATTATAAAATACACGCTACAATTTCCAACGAATATATAGGTACGTGTGTATATATCTACTGGTGTTTTATTTTTTATTTAACACTTGCAATGGTAGGTAATGGTACTAGTAATGTGATTTACGGTACTCTCCTCTCCCTGCACGGTTGTCTGGAAGAGATTGCTCTTAGCGTTAAGACCGCCTATTGTTGCACTATATAACATATAGTTTTCTTTAATTTTTAAAATTTTTTGTTTTGTGGTGTACCAATAAAGTGTTTATCTATCTATCTATCTAGGCCTTGTTTTGCAAGGGGCCGCCTGGGGAAGTACCACACCTTTGCCAATTTGTATCCGCCAAGCAGTAATGTGCAAATTTTATGTGCATTTCTGTATTCCGGTCTGAAGGTTAATGTTACCAGCGAAATTACTTGGCATGATAAGTTTCAACAAGTAATATCTCAGGGTGGTAGGCGTAGTGCAGTGCGGCGCAGAACTTGCCAGCCAGGTCAAACATTTGTGTGCATGAACATGTCTCTTTGACCTGTGTTTGGGTGTTATAAGCTTATATATGTATCTATATCAGTCATCTGGTTACCGTATTACATACAGGCTTCTAGCCTAGTTTGGGACCAGATGCCCGTGTGTGGAAGTTGTCCCATATTATATTATTATATTTTGAATTTTAAAATACTGGGTGGTACTGTTTCTGATATGGGCAATCATGATGCTTACCATCAGGCACCTGATTTGCTCGTCTTGTCACTCACTATCTTAAAAAAATGATATTATATACAAAAGCTTATGGCAGTGGATGTATTTGTTTCCTCTTTATGCCAAAACTACTGCACCAATTGGTCTGAAATATGGTAGTTACTTGGTAGTTTAAGTTTAATTATCAAAAAGTTCAAAAGCGTAGAAACACGACCGATACCATAGGTACTTATATAATAACTTCTTGGGTTATAAAATCCAGTGTAAGTAGGTCTATTCATTCTCGATAAACAATAAATACGAAAATAAGTATACGAGGAAAACATACAAGACATCTCCGTTTTATTTATCGCTTAATTTCTTCAATAAAATTTGTATTGCTTCTTGTTTCAGTTAAGAGAAAGCTTTTTTACGAAATGGTAGTCTATTATCTTTCGTCTTTGTAAGATTGTTTGTCGCTTCTACAAAATGTTTGTTTCTTCAGGCTTTTTTGTTTGTACAATTTACCATGTTCATCATTATATTACCTATGTGTGTGTTGTTATGTTAAACACCTAGTTACGGCAGCGAAATACAAAAATGACTTGTATGTTATTAAGGTTTTCAAAGGGTTGCCTTAAATTAATAAACTACTCATGAAATTATAAGAGAATAGGTATTTTCGGCATTATTACTGCAGTGTCATATCTACGTCCATCTAATCTCTCTCGTATCAAAAGCAATCGAAGTGAATATCGGGCGTGTGCATCTGCATGCCTGCGGCCTGCATGAACAGTCCCTAGCACGTTACAAGCGCTGCCCTCAAACATACTGAGCTACTCGTATGATTCAATTAATATAAGTGATATTAGCGTAACCTACAATGATTATTGATTTGATACATCGAATCTGTAATTATTATCGGCGACTATGATCAAAATTTGTTTTTTTTTGGGGTTCCGTACCCCAAATGGGATCACTTCCTTGTCTGTCTGAACATCTGTGGAGACCACGGAACTCGTTATATAATTTTTAAATACAGTTATGTTATATAACTATCTGTGCAGTTTCACCCCCTGAAAATGACCCTATTTGTTATTCCAACTAACTGATACCAAATTTCATCCGAGTCGTTTTGGTAGTTTTTGGTGTAACGAGGCAACATACTATTTACAAACTTTCACATAATATAAAACATTAGAAACATATAAATAATGTACCTGTAGTGCAAGTCTTAAACAAAGCCAGCCAGTGCTTAACAAGCACCATCAATAAAACCCCGCCCAGCATCTGCTGCATGATTTACAAACTGTCTCATAGTTCAGCAGTCAAACCACGCGCCCCAAAGCTTTTATAGGCAGGAAAATATCCGCAATACATCTTGTATTCTATAAAGAGGCCGTTATCGGATCGTGTATCGCTATCAGGGTATTAAAGATGCCGTGAACGATATAAAACGTTATATTTGATAGGCGTTCTATTGAATGATCCAGAACTACGGTGTGCTGTTTCATGAATATTACTGGAAATGGTGTTAAGTTATTTTATCATCATCATCTAGCCGTTGGAAGTTCCCTGCTGAACATAAGCCTCCCCCATAAGGGGCGGTTTTTGCCAATACTTGCCACGGTTGGCAGGCGTGTTGGCGAGCGCAGTTTGCTACCCATCCTCTGGATCTCATAACCCTTAGCCGGCTCTTACGGCAACCACGGGTAGAGAGGGTGAGGTATTATTCTAAAGCCGGTAACCCCACGGTTACGTTATTCAAATCTTCAATATCTGAAACTTTTTAAAAATTTCTATAATACCTATGCCGTATTAATAAGTCTTTAATAGATGGATGCCATAATTCCTTTATTTCCTCATTTAATGATATTATATTTTTTCTTTCAAAGTAGATATATTATGATGAAGATGTAGGTATATTTTTTATCTTCTTTATAAATTAAAAAAGACACTAATTAACCAAACTAATTAACTTGTGCAGATGGGGCTTAAAGTGATGGTCCAGAGCATTGTGACTATGGGGCTGGTTGCCAGACCATTGCCCATCTGGTTGAGTGTCCCTTGTGCCGGAACACCTGCATTAGGGAGGACCTTTACGCCACATAGAACACCACAGAGAACGCAATAGACGTGGCTACTTTCTGGGCTAGCGCAGTCTAATATAATAAACGAACTATTGCCACGATAAGATCAATTTTGATATTTAATATACTTATTCAAAAGCATGGAAATTTGTCATATCACATGGGGCCAACCATTACATAGCGGGCTAACTCTAAAATCACGAAAAAAATCAACAATCAGTCTCCTAGACCTCAACTGATTAATCGAGAGTTTGTAGTTATTTCTGGATATTAACTGATTACCAGTTACTTTTTAAATAAAATTATTGACGCTAGTGGTGCTACCTCCCCTCCACCTCCTCCTCCACCCCTCACAGCACCGCCGTCATTCATGTGTGATGTTAGCATCCCATCGAGAACCAAGTTTTGATTAATCCAGCTCATACTTCCCACTGCACTCCACAGGAACCACAGATAACGGATTCATTCATTTATTAAAAGTACAGAAGGTGATATCGTGAGCGTATCAATTTATGTAGAGAACTGTTGTATTATTATAACCTAGATGTTTAAAATGAAAGTTTTTGTCATAAGTATCATATAAATTAATTATACTTTAATGTTTATACATTTTCAATTAGGAGTTTATTAATTAGTTTCGTTTTTCCTGTTTATTTAGAGAACCAAAATGTTTTTTTTTTGTGAATAGTCCAGAAACAACAAACGACAAACTCATTCTCTCCCATGCGCACTCAAGCCGAAAATGCTCGAACACGGACGAACGGAGATAACAAAATAACAACCTATGTGACTCTGGAACGTTGTTGCTTGGTTTCAAGTCACGGTGATACTCAAAGAAGGCAAATCACAGTGACTTTTTCATCGTGACGTTATTTATCGCTCACCTCTACGCCGATCAGGAGGTCCCGGGTCCAATCTCCAATCAAGCAAAGTGTTAAATTATATTCGATTTTCCCATTAGGAATTATCTCAATAACTGCCTGGAGTCTGGAACTGTTGCAATAGGCTCGCCCCCTATTACATGGGACTGGAACAATTAACATACTGGCAAAATGTGGACCCCTTCCCCCTTTCCTTCGGGAAAAAGGCGTGAATGTATGTTATGTTATCATAAGTTTACATACTCATATAGATTTTCCTATTTAGCTATTAGTTTGTGTAAGAAATAGATAACAAAACCGTTCTTCTCCGCAGTGAGGTAAAAATGTAAAGCTCGATTCTGTAACTTTACATACCTAATCTTCTTGGAGTCTCGATCGAGTTCAGTGTCGTTATTGCGTATTGTCATTAGGGATGGATAGTTGTCATAATGATGAAAATTAGTAAAAGTTACAGAATTAAGCCCCTGATTTAAATTCATAGTAAATATAAAATTTTGCGTCAAAATCAATAACTTCACTTCAATTTGGTAATAACCACTAGATAGGTACACTACTATATTATTAAAAAAACCTATATCAGCGCAAAATTGATAGTTTCAAAAAGCTGAAGCACAAGTTATAACGAGTTCACGTTTGAAATGCAAAGTATAATTCGCTGGTTAATTTGACTAGTTTGGAAACTATGACTATTAAATTAAAATAATGGTCATGCAAATGTTGAAAAATATTACCTTCATAAAACGAACTACTCAAATCTATATCAAACTAGCTGTGTCCCGCGGTTTCACTGAATGAAAGAAACTGATGAAAGAAAGTAGGCTTTCTCTCCCGTAAGAACCCTGCATGCGGGCCCTATGTCATACGGGAATAGAAATCTCTCTTAGGGGTGCCCGAACGACCAATGAAAATGAGCCTTGGAGACTTAATTTTTTAAGTTAAAATTTTTAGTGGGTATGTTCAGCAGTGGACGTCCTACGGCTGAGATGATGATGATGGTGATGACGGTGATGAATACAGGGTGAGTTCGAGTCGGCCTCGGTTGACGTAAGAGCCTGACATACCGGCGAAATGTGGGTGTACCTTCTATAGGATTGAGTCTTGGGTACACCTCCCGAATGGATAGGCACCCATTAGGCAATGGATAGGATTTCGGGAAAAAGTAATGATGGTATGTGTAAAGGGGAACTCAATTCTGGTGTTATGAAGAAAATAGATATAAGTTACAGTTAGTTGAAGAGATACAGCATTGTATCCTTTCTGTTTAATATTATTATCTGGTTCTGGAACCTCTAGACAAATGTTAAAAGTTAAATGCATGTAAATAACAAACGCATTTATTATTGTGGATGCGCGGATGAGCTCTCTCTAGCTCATAGTCGAGTGCAGTGGAGAGTAGCCTGTTTATTTGGCGCTAATAGAAACTATGTAGCTCTAAGCTACTGACAAATTAACTTTATAGATCCTGCTTTTATGAATTAAAATTTGATAAATATATCGTCAATACAAGGTGTGAGGGAGCTCTGCTACGAGCAGTTGTTATTAGATCGTTCCGACTTCATGTTAGTTCATATCTCATGCGCCAATATTCAGTTTAATAAGAAACAAATATGGGCGGGGCCGTTTATGCAGTATCACTGCATAGCCTTGGCGAAAGCATGCCTCTAAAGCGTCGTCTTCTAGGTTGAGTTGTCTGTTGTCTAATCTCATTTCACACAACCATTGTTAAGAGGGTAGGTACTTTTGTTATATTGTCTAACTTCACCGCGTATCTCAACGACATTTCATGTTATATAGATGTTTATTCTAGTATAAAAAAATGTATAGAGCTGAATTTTTCAGAGTTGTATCTGATGACCTGACCCTTTATGAGGAAGCTGAGTGGTTTATCGGCAGAACTAAACGCGATCAATGCGACTCGAACTCGGTTTAGGACCGTAACTGAGTTCTCAATTTCAGTTTGGATTTCACTGACTAACACTGACTACTATCTTGAGGCATTATAGCCTTTATCACATTAACTGACACGAGTCACATTATTATTAATTTTTATTTTATTATAATATTACTTGTATTAGACCGTGATGATGTCATTGAACATATCTATATATAAAATCTAATTAACTCTTGCTCCCAGTTTAACAAACACTATTATGTTATAAAAAGAATTTACCAAAACACTTTAAAAGAACAATTATTGACGTGTTTATAAATTATTTTAATGAGTTGCATAACTTTATGACGTGGCGAAAAGTTCATATAAAAGTATGCGTGACTTCGCATACGGTGGCAGTTGATTATTTAGTACTTATGTAATAATTGTATGCATCTGTTGGTATTCCATAATTACATGTTTGCATGTAGGTAAATACGTTGAGATTATAATGTATTCGTGCGTATTATTAAAATCATTTCTTGTGCAAAAATACCCCTTGTATTTCGATTTAGCGGTTAAAATAACATGAATATTCAGTCGGCCGTCGTGGCAACTGGCACGATACACACGAGGTGTGTAGTCGAGTGGTATCAGCAATCTCCTCCGCAGATAAAGGCAATAAAGAAGCTCTAATTGTTCGGGGCCGCAGGCAGAGCCACACGCGTTGAGTTATGCTCTTGGCTCCGGAGCCAGATCTCGATATCACACACTATTCCTCTGAGACTTGCTTGATTGCTTTTTCGAGGCTTTACCTGATAAAACATGCATAAATTACAAAGTGCTGTTAGGCGGCTAGGCTGCACTAACAAATGGAGTTTAACTACTTATGGGTCAAGGATGTATTTGAATAAGTCCATTAATATATTACTAGAATAATTCCGTCCACTTTTTTGTGAGAATAAAAATTGCTTTTTAGTCAGTATCTCGTAGAACCCGTAGAAGGATCACACCACCCGTAATAACTTCACATAAAATTCTACGTTTTAACCCACAGTTATTCGCAATAATAATTATCATAATCTCAATAACTTCCAAGTGAAGTAATAAAAGGCAATAATATTATAGCATTATATCGTAAAGTTTCGAACGGAGTAATAAAGCTGAGTTCATATTCACTGTGCGGCGAGCGGCGAGCGGCGAGCGGCGGGAGTAGTTGGGAGCCCGTAGCCTCTGGTCATTTTAATGGATCGTAAAAACTCTGTGTGTGGTCATCTTTAGTGGAATCGCGCGCCAAATATTGTGAAAACTATAAAAATCGGAGAGAGTTATGGAATAATATAGAGAACGGCAACTAAATTCCGAAAGTTGATGCGCGACAACAGGTGATTTGATCTCTGTTATAAAGGTATTCAGCTGCAGCACAAAATGAATTACAATAAAATAGCTCTCAGAGATAATGTTAAGGTTTCATCTAGACATATCTTTCTCCGTTTTATTTGGAAGATTATAAATAATGTTTACTATCATAGTGTGTACAAGTTTAATAATTAACATTATTATTATTTCTATTAATTTAATTATGAATCACTGACTAAATGTACACTTAAAAGAGTTTATTACTTCATAGAATCGGTTTCTCCTATTAATTACACTACTATACAGTCACCAGTTTTAGAGTTATTTGGCGAGGAATTGCACTGCATGGGCAGTCGGCAGTCATCACGACACACTCGTACGAGTAGCAGGTGCTGGTAGTATGTAGGTCAGTGTTGTTTATTGCCTCTATGACTTTATGATCTCCACTTCTCTTCACCACTCAAGTGGACTCAAATGTGATAGTCCTGAGACTCCATTCACATCATTTTTATTGTCATTATACGACTATTTAAATATCAGCTTGTGCAATTGGCTTAAGGTGCTATTCTATGTTCGGCTGCAGGCAGCGACTCTTAACCGTTACTGTGCTGCTTTCTCTAACATTCATTAATTCATATGAAAGATATTCCGTAGCAGACTGCATGTGTAGTCGTCCAATTTTTTTGTAATTAATTAGTGAAATTCGATAACTAATCAGTAGTGAATTGCAATCGGCCGAACAGTACCCTTTTCATTTCAGTAAAAAGCATTCTCTAGATGTTGTCATATGATTTATAATTATTATTCATGAGGTATCAGCAGGCGCGCCGCGTCTCGCCACAGTCAGGCCGCAACGCATTGCATAAAATTATAATATTTTGTTTGAAATGCGCTATGAAAATGTTCGAGAGGCGAATTGTTTTGGGAGTGCGGCTCACCCTCGGTATGGTAAAAGAAGAATATTAATAAAAATGAATTTACAGCTTGACAATCTTTATGAGTATTTTCCATTCTAGTACATAGTAATATACTTAACACGGGATGGGCCGTTCAAATTCAAATACTTCGCCCAAAACAATATAATAAGGCCCAGTTCTCGCTTAGGCTGAAAAAATATACTTTCTTACATAGAGACATATTTAATAAAACTAGAGCATAGTGGCTGTGTACGGGGAAGAGTTTGTGATGAATGAATAAAACGGCTATTTATAAATCTAATGGGAAATAAAAGTATCACTGCATAACCTTGGCAGAAGCATTGTCACCTAGTGCACCGTTCTACACATCCTGTTTTAAAAAGGCTTCATAGAATTACCGTGTACTAACTTACTACATTAGCAACGTCAAAGCCTTCGTTCGTCGGTGAAATAACCGAGTTATCCTCTCTTTTAACTCACTCGCCGGTGCAGGACGTGAACTATTACCACAGAACAGATAATAATACTACGTATAGAATGGTAACTGTAATCCGCCCACCTATCGGGCCTTCCTCACCCCGCGAGCGAAATTGAGCTCTGGACGAGCCCCGCTTCGCTGGGAAATCACCTCGCGCACACTCTTTGCGCGTGCACTCCATGTCTTGTTCAGTGTCTGTGTAGTATATCGTGACATTTGTATGGGAATTGAGTCGATTGCCCAAGGTGTGCTATTACTGTGACTACTAGTGTTACACGTGTGCTCATTCTATTATGATTTAGCTAGGTAAGTGTATCAGCTGCTACTATTTCCAATAATACCTATAATCTAGTTATTACTAGATATTTATTGTTCGAGAAGTCTAGTAACAGGAGCTGTTCATTGTGGAAACCGTTGAGACGGCTCAAGCTTCAGGCTACTTATTAGATACAATGTTAGACATTGAATTGATAATAAAAAATATCATAAAAATATAGTCGAAATACCTACGATAAACTCTTAGTAAAGTTAATAAATATTAAAGGTGGCGAGTCGACCGCGCGATCGAATATTTTGCTTTGTTGAGCCATTTTGCCCAGCTCGCTTCAGACGAACTTCGGCGTAACGTTGACGTTGAACGCGACGCTAACGCGGCGGTGTGGTCGGGCGCTAATTTGTATGAAAAAGAACAGCAGAATACGTCGGCGTCGCTCGTCTGAAAGCTCGCTAACTTTACTGCGTAATTTAATATGAAACAGATAAATACCTACTACTAGTAATAATTATTTGCAATTTGGAGAAGGGTTTCAATAAACAAGTATCATGAATAATCCAACCAAATAAGTTACCTAATGCCTAACTCAAATTAATTAGAGGCAATGTAATAGTACTGTTGAATAAGTTGTAAGTAATGTCTCCGACGGCCGCCGTCTAACGACACGGCGTCTCCTGAATATTATTGTTGAATCAGCGTTTTCGGTTCCCGCGGGAAAATTCGCTTAATAATCATAAAAAATGTATTAATGGAGATTCAAGGAATAATTTTGGATAAAAGCGGTAGGTTGGTAATCCATCAGCGGCCCATTTGAGCTTCATAGAAATATCTTAGAGCAAAAATATTGTGAAGTTCCCTCGCGTGCCTACTGCCTACTTATTATAAAATATTATTATCGTTTCATTTACGGAACGTTTTGTGATCTGATGTGCATTCAGGCTTTCATTTTGATCATTTGATCTTCGAATAACATCAACGTCGCCATATTTTTGAAAGTGCAGTGAGTTGAGAAGATTCGTTTGCTTCAAATCTTATAAAATCGTTTCCTTTCCAACGACAGGTTAACAATTATTGCTAGGTACTGTAGCAATAATTGTTATCCCATTGCTTTTCCACAAGGCAAAATGTGAGACATCATCATGTTTTATTGATCAAGTAGTGTCTACATATAACATACAATTACGCCATTTTCCCGAAGGGGTAGGCAGAGGTGTACCCAGAACTCAGTCCCATAGTAAGTACACCCACATTAAAATTTCGTCAGTATGTCATATGTCCCATGTAATTATGTAATAGGGGGCGAGCCTATTGCCATCTACCGGGCACAATTCCAGACTCCAGGCTGTCATGTTGAAAATTCCTAATGGAAAAATCCTATATCTAACACTTTGCCTGACCTGGGGATCGAACCCAGGACCTCATGATCGGCAGTCGAGGTTGCGCCCACTACGACATCGAGGCAGTCGTATAATCATGATAAGTATTTACATATTATTATTATACTAAAACACTAACTTAAATGTTAATAGATTTTGCGCTTGACTCTAGCAAAAATAAGACTATATTCTTATCCCGGAATAAACACTCTTCCACCGTTTTCTCATTTTATTACGCGGGTGTAGTATTTTATTGGCAATTTTGGCTTAAAGATGTCATTAAACTCCGGTATCAAAGACATATTCTATTCTCAGTAACATTATTTTGTTGTAGCTTTAATGTGTTATAACCATAGATACTCAGATCAAAATATCTATATAGGAAAACATTTTCGATATAATTTTAAATACTAACAAAATGTATCAGGCTTCTGTAGCGGCAGTAGAGAGTAGGAAGATGTTGTTTGCTCTGTTTTACTTGGATATGTGTTCATAGTGGAATATGCGCAGAATAACATTATGATAATATGCATTTCTTAAGAGTGGGAAGGAACAAACCGTTGGACCATTGAACCCGGATGTCGTCAGTGATGATAATCGTCAAGTCGGCTCAACCAAGAGCTTCATTCGACTTGAAAATTCTGATACCACCGTCCACTAGCACTCGCCATAAATGTTGATATCATTATCTCTACGATAGGCACAGAATACGTAGAACCAACTTAATTCTTACAATTTCATTTGGAAAAATCCCCAGCGCATAGTTTAGGCAGTGAGTGAACAATAGAACGTCCCCGGTCACAATAAATCAGAGACCCTCATTTACCTTTCCCTGCGGAGTGAATGCGGATGTGTTGAAACAATACTGCTATCGAGTCTTCCGACCTGCCGCGCTAATATAGGTACGCCACTATCTCCATCGCCGATTGGTTATATCGTTGAGCTCTATTATCATTGTTCACCCACTTTCAGAGATATAAAATCATTTAAATTGATCTGTTACGGTCTCTCAGGATACCATTTACAAAATGAGATTTATTAAGAAAATAAGGCAATTTTATTGTCTCAGTAAATATCTAGGTTTTAGACATTTCGATATATTTATTTATGGAGCAATAAAACAGTGAAACATTAGAACGCTATTGCCGGAAGGTCAAAATAAAAGCCAATTTCAGGGAATAACGGAGCGGCGCGAGGATCATATGTCCAGGAAATATAGCGTTACCGACGAAATTGACAATATTTAGCTATAAATTATTCTCAACCAACGGCACGTCGTAAACAAGATATTGGTCCGCACGAAGCCTGAGACCAAATCATATAAGGTTGTAGGCGTGTAATATAAAATTATCAAGCTTTCGGATATTAATTTCGCGTATTAGTTATATAATACACATGCCAGCCTCGTTGGCTCAGTTGGTGGTAACTCTGCTTTCTGTGCCGCAGGCCCCGGGTTCGATCCCCGGCCAGGTCAAACATTTGTGTGCATGAACATGTCTGTTTGATCTGTGTCTGGGTGTTATAAGCTTATATAAGTATGTATATCAGTCATCTGGTTACCATAGTACAGGCTTCTAGCCGAGTTTGGGACCAGATGACCGTGTGTGGAAGTTGTCCCATATTATATTATATTAATACGAATTTTAGTTAATCATGATAATTATTATTATAATGTTATACTGCCTCGGTGTCGTAGTGGTCGCAAGCCCGACTACCGATCATGAGGTTCCGGGTTCGATCCTCAGGTCAGGTAAAGGTGTTATTGTATTTATGAGGAATTATCTCAATGATAGCCTGGAGTCTGGAACTGTGTCCGGTAGATGACAATAGGCTCGGCCCCTATTACATGGCACCAATAATATGGCGAAATGTGAGTGTACCCTTCGGGAAAAAGGCGTGATGGTATATTACATTACATCATATTAGGTATATAAACTTTGCAATCTTAAAAGTTTTCTCAAATTCAATAAAGAAGGATTAGGAAAATAGTTTCCAATCTTCTAAGCATCGAGAGCGCGGATGGTATTATTATGCAAACCGTATGTAGTAAAAATATAGCGGCATATCTTCCCCTTGTTCAGCCATTACCATATTATCTTGCAAACTTGTGAGGAACTATACAAGTTCAAGTTTTTCCGTAGAGTGAGCGTGGGTGGGTCTTACATTCAGAAGGGTGTATTAGCGAGTCATTTGATATAGCTTAGAAGATTGGAAGGGCTTTTTACTCTGATATTACAGTAGGGCTATCTGAGCTGTGTGTATTGATTGCGAGAAATTTTGGAATGAAGTAAAAACTTATTAATGCAATATGTGCTTGATATTTGACGTATATGTCCATCATAAATGACAGAGTAGGCAGCTACGCTATTTACTTATTTATGAAATGTCTCTTTTAGAGTTATGTTCGCTTCAATAACAGTAACTTTAAAAAAAGACTTCAAAGCGGTCTTTTATAATTATTTTCGAATAGGATTATATTATATTATATTATATTACATATTTGACATGTTATATGACTGCCTCGGTGGCGTGGTGGCATAAGCTCGACTGCCGATCATGTAGTCCCGAGCTCTATTCCCATGTCAGGCAAAGTGTTAAATAATGAATTTTTCCATTATGAGTTATTTCTATAACTGCCTGGAGTCTGTAATTGTGCCCGGTAGATGGCAATAGGTGCGCCCCCTATGACATGGGACCAATAACATACTAGCGAAATGTGGGTGTACCTACTACCTACTATGGTACTTAGTCCTGAGTACACCTCTGCCTACCCCTTCAGGAAAAAGGCGTGAGGTGTGTTATGTTATGATATTATATTACTGTTTCCTGTTGTATATTTTTAAAAATGTTATAGTTTCATAAGGATACGTCAAAGCATACCACAACAAGACATTGGACAAACTCAAAAGCATCATGATTCCGCTACCCCATGATATTCTCATAAATATTCATCAGTTTGGTCCTTTAATCCGTGATGGACAACCCTCCCCTCCCCTCCCCTCCGCTCTCCTCGCCTCCATAGGATCGTTATCTGTGCTCGCTCGACGAATTATCATCAGATTGTCATTTGTCACCGAGGGAAACGGTTTTTTAGCTTCGATTAACATTACATTGCCTTCTGGAACAAAAATATTGAACTTGGTTTTATATTGACGTTATATTGAGTGTGTGTTTGTTGTTTTATTGTTATTTCTTTTGTTTTTGTCAATAATGTTTCAATCGCAAGCTAATCGACATCAGTTTCCCAAACTTTAACAATTGTTCCGAAATAAGTTTTCAACCAATGAACTAGCTCCCTGGAACCTCCGTTACATTGAATCAAACTTTGTCATATCTTACGAATTGTTTTTGTATCTACTAGCACATTATATGAGAGACTTTGACAGTCACTAACTTTAATTCATTACGTTGTTCCGTCATTCATTCTCGGTAAGTTTTTCTGAGGGCATCCCCAGATCCGTCTGGCAAGTTGTATGAATAAGAGATAATAAATATATTTATTTCACTTGCTGTTGGTAACAACATACATAAATCATTCGTTTGTGTGACACCGCGATAAAACAGAGGCCGGAATAATGTCCCACTCCATTATGTGTCCCATGACTCTTTATATCGGCTGAATAATATTTTTCACGATTTCCTTGTTAATTAGTTTTATTTTTGTGGTAATACATAGATCATATAACATCATAACATAACATTACGCCATCATGCCTTTATCACAAAGGGGTAAAAGGCAGAGGTAGACCCAGGACTCAGCTTTTTGCCAGTTATGTGTGTTTTAGGTCTCATGCAATAGGGGGTGAGGCTATTTTCATCCACCGGGCACAGTTCAGACTCCAGGCTATCATTGGGGATTAAATCCTGGAACTCATGAATGGCAGTAGAGTTTGCGTATCACTACGCCATCGAGGCAGTCACGATGCCGCCTCCGAGCCTTTACGATATCAGTCAAATAAAGGGATTTTACTCGTACAGTGCATCAAGTCCAAGGGCGACCAGTGTGTGTTACCAGTGATGACTTACGGATCTGAAACGTGGTCTCTGACTGTGGGCCTTATCAGTAATCTCTGAGGTAAGCCCAAAATAGCTCTATGAGCTATGGAGAGGGTTATGCTCGGGATTTCCCTTCGAGATCGAATCAGAAATGACGAGATCCGTAGACGAACGAAAGTTATACATAGCCGACATAGCCCAGCGGATTAGCAAGTTGAAGTGGCAATGGGCAGGGCACATAGCACGTAGAACTGATGGCCGATGGGACAGTAAAGTTCTCGAATGGAGACCATGGTCTGGCAAGCGCAACGTAGGATGTCCACCAACAAGGTAGACAGACGATAAGATCTTACAACAATTTATGCCATATTCGTCCCGAATTTTCGCCCCACGCCATTAGTATTTTTTCGCCTCGCCATAATATTTACCATATTCGTCCCGCAACCGGACTGGATGAAAATTTGTGGGTTTGGCCTATGTTCAGCAGTGGACGTCCTTTGGCTAAGATGATGATGACTCGTACAGTATAATACGTAAATAACTGTTTTCTTCAATATCTATACCATTCGTCTCGAAACAACGTCCAAATAAATTTGCTGTTTCTTTTTTGATGGTATCAGATATAAGCATTATAATATATAGTTTCACCCTAGTTCATGCGGCTTCTTCCAACTGGGTCAAACGATATGTTAAATTGAGTGAGAGTGTGTCTGCGTTCTGCGTAGCTTTATGTTCTGAAGTACGTATTACAGACTTCAGATCTAACACTTATCGTAATCGCTTTAAGGCTAGACATGATATAACACATACTACTCATCAACACACACTACTAGAGTTTTTATATACCGTATTGACAGACAAGTGTGCGGAACTGTGTGCAATTAAAATCTCAGCTATCAATATGCATAATTAATATATTAGGTGTTCAGAGAAATGAGGTACTCGTTAGTCTTTAGGTACTCATACAAGTGCGTTTCATCATCATCATCATCTCAGTTGTTGGAATTAGTCCACTGCTGAACATGTAGGCCTCCCGCATATATTTCCATTTAGTCTTGTATGCGGCTCGCATCCAGCGTGTCCCTAGTGTCTTTATTAGATCGTCTGTCCACCATGACAGTGGACATCACAGTTCTACGTGTGCTATGTGTCATGCCACCCTGCCCATTGCCACTTCGTATGCAAGCTACGTCACGACATAAAATACTCCACCACTAGCGCCACTAAGCGCATCCTTAAGAATTGGCTACTAGATATCTCTTATGACGAGACTGAAAACCTAATCTGAATTGCTCATAATCCATTCCCCCCTCCCCCCCCCACACATACACTTGCATACACCCCCTCCCCTCTCTCACCCATACACATACACAATATGCACTCTTACACACTCGCTCACTTAAAACACAGGTCCCTACACAATTATTAAATTTAACTTTGCTTATTGTATTATATTCACCTCAGTATTGATCACTAACCGCCGATAGCTGGTTCCTATGTAGATTTCAATTGCATGCTAATATTCTCAATTTAATTTTATAATTATTCATTGTCGCTCTTTTAATTTAATATAATTTAATTTAATGTGCATATATTTTCCTAATATTGCCATGTAAAATTCTTCTCCACAACGCAAGGTACATTTTTAAACCTGAATTTGTTAATCGCTCCGGAGGCTCAAGATACAAGCCTAGATAAAGCTTAGTTTGAGTCTCACTGCAAATTTATATAAAACTGTTATGTTAATTCTCTCTGTGTTTTGAAATTATGTATATGTACTACTTAATCTTTTTGGCAATAAATAATTCTTATTCTATTCTTATTCTTACTTCAACTGGCTAATCCGCTACAATCAAAGTTCTATTAATATAATAACATAATATTATGAGAGGTGTAATTATTAGGATAATTGTATATTGAGGTCTAAGTACGGCGTTGTGTGGTACCTATTACAAGATACCAAAAACCTGTTGAAACGCGTACCTACGTTGGCATTTAACTAAATAAATTTGAAAAACAAAAAGGTTCTTACCCACCAGGTTATTGCTGTGATTTTACAAAAATTGCGCTCATTTTTCAAACATGCTGACGTGACTGGCATTATCAACCCGACACACAGCGGCTTCACTGTTCGATGTTATTGTTCACTAAAAGCTGGACGAATTATAAGGCAATTCCTTATGAATAAAGCGCTGAATAAATTGCACTTTTTGTTATGTCACAGCATATTTATCTGCGACGCACGTCCAGCGATCTGTTTGTTCTCTGCACGCTACTGTAGAGTTTAAAACTGAAGGCATCATTTGGAAAAATATATCTAGCAGATAACTCTTGTTAGCGATGTCCAAGTACATGGTTGGTACATGGTTGTTAGCTCTGGGCTCTGTGCCACAATATCTCGAATTATAAAAAAACTGGGCTAGTTTCTTTGTATTAGGAATGAATTTATGCTGATAATGTGTCGAACTCTGCGCGTGAGCATTATTGCGGTTTATCCGTGTCTCTCAAAAGCTTATATTCATTATATTAAAGTCAAATGACGGAATGGTTTGTCGTTGTGGGTTAAGAGTCGGATCAAGTTTCCAGCTCTTAAGGCTCTCATTAATTCAACAAAGTTTGATGAAATGCGAGACGAAATGTAACAGCCAGGGTTGTAACTGTAATGCGGCATACTTTGCTTTATCACTTTATGTACGGAGTTATCCGATATTTAACAGCTCATTCTTGCAGTTAAATTCTTTTCTTCTCCTCATTATTTTATCAATTCTTCAATTAAATGCTGTTAAATAGAACAAGTATCTCTAGCCTGTGCATAAAAATATATATATTGTACTATGTAGCCAAGTCTATTGCGTATTATAGATCCTTAGCACGGTAAAGATATCTACACACATATCCCATCTTATACCTTGTCCTTACGCATAGTGCTAATCATAGTGCTCGGGCATATCTGACATTGCACTCAATTAAAAAGTTTAATAATAAGATTAATTATTACTTCTTGAATTAAACAAGATTTAAACGGATTGCCTCGATGGCGTAGTGGGCACATGCTGGACTGCCAATCATTTATTTAGCTATTTATTTATTTATTAGTTTTACTTTAATTAAAACGGACAAGTCCAATTACAATAATTAAAGATAAGAATAACAATTATTATTAAATTAGAATATAACATGAAATGAACATACAATAAAGATTAAGTGTCATTCAATAAGAGGTAATTTAATTATGAGGTTCCGGGTTTGATCCCCAGGTCAGGCAAAGCAGTATTTGGATTTTTCCGTTAGGAATTATCTCAGTGACAGCCTGGAGTTTGGAACTGTGCCCAGTACATAGGCTCGCCCGCTATTACATGGGACTAAAATAACAGAACATACTGGCGAAATGTAGAGTGGGTGTACTTACTATGGAACTGAGTCCTGGGTACACCTCTGCCTACCCCTTCAGGAAAAAGGCGTGATTGTATGTTATGTATTAACGGTTTTTATCGTGTAATTTACCTTAGATATAATTTATACCTGACGTTGTCGAACACTTCGCAGTGCTCTATTAAACTTTCTGTATTTAATTGAGCGTCTCTATTTGATTATTAGGCATAATTAATTAAAGCCTATTGATGAAATGAAATCAACGAGCAAACACAATTAAGCATTAAGCATCTTGAATGATTTTCTTTATTCTTCATTTATTTGATTCTTCAATTTAATTTAAATTCGTGCCGTGTTCGTATCATAAACGTACACTAACGAATAAAAAGCTACAAAAAGTTTATTTTTGCCAAAATACCTACTAATATTTGCCGAGTGAATACGCAATGAAGAGAGACACGCAATAATATGATTGGTTTCAGTGAAATTGTCAACACGAAGATGGAAATAGGCCGCTGTGTAGGCCGTGCTGGTTGGCTCATGGAAGTTTTACTAGAAATATTTCGCAAATAATAATCCTACTAATATTATAAATGCGGATGTTTGTGAGGATGGATGGATGGATGGTTGTTTGTTAGTCTTTACACCCCAAATCTACTGAACTGATTGAACTGAAATTTGGTATTCAGGTAGCTTAGACCCTGGAAAAACACATAGAGGACTTGATTCCCGATATTCCCGCGGGAACGATGATTACGAGGCGCGGGCGAAACCGCTGGGAACAGCTAGTAATATTATAAGGAGTATTATATTAAGGAATATTATAAAGTAGGAGAAATCAAGCAATAATCTTCTAGCTCCTCGAGCTAAACAATATACTGAATTATAAGTATATTGTTCAGCCAGTATGTGCATAAAATATAATAATCATCATCATCATTTATCAGCCCTTGATAATCCACTACTGAACACAGGCCTCCCCCATAAAGGGGGCTTTGCCAACACACGACACGCTTGGCAGGTGGGTTGTCGAGTTCGATGGTTTGTTGCAGAGGACGCTGCCGCCCGTCTTCTGGATCTGTTAACCCCTAGCCGGGTCTTACGGCAACCACGGGCGAATAGGGTGGAGCACCATTCTAAATCCGGTAACTCCACGGCACATATAATACTCTGCTACACTCTACACTCTGCTAAAGAGAAGTATAAGTATACAATTTTTAAGCCATGAACTCATTACGGCATTTTTACCTAATGTAATTAGTAAGTATTCCAAGTAAAACAGACTTTTCCACTCGGCGGTCCGTTTTCCTTATTACTGCGGCCTGAAGGCACCGGCACAGGCAACATAACGCGGATTATAAAGCTGAAGGAAGTTCGCAACTGCACTATATCTTTTGTAGGACTTTACAAAATAAATAGGTTCTAGGGAAATGGCCGCAAGTGTGTATACTATTTAGCGACATATACGTAGTAATATATAAAAAATATGTAAGAACATTCCTTTTAAAGGTTCTCCCTTGTTTTTATAACACCTTTAAATTTAATTCCTCTATGTATATTGTATATACAGTTCGCATAAAATAAGTTAACATTATATTTAGCAAACCTAACATTTATCAGTTTGCTATATTATTATTTGAAACAAACATTCGTATAATATAATAATTGGTTTAATGTGATTTTAGGTTTTTACGAGTAATAAAAATTTGCCATTAAGGAGGCGGCGACCGGAGAGTTCTCCATTCAAACGTAACTCAAACTCAAAACTCAAAACAGCTTTATTCAAATAGGTCATAATCTGACACTTTTGTACGTCAATGAAGATAAACAGTACTGAGTCTACCGTGCGTTCGGAAAGATACCTCTACAAGAAGAACGCACAAGAAACTTGTAGGGCTTAATTTTTTCAACAGATAGTTTTACAATATTTGGTTTGCTTACATTCGTTTTCTTTGAAGGTGCCGCGAGGCGGCTATGCAGAAGTTTCCAAGCATCTTTGTCCTCTATGTACTGGTTGACTTTATAATAAGCCTTCTTTAGTAAAGTAGATTTTATACAGGTTTTGAATTTACCCTCTGAGAGCCCAGTTATCGCTTTGGGGATTTTATTATAGAAACATACACTATTTCCTAAGAATGTCTTTTTATTTGTTTTAGATAATCTAAAGCTAGGTGCAGCTATTTTGTCTTTATTCCTAGTATTAAAATTATGAAGGTCACTATTTAAATCACTATTTAAAGGTAATAGTTAAATCATTTAAAATCAGCGCATATTTCCAACAAACTCAAACTCAAACAGATTTATTCAAATAGGTCATAATCTGACACTTTTGTACGTCAATAAAGGTAAACAATAGGTACTGAGTCTACCGTGCGTTCGGAAACAAGAAGAACGCACAAGAAACCTGTAGGGCTTAATTTTTTCAACAGATAGTTTTTTTCACAATACGAGTATTTGGTTTGGTTACATTCGTTTTCTTTGAAGGTGCCGAGAGGCGCGAGGCAACATTTAATAAAAAAATAAAAATCATTGGAGACTAAACAGCGAACAATTTGAGTAGTACCTATCTGTTGCACAATGTAAAGTAGCGCCACGCAAACAAAAAGCAGACTGTCTCTTTCCACTATTTCATTTTTATTGATTTTGCTTTCATTATTATCATCATCACAGACATAGGACGTCCACTGCTGAACATAGGCCTCCCCCATAGATTTCCATCCAGTCCGGTTGTAAGCGGCCCGCTTCCAGCGTGTTCCTGCCGTCCTTATCAGATTTTACTTAACTCGCAATAATGAAAACCCGAAGCCAGAACGCCAACGATACTTTAAAACTTATGATAATATTGACGTGATCCTAATACTTCACTTGTCACCATTTTGTTTTATTAACTTCTGCCAAGTCAGCTTGTACGAATAGAGCACCGTCCTAGTCAAGTGCTGTGTCCGAGTGGAATATGACGACGTGTTTACACAATCCGAGTAGCGTCCGAGTGCACTTGGTCCTAGTGTACTCGTACTGTGAAAACCGGGCTTTAAAGAACTGTCTGTTTTACATCATTTGGTTTGGTGACATACCTCTTCGTATCACTTGGAACAGTCCTTGATGCTATCTTCTCAAACTATCCGTACACACTCTTTATATCGGCAAGTACCTAGCATAATCTGAAAAATATATACAACTAGCTGTGGCCCGCGGTTTCACCCGCGTTGTCATCGTTCCCGTGGAAATATAGGGAAAAAAGGGTCTAAGCTACCTACATACCAAATTTTAGCCTAATCGGTTCAGTAGTTTTGGCGTGAAAGAGTAACAAACATCCATCCATCGTCACAAACTTTCGCATTTATAATACTAGTAGGATATATAATAAATTGGGTAATAAACTACTATCATTAACTAACAAGAAGGTAACTTAAATAATAAATAATATTAAAGGACAAATGAAAAATAAAATTCTATAGAAAAAAATAAGAAATCACAGTCTGCCTTTCATACCATCTTTATATAAGTTACTTATCTTTTTGATGCCTCGTTGGTTCCATGAAGACAACATAGAGTAAATATTAATAAAAGGAAGAGGCAGGTATGACACTGTTCACACTGCGACTTTGAGCTGCCGCGACAGGCGTTTTTGCGTTTGCAGCGCCGCAGCTGCGCGTTTTGGCGACTCCCTGCGTTCGGAAGCCTGCAGCGGCGATCGGCGTTTTTGCGTCTGCTGCGCCGCAGCTGTGCGTTTTGGCGACTTCCTTGCGTTTGGAAGCCTGCGGCGATCGGCGTTTTTGCAGCTAAGCAGCTAGCTGCCGCAGCTAAAAGTCGCGGTGCAGTGTGCGGGGTGCAGCGTTTGTCGCGGCATCTAGCAGCTGAAAAGCAGCTAAGCAGCTAGCTGCCGCAGCTGAAAGTCGCAGTGTGAACAAGGGCTAAATCATCACCGCGTCTTACATTTACATATGTTTATTTAAATTACGTTATATCGCGTTCTGTTTGACATTTTGTTCTGAATGTTTGCTAAGTAAATAAGGGTTCAATCCTAACGTACGGTACCTGTATTGTGATAATATGGGTAACTAATAATGAGATATACATTTGTTATTTGTATAATTATTAAACACATGAGGTATTTTAATGTGAATTTGTATTTATTTTCCTTTGCCTCATGGCGTAGTGGGCGCAAGCTTGACTGCCAATCATGAGGTCCCGGGTTCAATCCCCAGAAAAGGCAAAGTGTTAATGTCCTTTAGGAATTATCACAATAACTGCCTGTAGTCTGGAAGTGTGTCCGGTATATGGAAATAGGCTCGCCCCCGTGAGAATACCAAGCTTTATAAAGTGCGGTCTGGCTGTTTCATCCTGTGGAATTCGGACCATTGCTCGTACAACCCGTTTCTGCATTCTGAAGGCGTGCTCCCAGTCGGCAGCGCGCCCCCATAGCTCAGCGCCATATTGGAGTAAGGAATGTACAGTCACGAAGTAGCAGGACCGCACTGCTTCTGCTGGTACTACACGCCCCAATCGTCGAAGTGCAAAACAAGCTCTACCGACTCTACTACAAAGTTGACTTATATGGCTTTCCCATTTGAGCCCTCTATCAATCTGAAAGCCCAAAAACGTGGTAGATTCAACCTGTCTCAGACTCACGCCATCCACAAACACAGATATCGGTTTGGTTGCCCTCTCCGATAGGCAGAAATGAATGAAGTGAGTCTTGGTCGGGTTCAAAGCGAGCCCATTCATTCGAAACCACTCGGACAGCTGAGTAGCAGACTCATTTAGTCTCATCGCTAGAATATCCACCGAGGGTGCCGTGACAATCGCTGCGAGATCGTCAGCGTACATAAGCACTTTAGCTGATGTCACAGCGTTCGGCAGATCATTAAGTAGCAGCGAGCACAAGATGTTCGATACAGAAGATCCCTGTGCTACACCCATAGTGGACACTAGCGGGTCGGATTGTTGGGTACCACCGCAACCGACCACAACTTGAGATCTGTTCTGCATGAGATCTGCCATCAGCGAATACGATGTGCCGTCGACTCCATAATGTTGCAGTTTTGCAGCGAGGACGGCGTGGTCAGCAACATCAAAAGCTTTTGATAGATCGCAGCAGATGGCAGCAACTTGTCTCTTACTTTCCCGAGCAGCCATGACCAGACTTATCATTTGGCGAGCCATAGATGTAGTAGAACGACCCTCGCGGTATGCATATTGACGATCTGAAAGCGCATTTGTTTCTGATAAGAACGTAGTCAGTCGTGTACTCAACCCGTTTTCAAATATTTTTGCAACCGCCGGTATTCTAGACACAGGCCTGTAATTGTCTATAGAGTCTCTCTTTCTGGGACCGAAAACATACTGACGAGATGTGGGTGTACCTACTATGGGACTGAGTCCTGGATACTCCTCTGCCTATCCATTCGAGTAAAAAGGGGGGATTGTACAGAGTACAGGTGATTGCTTGTAATTTTGGGGTAGATAGCAAGAAAGTGTGTAAAATTTCGTAAAAGTTAAAAAATACAATTGAGACCAATACGAACATGAAGCTACTCGAATGTAGGTGTATGTTCCGTGATTCAAAGGAGAATATCTATGGTAATCACCGTCATATAGACAGTATTAATAACGTTAATTACAAGTGGTAATATAACACCGTCCGTGATAGTGATAATGTAATTAGAGTAAGAACACGACACGCGACGTAATTGGTCGCAGTAGCGTCGCGGCGTGCCGGTGGACGATACGATTACGTTACGATTGGAGGGCGTTAATTACAATGAATTACTACAGAAGTGATGATAATAACCTAATAGTGTTTCATTCAGTTTGTGCGACCTAAAATAACATGATTAGAGATTTCTTCGGTATTTGCGTTTGTGTAAACTTATTAAATAATCAACTTCTAACGGTATTTATCGCGTATATTTACATTATACCTATATATAAAGTTGACGTTTTAAACACTTTGCAGTATTCGCAATCACAGGAAGACACTCTTCAGAAACTCCTCAGAAAGTGGTCAGAAGAACTACTACAACTTTGATTAAGACAAATTATGTCAAGTAATGTTGCTATGCACCTCACTGCAAAGTTTTACGTGATCATAGTATAACGTGATGACAAAAGATTGAAAAAGTTAAAGTTTTTACTGTGTTAAAATAAAGTCACATAGGTTCTGTCACTGGGCTGAGCGTAGGATATAAAGTTATTTATTATTTATTAAATTATAGCACAAATTGAATAATAATGTATTCAAATTTTTTTTAGATTTTTTCAAAGTAATTCGACTTGTATTTTTAATTATATTGTAGTTGGCCCGTTTTGCACGACATCTCTATTTATTTTAGTACACAAGCTAAGATGCGTGAGTTGAGTGAACGAACATAATAATATTGTTGTAGTGACTGTATTCTCAATCTATATTCTTTAGGTATTGTCTCATTAAGCTTCATAAGTTCGTCGATCAGACTGCAATATTACTTCAAGGAGCTGTAGAGAGCGGCAATCAACATCCACTGGGCGCTGCCACAGAATACTGCGCTGCTACGAGCACGAGGTGTCTCTAACTTTCTATTCCTAACTTTGCATATCTAAATAGAATATCAAAATAGTTTCCACGTTCGCGTTCGAGACAGACAATCATTTGATGAGAAAACTTTGGACATCAAAACACTGCGAGTACCTACCGACATATTAGAATAAACCGCGGGTGCGGCGTCAGGGGTCACTATTGCCCATTTATACATAATCACTTATTATAATAATATCACGCCATTTTCCCGAAGGGGTAGGTAGAGATGTACCCGGGAATCAGTCCTAAAGTAGGTGTACACACACGTCGCTAGGTACACTCATAATATATACACACATATACATACATTATTTTATACATAACAAATTAAAAAGCAAGCAAAATGACATAGAAATCTAATGAAATATGATCATTTTCTCTCTGCCCCCGCTTGCTATTTCCATATGAAACATTGAAGTATTGTTCGAGTGAGTCTATTTCAGAACTTTGCCTATTGAGTAGTACATTGTAAACGGCACTTTATATTATAATGAGCTGATTGTGATTCTTGGTGTTTTAGATTGTATATGTACTGTGTAACATTGGAGGGCCGTCACTACGACATAATATTTCAACTTTAGGATTTGATCAGTAACGTAACATCACGGCTATTCCCCGAAAGTCCCAGTATTTTTAAATACCATGTAATAGAGGGCGAGCCTATTGCCATCTATCAGGTACAGTTCTAGACTCCAGGCTCTCATTGCTCACACTTTATCTGTTCATTAGAGCGTATATTGTCATGGTTGTCTAAAGAGGTCGAACTGAACGATAAGGCCGCTAATTGTTACATTGTTTCTAATTAATATATTTTTTTGTAAATATTGTTTTTTTGATTTGTGGTATCAATAAATTTAAATCTATATTTCAGAATGTTCATTACAACACTAACAGAGAACTTTCCTTGGCATCAAATTGTTCAGCAGCCGTTCTTCATGGCGTTCGACTCCCTGAGTTGCTCCCCTTTTATTACCGATCTAATAATGCCCCATCCTATTAATTTAACAGCTGTTGAAAAATCTCGAACGACGCAGCCATTAACGACTGGTAATAGGCCTCATAAAATTTGCCTTTTATCAGCTATCTTGAGGCAAAACTTTGGTAATTTCCGAACGTTTCGAGTTCAGATTTTATACAACCAAATAGTCTGGGGATTTATTATTTTTTTATCTACTGCCACGCCGCGCTCCGACCGCGATAAAACTCGGTTAAACACATCGACTAGTATATGTGGGGAAGTGAATGAGCTCGCATATACGGCTACAACTCAGCTATACGCATATTTGTTTGACCTCTTCTATATGACTTTTGAACGGTTATAGAATTACAACTGCCGTACCGGGACTATGAAATAAGATTTTGTTTTGCCGTGGAGTTACCCAGGCTATAGAATAGTGCCCCACCTCTTCTACTCGTGGTTGCTGTAATAGCTGGCTAAGGGTTATCATAACCAGAGGATGGGCAGCAGCGTCTTCTGCGTGAAACCATCGGACTGCGGTCACCAACCCGCCTGCCAAGCGTGGCTAGTATTGGTAAAAGAGGCTTATGTCCAGCAGTGGACTTCTAATTTAATTCTTCTTTCTCGCTTGAGATTTATGTAAGGCACAGGTAGCAAACAGGCAGCTCGCGCACTCTCGCAGTTACCGCCACCAATACCTACAGCACCAGGGTAATTGTATCGACTACTCTTTCAACCTTCATCATCATCAGCATCAGCCGGAACACGTCTTCTGCTGAACATACGTCTACCCCTTTCAACATTATTATAGTAAACTAGCAGTGCCCCGCGGTTTCACCCGCGTTGTCATCGTTCCCGTACAAATATCGGGAAAAAAGTACCCCAATGCATTATTCCAGGGTCTAGTCAGCTACCTACATACCAAATTTCAGCCCAATCTGTTTAGTATTTTGGCGTAAAAGAGTAACAAACATCCATCCATCCATCCGTCCTCACAAATCTTCCAAAATTTTCTACAAAAAGACAAAATTATCTGAAAAGAATAATGTAAAGGCTTTATTATATAATTCAGGCAAATTATGCGGCTTTTTCAAAAGATGCGATAATTTAAAAGTGTCATGAAACTCAACTAATTATCGAAATGCATCAGAATCATGGATGGCAATCGTTCTCTGAGCCTGTTCGTCCCCTGAGGCAGCAACACCACTTGCTATTCTAATAATGGAATGTGAATTGGTTTGCAGGATCCATACACGGCTTCGTTGCAGCTTGCGCTACAATTGATTTTGGGCAATATTATATTACTCAAATAACAGAACAGTAGAACACGAGAAAATCATATATAGGAGCTCGATGATAATATGTCCTAAAACCGGTAAAGATAGTACAAATTTAAAATTTACTATATGACAGATTTTATAGAATCTATATTAATTCTATTGGCAACAGGTAGTCGCTAGAAATCGTGGATCTTTATGAGGATGAGGATATAACAACGAGTCACAACATTATCCAAATCTACAAAGCTAACATACTGCTTGTCCGCGTGTATAATGCGAGTGTGACGAGTTTAACGAGCAAACATGGCTGTAAACGCAATACGTCGCTCATAACCCGGTTATGGTTCGACATAGGGCTGCCCTCTACCCACTGCTCGCTGACCGTTGCCTCTCTGATACTCCTACAGTTTGATGTTTTTCAAGCCTATATTGACACCCCTAACTAATTAAGTCTAGAGGTGTTGCCAAGTGCTCTTATCTTACTCCGACAAACATTTGTGTTTAAGAGAAGTAAGCCCATTTTATGAGAGCTTACGAGTTGAACCATCTATCTACAGATTATATGCTTTAAAGGTACTTAGTTCATCATCATCATCTCAGCCGTTTGTAATCCAATACTGAATATAGGCCTCCCCTATAATGGGGGGGGGGGGGGGGGGGTTGCCAATACTCTATCTAAGGACCCCTGGCAGGCGGGTTGTCGAGTGCAGTTCGACGGTTTGTTGCAGAGGACGCTGCCCGTTCCCTGGATCTGTTAACCCTTAGCCGGCTCTTACGGCAACCACGGGTAGAGAGGGTGGAGCACTATTCTAAAGCCGGTAACTCCACGGTGAATACTTAGTTCATTGGAGTTTAAAATTGCAAAAAATCTTTGAGTTAAAAGCTTTGTCTAGTACATAATATACAAGAAGCTTTCATTTTATCATGCCTATTTACAATGCACATTATTTTGGATGTGTAGCGCTCCAGCCCTAGTCCTTAGGGCATCTAGATCATCATAAACGGAGATGAAGTGAATAATATAGGTATCCTCTGACACGTATTTTATGAGCACCAGTCGAACGGGCTCGAATTGATTGGATCATGTTACTGGTACCTCAAACTTCTTTCACAATCTACGAACTTCTATATATTTTGGATATTAAATTATTTAATATTTCTTATATCGCGTTGTTAAGTATTCCATGTACTGGGGTCTAAGTTATTATTATAAGAACTAGAATATTTATAAGTCCCTAGAAAACAGGCTCTAATGTGTGCCATAAAAGTCCCCATAAACCTCGTCGAGTAATCCTCATAAAGGCTGTTATTCAAGTAATAAGTTAAAGTAGCTCGAGACTGCCGGAGCCTTTTATTTTACACACTAAAACACACAAATATGCTGAGAGGCTTGGGAAATTAAACATACCAGTGCCTACCCATATACCTGGCTCTGCTGGGGGTTCAATGACAACAGCGTTTTTACTACCGCTCATGATAAATCTTTGATTACAAAGCACCAGATGCGTGACGTCTTCAGAAATGATTGCTCTAAAATGTTACAATATTTTCGTATGTACGAATGCAAATGTTAATCTGTAGAATTTAATTTAATTTTCTAAGTAACATCACAAAAACCTTTTTTTTTATGATAGTGAGTGACAAGACGAGCAAATCAGGTGCCTGATGTTAAGCATCATGATTGCCCATATCAGACACAGAGCCACCCAGTATTTTAAAATTTAAATTTCTGAGCGGCACTGCTCTGCGCCTGTCACCCCTAGATATTAGTTGTTGAAACTCGTCATGCCCAGTAATTTCACTTACCCTTATGATTTATTCATAAAATAACTAAATTAAAAGATGTCAAAAGTATAGTTAAACCTCAAATTATGTTTATATTTAATTTTGATTTTTTTAAAGTAAATACATAAACCCAGGAATAAGTACACATATGTGCGTAGACATGTCATTTTTGCTATGCCTATATACTATATACCTATGTATCTACTATGTACGTATTTGTTAACAATGCTCAAATTGCAATTGTCCAGTTATATAAAAGCTTACAATCTGAAAAACTGCAGCAATTATTGAAACATTGTTGATCGGAACCATTCAACTGCTATACCCGGGGGCGACAATTAGTACCCCCCTTTACCCCTTCTTTCCCCTCGTTCCCTTGTCACAATATCAAAGTAGAATATGTTCGCTTCACTGGTTTTGATAAGGTTCTTATCGTTCTCGTAAATATTGTTGATGTTCCAACTTTAATCAGATTTCGGCTTATAGGTTCCATATCTGTTTTATTGTATGGCTATATACTTTTATGTTTTGTGTTGAGCCACTTACGAGTATTTATCGTATTTTAATAACTTCCAGATCTGATAATATTATCGGGATGTTTTATTTAAATATATCTTTGTATATTATCAATATAAAATTATCAATAATATACTTTTCGTAATATCTGCCTACGTGTAACTTTATTGAACGCCGCTGCATCAAGTAATAAGTAATCAATAAGTGAGAATAAGAAGCTACGCAACGGGTAACAGTGTTACTCGAAGGGAAAACTCCCAACATGTCAGTGTGACTCGTTTAATGTGGCTCGATGGGAACCCACCCTACGTAGCTATTGCTACGCCGTAGTAGCTTCGTCGTAGATTTGCTACGAATTTTTATTTTAATAATATGCTCATGCGTTTCTTAGTTCATAAGATATTATTATAACCTACTTATATAATATTAACAAATTAATCATAAGCTTTAAGCTTAAATATGGAAAATATAACATAACACACAGTCACGCCTTTTTCCCGAAGGGGTAGGCAGAGGTGTACCCTGGACTCAGTCCCATAGTAGATACACCCACATTTTGCCAGTATGATAATGGTCCCATGTAATAAGGGGCGAGCCTATTGCCATCTACCGGGCACAGTTCCAGACTCCAGGCAGTTATTGAGATAATTCATTATGGAAAAATCCAATATTTAACACTTACCTGACCTGGGGATCGAACCCGGGACCTCTTGATTGGCAGTCGAGCATGCGCCCTCTACGCCACCGAGGCAGTCAAACAAACAAAAAACAAAATATAACATTATCTTATAATGATTGTTACTTCCTAATAAGTATAATTGCTAAAGAACACCGTA
The DNA here is from genome assembly GCA_947063395.1 of Hemistola chrysoprasaria. NCBI lineage: Eukaryota > Metazoa > Arthropoda > Insecta > Lepidoptera > Geometridae > Hemistola > Hemistola chrysoprasaria. The sequence continues at coordinate 365,228 of OX346713.1, read as the reverse complement.
CAGTACAGACACCGCCGGGTGTAGGAGAGGAGAGGAGAGGTTGCCAAGCGCGCTGGTGTACTTACTTGTTCTTGCCAAGAAGTGCACTAACATTGCACTACTTATCTTGTTAAACATTAACTTAAGTTGGATTTATTTGTTGGCACTGAAATACAAGTATTTTGGCTTATTACTGCTCTAATATATTACACTTTAAATGCTTTTAATGGACCTGAACTATTTTGTTTATGTACATTAATATAATTTTATTTTAATTCTTGTCACATACTGTACTTTGTAAGTACATATTAATTCAATGTAAATGATCTGTTTGTTAGTTGGTTGAGTTGTTGGTTTTAGACCCATGTCGATATTACTTTATAATTTCGATTTTATTTGATAGTCCTAATATTAAGATAACAAAGTTCCACAAAAATTGAAACGCGCTTTGCCATTAAAAAATCTTAGTACTTAATTTGACTTTATTCAAATCAATTATAATTTAATCAGCGATAGCAAGGCAAGTGAGGGCTATTATGTTTGGGAATATTATTGCGAATAACATTCGCTACCCGGCAATGTAGGGTAGATCGTGTCAGGTGTTTTGGGCCCAGTTTCCTTGGATTCTAAACCTTTTTCCTTTATATGATATTATTTTTTGTGTTGTGCAACCGTGTTACTGTAGTATAAAATATGATAATCTAAATCTTACTTACCATTTATTGTTAAGAATTTGAAAAATTAACAAAGAATTTCGTCATTTCAACTATTTTATGGTTTTTATATGATACGTATTTTATAAAGTGATATTTATAAAAAGTGCTAAAAAAGAGTCTTAGTGAGCTCCTCCCCGCGCCCCACACTCGCCGCGACTCATTATTTCTGTGCATTCGACTATAAACTGACGATACGAACTGCACTGCGGATATACTCCGATACCAACCACTAACCTACTAACCTACACACATTCATATATATTATATTGATGGACATGTCGTCTACTAAATTAAAACGATAGAAATATGTGGTGAAATGTGGGTGTACCTGCTATGGGAATAGGTGCCCTGGGTACGCTTCTGCATAGCCCTCCGCGGCAAAGGCGTGATGTTATTAACTGGTTGCTAGTACACCTAATGGCATAAATCCTCTTAGGTACTACCACTAGGTACTTGGTACATACTACATCGCTCTATACGTGATGATACGAAGTTCGCTATGCTAACATAACGCGGCAGCGTAATAACTGTTTTTATAAATAAATTTCACGTTTTTGGGATAAATTCCTTTACTTGTGACATTAAGATCTTGTTTCTTGCCTAATTTCAAGATGCAAGCCCATTGGGAAGTACTTACCCTAGATGTTTTTAGTTTTTAGCCCGTTGCGCAGAGTATGGAAATGTGCGGTAAAATGGACGTAGCTTTAATTGCATTAATTTAGTTTTTATTTTTTAACAGTAGCAAGGGACCGTAGACTTAAGTTGGTGATATCAGTTTCATATACCTTCACGCGCAAAACGAAAAAGGTTTTGACAGACAGACAGACACACAGATGGACAGTCTGTCTGTCTGTCTGTCCGTCTGTCAAGACACTTTTTGATAGATAGTACGCGTAGAGGTATCAAGTTGAAATTGATATCAAATACTCAAATCTGCGGTCCCTCCTGGCTGTACAAAAATTGTAATTATAAGTTAACGCAATCAAAAGTTATGGCCATTTTACTGCATATTTCCATATTTTGCGGAAGGAATAATAGATGGCGCTGTATGTTAGTAGGCGGATTGTTTTTGGGATTGGAAGCGTTCTGTTCAGGTATCTAGGTATAGAACCCTACACTATGCATACATACGTATATACATACGTATATACGCCTTAACAATTTATTTTTGTAAACTACAGCGTCATATAATTTTATTTTAAAATATTTTTCCTAGGTATTTTTCATATAAAGCGAAATTCCTCCTTGTATCTAGGCTCCGTGGTTCTATTATAGAAATGTAATTTTATACTTTAATACCTGCTTCGTTCGGGAATCCATTGAACTGTTGGATTAATGGAAGAGCACGTCTCACGTCTGATCATGTAATGGAAAATTGAATAAAACTCCGCAACAAATTACACTTTATGAACGAAGTAAAATAAGGCTTCTTTGTATTTTACAGTAAAAGTATTTAAATGCACGAAGATTTAAGTTGAGATTTTGAGTTCTTTAGTTTTATCTCTCTCAGCTTGCATTGCAGCAAAGATGTTTTTTATAGTTCCTGGTTTCTTACTAGTAATCTTAGTAGGTATAATGAAATAGGCATAGGTGTACCCAGGACTCAGTCCCATAGTAGATACACCCACATTTCGCCAGTATGTTATTGGTCCCATGTAATAGGGGGCCTATTGCCATCTACCGGGCACAGTTCCAGACTCCATTGCTAATAATATGTTATTATATATTTTGTATCAGTGTTCGGTCAAAGAACAGATAATAATACTACGTATAGAATGCGGACACTGTCATCCGCCCACCAATCGGGCCTTCCTCACCTCGCCAGCGATATTGAGCTCTCCACGAGCCCCGCTTGTATGGAAAATCACCTCACGCACACTCTTGCGCGTGTACAAAACTCCATGTGTGCAGTGTCTGTGTAGTAGGTTCTTATAGCGCGGTTTTTTTATGGGATTGAGTCCAAAAATAATAAAATATATACGTACTCAAAAAAAGGCTTATTTAAGGTTTTTTTTGAGTTTCCATAAATATTATGTATAATTCCATTATACTCGTACATATATTTCCTTCTTCGCCACAAAAATTATCATTGTCAATGATTTTCCACAATTATTTTATTAATTTATGCGTTGCTGAAGTAAAGAACACTTTGACATAGAAGAACCTAGTATATGGCATAATGTATTGTTGCATAGTGCACGAGTATACTTAGTCTCGATCTAAAATAGAATCTAAGTGAATGTTCAGAATAGTGGCATGGGACATAAGAGTATAGTCTGCATGGAGGAGATCGGCGCGTCGCGGCTGGATGGAACCGTTCGTGGAAATTATTACCTTTGTAGCAGATCGTATATTAGGTTAGGTCATGTCGGAGCCGCGTAGGAATCTTGGCTACCTGAAACTCTGTCAGGGTTTCAGGTTATGTGGACAACTCTAATTGTCAGTCAATTAGAGTTGTCCACATAACCCATATGAATTGACCCGAGCAGTGTAATTGGGGTAACATGTTCTGTCAGAGTATAAATTCAAACTATTATTAACGATTCCATTAATAAAATATCTACCAACTTTTGTGATTATTTTATATTATTTAATGTGTTTAATAGGTCACATACACATTTATTTGGCTCATTTACATGCGCATATATTAGGAAAAGTCAGGATTTTTCACACTCATTACGATAGCCTTTAGCCTGTTGCTGAGAATCATCGTGATCGATCGTTTTGAACTACGTATAACCTATGTGTACGACGTTACGCCATGTTTCCTCAAACTGGGTCCGATATTGACAACTTCTCGATTGCTTCCAAACACAGACATCTGTCTTTAAGTCTGTCTTTAATACATTGGTGGAGATAGTCAGTCTGGAAGACTGTCTACACCTTCCTCTACTAAAACGTAGGAATGAGACACAAAGTTTTCCTGTGGTTTTAACTCCTACTTGAGTAAATTGTGTTTGAGTGCATTTTTAGACAAAATGATCTCAGGCACAAAAGCGTTTCTACTTATGCTTCTTCTTCAACGTTAGCGTCAAAGTTTAGTTAGTGTCACTGTAACTATCATCTATGAACACAGCCTCTACATAAGTGGATCTCTTCCAATGTTTATATAAATAAATGTTTAGCTAAAAATATTGAACTAAATGTAAGGACCCAATGAATTTGAATGAATAATATTAAAATATAATGCTGAAATACTATTAATATATTATTATTATTGCTCCTTTCTATTGATTTGTATTTGACTTCTAACTGACATTTTTTTAATAATTATATAGACATTCATTGACATGTTATTAAGTCTCAATTATGTTTCCGTTTGTTTAGCTTTAGTATTTAAGTAGTACCTAATGACTAACGACTTTATAAATATTCGCACGCCAGGTTTGGCAAAATATTATGTTGAAACCTATACTTACTAAGATCTTACATAATATGTACACATATTTTTGGCGAATAGATAAATTTAATTTAATTTCATTTCATTTCAATGTCAGAGGTATGTATCTCAAGGCGACATATTGCGAGATAAGCCCAGGTGCGCTTGAAGGCTAGCCCTGCAAACTGAAGGTTAAACTCTGTGGATATATAAGACGCAGCAAACAAGATAATCCTCCGGACGTTGTTACCAACACGCACCGCTGCATCTGTCTCTATGCAAATATCGACGGTGTTGTAAACATTTTGTTTGATGTCAGCTGAGACACAGTTTCAATCAAACCAAAACTAATCAAAGTCACAAACGACTCACTACGGCAGACTTTCATCATTTTTTGAAACCTATCAGTCCTCTTTCTGTACTCAGAAACAGAAAGGTTCTCTAATTATGGTTTACATGAGGTTAAAAATATCATAATGGTATTAAAAATATCATACTAAATATTTAGTATATACTGGCCTCGACTTTCGTATTAAAAATTTCTTTGCAAAGTATTTTCGATGAAAAATGTTTCTACCGCATTAATTGACTATCATTCTTCCGGAAATATCTGAGATATTCTGAAAAACTCTTACAATTTGTCACAAAAATTGGGCAGAAGTTGACAACATTCTGATTTACAACTTGCGATCAATTGTGGAAACTTTCTCAACTTTTTAATTTTATTGCTTTCCATGAGATTATTATTATGAAGTATTTTTCATGTTTGTAAACAAGATGGTTTCAGTAAAATTCATTCAAAATCTATTTTAATAAAGATTGTCTAGAAATCTCTCTCTCTATTTAAGTAACTGTTTAAATTAATTAGGAATGCATACCTAACAATAACCATTTACATGCTCTATAACATAAAAGAACTAAAACCAATTAAAATTCTAGCAAAACGTAAAAAATACTGGAAAGAATTTAATGTTATTAGTTCTATCCATTTCATCCCTGTACTACCATTGCATTGGATTTGTGTCTAGCATTATAGCTCTAGCTGCCATAACGATAAGCTCAAAGCATTAGGTTAAGGGTCTCTACCCACAATACCGTACATTGCTTGTCTACTAAGCCATAAAACAATCAATCACACAAAAATAAGAGGATCCGATTTACTCGTGCATATAATATGGGGATATCGCGCTGAACAACGACTATTAGGAAACGATAAAATTATTAAATTAATACGAGAATGTTTTAACCTAGGCGCACTCGCCTGAGTAGCACACTTGCTACTCCGAATTTTATTTTCCGAATAACACTTCCAAAACAATAGACGGATATATAATGCCATCCCTCGTGATATTAGGGAACTGCCAGAGAGTAGATTTTCCAGAAAATTAAAACTGTGGTTGATAGAAAAGTCTTTCTACACAATCACAAAATTAAATAATAATAAAAGGTAGAATATTGTAAATAAACTAAATAATAATTAATCTAATTTTATATAAAGTTAAATAATAATATAGATAATTTTGAATGTACCTACTTAATTAATATTTGTATGTCGCAATGTTTGCACGGACTAAATGTACACGGACCCTTTGAATATGTACCGAACACCTACATGTAACCTGCATTTATTACAAATAAACGAATTCTATTCTATTCTAATGGCGAATAGAAAGTTTGCAACATTAGCGAAAAATATCGTATCAAAAGTTTGAATTATCGAAAAACGACGCATCGAAAGTTAGAATATAAATATGTAGCTACGGTGTTATAGACAGAGACTTCCATGTATAACGTAGACACTAGGCATGGAACACCGCCCGTCCAATTATGCAAAGAGTGATCGGAACTAGCTCCCAGACACCACGTTTGTTTGGATAACTCTAATCGAACCGTCTGAATCTGTACTGCTGTACTAGTGCAGTGCCGGGAAACACGACGTTCGTGCCCGGGACTATACTATTTGTAATGGTTTATCTATCCTATCGGCAATAGAGTCTACATAGCTCATAACAGGTAGATAATTTTCAAAGGTAAAATAAAAAAATATCTACTCTAGAACCTTTACACAATAAATTATATAGTAGAAAAAATGAAAGCGATCGTCGGGTCATCTTAGCAAACTACGACAAAACGGGTTGGCTTCTTCATATTGACAAGAAAGAGAAATTAGTTCTGTTCAAATATAAACTGGGGTATAACTTAATAAGTGTAGTTATAATGTAGACTAATTATATTTCTTATAACTTTATGTGTAGAAAAGAATTGTGTTTTTGTATGGGGGTAGTTATTGTTTTGGTATGATTATAGCGACGTTACTAGTATTTTTTTTTATGATAGTGAGTAAGAAGACGAACAAATCAGGTGCCATCAGGCACCTGATAAGCATCATGATTGCCCATATCAGACACAGTGCCACCCAGTGTTTTAAAATCAAAATTCTGCGCGGCACTGCACTCCGCCTGTCACCCAGAGATATTAGTTGTTGAAACTCGCCATGCGCAGTAATTTCGTTGGAAACATTGCCCTTCAGACACAGTATTGTTTGCACATTACTGCTTGGCGGATGAATAACTGGCAAAGGTGTGGTCTTCCCCAGGCGGCCCCCTGCTAAAGAGGCCTACCACTACTATTTCATAATGATATATTTCATAGAGTTTCTGTTGAAGTATTAAAAAGTCCCAGATCCCGCGAAATCCCACAAAAACCGCTGTTCATCCCTTCAGTGGAGACATTTATTTCTCTAATTGTGGTTTACATGAGGTCCTTTAGGAGAGTGAATTCGTATCGCTTGAAATTAAAGCAGACAAAGCTGGCATTATATTGTTTACTCGCGTGTTCTATACTCGACGATTTTGTTTTATAGACTTATTTTAAGGTTCGATTTAGCTGTATATTTAATTAGTACAACAAAATATAGTAATAGAGTTTTTTAATGATTTTAACGAACGCATACAAAACTGACTATGTAAGGCGGTTTAATAAAGAAATCTATAATGGTCTCTAAAATCATGTCGTCTTCTCGCTTGCACACTAGTTACGAGCACGAGTGTGCAAGCGTGAGGACATGATTAGCGCCGCCGTTAGATTCGTTGAAACGGAATTTAAACGGCTTATACAAAATACTTTATTTATGACCCATTTTTGAAAGAAAATGGGAGTTGAGGTACTGGCTTCTCGAAAACGGAATGCAAATTAGGTCCCATTAGGTCCACGTACCTCAGTGAAGTACAGTCGTGTGAGCGACTAATATTGTCTCAGTCGCACTTCGGTCTTATGTACGTCTTTATATTTTTGTTGTTGACTATATTGCAATGTGCAAACTGCACACTGAAAAATTTGCACGTGACAGTTTGCTTCCCTTTTGCTTGAAATCAGTGGTATGACCTATTAATATAAAACCGCAAAACTTAACTAACAAATATTAATTAAAACAAATATTATTTAAATATATCGCTGAAACGCTTTTATTACTGTCATTGTAAGTGGTTATAGCTATATCTATACTATTATATAAAGAGAGAAAGTGATTCACTGACTGACTGACTCATCAACCCAGAGCCAAAACTACTGGACCGATGATGATGAAATTTTGACAATAGATTATTTTTACAGTCAAGACAAGTAATAAGAAAGGATTTTTCAAAATTTTACCCCTAAGTGTATTAAATAGGGGTTGAAAGTTTGTATGGAGTAGACTTAATTTTTCAGCCGATTAATTTCAAATTTTGTAGAAACATTCTAAAATGAAAATAATTGAACACGTGTTTCAGCGTTTTCAAAAATTTCAGCCCTTTTGTGGAAAAATACAGTTTTAAAGTTTCTTATGAATATTTTAGTTCCAACAATGCTTACTAGATGGCGAGAGAAAAATTTCAATATTTTCTTGCAAGACATAACTACCCTTTTTTTTTTTTTTTTTGGTGCCCGGGGAAAAATGCGTGACGCATACCACCCGCACCCGGGGGAGCGCAGGGTGGTTATGTGGGACTCCCCGCCGGCACAACACCGTGCGTCGGTACGTTGCTGTGCCGGCGGGTATACCCACTAAAAAACCCCGGGGTGTTCCTTCGCGACGCCATGTGTCGGGGCTGCGGGTACGCCGAAGCACTCATCCGCGGCCCCGACGGCGTTACGGTGGGGTCCTCCATGGAGGACCCCATTACGGTGGGGTGAAGGTAATCCTTCACCCCAACTCTCCCAAGGGGCGCGCGGAAACACGCGCGCGCCTCCTCGCAGGCCCTTTAGGTGGGCAACGGATACCCCCGCATGCGTTGCCCGGGCCCCAGGATTCTGATTCTCCGGTCGCCACCGCACAGAAGGAGTTCTGCATGGAGACGAGCGGAGAATCATCCTCCACATCTCTAAGAGCTTGGAAGGGCGTTCCGTGCCCTCTCGAACGCCTACCGAACGTGCAAGAGGACACGGAAGGCCCATTCCCGCCCACCACCACGCGCAAATAGCGCAGTAGGCTCTCTGGTTGCCCCGGTACAGGGGTAGATCTGCACAGGGGAAAGCAGAGAGCCCTCCTCACTCTAAGACGGACACGGAAGACCCATTCCCGCCCACCACCACCGCAGGGCTCAAGTGAGCCTTACCTGCGCCATCCACTGTGCCCTATGCTGCCTTCATAGGGACACGCGGAGGCGCAACCCACACCGCGGCAAGCCGTTGGCTTTCCGCCCCGATTCGGTCGCAGAGGATAGGAAGAGCGGCGCATCGTAATACCGACACTCCTCTTCCCCTGCGACCCCACCGCCTTCGCTATCTACCGGTGGCGACCCCGTTTGGGCCGCGGAAGGCAGGAAGAGCGGCGCACCGCAATACCGGCTCTTCTCTCCCGCCGCGGCCCAACCATTCAGCCGCGATGCGCTACGTTACGCATCGCGGCCCGCCTCAGTTGCGTTGCGTCCTGTGGGACGCACCGCAACCTACTCGGCCGCTCACACCTGCCTGGAGGAAAGTGAAGCGGCCGACCACCTCGGGCTCCTCTTGGCTTCACCGTGGGATCCGTACTACGGTTACTGACCCCCACCGCCGCGAGAAGGCGAGAACCCATCGGGGGGAAGACATAATTACCCTAAAGCAACATTTTTAGGTAATTTAGTTCCAACATTGCATAATAGATGGCGTTCTGTAAATAATTAAAACGCGCTTATGACTTAAAAAAAATCATAACAAAAACATACATTCACGTCCTTTTTCCCGAAGGGGTAGGCAGAGGTGTACCCAGGACTCAGTCCCACAGTAGATACACCCACATTTCGCCAGTATGTTATTGGTCCCATGTAATATGGGACGAGCCTATTGCCATCTACCGGGCACAGTTCCAGACTCCAGGCAGTTATTGAGATAATTCCTAATGGAAAAATTCAATATTTATCACTTTGCCTGACCTGGGTTTCGAACCCGGGACCTCTTGATTGGCAATCGAGCTTGCGTCCTCTACGCCATAGAGGCAGTCGCTTATGATTTTGGTTCTCTTTATCATAGCTCTATTAAACTGGGTTGCAACAACATCGAATTATGAATGCTCTTCTTACTGGTTTCACTGTTTCCGTAATCCGTATATCTATGTCTCCAGATTATTCAATCTATTACCAATATCAATATCATAGTATAAAGTGAGAAACTTTGTTTTTTATTTGCAACGAATAGGTTCCGAAACTACTGGACCGATTTAAAAAATCTTTTACTTATGGAGAGCTTAATTCAGTGTGAGTGCCATAGGCTATATTACGAGGTTTGTAGTACTTATATATCATCAAAATAGGCTTCGAAAATTGTTTCCATCTGTTAAGGTTTGGTCACTGTAACAGAAATAGTCATTAATTTGCGTGCGCTGCGTAAACCATTAGGGTTATACCTATAAAAATACAATGTATCACGAATTTACTCCTGTTAAAACGTTCACTTCTACTTCTCCCGTGCGAAGCCGGGGCGGACCACTATATATATATAAATCTGAAAAGTATGTTGACTGCCTCGGTGGCGAAGAGGGCGTATGCTAGACTGCCAATCAAGGGTCCCGGGTTCGATCAGTCAGTGTTAAATATTGGATTTTTCCATTAGGAATTATCTCAATAACTGCCTGGAGTCTGGAACTGTGCCCGGTAGATGGCAATAGGGTCGCCCCCTATTACATGGGACCAATAACATACTGGCGAAATGTGGGTGTATCTACTATGGGACTGAGTCCTGGGTCCACCTCTGCCTACCCCTTCGGGAAAAAGGCGTGAATGTATGTCATGTTGTTATGTGAAAAGTATGTTTTATTTTCATAGAATACGTGTAAATATAGCATATTATTAAAGCGCAACAATTTCTTTTATCTCCATAGAATGCTATGAACGAGCGCTTAATGAACAACATTTCGAATGCGTTCCAGATTGATACGAGCAAACTTTACAGGAATTGTTTGGAGTATGCACTACACATGTGTGCGTAGAGCCTAAGACACACACACATAGGTACCGTAGTTACGAGACTGGAACGAATGACTGTCTGTATAATCATCATAAATAGGGGTTGCATCGGACAGATACACTTCTTAACATTATCAGAAAACACGGATTACGAACAATTTGTTTACTTAAGCTAGTAAGTTATCTCAATTTTTACTCATTGAATTCAACAAAAATAATTAATGAAATTTCTAAATAGGTTATTTTATTTCGATACTAAGTAGCTACATTATATTAATAAATATTTGCTAACTTTGATTAACATGTCTGTTATTCACTTTATTTATTACTTCGGGTAATTAAGAGCTAGTTAAGCAATAATAATCCCACTCTGACATGAAGATGAATGTCCTCTTTAACTCAAACTCACGGTACATTAATCATATTATAGTTACAGGAACGGTTGACTGTTGACAGCCGTCAGTGATACTGGAAGTTTGCCGTCACCGTGAGAAAATATCAGTAGTAAATATCTATAGTAAATAGACTTTACATTAATTAATTAATAGATGGATAGATAGATAGATTAACTTTTTATTATTACACTACAAACATGAAACCTTAAATTTAAATATACAATTATAACAAATAATGTAACAATTGTCGGTCTTATCGCTAAGAGCGGTCTCTTCCAGACAACCGTGCAGGGAGAGGAGAGTACAGTAAATTACATTTGGTCGGTAGTGTTACAGAAGAAGTAAAATTGTATTTGTAGGTACTATATTAAATAAGTAGTTTATAGACATTATAGTATACCTACTTACCTACGTAAACTTAAATTACAATAATACGTAAGTACATACTATATAAACTAAAAAAATATATATATATATATATATATATATATATATATATATATATATATATATATATATATATATATATATATATATATATATAATAAATACCTATATATCAACTAAATCATATATTAAATAAACTAATCAATATAATATTATACTTACTATAATATATATATATATATATATATATATATATATATATACATAACATACATTCTAATATCATAATATTGAATAAATAACATAAATTACATAATAATAAATAAATAATATGATTCATGATACATGCGAATTAAATTGGAAGAGAGAAAGGGAAGAAAGACAGCTAGAACGATAAGTAATGGGTAAAGACACGAGATTTGAAAATATCTAGTGAGGTGGAGCGCCTAATTTCAACAGGTAAGGCATTCCATATTCGAATGGCCTTTATTGTAAAAGATTTATCGTAAAACGCGCTACTGTGTTCGGGAAATCTTAACAGCAGATTCTCTGACGACCTTAAAGTACGGGAATGGGAAGCATGGAGAAATTGGAAACGTTTGGAATTAATTCATTTCCCAGTGCGAGTGGCACCGCGGCCCGCCATGCGCAGCGTGCCTGCTTGAGACGTGGCCAGCATTATCATTATCTCGATTGTCTATCTGATTGGCAATCTGTCAGCTTGCAACAACACGACTTGTATTGCAGCTCAAATTGTCACTACTACTACTTCTCTTTTAGTAACTCTCAATAATTAAGAAATAAAGTGGGTAGCTTATCGCTATGTTAACATACGTCAGTACACACAAAGTCAGTAAGTACTCACCTACGCATGTGAAACGTCTGATTGTTGTTAATGAACCTAGTTCATTACTTTGTTTTTACGAAAGAACTTTCATTTGTTTTTATAAAATTCTCAAGAACATTATTGAGAGAGGTTCACTTAAATACCATTCGCTTCATAAGAGGTTGCTTTTAGAACAATATTTTATTAATTTCTTAAAAGACTTTTTGCTTGTTTTTAACATTCTAAAAATAGGAGTCTCATTCAATTTGCGCGTTGCGACGGAATTCAGGATCTCATTAAATAATTAGATATTCTTTGTTAGAGTTAAGGCAATGTTCTGCATACCGTTTTTAAAAACATCGCTGTGATAAAAACCAAGCAAAGAACTCTTAACTTTATATAATTAGTGATTTATAATATTACTAAGCGGTAAACAACTGAGCAATAAAATAATGTTATAATAATATCCGTGCGACAATAATAGCCTTTAATTTGTAATTATGCTTTATATCAAGGAACAAAGCGTTCACGGTTATTATTTCCTATTATAAAATAATACTGTTAGCCGGCAAGTTACATAAACGGCAACAAGCAACATTATGCCTTAACAAATTGCCCCTTCCATCTGCTTTATGTTTCGGTAAATTAACACAATTGTTGGAACATGAATGGAAAACTTGAATGAAATAATATTACTATCAGACCGTCTTTGAATAAAAAATAAAACCTATGAATTAAATTAGACCTATTTTTAAATTTGAGTTAGTAAAATCTATCTTTACAGAATTTATAAATAAAGGTGAGGCGGTTAAAGTGAAGGCTGCTTAATATGCAACTGTGGTTCTATTTTGGTCACTACTTTTTCAGCATAGACAGTATTTGGAGTCAAGTTTTTTTTATTTCTATACTATCCCACTGCTATGCAAATACCTTCCCTAAGTCTGTTAGCATATACTTCTTTCCTGCTCCACCACAGCCCAGCCGTTTTGGTATGTGTCCTGGTCGTCGCGCCACCTTTTCCTCGGCCAACAAGTTATAAAGATAATATTATTATTGCAGCTACATGTAACCATTTCCAAATGTCTCTAAATCAGATATGTAAGATATGTAGTAAGATTTCAAATGATTCATCTAATGTATGAGTATAACAAATACTGTGAACTTGTCTTGTAATATTAATGTAAAACGATTTGTGTGCTTTATACCTATTCATATAAGAGTCTCAGTCTGTCTGCGTTTGTAAAGTGTCACCAACATTTCCTGCGCCTGATTCTAAGCCGGAAATATAGGTGTCTATTCGGATCTCCTCCTACACTGACCGTTTTCACTAGAAATGTCTTAGGAAAGGATTTATTTAATGCTATTCGAAGTTGAAGGCATTATATTAAAACTGAAGGTATATGTAGAGACATTATTATTGCTAAATGAGTTTTGAAAGCCATGCTCTGAAATATCGAAATTATCATGCTAAATATTATAAGAGGTAACACTGAAGACTTGGGTACTATAACATGTTAAATCACCTTGCCCTAAATAAGGGAAAGACAAAGGTTTTTTTGAATAAATATGTAAACTAACACTAGTCAATTTTTGTTCTGTCAGGATTTTTATTAATGAAATATAATATAAATGAAATGATTAGTTTGTAGAAATATTTATTCTGCCTTCATAGTATAATAGAACATAGTCTACATTATTATATTATATATAGATTTACGACAATAACACCCTCTCGTGGAGCGTTTCATCGAAACGTTGCCGTAATCTCATAACTTAACTGAGCGGAAAAAACAAAGCAGTCATTCCGAAACGAACAGTTTATGAGCTTTGTCAATAAAGGGTCTGAATATTGTGCAAACATACAATTTATTTCTCTGATATTGCTATTACAGTCATTTTTACAAAAAGAATTGAGATAAGCATCAAAATACGGTCATTATATATAATCCTATCAACAACGAAACTTTCGACACATCTTGTAAGATACATCTAATAAGTATTTCTATAAAGAAGAAAAATTATGCAGTCAATGCCAAAGGTTTTTGTTGTTATGTAAGCAATATTTGGAGCCTATGAATAAAATCTAAAATAACATTTATACGGCAGTTGAACCGTACATATCAATTCTTTTTTACCACCTTTTTACAGTCAACAATAAGAAAAAGGAATCTGTTATAGACATAATAAAGTTGCAGAATTTATGTCGTCTTTGTAATTGAAATTGTGCGTAGGTGTACCAGGGCAGCAGCACCGAGGTAGAGGTACCACCTAATTTAATGTTTATAAGTCATAAAAGCTCGCACACAAGCGATTAACTGCGAGCGTAAATGTATAAAATGCTTTAAGGAAATTGCCACTTAAAGATGTCAGTCGCTTACAAAATAAGCCCTAAGTACATGCTATCTTGGATCACAGTGTATAGGTAATATTCACATTGATTTCTTTCTTTACCTACTGATTTATTACCCGATGTTTTTTATTTTAATGATAGCATTATAAGACCAAACTGTTCACGTACAGAACTCAGAGGAATGACTCTGGTACCCGCCAATATAACTTTTATTGAGCTGAAAAATATCTATAATAACAGTATTTATAGAAAATATTATTGCTAGACTAAAAATAACGTAGTAAGATAAGGCCGCCTAGTTTTATTATTCCGATCGTAAAATTTTATTTATGTAGTCAACGTGGCGTATTGAAAATAAATTATATTTGAGAACTAGCTGAATCCCGCACGGCTTCGCACGCGCACGTGGGTTATGTAGGCCAATTTTCCTTGAAAGAGGTACGAGAAACTGTATAAAAATTTCTACTGGACTGTTCTAGTAAAACTTTTCAAAAAGTCAAACCGAGTTTGATGAAACATGCAAATGTGTTCTAAGTCTCAGTGGGAAAATATTTAAACCAATTTTCATGAGACACAAATCGGTTTGGTCATTTAAAAATTATCAGCTTTTTTCTAAGGGCAGATGAGAATATGAGAAGCTTGCTGCGAGCGCGGTGAGAATTTTTATGGTTATAAGTTGTAACAATAAGGGTGCGAGTAGCAAACTGCGAGCACGACAAAATAAAATTTAGTTCTAACAATGAAAGTACGAGCAGCTAGTTGTGAGCGCGACGCAAATTTTATGGAAATAGCAATGAGAGCGCGAGCAGCTTGCAACGAGCGCGACGAAAATTTTGATGGTTGTAAAAATGAAGGTGCGAGTGTGACGTAATTTTTTATATTTCTAATAATGGAGGCCTAAGCAATAATTTCTTGGTTATAACAATGAATAATTAAATTTTTACAAACCCCTTTTTACATATCCTTTAAAGGACTATTTCGAGGATAAAAACTATCCTTTGTCCTTTCCCGCGTCTCAAACTATCTCTCACTAATTCAACATTAAAAATGTAAAATTTTGAAAATATCTGAACCACGTGTTTGATTATTTTATATAAGGAGTGTTTCTACAAAAACTGAAGCTTTTAACATGTATATTTTATATATTGTATAGGAAGAGAATTACACCCACCAAATTTCAAGTCTGTACGTCAATTAGTTTAGGCTGTGCGTTGTCGTCAATTGATATCACGTCAAAGTTTTTTATTAATATAGATAGTGATTTAAACACAAAAATTAAACACAAAATTAACACTTTGGCTATACACTGCTGTAATAAGACCAATGTTGACTTACGGAGCCCTGGTTTGGTGGCCCAGAACGGAACTCCGGACTACAGTCACTAGACTAGGTCGCTTCCAAAGATTAGCTTGCTCTTCGGTCAGTGGGTGTATGAGAACAACCCCTACGGCGGCAATGGAAATAGCCCTACAAATCACTCCCTTAGATCTACACATACAGCAAGAAGCTGCTATGGCCGCCATCAGGCTTATGCACTTAGATCTTTGGGGTAAAAACCACAATAGCCCACACACCACTATACTGGGCAAGGCTATCGAGTATCAACCGCTAATAGCCGCCCCAAGTGACAGAACCTATAAACAATATATATTCAACAAGAAATATGAAATACAACTGAGGGAAGAGGAGCGAGACCACTCGTCATGTCGCGAAGTACGCTTATACACTGACGGGTCCAAAATGACGAATGGCTCAGGAGCAGGCGTATACTCCTCCGATCTCAACATAAACATACACATTCCATTGGGTGCATATAACTCCATCTTCCAATGTGAATGTGTGGCATTAACCGAGGCTGCAAGAGCCGTACACAGACGGAAGTTGAACAATTTTATCGTTAAATTTCTGTCTGACAGTGCGTCCGTGCTGATGTCTCTATCAAATAGACAAACCACTAACAAACTAATCATCGAATGCCATCAGGCCCTGGAAGAAATATCTTCGACTAATCGAATTATTCTCCAGTGGATAAAAGGACACAGTGGATCACTTGGTAACGATGCTGCAGACGAACTGGCCAGGAGAGGAGCTGGGATGACAGTGACCGGCCCGTACCCACTCCTTCTCATACCCTTCTCACAGTTCCGTACATGGATCCGCCAGAGATCCGTTGAGCTCCATAATCAAAGATGGGAACAAACAACAGACTGCAGACAATCAAAATCAGCTTTACCCGCTCTAAACACGCGGCTTACAAAGCGTCTGTTAAGTCTAAACAGAAAGAACCTGAAAATAATGATAGGGACTATAACAGGTCACTGCCCCTTGAACAAACATCTATTTACCATAAACGCCACGGACAGTCCTCTATGCAGAGGCTGTTTCAAGGCGGAAGAAACGGTTGCCCACGTAGTCCTGGAATGCGAGGCAGTAACCCTTCAACGTGAACAAATCCTCGGAACAGTGAGGTCACTCCGCGAAGCCTGCGAAGTTCCCAGGAAGCTTCTGAGCTTCTGGGCGGAGTTAGGCTGGCTAGATTAGCCAGGACTTCACGCACAACGGACCAGATTAGAGTCTAAGTGCGGAAAAGGAGTCCACTTTACATTACATTAC
The DNA here is from genome assembly GCA_947063395.1 of Hemistola chrysoprasaria. Taxonomy (NCBI): domain Eukaryota; kingdom Metazoa; phylum Arthropoda; class Insecta; order Lepidoptera; family Geometridae; genus Hemistola; species Hemistola chrysoprasaria. Next base: position 348,161 of record OX346713.1, on the reverse strand, counting down.
ATTACGATAGTGATTTAATATCGTGTTTGGGCTCAATGTGATTGGTTCAAACTATTGTTCGATCCCCAGGTCAGGCAGTGTTAAATATTGGATTTTTCCATTAGGAATTATCTCAATAACTGCCAGGAGTCTGGAACTGTGCCCGGTAGATGGAAATAGGCTCGCCCCGGTGAAATGTGGGTGTATCTACTATGGGACTGAGTCCTGGGTAAATGACTAAACCGATTTTAATGGCATTTAAAACATTCCTGATCGTGTAACCTTTCGAGAAAAATTCCTAATCATGCATTGCATAGTTATACCGAAACAGAAGTACTATTTAAAGATTTTTCCAATTTTGAAAAAACCTGAAACACGTGTTCGAACTTTTTATCTTAGGTATTTATTTTATTTTAGGAATTACATATCAAATTGAACAGGCTCACGTGTAGGGTTTCAGAATTAGGAGCATATTTAGTGAAAAAATTTAACCCCTGTTTTGGACCTCTTAGAATAGGAATTTTTAAAAATCCTTTCTTAGCACACGTCCACATTACAAAACGAAACTATACTCCAAATTTCAAGTTTCTAGAATCAGCGGTTTGGGGTCGGCATGTCATTTAGTGAGTCATATAGAATTTTAATGATATAAAAATAGTGATGATTTGTGTGGAAGCTGGAAATCATCTGCGTCCACTCCTTACAGGTTGGTATATGCATGTAATGTTATAATGCAAATGTCTTGTAAGCATTATGTTCATTAACTTGAATACTTATATTTCTCGTGAATGGTGCCCTTTAACTCTTAATGGATAAGATTGTTTCAGAGTCGAGAGTTTAATGGCGGCTCTTACTCTCGTACCGTGAGCTGAATTCGGTTTTAAAATAGTTTACTGAAAAATGAAGGCATTAAGCTTATATATAACAGGTCGATGCTTTCGAAGATTAACAATGCTTTGCTAAAGTTCAAAAACATTTATTATTTGCCTTTAAACATTTATATTTTATAGATAATAATACAGCTTTCAATTTTGAGTTTAAGCAAACTTCAGTTAATATAACCTTCCATAGGAAAAATCAACGTTACGTTTTCAAAGCTAGCCACTAGCCAATGCTCCACAAATGACTTTTGTCAGCATGTATTGACCTGTCAAAGGCATCACCCTCATCACGATGCCGAATCAAGGTGACCGCGGGGTCCTGCGGGGTACAGGCGGGGTACAGCCGGGGTACAGCGGGGGCAAGGGCCGTCGCGGCCTAGCGACGTGAGACGACGTGACGAGGGTGCCATGCAATTTACATGCTTAATCTTGCGTAACACTAACACTACGAATATCTTTGTGATTTGTTGTGTTACAAAATGTTTTGTGTGGTTTGGTCTAATTGGATCTAGTGGTCGACAAAACTGAACTTTGTGAAGTAATTTAAACCAGTCAAATTAAGGAATTATCATTATCAATTAACTAATTTCCTCGACCACCACTTCGCCGTTCTAACATTAGTGAATTTCGGTGAATTATTGGACAAAGTAGTACCTTACCTATAAGGATTTTGGTGCATTGAGAAATTCTTGGTTTTAAAGGTAGCAATGAAAGAAACTGATAGGTTTTCTATCCCTTCTAGGTATTTGCAAAATGAACTTGCTTTTCAATGAAACCTATTCAGTTCGAACTAGTAGTAAAACAGAATCACGTAATAGCGAACAAAGTCGCGTCGTTAAAGTAGTTAACACCTGCCTGGCTGCATTAGGAAGTTATTTGTTCGAGAGTCGGATTTACAGGTGTTAGGTCTCTATGAACTTCTGGAACGAGTTCTATGTATGTATTACAGAGACATAGGAGCTTTACTTACATTGTTGCTCTACTAATGGGTACGCTTTCATTTCAAATTAGTTTTCTTTCCTTGTTCTTGTATTGGACAGTAATTACTTATGTGTAAGTTCTTATGTAGGTTTATAACAACAAGTTGAAGTGAAATTGTAGATATCTTTTCTGTATTTTGACTGAAAATGCAGTTTTAGAATTGATCTTATTATTTGTGTTCCATTTTCAATCCGACTGTACCTTACTGATTATAATAATATGTCGCCTGATCTAGGAAATTATCTTTATTTAGACTTTTATCCTATTGAGGTACTGACAGATATGCTCATTACTAGCACGAAAGCATGCCATTAATGAGCAATTGCCACTTAGCAGTATGTGTGTCTAAGCGTTGCTAGTAATGAGCATGCTCACTACTAAACTAGTATGCTTATTGCTAGCAAATGTGAACAGATGCAGAGCATGCCAGTTTTAAGCATACTTAAAAGCATGCTTATATGTTATCAGCATGTCTGTCAGTACCTTAAAACTTTAAACAATGTTGTGAGGAAAGAATTTCTTTATGAATTCTGGCCTGCTTGTTACAAATTCTTTCTTCTGGCGCAGTAAATAAGAATTCAATAATAAAACCTAATTATTAGTAATGTATATTATAAACGTAATATAAGTGGCAAACCAAGCAACCTTCTCATTAGAAATGATAATGAGAGTGCAATATGAAAATATGAGCGAGCACACTGTCCTAATGAAACAGAAAGTAAGATAACGTATAAAGCTGGCACACACGGGCGGCACTCGGTGCATATTAAACGATAACAAAGATATTTAATAAGAACCTGTGCTATTTAGTGTGTACTGCACTTTAGGAAACTTTACTACTGTACCAAGCGTAGTGGTGTCTTAGGGTTGCCACGTATTGGTTGAAATGATTCAAATGTTTTCCTATATTAATTATCTACAAGGCTAACTTGACTAGTGTTTATTGCACAATAATATTATAAAATTGACAATTATTAATTTAATTAGATTTGTAAATATTATAAATTATAGGATTAAAAGTTTATCTATAAATTATTGGCACAAAGATATTTTGAAAATGTCTCTGATATTGGTACCGAAGAAAGTCAGTTTCAAGTTTCTTATGCGTAGCGTGTGTGGCAGCCCTATATTAGTGATATGAAAGCACACGTCCGAGCTCGCACGATATTGTGCCAAAACAGCTTCGCTTTGATGTTTGTCGAGAGCACAGCAAATACAGCTTAGTACTGCTGCAGTACAACGCGCACGATCTTTTATAATATAACCATGTCTATATGCTACGACATCTTAGGAAATGGTTTTATTATTGATTAAAAATATATTTTTTAAGATTTAACAAGGACATTAAGATTTATTTCCATCCAGTCATGTTCAATGATTGGTGATTGTTTAATTATTTATTCCGCTCTGAGCACCTGCCACAAATAGTGACAGGTGCTCAGAGTGGAATAGCTCAGGTACTCAGAATACTCAGAATACCTCATTGTTTAATTTTCAGATAAGTTTTTTGTTATTGGGGACTTTTACGTCAGTCTCTTATCATGTCAAGCATGTCAAAACGTTGGCTTTCGTGTATAAAAAAAGGAAGGATATAAAGGTTATCGAAAAACAAAAGCGGGCCAAAGGGGACTAAAATAGTTCGTGTAATATAAGCCATGGCCATTGTGTTATTCTTTTGCTTTGCGAACTAGGCTGACACACTGCCGTATGTCTTTAGCTACCGGCACACAGAAACATTGATAATCATAAGTGTTTTACCACAACTAACGGTTATACCCATGTATACTTATTTAAATCGCAACCTTCGCCTCGCCGAGAACTAGATTTTGAAAATTTTCGATTTACTTCTTCAGGAGTTCACACACTAAGATCGCTACGGAGACTTAGTTTCAAAATCGAATAAATATTAATAATTAGATGAATTTTCCAAGTCAATGATATTATAATTCGAGCACCGAATCAAGTAATTACCATTGAGATAACGAGTAGGTAGGTAGGTAGGCATAGGTACTCGTGTGTTATGAATAAGTTGAACCACTAGTTGCGCTGTGTTGTATATTATATGACAGTTGTTGAGGTCGGAGGCGTTAACAACAACACTACCGTTGATCTAATCTTAACAAGTAGTCCGCCTCGAACTAAGACCTCGTGAACTAAGTAAACAATGTTTCACGACTGTATTTTATGGTGTAACAAAACAATACAATACTGCAAGTTAACGGCATCTAACGTCCAGCGCCATCTAGCGTTCAATCGTCATTCGTGATTGTGCTCAAATTGAAATTTTAAATTTTATATTACCTACTCCACCGACTTGACTAATTTCATAGCAATCTGATCATCTTTAAAAAATATTGAGAGCTCGTAACCACAATAACTCTGGAACCCCGACCAGGATCAGGAATCGATTTGGCTCATGTTCGAACTTGAGAATTCTATTATTATTAGCTATCTAAATATTGTTACAGACGCGGCTTGCTCGGTGGCGTAGTGGACGCAAGCTCGACTCCCGATGCCGACTGCCGGGTTCGATCCCCAGCTCAGGCAAAATGTTAAATATTGGAAATTTTCATTCGGAATTATCACAATAACTGCCTACCGAACCGATTGTGCTAAAATTCGGTATATAGATAGTTTAGATCCTGGAATAACATAAAAAGTACTTTTTATCCCGATATTCCCCCGGGAACGAGGACTGCGCGGGTGAAACCGCGGGGAACAGATAGTGGAAATATAAGTATATATATATAAATAATAAAATATCATAATAAATGATAAGTAATTAATAATAAATAATATTATTATTGAAATGGAAATTGAAATTCCATTCTTTTTCTTTGTTAACACCATAATAGAAAACTCCTCGCAAAATTTCAGCTTTCTAGGTCCAAACATTTGTGCTGGGTGTTGATGAGTGAGTGTGTCAGTTAGTACTTTATTTTTTTAAATTTAGAGAAGATTATAATAATAATAATAATAATATGGGACAACTTCCACACACGGTCATCTGGTCCCAAACTAGACTAGAAGCCTGTACTATAATAACCAGATGAATGTACATACTTATACGCTTATAACACCCAGACACAGATCAAACAGACATGTTCATGAACATAATGGTTTGACCTGGCACAGAAAGCAGAGTGACTACCATCTGAGCCAACCAGGCTGTCAATAATATAATATTGGCTGTAATATCTATGTAGAAGTTAAGTCACTGTATGAATGGTATATAACGCGTTTGTGAATGAGATTTCCCCGATGGCTTCCCGTTTATTTTGCCATAGTTCATCAGATATTTGAAACATCAAATTGAAGATTTTAAATTAATTCATCTGAATTTTCTCAAGTAGATTCCAAGATTTTATATACAACAGGCTAAATTACAACTAACATCTTTATAATATATCATCATCATCATCATCATCTCAGCCGTTGGTAATCCACTACTGAACATAGGCCTCCCCCATAAAGGGGGGTTTTGCCAATACTCGACACGCTTGGCAGGCGGGTTGTCGAGCGCAATTCGATGGTTTTTTCCAGAGGACGCTGCTGCCCGTCCTCTGGATCTGTTAACCCTTAGGCTCTTACGGCAACCACGGGGAGAGAGGGTGGAGCACTATTCTAAAGCCGGTAACCACGTCATATAAAATATAATATATAACTAATACATATTGTAACGTTACCGCGTTCGTAACATACAATGAAGATGCCTACTTAAGCCTAAGTTCTACCTATAGGTAGAATACAAAAAAAAATTTTTCATTAAAATATATTTTTTAAACAATTATTTATTTATTATATTAAGTGTAATATTGTACATACTATTATACTGTAAATATTACCTTATTTTCTTGATCACTTTTATGTTTTTATCTGATTATCCTTTGAGGTTGAACTTGAAACATGTGATGTATTTAGGAATTTCACTCAATAGTTCGCCTGTAAATCATTCGCTAAAAAATTTGTAAGCATGTCGTCTTAGTTTTTCTTCATAATTCCATTCATTCTGAAATAACTGAAAATTAGGTTTATTTACATAATTAATTTTTTAATCTAATCTAATCTGTTTTAGTTTAATAAATAAATTTTAATTTTAATTTCAGTTTTCATATCTATCTAGGCAGGACTTAGGCCTCTAGGTAGGCACCTTCACTTGTAGGTTACGATCTCCGTAACGCCACAATATATAACTAATAACTAAATAAGAGAGTAAGTAAAAGAGTAACTAAGTAAGTAGAGACAATTTTACTTATTAAATGAAATTCTCTTGATAACTCGATGCCAATTTTTATAAATAATATTAATTGTTTATAGAGACGTATGAAAACCTAGGTGACCGGTTATAGAGCTCTAGTTGCCTACCTAGATAAGCATATTAATGCTTATCTAGGTAGGCTCTATTAATTAGCTCTATTATGTATTATCTAGATAGGGTCGCAGGGCTAGGTGACTAGGTGAAGCTCCTGCAGAGCTTTAAACCTGCCTCGTAAAACTGTGATGAGATGTGATGGAGTGCGCGGAAGTTATGCATTCTATGACATTCTATCACATCAGGTCATCAGACAACTTGGTACTAAACAAACTGTAATTCTGCCTTGTTTCAAAATTTATTCAGAATTATGAATCACTAGCTGTGCCCCGCGGTTTTACCCGCGAGGTCTTCGTTTCCGTAAGAATATCGGGATAAAAAGTACTTTTTATGTTATTCCAGGATCTAAACTACCTAAATACCGAATTTCAGCGCAGTCGGTCCAGTAGTTATAGCGTGAAAACGGAACAAACATACACACAATAAAGCTGTGCTAGCGCTGTTTTTTGTGTTATTTAGACGCTGGAGTAAAGTTAGAACTCAGTAGCGTTTCGTTCACCTTATAAAAACGTAACTTTTTTATATTGTACTAAGTTTTGAGATTAATAATATTAGCACCGATATTAGTAAGAAGTACTAGTTTAAGGTTGAGAATAATCATCAACCTAGAAATGATACAGTCCATGATCGAGTTGACTTCCACAAAATAATAAAAATAATATTAAAGGTGGTGACTTGCGGTCGAGTTGACTCCCAGCTCGGTCCCACCAACCTATCAGTTCAAATCAAGGTGGCGCTAGTTTTGTAATGAAATTTCTAAAATAAATGGCGCTCGGCACGATGTTGTTCTAATTTTCCCCATCTGAACAGCTAAGTTGGTGGCAGTGTAATAAAATTTGGATTTAAACTTTGATAATTAAAGAAAAATTTGGAGGTGGAAGTGAGGCTGCCGAATAACAGAATTCAAATTTTTATTTAGTTTGTATGTATGAGTGAGGCATACCGGTTCTAATATTGTTGTGTTTGGCTACGCTGTGTATCAGCAATTTTGCGTAATAGTACTTCAAAAACGAACCTATTACCCAGCACTTCAGTTACGAAGCGTTCGTAAGCAACATTATCTGTGAGGAAATAACACTTAAGCTCATTGAATCTCATCGAATAAGAAGAAAATAAAATCAGAGCTAAGAGTTGCGACTCAAGCGAGATGAGGCTCAGTAATTACTTAAGAAGATTTGTGGTACGAGTGAAGAGTGGAGCCGAGTCGAGTCGAGTCGACGTCTTCAAACATTATCTCATCTGTTTTACTGATATTGTCAGGCGTTTAATACATAAAGGTTTGGGCCGAATGGAGCTGAAAAGTAGGACAGAACAAGACTTTTTAAAGAAAATATATTATATCATGGACCGAATATGGCATACAGTATGGGACGAAAGCAGAATGTATTTGGGACGAATTTCCGCGGGAAGAATATGGCATAAGTCGGTTAATTCCATTTTAAACACTTGCTTTGTAATAATTGCTTTGGAAACAGGAAAAATATCAAATTTATTTATAAACTTACGAAGGAAATTATATTTATATTACAAACAAGGCTCGAGGCAAGCTTTATCTACTAAATATTAACAATTTACGCGTGACGTTGTTAAATTATAACACTCTTTTCGGCTTTGCTGCTCTCGTTATGTAAACATACTTAGTGGATTTATGTATGTATTTTATGATTACATAAAATACATACATAAATCCACTACCTTTATGGTTTGGTTATGCAATATTTATCGTAAAATATGTAAAGACAAACGATTGAACACAAAATGATATAATATTTGATTTGGTTTGCTGATGCTATGTTTCAATCAAACGTGATATTAGAGCCAATCATCAACATTACTCGTTAGATAGTAGTATATTACTGCTCGTAGTCGTAAACAAACGCACTCGATGTAGTTTCGTTTCCATTAACTTCACTCTGTGCGAGATAAACACCGTCTAGCTATCAGTGGTATATTGAAGATGATTTTACTCCACGATCCGAAAGTAGACTAAACAATCTTCACTTGTCTTTTCATTTGGAGAATTTATTACATATGGTATGGTATGGCATGGTAAATGGATTATATTGGACACCTTATAACTTAGGAACAAATTTATAATGTAGTAGATATAAAATAAGTAAGTACTTCATTGTGTTTTTAGCAAATAAATTGTGTGCCTAATTAATTAATAGTTTTACAAATATTTAAGATCTTAAATCTCAGTACAATGTAAGAAAAGTTACGTTTGTAACAGGTAAACAAACGTGTTCTAACTTGACTCCAGCGCCATCTAGTGCTTGTGTGTATGTTTGTTCCCTTTTCGCGCTTAAACTACTGAATCGAATGAGCTGACATTTGGTATGTATCTTAGACCCTGGAATAACACAGAGGGTATCATTTATCGGAATATCGGGAATATTGGGATATTCCCGCGGTGAAGTCGCAGGGAACAGCTAGTAGTTTTATTAAGCTGGAATCTCAAAACGCAGATATTAATATGGAAATCTGGGTAAAATTAACGTGTTTGTGCCATTTGGGGAGACTTTGGTCGCACTGTTCCTGGAATTGTACCTATACAAAGCGCTTGATGAAGCCGTCTGGTTTGTTGCTGATGGCAGCAACTAACGGGGAACGGGCTTAGTAGCTGCTCTAGATTTGATGATAGATGGTTTTATGTTTTTGGTTTAAATAAGCGAAAGAATGTTGGTCGTAATATGTAAAGTGGATGCAAAGGCGCTAACCTCCGAATCGTTCCACTCACTGATGTATCAGAGTGGTGCTCCTTTCAAACGAGATAATACATTAGTGTATGAAGTGATGTCTGCATCCGTAGGTGATGTCGGCCTCTTGCATGTCTCATATCACGTAGGCCTATTATCTTTGTTTACAACGTAAACATTCTAAACATATTTCCATTTGAAATTGTTCACGAGAGTTTTAAACTAGTATTTTCTTAGCACTTTTTTAACGGACAAGTGCTACTCACAGATCGCTATATTAGTACTATGTACCACTTAAAGGCACTATTGTTAAAAATACAAACAACAATTCTACAGCTATCTACAAAAATCCATAGAGTCGACATGCAAGCCTAGCCTAGGTATAGAAAATCCAAGTGATCCAAATCACTGACAAATGGAAGTTAAAAAATGTAATATATTAAAATTTTAAAGCAAGAAATCTAGCAACTATATCCAAATCTTATTACATATATGACCACCCATTATAATAGTTTTTTTTTAATTTTTTAATTTTAATAGTTTTAATTTGTACCCAAGCTACGGAACCCATGCGTGTACCATAATATTATTGTCAGCGAAGACGACCACGTCGCCCATGGCCTACGCGGCCGCCGCTGCTGCCCCCGCTGCCCCCGCCCCGCTCGCACCCGTGCAGCGGCCCCTCAATGAGGATAAGAAGCAGCAACGGAAAAAAACGTCACGCAAGCAGGTTATCCCACGCCCAATGGATCCCGTCATGCGCATGAACAAGGTCGACGATGGCGGCTTCACCCTCGTGGATAAGAAGAAGCGTCGACCTCGACCCGCCCGCAACCAACGCGGCACTGCTCCCGCTGCGACTACAGTCATCCGAGTCGCAGAGCCCACGATGGCGATATATCTCTCCCGGTTTGATAAAACCACATCCGGTGAGGAGATCGCTCGCTACATCGACGAAAAGCGCACAGAACGAGCTCCGGGAAAGGACTTCTCCAAGATTTCGCTGTCGAGGCTGGAGGCTACGCGGACGCAGACTTTCAAGTCATACGTGCTCCGGTTTCCGGCGAAATACAAGGAGACGTTCCTGGACCCACAATTTTGGCCCGAAGGCATCGTTTTCCGTCGCTTCAGGGAGGCGAAACCGAACAATAATATCCCTAAGCCATAATTAAATTAAGTGTTTTATATTTTTTATGTATATTAGTCTGTAAGGTATTTATTAATATGGGCCTCTGGTGCGTATTATTTATTATACGCACTATTGCCTGAAATAAATGAATTATTATTATTATTATTATTATATTCTCGATTCTATCAGGATATACGGATAATATCCATACATGTATGCAGCTTCTACTAATTAAAGAGAAAATTAAAGAGACATAAGCTACACAAGCTAGGTGCAAATTGTAATCTACGGTTACTCAAAGAGCAAATCTCTTGTATTTACTCTTGCTATTTTAGTTCAAAGACTTGAATAATTGCTTTTAAGTCTTTGAGCTTCACCTATAGTTGCAGGGGATAAATTCATGTAGATTGAACCCTTTGGTTTATACACAATTGCATGAAACAAACAGTGCAGGATTACGTTTACTTATAATTTGCTTTGTCGGATATAGGACAGAGGAGAACCTATCGCTATTATAATGATACGAGAGCAGTTCATTTTATAAAACAGTTGTCATTTAATATATTAGTAATATGTAATTAAATATTGTAGTAATTACTTTAATAATTGAGTATTTGTTTTTTTTTTTGGATAAATGGAAAGATCATATATATATAAGATTCGTAAGAAAACTATTTTTAGTTTTTTTTATTCGCTATAATTACAAAGTAATATCAAATTTAAAAAAATCATTTTTAATTCAGTACCGTAAACACGCCGATGTGACCTGTGGTGACGTCACAATGTGATAAAGTACCATACTAACTATAACATTATTACGTCTCAAAACTGGCGATCAATCGTGGCGCGTTCGTAATGAGTGGCTCATAATGGAATTTCATCAATTTTGAATTGCTTATAATTAATTAAAAAAATAAATTTTTAAAGTGATTTTAGAATCAGATGATACATGATTTTCATTAAACTTTAAAAAATACGATATTTATTTTTTAATTGAGTCAACATCCACACACGGTCTATCAGGTTCCTAACTAGGCTAGCATGGTAGTGTGGTAACCAGAAGACTGATATTATACATTATACATTACGCGTATGCCCATGGACTCTAATGTTTGACCCGACAGGGGATCGAATAATGATCAGTGGCTCAACTTAAACCAAGTCAACCAACAGGTCAATATTGATAAAATAACATTTATCAATAAAAATAAATTTAAAACAACCTAAAAAGGTTCCACTATAAAAAAAAAAAAAAAAATTCTTTTTAATTCAGACATGATCCATATTATTGTTAGTAGTTTGAAACTTACAATCTATGTTAGATAGGTATTATAGTCGTAACCCTTACTCTTCTCTGTATGCTCTATTTAGTCCGTTTGTTAAGTCTTGATCTCCTTATAAACTTGACAGATTTAGTATCAGACTACGATCATAAGCCGCACACGTTCCGTGAAGGGCTTCCAATAAATAAGCTCGTAGTAAAGTTAAACAAGACAATAAGTTGTAGTAAAGGCCCTCACGATGAGAGGTGTCAGAGCTGAGAGAAAGTTAGCGAAACTTCGGCCTTAATACGGCTCTAACTCAAATATTTGAACACACTTTGACGGCTTTATTCTGGGACTATAATTAATACGTACCTACTCGAGGATTTATAACACGAATTAATTAATTGGTTACTCAGTGAAGCAAATAAGTGAACGTTTGTTGTTTGTACCCATACTGTTCCATAACCGAAATAAGCTGGATTAAGATTACGTAATATAATGACTTAACCAAGTGGGTGCTAATACTATTTACGGTATAATATGCTACAATATGAATTATGATGTTTAGCTACAATATTGCCAAGTCTCAAGATGATCCGGGCTCGTGCAGTGTGGTATGGTGGATCCTCACACCAGAGGCCTATTTTGGCAATAACTTCTGCTTGCTCTAGGTAACTACGCTGCGGAGATGCAGCGGACGTGGAGATGTCACTTGACTCTTCAGCCACGAACGCTAATGCCGTGACCGATGTGTGTATAAAAGCTGCTTGAATCATCTTTGATGAATGTAACCTAATTTTTAATTTGTCGACAATCGCTAAACATCAGCCGATCTTAGTGTCACTTTCATTCCTAACTATAGATCCTAATAATCTAAATAATGTAATATTATGACTACGTCTATCAAATGATAAGCTTCAGTAGCACATTGCTTGCTATACAGGTGATTAGTTTAACACCTCGTATTGGACCAACTCGCAACAGTTTATAACACATTTCAACAGAATATAAAATGTAACATTAGTCCAAAGTTGCAAGTACCTCAGACTATATTTGAATGTATAAAGCACATATCGGCCAGGTCGCACTGTATAAACCGGTTCACGTTGGTATTTTCCGTTTATTATCCTATAACCGGATATAGCCGGTGAGCGCAGCGCCCGGATTGGGCAGGTAATATACAAGCACTTGCACAATACAATGCACGGAATAATATTTGGTTTCTGTGCAAGATCCTTGGCTGTGTGCATTAGATGATACTTAGGTACGCCAACTGCAGTATTATATGTGTACCGCAGTGTATCAACCTGATATTAGGGAGTATTTCGCACTGTTTCTCAGAATAATAGAATGTGAGGTTTGGGGTGAACGGTTAAAACTATAGTACAGCAGGATAATAGTTGAATTAATATCTTGTTATTTGATCAGAGTTATAAACTGACCACTTCGAGTCTCCGTTTGGTTCTGCCATTCTCCTCTATGTACTTTTACAATTCATTGTAATCCATGCTGCTCCCGCCACATTGTTATTGGGTTTTTATTACAAGAATATATTTCATGTATATAGGACTATGTAGAATGGTGTGGTCGTGGTGGTGGTCAATTCAGACAGATTTTAAGCAGAACATAAATTAAATTTGTAGAGAATGTAAGAAGCGTAAAAAGTTCCTTTAAAAAGTGCGCAGTTAAAAACTTAAACAAAATCGTGGATAGCAGAGTCGGACTAGTCTATTCGAGTAGGAACTCTAGTGAACTCAAATAGAATAATTTGCTTGCCTCGGAACACTTAGTCTCCTACATGCTAGGGGGCTTTTTAAAAGTTTAAAAAAATTCATTGTAAATAATGGTTTCGTAGAAAACAACAGATATTATATAAGTATATTATGACAATTTTATGAAATAAAAAAAATATAAAATAAAAGTGTTTATTGCCATATCCCACAAAACAGCTAATATTACTACGGCAATCGGGATATGGTCAGCGATATGGTCAGCGTTATGCGACGCAATGAGATCTTGCGCAGCGAACGACCAACGGGATATGCTGAAAAGCTGCGATCTTAATGCTGAGATCCTAATCGATCGAAATACATAACATTTGATAGCGATAGTTAATTAATTAAAGGGATACCAAATTTATTAAAAGAATTACATACATTTTTAAAGGAATGTTAATAAAAATTGTCTGAAGCGAATATAAATAAACCAAAAGTTTACTGATGAAAGAAACTTACGGAAATTCTAATAAAATCTACTCGTACATTATAAGTAGTCCACTTGAAAACCTCGGTATGTGAATTAAACATTTATATCAATTTTCATATATATATTTGCAAAACTAAAATAACAAGGTTTGCAGGTAGACTATTATCATCATCATTCTATTCGTAGGTAGCCCACTGCTGGACATAGGCCTCCATAGAGGGGATTGCCAATACTCGCCACGCTTGGCAGGCGGGCTGGTGAGCGCAGTTTGATGGTTTTTACGCCGATGTCGCTGCTGCCCGTCGTCTGGATCTCATAACCCTCAGCTGTTTCTGACTGCAACCACGCGGGTAGAGAGGGTGGGGTGCTATTCTATTACCGGCAAATTATTATAAGCTAACATAACGGAGTTTGCAAGTAGGCTACAAATATAATAACATGAAAATACTCATTACATTATTGAAAACATTGACCTCGAATTGCGAGATTGAATGCTAGAATACGTCACTCGAAAATATTTCTATCTCGATTGACTTCGACAAGCAATATGTATATTATAATGTAACTTCGTACGAGTACCAGACGTAAAAAGGTGTACCTACTTCAAGGGCGCCCTTCGACCCTTCAAACTAGACGATAGGTATTTCAAAGGTTCACAATAAATAAAATCCCATGTGAAGTGGATCAGCATCGGTTTAAATAATGTAATAGTTCGTAAAGCCGAAATAACTTTGCTCGACATTTTAATGTGAACTTGTTGCAACTTGATGTGTAGTTATATTATTGACGGACTAAACAATAATCTAAGGATGTTTAGATAAGATTCTTGATGGAGTATGTGAATACGATTTGATATTGTATTATGATATTACCAACATCAATAGACCAATTACATTATAAGATGTTTTAGATATGCAGATGGGTATGGTGAAAAACACTAATTCACATTTAAAAATATATAAATAAGGTAAAGAACCTGTTTTTTAGCGTCCTGTATTTTACAAGCTAAGTGTCGCAGATGTCGGGTCAATCATTCCAGCACATAACTCACGTTTGCTAAAACGGCTTGAGAATGAGTCATTGAGTTATGGTTTCTTTGTTTTTAGCTAATGGCAGCCGAAGAATACATTACGTGCCTATTATCATTTATACTTGTCACTAGCACATGCGGCGCCGTGCCGCGCCGCACTCCAGCTAACTAATGATTAATATGCGAGAACCATTGACTCTTTTCTATACTGGATTTCACACTAAATAATAGTACGCCGTAGTATCTGATATTAAACTCAGCCTATTGACCGAAATTTAAAAAACGAATTTTGAAGATTTTGAAAAACTCGCAAATACATCCAATTTTAAATGCAGATACATATTAATATAGTTCTCATCCTTTGTATAGCAAGATTGGTCTAACAGTTTTGACGTGTAGGGTTGATGTTTTTATTTTGTGTGACGCGCCTTTAGTGTTAATGTTTTGGTGGTTTTATGGAAAATATAAATATAGTTGACAAGAACAGAATCTAAGGAACGGGTGAGGGGCGATGGCAATATCAGAGGTAAAATGCCAGAGGAAGTTTCGATTGTATAGCGAAAAAGAAGATGGTTGTCTTCGAATAAATCATGTTATACTAACTGATATCCTGCTGAAGTTAAATGACGAGATAATTATATAATGTATACGAGTAGGTTTCAAAGTTTTAGTACCTAACTAGAATATAATATGCAGGCAAGCTTTTTATGTGTCTGAAACATTTGTGGAACAAAATATTTAAAATATTATCGTTTAAAACAAGACATGAAGCTAACCAGTGTACAAACATGTGATATCCTATAAAAATACTTCAATGGATGCCATTAGCAAATCAAGTTAGGGAAACGAACGGTTCGATGACTGTGAGGAACAGTGAGTTTATTTTGTGAGTACTTATGTATGTGTATGTGGGTGTATGGGGTCATAACGCCATCTTAAGAAGCCAAACCAAACTGAGGTCAGTTTGGTTTGGTCAACCAAACTGCGTTTTGCATCCAAACAACGAAACATATTTAAATAGCATTTTAAATTACAACTTGAATATAATAGTGGAAAAAATATTATTGTAATTTTAATAATAACTGGAAAGAATTTAGTCGCAGTGTACTGTTTTAATGCTATTTCCATAATAATATTATAATTATGCAGAATTCCACGAGAATGCAAATGGCGGAATGATTGTTGTATGTTTTATTTTAATAATAAAATAGTTGTGAACAAAATTTAAATAAATGTAACATAACAACATACCATCACGCCTTTTTATATGTAGAGGTATATGGAGTCTGGAACTGTGCCCGGTTGATGGCAGTAGGCTCGCCCCTTATTACGCGGAACCAATAATATAACCGGCGAAGTGTACCGACCTAATTCTTTCAGAAAAAGGAGTTATGATATGATAATAAAAATGTTTTGTTGTATCTCCTGTCATGACAGTAACAGATTGTCACATATTACAACTCGTAGCACTTCGTAGCCAGGTCGCGTAGTATCTGCTACGCGGCTCTACGATCCGTAGACCCCAACTTATAGTATTATGCGCTACGAACTTTTCTTCTATAAAGTGACTCCAGTGATTCGTCGCCTATACGAGTACGAAATGAAAATACACTAATACGAAGATAATCAGAACCATCTTTCACTCAGTTGTTTGTGGTTGACTCTGGATCTGACCTTTATTTGCGCGAAAACATATGTTGTTAATGAAACCGTATGTTTTTTTATATTTAAAAAAACATAAACATAACCTATAAACTATTTTTTTACAATTATCATGAATACGAAGAAACTGTAAGGTTTTAATTAACTAAATATCCTTTGCCGCAATAAATAAAGGCCAGATCCAGAAGTCCAGAGCCAACCACAAACAATAGAGTGGTAAATTATTCCCTACTTCTTCATATCTGTATATTTTCATTTTGTATGAAAGATGAACGCCCTTAATAATATGTACATAGACAGCTAAGTAGGTAGTAATATATATTTGTTTTTAAGTTGATGTTGAAATAATAGTGTTTGTTTAAAAGGCTATACCTGATTATATCAGTAATTGTAGGGGACTGGGCGTACTATGGCGTTCCACCACCGGGCACCTTCCAAACAAACGAACGAATGTAACCAAACCAAATATTGTAAAATTATCAGTTGAAAAAATTAAAAGGCCCTAGCCTACAAGTCTCATGTGCGTTCTTCTTGTAAAAGTATATTTCTATTCGTTACTGTTTATCTTCATTGACGTACAAAAGTGTCAGATTGTGACTTAATTGAAAAAATATTTTCGAGTTTTTTTAAAGGGATGGGCGTAAGCATATCCCTCTGTAAACATTCAATTTGATTTTTAAAGCTCTCTCTAACGTAAAGGAAGGTGAGGTCTTGTTTATAAAACAAATAAAACTGTTTATTTAACAGAAGTAGGTAGATTCCTCCCTGGAAGGCGCTATAGTTACTGTAGGCATGGAGTTAACAATTTCATGAATTATTTAGCATTTGCTCAGCTTTTACTAAACTTTGTTCGCCTGAATTTTTACTTTAAAACAAGGAGGAATGGCTGAACATTAATGTTTATGGCTCTTTGTAAGATTTTACATTGATTTTAATTGTTATCTTGTAACATTTGCACTTTATAACAAAATAACCCGCCTTCTCCTCGAAGGGTTCAGCAGAGGTGTATCCATTCACACGAGTAAACCTACACTTTGAGTTATATGTAACCGGCTTGTATATTGCCTTCAACAGGGCACAGATTGTGGCTGTAGGCTATTTTTGAAATAAAATCCTAATGGAAAATACAACTTTATGCCTAACCTGGGAGTCGAACCCAGGACCTCTTGCTCAGTGTTTGTGACCACTACACTGCCGAAGCAGTTTTAATATAAGGGGGGACTGAGATAAGATCCTGTAACAGCATACTGTCGTGTCCTAGTTCAGATGATTCTTACTCGATAAATAGATTAGTCGATTTAGAATTAAGTGGTACATAGTATTATTGAGACAACTTTTAATTTGATTGTTTTGTTTATTATTTTCTACGACAATATTGTCCATGTTGTCGTTAAGCGACAAGATAGTTATATGTTGGGGCCGGAGAAAGCAGAAGTCAAAAGTCTTTTATATACTGTACTTGCTGTATACTTATAATTGTCATTACGATAACATGTTATATATAGTAGAACCTAAAGTGCGGCGACAACGGTCCGAAGCTAGGATCGAAATGTGTGTTTCTTGAGGGGAAAGCATTGAATAGAATAGAAACGTTTTTATTCAAGTAAATAAGTAGAGGCAGTTACAGTTTTTAAGCTTATAGCTAAATAATAAAACTTAGTATTAGATATTACTAAATGCCAAAAACTTCAAATTATGTACGAGTATAACCTGTGTGTGCATTGGGGCAGGGGGCACGGGGCTAAAACAGCGTCGGCGCTTTGTGACGTCGCGTCGTTGCTAAATAAATTTTAAAAAGAACATGTTATCTAACAGCAGTCAGCAGCCAGTCGCCCCACGGTACACTCGAGTCAGTAACAGCAGCGAGCTAATTGACAACATTAACATGACTTCCACCAGCAGCCAGTGGACAGTGCACAGATCGTCCCGATCTCCTCGCCTCAGTAAATGCACTTCACTTACAAACTCTGACTACATAAAGCACAGCCGTCTAGACAAGTGCGCAATATTTGACAACGTACACAAAACTAACCAACACCCGCGCTAATATCGACCTTCCTGCTTTACAGATAGAGTTTGAAGTCGTGTGATTAGAGCACAGTTACCCGGATAAAGTTTGAGTCTGATGCATCCGTGCCGTCTCAGTTTTATAGTGAGTCGTGAGATTCATGGAGTGTTCTCACTAACTTATGTAGCGGAGTCTTCGGATGTCGTTAGCTTTGTGAGCGACTCCACCAAATAATATAAGGCGAGTCTCACACTGCCCCGCACCACGCGTGCGGAGTGCGAACAAAAACACGCGTGTATTTAATACAAACTTAAATTACAGATATTATACTTACAAGCAAAGTTATTCCCGTTTCCCCTTACTTATCCGTAGAAATACGTGTCTCGATCACTTTAATTTTTATTTTTTTTATATGGGACAACTTCCACACACGGTCATCTAGTCCAAACTAGGCTAGAAGCCTGTACTATGGTTACCAGATGACTGATATACATACTTATATACGCTTATAACACCCAGACACAGATCAAACAGACATGTTCATGCACACAAATGTTTGACCTGGCCGGGGATCGAACCCGGGACCTGCGGCACAGAAAGCAGAGTTACTACCATCTGAGCCAACGAGGCTCTAATATACATTTAAAACTATCATGTGTTTATCTTTAAGTACTTTTAATATTATTATTTTTTATGTAATGTATGCAGTTTTGTATATCTATATCTATACTATCTATACTTCTATACTATACTATAATATTATAAAGAGAGAAACTTTGTTTTTTTGTTTTTTTGTTTTTTTGTTTTTTTTTGTTTTTTTGTTTTTTTGTTTGTAACGAATAGGCTCCGAAACTACTGGACCGATTTTAAAAATTCTTTCACTTATGGATAGCTTAATTCAGTGTGAGTGCCATAGGCTATATGAGATTTTGAAAAAAAATGGGGATCCGTAAGAAAACTGCAATATTGTGAACCAAGGTGTTACATAATATAATTACCATATTCATAAATTTGCGTGCGCTGTGAAATGCATTGATGGTAGAATAATATAATGTACTAGGGGTTTGTAGTACTTATCAATACCTACAAAACAGTATACATAGATTATATCCATCTTTTTTGGTTTAGTCACAATAATCGAAAAAGTGATTATTTTCATGCGGTGTGAAAACTATTGGAGGTAGAGTAAAGTAATGTACTAGGGGTTTGTAGTACTTATCAATACCTACAAAACAGTATACATAGATTATATCCATCTTTTTTGATTTAGTCACAATAATCGAAAAAGTGATTATTTTCATGCGGTGTGAAAACTATTGGTGGTAGAGTAAAGTAATGTACTAGGGGTTTGTAGTACTTATTAATACCTACAAAACAGTATACATAGATTCTATCCATCTTTTTTGGTTTAGTCACAATAATCGAAAAAGTGATTATTTTTCATGCGGTGTGAAAACTATTGGTGGTAGAGTAAAGTAATGTACTAGGAGTTTGTAGTACTTATCAATACCTACAAAACAGTATACATAGATTATATCCATCTTTTTTGGTTTAGTCACAATAATCGAAAAAGTGATTATTTTTCATGCGGTGTGAAAACTATTGGTGGTAGAGTAAAGTAATGTACTAGGGGTTTGTAGTACTTATTAATACCTACAAAACAGTATACATAGATTATATCCATCTTTTTTGGTTTAGTCACAATAATCGAAAAAGTGATTATTTTTCATGCGGTGTGAAAACTATTGGTGGTAGAGTAAAGTAATGTACTAGGGGTTTGTAGTACTTATCAATACCTACAAAACAGTATACATAGATTATATCCATCTTTTTTGATTTAGTCACAATAATCGAAAAAATGATTATTTTTCATGCGGTGTGAAAACTATTGGTGGTAGAGTAAAGTAATGTACTAGGTGTTTGTAGTACTTATTAATACCTACAAAACAGTATACATAGATTATATCCATCGTTTTTGGTTTAGTCACAATAATCGAAAAAGTGATTATTTTTCATGCGGTGTGAAAACTATTGGTGGTAGAGTAAAGTAATGTACTAAGGATTTGTAGTACTTATCAATACCTACAAAACAGTATACATAGATTATATCCATCTTTTTTGGTTTAGTCACAATAATCGAAAAAGTGATTATTTTTCATGCGGTGTGAAAACTATTGGTGGTAGAGTAAAGTAATGTACTAAGGGTTTGTAGTACTTATCAATACCTACAAAACAGTATACATAGATTATATCCATCTTTTTTGGTTTAGTCACAATAATCGAAAAAGTGATTATTTTTCATGCGGTGTGAAAACTATTGGTGGTAGAGTAAAGTAATGTACTAGGGGTTTGTAGTACTTATTAATACCTACAAAACAGTATACATAGATTCTATCCATCTTTTTTGGTTTAGTCACAATAATCGAAAAAGTGATTATTTTTCATGCGGTGTGAAAACTATTGGTGGTAGAGTAAAGTAATGTACTAGGAGTTTGTAGTACTTATCAATACCTACAAAACAGTATACATAGATTATATCCATCTTTTTTGGTTTAGTCACAATAATCGAAAAAGTGATTATTTTTCATGCGGTGTGAAAACTATTGGTGGTAGAGTAAAGTAATGTACTAGGGGTTTGTAGTACTTATTAATACCTACAAAACAGTATACATAGATTATATCCATCTTTTTTGGTTTAGTCACAATAATCGAAAAAGTGATTATTTTTCATGCGGTGTGAAAACTATTGGTGGTAGAGTAAAGTAATGTACTAGGGGTTTGTAGTACTTATCAATACCTACAAAACAGTATACATAGATTATATCCATCTTTTTTGATTTAGTCACAATAATCGAAAAAATGATTATTTTTCATGCGGTGTGAAAACTATTGGTGGTAGAGTAAAGTAATGTACTAAGGATTTGTAGTACTTATCAATACCTACAAAACAGTATACATAGATTATATCCATCTTTTTTGGTTTAGTCACAATAATCGAAAAAGTGATTATTTTTCATGCGGTGTGAAAACTATTGGTGGTAGAGTAAAGTAATGTACTAAGGGTTTGTAGTACTTATCAATACCTACAAAACAGTATACATAGATTATATCCATCTTTTTTGGTTTAGTCACAATAATCGAAAAAGTGATTATTTTTCATGCGGTGTGAAAACTATTGGTGGTAGAGTAAAGTAATGTACTAGGGGTTTGTAGTACTTATTAATACCTACAAAACAGTATACATAGATTATATCCATCTTTTTTGGTTTAGTCACAATAATCGAAAAAGTGATTATTTTTCATGCGGTGTGAAAACTATTGGTGGTAGAGTAAAGTAATGTACTAGGGGTTTGTAGTACTTATCAATACCTACAAAACAGTATACATAGATTATATCCATCTTTTTTGATTTAGTCACAATAATCGAAAAAATGATTATTTTTCATGCGGTGTGAAAACTATTGGTGGTAGAGTAAAGTAATGTACTAGGTGTTTGTAGTACTTATTAATACCTACAAAACAGTATACATAGATTATATCCATCGTTTTTGGTTTAGTCACAATAATCGAAAAAGTGATTATTTTTCATGCGGTGTGAAAACTATTGGTGGTAGAGTAAAGTAATGTACTAGGGGTTTGTAGTACTTATCAATACCTACAAAACAGTATACATAGATTATATCCATCTTTTTTGGTTTAGTCACAATAATCGAAAAAGTGATTATTTTTCATGCGGTGTGAAAACTATTGGGGGTAGAGTAAAGTAATGTACTAGGGGTTTGTAGTACTTATCAATACCTACAAAACAGTATACATAGATTATATCCATCTTTTTTGGTTTAGTCACAATAATCGAAAAAGTGATTATTTTCATGCGGTGTGAAAACTATTGGTGGTAGAGTAAAGTAATGTACTAGGGGTTTGTAGTACTTATCAATACCTACAAAACAGTATACATAGATTATATCCATCTATTTTGGTTTAGTCACAATAATTCAAGCAGTGATTATTTTTCATGCGGTGTGAAAACTATTGGTGGTAGAGTAAAGTAATGTACTAGGGGTTTGTAGTACTTATCAATACCTACAAAACAGTATACATAGATTCTATCCATCTTTTTTGGTTTAGTCACAATAATCGAAAAAGTGATTATTTTTCATGCGGTGTGAAAACTATTGGTGGTAGAGTAAAGTAATGTACTAGGGTTTGTAGTACTTATCAATACCTACAAAACAGTATACATAGATTATATCCATCTTTTTTGGTTTAGTCACAATAATCGAAGCAGTGATTATTTTTCATGCGGTGTGAAAACTATTGGTGGTAGAGTAAAATAATGTACTAGGGGTTTGTAGTACTTATTAATACCTACAAAACAGTATACATAGATTATATCCATCTTTTTTGGTTTAGTCACAATAATCGAAGCAGTGATTATTTTTCATGTGGTGTGAAAAGTATTGGTGGTAGAATAAAGTAATGTACTAGGGGTTTGTAGTACTCATCAATATCTTCAAAATAGCCCACGATAAATTATAACATGTGTTAAGGTTTGGTCATTGTAACAGAAATAGTCATTAATTTGCGTGCGCTGCGTATAAACCATTAGGGTTATATTTATTAAAATACAATGTATCACGAATTTACTCCTGATAAACGTCCACTATACCTACTTCTGCTACCCGTGCGAAGCCGGGGCGGGTCGCTAGTGTATTAATAATTCTGTTGTCCTGTCATGGTTGTTTGGAAAATTTTTAAGCCTAAGTTTAACCATACCTACTTTTTTTGTTATGTCTTCTGTAATGTGAACAATAAAGTTTTTATCTATAGATCTATTCTTCACTAAGCTGCGTGGTGCGAAGCAGTGTGAGAATCGCCTTACACTCGTTACCTATTGAAACTCAATATTGATTATTACGCAAGGATTGCATAAAAATAAGTCGCCTACGCCCGGAGGAGTCTATTTCGGTGTCATTGTTATGTAAATAACGGTGGCAAATCGTTCATAACCTAATGATGAAATGGAATCGAATCGAGGCTATCGCATTAACAGCTCGGAAGTTTTAATTGATTTGAGTCGTCACATCGCAATACAAATACTGGTGTGGAAGATGAACACGGATTATTAGCGCCGAGAGTTATTTCTAGGATTGGATGGCATAATAGATGCTTCATGGATGGCATAAGAAACTACTATGGCAACTTTAACATCTCAAAAAAAGTGCATTGTTTCATATAATCAGTAGAAGCACTAGCATAATACCGAATGTACTTGTTACACTTTGTTTTTGTTGTTTTCTTAAGTTTGTATATTATCTGTTTGTTAATTGACTGTCTATTCATATAAAACATTGTAAAAAATGTAAAT
Source organism: Hemistola chrysoprasaria (assembly GCA_947063395.1). Lineage (NCBI taxonomy): Eukaryota > Metazoa > Arthropoda > Insecta > Lepidoptera > Geometridae > Hemistola > Hemistola chrysoprasaria. Next base: position 324,582 of record OX346713.1, on the reverse strand, counting down.
CCATTATTGGCTGTAATATTAGTACGAAAAAATGTTATTTATTCTTAAGAGCTGTGGATTTTGTATTAATAAATAAAATAAAATAAAAATAAAATACATTTAGTTGTAAATGTTAATTTATAATGAACTTTATTTCAAATATATGTACAACCATTAATTCTAATTATCTCCGATACAAAACTACACTTTATCTGTTTGTAGAAGGAAACTCTTTATTGAGATGGATATAAAATACACAGACATAAAAAGCTGAATACAATATATCGGTCGACAACCTTATCGCTTTAGGCGATCTTTTCCAGTCATAAAGGGATACTTACAAAGCCTCAGCTTGAAGCGCTGCGCTTCCGCTACCTCTATAAAAACATACAATCGCGCATTTTTCCCGAAGGGGTAGACATTTCGCCTGCCACATTTCGCCTGCCTCGGTGGCGCAGTGGGCGCAAATTCGACTGCCGATCATGAGGTCCCGGGTTCGATCCCCAGGTAACGCAAAGTTGTTAAATATTGGATTTTTCCATTAGGAATAATCTCAATAATTGCCTATAGTCTGGAACTGTGCCCGGTGGATGGGACCAAAAACATACTTCTTTAAATAAATATCAAAGTCCTAGTAACTGACACACACTGCATCATCAGCGCTCCGGACGTTCAAATCTTGAGACCTAGAGTAAAAATGTTGTTCATAGTGTTAATTATGATGTAGACGAGGAATAAAAGAGAACCTCGCGAAATTCCTACGGGAACTAAATAGCTGGAATGACTTGGATTGTTTTATAACAGGTGTGCTCCATACCCTGCCGTGTCGTGCACCCTCCGCTCCGTCCCGGCGCGGGCCCGTCACGGCCTTACGTACCCTTATCACGATCACACTTCGGTAAGATTAAAGCCCCTCAACTTTGCCCCCAATTATTCTTCTAACGACTTTTTAGGCTTTATGCCTTACGAGCGGCCTTATGCCTTACGAGCGGCCCGGTTACTTAGTGTGGTATCTATTTGTGCTACGAGTATAATATTATCATAATATCGTTTATACTCTCTTCACAAGTTGTTAACGTTATATGGTCAATTTACAACATTAATCTTAAAACTGGAAAGCAGCAGGAACACGCTGGAGGCTTGCATCCGGACTTGATGAAAATCTTCGGGGGAGGCATAGGCCTCCCTCAAATTTCCCGCAGTGGACGTCCTACGGCTGAGAGAGAGAAACACTGAAAGATTAAATATTAATGATTCAATTATAAGTCAGTTTTTGCAAATTAGCATTAACTTTTATGGTGTTTCAATAAAAATAAATGTCAAGTCCATACTTAACACATAACATGTCGTAGCGTAAATACATAGCGTTTTTACGCTACCACTTGCAATTCTCATAGAAACAAAGAAATGAGACAGTCATTAGCGTTTTTCATCAACCCTCGTAAAGATGACTTTCTGTAAACAAGCTGCGCCAAGAATAGGTATTAGATCGGACATGATTTTTAGACTAAAAAGGCCAAATAATTAATTTTAAACTGCAAATACTTTTATAATTGAATATTAAAGCTAAAAGTTAAGATCAAGACGATATTTATACTCAAACACCCAAACTATGGAAGCGATAGTCGATAAGTTATAGTTTTGACGTGGAACTTATTAAAAGTTGAGATTTATTCTCGCTCGGCTTTTATCAGCCGAATATTGAATGTTCAATAGAAAAACAAGTGATTTCATTAAGAGCGTACGCGGCTTTCTAGGAATTTGACATAATTCTATGAAAAATTTACCAAATCGATGTTTTGTATTCCCGTGTTGCCTTCGAATATAATAATGCCATTCTATAAATTTATATCCTGTTATTTTTATAGTGAAGTAATCTAGGTTTCTGTCATTTTAATTTTTCTAATAAACTCTTGGTTTTTTCATACCAAAAATAGAAGAGTAGAGCTTATAAACAAAAATAAAATGATAGGGACATACTTTACTTCATCTTTGAAATATCACGATATAAATATATCAAATAGATTTACTGTATTCGGAGGATTGTGTCAAACTGCTAAGAGGTCCTCTCTCCTGTTAAAGCTGCGAGTTGGGTCTGGGTCACATATAAGTGACAGCTCGACTCGGTGTGGCATTAAAGAGGATAGGTCAACTTTTACAAAGACACAGTTTTATGAAAAAAATTACAAAATTGAAGTTTCGTATATATTTTAGATGTTTGTAGACGTGGATTGTATACCAGCATGAATTTTGTAACCACTGAATATTTTTTTATATGTTATGATTTTATAAAAAAAACACCTTTTTTGGTTCATCATGGTAGGGTTAAATAAACAAAGTATCAAAACGACCTACGACCCACATATTATGTTGTGTTGCAATGAATGATCTGTACAAGGTTGAACGTGGCATGTCACTTTACTGGAACGACGAGTACTGTCGCGGACCACTTCATATTCTGTACATTATGTATAGTTGTGTGGAGTATAATCTATCAGACCAAACAATATTTCAATCAGTCGGTCGACTCGCCGCCGCCGCCGACTCCGCCCGCGCCCGCTACAGTAGCACTACTCTCTCCTCACACTCTTCACTAGTACCCGTCAGGCCCGACCTCCGCAATTTATTAACACACATCGATTTATATACTTACAGTAATGCAACTACACCCAAAATATTAAGTTGAAAATTAACTTTTTCAAATTAACTTACTGCTAAGTTTATCTATTGTTGTCGTTGCAGCGAGCGGTCAGTGTTTTTCCAAATTTACTAGCAGGTATGAATTTTCAGATATTCCACCTGTATGTTTGGTACTATTAAATGAAAGGTATTGTGATGATTAAGATTAGATTATAGTTGCCGTAGTGTCATTATCTATGCTAATATTATAAAGAGAGAACCTTTTTTGTTCTGTTTGTAACGAATAGACTCCAAAGAGAACGAATAGCAGATATTATATCCATCTATTTTGGTTTAGTCACAAAAATCGAAACAGTCATCAACTTTCATGCGCTGGGTTTTCCAAGATTATTCCTATGGGTGGTAGAATAAAGTAATGTACCAGGGGTTTGTAGTACCTACTTATCAATATCTATAAAATAGTGAACGGACATTATTACCATCTATTTTGGTTTAGTCACAATAATCGAAGTAGTCATTATTAGCATGCGCTGTGAATACCTACTATTGGTGGTAGAATAAAGTAATGTACTAAGGATTTGTAGTACTTATCAATAGCTACCAAATAGTCAACGGACATTGTGTCCATCTATTTAGTTTAGGTACAGTAATCGAAGAAGTCGTTATTTATTATGCGGTATGAAAACTATTGGTGGTAGAAGTAATCTTATATATCTACAAAATAATCAGCGGAAAATTTTGTTTAGTCACTGTAACAGAAATAGTCATTAATTTGCGTGCGCTGTGTATCACGAATTTACTCCTGTTAAAACGTTCACTATACTATAAACGCCCGTACGAAGCTGGGGTGGGCCACTAGTTTTTAATTAAGGACTTAACTTAAAATTGTGTTGCAGTTGACCTACTGCCGCTATAGCTGTACGTTCTCGTATTCGCATATTATTGGACACACGGGTAGAATGTTTGATTAGTAATTTTGTGGGGAATGGTTGATAACATAAAGCAAACAAGAGGGCGGCTCTGATTGAACACGTTGATAACATACGTTGATAACGCGCGTTGATAATTTGCGCTGATAACCGCTCGTCGTCATTCACTCTATCGACACTTGATGTTTCAATCAACCACCTATCATGTGTATTTCGCTTTGGTTTATGGAGAGTTATAGCAATAGTAAATATGACTAGATATAAAAGGTCGTGAATACACTATACTCTGTATATAAGAGGATTAACGAAGCTCTGATAGATTGGTCAAGAATTATGATGACACTCTTCCGAGATAAAGTGAGTGAAAGCGGGCCCTTTTATAAGGTCCTAGCTAAAGGTTTACTGAGGTTTGATGGACTAGACAGAAGACCTTGGAATAACACTCTTTGTGTGAAGCCAGGATCTAAGCTATCTTATATAATACTAGCGACCCGCCCCGGCTTCGCACGGGTAGCAGAAGTAGGTATAGTGGACGTTTATCAGGAGTAAATTCGTGATACATTGTATTTTAATAAATATAACCCTAATGGTTTACGCAGCGCACGCAAATTAATGACTATTTCTGTTACAATGACCAAACCTTAACACATGTTATAATTTATCGTGGGCTATTTTGAAGATATTGATGAGTACTACAAACCCCTAGTACATTACTTTATTCTACCACCAATACTTTTCACACCACATGAAAAATAATCACTGCTTCGATTATTGTGACTAAACCAGAAAAGATGGATATAATCTATGTATACTGTTTTGTAGGTATTGATAATTAATACAATCCCCTAGTACATTACTTTAATCTACCACCGATAGTTTTCACACCGCATGAAAAATAATCACTGCTTCGATTATTGTGACTAAACCAAAAAAGATGGATATAATCTATGTATACTGTTTTGTAGGTATTAATAAGTACTACAAACCCCTAGTACATTATTTTACTCTACCACCAATAGTTTTCACACCGCATGAAAAATAATCACTGCTTCAATTATTGTGACTAAACCAAAATAGATGTATATAATCTATGTATACTGTTTTGTAGGTATTAATAAGTACTACAAACCCTAGTACATTACTTTACTCTACCACCAATAGTTTTCACACCGCATGAAAAATAATCACTTTTTCGATTATTGTGACTAAACCAAAAAAGATGGATAGAATCTATGTATACTGTTTTGTAGGTATTGATAAGTACTACAAACCCCTAGTACATTACTTTACTCTACCACCAATAGTTTTCACACCGCATGAAAAATAATCACTTTTTCGATTATTGTGACTAAACCAAAAAAGATGGATATAATCTATGTATACTGTTTTGTAGGTATTGATAATTAATACAATCCCCTAGTACATTACTTTACTCTACCACCAATAGTTTTCACACCGCATGAAAAATAATCACTTTTTCGATTATTGTGACTAAACCAAAAAAGATGGATATAATCTATGTATACTGTTTTGTAGGTATTGATAAGTACTACAAACCCCTAGTACATTATTTTATTCTACCTCCAATACTTATTACAGCGCATTCATATTATGTCTTTTTCGATTATTGTGACTAAACCAAAATAGATGGATGAAATTTCCGTGGACTGTTTTGTAGATATTGATAAGTACTATAAACCCCTAGTACATTATATTATTCTACCATCAATGGATTTCACAGCGCACGCAAATTTATGAATATGGTAATTATATTATGTGACACCTTGGTTCACAATATTGCAGTTTTCTTACGGATCCCTAATATTTTTCAAAATCTCATATAGCCTATGTCACTCACACTGAATTAAGCTATCCATAAGTGAAAGAATTTTTAAAATCGGTCCAGTAGTTTCGGAGCCTATTCGTTACAAACAAAAAAACAAAAAAACAAAGTTTCTCTCTTTATAATATTAGTATAGATATATTAAATTTCAGACCGATCCAGGTAAGTAGTTTCGACGTAAAGACACGCATACACGACAAACTTTTGCATTAATTAATATTTGTAGGAAGTAGGATATATGGCAGTATATACCTATGTAGTTCGATTTTTGTTAAGATTTTCCGTATAACTTTCAATTATCTCACTTATTTCATAAATTTTAGAGTTTTTGTGTTCGTACGTTTGTCCCACGCCTTGACCACTGAACCAGTATTTAGCTTAGACTAAAAAAACTCATAGAATACTTTTTTTTTATGATAGTGAGTGACATGACGAGCTAACCAGGTGCCCGATGGTAAGCATCATGATTGCCCATATCAGACACAGTGCCACCCACTGTTTTAAAATTCAAAATTCTGCGCGGCACTGCACTGCGCCTGTCACCCTGAGATATGAGTTGTCGAATCTCATCATGCCCAGTAATTTCGCTGGTAACATTGCCCTTCATACCGGAACACAATAATGTTTGCACATTACTGCTTGGCGGATGAATAACTGGCAAAGGTGTGGTACTTCCCCAGGCGGCCCCCTGCTAAAATGGCCTACCACTACACCTTGTCAGTGATCTAGAATAATTAAGAGTAAAGTGATAAATTTGGTGTTTATAAAGGTACGTAACTACAACGCAGGCACGAGTCAAGTTGCATTCCTTGTTGTGTATGAAGGATAACAAATTACAACTTGGGTCGGCCGCGATTCGTTATATTTAACATCGGACCCGTCCTGAGCCCGTCCATAGTCCATGTGTTTTAACCTTAAGTGCCGATGCGTGTATTGTATATCGACGGAATATAAACCGTTTCATCGCAGATCTGCCGCTAATTACACCTATTGTATGCCATCTGACCTCCATCCTCCTGGTGACCAGTGGAGGGGGGAGCACCCTCTTCGTATAAATCACGAGGCGGCAAACAAGCTGTTTCCGAACCTAATTCGTTATAATAATTAATATTTCATTTTTCATAAATCCTCGGACATTTTGTAATTTGTAACAGTTTTTAAAGCGACCATTAATTATCGCCGAGGGTCGGTTGTTTTCGGAACTGCTTCGGAGCACAAAGTTCATACGCACATAGAATTACTAATTGAGAGTTGGTTTTATCTCTTCTTCTCTTGATCGATGTTATCTTGATCTCTTCTCATCGTCTTTTATCTTGCTTAAAAATATTTATTTCTACAATAATTATATTATAACAATATTGGACAACTTCCACACATACGTTCACCCAAACTAGGCTAGAAGCCTCTACTATGGTGACCAGATGACTGATATACACATTTAAGCTTATAACACACAGGGACAGAACAACACAGACACACGAAATATTTGATCTGGCTAGGGATCGAATCCGAGGCCTGCGGCATAGAAAGCAGAGAGCAGAGTTCATCCATCCATCTGAGCCAACGAGGCTGTTATTGAAAATTTAACAAACTGCACCTTTTTCCTTGTCGTTGAAATCTACCATATTCAATTTAAATACGAGTACCGTACGTAGGGAAGCTGGAAGTATAAAAATTGGAACGACTAGGAACTAAAATGAATAATCAAAGCTTTATCCATTTTATCAAGATAAAATGGTCTTATAATAAAATAAAGCTCGTAATAAACAGTATAGTAATTAACGATATCATTAGCATCCCTCGGACCGTGCGCTCGTGTCGTGTCGCGGACAATGGCGCGCCGCGACACTCCTCGCTTACAACAGACGTGCCTTGCCGGCGCGAGTACAATGGACGCGGCGGAGTGTCCTCCGTATACTCGGCTTGTTATTATCAGTACCGAAAAATACTTCTTTATATTATTGTGTAATGAGAGCGCTTGATATTTTTTACGAGTTTTACATACATACATACAGTGGTAGGCAGAGACTATTTTCCTCCACTTGCTACGATCCTGACATACAACTTTCGCTTCGTTCACTTTCATGACATTTTTCATACATGCTCGTCGGTTGTAGGTACTTTTGGCTTGGCCTTTCCTAAGAACAACATCAATTTGTACATAAAACGTACGCCTAAGTCGACCGCTACCGACTTGACCATACACACTAGCCTTATAAATCTCTTTTGTTAATCTCCTTTATTTTGTTATATCTACGAGTTTTAATACACATAATATCTATGTAATATCACGCCCTTTTCCCGAAGGGGTAGGCAGAGGTGTACCCAGGACTCAGTTCCATAGTAGATACACCCACATTTCACCAGTATGTTATTGGTCCCATGTAATAGGGGGCGAGCCTATTGCCATCTACCGGGCACAGTTCCAGACTCCAGGCAGTTATTGAGATAATTCCTAATGGAAAAATCCAATATTTAACACTTGCCTCACCTGGGGATCGAACCCGGGACCTCTTGATTGGCAGTCGAGCATACGCCCTCTACGCCACCGAGGTAGTCACACGATACACGCACAGTTATGTTATTGGTCCCGCGTACTCGTAATAGGGGGCGAGCCTATTATCATCTGCAGGGTACAGTTCTAGACTCTAGGCTATCAAAGAGTTTATATTAATTATCTTGTAATTCATGTTACTAATGTACTTACAGATATGTTTTGGATTATCTATAAAGTGCGCCGTCAGCCTGGGGATGTTCGATGTGTGCTATAATAATAGTAGCGTCATTAGTAAAGATTTGTACGAGAGGTGACGCACACACGGCCGCGGACCAGAATGCGGTCGCGTGGTCTTGCAAACAGAAATCACGTTACCGCATTCGGGTGCGGGGCGGTGTGCGTAACGCTTTAATAAGTAGATAGATAAAAAATATTATTACTGTTTCCAATAGAGGTATTTTATAAATGCTTATATAACATAACTAGTGGCCCACCCCGGCTTCGCACGGGAGAAGTAGAAGTGAACGTTTTAACAGGAGTAAATTCGTGATACATTGTATTTTTATAGGTATAACCCTAATGGTTTACGCAGCGCACGCAAAATAATGACTATTTCTGTTACAGTGACCAAACCTTAACAGCAGATGGAAACAATTTCCGAGGCCTATTTTGATGATATATAAGTACTACAAACCCCTAGTACATTATTTCTACCACCATTAATTTTCATACCGCATAAAAATAATGACTTCTTCGATTATTGTGACTAAACCAAAACAGACTGATATAATGTCCGTGGACTATTTTTTGTAGATAGTGATAATTACTACAAACCCCTAGCCCTAATTACTTTATTCTACCACGAATAGTTTTCACCGCATGCATATAATGACTGTTCGATAATTGTGACTAAACCAAAATAGATGAATATAATGTCCGTTCACTTTTTTGTAGATATTGGTAAATACTACAAACCCCTAGTACATTACTTTATTCTACCACAAATAGATTTCCCAGCGCATGAAAGATAATGACTGCTTCGATTATTGTGACTAAACCAAAATAGATGGATATAATTTCCGTAAACTATTTTGTAGATATTGATAAGTCCTACAAACCCCTAGTACATTACTTTAATCTACCACCAATAGTTTTCACACTGCATGAAAAATAATGACTGCTTCGATTATTGTGACTAAACCAAAATAGATGGATATAATGTCCGTTCTCTATTTTGTACATATTGGTAAGTACTGCAAACCCCTAGTACATTATTCTACCACCAATACTTTTCACAGCGCATGCATATAATGACTGTTTCGATTATTGTGACTAAACAAAAAAAAAAAATAATGTCCGTGGACTATTTTGTAAATATTAGTAAGTACTACAAACCCCTAGTACATTATATTATTCTACCATTAATAGATTTCACAGCGCACGCAAGTTAATGAATATATTTGGTAATTATGTGACACCTTAGTTCACAATATTGCAGATTTCTTGCGGATCCCTAATATTTTTCAAAACCTCGTAATATAGCCTATGTCACTCACAGTGAATTAAGCTCTCCATAAGTAAAACATTTTTTAAATCGGTCCAGTAGTTTCGGAACCTATTCGTTGCAAATAAAAAACAAAGTTTCTCACTTTATACTATGATATTGGTATTGGTAATAGATTGAATAATCTGGAGACATATACGGATTACAGAAACAGTGAAAACAGTAAGAAGAGCATTCATAATTAACCCAGTTTAATAGAGCTATGATAAAGAGAAGCGAAATCATAAGCGACTGCCTCTATGGCGTAGAGGACGCAAGCTCGATTGCCAATCAAGAGGTCCCGGGTTCGAAACCCAGGTCAGGCAAAGTGATAAATATTGAATTTTAGGAATTATCTCAATAACTGCCTGGAGTCTGGAACTGTGCCCGGTAGATGGCAATAGGCTCGTCCCCTATTACATGGGACCAATAACATACTGGCGAAATGTGGGTGTATCTACTGTGGGACTGAGTCCTGGGTACACCTCTGCCTACCCCTTCGGGAAAAAGGGCGTGAATGTATGTTATTGTTATGTTTTTTTTTAAGTCATAAGCGCGTTTTAATTATTTACAGAACGCCATCTATTATGCAATGTTGGAACTAAATTACCTAAAAATGTTGCTTTAGGGTAGTTATGTCTTGCAAGAAAATATTGAATTTTTTCTGTAGCGCCATCTAGTAAGCATTGTTGGAACTAAAATATTCATAAGAAACTTTAAAACTGTATTTTTCCACAAAAGGGCTGAAATTTTTGAAAACGCTAAAACACGTGTTTAATTATTTTCATTTTAGAATGTTTCTACAAAATTTGAAATTAATCGGCTGAAAAATGAAGTCTACTCCATACAAACTTTCAACCCCTATTTAATACACTTAGGGGTAAAATTTTGAAAAATCCTTTCTTATTACTTGTCTAGACTGTAAAAATAATCTATTGTCAAAATTTCATCATCATCGGTCCAGTAGTTTTGGCTCTGGGTTGATGAGTCAGTCAGTAAATCACTTTCTCATTTTATACAGGGTTCGGCACTCGAAGTGTTACTAATACAAAATGCTGTAATTTTGTTAATAATTATGAGCATATTTATATTAAAACTTTAGTATCGAAAAGAAAACATATAAAATAAATAAAAAAGAAATTATTGTTCAATATGACCACCCTTAGCGCGGATAACAGCATCGAGTCTGACCGAGAAGGCTTCACACGCTGCACGAATGTGGTCTGCTGGTATTTTGTTCCATTCTCGGCGGAGAGCAATCTTTAAGGCGTCGACCGTCTCATATTTTTTTGTTGACACTTTGGCTTCTAGAATTGACCATATAGAAACCATTTCTGATGATGTTGCTGTTGTTGGATGTCCACCTCCATGGCGTTTTTTGATGCTACCCGTATCATTGTAACGCGTGATGGTCCGATACACAAACATTTTGTTCAAATGTAAATGTCCTAGCTCATTAATGATGACTGACTGCGATTTTCCAGCCAAATACAAAGAAATGACACTGTTTCGTTTGACTTCCATCTGCAAAACTTTTTTTAACAACGATGAAAAATAATAAGCTTTTGTATGTTTATTAACAATACAATAGACTAAGGAATATGAAAAAATGGGCGCCATACTGTAAACAGTTTAGTTGCTATGGCAACGTAAAGTGTTACTAACACTTCGAGTGCCGAACCCTGTATAATAGTATAGATATCAAACCAAATAAGCCAGATAATGTGTACCCAGTTCTATAATAAATACACCCAGATTTCACCAGATAGTCAAAGTCACAAGTTTCTTATTTTGCACGTCTAGAAAATACAATATACTATAGTAAAATACAAATACAAAATAATATTATATCCTTCAAAATATTAAAGACAAACACCAATAAATATTTATTTCTGCTTAGGTATACTTGCCTCGTAAAGATAAGTAGACGCTCGTAGCACTTCGTAGACGTTTCGTAGCAGTTCGTAGACGTTTCGTAGCTCGTAGACATAAATAATGTTATTAGGATCCGTATGTAATTCTATTACTAATAGTCTAACAATACATCATTGTTAATAACTGGACTGCATTTTGTCGAATTAGTTCAAGTTATAGTATTCACTTATAATATTATCGTACTAGATATACACCCTTAACAGGATACAGGACCTCTTAGCAGTTTGACACAATCCTATGCAAAATTTACTAAATCGATGTTTTGTATTCCCCTGTTTCCTTCGAATATAGTAAACCTATTTGATATATTTATATCCTGACATATTAAAGTTTAAGTAAAGTATGTCCCTAAAATTTTATTTTTGTTTATAAACTCTACATTTTCAATCACGTCCAATCACGCGAGTAAAACTGCGATTTTGGAAGTTTACTATAAAAAACCAAGGGTTTATAAGAAAAATAAATATGACAGAGACCTAGATTATTTCACTATAAAAATATCAGGAAATAAATTTATAGAATGGGTTTATTATATTCAGAGGAAACAGGGGAATACAAAACATCGATTTGGTAAATTTTTCATAGACATATTCCTAGAAGGCCGCGTACGCTCTTATTGCTCTTATTTTGTAATAATTATTAGTCTGCTTGTTATAAATATTTCCTGATGTATCAGTGGCGTAGTTGTCGCCACCGGTACTGCCAATCATGAGTTCTCGGGTTCAATCCTCATTATTCAATCCTCGTTATTGGATATTTCCAGTACCAGTTTTTTCAATGACTGCCTGGAGCCTGGTCCTGGTAGATGCCGATAAACTCGCCCCTTAAAAATGTATGCTATTATATTTAATACGTCTTACGCCAAAGTCTGAGTATAATGTTTTTTTGTTAAAACATCTCAAAAGTTGTGCCTATTGTTCGCTGATTTTATAGTTTCATAAAAACGTGGTAAAATTCTAAAGCTTGCAGAGAGAGATGGACGTTCATTGTTCACTTACATCATTAGTTCTTTTCATCCAAAAAATCTGGTATTTCCTGCTAATGTATCTTCCGTGAGAAGCTATTTCACAGACGAGCGAGTGATCGCTCCGTGACCCGCCCTTTACAAGCGTTTATTTGGTTTCACCTATCAAATGGTACATCCATGAAATCCACTAAAATATTTCAAACTAGTACTGCCCCGTGGTTTCACCCGTTATGAAGTACTCTGTGTTAATATTGTAGTATTTGCATTTTTGTGCATGAACATGTCTGTTTGATCTGCGTCTGGGTGTTATAAGCATATATAAGTATGTATATCAGTCATCTGGTTACCATAGTACAGGCTTCTAGCCTACTTTAGAACCAGGTGACTGTGTGTGGAAGAGTCCAGGCTATCGACATAGGTAGGTACCAATATTCAGGCCAATCGGTTCAGATTTTTGACGTTCATACGAAACAAACATATACACACTTTCACATTTATAGTATAGATTTACCGTAGACCCAAAGCAACTTTGAGTTTCATGTTGCAGCAACAGGAAGCTCGCAACTAGCTGTTTACATATAACATAATGAAACTGCGCACACATAAAACAAAATTTGCTGGGTTCGGTGATCGACAATAGTTTTCAATTGCTGCAATCGATGACTGAATCAGTTTAAAATTGCCGCAACCTAACAACTGTGGCATTTGCTAATAGTTTTTTGTACTCGTTTCGAAAAGAGGTGAACGATTTCACTCCCTCCCCGCCCCTTCATCCCTGTGCTCGAGCTTCTGACTCAAAATTTGATAAGTTTATTATGAATCGCTGCAATCTTTGACTGGAAATTTTTGTTGCCACAACTAGAAACTTTTAAGGAAAACGTTTAAAAAGTTGATAGTTTCTCAGATATGTTGATATACTTAGGTGCTAAGTACTCGTCTATTATTATCTGTTAATTTTGTTAATAATATACCAAGATGTACTTAGTACTTACAGTTGCACTTATGAATAGTCAAAGCTCTCACGAAACTTATAAGTTGTATCAAAAGTGAATTTCAATTAGCTTAGCTTAACTGTGCATTAAATGAAGTGTTGGTTAAGTATTCCCGTATTAAGTTAAATGTGAATTGGACAAGTTTCGGGCAGTTCTCGCTCGGAATGAGTTTAGTTAGGAATAGCAGCGTCTTCATAAACTTCATTCTGTGTTCCTTTCCAGTTCAGTTTCCAGTGGAGACTGTCTCAACAGTCTCTTGCTTCATTCAATTGTACTGAATTACTGAATGACTAGTGAGCTAGATCTGTTTTAATTGGTTCCCTTTGCTATATTAACTACAACTATAATTAACTAAGTTTACTCATTAGACATTGTTATTCATTTTATGTCAAAGATTTTAGTCGCCTAATTTACGAAAAATATTATGTTACATTTTTATAACAAAATTTAAATATCTACAACATTTTAAATCATAAAAATATATCAGTAGATAATATTACCTGTGTACATATTTAAATATACTTATAACTATGTTAGTCTATGTATAACTTGTAAGAAAACTCATGGTACATAGAGTTCTAATAATGAATTGAAAATAATCACCATGCTTTTTTTTATACATTTCAGATTTCATAAGAAATAAATGATGACAAAAGATGTTATGCCAATCAACAGTACACCGTGTAGTGGTCAGCGTCGCTTTTGGAGACTTTTTTAATGACGTTCTCAAAGTGGCGCCTGAGAGGCAATAGTTCCAATTTTGCTCACCTTAACCAGTAAGTTGTACACACTGTAGGCACACCACGTCTCCTAGTCGATTAGTGACGTCACATCTGTTCATTCCTCACCATGATTGATGAGCTCAGTAGATGCGCATTTCCGATACAAGACTACGGCTGCGAACAAGCTGTTATAAATTCTATTTTAACAAGCATACCACATATTTTCCCTTTATGTATTAAATAGGCTTCAGCGACGCTAGTTCATAGTGACCATGCGGTTCCAGAGACTCTAAAATGATCAGCGAAATGTTAATTCTAGATTCATCTTTTACTCACAATAAATATAGCAATTTATGTACTTGTATTTTCTAATAAAACCTAGCAGCTGATTGCTAATGTATCTTCCGTGAGAAGCTATTTCACAGACGAGCGAGTGATCGCTCCGTGACCCGCCCTTTACAAGCGTTTATTTGATTTCACCTATCAAATGGTACATCCATGAAATCCAGTAAAATGTTTCAAACTAGTACTGCCCCGTGGTTTCACCCGTTATGAAGTACTCTGTGTTAATATTGTAGTATTTGCATTTTTGTGCATGAACATGTCTGTTTGATCTGCGTCTGGGTGTTATAAGCATATATAAGTATGTATATCAGTCATGTGGTAACCATAGTACAGGCTTCTAGCCTACTTTAGAACCAGGTGACTCAAACTCAAAAAAACTCAAACTCAAACAGATTTATTCAAATAGGTCATAATCTGACACTTTTGTACGTCAATGAAGATACAGTACTGAGTCTACCGTGCGTTCGGAAAGATACCTCTACAAGAAGAACGCACAAGAAACTTGTAGGGCTTAATTTTTTCAACAGATAGTTTCACAATATTTGGTTTGCTTACATTCGTTTTCTTTGAAGGTGCCGCGAGGCGACTATGCAGAAGTTTCCAGGCATCTTTGTCCTCTATGTACTGGTTGACTTTATAATATGCCTTCTTTAGTAAAGTAGATTTTATATAGGTTTTGAATTTACCTACCCTCTGAGAGCCCAGTTATCTCTTTTGGGATTTTATTATAGAAACGTACACTATTTCCTAAGAATGTCTTTTTATTTGTTTTAGATAATCTAAAGCTAGGTACAGCTATTTTGTCTTTATTCCTAGTATTAAAATTATGAAGGTCACTATTTAATTTTAATTTATGTAAATTTTTACGCACATAAATGATGTTCTCATAAATGTATAAGGATGTAGGGTCAGTATGTTTATTTCTTTAAATAATTCCCTCAGGGATTCGCGTGGACGCATCTCATAGATGGCACGAATCGCACGTTTTTGTAGTATAAAGATAGTTTCTATATCTGCAGCTGACCCCCACAACAGAATCCCATAAGACATCAAGCTATGGAAATATGCAAAGTACACTAATCTCGCCGTGGCTACATCTGTTAGTTGCCTAATTTTATAAACCGCGTAAGCTGCAGAGCTTAGTTTCCCTGAGAGCTCGGTGATATGAGTGCTCCATTGCAGTTTAGAGTCTATATTTATGCCAAGGAACAAAGTTGCATTGTCAATATTGAGTCTTTCACCGTCAAGAACTATGATTGGTTCTATACTTCTGACGTTAGGCAACGAAAATTTCAAACATTTAGTCTTTTTCGCATTCAATAACAGATTGTTTGCTGTGAACCATCTGGATATACTTGCTAAAGTATTATTAACATGTACTAGTGAACTATCCTTCCTATCAACTTTAAAAATCAATGACGTATCATCGGCAAATAGAACTATATCTGCTAGACCGTGGACCATGTAAGGCAAATCGTTAATATATGCCAAAAACAGGAAAGGACCCAAAATTGATCCCTGTGGGACTCCCATCTTGACAGGAGAACTAGCAGATGTGATACCATTGACGCTAACCTTCTGCTGCCTACTAGACAAGTATGATTCCACCAGGTTCAGGGCATTCCCATGAATTCCATATACTTCTAACTTGCGCAGTAACGTGCAGTGTTCTACACAGTCGAATGCTTTGGAAAGGTCACAAAACACTCCAATGGCATCCTGTGAACTCTCCCAAGCCTCCAAGACAAGAGTCATGAGATGACAGCCTGCATCGGTTGTTGATCTGCATTTGGTGAAACCATACTGGTTTGAATGCAATATTCTATTTCTATTGAAATGTGACAGCAGTTGGTTTAGCATCAATTTATCAAAGATTTTACTTAATACTGGCAAAACAGAGATTGGCCTTGGTTTGAGGGATCTGTCTTACTTCCCGATTTAAAGATAGGAGTGATTTTACTTATTTTCATTAGTTCTGGAAACGTGCCTTTATCTATGCATAGGTTAAATAAGTCTGCTAAGTAAGGAGCAATTGTGTTTATTATAGAATCTAGCATTTTTACAGATAGACCCCATAGTAGACTGTGTGTGGAAGAGTCCAGGCTATTGACGGATAGGTAAGTACCAATATTCAGGCCAATCGGTTCAGATTTATGTCGTTCATACGAAACAAACATACACACTTTCACATTTATTGTATAGACTTACCGTAGACCCAGAGCAACTTTGAGTTTCATGGTCTTCACGGCGGAAGACCGCGTTGCTCGAAGCCTAGCAGTAATAATACAATTCACCCATTCCAAACATGCCGGTAGTTACCTATCGGAAGACCAATGTATGATATTCTCCTCAACAATCGCAAACATTGTTACGGTTTTGTGTGAGGTAGTGGGTGTGTGTGTGTGTGCGAACGTTACCAAATTAGATAACACTAAATATTTTACTAATCATTAGTTCCCGTCGGATTATTTCATCGGTCTTTGATGAACGTTTGCCCAAAATAATACCCTATTCTTAGCCACCTATGCAATGATTTAAGAGAGGATATCTGCGGACGACTCACATGCTCCGCTGGAAAATAAAAATTTCGTCGAAGGACGGGTATCGTCAATTTATGGTTTCGAGACCGCTTCAGGCTGTTTTATTTCTCGATAAAAATAAACCATCTCTATAATGACGAACGTAATTTTATTACAACGGATATCTCGACGATCTTAAAAATTATTTACAAGATATGTACATCTTACTACGATTTAAACGAACGAACGGTATACAAACAGTAGGTAGACCACACTCGCTGAGCGATACAAAATTACACATTAATAAATTCATCTTTACAACCCTAGGCCGAAACACCGCTCGATATCAATATTTACAGACAGTAACCGGAATCACGAACGAATTGGTCCATTCTTTACGGCCGAAGCGACGGTGGCGTGGCGCGGCCCCTGCGGGACAGGGCTCGGGCCCCGCGGGACAGGGCTCGGGCCCCGCGGGACAGGGCTCGAGCCCCGCGTGGCCTTGCGCGGCGCCGTCCTAGTCTATGGATACGATGAGGGTGAGTTCGTCGGCGCTGGAGGTGCACTCGGTGTCTGTGCGCGAGAGCCGCACTCAGAGCCGCGTGTGCGTGAGGCCGTTGGGCGCTATGAGCGGCGCCAGCGAGGGCGCGCGTGCTTCCAGCGGCAGCGCGTCGCTGCCCGCCACCGAGCGCGACGTGAGCGCCGTGGAGGCGTCCGAGGGCGCGCGCGCGGCGCCCGGAGCGCGTCCCTCGGCCGCTCGAGCCTGCGCGCGCGCCGCGCCTCCGCCGCGCTTGCGAGGCATCACGCTGTTCTCCACGTGCAGCGTCGCGTTCACGTCCTTGCCGGCGGCGCAAGTGCACGCCTTCAGGAAGCTCTTCTTGAAGTTATCCGAGAGGAACGCGTACAGAATCGGGTTCATCGCCGAGTTGCTGTAGCTGAAGCACGCCGCCACCAGAAACACGGTGATCGTGATGCGGTTGGCGCACTCGGTCGGCGGCGAGTAGATCAGCGCGACCTGGAACGCCCAGTACGGTAGCCAGCAGAGCACGTACACGGCGATCACGGTCAGCACGAGCTTAGTCACCTTCCGATGCGACCGCTTCTTCTCCTTGGACTTGTTCTTGGGGCCGACGGTCTTCAGTTTCCGGATGACGAGGCAGTAAAAGACGAAGATGAGCGTGAGCGGCGCGGCGAAGCCGAGCGCGAACGAGTACAGCGTGAACGATGTCTGGCCCTTGTTGAAGTCGTTCTCGGGCCACACGATGTTGCAGGAGGAGAGGCCGTCGTCGGTCGGTATGAGCGTGGTGTACATGAAGATGGGCGTCATGACGAGTGCGGAGGCTGTCCATGCGGCGGCGGACACGACGCGCGACACGAACGGCGTGCGCAGCCGCGGAGCAGCGATCGGGTGACACACCGCGATGTACCGGTCCGCGCTCATGATGCACAGGAATATGCTGCTTGTGAACTGGTTGATGCCGGTCGATATCATGTACGCCTTGCACATGAAGTGGCCGAACGGCCACGCGCGGAGCGACATCGTCACGATCAGGAACGGTATGCCGATGAGAAAGCACTCGTCGGCGATGGCGAGGTTCACGATGTACATGTTGGTGACGGTCTGCATCTTGGAGAACCGCAGCACGACGTAGATGACGAGCGTGTTCCCGAGAAGACCCACGACGCACACGAGCGCGTACAGGACCTGCGTCACCACGTACACCACCGGCAGGTTGATGTTGGGACAGTTCTCGAACGTTCCGTTGTAGGTCTCGTTGTGGAACGAGAGGTTCCCGTTGCCGTACATCTCTACGTCTTCCAGTTCCATGTTGAGTGCGAGCAAGGGACGTTCACGAGGTTTGTTCAAGCGATGTTACCTGCGGACAAGCGAGGGCGCCGGTTACTGATGTAACAGCTCGCAGCCCGCGGCGAGCCGATGCTCTAAAACACACTGACTGACTACTACATACTAATTTAATAATATTTTATGATAATCGCAGCTCGGTGTCTACTCGACTCGATAAGGGGCCACATGTGTAGATAAATACAACATAAACATGGATCATTAGTCACATGTAATTCGAGCATAATAAGTTTATGCGCACTAAAGATTGGTGATGTTCTTAATACCTCATACATTGTAGTTTCCTTTCTAGCTACTGTGTGCTGAGTGCTCAGTGCTGTGTGCTGGGTGCTGGCAGCTGGCGCGGTGCCAGAGGCCGTTACTTTCAATAGCCTGTATGTTGTACACAAACCATCTAAAGATTATGAAAACGTCTGAAAGTGTTTTATTACACCTGCCATTAAAACTTGTATCAAGCTTGTTTAGTTTATTGCAACTGTTTTTAAATAAAATATCAGTGATCACAAACCTCAAGATTAAAAATGTCTTTTCATTGTTAATTATATTATCTATTAAGAGTAGAAATAATTATAAAAGGGATCCTGGGATTTGGCGAAATGTACAGGTACATATCTAAAAACCGCTTGGAACTGTTAATTGTTTTCGCATTTCCACAGTAATACGTTTCATAGGTGTAAGAGCAATCTTAGAGTGGATACGATTAATAGGATATCCCGAAATTCCCTCGGCAGCATTAAAACATTCTGCTGACAGAAGTAATTTACCCAATCCACGTGAGCAGGTACGAATACACACGAGTATAACCCAATCCGTACCGCTCGGCTCGCCGCTTCCCGACAAGAGTTAATCATTGATTTCGTTGGAGCGCGGGAATCGCCTCTCAGTTTGCGTGAATATCGGAGTAGGTAGATAGATACAGCCTTCCGCAGGGAGACGAGAGGCGAGCACCGAGTTACGGCCTGCGTAAGTACTCGACCTTCCGAGGTTTTATCGCGTCGAGAATCGCAAATCATTGTCCGAATACTCCCACTCACTGTAGATATTCTAGGTAGCTAGGTAGAACATGTTATATATACTTACATTTTGTGGAGTGAGCAGTTAACGCCTAGCGGCTCACACTTGAATATCTGAAACAAACGAGGAACCTACTTTAATAACTAATTTATTTTCTTCCCTATCCTCTAAAATCGGTATTAGAATTATGGCACTGGACCGGAACAAATCATCCAAAATAACGCTAACTTTATTTATCTTGGAGTATTATATATATTTGGTTTTACTGATTTATTTTAATCTATTTAGATTAAATTTATTATTAGATAGAAGCTGGAATATAATGAATTGGGCGCAATATCCGTTTTAGTTGGACAACATTTGGATAGGCCAGCGGCCAATAGCTTCGATAATATAATATTCAATTAGATCGTCCTACTCTTCGTTTATATTTGCTCGCGGCGCCGCGTTATTTCACCAACTAAGTATATATCTTATTATGTGGTATCTTAGTACATCTAAGCTAGTGTAATCGCCATGTTCTGTAAGACTAGGTTTTTTAATACATTTATATTTCAAGCCAATCAACATGTTTCTCAACATATTTATGACATCACACCCCCAGGGGTTGCCATCGCTCCCTCGGTCCAATCATCGATTCTGTTTAAAGGGTAAACTATTATTTATATTTTCCATAAAACTACCAAACTCGTCTATAACGACGACCACGTCGCCCATGGCCTACGCGGCCGCCGCTGCTGCCCCCGCTGCCCCCGCTCCGCTCGCACCCGTGCAGCGGCCCCTCAATGAGGATAAGAAGCAGCAACGGAAAAAAAAGTCACGCAAGCAGGTTATCCCGCGCCCAATGGATCCCGTCATGCGCATGAACAAGGTCGACGATGGCGGCTTCACCCTCGTGGAGAAGAAGAAGCGTCGACCTCGACCCGCCCGCAACCAACGCGGCACTGCTCCCGCTGCGACTACAGTCATCCGAGTCGCAGAGCCCACGATGGCGATATATCTCTCCCGGTTTGATAAAACCACATCCGGTGAGGAGATCGCTCGCTACATCGACGAAAAGCGCACAGAACGAGCTCCGGGAAAGGACTTCTCCAAGATTTCGCTGTCGAGGCCGGAGGCTACGCGGACGCAGACTTTCAAGTCATACGTGCTCCGGTTTCCGGCGAAATACAAGGAGACGTTCCTGGACCCACAATTTAGGCCTGAAGGCATCGTTTTCCGTCTCTTCAGGGAGGCGAAACCGAACAATAATATCCCTAAGCCATAATTAAATTAAGTGTTTTATATTTTTTATGTATGTTAGTTTGTAAGGTATTTATTAATATGGGCCTCTGGTGCGTATAATTTATTATACGCACTATTGCCTGAAATAAATGAATTATTATTATTATTATTATTATTATAACATACGTAACTACTCGTGTCAAGACAGTTGAATATTATATATTTTACTGAGATCATAAATTAATTTCCATCATACACCTATAGTGGTGTGAGGTAGTAAGGAAGCAAGTCGCGCGACGATGCGACGGCGTCACGCGACTGACGCAGCACTCCTGCCGCCTGTGCTTACCTCGTGATTAATGACCGAATAATGTTTACTAGCAAAAAGTCACGCTGAGCTTGGATCAAATATAACTTCATCCTTTCTAATAATTGTTTTTTAATGCAAGTAAGAGACGAGTTTTCACTTTCCCACCCATTATAAAAGCAGTAAAAGTATCGAGCCAGTGGATTCAAGTGGATTACCACTTGAATCCACTGGCCACTTGAATCTTGAATCCACATGAATAAGTGTCCATGGCTCCACTGTGGTTCTAGTGGAGAAAATGGTGACCATGGATCCACATGTGGAGCCGGGCTGTGGATCCTAGTGGAAGGAGCCGAGTGAAAGACTTCGATACCAATTACTAAAACTTTGACTTGATTAGAATCTAAATCCTGCACTACATACTTCATTCTTAATTTTAGTTTAATTTTGATTTTGTGTGTTTATACATGGGTTCATGTTGTCTGAATAAAAACTATTTAATTTATTTAGTTATTACTTCATTTATGCTTTGCAAATGTCAAACTCTAGGTCCAGTTGTTAAAAACTACTTCGAATTTTGGCTGAATATTTTACAAAGTAGGAGAATTTCTAACATTGGAAAACCAAAGGTGTTCAACGTCAAAAGATATCTTATATAGTATGTACGATAATCGGCGGTCGGCGCAGCGCGAGCGGTCGCATCCGCAAATGGAATGCACATTTTAATTTCATGGTGTAGGGAGCGCAGCGTCGAGTACTGAGAGCTTTCACGCTCAATACACGCTTCTATATTCCATGTGATGCATTGACGCTTACTGCCCTGAGTGGTTCCGATAGCAAGCACAAATAAAAACAAGTCTAGTTATTGCTGTGCTAAATCTACGTCAAATTAAGATATGACACTGTTGCAAGAGCTAAACGGCGTGTACTGCGAATTGTGACAAATCGAAGTGTATTTATTATAGTGCGCACCGTTGAATCCAAATGAGAAATGCGTCAATTAGCAGAATCTGACAACTTTTGTATTTGATACATAATTTGGTTTAAAACACAATGCACATTTGGTATATATTTGTGTCAGAAATAGGTTCAAATCCTCGCCAGCTCACATATACCTACTATCTAACCGTGTGTTTGAATGGCTCCTCGATGACACGAGCTGTCGGCGAGGAGCCGCGCCCGGTTATTTTCATTGTTTCCACGCAAATCGTGCTTCTATGTAGAATTATGAGTGCTCCCTATAACTCGATCATTCCATCATGAGCTCGCACGTGTGGCTGTGAACCGAACAGCGACATGATATTGCAGTCGACGAATGGAAATCTCACGTCAAATATAGCTACTGTATGCATCAATCATGAAACAAATAAAATAAAAAAGCAGAAATAAAATCAGACTGGTACTCTACCTCCTATCTTGACAAAGTGAAAATTATTTACTATTTTTCAAATTAAAGTCAACAATATTTATTATAAATGCAATATATTATAGTAATAAAAGCAGTTACATGAAAAACTTATTCTGGAAGCTGCAGTCACATATTTCTTCGTGCTCTCTCTCGGAATATTTGCATTCCAATAAAAAGATTTCATATCATATTTGGAAGGTTTAAATCTAAATGCAATAAAACGTATGTGAGACTAGAACCGTTTGTATTCGTATATTTTCACAAACCTTGACAAAATAGTAAAAGCGTTTGAAACAGATGGAAAGATTCCTCTTCAAAATGTTTTAATACTTATGCTGCTCGAGAATGTTTGAGAAAACGTCGTCATTTTGTCTCATTAAATATTATAATCTTACGAAAATATTAAATTATGGTAGGATCTATTTTAATAAGTGTGTGTATGAGAGTATGTTATATCTTTTGATCCTTATATATTAAGATAAACGTAATACTATTGTCATCTGTTAAACAATATATAACGTCATAAAAAAAATACATGAAACATAGCTCGACATTATTTTAATGGTCGGTATTTCTTATAAGAACTATTATTAATATAATTTAGATTATATATTATGAACGAGTAATTTATTGTGATCATAAAGATAAACGTAAAACAAGGAAATCAAATTGTAATTTAACTAAACAGAAAGAGATTTCCCTAGTTTTATGGCGTTAGAGGGGTTGGTTGGTGGAACCGACAGAAATAACGTGAAGTTTATGATGCAATAACAATATTCACCGGAGCCACATAACTAATATAACATACCTGAGCTTATAATATTATTAGATATCTACGTATACATACATACATTTAATGAATATTTGAGCAGTAATATGCTCGCGCTGCATCGGATATGAACGAATAGTTATCGCTTCGACGATGCACAAACTATAAATAAACTGCTACTAAACACAGAATAACCAGTTTCATAACTAGGTATAAATCTATGGCAATCTGATTGTATAAAATTACTTTGGATTTAGTGTTAAAGCTACGAGCAAAATTATTACACACTCTAGACTCTACACCCTGTTTTACAAAAATTTAATTCATTAATCTACTTATTCAGTGGGGAAATAACGGCTATTGCCCACTGCTCCACTGTATAAAGTTGAGCAAACTAGTTGAGCAGTGGCAACGAGCAGTAAAGTATGTTATAGTCGTCGTAAGAAGAATATTTCCGTTGACATAACATAACATACCATAATATGTTATGTATATTATGTATATATTATTATACATAACATAACATATTATATAACATTAAAATGTATGAATATTTAATATATATTTATAGGTATACTCGGTGGCCTAGGTGGCGTAGGGGGCGCATGCTCGACTGCCACTCAAGAGGTCCCGGGTTCGATCCCCAGGTCAGGCAAAGTGTTAAATATTGGATTTTTCCATTAGGAATTATCTCAATAACTGCCTGGAGTCTGGAACTGTGCCCGGTAGATGGCAATAGGCTCGCCCCCTATTACATGGGACCAATAACATACTGGCGTAATGTGGGTGTATCTACTATGGGACTGAGTCCTGGGTACACCTCTGCCTACCCCTTCGGGAAAAAGGCGTGAATGTATGTATGTTTGTTTATAGGTATATTATATTAGCAAGAAGGTACTTATTACTGTAGTTTATGTAGATATAATATGTATACTAACCAGTTACATCAATAGGTACATATAATAATTAAATTGTAATAATACTTATTTACTATTTCTGTCACATCACCGACCTAATGTGATTTACGGTACTCTTCCTTCATGGTTGTCCGGAAGAGATCGCTCTTAGCGATATGACAGCCAATTGTTACATTATTTGTTTTTAATGTTATTTAAGGTTTCATGTTTGTGGTGAAGCAATAAAGAGTTTATCTCTATCTATCTGTCTACACGTGATGAAATTTTAATTTTAATACGGTGGACCTAGCTTTATCTACATTGACTTTCAAAAGTGTATCATATTGTGACTAATTTGAATAAAATGATTTTAATTTATTGCCTTTGACTGCAATAAATATTCAAAGAAGCTTCTCTGCAACGAATACATTTCCAGCATATTAAAACAATATTGCGATCTATGCTCTCGACAATGTTCTTACTCTTGTAGACTCCCTTGAGTCTCTAGGTAAGGAAATTACGCATTGTACGGATTGTTGCCGGCGGAGGGAGGTCTGAGAGACCCCACGAGCCACGAGTACGTTATTATGTTCAGTTCTTTGTGAATCAGTCCACAGACGCGAACGTTACGTGCTTACCAGACAAAGAGCGCAATCTCAGACCAACCACCGGCCGCGACTATCATTTCTAAAATATCACTTTTGTTGTTCTAAAATTATGTCCTGCATGCTATCGTAAATTATAACACTGAATTTCATAAAAAGAAAAATTTATTATTTTGGATTATTCCGTCAAAATATGGCTTGATCAACGATTATTCTTAGTCATCTAATTTTAAATTCAAATTGACGAGACAGTCAAATTATTAACTTTGATTAATTTCTGTTATTAATTTAAATATTACCTAATTTACCTTCTTGGTATACCATTTATTAGTAACGTAATGTTAATTTTTTAGATAATTTTGAGTGAGCACAAAGCACGCATAGTAACATATTATAGTAAATTAGTCATTAGATCATTAATTGATTACGCTCTCGTTCAGGCGAGGTGAGCCTAATTGCGGCCCTGGCTGGTGCGAGTAATTATACCTATATATATACACCTATATATACCCACGTAGACATCGTTCCCGTGGGAATATCGGGAAACAAGTATCCTATGTGCTATTCCATGGTCTAAGCTACCTGCATACCAAATTTCAGCCCAATCTGTTCAGTAGTTTTGGCTTGAAAAAGTAACAAACATCCAGCCATCCATGAATCTAACCAAAACCGCGCTAGATGGCGCTGGAGGTGAGTTGGAACTCGGAAGCGTTTTGTTCACCTGTTAAAAGAGTTTTTTTACGGTTCCCTATTAATTCGCATAATATTTTTTGTCATAATTTTACAAATCATAATATTTGAGGCCCTAATATATTATGTTATAACTAATAATCACTTGTCATTACTCTTATTACAACTAGCCATAATTTTAATACTCATAACGTTTGAAGTTATAGACTTCAAACGTTATAAGTATTAAAATTATTTTGATGTCCTAACTTTTAATAGCCATAATATTTTACGCCATAATCTTCACATGTCTTAATAATTGTCAGTGCAGAAATTGTATGCCATAATCATACTATGCCCGAAAATTTTCTATCATAATAAACAATTCAAACCTAACCTAACCAACAAAATTTGGAATATTGGTTAATCAATTACATCACACACAACATGACATATTAATACTCTTTTTTACATATAGTCAGTTTTACAATACTCGAAAGTTTTCTTTGTCATAATATAAAATTAAAACCTAACCTAACCAAAAGAATTCGATGTTCTTAGCTCATTACTATCACACATAACACGACTTATTATTGCTATCTTTATGAATTGACATATTATAATATTAAATTACCATATTAATGAAGGATTTATCAATTAAGATGAAGCTATCCCAATCCCATACACAATATAGAAGAAGGCTGGCGGCGGAATTAATACCATAATAAGTAAACGTCACGAACAAATGCTTAGCCCTACTATTAAGATATTTAATTTTACAATTGAAAACACACTTTACATGCGTTTTTGTTATTATTTGAATGAATACCTATTTAGTCAAGAACATCAGTATCAGTAGGCATTGTAAACATAAGAAATAACAGTTAGGAACTACAAGAAATAAATTTTAAAATATATATATATATATAGAATATCCATTATGCCTAAGAATAATTAGGACTCATAACATTATAACTTATTGAATTATACATTAGAAACATTATGACAACTAGTAATAGGAATTGAAACCATTATACTCAATAATATTATGACAATTAAATTTTAGCACAAATTCTGAGTATGTCTACAGAAAAATATGCTTATCTTATATTATGACTACAGCATGTTAAGACAAAAGATATCTGCTGAAAATTTTTATGACAAATGACGTTATACGAATCAATAGGACACCGTTTTTAACATTGTACTGAAATTTGAGATTTATAATATTACTAGGAAGTAGGATTGCGTATTCAGATTAATATTACCACTTTATTGTTTTTTTTTTAAATTAAGTACGAATTTTTTTTTTCTTAATTATAGTAAGAAGGATACGCATGGCAGTGTGTCTGTAAGACATCGAGAAAGGTTTATTGTATACAGTCTTAAAGAGGAATTAGATAATATACATCAAAAAATTTGTACTGTTAACTCTGTATATAGCCTCTGGGGTCTGTTATAGAGGCAGCATGGCAATCCTACCACCAGTAATAGTTTTTATGAACTTCATTGAAATATAAAATAAATAATTCAAAAGAGAAATTAAAAATACCTGGGCACCATGGTAAGATTCATCATGGATTGACCTGAAACAAAAAAAAAAAAAAAAAATATTAGTTCAATTCAGTTTCTTGTTGAACCAATTAATATAGTGATGGATACCTGGCGAGTTAGTGCCGACATCTAATTAGTTTGTTTGTGCATGAGACCAGTAGCAAATATTCCGAGCAACAAGGTGTGACCATTAGAGCTCGGTTATTGCACCGCTCCGTCTCCCGTCGGCCCAGAATGAATGGAGGTTTATTAGCCACTACGTAGCCCTCCCCTCTCCCCCTCTCCACCCCTCCTGCGGCCTGTTTCCTCACCACCTGGATTCATTTCCCCTATTTATATCTGTTCTGCTATTAACCACCGAAGTGGCCTCGTGCGATTTACATTAGGAAGTCTTCGTTTAATACACTAGGTAATATTAAATTTGATGTACGAGTAGATGAAAGAAGACGTCATTATATTAAATAACAGGTAAATAAAACGTTAGCGTGTTCTATAGTAAACGTTAGTGTGTTGTAGTGGTAGGCCTCTTTAGCAGGGGGCCGCCTGGGGTAGTACCACACCTTTGCCAGTTATTCATCCGCCAAGCAGTAATGTGCAAACATTACTGTGTTCCGGTATGAAGGGCAATGTTACCAGCGAAATTACTGGCATGATGAGATTCAACAACTCATATCTCAGGGTGACAGGCGCAGTGCAGTGCCGCGCAGAATTTTGAATTTTAAAACACTGGGTAGCACTGTGTCTGATATGGGCAATCATGATGCTTACCATCAGGCACCTGATTTTCTCGTCTTGTCACTCACTATCATAAAAAAAAAATTAAAAAATAAAACTCGACTTTTTTTTGTATGTATTTTGTTCCCTTTAACGCTAAAACTACTGAACTAAAATTGAACTGAAATGTGGGCTTAGAACGTGGAATAATATATAGGGAGTATGTACTCTCGATATTCCCACGGGAACGAAGACTACGCGAGTGAAACCGTGGGGCACAGTTAGTAATTGATATGGCGTGTATTGCGTTTGTCAGTAGGAATTAACTTCGAGGGACGTTCGAAAGGTTTACAGCTTTCTTTAGTAGTTTGTTACATTCATATTCCACTTTGTGTTCTCGTTCCTATGAGTCGACGAGCCTCTGGAAGGCAAATCGATATAGGGTTGCCACTCGCACGTGTATTTATAAACGTTTACTGTTATAAGGTTTTGCGTTGAAGTCATTGTATCTTTTCATCCCTCAAATTAATGCCGTCACGGTCGAACAAAAGCCTTTTGATTGAATTTATTAAAAGAAACCAATTTAGGCCCGAAGCGAAGGATGTCCACAGTCCCCAGTACGAGGACTAGTACCAAACCGACAATGGCATTTTCCAGATCGTTTTTCATATTTATAAAATCTCGGACATGACATTTAATGTGTCATTTTATTTAAGCCAATATAATATAAGCTATAAAGCCCCTTTTGATTATCAAAGAGAATATTTTTAAATGTTCTTTGAGGTTTGAGTAAAACACTATGTGGCTTTTACTTTGAGCTCAAACTTTAAACTGCCTCGGTGGCGTAATGGGCGCAAGTTTGACCGCCGATCATGAGTTCGATCAGGCAAAGTGTTACAGGACTGTAGGTACTGGATTTGTGTTACTGAATTATCTCATATACAGCCTGGAGTCTGGAAGCGTGCCTAGTAGATGGCAATAAGCTCGCCCCCTATTACATTGGACCAAGAACATACTGGTGAAATGTGGGTGTACTTTAGGACTGAGTCCTGGGTAGTGTAATCTACCTGCCTACCCCTTTGGGAAAAAAGCGTGATTGTATGTTACGATCAAACTTTATTAATGTTCAATATTTTTAAATAAATCTGCGCAAAACAAAGTTCTGCGTTGTTAAGAAAAATATGATATCATGTTCCAGTCCGGTTTCTTTATCGAGGAGAGAAATAAAGAAGAAGAATAAAGAAGAAGCAAGAAATAGGAATATCAGTAGAATTTATTATTTGATATAATTTATTTTAATATTATTTGAAATATTAGTTGGAATATTAGTATTAGTAGTTATATTAGTTGAAGAAATAACAGGGCCGTGTTAAGGTGATCTGAATAATTCATAGCAACGCCGTGAGGTTTGCTCTCTATACTGCTGGAAATTCTCACGGATTTATTTATATTGAAATCTTACATTTATTTTAAATCAAAGTGAACTACAGAGCCACATAGCTACATGATAATAATGAAAAGGATTAGGATTTCAAACATAAAACAAAGGTTTCAATGTAAGTCTTAGGACATGAAAGCAAATTAAGGCAAATTTAAGCCAAAATCAAGCGAAATTATACAACTATCTTCACCATTCACTAAATAAGGTCGGGTGAGGGGACGGCTAGTTACCGACAACCAGGTGAAGACAACCTTGGACAAGGAAAGGTTCGAGGATCTTGTGGTCTCGAGACCACGCAAGTTGCTCTTACTCTTCTTTACTTCCTTACTCGCTGTGCTTTGAGTTATCGTAGTTTAATCACTCTTTTAATTACATAATATGTAAGTACATTATTTTATATAAGGTTTAACTTAGGTATATCCATTGGTGAAAAGCATTCTATTTATTTTTAATCTGAAATGTGCTCTGACCAGTAAAATTATATTATTAACGATGCCTAAATGGATTTACATGTACCTGCCCATAAAATATGTAATCCTTGGAATACCAAGTCTATTTGATAGATATCAAATCGTCCTGAGTATGACCCTCCTCCTGAGTCCTGACTGCCTCGGTGGCGTAGAGGGCGCATGCTCGACTGCCAATCAAGAGGTCCCGGGTTCTATCCCCAGGTCAGGCAAAGTGTTAAATATTGGATTTTTCCATTAGAAATTATCTCAATAACTGCCTGGAGTCTGGAACTGTGCCCGGTAGATGGCAATAGGCTCGCCCCCTATTACATGGGACCAATAACATACTGGCGAAATGTGGGTGTATCTACTATGGGACTGAGTCCTGGGTACACCTCTGCCTACCCCTTCGGGAAAAAGGCGTGAATGTATGTATGTATGTCCTGAGTATTTGTTTAATTCTATATAACAATTGCTTGAATAAACTCTAAAGCAAATTCTCTATTTTCTCAGACACCATAATAACATAAATCTTCTTGAGTCAGCGACCTCTAGGCATTAGGCTTTAAGGTACAATGGGAGGAGGGGAGAAAGACAGGGGGGGTGGACTGCCAGCTTCTCCTAGACTTATCGCTTGCACTGAGCTTAATCCATCTTTCAAATCACACCATTCCTTCACAGAGCCTTTAAAATTAGAATATTAAAAGCACTCCAAAACTAACTCTAGCTGTGAGATACAAAACATTTATTCGCTTGCGACCCATATCGACTTGATGAAAAGAAAAGCGCACGGAAATGTCGACCTTAACTGATGAAAATAGTATTCAGTTAGGATTGGCAGCGATTGATGGATAGTTGGTGGAGGTTCAATAATGTCCACATTCCACATGCAACCTTAGCACTGACTCACTGACACGACGGCGCGGCCAGTCGCGACACTTGTCTCACATGGTTCTTATTGAATTTACTTTTATGAATAAAACTTTACACAGAAAAAGCCACTTATTTAAAGTCTCAAAGTTATCATAACTTGCATGCATATAGTCTGACGAGATGAGAGTCTCAACCGTCCCACTTATCTGTCTGGCTTCTTTATGCGGTCGCCTTTTCATTAGATTCATTAAAATAAGTTTAAAGATTGTATTGTCAGTTCTTATAAAAGAAAATAAATAATATAAAACTTTATTACCATCGTGTTTACTAAATCTGCGTTGGCAAATATTATTACAATAAGTGGAAGAGGAGAGAAATAATAATATTTAACTGAGCACGATAATTGCCTAACTAGCTTAATTCATACAGCGATAGGTTGTCAGTTTTGCCGCTTCAGTGGCCCCGCCTCGACTCACGAACGTAAATCGCTCCGATCATGATCGAATCGCGTCGCTCATACGTGACGCACTTCGTATTTTATTCACGCCACCGAAGATATTTCTACCTCACATGGAATGTGCTCGCCAACGAAATGTGATAGAATCGCTATTGATATTTAATTTTCTTTGGGTTTCTCCATGGCTGGATATAAGAATGTCTATTTTAAGAGTAACGACTAACTCGACTCGTGAAATATTAAGCTACAGCTGAGTAAAGTTTAAGCTGTTGCGGTTCAGCGCATGTCATTTGTCTCTAACTTAAAGTCTTCTCTATTTCGAGGCGAGCTGCATGTATTTCGTAAGCTGTAACAATTCATAACGAGCCACCCCTAGACCGCACACCACGAGCCGTGCTGCACGTGACCGCCGCGAACCGCCACGGACCCACAATATTGCAACCAGTTGACACGTTTACCATCTGTCACATGTACATATTCTATGCGACGAATTGTCGGCAATATATATATATTATTGAAACAATCAGGACCTCCACAAAAAAATTACTCATTAATATATTTTATTTTATTTTTAATCCTCTGCCTACCCCTACGGGAAAAAGGCGTGAATGTATGTTTTTTTATATTTTTTATTTTGCTTTTTATTTTTTAACAGAACGACAGACGCTCTTACAACCCCAATGAAACTCAATTGGGGAGACCTATGTCCAGCAGTCGACGTCGAGATGATGACGATGACGATGATTTACATAACTCACACTAATTTTATTACATTAAAAATAATTTAGAAAATTAAAATAGATCATAATAAAAAATACGTACATTATGTATGTTTATTTTTAAATTATTTATTGAAAAGAATACAGTGCATATAAAAATACAAATAAATTGTGTGCATGAAACGCTTTACAAGAGCTTAATGCTCTCTCTATTCTCTACCTCTACATATTATACAGGTATTATAATATTTTGTGTAAAATAACATTACATATTATAATTATTCTCTTACATCACTGCGCGAACAATTTTACGAAACGAAATGTAATCTCTTACTTAAAGGATCCGTTTCATTTCTTCTCATTATTTCATAATACGAGTATACCGTTCACAGTAAACGTTCTCTACGTAAATATATAAACAAGTACATTATAATATTATTATGTGGGTATTATCAAGATCACGAGATAAACTTGATATACCCAAAATCCACTGAGCATTATTATATAAAGAATATTGCTTATCTACTCGAGATTGAAAGCGCTGACCGACATCAACGAAAGCTATCTGTTATACGTCTCGCTATTGAAATAAATAAAGACGCGGTGGTGGTGGTTTCTAAGGAGTTAGGGTTTTACCTACTAAGATAACTTTTTCGTACATAATATTGTAAAGAGACGCTCGCGTAGAGTGAGGTCTGAACTTTTAATTTTTTTGAATTGATGACAGTATTTAAGGGGATGCATTGGCGATGTGAATTAAATCACCTCCGACACGTCTTCGGCCCCAGTGTTCGACACTCATTAGTTCGCTGCACTCCACTGACACTCGCTATAAATGCATTAGCACCCGACAGCCGACACCGCACCTGCACCGGTGCGGCGCGGCAGTGGAGCGGAGCGGAGGCAGCGCTCGATGTTCACCAAAAGCTTCATTTAGATGTTTATTCACATCGTAAGTTGGCGGCGTTAGTGCCAGGTGCTCTCATGTAGCTACGAGTAGAAACAATAATTTTTATCTTTATTATCGTGGTGTTAGAGTCGACATTGGTCCGGCGCGATGAAGTGTTCGGACATATAGATGATGGTTGCGAGGGTTTCATGCTGTTAGATCATGCAATATCGGGATTAGTTGCCGGAGTTGGCCATTGACCCACTTTAAGGAGCGTTATGGCGATATTCACAGCGCCATAAGTGGCCGTTACCAATCGGTGAAACCATTACTTTAATTAAGATATGGTTTTAGGAAACTGCTTTAGTTGAAAGATATATTTTAATATAGGACACAATATTAAACATATAAAGTTTGTGTTTTATAAAACTAAACGGGACATGGTTTTATGACACTTGTGCGACGAAATTCGGTATTTTTGCCCTTTTCTGGTGGAAGAGCGGATTATACTCGGTCACAGGGCACACAGTGGCTCGCGGTCGAACCATCCTGCAAAGGCGCCTTTCAAAACAAACAATATATAAAGACTAGGCCCCGAGTACCGCGACCGACCTAATTTGAGCCTATCTCACACACGCATCATTTGGCGAACGATCCTTTTAGCCTAACGTAAGCCGGTTTTTGGCAAATTTGCGCGGGTTTAGCCGTAGGATGGAGTTTTTTTCACTGTGGAAACTTCCTAAGTATATATTATACTAAGCTCGTTCACACAAGTGTCAGTGACCCTGGCAAGTGATGATTCTCTATCCTAAAACTGTGATACTCGGTGTATATTTCTATAATGTGGTATAGGCAATGCAGCTATGCGTGATCGTAACTCCAGTATCCACTATGGTCCGTACAAGTCATATCAGTATCTCAGTAAATGGCCGCACAAACTCTGAACTCCGGATATTATTCAGCAATAGGTACATAACACGGTACATTTCTTGTTAGTAACTATAGTAATTTCTCTAGATCTTCTTATTCTTGTAGCTTTTGCGTTTTTTCATGTGAACTCTTTACGACTCTTGTCAACGACTTCTTGTAGAAATAGCGACAAAAATGTCTCAAGGATTAATCATTACTTTATCTAGCCAAACGGAGACTAATTCTTCAATCCTTTTTTACTAGTAATTATAACACTCAATCTGAACAGTGTAGACAGAAGAGATCTTGCTATAAAACGTTTTATGTCAGTTATTAACAAAAGTATCAAATTGACCTACCATTTCTAGTCGGTGGTGTGACATTAATTAAGATCGCCAGCTGTGGCTGCGCTCTCTAGAAAATGGAAGCAATGGGCGCCTCTCGAGGCTTTCAACACTACAGACGCGATTGGAAAATTATAGCTTGGTACGAGCATAAAGATTTTCGGATAATACACCATTAACACAAACACAACATTAACATTTATTTCAACTTGTATTTATAAGTAGTATAAGAAGGTATACTATATGTATTCGTAGGTATGTAATGTAGATACGAGTACATATGAAGGTTGTACATGATAAAGTCCGTTCATCTAATTAGTTTACCTCTTCGCTTGTCCTTAGTAAACATATTAACCTGGTTGGTTTCTTGATTAGTATATCCCTTTCGGCGATCCAATAGATCTCGAGAGGCTCAAGGAAGTACAGTCGACGGCATAACTTATTAGAAACATAGATCTTTATTAGGCAATAGTAATAATATCGGGATAAGTTTTAAACTTAATAACACGTGAAAATGCATAAATATATTGTTTGTTTTAAAAATGAATTCTATACCTACGTACTATTTTATATCCTCGCTGTGAGGCCACCTCAAAATATTTTACAATAAATGATGTTATTACATAAAATGTTACTTACCTTGATTCCATGAGGTAAACACTAAACTAATATTTTAACCCATATATGTACCGAATTGGTGTTGTTTAATTAGGGTAGACCTGATTGCGATCTCAAGAACAGTGCTAGCGCTGTGTTATCTAGATGGCGCTGGAGTCGAGTTAGAACTCAGTAGCGTTTTGTTCACCTTATATAAACGTAACATTTTTACAATGTTCTGAGATTTGAGATTTATAATATTATATGTATATGATAGTATATTTATTATATTATATGCATAATATAATGTGAACAGTAAACAGGCAAATAAAGCATCGAGTATACTAACTAATCAGTCACCAGACGGAACTGGTAATAACATCGGACGAGGTCCTAACAGTGAAATAATGTCATCGAGTAGAGACCGCAAACCACGCGGGAAATTATACTATTCACGAACCGAACAGCTCATAGATCTACTCTAATTCCACTATCTGCTCAAACTATGCGAAATAAGCTTCATTTCAGTGGCTACTCCCAACAGCTTTACCCACAATATAGCTTTCTGTAAAAAGGTCTCTGGGCAATTTTACCGGTAAAGGCTTCTATGATTGACAGATCTACTTATTATATTAGCTTCAGTTTAGCTTTCAATGAGATTTTCATTTTATGTTTTCATTCATTAAATATTGTGACAAAAACAAAAACGGGGAGTATGCTTATAGGTATATCCACTTTTTTTTTTACGAATTCCTATGTTTATTACAACATTGGTAATTTTCTTCTCGTCGAGCCAATGTGTAGCCAAGCATCGTGCTAGAAGAATACATATTAGCACAGCTCCACGAAAAATACTTTATGCCTGTTTAATGGTTATGGTCCGTCCTTTATGTTTTTTGTTTGAAAAGGACAAGTGGATTACATAAACTCAAACTGTCAAGTGGCATCTGTATTCTATTGACATAGTGGTAGACTCGTAGATTATTTTTGTGCAACTTGCTTTGGAATTGACGTTCGAAACAATTTACGTGCCCTACTCATAACATAACATACTCGGCCGACAGTTAATTGTTTTTTTTTTTTATAATTAGCTGCGTTAGGTACATTTAGTATGTGAGGAGAGAATTATCTCCAGGTACACTGGGCTAATGGTTATAAGCACGTAAGGTCTACTGTTCTCACTGTTCTCACAGATAATAAGTTTCCCTGCAAGTTAACTTAGTTTTCTACAAAATTGTCTTCAAACATTATCCCTTGTCTACACCCCACCTGATTTATGTAACATTTTCTCCAGTTTCCAGGATGACCAGGAGAATGCTATTTTAACATTAAGTTAGTCCTAGCGTTGTGATGAATTATAAATAAATAAATGACCACTAGTTATAACATTTCTAAAATAATCCGAGTACGAGTTAATGTTAATATTTTCATAACCAACTCAGTCACTCACTCGTCACCTGTCGAACAAGCCGAATAAGAATACTAAAGGTGTAACATAATATCTGGTGACTGACGTAACACGTATATATCTCCTCAGAGATGTCTTCAAATTACAAAACATTCGTCTGACATCAATAATAATAAAGCTCAATTTTATACAAATACTGATATGATACATCCTTCGCAAAGTAATTCGTTTTTTACATTATTTGAACGTGCCTGTCTTTTTGTACCTTTATAATAATGGCTTTGTTAAAATATACGCTCGCATGTTTCTAGGACTAAGTAAATTATGTATGTTTAAGGGAATATCTTTTAAAATATTACGTTATATAATATAAAATGTACAGTTGGACTACTACAGCCTTTGAGCAACGTGGTCTACCGCCGTGCCGCGTAGCAGAAGACCGCCTTACTCGAAGACCCATAGCACTAAACCGGGGATAATAATAATAATTATCATTATATAATGTTTATAGCACGATAATTTATAGTAAATTCTGAACTAAAATCTAACTCTCCCAGCTTTTCCATTTATTTCAACACTTTGTCCATATACCTGTACACAAACGTACATAAACGTAATGGGATTAGCTATCTATCTACAGTAACTGTGAGAACTGTGTCGATACGTTATAGTGGGAAGGTGCTCCGTGCCGTATCCGCGACGGATACTTTGATGTGATGATGTGTGTTTGATGATGATGGACAAACCGCTTTCATGCCAATATTTATTTATCAATTATAGGATTATAGGATTTTTGTACCACAAATCGCCGTAAAACACACATCATATCCTCTGCATGATTACGATCATCGAAATTTATCCCAGGAAACCTATTTTTTCTCACAATAAATATATATCTCCAGCGCACATAAAACCAGTGATTTATGAAGCAAATAAGTTATTAGAGCAGCCATTACCCTGGAATGCGAAGGTTAGAGGATCATCCCTTTAATGTCCCGCTTCCGTCATGTCAGCCCGCAAATCCGGGACATTGCGGACTGCTAGACTAGATGACCCGTCCCGGTCCCGTCCCGTCCCATTTGTGTGCGTCAGTAAATGGGCCGCGAGCGAGTCTACTTAAGGGTTAAGAATGCTCAGTCTGTTTACTTCACTCGGTCTATTATTTCCAACGGTGGAAGAACTTTCATATTTGCTGTGACTAAGGCGAGCACTAAGCTTTTACGTCATGAGTTTTTTATTAAAGATAATCGCAAAAAAGTTTACATTAATACCTATAGATATCATTCGGGCTTCAATTTGACAGCCTCGTTGGCTCAGATGGTAGTAACTCTGCTTTCTGTGCCGCAGGGCTCGGGTTCGTTCCCCGGTCAGGTCAAACATTTGTGTGCACATGTCTCTTTGATCTGTGTCTGGGTGTTATTGTTTATATATATATATATATATATATATATATAATCAACCTTTCACGGTAAATGTTGGTTCAGTGAGAAGTTAGAACAATTGTTGATCCACCTATTTTACGTGTTTACTCAGCTCTGCGTCGTGGAAACTGATATACTTTGATCCGTCCTTGATGCGCGTGTGACGTCGGTGGATCTGTACTTACAGGTTTTCAACATACTCGTCATCGATTTGACCAACATTTTTTGATCCATCCAACGGTCGAAAAAATCACACTGAATATGATTACTTAGATCCAGAGTATATTTAATTTATATGCGACATTTACATAGATTAAGTGGATCCGGAGCCAAAATTGACGAATAGGTACTCGAACACAAAGCGGCAACGTCGCATTCTTCGTATGACAGAGAACCCAGTATACACTACTTCGTTAGAGTAATAAGGTAAGATATATGCGTTAGCTGCGGCGTTTGAGGATCAAACTTTTATTCCTTCACTCGTGTTTGGCAGATTTTATTGCGTAAAAACGTTTGCGCATGTTTTTGGTATCGTGTTAGTGAATTTGTGTTATTTTGTTTTTTGTCTTAGACCAATCAGAAGATGATGGTGAGTATTTTATTATCCATATGCATTTTGACTATCTATCAATTTGGAAACATGATTTTATGAATGTTTTACATTAATAAATTAATCTGGCCGTATGTGATCCCGGCTCAAATGAATGGGGTAGGGGGGAAGTAGAGACCGCTTCAGTGGAAAGGCACCCCTCATCCATGTTCGATACGTATGGTTATAAATAGGTACCTATTCACATTATGATACCTAAGGACTAACTTAACTACCTACCAGTTTGTAACCTCGGACGAAAAGGAGTTGCAATTATGTTTAGTTATGTGTACATTCTTAATATGCGTTTCAAATAACAATAGGACCAATAAAGACGCTATCTTTTCACCAATGCTGCCTGCAAGAAGTCAAATCAGAATAATAAAATAGATAACCAATAACTATATGACTGGCCTTTTGGCTCTGTGGTTAGTAGCTCTGATTGCGGATCCTGAGGTAGTGGGTTCGATTTTCAACCAGGACAAACATTTTTGTGACGAACGCGGATGTTTGCTCTGTGTCTTGGCTATGTATTTCTCAGGCCTCCATACCTAGTACAGTAGGTTTTTCCTAGTTTGAGACTAGGGACTTATGTGCGAAATGTTCAGAACATTTATTTATTTTATTTAAGTACGTAAAAAGACCAAACATCCTTCTGATATTATAAATTAGAAAGTTTGTGAGGATGGATGGATGGATGGATGGATGTTTGTTACTCTTTCACGTCAAAACTGTTGAACCAATTGGGCTGAAATTTGGTATGTAGGTACCTTTGACCATGGAACCATGACCATGGGCCCATGACATTAGACCATGAGATAATTATTTTCCGATATTCCGACAGGAACGATGTCAACGCGGGTGGGACCGCGAAGTACAGCTTGTACCTACATATTTACAAAACCAGTGACCCGCCCCGGCTTCGCACGAGTAGCGGGTAGCATATGTATACCTAGAGAACGATTGAACATGAATAATTTCGTGATACATTGTATTTTTTATTTATACAACCCTATTTTTTACGTAGCCAATGGTGTACTTATGGGACTGAGTCTTGGGAACACCTCTGCCTACCCATATGGGAAAAAGGCGTGTATGTATGTTATGTTGTGATAGAGTGATAAAATCTTAATAACATAACATACAACCACGCCTTTTTCCCGAAGGGGTAGGCAGAGGTGTACCTAGGACTCAGTCCCATAGTAGGTACACCCACATTTCGTCAGTATTTATTAGGCCCATGTAATAGAGGGCGAGCCTTTTGCCATCTACCGGGCACAGTTCCAGACTCCAGGCAGTTATTGACATAATTCCTAATGGAAAAATCTGATATTCAACACTTTGCCTGAACTGGGGATCAAACCCGGGATCTCATGATCGCCAGTGAGGCTTGTGCCCACTACGCCACTGAGGCAGTCCTAATAGATGGATGATATATTATCCGCGGACTACTTTGTAGATATTGATAAGTTCTACAAACCCCTTGTACATTACTTACCTTGTTCTACCACCAATAGTTGTCACAGAGCAATAATTACTGCTTTGATAAGATAACATAATATCAACATATGATCACGCCTTTTTCACGAAGGGGTAGGCTGAGGGGTAGCCCTGGGTACACCTCAAGGCTCAGTCCCATATTAAATACACCCACATTTCACCAGTATGTTATTGGTTCCATGTAATAGGGGCGAGCCTATTGCCATCTACCGGGCACAGTTCCAGATTCCAGGCAGTCATTGAGATAATTACTAATGGAAAAATCCAATATTTACCGGGATCTCATGACTGAGAGTCGATCATACGCCCATTACGCCACCGATATAGTCACTGCTTTGATTATTGTGACTAAACCATAATAGATGGATATAATGTCTGCCGACTATTTTTTAGATATTAATAAGTACTACAAACCCATAATACATTATTTTATTCAACCATCAATAGTTTTCATAGCGTACGTAAGTAAATTAATGATTATTTTGCTGTTTTTTACGGATCCCTAATTTTTTGCAATTTCTTTTATAGTCATTGTTACTCACATCTATATTAATTTTATAAAGAGAGAAACTTTGTTTTTTTGTTTTTTTGTTTGTAACGAATAGGCTCCGAAACTACTGGACCGATTTTAAAAATTCTTTCACTTATGGATAGCTTAATTCAGTGTGAGTGCCATAGGCTATATGAGATTTTGAAAAAAAATAGGGATCCGTAAGAAAACTGCAATATTGTGAACCAAGGTGTCACATAATATAATTACCATATTCATAAATTTGCGTGCGCTGTGAAATCCATTGATGGTAGAATAATATAATGTAGGGGTTTGTAGTACTTATCAATATCTACAAAATAGTTCACGGAAATTTTATCCATCTATTTTGGTTTAGTCACAATAATCGAAACAGACATTATATGCATACGCTGTGAAAAGTATTGGTGGTAGAATAAAGTAATGTACTAGGGGTTTGTATAGTAATTATCAATACCTACAAAACAGGATACATGGATTTTATCCATCTTTATTGGTTTAGTCATAATAAACGAAACAGTGATTATTTTGACTGCCTCGGTGGCATATTGGGCGCATGCTCGACTGCCAATCAAGAGGTCCCGGGTTCGATCCCCAGGTCAGGCAGTGTTAAATATTGGATTTTTCCATTAGGAATTATGTCAATAACTGCCTGGAGTCTGGAACTGTGCCCGGTAGATGGCAATAGGCTCGCCCCCTATTACATGGGACCAATAACATACTGGCAAAATGTGGGTGTATCTACTATGGGACTGAGTCCTGGGTACACCTCTGTCTACCCCTTCGGGAAAAAGGCGTGAATGTATGTTATGTATAATTTTAGAGATGTTCCTACTCATGAAAACAAACAACTTTTATTAGAGAACTAAAGATGAGATCGCGAAAAATTGCATCTGTTCCATTCAAAAGTGCTAAAATATTTAATCAAAACGTACCTATATATAACAGCTGATATTTTTCGCGATTTCAGTTTTGGTCCCACATTATCTGGGGTCAAACTCAAACTCATTTTATCCATAAAAAATAATTACACGTCTTGTTTTATTTTATAGTATTAAAATAATCTTCATTATTACAATGTCAAAAATGATATTCAAAAAAAAAAAGTCTAGTAGAACTAGTATTAAAAGCATTCAAAATGAGTTAATTGATATGTATTTGTATACCTATCAATTAACAAAGAGAACATCATATACCTATATCCTACGTAATATCCTACTACAGTCCTAAATAACCCTATATTATTAGTTTGGGACATGTCCTGTAGGATTTGATAGAACCAATTTTGATCGTTTTTAGGGTTTCGTACCGCAAAAGGAAAAAACGGAACCCATATAAGATTACTTTTTGTCCGTCTGTCTGTCCGTCCGTCCGTCTGCCTGTCAAGACCCTTTATTTCTTTATTCTTTTATCCACCACCGCCCACCGACCCCACTCTCTCCGCCTCCACCACAAACTCAGCTTGATCCACCTCCTACCCCGTTCTTCCCGCTTCCACTATCTCCGACTTCACCACAAATTCCGCTCCGCCTCCTCCGCTTCCGTTTACGTTACCACCTTCACCACAAACTACGCTGTCTCCGTTCTCAGACTTCTAGAAGTAGAATTATATAATGAGAGAGAGAGAGTGATTCACAGACTGATTCATCAACTCAGGCAAGGGCGTCGCCAGCCGATGATCAAGGGGGGGCTAGACAAGGAATTTTACCCAAATTCACTATAGATATACAAACGGTATTTGCCTGTATACAATTTACAATTACAAATTTCTATGAAACAGAAAAGCCATACAATTTTGTAGATTTTTTTTTTTATGAAATAGGGCCCAGATGGTTCTGTATTTATGAATACGTGTCTATATGGTATGGCGGCACTTGAATGTCAACATAGACAATAAAGGCTAAATTTTCTCGATCCTCTAGGGGGGAAGGGGGCAGCAGCCCCCCCTGCCCCCCCCTTGGCGACGCCCTTGAACTCAGGGCCAACACTACCATACCAATGTTGATTAAATTTGGACAGAAGATTATTTTATTAACCTAGACAAGTAATAAGAAGGGATTTTTCAAAATTCCACCCCTAAGTATGTAAAATAGGGGTTGGAAGTTTGTATGAAAAATAAAAATATATTCAGCTTGAGTGTGTTTTAGCCACACTCGCCAAATTCAAGTTGGTGGATGTCAAATTTGATGGTCTCCGACTACCTATAAGGTGTTTCAAAGTCAGCCGGGACCGATGGCTTAACGTGCTCTCCGAGGCACGGAGGAAACTCGTTGTGTAAATAACTGCCACCCATCCAAGTGCCGGCCGTACCTAGTGTCGCTTGACCTCGGTTACCGGCTGATACCTACTAGTAGCCGCCATTTGGCCACGAGCTCCTCGACTACATTTCTCACACATACATTCACGTCTTTTTCCCGAAGGGGTAGGTAGAGGTGTACCCAGGACTCAGTCCCATAGTAGATACACCCACATTTATGTTATTGGTTCCATGTTTTTTTTTTATTATGATAGTGAGTAACAAGACGAGCAAAGAGCACGAGTAAGCATCATGATTGCCCATATCAGACACAGTGCCACCCAGTGTTTTTAAATTCAAAATTCTGCGCGGCACTGCACTGCGCCTGACACCCTGAGATATGAGTTATTGAATCTCATCATGCCCAGTAATATCGCTGGTAATATTGCCCTTCATACCGGAACACAGTAATGTTTGCACATTACTGCTTGGCGGATGAATAACTGGCAAAGGTGTGGTATTTCCCCAGGCGGCCCCCTGCAAAGGAGGCCTACCTCTACAATTTCAATAATACTATATTATGTACCTATTATGGGTACCTATTTACCTATTACCTATCCTATTGTCATCTACCGGGCACAGTTCCAGACTCCAGGCAGTTATTGACATAATTCATGCATACATACATACATACAGTCACGCCTTGTTCCCGGTGGGGTAGGCAGAGACTATTTCCCTCCACTTGCTACGATCCTGACATACAACTTTCGCTTCGTTCACTGACATAATTCCTAATGAAAAATTCAATATTTAACACTTTGCCTGACCTGGGGATCGAACCCGGGACCTCTTGATTGGCAGTCGAGCATGCGCCCTCTACGCCACCGAGGCAGTACATTTCTGTGTAGTTATTTCTAGTTTATATTTTATTTTCATATGGGCTGGCATTAGTTTTTCCTACAGGGGGTTCTGAAAAGTGAGTACAACCAATATACGAGAATGTTATAAATGTCTTCGTAGTCATACTGATATGACAAATTAGTATGACCACCTGAAATCCGCTATTAGCCGTGGTGTTGTCAAGTTGTTGAATTATCCGTTTAATCGGTAGCTTCATAGCTTGTACACACGAAACGGCAACGTCGCGGCTGCTTTTAGCCAATCCGATCGTTTGCTGTGCTCTGATTGGCTCATTTAAATAAGATCAACATTTACCGTAACCATCGCACGGTGGATTCGTATATCGGATCAACTTCGACGAACGCGAGGAAGCAGTCACGTGAGTGTAGATGTTGATCCGGTTGGAGCCACATTAGTTACTAGAGATGCATATTAGATCAACAAAAGGCGCCGGATCAACATACATTTTTGGATCAACAAAGTGCTCGCGTGAAGTCGCGTGAGATCAACATTTACCGTAAAGAGATCTCTATATATATATATATATATATATATATATATATATATATATATATATATATATATATATATATATATCTTATGTATATCAGTCATCTGCAGGCTTACCATCAACTAGTTAAGCAATTCAGTTTAGGACCTAAACTGAACTGCGTCGCTATTTTCGTACCATGACCTTGTTAAGCCGATCAGTTTAAAATTCCCGCCAAAACAAAACTTAAACTGAATGGCAAGCTTAGTTTCGTTCATTCTTTTCGTACTATGATGCTTCCTTACGACTGAAACTGAATAGCATAACTGTCAATTCTAGCGATTCAATAAAAGTTAGTTTTGTTTCGCCAAACTGAATCGTTTTTACAAATTTCTGTGTATGTTTTAAATCTGTGTAAGTGTAAGTGTGCTATTTTCATTATTGAGACTAAAGTCGATAAGTAGAGCTGTGACTCTGTGACATAATATTATCTAAGATACTAATCAACTAAGTTTAACGTCGTGCGCAAGAGTTGTTTGAATATTGAATAGTATGTCCGACGAACTACTATTATTTGAGCTGATGGAGTGCATCAACGAAGATGCTTTTGTTTTGAAGATGTTCTCGATGAGAGTTTAGAGCTTCCTACAATATTTCTAACTGGTGGTACGTAACCCTTCGTGCCACCACTTGTCGAGATTGTTCACTGTATACAAAAAAAACACTTAAGAAAGGTAAAGGTACACGAATTCCACACTGTTGAGTGGACATGGAATTATTATTGAAATTTGATATTACGAATCGTTAAATAATATCCAAAACACTTGATTATATAGAAAGAATAAACTAACAGCTTACGTCATTATAAATTTCCTAACTTTGTTTTGTTCCAAACGCCAAACACAAACTAATAATTCCATTTTTAAAACTACCGCGCTCGTAAAGTATGACAAGAATTAGAAAAAATAGGTAATAAGGATGACATCGGCTAGTTCGTTCAAAAATTTTAATTACGATTTCGTATAATAATCTTGGAAATTCAAGCATTAATGGGAAGACACTGTACCCAAAATATTAAATAAATAAAATTTTGTGAAATATAAAATAATTTAATGTATTTCATTCGCAAAACTTAATATAAAATTGGGGTCTAAAAAAATCCGGTAATTT
The DNA here is from genome assembly GCA_947063395.1 of Hemistola chrysoprasaria. Taxonomy (NCBI): domain Eukaryota; kingdom Metazoa; phylum Arthropoda; class Insecta; order Lepidoptera; family Geometridae; genus Hemistola; species Hemistola chrysoprasaria. The sequence continues at coordinate 279,726 of OX346713.1, read as the reverse complement.
CCGATTTATATGTAAGATGCCGTTTCAAAACGAAGCGGCCATTGAATGAGACCACGAGATTTTTATATAGCGTTGTCTTTTTCTCGCTCGGCGGCGGAAAGTTGGATCAGAGACAACGTTTTGTTCATTCTTTCTGACGTAATACGATTCAAATGCGATCGTCGCTTAATGAGTTGATGGTATGAAATTTTTTAGGTACCTAAATTGAATAGAGTCGGAATTGAATAGCTAGCCTATAAGTTGATGGTAGGCCTGCTGGTAACCATAGTACAAGCTTCTAGCCTAGTTTGGGACTAAATGACCGTGAGTGGAAGTTGTCCCATACTATAAAAAAAACAATGCAGCAATTTTTGAAATTAAGTACCTGATTGTTGTTGTAGCAGTCACTTATTGCCGAATTGCAATGACTCTTTGTAATTTATAGAAACCAAGTATCGAATGATACCAATATTGCCTTTTTACATGCTCAATGGGTGTCACATAATATGGCATCGTATACACTGCTTGTGAAAAGGCACTTATTATTGTAGTAAGTACTCTTTTATCCAGGATTGCAAAGAGGATGGCCCTCGGCCTGGGTGTTGCGGGGGCGTCCCTCGTCCGATCTATCCATCAGCGTCTCGATGGCTAATTTATAGTTTACTAGCTGTGACCCGCGGTTTCACCCGCGTAGTCTTCGTTCCCGTGGGAATATCGGGATAAAAAGTACCCTATGTGTTATTCCAGGGTCTAAGCTACTTACGTACCAAATTTCAGCCCAATCGGTTCAGTAGTTTTGGCGTGAAAGAGTAACAAACATCCATACATACATCCATACTTACAAACTTTCGCCTTTATAATAGTAATATATTAGGATAGGATAGGATAATGAGTTTAAACAGCCCCCGCGTTCCCTCGCCATAACTCATTCATTCACTACTATCGCACCAAAGATACACACATCTAATACTATAGTATTAAATACACTCTGTGAAGTGAAATCAATCAGATTCTATAGAATCTGAACTAGTAATAACCACATAAAAATGTCAACAGTATCTTATGACATACAAAACTATTATCGCTACCTTTTCTGTCATTACTACCCATAACAAATTAATTCAAAAGCAGAACCAAACAGAGCAAAAATCGCCGTGAGTAGTTCTTACTCATATATAGAGGTAGCTAGAGTTAGAGGTGACCAATGAGTCACTTGTTGCCGCGACAATGTCATGCGGGTATGTCACTTTATATAATATTACTAGATCTATTTATTTACGACTGCCTCGGTGGCGTAGAGGGCGCATGCTCGACTGCCAATCAAGAGGTCCCGGGTTCGATCCCCAGGTCAGGCAGTGTTACATATTGGATTTTTCCACTAGGAATTATCTCAATAACTGCCTGGAGTCTGGAACTGTGCCCGGTAGATGGCAATAGGCTCGCCCCCTATTACATGGGACCACTGGCGAAATGTGGGTGTATCTACTATGGAACTGAGTCCTGGGTACACCTCTGCCTACCCCTTCGGGAAAAAGGCGTAAATGTATGTTATGCTATTTATTTATTTTGTAAATCTCATTCGAGTCTGCCGGCGGACTCTGTCTACTTCTTTTAACTGCATCAACTAAGTTTAAAAACAAATTTAAAATAGCGAGAAGAAAAACTCGACGAGAGAATCTTGACTCGTAACTTGTAGTGCAACAGTTTAATTAGAAGTACAGCATCACCACAGAGAAGCCAACAGTTTGTACAGGCTCTCTTGCTCTATTTATCAAGAGCACCTCGACTCGCCTTTAGATTGAATTTCCAAGTTGTTTAAGATAAAAAAGGTTAATTTAACTAACGGCTCACTTTTTTGTCATGTTTCGTTTAGTTCTTATTTGTTGAAAGTAATAATGAGAAATAATGGAAATGAAAGGACTAGTCAAGTACGAATAATCTGTCAGCGTTAATATATTGAGTTCCGAAACAATTCATCTGAATAGCCTAATGAAAGGTCAGTGAACTCATGAACAGTAATCTCCCATGCTTCCACGTTTCTGTTTAATTAAAAAGGTTTTATGCCCCAAAAAAGATTTTTATTGAAACGATATAAAACTGAAGCTACAGACACTTAACAAAAAAGCGATTAAGTTGAACGTTTACCGCTAATTACGTTGAATCAATAATTAATCGAGTGGCATTGATTCAATATCGAGTAAGAGACACGAATAACTTATTTACTTGTGGGCGGTTTTGGACATTCGGTTTACAGGTTGCAGTATTAGAGTATAGCTTTGTTCCGCAATAATATCTCTTATATAAGACCTAGAGCTTTGTGCTGGCTTGCTTTGAGTTAGGTTACTTCAGGATACCTCTATTGTTTGTATTGCGGAGTAGGTGTTGCTCGAAGATTTCAAGATCGATACAATATTAACTTGCTGAGTGTAGGTTTTGATATTGATTATAAGAAATTCCACGATGTTACAAATTAATTTGTAAATTGTCAATTATTGTAGGCTGTCATTTTTCGACAGCTTCCGTAACCAGTGGCAAGATTCATACTATAATTGATTTGAAGTGCATCAAAACTGACTGCTTTTAAGAGTATGGGTCAGCGATCCACCACATAAACTCGATCTACAACACAGTGGTAATGGCCTGTCGATGCCAATAACTCACGAGTACAGGAGCTTAAAGAAAGAATGTGTAATCATTAAGGCTCGAGCACACGTGTAGGATTAGATGGTAGCGTGGGGCGACACCCATTACTCACTGACGTCTGGTGGTCAACGGTCGAGGAACGGGGGTCACATGCACCTGAACCACGCCTAAGCATTGAATAACTACTGACTTCCAGTGCTATGCTACTGTGTTAGTTTCATTACATTAAAAGGATCGTAATTAATCAAGACTGGTTTTAATACGCTGAAGTGAGCATGTCAAATCCTAATAATTTTGTATTCAATTTCAAATTTAATTTAATTAATAACTAATTTCGATAAAAGCATCGTATGATAAAAATGTGAAATTTTATATCAAAATAAGGTGGATGATATCTTTTGGGAATAAGTAAATTTCATTAGGTAACTTAAGCCGTAAGTATTAAGTAACAAGTTTTAGTCCATGTGTCGTGTGTTCCTGTGTGTACAGACCTTATATTATATCACCAAACAAACAATGCCAATAGAATCGATCTCAGCAGACACTCGCATCGAAGCTCCCACTCGGAGCAGATGTATCACTTCCTTCATCCATCAACGTCAGCGAATATTGTTTTGTTACGATTGTTTGGACGTTTACCTACTGGCCTTTACATTACATTTAACGGTTTTCATCGCACATACGTACAATTTTGAAAAAGTTTCATATTGAGAATCCTTATTCAACCTGATTATTCGAATGATTTCGAGAAAAATAATTGCAAACAAAAAAATAAAGAAGAAAATGTCATCAAACAAGAGAAGGGTTTTAACAAAACCGACTCATATGAATATTAACGGAACGAGTGTGCCGGAAAAAATGGCAACACGGAAAGGGCGTCTCAAAATGACAATACAAAGATACGGTACGATACAACACGGCAGGATACGACTCGGCACGATACGGTACGGCACGGAGGATGAACCGCAAATACTCGACGTGAGTCGTGAGTCGCTTACATTTTTCGTCTTTGTTGAGACCTTTCCTCTCGACAGAAGTGAAATAAGATTTATGTTATTTATTTAACACACGTGTCCTTTTCGGCAGATGATAAGGGCCGTATTTTTACAAGAAAATTGGAGACAATAGGTGGAAAATAAGGATAGTTTCGGAGAGAAACAAGTTTAACTTTTCGCCGTTGTTTTTCTTATCTCACCGCACATTCGCTATACGACACTTCAATTTTCTTGTTATTTGCGAATTTTTTGCAAAAATCAGGTGCTATGGAAGGAGTAAAATGAGTTCTCGGAAACCTCTGTTTCCTAAGAAAAACTTTAAATTAAGAACTCCGACGCCCCTATTTTGCTTGTACGAATATCGAATAGATCGAATCGATTCACTTGCTTAAATCGATATAATTCGTGCATACTTTATCAATGTAGCCAATATCTCGTATGGAACCGTTGTTTGTTCTATAGAGTGAGTCTAGAAGAGGGTCTGTTATTATTTCTTAAAGAAACATGTCGACGGTCACTCGGTCTCGTCACTCGTCGCTTCCTTCACTCGCCGCAATATAAACAATGGCGAGAAAAATGGGAGCTTCGAGTACCTGCCGGGAACAGACTATTTGCACGGAACTAAATGAACTTTTACTTTACTGCTTCAAAAGTAAACGTTGTGGTAGGTTTGTTTATGGTTTCATTGTGTGCTAAGCGCAGGGTATAAAATAATCATTTAAAACTAAAATAACAAAAGCTGGCAGTAATTATGGTCTTACTTCTTGATTTTGAAATTATATTATGGTATAATAATAAGTAAATGTAAGAGTGTTATAAATACCTATTATCACTCTATGTTATAAAATGTACCTCAAATAAATATATGTGAATGTGTAATGTGACTGGCTCGGTGGTCCTGGGTTCGATCCCCAGGTCAAGCAAAGTGATAAATATTGGATTTTTCCATTAGGAATTATCTCAATAACTGCCTGGAGTCTGGAACTGTGCCCGGTAGATGGAAATAGGCTCGCCCCCTATTACATGGGACCAAATAACATACTGGCGAAATGTGGGTGTATCTACTATGGGACTAAGTCCTGGGTACACCTCTGCCTACCCCTTCGGGCAAAAAGGCGTGAATGTATGTATGTATGTTATAAAATGTTAAATGATTCACTTACTGACATACAACGCTGAGACCAAACCGCTGATCCTAGAGACCTGAAACTTGGAAGGGAGGTTCGTTTCGTAATCTGGACGTTCACTAAAAATACATTTCTAAAGTTTACATTTTAAGGAGTGGACACCTTAAAATGTAAACCACCAAAAGGGAGCATAAAGAACCTTCGAAACTTGTTAGAAATATTTCAGAATTTTGTAAAAATGGTTCCAGTAAAACAAACACGTGTTTGAGCACTAGACGATATTTTAAAATAGATATAAAGTAGCTACAGGATGTCTCGTGTTTGAATAAAAATAATTTAAGTAAAACTTCAAAGGCGCGAACGAGTGTTCATAATATTATATAAAGTGTGTTATGAAAGTTCTAGATTCGCATTATAAGGAGCCCAAAAAGGGGTTTAAAAATTTACATTTTCTATAAAAAATTACTTCCTTGAAGCATTTTACAACACGGTTTGAGCATATGTCAGTATGGTTTTGAAAATAGCCATACGTACAAATTGTCGAGGTTAAAAATATATTTTCACCGCTCTTGCGATGGGACGTCCTCCCATCCACGATCTGATTAGGACGGCAGGAACACGCTGGATGCAGGCCGCTTACAACCGGACTGGATGGAAATCCATGGGGGAAGCCTATGTTCAGCAGTGGACGTCCTGTGGCTGAGATGATGATGATGATGAAAAATATATTTTTTTATTGTCACAAAAACTAAATAAAGAGCGAGCGAAGCCGCCGGGTTGTATGCTAGTAAGTTAATATTGTTTGCCTGTCGTTGACAATGAGGAAGTAACATTATCGAAACGGTTACGAAATCAATGTTTCAAGAAATATAATATAAAATGTTCCTCATGTTATACTAAAATCCACGTTGCTTTGTGTTTCGGCGTAACAGATAGCAATGTCGTAGCATCCAATTTATTTTCCTCTATATAGACGCCATATAAGCTAACAATACTAGCCGCCTAATTATTTAACTAATTAGGTTTACTGTTACTGTCGCCGCTCCCTTTTGTGCAAAAGCCCAACTTTGTTCCATTGTTATAGGTCGCACACACGGCGGCTGCGATGCTAGATCCGACATTTAGTTAGGATACTTGTGTCCTAGCGCTTGACACGAGACATTACACTTGAACCACGATACATTTTGTACAAACAATCCTATAGTGAGGAGAGTGTGGTTAGAGTACGTATAGAGTGCAGGTTACGAGTGGCGGAAACGACGCGGCTGTAACTAGGGAGCGTTTTAGCTCCCACTTTATTCCTTCGCATAAATGTTTGAAGGGAATGCTGCCCTCAATTTAAGCTCTCAATTCTGTCGAGGCAGCTTAGAAGATTTCCGAGGGCGAGCTATTCGGATCCCTACTCAATTTGTGTTAGTAAGCAAAAGGCTGGTTCATAACATAAACCGCACGCCGCAGATGACTTCACTTAAGAAACTCCTCATGGTCCTAATAATTTAATTTATCATTTAAGCAAACGATCCAATTTATTTAAATCATCAGTTTCCTTTCAAGCAAATTAATGTTAATTCTGAAGCTCGATATCGGATCCAAATCGAACTCTACAACTGTTCATCGTTATCGGAATTGGATTCATAATCTGATTCCAATTAATTTTAAATAACATTGGGGTTTCAATTTGTACTAAAATGATTATTTTCAGAGACCAAAAGATTATTCAGATTTGATTATCGCTGCTACGAACCTATATTCCCCGCGAAATAATTCACTAATATTTACTAACAAAGCGATGTTAACGTGCAATCTGCAAAACATAGTTCGGTTATGATTTGAAAATAGATGTTGTTTGCTACGCCAGGAGTTCAGGCGCCCACTCTGAATTATTACAGCGTCTGAGATATTCTACCTTAGCCCTTGTTTCTTGAATCATAACTCACTCGCGACGCGTAACCCTGCTCAAGGTTAAATCTATGAGTATAACGAGCGAACGATATTTATCTATCGCTGAGCCATTGTGACAAGCGACGCCAGAATAGGCCCATTGTGTGTGACACTTTAAATCGATTCACAATGGAGTAGAGAGAGGTTATTGTTGCGGAGGAAACTGTGACCCATATTAGGGTTACATACCTCAAAAGGAAAAACGGATCCCTTTTAGGATCACTTCGCTGTCTGTGTGTCTTTCTGTCTGTCTGAGTGTCTGTCTATTTGTCAAGACACTTTTTCACGGGAATGCGTGGAGGTATCAGGTTGAAATTGATATTAAATACTCAGGTCTGTGGTCTCTTGCTAGTAGGTTAGTAGGCAGTAGAGCGTAATTAAAATTTAAAAGAAATCAGTTCTAGCTAGTAAACTAATAAATATTTCATAGTAGTATGATATATTTTTGCAATCAGCAAAATAAAATCTAGCCATCGATAGTAATTTTGTCTAAATACGACAAAATTCGAATCGAATGACACCTTTCATTATGTCAAAATCGGTTGAGCTGTTTAAGTTAACATACAAACATACATACAGACATACTCTCGATAAACATAACTCTCCTTCTTCACAGTCGGGTAAAAATGAAAATAATGTCTATTTTTCCAACATCACAATATAAGCCGTAGGTTAGTACCTAAATGTAATGTTTGTAACATTACAATGTGTATTCTGACTTGCGGAATTACCCTTATGTAGACGTAGTAAGAAAAACGTGTATGTACACGTTTCTCTTTTTGTAATACATTTTTATCATAACAGCGTACATTTTAAACGATGTATTTCATTCTAAGCCTCCAGAGGGATGGTAACATTTCATTTTTTATATATACGAGCTACAAAAATAATGAATTTTAATATTTTATATAAACATAAAAAGAAATGTGTGGTCTTCTAACAAGGTTTCTAAAATGATAAAACAAACAACATATTCAAAACGCTTACCATTAAATAACAGTGAAAAATTGGTTACATTTAATTTAGTTCTAACATTGGTGAATAAATTAAAAGTTGACAAGTTTATTACGTACATAATATCAAGGTTACTCGTTTAGATACTGTTAGCTAACTAACACACATAATATATTCTATTGCTTGACATAATGTTTAGATTTTGTTACAACAATGCCTTGACGGCAGCAGTGCACGTGCCTAGGCAGATAGATAGAAAGATAGATTAACTCTTTATTGCTACAACACAAACCAGAATTAAACTTAAAAATGAAAATATATTAAGTTAAACAAAAAAAAAGCAAAATAAGAAAAAAAAAAATAAAGCAATAGTAAAGAAGTAGTGAACCCTACGATTTAATTTAGTATCTTTTTACATATTATAACTGATATCTCAGAAATCGGCTTCATTACTACAAAATAAAAACTTTAATTAATTGTACTTATATATCATTTGGTGAAGTAATGTAAGTGTATTTGTTTGTGGACGTGAGCGTTGAGGGTTGAGACGTGGTCTTCAACTTGCCAGACTACTTGATACCTCGGGACTCGACAGTTATTATAACGGCAGACTCGCCTTCATACAACCTTTTGTAGTGGTAGGCCTCTTTTGCAGGGGGCCGCCTGGGGAAGTACCACACCTTTGCCAGTTATTCATCCGCCAAGCAGCAAACATTACTGTGTTCCGGTCTGAAGGGCAATGTTACCAGCGAAATTACCGGGCATGACGAGATTCAAAAACGAATATCTCAGAGTGACAGGCGTAGTGCAGTGCAGCTGCGGAATTTTGAATTTTAAACCACTGGGTGGCACTGTCTGTTATGGGCAATCACTATCATAATAAAAACCCATACAATAATAAGTGACATCAACCGCCTCTGGTAATCCCTGTAAATAAAAAATCTATGGTAGTTAAAAGAAATAAGTACAAGAGTACAAAACAATAAATGTTATGAATTCTAGTATATGTTAAGGCTTAGTTCAGAGGTTAAGTTATTGTTCCTTTTGTAACGAAATATCGATCGTAACGGAAACTAGTCTAACAACTCTCAACATTCTGGTCACGCGTTACTCTGTCCAGAAACGACGTCCACGGACCACTCCAATATTGTTCAAATTATTTTCCAGTTATTTTCAAGAAATTACTACTGACCGTCTACGAACTGTAACGAACTGTCTTGTCAAGGATCATATTAAAAGTGAACTTTTGATGACTCTCGAGATACGAGGAGGTTTAACAAATGGTACGTGATAGCATTGTAAATGGAAAAGAAAAAATAAGGTAGAAATAGTGTGTAGAGGGTAGATCAATGATATTGACCTCCGACACCTTTTGACAGATCTCGGGCATACGTGGCTCGCCAATAAAATGCTTGCTTTATTTCTCCTCAGACGAACTCCGAGTCAATCATATTTACCCTAGAGCTAAATGTTTGCAGGTATGATGTGTGATCAACTGTTTTTATAAACCTGACAGCTCAAAAGAATTGAACTTAAAATGTGTATGCATCTAATAAAAACATTTTGAAATCGTACAGTGTCCATAAATCTGCGTGTATCTGCGCAGCCGGCGGCGTGAAGCCATAACGAGATAGCGCGAGTATTGGCCGAAATAAATAAAAGTAAAGCGCTCGATTACGCGCGTATATTCGCAATGTTAACGCTCACGCGGCGATAACGCTCGCCGCCATTACACGGAATGGTCCGAATGGTTGCAATGCACAGAATATTGATACACCTCCAGGCTTCACCTCAGGCGAATGAATACGCACGCGGATTTGTGTCAGCTCGAGTTCACATTCCAGCGTCGTTCGATTTGTTGCAACCGATAAACACCGCTCATATTCTATAAGTAGGTAACTGCGACCGCACTTTTGTAAACAATCTCAATTGCCGATATTAGCGTTAGTTCACGTTAGTATCTATTGCGCTGCATTGCAGCTCTACTACAGAGAATATCCACATAAAAATACACGACCCAGTTACATCGCGATCGGAGTAACGTAAGATATTTTCCACAATAACAAAGGCAAGGTGCGCGCATCTGTCACGTTGCGTAAACGCAGCGACACGACGCAGATACGTAAAGTATTGTTTTACTCTGTTTCTTTAAATACTCCACTTTAAAATATATCGTTAAAATATACTACCTTGATTATTATTTACGTAAGAACACGGAAAGATGAAAAATCATAGCCTTCGCCCGGCACCTTACATGCAAACAGGGTTCCCTCCTTGACATATAATAAATGATTGCGGTCCTAATAGGTACTGGGTTAGTATTCTGTGGCACTGTTAACGAGCCTGTTACGATACAATGCGGATGAGTCGTTTCACTCCACGCAATATTCTGCATTGCGGCTCAAGCTGCCCGTGTCACCTGCTTCTAACAATATCCACGAGATGATACACAAGCGATTAATATCATATTATTAATAGCCTATTATAAGCATATTAATGCAATGTAGATAAAGGTGAGAATGGGGGGTGTCATAACTCAGCTATAATCCTGCAAAACTTCCGGCTCGTTACTCATAAGAGACCATTAACACTTGTAGTTGGTTAAATTCTACATCAAAATAATTTTTTTTGTGTTAAAAACTAAAGTATCATGGTAACAGTACAATATTAGATGTTTATGAATTTAGATGCTAAATAATTATTAAACAATGGTTATCAACTAAATGTAAGTTATATAAATAAATATTTAACTAACCAATAACATTTTACTCATAATAAAAGTATACTTATTTATTTAAATGCATGCACAGTTTTTTTTTAATTGGCAGAATTTGCTGGCATTTTTAAGCTTTAAGATCTCATGTGACTTAAATTCAGACAAATAAACATTTATTACTATATAAGGTAATCGGCTAGCATTATCTTAAAAGGTTATTGTACTCGTGACTCGTGAATCCTATATAGGAAGCATATATAGAACTCATAACCCTGTATAAGATGCATTTGTCAGCTCGTGGTGCAGAGTGCGTGGATACTATAGCCCAACAAATCTAAGAAGTACTAAGACGTTCCTCTATTCAAGCTTTGAGAGAGAACAAATAACTGCATCCAATAAGTAGACGTAACTGACACAAAATCAATAACCTTCGCCGTGAAACCATGGAATTATGTTTTTATCACAAGATGATACAATTCATAATCCTACTAATATTATAAATGTGAAAGTTTGTGAGGATGGATGTATGGATGGATGTTACCCTTTCACGTAAAAGCCACCCCATGGATTGGAAAATTGGTATAGAGGTAGTTTAGACCCTTTTAGATTACTTTTTTTCGATATTCCCACAGCAACGTTGTCTACGCAGGTACCGTGGGGCCCAGCTTGTTACTAATAAATATAAATTCATATTCTTCAAACCAGACGAATAAGAGCTATCAAACGGTACCACTTAGATTTGGTGAACTGTACCAGTAGTTCTGTTGAAATTAACTGCAAATACTAATCTTTATTGACGTGCAAAAGTGTCAGATTATGACCTATTTGAATAAATCTGTTTGTGTTTGAGTTTAATATTGTTGTGATGTTAATAACATGTTGTGATATCAGGCTCTCATAACTACTGCAACAATTAATACTATGTAATGATTGCGTTAACGTTTCCAACAATGATTAGCAAATAGTTGCACCATTCACGGATCTCTATTGTAAGCGATACTGGCTGCCTACAGCCGGAGCTCTCTAGGAAACTACCGAGTAACGTCTTAATTGATCCTAACGAGGCATTGTTAACGATGCAGATTAAGTTTTTATGCCGGCGATAAGATTTGCCAAGAAAATTGCGTGAAAACTGTTGCTCGAGAATGGGAAATAATTACATATTAAGAATGTGCTTGCATAAATAGTTACTCGTTACACAGATAATTCAACCTGACCAGGCGAAGTTAAAAAGGTATGATTTCTCCAAGCATATGCAGTGTCACTGCATAACCACCGGCTCCAATTGTTTTTGTTTTCCACTCGAATAAATGATTGTGCATGACATGAACAGTAACTGTGGTGTTTAATTTGTAATCTGAGCGATCCAATAAAACAATAACTGTGACTCTAAGTAAGGAGTATCTTACATTCTTCTATTTGCCAATATAAAGTATAGCTTTAAGAGATATATCCAAATAAACTTGAATGTGCAGCTTAACTTTCAATCGCATCTGTATTTTATTTGTGTGCTGTATGTATTTTATTATTGCATCGATACGGCATTACTATAAATTGAGGATGTTTATCCGTTTGTTTGTTCCGGTACATTGCAAGCGATTCTCACAGGAATATTATTTAGTTTTTTATTTTCTTTCAAATGTAAAGTTGTTATTTTGTTATAAATATCTAGATTTTACAGTAGCTTTAGAAATGAGAGTTTATTCGATTTTATTGGTATACAAAGGAAAACAACGTTAAGAATGTTCGGTTCGATATGTATTATATTATTATACGTAAAAGCTTAAACTTCTATCGCAGGAATCTGAACTCATAAACTGTTTAATATCTCCTTCGTAGGGATCCGTATGACAATAAAAGAAAACCCACAGAATAAGAACTACTTTGAGTTCTTTATTTTCAAATTATACTTGTGTCAAATTCAAATTTTAAGTCTTGACTCAAATTGGTACAAGTCAGTGAAGTTAATGAGTAGGTAATGAGTAGGTAATGAGTCTGCCATGCGTTTGGAAAGATACCTCTACAAGAAGAACGTACAAGAAACCTGAATGATATGTTAACAATATTTGGTTCTGTAACATTTGTTTGGAAGGTGCCGCGCTAAATATATCTTATATAAAAAATAATAATATAAAAGCCTCTTATAATATATATTCGACATTATTCTTACTAAAATAAATTTAAATAGATTTCTTACTTTACTAATGTACGTACAGAACCCCACAGTCTTATGTCCCCTCGCTCTTGTCCAGTAATCTTCCACCTGGCTATATAAACGTAGATTCGTTTTGACGTAACGGAAGTCGTCGTCATCAACATGAATACGTCGGTTGTTACGCCTTCCTTATGTAAAGTGACTTTGTTTATCTGTTCCGGACGGATTCCTTCCTTAGCTTAGGAAATGTGCCATAGACTGGGTACACAATAAGAACATACGTAATGAAGAAACGATTATGTACACTTTTATTAACCTGTGTGGTTTACTCCTTCACTTGAATAGGTCGTGGATTATTATTGATTTCATTTTTTAATTTACTGAAATCATAAACTGAAAAGTATTTCTCAAGTCTGGTGTATTAGAAAATACTTTAAATATTGTGAACGATGTACCGTCCGCCTTTCAGCTTTATGAGTAAACAATACTTATTTACGTTAATATCGTTACCTACCGAGTGAATCACAGACAATTTTAAAAGCCCTCGCTTCAAACAAAATGTGCCTTCATAATAATATTACGAGCTTATGAATTTATTCTTTGGATTTTTTTATTATTATTAAATTATATATAATTTCATTTTCATTTCTCGACAACATTACAATTTCACTTGATGTTAAATTGACATTTGGCAGTCAATTTGTCATTTTGATTTCCTCTGGAGTGTTCACTTTAATTTTATCAAATTATTATTACGTACCTACTACTACCTATCCAATAATCTTCTCCTGAGGTTAATACAATGTCGGTTTAAATAAAAAGTGAGTCCTTTATTATGTATATAAAACTACATAATAATAATCGTACCCTAATAGAACGGGTTACCCCAACAACTGCTCGAATCAATTCATATTGGTTATGTGGGCAACCCATATAGTCAGAGTTTCAGATCGACAACATTCCTACAAAGCTTGACCTAACGACTAACCCAACCTCTACATATATCATATAGTAACAGTCGGAACCTCCAGCTTGACGTGTCATCCGAAACACGGCGCCCAGGTGAAAAGTCCACATGTGAGATTCGTACCAGGTACTCGGGATTTGAAGCCGGGATTATATAAGTGTTAAGCTGAATAAATAATAACGTCCAGGAAAAGCGGAGCATATTGTGTTTGTACCTACAAACTCCTATTAATCTTGTTAGACGTAATAGGTATCGTATCCCATAGTCCCATTACATGATTAGGCCCCACTCCCGACCGGCGCAGAGCAGCGGCAGCGGCCGACAGGCGCTCAGCTATCCTCACATTAATATGCAATACATTATGCTAATAGGATTATCGCATTATTAACACATGGCTTGAGGGGTAATAATATCCTACAGGCTAACTAAACCATTATAATAATGTATTTCATAGGCGAGATGAGTCGCCGAAGCTTACTCAAACATCGGACTTTGTAGGCATAATAATATATTCACATTTATTCGTAATTGTTGTCTAACACTGTGACGTTTCTATCGTGTCCTAAATACAGCTTTACTCGTACCTTAACTTTTAAAGGTATCGTTACACTAAAATTAAACTAAAACATTTTTTTACTAATACTAATAATCGCGACTTCGTTCCTTGTCTACATCCTAAGGAAACCTATGTGCTAAAGTTTCAGCTCCCCTAGATCCCATTTTTCAGATAGATGTAAAGAAGGTAACCCTCGACCTAGGACATTTTCCTTTGACGTTTTGGCTAAAGCTCGGTTCACGTAGTTGGATTTTAGTTGATCAACTATGTGAGCTAAATCGCATACGATTCGAACCGTGTGAACCGACTTTTAATCAAACTGAAGAAACCAAAATCTATTGAATAAAAGTTTGCCACCTTTCAACTTTTGTTGATTTAAGTATCGTGTTCGAGCAATACGACTCGTCTGGACCTTTGGCGAAAGTTATTCGCACGCATAAAACCTATCACAGTTTTTCTTCTAACAATATTTTTTATATTTAACTCTCACAACAGCACAAATATTTTAAACACACAACCTGAAACCATTTTCAGCCGTCTCGGTTAATAATGTTAAATCCATTTTAATCAATGACGTCAAATTGCAACATTTTAATCAAACCATCAGAACATGTTCATTCAAAAATTGTTGTTGAGCATGTTGGTCAACAAAAATCGAACCGTTTAAGCGCCTCAAGAATCTTGTTCGATAAAAACATGTTATGATGGAATGTGTCCTGACTGAATCTTTGCGAACAGCTAGATTTGATAATTCTAGACTAAGCCAAATTGGTATTTTAAACAGTATATTAGCCGACCCCTCATCAATAGATATAAACATATTGATTGAGATGTATAACATAAGGTTTAGTAATTAGCTTTCTTTTTTGTGATTTTGTATTTATTTTATTTACATTAGTTATCACTTTATAGGGGACTTATGGGAATTTAAAAAAAAAAAAAAAAAAAAAAAAAAAAATGTGTTAGTGGCAGTTTAAAAAAATCAGAAAGGAATTGACCGCAATCTTTTCTAAAGTTATAATTGAGTGGTCAGCGGCTGCAGCGTACTCGACAGGCTACAAGAACGACCCTAACAAACTAAAACACTAGATTCTTACTGTTATTTATCGCTGTCTTTAATTATAAACTCTTCAACCTTGGCCTCAGCAACTGTAGCCTGGTTCCGCTTAATTAAAACCATTCAGTTAATTTATCAGGATGGAGACAGCTACCACGGAACCTAGTTGTAAAACACTAAAATATAGACTTAGTAGTTCATAGTGATGAAACGCTATACCTATAGCTAGTGTACCAACATGTAGGTACATAATGAGTGTGCGCTGCGGCTCCGATGTGAGGACATGAGTTAAAAAGCGCAGGGCTCAGGAAGAGGGCTATATAATAAAATTAAGCGATTTGATAGCTTGCTTTCAAAGTCAATGATACTGTCGAAATTCAGAGGTACACTCTAAAATATGTATGTATATAACATGTATGTATGTATATGTATATAATGTATGTATATAGTTTACACCATCTTTAACTGCTTTGGGATTTCAAAATATTTAGTCCGCCATTTGTGACCGTTCGCCTTATTGGATTTATGACATGTCCTCCAAATCAAATGCAAATACCCAAACATTGGATTGCATTAAAAGACTGCAAGTTAAATAAAGCTTATAATATAAAAGAGTCGCTCACTCATCATTCCTTGTTCTGCGGAACTAGTTCGGTTGTCGCGGAGTAGTAACATGCGCCAGAACAAACCGCTCCTACCCTGTGAATACATTAACCGTTTCCTCTCGGTTCCCCGACGACCGGTGACTCCACACTCTACACTCCACACACACGCGACTCATTCCTGAAGACATGACGACGACAGCTGATTTATGAATACCACTAGTCGTGAACGTTTATTGGCTCTTTTAACTAATGCTTGTTAATTTTTTGTCGTATGTCAGAGGTAAATCTTCATAGGGGTTGGCACAAAAGTTTGGGCAGATTTAATGAATAACTTTAAATAGGTTATTTTATGTTGTCCATTTAGACAGAGTGGCACAAGACAACACTTTAGTGAGCGGCTACCTACTTACTATCTGCTTTAACTAAATACTTCTAGGGAACATCCACAAGCCGGCATATCAGCCTACAGAAAATCTACCCAAGATACCAGCGTTCTCAAGACGATGGTTGATGCAAGGTTGCATTGCAATGCAATGATAAAATATGTTTGGCCAGATAACCACTACCAGTTTGGTTACACGTGGGCTCGACCAAGTGCTCATGTAGATTTTTAAATATGAAATGAGTTACCGGTCACCACAGGCCCGGGACGACCCGAAACGGTTCAATTATTTAACCGCTTTAAAAGTTTGTTTATTTGCGTTGAAACATGACAACTGGAGTGGTTAAAGCAATGTGTGACTACTAATAAATCCGCAGCACCGGCCACTTACTCACTGTCTGCAGTCGTGGCACGCGGCACGCGGCGACATTATGGTATATGTGAGGGAGAGGCTCGAGGCACCCTCCTTCTGGAAATATGCAAGCAATGTGGAAATCACATATTCATCATGCAGGACGGATTTCATAAGCAAAGTTATTATTTAGATAAACGAGTATGATTTAACATTTTACTTACTCAAACTACGACAAACAAGTTTGATTTTTAATAGTTTGTGTACTATTCTTTTTAGAAGTATAATATGTATTCCGTTTTACTAAGTTGTACAATCTATTATATTATAACATACTTATCAAGTTTTAATATTATTAATTAAGTATAAGAGTACTAGCTGTGACCCGCGGTTTCACCCGCGTAGTCTTCGTTCCCGTGGGAATATCGGGATAAAAAGTACCCTATGTGTTATTCCAGGGTCTAAGCTACTTACGTACCAAATTTCAGCCCAATCGGTTCAGTAGTTTTGGCGTGAAAGAGTAACAAACATCCATACATACATCCATACTTACAAACTTAGGATAATATAGGATAGGATAATAATATTTAAGATTTAATAATGATGTGTGTCTCTAGGCAAAAATCAAGCTAATACTTATATTAAGGTACTTATATAGAAAATAATATTCATACAACAATGATAAATGCAGACAGTCAACAGGATGAATATTCCTATATCCATCCTACAACAACATCGACAATAAATATAGCAATCAAGCGAAGTATTATGATACAAAAATCTTTGGTCAGTAAATAGTTTGGCTGCGTGCCAGCTCGTCCCAGCTCACTATAAGTTATGTTACCACTGACGCATGTCCTATTGTGGAGGTCTTGTAAGGGGCCCCATTGGCCCCGGATTGCCGAATAAAGAGCTTCCGAATCGCATCAATTGCGCTCATTTGGGGCTAGGGCTTTAGACTGCCTGACGTCGCGTCGCAAGAGAATTGGACGCCATCTAGAGTATTCGCCAACACTACCCTCCCACAGAGATATATTCTGTAGTAAAATTTCCCAACTATTAATAACTCGAATATAACAGAAACTTCAAATAGTATAAAGTTCGGTGTTCCGCGGTTCGTTCCTAATTATAAAGTTGTACGAACTGTACAGTTTTTCATCGCAACAATCCGATAAAGTTCCGAACTCGGTTGCTAGTCGATAGCGTATCGCTCGCTGCTAAGCCGCTGCGTAATAGCCGCTTCTAGTTCCTGTCGCTGATGAATTTTAATGATGTTTCTTTCAACTATTATTCCCGCTGGAGAATGAGAGTTCGCGGGAGCTTTTTAAAAGCTTTTACGGTTTACAAACCAAAAGTCCGTAACACGCCTCGCTCTTTAGAATTGGGATGTATTTATAAAGTTTGAAATTGAAGGGCAGTTTGGGAAAAATAATATTATCCAATCTAATTTTAGACGAATATGTAGTTACTCCATACATAATATTATTCATCTAGGCAGCGTTGAAAGTAGATACTCACTCATAGTGAAGATAACATTATAATAAATAGGCAATATAGGAGCAGCTACGTCCCAGTAGTGTCGCGTGTGTGCGGGCGCGCGGTGTGAGCCGCGGTCGGCGCGCGGTGTGAGCCGCGGTCGGAGCGCGGTGTGAGCCGCGGTCGGCGCGCGGTGTGAGCCGCGGTCGGCGCGCGGTGTGAGCCGCGGTCGGCGCGCGGTGTGAGCCGCGGTCGGCGCGCGGTGTGAGCCGCGGTCGGCGCGCGGTGTGAGCCGCGGTCGGCGCGCGGTGTGAGCCGCGGTCGGCGCGCGGTGTGAGCCGCGGTCGGCGCGCGGTGTGAGCCGCGGTCGGCGCGCGGTGTGAGCCGCGGTCGGCGCGCGGTGTGAGCCGCGATCAGCGCGCGGTGTGAGCCGCGGTGGGCGCGCGTCGGAGCGGATGATTGCCATCAAACTGTTCCGCGCGTCACCAGAATCATTTTAATTACACTATCTACTACTTCACGTACGCTCTATTTCGTACTAACATTACACATTCGGAGTATTTTAACTTTATTTTAATTAGAACTAGCATTAGAAAAATGCCTACGATATACTGAAGCGTGATAGAACGTTATAATATATAGGTATATTTAATTCTAGGAATTATGTATTCATATTCATCATATCTATCATACTTTATTATTTCCATCCCCAGGTTGTCTGTAAGAAATTGCTTAATGCGATAAGGCCGCCGGTTGTTTACCGTATTACCTGTTAGTTGTTTTGTAACGTTTGTTTTATATTTTATTTTGGTATGCAATAAAGTATAATTCTTTTCTATTCTACGAGTATATATGAAAAGTAAGTCGGTGTAAACCAAAATTATGCAAAGAAAACATACCTAGTTTGCGTTATATAAAATATAATATAACATAACATAGAATTACCCCTTTTTCCTGAAGGGGTAGGCAGAGGTGTACTCAGGACTCAATCCCATATTTTGCCAGTATGTTATTAGTCCCATGTAATAGGGGCGAGCCTTTTGCCATCTACCGGGTTCCAGATTAAAGGCAGTTATTGAAATAATACCTAATGGAAAAATCCAATATTTAACACTTTGCCTGGGGGTCGAACCTAGGTCCTTGCGATTGGCAGACGAGCTTGCGCCCTCTACGCCACTGAGGGAGTCTAAATAATATAAAGTAATGAACTGTAACAAGGATGACTGACGGCCGCAGGCAGTGTGCTCCCTCACACATGACTCAATACATATTATATAAACCTACTGAGCGAAGACGGAGGCTTATATACAATATTATATAGGTAGGTACTATTTATTAATTGTATTATGCAAGGGATCACCCGAGAGTCGGGAGTAATGATCCTCAGACTCAGAGGAAGACCTCAAAAATATCGCCCTTGACAGCGATTTTAATCAGAGCCCTTTTTTAAGGACGACTGCTTACAACCAAATGAAGGAATTATAAAAAACAGGAAATTACTTTACATCAAATGTATAAATAAGTAAGTATCTTTGCCCTTTAAATCTAAATCTGAAATTTTGCTTACTTATCTCCGTAGAATTTTGCTACGAGGTCTACGAAGACTACGAAAACCGTAGCACGTGCTACGCATCTACATTTGGGACATAAATATTATCGGGTCCATACCATCTGTCGGAGCATAATATATTCGTCGAAGATGGTAATCATTATTTGATAAACTAAATGAAGGCTATAAAGAAATCGCCGCATCAGTAAATTGTATTAAGGCAGTCTTTGTTGCGAAAATCCAACGAAATGGAATAAAGTAGCTCGAGAACCAAGTTTATAAAATTCTTGGAGTTGCTTTGAACTTTATTTAATCATTATTCTATAGTTAATCTGGTTTGTTCAGTGATGTCCCGCCACTAAGCTTTCCTAACCGCATTACGGCAGAATATTGGACAAGTCGTGGTAGCTCAGACTATCAGTAGATTTAGGAATTCTTCAACTTTCTGTTCGTGGATGGATTCACAAAAATCAATTTGCAAAATTGATGAAGATGAATTGTCCACGCAATAAATAATATATCCAAGTCATTAACAAGTTTTCAATATCACCGGTTTGGGATCTTAATTACATTCGCGCATTCGTTCACGCTTTATTGATATACCTATACATACCTAGGTACTGAATTCATTTCGTTGTTCATTTTGTTTTAACATAATTAAAAATAACGATCGCGATATTGTCGTGCTCAAATTACTTTTAATTCACACAATAAACTGGAAATTATTTTAAGTTTCACTTTAATATTATAAATTATATTATCACTAGCTGTGCCCCGCGGTTGCACCCGCGTACTCTTCGTTCCCGTGGGAATATCGGGATAAAAAGTACATTATATGTTATTCCAGGTTCTAAACTATCTATATACCGAATTTCAGTTAAATCGGTTCAGTTGTTTTGCGTGAAAGAGTAACAAACATCCATCCATGCATCCATCACTCACCAACTTTCACATTTATAATATTAGTAGCATTATGGAAAATCCATTAATTTATTATATTTTCTAACAAGATTTTTTTATATTTACATTTAATAACGTGTAGTATAAAACCAGTATAATAATTAGTTCATTTTAAAAACCTGTATAAAGTGGACAAACACGTCGAGAGCTATGTAGGTATATGTTTACATGAAAAGCCAATTAAAAGTTTTTCGCACCAAAAGTTTAACAAAATGTCATGTTTTTACCATCGCTCGTGTTGGCTTCGATGACAAAAAAGGTTAGTTCAGACATAAAGAAGACACTGGTCAGCCGCGGGACGGACCTGATGTTAGGGAAAAGGAAACGCGACCCGGCGCTATCTGTCAGCGTGTTAGCTTCTAGGTATATAACGAGTTATGAAAAGATGTAGTAATATTTAAGGCGGTGCATCTGCCCACCAAACTGAACAACTTTCAAAAGAATGAATTGCTAATTCGAGAAATAATGTTTCGACTTCCCATATCGGCAAATTTGTATGGGAAGTCGAATTTTTTTATTGCGAATTTCGCAATTCTGTCTTTTAAAGGGGAAGATGAATCCCCTTATTTATTACTTCACCTTTTTGGAACGCGTTGTATAAATACCAGGAAGACAACTTGACGCACCCGATTTGATGTGTGTAACATTCTTTGATGAGTTTTTTAAAACCACTTTAATGTTTCATGTTTTTGATATTTTTGCATCGAGCCATATTTTTATACAACTACTGAAAATATTCTTTACTTATCTAATAATTCATATTAAGATACCAACTATGTTATTCATAGACAAAAATCTAAGTGCTAAGAATCAAAAAAACTTTAATTGCCAACATAATTAAAAGTTTTCTTAAACAGTTTTATTATTCATAATTTATTTTCATCGCTGTTACAATGAGTATAAATTAGCAGATAATTTTTGTATTAAAATAAAATTATATTTTTCTGATTGAAAGATAATATTATAAATCCCAAAAGAAATCACAAATGTTATTCAAGAAGCATAATTTAAAAGTAAAATGGGTTTTAGTTGTATTTATAATTCAAAGAACACACTAAAGACGCGCATAATAGAAACAACGAGCATCTATATCCTATGTATACAGACTAAATATCTAAAAGGGTCCTCAGGGCCATCTCCGAAATTACGGAAATTTTTGAAATTGTTGGTGTGACCGATTTTGCTAACAACTAAAACTACATCAAAAAATTTAAAAAGTATCGAGCATGACCCTTTAAAAATTTATAGTTTGTACATAAGGAGCATTACAAACTTTTCACCAAAGTAATATGCAATACACTCACTCGCCAACTAGACGAGTGCCAACCTGTTGAGCAAACCGGATTTAGAAGAGGTTTCTCCACCATAGATCATATACACTCGGACAAATAGTTGATGAAAAGAGTCACGAATTCAACCCCCCATGTGTATGGCCTTTGTCGATTACGAAAAGGCTTTCTACAGTGTCGAACAGTGGGCTCTGTTTGACTCTTTACATCGCTGTTCCATTGACGCTCATTATGTAGATGTGCTACAGGAGCTGTATAGTTCAGCAACAATGCAAGTGAAACTGCATACATTAACCAACCCTATTCCAGTCAGGAGGGGGGTGAGACAAGGAGACACCATATCACCCAAGCTGTTTACGACTGTCTTAGAAGACATCATAAAAACGCTTGCATGGGATACTCGCGGTATAAACATCAATGGAGTCTACTTGTCCCACCTCAGGTTTGCAGACGATCTTGTGCTGTTTGCTGAAAATATATATTTTTTTATTTATCTTAACGTACTTATAAGCACGGATTACGTTGTCTCGCTGAAAAGCACATTTTTATTAAGTAAGCCTTCGACGCGCTATTGATAGGCACGCACCACCGGCCACTCGGCCGGTACCGCCGCAACCGCTATGTCCCTACATTTTAAATGTAATGATGATGTAAAGAAGTTAAAAAAATACGAAATCGATGTCTTGTATACGCGTGTTTCTTTCGAATTTTATATCCTCATATTTTTATATTATTATTATAAGAAAATATTATGTCCTTCCATTTTTTATTTTACTTAATTTTTTAATTCTAAAAATCCTAAAGAACACCCTAAATTAAGAGTATAAAATAAAATAAAATGGTAGCGTGTTTCTTTCGAATTTTATATCCTCATATTTTTATATTATTATTATAAGAAAATATTATGTCCTTCCATTTTTTATTTTACTTAATTTTTTAATTCTAAAAATCCTAAAGTACACCCTAAATTAAGAGTTTAAAATAAAATAAAATGGTAGAGAATTAAAGTACTACTATAGTACTAATGAAACTTTAATAAATTTTCAAAATAGCGGGATATAAATTTATCAAATATATAATTATATTTAGAAACGGAATTTTATAGGAATGTATGAAATTTGTACAAGATGGCGTTTATTGTAAAATACGCGTAGTAGCATGTTAAAATACAGTGGTAGGGGCATTGCCTAATTTGCAAAATGGATCTGAATTCGAGGTGTGTGGGATACTCCTAGTTCAGGAGACACAGGTACATTATAATAATGTATCTAGATTTTTTTTTGTAAACCAATTGAAATATTCCTAAAATAAATAAAAACCTCAAAGAAACCAAACATGTGGGCTAGAAATGTAATGAACGATTTCTTACGTGTCTCTGTTTCTTCGTAATAATATATTTATGTATAATATTCTAATTTAATAGATCGTGGGCGTGTAGCTAATATCAAAGGGTGAAGAAGTTTCTCTCTGTATTATCTATATCAACAAGAAGCCAGCACCGCCCACGCGCCGACGCCACGTGCCAAACCAAAAACCTTATACAAAGATAAATACCAAAATGAAAAGCTATTCATTCATTTATTGCAGAGGAGGTTACACCACCGCGTGGGAGTCATTCATATTTCCAAAATGTTCAGTTAGTAGGTAGACGGTAGTACTCTAGTAGTGCGTGGGAAACTCAAAACGTTAAATGTGAGAGGTCGTCCGACGGCGGCCCGGAGCGCCCCGAGGCAAGCCTACCCTAAAAACTCAAAATGTATCTAATAAATGACGTCAACATTCTCTGACGTTCCGTTGCTTTTACGATAATTTATGTACTCTGGAGGAGTAATAAGACCGAGTTGTATAAATACGACTATGTTGGGATTCATTATTCTTTGGGTCGAGCGCCTCCACAGCTTTACCGGATAGTGGTGAGCGCAACCACTATCCGGGAAAGCTGTAGAGGCCATCTGAGGCCAACAGCATAGGTCATTTAAAAAAAAACTTTCATTAATCTAACGCAACGTAATATTATAATGGATGTCTTTGACTACTTGGAGAGGTTTCCTTCGTAATTGCGTTATTTAGGTTTATTTGATAAGTAGGTACCTACTTTGGTTTCGTACTTGTATGTACCTACTGTATGTTAATTTTAAACTTATAGACATAAATTTGATCGGGCACCTATCGGGATGACAACTTGGCAAAATGACATTATCATCATAACGTCTGAATATTAAGACAGCCTGGCTGGCACAGATGGTAGTAACTCTGCTTTCTGTGCCGCAGGGCCCGATCCCCGGCCAGGTCAAACATTTGTGTGCATGAACATGTCTGTTTGATCTGTGTCTGGGTGTTATAAGCGTGTATATGTATGTATAACAGTCATCTGGTTACCATAGCACAGGCTTCTAGCCTAGTTTGGGACCAGATGACCATGTGTGGAAGTTAAAATAAAAAAATAAAAAAAATAAAAAAAAGTCATTGTTACCTACTAAATAGACATGAACGCACAATGACCTCGTAGCGAAACATCTGGAACTTAGAAGGTCTTCATTCAGATTACTTTTTGGCTATTATATCTTTCATGTTTTTACATTTTATTACTAGTTGAGTACATAAGCGATATGAATGATGTTTCGGTTCAAACCATCTTGCAGTGCCGGTGGAAAAGATGGTCTTTCCCCTCCTGTCAGTTATTAATATTCGATACAAAATTCCCGTGACCTTGAACGGAACTGCTCCAGGAAGAGTTACAGAGTTTAAATATCTGGGACAAATAGTCACGGAGGACTTAACCGACGATAAAGACTTAGAGAGGGAACGTAGAGCGTTGGCGGTTCGCTGCAATATGCTGGCCCGCAGATTTTCACGTTGTACTAAAGAAGTGAAGGTGACGCTTTTCAAGGCTTACTGCCAAAGCTTTTACTCGTGCAGTCTGTGGATTAGGTAGACGCGGGGAGCCTACAACAAGTGTTCCGAAATAAACACATTATTATTATTATTAAAATTTCATACAAATACAAAAAAGCCATGCTAGAGTATGTAGTGTCTGTGTGTACTCGTATGAGAGGAGGAGCCGGTTGTATCCCGCGGCCCGCAGCCGGCAGCACATGAACTCGGTGTACCGAGTTCATTTATCTCGCGTATGCAACACTTGCTCCGCATCATATATTATGCAGACATAACGTATGGTGACGGCAAACCGTCTGCATTGCAAATATATTGATCTTACGATACAATACTATATCGCTTTTTATATTATGTAAGGAAATGCAAAGAACGTTAATATTTTTAAAATTTTATCAAAAATATACATACATTCACGCCTTTTTCCCGAAGGGGTAGGCAGAGGTGTACCCAGGATGAGTCCTGGGTACACCTCTGCCTACCCCTTCGGGACCAAATACATCATTAGTGTATCTACTATCAATCAATTAGTGTATCAATGTGTGGGTGTATCTACTATGGGACTGAGGTCCCATAGTAGATACACCCACATTTCGCCAGTATGTTATTGGTCCCATGTAATAGGGGGCGAGCCTATTGCCATCTACCGGGCACAGTTCCAGACTCCAGGCAGTTATTGAGATAATTCCTAATGGAAAAATCCAATATTTAACACTTTGCCTGACCTGGGGATAGAACCCGGGACCTCTTGATTGGCAGTCGAGCATGCGCCCTCTACGCCACCGAGGCAGTCAAAAATATCAAAAATATAGGAATAATTAAAACTTTTTAAATACAATTCCTAAGCCTAGTTAAAATGTAGCACTAACCGTCCCAGAAGCTCCAGGCACTAAATAAGATACTACCAACGTTTTTTATATTACCTCTAAATGATAGTCCGGCGACACTCGTAAATATAATTTAAACCGCTACACTAGCTTCGTGATACTAGGCCAACTGCTTTTAAATTGTTTTACCGTAAATCTAAAACTGTAGAAGTCGTTGTATGTAACGAAGGATTTCATAATACAGGGCACACTTAGTATTATATTTTGTAGTGTGTGTTTAATAACGCGTATGTTGCTATAGATACCCGGAGCTCCATAGGTGAACATCCTCGACAAAGCGTCAGAGAGTCAGTCGTGAGCCGTCAGCTGCGGCACATTTACTGTTTACGATGAACGAATGACGGCAGCAGTGAGGAGTGAGGAGGCTCGCGATCTTTATGACATAATCGTTTTATAGGCGAGCTTCTGAAGCACCGCCGTTACACAATATGCCATTAATGAAATACTTTCGGCATAAAACCGCACTTCATTCTTCACAACGGAGGAATGTTTAGCTCTAGAGTCATCTTAGGTCACATCACAGGCACGACTGTCTCAACAATATTTATAATTTGCAACCGCTTTGTAAATTTTATTTCAAAAAAATCAATATACAATTTAACTAAGATTTTTTCTAATGATGTATTTGGTCTGTTCAGAAAAGGTGATTCTATTTTTAGTTAGAATCCACATGTCGGGAAAGAGTCCGGTGGCTAGTGGTCGGCCACGTTAAATCCATGTCAACGTTCAGTCCGCATTCTCGTATTAGGTTCGTGCGGCCCCTGACACTCGCCACCGACCACCGCTGCTCAAAGGAAACAATGTGGCGACGCTACGCCACAAGGAACCGAGCTCTCTGTTCACGGCACGTATGTTATTTGCTTATATGCTATTTGTTTATATGCGAACAATGAAAATTCCTCTTTTTATTCTCATATTTTCCCCTTTTTGTGCAAGTTATGAAATTCATGAAGACTATTTCTTTTATTTCAGCTACAGTTAGTTTATTTATCAAGAAAGATTTTAGAAAGAGTTTTTCAAATGCCTTTTCAATATGCACGGTTCGTATTGTAGAAATGTTTTGATAACATGAAAGAGAAAGTCCGATCGAATTACTAGCAAAACATCAGCACATAGGTACTGACATTTTTTTGTAAAATCACAGCGGCGTAATGTCGCGCGATACGCAGATAAGATACGTATTAATTAGAGGCGCGCGTATCGAGTGTCGGCTTAGCGTATCGCCTGCGATAACAACCGATTTGACGACATTACTGATACATTCGCCATTACGAATACTATCGAAAGGGTTCAAAGGGCACCGGTATCTATTGTAAATAAAGTAGTAAATAAAGAACACAATTATTTATGGAGGATCCACATACAACACCCCGATTTTATAATAAAACATCTAACATGGCATAGTTTATGTCATGTCATGCGCAAATATTGAATCTAATAAAAAAAGAGAAGCAGGTAGGCCAGATGTTATGCACTGTCACTGCATAAACTTGGCGTTATCATACCCCCCTAAAGCATTACCTTGAGAGATGTCGGTGTAGCTCTTATTATTGAGGGATTATTGTACTATGTACAAGAAGTTATTAATTGATTGTATTAATATTTATCGATTACATTGAAGTTAAACGATTAATAACATCAATATTAGATCCTTAGAGCACTTCCGAGCAGCTTACAGCAGCTTACAGCGCACAGCGCCTATCAAATAAGGTCATGAGTAGAACAGACACGAGACAAATGTTTGTTCATATTAACTATGTAAACATTACCGTTTTTATAGACCTCGCAGCCGAAGAAACCGTTATCAGAGAAAATACGAGCCAATTACTGCCCTACAGACCGAAGGGAGACGCGCCCCAAACAGAACTACCCCCAGGACCAGATCAAACAGGAGGGGATCGTAGGCTTCATTACTAAAAGTTATTTTCGTTATAAGAAATGAGATTCCTAATTTCGTCATAACGTTTAATTTTTCTTTTAGTTTGTACTTTATATTTTATCTAGAGGTAAGATAAATATAACGTCGGGCCCACATCACATGACAAGATAATAATATTTCTCCAGGTCGCACAAAAAATATCGCTCCATTTATAATGTTTTTTGAAAAAGTCAACATATGGAAACATAATACGAGTACATAATAAATATATAGATTTGTGACAATATTTTTCAATAATTTCAAAACCTTCAATAACACACTCCATAATCAAAAACCTTTGGAGGAAGTCTTTTGCTAGTAACCAGAAATTTCTTACATAGGTTTTCGTTATCATGTAGGACACAGTCCAATATGATACGTCTATGTAGGCGAGCACAGGCTCCCTCGGAGCGCAGTATAATCAGTAAGGATGGATATTGTTTAATTGGAATGACGCCCACTCACCGCTCGCATTCATTTGCATAGACTCATTACCTACTATTCACACTTACCTACTATTATAGTGATTAACTCTATCATTAGATTCACTCTTAGATACATTAAATATAATATATTAGCTTATGCTCCTATATAGAATAGATATAGAATAGATAATATAGAATAGAATAAAATATATTATATAACTTTTTATTGATTTCACAACACAGAAAATAACAACAATTTAAAATTAAAAACTTGAAAGCTGTTACACGTTTACAAGTTTTAATTTCAGTGATCAATTGGCGGCCTTATCGCTCGAAGGAAATAATTCGAGGCAATGATGCTGAGACAGGATCTACTGACATGCTGAAAGGGCGGTGGTTTCCCATTTCAAACAAATAAATGATTACTTCATTGAAAATATATATATCACACATCATCGGCCGGAAGACGTCCACTGCTGGACACAGGCCTCCCCCGTAGAATGCCATAAACTATTCATACGGGGAGATCTTGCTGTAATCAACGCACGCTTGTTGTGCGGTTTGGTGATCACAGAATACGAGTAGATGTAGGTAACGACGAAAATATGGGTTTAAAGTTTTATGGAATGTAATGTTAGATGATAAAATAAGAATGTACAAAACTAAAGTTAAATTAAAATTGCTTTGTATATCAGCACACGACCATACATCGTCACGGTCTACAACATGTTCTTTCTATACACGTACTTGAAATAAAGAAGACGTAATAGAGAAGCCTCCATTTCACCAGAAACCTGATATTGATATCTTTCAATATTGCTCTTGTTTTTAGTAAAGAAGCCACTTACGTTATTCGGTCTATGTTTTTCTTTGCCGTGAAGTTATATACCTTTAGATAATGCCCTCTTTCTATTATTATATAGAGAAAAAATCTTATATATTATATAACCACACCACACTCGTCTTGCAATACTGATTCCTTATTTCTTGATATTATTTGTATTGCAATATTTTTGTTAAGAAATAGTTGAGATAATATTATAATCTAGACACGATGGTACAAAGTTATATACAAGTTATCCATTATAAAATCGGATAAACGAAATTCTGAATAAAATTATTTTAATAGGCTAGAGCACTCGCTACAATAGCCAACTCTGGCAATTTGCGAGATGGTCTCTCTGATGATTAATATTGTGGATAATTCGTGTAATTGTTCCAGTTTTTGTAGCTTCCCAACCCAAATGGGACGAGTTTATACGAGAACTTGCACTTTAAATCGCATAGTTGAACGTTCAACGCTTTCACTCGGTGCAGTCGAATGACCAACATTAAACCGAATATATTATTTAAAGTTTTAACTGATCCACTTTATAGTTTGAATTTATATTGGATGCATTTTAGAGCCTCCGCCTCGGGGGCAGAAGGGAGCTGTAGGGGATAGCGACAATACAGGTTATACAATATAGCTTTTAAGCTTAATAATACATTAAGCTTAAAAGCTATATTTTATGTAAATCAACTCGTATTAAAACAATAGAAAGCTTTTAAAAATATATATAAGAATATTCTTATATTATAATGATATATAAATGAGAAATATTCTGTTTTTGACAAACTCAATAGAGGAGGAAGCTACGAGTTGTTATAAATTCTAAATATTAGGTACTAAATATGACCCAAAAAAGGCAAGTAAAAGATAATGTTCTTTGAGACGACAGACCACACTCGGTAGTGTCGGGAGATCGGATCGAGACCGAGGTATCCTTTTACTTTATGAAATAAAGTATAATATAATTTGCTTGACGAGTATTCTTTATTTTATGATAGTGAGTGACAAGACGAGCAAATCAGGGCTACTTGGCGGATGAATAACTGGCAAAGGTGTGGTACTTCACCAGGCGGCCCCCTGCAAAAGAGGTCTACCACTACAGCTTCTATTCTGTTGAGTGTAAATGATTTATTAAAAATATATCCCCGTACTCGTACATCTATTGATCTCAGACATTACACGCACATACATACGTATTATGTCAATCATTTGTAAAAATGTAGACGTAGGTTAGAGCTACTAATTAAACATACCTTCATATTCCTTTCCGAATGTTTGTTCACATCACGTTTATATGAAGTATCTGGAACAAACAATAAATCTTTATTATTTATCATCTTAATTTCATTCTAGAAGTTGAGTCAGTCTGTGGTCAACCTTAGTGTGAGAGTTTTTAGGTCATCCGATGGCCTCTGACTTAACGTCTATATGACTGGACCCGGGAGCGAAGGCTTTACTTGCCGACCCTTAGCACGATAGCGTCCATATGTAATACGACATGTAGATTCGATCCAGGAGCTCCCGATTCAAAACCAGACTAGATATTGCCACTGGGCCACGGACGTTTTAAGGACGAATTGAATAACAAACATATTGAAAAGCCCTCTTTCATTGCCAAATTCTGTTTTTATATAATAATTATTAAGTGTCTTCAAATACCGTACCGTGTTGAGATTAGGCTATAATATCATCTAACATGGCTTCTCTCCATTGTTAATTAAGCAAATATGACTTTTTATATTCTTTTAAATGACCTATGCTGTTGGCCTCAGATGGCCTCTACAGCTTTACCGGGCAGTGGTGAGCGCAGGGGGCGCTCGACCCAAAGTTTAAGGGCGACTAGCACAAGGGCACCTAGACGGTACGAACCTCGGCTTAGGCCGTCGTCAGGATACGTGGGGTCAAACTTGCCCTGGCACCCCAGAAGGGGAGTGTCCTAGGGCCCTATCAATGGTTTGATCTGTTTGATTATTTGGAGAGAAACTAACCAATCTGAAGGATCTGAGAGATCTTCGATCTCGCCGGCGAATTCGGTGTTGTGATTGTGTGAGTTGGTGAATCTGGTATCCGGCATCAGTACCGAAAACGGAGCGACTGTTACGTATATTGGTAGGATTGGGTGAATCTAGCGCCACCGATGTGACGGCGGCGATAGAGTCGTCCGGGTCGTCCACGACGTTGCGAGGGCGTCTACGGAGGGGAGGAGTTCTAGCTTGAACTATCGAGTAGTTCGAGGCTTGGACTACGAGGGGGTTGAGACATGATACAACTACATAATATTAGGAAAACAGCACATATTTGTATTACTAAGTAGAAAGGTAGCACACAACACCTAGATACCTATGTCCTTCACTATCGAAAAGCCTACATTCTTACACAGCAACTTACAAGCTTACTACAAAAAGAAAATAATTCTGTATCAGCTCCGTAGTATCAGACGCTTTGTAAGCAATAGATAGCAATCGAGTGTGAAGTGGCCGCTATTTATTATTCGGTTCGGACTCGAGTAGAACCGCGTAAGCACGAGGGGCGAGTTACTGTTGCTAATCCTATCGCTATATATCCCCACTTCTAAGAAATAATCTACTTTATTAGATGTCACATCACTCTTATTACTTACATACGAGTATATATGCTATTGCTATTTCGTAGCTTTTATAAAGAGACATATAACCACTGAGATTGGTGATGACATGTAAATGTTTCATGAGAACGTAAGGACGAATATCATACGCGTTTTTTTGTAAATAATGAAAAAGATATTGGATATCTTTTTCCAGATGTACCTAATACCTCCAATATGTAATAGATAGATAAATTCTTTATTATTACACCACATCTTAAAAAACATAAAACTAAAATGGAACAATAGGAATATGTCTAGTGTAACAATTGGCGGTCTTATCGCTAAAAGCGATCTCTTCCAGACAACCGAGCAACAACACCGAGACAACCGAGTATTTTGTAATACCTGTGGTTAAAAATTTTGACACAAATATGTTATTAAAAACCATCCTTAATGCTAATTTATTAATACAAAATAGGTACATCGTGTACGAGAACGTCCGTCCAAGTTCTATTGTTAGCAATAAGCACTCATCGTTATTAAATCGCTAAAAGTGCCTGTGAACTATGTACCTACACATCTAATATAGTTACAAACAGACAGGCTCAGTCTGAATCTGTCTAGGTTCGAGTAAACATATTTTGATGTTAATTTGGGAGATGTTTGTGAAACGAATGTACATAATCTATGTATGTAAACCGTCCATTCTTCGCGTTGCGTTACATACATAGTCCGATATTCTCAGGTATTGTTTCTGTAATCATCAATATCATATAGGTAGGTGTTACGAAGGTACCTACTTATTACACAGGCGCATATAAATAACAATTACTTACAATGAGACAATAACCCTAGATATATATTATTAATGTTACTACGCATCTTTTAAATAAACACTATAGAATGTCAATGAAATTGCTGTAACAGTTGTCATAAGGCTAATGAATTCATTGCTAATTTACAGTTGGGTTTAAGATAGATACATATTATTATATTTAGTGCTTAATATTACTTTTACAGTAATAAGCTGTGTGACTGAATACGCGTTACGTAATATTGTTAAAATTTCAATTAAAATCTCCGATAGCGAACACTCTCTTTTTAGGTAATTCTTCAAAGAAAACGGCTACAAAAATAATATTAGCAGTCTACTCCAAAAGTTGAACTACTTTAGGACATTTCACAAGATCCTTGGTAACCTTGAAAGCTTTTAGCGAGCTTCGAGTGTCAGATATTTATAAATAGTAAGTCTGTGACCTAAGGTAGCGTAACTCACGGAGGTTCATAATGTTTTAGTATTCTGGTAGGTTTACTGAGTTTGGCGACGCCACGAGAATTCTCAATCACATCAGAATATTATTAAGAACTCACATTATAATAATACGCTAATGTTTATGGAAGCAGGG
This sequence comes from Hemistola chrysoprasaria, assembly GCA_947063395.1. Lineage (NCBI taxonomy): Eukaryota > Metazoa > Arthropoda > Insecta > Lepidoptera > Geometridae > Hemistola > Hemistola chrysoprasaria. Next base: position 247,097 of record OX346713.1, on the reverse strand, counting down.
CGGACAAGGACTGTCTCTATGCAGTCGATTATCACCTGAAACACCTGAAAACTTTTTTTTGGAAAATGATGAGTGATAAATAATTTAATGTAGGTAAATATTGGCTATTTCCATTGAAATCAATTCACAAAACGTACAAAATAAATATTCAAACTCAGACATGAGCTATAAATCCTTTCACCTGTGGAATTGCTTCGATTTCAATAAAATGTATGAAATATGAATTTACATTTACATGATTTTGAGTAAAATACACACAATATTATGTTCCATTCTATTCATACAAAACATTGTTATGTATAATAACCCTAGATATATATGTATGTACATTTTTGAGTCTGTTGAGAATGTTCGTGAACAACGAGCAACACATGGAATAAAATATTAATAGATGTAGAGTAACGTTCAATGTTAGCTTGAAGCATATTTAAAATGCTATTATATCGACGGCATTATATCTTGTACACCACACGTATACACTCGAGCTAAAAATAAAATAAGTTAAAATTACAAATCCATTTAATAACAAAATAAATTTTCATAATTTATTCATCATAATATTATTTTTCATTTCGTTATATTAAAAGGATTTTAAAAATCTTTAAATCAATTCCCACAAAGGAACATGACGTAAAGTGAAAAGATAAGAGCTATCGTTTTACTTTGCAGAAACGATAGAACCAATCATAGTTCTTGACGGTGAAAGACTCAATATTGACAATTCAACTTTGTTCCTTGGCATAAATATAGACTCTAAACTGCAATGGAGCACTCATATCACCGAGCTCTCAGGAAAGCAGCAGCAGCTTACGCGGTTTATAAAATTAGGCTAATAACAGATTTCCATAGCTTGATGTCTTATGGGATTCTGTTTTGGGGGTCAGCCGCAGATATAGAAACTATATTTATACTACAAAAACGTGCGATTCGTGCCATCTATGAGATGCGTCCACGCGAATCCCTGAGGGAATTATTTAAAGAAATAAACATACTAACCCTACCATCCTTATACATTTATGAGAACATCATGTATGTGCGTAAAAATTTACATAATTTAAAATTAAATAGTGACCTTCATAATTTTAATACTATGAATAAAGACAAAATAGCTGCACCTAGCTTTAGATTATCTAAAACAAATAAAAAGACATTCTTAGGAAATAGTGTACGTTTCTATAATAAAATCCCAAAAGAGATAACTGGGCTCTCAGAGGGTAAATTCAAAACCTATATAAAATCTACTTAACTTAAGAAGGCTTATTATAAAGTCAACCAGTACATAAAGGACAAAGATGTCTGGAAACTTCTGCATAGCCGCCTCGCGGCACCTTCAAAGAAAACGAATGTAAGCAAACCAAATATTGTGAAACTATCTGTTGAAAAAATTAAGCCCTACAAGTTTCTTGTGCGTTCTTCTTGTAGAACGAACCGAACGACCGAACGCACGGTAGACTCAGTACTATTTATCTTCATTGACGTACAAAAGTATCAGATTATGACCTATTTGAATAAATCTGTTTGAGTTTGAGTTTGAGTTGAGAAAATGGTTTACGATTCATTTAATTAGCGTTTTAAAAGGTTTTGATATCTCTGACAGAATTAGTGTACCTATATATGTACGTTATCCTCATCTCAGTCGCTGGACGTCCACAGCTGGACATAGGTCTCCCCCATAACGGGGGTTTTGCCAATAATCGCACCTTTAGAGCGCAGTTTGGTGGTTTTACGCAGAGGACTCTTCTGCCCGTCCTCTGGATCTCATAACCCTTAGCCAGCTCTTATGGCAACTACGGGTAGAGATGGGGTACTATTCTATATATTTATTTCCAGTATCGGCACGGCACCAATAGGTTGTTAGGTAAGTATTGGGTATGAAAATAATTGGAATTTATTGTAATATTTATGGGTCAGCACCTTGGTTACGCTACCAGCTGATAGTGATTTAGAGACATTTCTTTAGGCTGGCTTTTTTATGGATTTTCGAAGTGTTCTAAGTTCTATATAGCATTGTGTATAAAATACAATATACAACTACCTACTTACTATCTACCCTTTCTAGTAGATAGTAAGTAGGTCAATGTATTAGTATTGTATTAGTATTAGTATTGTTTAGTATTCATTCAATAAAAACAGAATATTATAATGTAGCATCATTAATGACTCCCTCTCCTCGGCAAGTGAAGAAGGTAGATAGAGGTACGTATACATGCAACCCGTTCATACTTTAGGTGTTCGTTAGTTGCATTTTTACCATCATTAGTGGATCAAAGAGATACGAAGGTGTTCGCGGTCATTATGACCCCCGACCTATGAACATTAATGTATGTCTTTGTAGAAACAATATACAAAGTGTTTCTAATGATATACCTCTCACGTCTAACTAGAAAGGTGTATTTAGATTAATATTTGTATTGAATAACAATGTTTTCCTTAATATGTAGTTGAGTCTGCAACATGCAACATCTGATCTGTTGCAGCGACTAGTATGCAGAGCAATAAAGTAGTATGTTTGTAATAAAAACAACGATCGCAAATAAAGATAAACTTAGTCACAATTCACAATTCAGACCTAAGTGATTTTAACAAATTACTAATATTTATCAAAAGGATTAAAGCGTAAACTTACTCACACGTGTGAGTTAGTATGTTACATCCATAGCTAATCTCTTGTTACATACTCTACGTAAAACTACATACATCTCCATGGAACCACTTGTTAGTATAGTGTATCCCCATACATAGAAAACAATAGAGGTCTTCGGTCTAGAATACTGGGTAGGTATTGAAAATCAGAATTTACCACAATAACATCGCGATATTATTATTATTATTTATTTATATCATACGACATATGGACCCGAGGCCGCTTCGACCATTGCTGATCTATTGTGGCAGTCCGTATAGATTATAATTCACTGCCTAAGCCCGCTGAATCTAGGAATTTCCAGATTTTTCGAGGAGTGATGTGTTGTACCTCATCTGGGCGAATTATTCCTCGTCCCAGGTACCATACTTCCCATACTTCTATTGAACATGAGTGGCCCGCATTCACAGAGGACGTGCATAGCCGTTTCCTCTTCTTCGTGGCAGAATCTGCGCTCGGCTTCCTGGATTAGCCCCATGTTCATCATATGTTTATTTAGTTTACAGTATCCTGTGAGAATTCTGGTGACTGCACAGGTTTTATATCTACTGAGCTGAAGGAGCTCCTCTGATATTTTATTATTGTATCCATTGATGAAGGCTTTGGAATGTGTTTGTCCCTCTACATACTTCCACATTACCCTTGCCTCCTCAATGCATTTTTGATTTAGCAGATTGTAGACTTGTTGTTTCATTGTTCCACAATAGGGTTCAGGTCCGACCTGAGAGGTATCGGCTCCTTTTTTTGCAAGCTTATCCGCTAATTCATTACCATCTATGTCACAATGTCCCGGAACCCATTGAAGTATTACTTTATTTGTGTTACTGAGAACATCGCGATATTATAAACTAGAGTAGATTATTCAGCATTAATAAGTATATATCAATATAATGGTTATTAGGCGCAGTACCAGACCCAAACTTTGTAACACTTTTCACTTGAACAAGGTACAAAGCCAACAGACAGCTTTGCTCTCAGCAACTAGCACTTGTTGCCAACTACCACTTTGGTTGCTATTGGACCGTTTGCATTTAAATCGGGTTTTCGATCCGATATGAAATCTCGCTCACTTCGACGACTTGCACTGAAAGTTACCAACATATCACCTGACCTGCTTCTAGTTTTTCTAGTCCAATTCTTATGTGCTGCTGTTAATTTTTTATGTAAGGCTACATATACATAGCAAGTTTAGTGTTCGATCTTTGATCATGAGATGTTTGGTTTCGAATCTTTCCTCAGTATATACTTTGAACGTTGAAAGTAAAATTATAATTCGGCGCCTAAAATTTCTAAATATTTATTGAAAAAGATTTGAATTCATCAAGATTTGTAACTAAAGGTTAGCGATAAAAGTTAGCTAATGATGAAAGTGGTTCGGTTCCAGAGTTTCTGTTTTTTGCCCATTAGGAATGTTCTCACGGCCTGCAACGTGTTGTGCCCGGTTAATGAGAATAGACTCACCCTCCACTGCATGTTAACAAACGTAACAGGCGGAGTGTGCGTCTACCTCTGTAAAACCTCTCGGACGAAAAGACGCGATGTTATGTTATGTAAAGTTCAAAGTCTAGCTATGTGTCCATGTACATTTTGGATACAATCATATCGTGTCATTAAAGCCTGTACTCAGTGTAAATCCCCGCTGTTTATGAAATATAAATATGAGAGAGAGCCGGTCCTAACAACCTAATCAGCGTAACTGCGGTTTGTAATGTGATTAGTTAAAAGCTTTAGGTAACGTTCACCGACCGGATGGTAATTACATTGTGTTAGCTTTTATAATTACTGGTATATATCCCGGAGGACTAGGGCCATTACCGAGATACGATGTTACATACATATTCTCATATTTTATTATAACTTAGTTCCGGACATAGTGTGGGAAGAGAGGATCACGATTAACTAAACTTCAGTTGTTTACAATAGTATACATTTTAATTTATACTGTAATAGAATGAGTTAGCCCAATTACACTGCTCGAGTCAATTCTTATGGGTTATGTGCACAACCCACATTCACATAACATACATTCAAGCCTTTTTCCCGAAGGGGTAGGCAGTGTACCCAGGACTCAGTCCCATAGTAGATACACCCACATTTCGCCAGTATGTTATTGGTCCCATATAATAGGGGGCGAGCCTATTGCCATCTACCGGGCACAGTTCCCGACTCCGCAGCTATTGAGATAATTCCTAATGGAAAAATCCAATATTTAACACTTTGCCTGACCTGGGGATCGAACCCGGGACCTCTTGATTGGCAGTCGAACATGCGCCCACTACGCCACCGAGGCAGTCCCACCACATTCCACAGTTGTCATACGATTTCTGGTCAACGAGATTCCTATAGGGCCTTCGGCATGAGCTAACGATTGCCCCATACTTATAATATAGGAAACAGCCGGGACCGTGTACAGTTTCACGTGTCAATAATAGAGAGCACTTGTTAACTAAAGTACCTAAGTGTGAAAGCACTTATCATTTTCTCTCTCTCTGGTATTGGTGAATTGATACTCAGATGGCGACAGACGATTATGTATATACACTTAGAGGCGATATCGGATGTGTCTTTCTTTGATAAGTTCCTATAGAAGCAATAGGAATCAGTTTCTAATAATATAATAATGATGTTTACATAACGTTTCAGAACTCTTCAGTAGCTCTGTTTTTGTTAGCTATTCGTATATAATGTACATACACACACACACATACAGTGTGTACTTACTTGTTAGAACACAACAAACAGTACATAACAATGTATTATTTTTAAATATTATCTGTTTGTGTTAAATTTTTAAGTTTCCCTGCAAGTAACTTTTGTTTTATACAAAATTGTCTTCAATCATTTTCCTTTGTCTGCACCCCAACCGATTAATGTTATATTTTCTCCAGTTTACTGAATAACTGACAGAAAATGCTTTTTAAGTATGAAGTTAAACGTAACGTTGTGCTGAATTATAAATAAATAAACAATGGCTTAAAAATTTAAGTCTTTTTTTTTTGTATATTTCAATTTCCATGTTTTTTTTTTTTTTTTTTTTTTTTTATGGTAGTGAGTAACAAGACGAGCTAATCAGGTGCCTGATGGTAAGCATCATGATTGCCCATATCAGACACAGTGACACCCAGTGTTTTTAAATTCAAAATTCTGCGCGGCACTGCACTGCGCCTGTCACCCTGAGATATGAGTTGTTGAATCTCATCATGCCCAGTAATTTCGCTGGTAACATTGCCCTTCATACCGGAACACAGTTATGTTTGCACATTACTGCTTGGCGGATGAATAACTGGCAAAGGTGTGGTACTTCCCCAGGCGGCCCCCTGCAAAAGAGGCCTACCACTACAAAAATTTAGACATATATTACACGTCTGATTTGGATAATAGTTTTGTAGAAATAGCACGGTTTGGTTTGTTTACACTTTCCGCCATGTAAGTAAACAGATAAGTACAGGTATAGTTCGACACAAAAGAGTAGAAAATAATGGGGGCGCCACTGTCTTTTACAAGAGTAAAAACAATTTCATCAACACATACACTTTAAATTGGTTCCGTTTCTACTCTTTTGGGTCGAACTATAAGTATTATCTCAATAAGAATATGTTTAGTGAACTCGAGCCACATGTCTCGGGTGGACTCGAACACAGATTGTATGTGGAAGGTTAACAAATCAGAAATACCAAACTGTAGGACACGTTATACGACTCACTCCACAGGTCGCAGACCAATTATCAAGTACAATTAGATGATATAATTTATTCATCTTCATTTTCGAAGTGATCATTGGCATAGTGCTCTATTGTTTAGTCTCTTTTTCAATAAAGGCACAATGACCTAAAAAAAACATTATTTCAAAGAAAAATTAAACATAAGCTTGCATTCGCTGTCAGTAGTGTTGTTGTTGTATGTACACATCATATTTCCTAAAAATATCCACTCCAACTATGTATACTTACTATAGTCAAGAGCCACGCCGACTTGAGGCTCCACAACCACGCACCCATTATAATTGGTGATGACAACAGACGAACAGTTTATTGTTTGAATATCTCGCGCGTTTATTCTTACCTACTAAATATATCAGAAGACATAGGTATTTACGTAAAAATACATGGTCCGTTACCTTTGTATATAGTGACCTTCATAATTTTAATACTAGGAATAAAGACAAAATAGCTGTACCTAGCTTTAGATTATCTAAAACAAATAAAATGACATTCTTAAGAAATAGTGTACGTTTCTATAATAAAATCCCCAAAGAGATAACTGGGCTCTCAGAGGGTAAATTCAAAACCTATATAAAATCTACTTTACTAAAGAAGGCTTATTATAAAGTCAACCAGTACATAGAGGACAAAGATGCCTGGAAACTTCTGCATACTGCACCTTCAAAGAAAACGAATGTAAGCAAACCAAATATTATGAAACAATCTGTTGAAAAAATTAAGCCCTACAAGTTTCTTGTGCGTTCTTCTTGTAGAGGTATCTTTCCGAACGCACGGTAGACTCAGTACTGTTTATCTTCATTGACGTACAAAAGTGTCAAATTATGACCTATTTGAATAAAGCTGTTTTGAGTTTTTGAGTTTGAGTTTGTTTTGACGGGTTGGGCACGCTGTGTGCTAGTCCCAATATTATGTTCTGCTCGAAAAATTTCAAAAGATCCCGCTATGCACGGACTCCTAAAATTTTATTTTTGATGTTATCAATAACGATATACAAAAATTATTCATTTATGTAGTTCTGATAATATTTATTATACAATTTTACTCCAGATTTCAGATTGTTGGGCAATTTATAGAGGAAATTGAGTGTCACAGCCAAACAACCGCCGCAACGATAAGGGCAAGAAGTATTACGGTTTGACCCATTCAACTCTGAAGAAGGATTAGCATAACTATGGCTACTTGACAATACGTCGCGGTGATAAAAGATAATATGGCTTTGTGAACATTATCGTTAAGAAGTCTCACTTACGCACTTCTGTGCATCAATATTATCACATTTATTTTGGTACTTTTGAGTTCATTCATACTCAAACTATTCGAAGATTGTTATTAGTTAACAAAGCGGAATCCTAATATATTATTAAGGAAGTGATTTTGTTTTGATAAGAATATAATAATAAATATAGAATTCATAGTGCCAATAATAATATAATGATTAAAAGAGCTATACATAGATAATGCAGCTTCTGCTAACATTTCAGTCTCTGTAAATATTGAAGGGATGATTATATGAAATTATGTACTACTTCAGGAAACTCAATATTGTAACTTGTTCTTGTCAACTTATAACATTAAATATTAAAGAACTGTAATTGTTTTAACAAATATCAATGATATCTCTGACGAGGAAGCACAAAACCGACCGAAGTATACCAGAAACAGGATAATTGCTACCAAGCTAGGGAAAAGAATGTTCTAATAAGAAGTTTAAAGCAATAACACATCACAAACTAACGAACTGTGTCATAATTTTAACGTTACGAGACAATCGCATCACATTCATGTCCATAATCGTTATTGGTCAAGTCTGTGAATTCGCCAAAATATTTTTCTATCTGTAATCTGTACGAGTATACTAAACAGATAGTTATCCAGGTTTTTTTTTTTTTTTTTATTTGCTATAAATGTAGGTAACATGTAGGTGTTCGGTACATAATACAGAGTCCGTGTACATTTACTCACATCGTGACATACAAATATTATTATTAGGTAAGTACATGCATTAAAATTATTCATTATTATTATTTATAAAATTAGATTAATTAATATTTAGGTCACTTATAATATTACAATATTCCCTTAATGTTATTATTTAATTCCGTAATTGTGTAAAAAGTCTTTTCAATTAACCATAGCTTTAATTTTCTTGCAAATCTTCTTTCTGGCAGTTCCCTAATATCACGGGGGATGGCATTGTATATCCTCCCACACATAACATAACAGTTTCTATGATGCTCTGGTGCTATGGTGCTCTAGGCAAAACAATTCTGTCAGGTTTCCTTGCATTTCGCGGAAAAATATCTTTAGCCGTTTTAAATAATGCTGGATGTAATTTAACGAATTTAGCCGCCTCCAATATGTACATGCAGGGCAAAGTCAGTAAGCGAAACTTTTTAAACAAGGGCCTACATGACTCCCACGGAGGAATACCAGCAAGTGCTCTAATACATTTTTTTTGTGCCATAAAGGCTCTCTGGACATCAGTGGAATTTCCCCATAGTATGAGACCATAGTTTAATATTGAAGTAATGTATCCATGGTATGCCGCCAAGACGGTTTTTTGAGTGCAAGTTTTTCTTAATTTGTAGAGCACAAAAACAAAACTTTGTATTTTGTTACACACTTTTTCAATGTGGGCTTTCCAGTTCATAAACCTATCTAGTGTAAAGCCTAAGAATGTCGTTTCTTCAACCTCTGTTAATTCAGTGTCTTTAAAAGTGATGTGCATGTCATTGTGTACGCTACCATATGTACTGAATTGCATATAATTGGTTTTTGTCAAATTTACATTAAGATTATTTTAATAATGTTCGGATTCTATCTAGTTTACACAACGAAACGAAAGGCCTAGCAATGTGTGTCCATAAAGTATACAGGAGTAGAACTAGTGGTAATCGAGCGATCAGTCACAGCGAGCCAATGCTTGACGCTCGGCTCAAGCTGACTGATGGCGCTCGTCCGTCTGACTGACGTGGATCGATACATGGATTGATCCTAAACCAGAGCGAACCAGCTATCTACCAATAGGAATATTGTAGAGAATAGAATCTCAAACATTGCATATTAACATAATATTATTCATTATGTGGATAATTAACAGGTCTCCGAATAGTTACGTACCGCTGTTATACTTGTCAAATGCGGCAACCAAAACTACGCCTAAATAAGCGTACCTGAGCCTATTCGACCCATTTTTTCAGGCACAATAGTACTAAACTGTGTAAAAAATACACACAATAGCATTGTGTTACGCACACTAAAATTTGAATTTACCGCATTTTCGAAGCAATTTTTTTAGGTGATGCGGTATCTGGTCTTAGCGCGAGCGAAGCATGTTCAATTATAATCTAAGATTATTCAATGTTGAGAATTTCATAGCACCGTTTCAATGAAAAACGTAAAAGAGATAGGAAACAATAAATTGGAAGTTCCTTTAATTACGTTCCTAAAATTACGTATTTATCTAATTGATATGTATTAGAGAAGGCAGTCAATGCACCGCGATGTGAACCACCGTGCCGGCATTTTTGGTACGGGTTGGCCCTCCGACATTTACTATGTACCTTAGATGTGTATGTGCATATATTATATGTTTGTGTACAAATAAAGGTTATGCTTCATGTTTGCAGACGCGATATCAAGCTATTTACATTTCCCCGCCGAGGAAATTTTCCAACTGGAACAATGACATTTGTGTGCTCACCGACAAATAACTCTTCCTTTATGCACTTGTCTCTACTGACTAGTTTAGTTACGAGAGCGGACAACTAGTCATATTCAATGCCATCCTAATGCAATAGTACGCTTGCAGTCATTCCTAAGCACTGCATTAGAATATAGAAGAAACAGGAAGTTTTAAGAAATTGAAATAGGTATATAAAGTAAACTCTTTGATCTCCTTTCAATCTTCCAAGTCTCCCAACATTGCCACCGTGTGTATTATGTCTCCTGGCGCATCGCATATTATGCTCAATATATTAATATTAATCTACAACAGTTGCACTCGTTCAACGCAACTCTCTTCAGAATACTAATGCAAGATCTTTTATAAGCATACATATTTTACAATTAGAATATTTATTGATTCACGTTTCTTTAACTAATATAATAATCTGAGTATTTACTAGCGATATTAATGCCGATTCATCATCATCGAAACATGAAAAGTGAACCTGTGCTATATTTTATTAATGTTGAACGTGTGAACGTCGAACATTAATATAACAGACCACGGTATTTACTTATGTGAATCAATACCGCGGTCTGTCCGTCTGTCCAACATCAGTTAATCCAATATTTCTACGTTGACAGACAGGTTTGATATGCGCCGCAATCCGGCGTTCATTTTCTATTTCATACGAGTACGTGGTCATAGAGCAAACTCGAAAATCGTCGAATCATGGTAAATATTCCGTAAAAAGTGATCCAAATGTTGACAATCATAATAGTTTCAAATCATATAACACTTATCTAAAACAAATAAACTACCCTACACCTCTATTACTAATAAATAACTAACTAGAATCAGCAATGCGACACTAACTGTCTCTAGACCTTCAATATACTTCAAGGAGGCACTATTTAATTATGCAGTGGCTTGTCGAAACTCAGCGCGCGAGAGCCTTCACATCAGTCAGTGGTCATGTTTCCTGTCCCGCGCTCCATGTGTTTATTAGGTATACCTATGAGAAAGGTACAAGAGTAGTCGTTTTATGCAGGCGCATCACATTTGGATAAATTGCACCAATGCGTGAAACTGAACATCGGGTCCAAACATCTAACCACACATTGTTGTCTCCTATATGAAGTGTTGGGTGCAGTCATTAGGTAGTGTTAGAGACCTTGTCGGAGACATGACCTGACCTGAAACTTCTACTTATGTCGACCACTCAACTCATGATTATTCAACTCGCTCAGTGTGATTGAGGAAGCCTGCTCTGTAAAAAGAGTTCCTGTTAAGTCCCAGTCCCGATTCAGAACGATTGATGATTCAGAAAAATATATGTTTAAGCAAGTTAAATCAAATATGGCCAATATTGAGCCACATTAGCGCAGTGCAGCGCCATAATGTTGCGTTATCCAACGATTACGATTGCTCGCCGGCGGACGTTATTGTTGCTTCACTATAATATTATTAGAAAGGGTTGTCGCCACACTAAGCGTAATATTTGCTATTTGCTGCAAAAGACAGTGAAATGCTGCAGCAGCGCTTCTGAAATGCGTTCCTATACATATTTTGACCTCACATACCTGAAAGTAACTTTCAACATTATCCTCTAACCTCAGTGTACTGAGTGGGTGCCAACCTTGATTCATATTGCCGTCTTATAGTTGCATATTGGTTTAATGTATTAATAGGTCGAGGTACCTAAGTAGATAGTATTAGCTTTACCCGGAACAAACATGGCCTTTGCTACGGAGATACAAAGATAATATTATGTTATGTTTATGACACGGTAAGTCATACCGGTATACCGGTATACGTTGGAGGCTGTTAGAACTGGTCTCTATGACAAGAAGGTAGTGGTCGTATTGTCCTTAGATATAGAGGGTGCGTTTGATAATGCATGGTGGCCCGCTATCCTAAGCCAACTCTGGACGAAGTGCGTCGATTCATCGATACTCAGGTTAATTTGTAGTTATCTTGAGGATCGTAAAGTAACTGTTCGGTATGCTGGCGCCACTGTCACTAAGCCCACAAATAGGGGGTGTATTCAAGGGTCCACAAGCGGCCCCATTTTCTGGAACGTGCAATTGGATCCTTTGTTGCAGGAAACTTATCCTTCGGGAGTTTTGGTTCAGGCTTTTGCTGATGATATCCTGATTGTTGCATGTGCTCATACTGCAAATGAACTGGAAGATATGCTGAATCCAACACTAGATAAGATAACGGAATGGGGAGGGCGACATAAGTTGCGGTTTTCTGCTGGAAAGACGAAGGCCATTGTCATCACCAAGAAAATCAGGTATGATAGACCAGTTTTGCGGATGAATAATGAGGTTATACCTTATTCGGATCATATTAAGGTATTAGGCCTAGTAATTGATGAAAGACTGAACTTCAGGCGGCATCTAGATCATCTTTGTGAAAAGACCTGCAATCTGTATAAGCTAGTTTCTAGGGGGGCGAGAGCGCAGTGGGGTCTTAATTCGGAGATTATTCGTATCATATATCTTGCTGTTATTGAGCCTACTGTGTTGTATGCTGCGAGTACATGGGCCAATATAACTGTTAGGCGGTATGCACAGCTGAAGCTTAATCGGATAACGGGACAGTTTGCCATCATGATAGCTAAAGCTCATAGGACTACCTCGTTTGTGGCTAGTGTTACTTTGGCCAGGATTTTGCCTCTAACTTTAAGGGTAGGTGAGCATCGGGACTTGTATGCAGTGAAGAGGGACGGGTTATTAGGGCAGCTTCCTGGTCAGATGCTGGAGAAGAGAACTACCCAAGAGAATGGATAGACACACACATAATACAAGAGATAAAGAAAGATTATTTGTTCCTTTCACAAGATTAAAGAAAGTTCACAAGCAGGGTTTTAGTCTAAAACTAGATATGTATAATAAATTACCAATTGAAATAACCAGGTTACCTATGTTAGAGTTTAAATCGAAAATTAAAAGGTTTTTTGAACTACATCCATTTTACACACTTTCTGAATACATGACCGGTACGTGGAAGGATGAGATGTTCAATCTCTGACATACATTACTAATATAGTTTTAAGATACAAAAATTGTACTGTAACATTGTATGACATAATATTAATTAATTGAAGATAATGTATGTAAGATTATTGTAATGTAATATGTTATAAAAATATTATGTATGACTTGCCTATTATAACGTTCTATGTTATACTTTGGTGAAATAAATGAAATGAAATGAAATGAAATGAAGAGGGTTTGTGCGTTTAGTCTTCCTCATCCTGCTTTGAGGAAAAAGGAGCGTTATGGTATTATACAGGAGGAAGCAGACATAATGGGTGTTATAACTAACGATAATCCGGTCATATACACGGATGGGAGTAAAATTGAAGGAAGAGTGGGAGGCGCATTTTCATTATGGCATGGCGGAGCTGAGGTATTAAGCCATTGTTTTAGACTGGAGAGCCACTGCAGTGTTTATCAGGCAGAGCTTTATGCAATTGTGAAGGCGTTGGAGGTTGTTGGGGGCACTGCGCAGTTCGCTGGGGCTAATATAGTGAGTGATTCTAAATCGGCCTTGGATGCTATTGCTGATGCGGAAGCATTGCATCCACTTGTGAACAAGGTCAAGATCAAAATCCGAGAATTTGAGGGCAGGGGTGTTCGGCTGGATTTTTATTGGGTTCGAGCTCATGTGGGTGTGATGTTTGTAAGAGGTCGGGAAATGACAGACGTGTGTGCGGTACCTTGGTTTATTCTCGAATGGCTGTTACAGTCTTTGCTTATTGACTACTTAAATATATACCTACATTATTAATTTATTAATTAATGTTTGTAGCCTACCGACATACACTACATCCCTCCACACTAATTTCAAATTACATACTAGATGTAGGCAGGTAGGTACTCGATACAACATCACTTAACAATAGGTACATAACTCATATTATCCTGGGTAAGTATTATTCTAAGTACATTATATTAATAAGAAGTAGTGGCGAGCTTAACACCTTTTACAAAAAATACCTACGGACGCAGTAACCGGCTAGCAGGTAGCTGTTGACTCGATACAATTCAGATCACGATTTATTATGGTAGGTATCTAATACATATAATAGTATCTTAATTATTAAAGGTGAGTTTTAACTGATAGGTACGAAATATACACAAACTAAAACACATAAATAATTACGGTAAATTTTCACAATAATTATAAGTATATAATTTCACATCTTATAGTTAGGGTTTTGTAACCGACACTTGCGTAAGGGCCGGCCCTCCGGCGTTTTTATACGAGTAGTGTCCTTTTGGGGTACCTGGGCAGGTTCCGGGGTTTGCGGCGCGCTGGTGAACGGCGAGCTGCATGAGGACCGCGACTGCTCAGACTGGTGTGGCGAGTTTAATGATAACTCGGTATCAGAGCTCGAGGATGACGCATCCTCGAGTACCTCTTCCTCCGAACTTATAGTTTTGGACAAATTAGTCTGTTTCTGTCGGTAAGAACGATCAGGGTCAGGGCAGACCAAGGAACTTCTAATCCTGGGCTTTAATTGATCGATATGTCGATGTACTTGTGCGTCCCCCCCCTCATTTACTACTCTAAAATTAGATGGACCTAGCTTACATTCTACCTTACCCGGTAACCACTTCTCACCCTTTAAATACTGTCGATACCATACGTCGTCTCCTGGTAGAATGTGCCTGTCGGCGCCGCCCGCGTCCTCCGCCTGGCGCCGCTGCACGCGGCTCGCCCGCGTCTCTCGGTCCGGCTTAAGCGCGTCCAGTCTAGTACGCAGACGCCTACCTAACATTATCATGGCCGGGCTTTCACCGGTAGACGAGTGTTCCGTATTTCTATAATATAATAGGAAGGTATGCAAAGCCTTTAGAACGTCCTGCTTCTCATAAACCGCTTTTTTGATTACTCGTTTAAGCGTTTTGACGGCATTTTCGGCGGCACCGTTGGATGCCGGATGATAGGGCGCCGTGAAAATATGTTCTATACCCGAACTTTTCACGAAGGACCCGAACTCACTACTGGTGAAAGGTGGCCCGTTATCTGAAACTACCTGTTTAGGGAGGCCCCAGCGACTCCACAATTCGGTCAGCTTCCCTATGGTCCAATTGGCCGCCGTACTCGGTACGTGAAATATCTCTAACCATTTGGACATCGCGTCTACGATAACAAGATAAGTTTTGCCGAATATAGGCCCTAAGAAATCCAAATGTAACCTAGACCAGGGGCGGCCGGGCCATGCCCAGGGGCGCGGCGCCTGCTGCGGCGGCGCGTCGGCCTGCGCCGCGCACACGCCGCACTCCCGGCACATGGCCTCCACCGCCTCGTCGATGCCGGCCCACCAAACATAACTTCGTGCTAACGATTTAGACTTAACGATGCCCATGTGAGGCTCGTGCAACATTTTTAAAACCTTTATCTTACACTTGTCCGGTATGACGACCCTATGACCCCACATTACACATCCTAACTCTTCATATAGTTCGTTCCGCCTATTGAAATAAGGTTGCATAGTACTCATGTCACAATCGGAAGGCCAGCCATCCCGGATAAACCCTAATACTCTGCCTAGAATAAGATCTCGGCTCGTATACCTCTTTAATTCATTATAGTCCAATAATAACGCTTCCTGCGCAAAATGTAAATATGTCTGTTCCGGCGATGCGGGTGAACCCGGTTCCTTACCTCTCACTGGCAACCTAGATAAACCATCCGCGGAGTTGTCATTTGTTTTGACATACTCAATATCATAATTATATGCTGATAGAATTATTGCCCATCTTTGCATGCGACTAGCCGTCATAGTTGGAATTCCATTATTTGGACCAAAGATAGATACTAAAGGTTTATGATCAGTTCGTAGGGTGAACTTCCTGCCGTACAAATATTGATGAAACTTTTTCATACAAAATACTATAGCTAAGGCTTCTCTATGAATCTGTGAGTAGTTTTTCTCCGCACTAGTAAGTGTCCGTGAGATGAAAGCGATAGGTCGCTCCCTGCCGCCCGGACCGCACGGCTGCGAGATCACTCCCCCGACCCCGGTCGGGCTCGCATCACTCGTCAATATAAGTGTCATATTGGGATTATAATGAGCTAAAACCTGCGGACTCGTCAATAGCTTTTTAATTTCCTGGAATGCCTCCTCGCATTCTTTCGACCAACACCAATCTACACCTTTTTTGAGCAAGTTATAAAGTGGAACTAGTACCTGACTAAAGTTTTTGATGAACTTAGCAAAAAAGTTTGCTAGACCTAGGAACGATCGAAGCTCTGGTACATTCTGTGGCCTCGGGAGTTTTTCGATTGCCTCAATCTTTGCCGGGTCTACTCTAATGCCGTTTTCTGATAAAATGTATCCGAGATAGGACACCTCTGGAACTAGAAATACACATTTGTTCTCTCTCAATCGCAAACCATTCGCGAGCATCCGTTCAAACACATTTTCTAACGCTTCTAAATGTTCCTGCCGCGTTTTACCCCCGATTATGACGTCATCGATAAATACCGCCACATTAGGTATACCTTGCAATAAATTAGTCATAATTCTCTGGAAGATGCCTGGGCTCGAGGACAAACCAAATACCAGCCGATTGTAACGGAATAGGCCCCTATGAGTGTTAATAACCGTGTATTTCTTCGACTCGTCGAGTACGATCTGATTGTAGGATTGCGATAGGTCTATCTTACTAAAATACCTAGCCCCATTTAATGCCACAAGTACATCGTCGATCTTAGGTAACGGGTAACGATCGGTCACCAGCACAGGATTCAAAGTCGCCTTATAGTCTACACAAACCCTGAGCGATCCATCCGCCTTGTTGACGGGCACCAGCGGCGACGCCCAGTCGGAGCAGTCGACGGGCTCGATGACGCCCGCCCGCAGCATGGCGTCCAGCTCAGCGTCGACGCGCTCGCGCTGAGCGAACGCCATGGGCCGCGCGCGGTGATACACCGGCACCGCGCCCTCGCGCACCCGCAGCGTCGCCGAGCAACCCGTGAACCTCCCCAGGCTCCCGTCGAACAACTCCTTATACCTATGTAATAAAGCGTTTATTTTACTATCTTTATTTACAATATTGTGGTTACAATGGAAGGCGGGAACGTCTATTCTTAACTCTGTCAGCCATTGCCGGCCCAAAAGAGCGGTAGTCCCCCCATCGATGATGAACAATTCGAGCTCCTTAGCCCTGTCCTCGTACTTGATGATAGGTTTAATGTATCCCAGAGGCCGAATAAGAGAACCGTCATAGAATTTCAATGATAAGTGACAGGGTAACATCACTACATTCGTAAAATATCTATCGTAGGTATCTTTGTTGACACAGGAAATCGCCGTTCCCGTATCTATTTCCATTGGGATTATTACCTCGTTTACAGAGATAGGTAAACTCACCGCCTTGTAGTCTCTCAAACACAGTTGGTGTAGGTCGATGTAACGGTCGTCCTCCGGTATGAACTCCGGGCCCTCCGCGTCCGTCTCGACGTCGCCGTGATGGACCCCGCTTCCGGTATCTTGCCGTGCCGGCCCGCGCTGTCCCGGCGCGCTCCAGGCTGTGCACACGCGCCGTAGATGTCCGGGGCGCTTACACTTGCTGCAGACGTAGTCACGGAATCTACAGTCCCCGTAGCCGTGTCCCGTCGCTCCGCAGCCCTTGCAGTGGTGTAGGCCTTGTCCCGGCGACGGCGCCCCGCGCCCGCCGCCATTTGCATTTGCGCGGCGCACGGCGGCCGAGCGCGCCACGTGCGACCGCATGGCATGCGACCGCATGGCGTGCACCGCCTCCGTGTCCGGCGCGCCCCGCGCCTCCACCGCAGCCGCGTCCCGCTCCGCCGCCTCCAGGGATGTCGCCAGCTTCACCGCCCCGGTGAAAACCGTGTCGTCCTCGGCGAATAATCGTTGCCTGATGAGGTCACTCTTTAAACCGCAAACGAACTGGTCCCGCAGGTTCTCGCCGAGCGCTTCGCCGAATTTGCAGTTCCGGGCGAGCTTCTTTAGTTCTGCCACGTACTCACTGACATTTTCGCCCGCCGCCTGCCGCCTTTGCCGGAACCGGTATCGCTCCGCGAGCACCGACGGCGTCGGTTGTAGATGGTTCCGCAATAGGTTGCTCGCATCGACGTACGTCAGCTCCGCCGGTTTCTTCGGGCTCGCCAGATTGACCAGGAGCTCGTAGGCCTCGTCCCCCATCAAGGAAATGAGCGTCGGCAGCTTGAGTTCCTCCTTTATGTCGTTCGCCTTAAAATACATCTCGATCCGGTCCGTATAAGATGACCACGCACCATTCTTCAAGTCGAATTCACATATTTTCCCGATCGACATAATTATTATTATACTCGTTCGCCAAATGTGATGTTTGTAAGAGGTCGGGAAATGACAGACGTGTGTGCGGTACCTTGGTTTATTCTCGAATGGCTGTTACAGTCTTTGCTTATTGACTACTTAAATATATACCTACATTATTAATTTATTAATTAATGTTTGTAGCCTACCGACATACACTACAGTGGGTATATCTGGGAATGAACGGGCGGATGAGTTAGCCAAGAGTGCAGCCCTAAATGATGAGCTGGCCCCTGTCTGGGGTGATTTCCCGCTGTCTTTCGTTAAGCACCTTATTAGGGGTTCTACTGTCGATGCTTGGCAGATGCAGCGGGAAGCGGCGAGCACGGGGGCGACCACCAAGAAGTTTTTCCCGAGTGTCAGAAGATCTTATAAGACCTTAGAAGCTATTAGGTTAAATAATTTAAGAGCTCAATTGCTAACAGGCCACGGTGGTTTCAGGGCATACCTTTATAAGTACAAACTTACTTTATCACCGGCTTGCGTGTGTGATGGGGTTACCGCTGAGACCGTCGAGCATGTCTTTTTTGAGTGCCCTAGATTTTCTGCTTTAAGATTTGATTGTGAGAGTTTGATTGGCTTTGCACTTAATGAGATTTCATTAGCTAGAGCCATTAATGACGACGATTGTCGGACTCCGTTCCTTGCCTTTGCCGAGCGCGTTGTTCAAATTGCGGCGAGGGCTAACGGGTCTACGGTATGATATTTATAGGGTAGTGTTTTGTTTAGAAATGTAGTGGTTAAAATGATAGGTCTGAATATTGTCTACGTATTTGATAGTATAGTATGGTGTAGTTAGATATAAAATAGTTTATATTGTAGTTAAAAAGTTGTGTTACCTACTTAGCAGAAGGGAAAAAAAAAAAAAAAAGATATATATTATATGACATGTATACATAGTAAAAATAATAATAATAATAATAAGGAAGGAGAAACTACATATAATAAAATAAAATATATAAATATGTCTATATTACGTTTACCTAAATTGTAAGTAGCTTTAAGTCGGTGTAGTATAATATTATGTACATTAGTCAGTGTATAATGGTGCTGCATAAGCCATAGCAGCAGTTCATGTAAGAATCAAATAAAAAAAAAAAAAAAAAAAAAACCGGTATACATACGTATGTACCTATGTACATACAGTTGTATAATAGGATAAAGCACTTATGTTCTCTTAAGCAATTATTCATTCCTCATTATTTATTATAGGTGTGTTATTGAATGCTTTTTACTACCAATATAGCGGATTAATTAGCAAGTAATTAAATCCGTATCTCGCGTTAAAATATATTGGAGCGGTGTTGTCCTCCCCCATCTCTCCCCACTACTTCACTGCTCCCTGTATTCATGTAATTACACACATTAATTAAAATTTCATTACGGATATTATTACGTTAAACGTCGTCTTTCACACACACAAGTATCACTACACTACACTACATTAATCCATCATCATCCCGTGATTGTCCAGTGCTAGACTCCGCTCGCAGGTGGAAACTCCACCTGATCGCAGGACGTCCTACGCTACGTTTGCCTACTCGCGGTCTCCACTACAGAACTCGTCTACCCCAGCGGTTATCACTTCTGCGCACGATGTGACCAGCCCACTGCCATGCTGCTTGCTTATTCTTTGAGCTATGTCGGTGACTGTAGTTCTCTGCCTGGTAACTTCATTACGAATTCTATCCGTCAGAGAAACTCCGAGCATAGTTCTCTCAATAGGTCGCTGAGCGCCTTTCATTCTGTGAACTGGACCTACCGTGATTTTTCACGTTTCTGCTCCGTAAGTCATTACCGGTAGAAGGCACAGCTCAAATACTTTCGTCTTGAGTTCTTTTTCATCAAGTCAGTCGAATTGGAACTAATGATTCAAATTCAGCTCACGAACTTCATAAAAACATTTCTTCAATATTAAGTCCATCGGTAAAAGCAAAATAAAAAATAAACTTTCATCCGCTATCTTGTTATTTTAACAATATATTATAATTTTACGTTTATTTTTTTTATTCCACACTAGATTGAGATTTTTAAGATGTTTTTTTTTTTTGATGCTTACAATATAAGTAGTAAGTACAATATAGTAAGTACCTAAACTATGTAGCGTATGTACCTATTGTGTGTTTAGAACAAATTTTTTTAAGTCGAATATCTTATAGTAGTTTTATAAAAAAAAACATTGTAAAATCACTTACACACGCGAAAAAGAATAAAGTATCACCTATTGTGTACCCAGTGTACCCACTTGTAACATATAAGTGAAGTGAGACACAGACGGTGTGTGGCTAAGTTATATCGGAGGTTTCGTTTAGTCGCAATATCCGCAAAACCTCGTAACCGAGTTAACAACAGTAACAGAACGCGACCAACTTTCATTGTCTGTAAAGTACACTTTGGAAACAATTACGACGAAAAAGTTGGACGTCCGAGATTTACGAGTTCCCTTCCGTTGTTTGCGTTTGAAGCCTCAACCCTTTTCAAGCCGCGATTCTAGCTCGTGGACTGTATGCGTGGGTTATGAATTATGATATATTACTCTGAATTTAAGTATATTTTGAAGCTATTTCATTAATTCATAAAAGCACTAATGATTGTTCTTACCCGTGACAAGAACTACACGCAATATATCGGTCTCGCTGTAATCACGTACGAACGTGTCCTCATCGTAATAAGCTTAACGGCCATATCTACGCTACGATAGTCAGTGAAATGGAAACTTATGGACCTGTTATCAGTCCAGAATACCCCAATTACCGTCGCGTCGCGGCGACCGGCGCCGACAGATTAGGACGACTCTACTCCACACCCGCTCGCACATACTCGACTCTAAGACCACATCAATACGGCTTTAATTGCCACACCAAATAATAGACGGGAAATCTATTTCACAAACATCAAAAATCTTTACGTGCGTGCGTGCGGTGACAGGGATCATTTTCGCGCGTTACCTTTCGTTACCTTTCGTCACATTACACCTAGTATAGGGTTCTGTACACTAGATCCATTATAGGTTGAAAAAATATTTCACATGGATGCTTCCACATATGTAGTATTTATGGTGGCAGCCAAAGGGGTTGTTTTGGCTTAGCAGCAGCAGTAGAATGAACTTCAGTGTGACACAGATGTTGCATTAATGGTCAGTAGAGCGACTCTGACAAGTCTCGGCGTGCCTTCGCGAGTACTTTTTATGTGTTCGTAGGTAACTATTTATACCTACAGTTTCTACTGAGGCTTCAGTTGTGAGATCATGTTATAATTATAATGCGTGTAAAAAACATTTTAGATGTTCCATTATAATATTATGTACACGTATAATGTTATCGGATATTAGATTCCTAATATTTGGTGCTTCAAAGTTAATAATTTCTAATAAGGCTCAAATCATGCCTACGTATATTATATGATATGTGGGCCACGTTATAATTAATTATAATATCCTTCACAGTAAAACATGTACTTAGTAAGAAACAACATAGACGTGAACCATGAAACATTACCGCATTATAATACGCTAACATTAGCACGTCAATGTTCCGAATGTTATGTTTATTTTTAAGCCAAAAATAAACCCCAGAATACATAGATCTTTCAATCAGTCCATACCTACATAAAAGTATATTCAAACAGTGATGTACGCGAGCTGTTTGAAAATGAACAATAAATAAAACTGACGATGTTATGAGCATATTTACAAATAATAGAATACTAAAAACTTTGGCTCGTGAAAGTTATCTTATATAATCAGCCAGAGCTCAAGTTAGCCGCTAAGTAATCATTTACAAAAAGTTCAAACGTCTCAACCATAAACTATATAAGCTTTGCTAAGAGTTATCTTCGTTTTATTGCGTTATAAAATTGGAATTCAAGTTTTAAAACAAAAAAAAACAATGCAAATAAAAAATAGAATGTTGTATATGACAATCTCCCGTCTTGTCTTAAACAGCGGCGGCAGGTAGGTAGGTAATGAGATCCTGTGGCTGATGAGACTTCTAATACAAGATATTCATTCACCTTTATATACTTTTAATGTTTTATTTTTATACTCGTATTTTACATTCAAATTAATTACTCGTAATATATAAAATAATTCTAAGTCATATTAATATTAATAATCTTCAGTAATATTAAATATATTACTACAGTAAGACCTAACGTTTTTGTAGATTAGTGTTGGACTACGAAGGTGGCTTAAGAAAAAAATAGACCAAATTTTGAGATGAATTTATATAGTAAAAAGAAATAAGCATGAATAAAGGAAAGTCTGAAAGTAGCACCAGAAATCATTCAGATATTAAAGAGTGAATGTTTTAGACTACCAGTACACCTGACATATTATGCAAATAAAAATATTTCATTTCATTTGAAAGACTCAAGAAGGGATGGAAGTAACGTTGTCTATATGTATGTATATATATATATATATACACATACATATAGACAACGTTATATATATATATATATATATATATATATATATATATATATAAAGTTAAAATAAAGTAGTATAAAGTGTACGTAAGTGTAAGTAAATATATAAAGTGGTAATATAAAGTTTAGTAGTTAAGGCGATGAAGCATTACAAACAAACAGTGTATTTATCTTGTCATATTTATAAAATTAGTAAAGCTTACAGACATAATGTGATAAATTATTGTTTTAATGTCCAATGTTTTACTTCATTATTATTTTCATGATTAAATGTAAGACTGACCGTTATCGATACATTATAATATACATGGTTTATATTAATCAACTATAACACAATTTCCCAAACTGTGGATTAGAAAGTTGAAGTGGCAATTGGCAGGGCACATAGCACAGAGAACTGATAGCAGCGGGGGATGTAAGGTTCTTGGAATGAGACCACGGACCGGCCGTGGCAAGCGCAGCGTAGGACGTTCATCCTCACAGAACAGACGAGATAATATAGACCGCATGTGCGCGCTGGGTGCTGGACTGGATGGAAATAGAATAAGAATAAGAATAAGAATTATTTATTGCCAAAAAGATTAAGTAGTACATATACATAATTTCAAAACACAGAGAGAATTAACATAACAGTTTTATATAAATTTGCAGTGAGACTCAAACTAAGCTTTATCTAGGCTTGTATCTTGAGCCTCCGGAGCGATTAACAAATTCAGGTTTAAAAATGTACCTTGCGTTGTGGAGAAGAATTTTACATGGCAATATTAGGAAAATATATGCACATTAAATTAAATTATATTAAATTAAAAGAGCGACAATGAATAATTATAAAATTAAATTGAGAATATTAGCATGCAATTGAAATCTACATAGGAACCAGCTATCGGCGGTTAGTGATCAATACTGAGGTGAATATCAAAGAGGTGAAATCAATGTGGAAGCCATATGCCCACCAGTAGACATCCTACGCATGAGATAATAATCAAAATTAATATATATATAAATCAATATTGCATAGTTTAATGTAAGCATGTTGTGTGTCCACTGATAGCCATGTAAATGTAGCACTCTACATGCATGGGATCGTAGATTGATCGGAACCGACTCACCACAACAAACCTCCGCGAGTTCTCCGCGATCTAGACCAGCAATCTAGCCTAGTACTAGTACCTAGTACTTACGAGCAGTAAGTGCATTCATTAACAAATGGCTGTCATTCCGCTAATGAACGAGGTGCTGCCCTCTGTCGTAAACATTTCATTCAAAGCATGTGAAGTTTCACATCCAACTACCTACTTATCAAGTACTATGAGTACACACCTATACATAACATAACATAACACAAATCAAATCCTGCATAATTACACCTTTCGATGGTGTTGCTAATACGCAGAACATCCTCGGAAGAACCATTATGTGGCATATCAATATAAGTAGCTCAATTTGATGAAAATAATAGTTTTCCATAGAACACATCGCCGGATGGTATACATTAGATTAGTTACTTTCACCATAGGAATGTGAAGTTTGAACGTGTCAAAAATAGCTAAGAATAAGAGTTAAACTGATATTCTAGAACACAAATTTTACCCACAAGCGGGATTTGAACCCGCACCTTCCGCACCAAGCGACTACATCGCTTAGTGTATACAATATTTTATAATATTTGAGTATTTCTCATTTGTGTACGTATGAAAAAAACGAGGAGGCACCCAAATGCAACTTTAAATAAAAAATGTTCATATTCGACTATACTGAATAAAATAAAGGAATCGCTAACAAAATATATCCTATTTTAATACGATAAACCACTGAAATAGGCATTTTTGGATGATTAACCACTTAAATAAATATAAAATTTGAGGTCAATTTTACCATTCATACAAAATCAAAATGGCATTTCTCTTCTTCGAGTGTTTAAAGCTTCACTTCCATTTTTATATAAACGATATATAAACGATTTGTTCTCGTTTTTATAGGCCTACATGAAGCGTAGTCTCTTAAGCTATTTGATTTGATACATAATTTCATAGAAATAATTGAATTGAAATCAAGAAATCAAAGTGTCTCGCATCGCTAGCATTATTTGTATTCCAACTGATTTCTGAACGCATCTGTTAGATTATAGCAGTTGACAACATTGGCGTTTTTCTGATGTGTGCCCATTTGGTGACTACGCCTTATTTTTTCTTGTTAATCTACTCGGAGGGTGTCGTCAAAGATAACATGTTTATTCGAGACAATAAATTTAAGGCGGGATATTTTTGATAAGGACAGCCTTATTTTGATTATTCCTATGTCATACTCATAATAATGAACGGTTTTAAAGCTTATTCCATATGTAATTTGAATCTCTAATAAACTTTAGCGTTTTAGAATTTTATTTTACGGTGGCAAACCAATTACTTTTATTTTTTAATTTCGATACGTTACGAAAAAGTACTCCATAGGGCTGGCTGTATTATATTAGTTACTATAAAAAAAAATTAAATGCGTGTAAATATAATGTGATGATAGACGATTACGGATACACAAATCGGTCAAGAATTGTCAAGATTTAACGACAATTTCGTAACAATATTTCGTCACGCCTTTTTCGTTACGTATATCAATTGTGAGGAATACTCATTGAATTTGTAAGTATTAGATATTAAAGTCAACGATGACGAATAATGACTACACATAATATGATATACATATCTACTCAGATATGTTGTACGCTGAGATTATTATGTACTACCCGCGACATTATTAATGAACAGTTGAACAGTGGCTCGGTAGCAAACAATGGTATCTTATGTGTATTTATTTTATATGTATAGTTTGTAAAACACGTGTGTGTTGTACAAGGCGTGCACCGATATCTATGACTGAGTAAAAGGTAAATTAGGTCTCAGGTTTCAATCACGTATCTAAATAAACCTCGTTAAATATCGGAATAACAGAACAAAAACGAAGTATTTCTTCTTGACTTTAGAACATTAGTACAGAACATCAGGAAACGTGAAAGCTATTCTTAATGTTCAGTGCGACTAACAGTTTCGGATATTTTTGCATTGTTTCAGGAAAACATCGATAATAATTTGTATAATATATTGTAAAAAGGTCTCCAAGCTTTGTGTTCCTCGGAGTCGGCTGGAAGCCTACAAAGGCCGGGAAGTGGCAATATTTCATCAATTACAGGCACAATGACCGTAACAATTTCACTCATTTATCACAATTTTAACCTTATTCCGTGGAGGCTGCGAGCTGGAGCCAAACAAACAATGTCACCGGAGAGACGCTCCGCTCACGACGCTCTTTGTAATTACCGCCGACCGATAGCTGTCGGTATCGAGGACCGATAGCGGAGACCGATATTAATTAAACCTTGCACCGGCAGAAACCTGAAAAAGTTTACAAAGTAATCTACTTACGGTACGATCGTATGTATATTCCTGTTGTATATGTGAACTGAACGATAACCGATGAGTAACAGCGAGACACATGCGAAGTATTATAATATCGTATCGAGTAAAGTTTCGCCGGCGGAGAGAACGGACGCGTGCGGTCTCCACGAGCGCGGCGTGCCGACTGACCCCGCCGCGCCGCCTGATCCACATGACAGCTACGAGCCTCCCGCGTAGCTCGTAGCCGTAGCTACGGGCTCGTAGCGCCGCCTACGATCTTTTACTAAGGTTTTCACATAATTTATGCTAAACGATTTTAGGAGAACGCAGAACTTATTATAACTTTATCAATCAATTTTCTAAGAGATTTCGCTCCCTAGCAATCCTTAAAGTTTCACGCTCACTTAGTTTCGGCATCAAACTCGTCATAATTCTTGTTTTATTATTATTTGGCACGAATAACATTATTTTGTAGTGACTTCTACACAATATACAGGATTCGATTAATTTTTCATTATCTACTCTATCAATTCTCGGCGAGTTTAAATAAATGTAATGATGCACTTTTATTTAAGATCACAACACAGTAATCTCACAGGATGATACCGTAGCTTCTCTTAATTCATTATATTGATTATTATATATTTAAAAACTAATAAAGTTGATGAAGAATCATATAATAAGAGCGCCTCGACTTCTCTCAAAGTCGAGAACATAAGACCCTATTAATGCGGAAGAATATGACGAGGTCAGAGCAAACTCGAGCGGTTGGCATGTACAGAGTACACGTGCCGTACTCGTTCAAAAACTTTCTTGAAATTTCAATAATTTTGTCGGAAAATGTGATAAGAGTTCCTCACGCCTCACCCCGCGCCCCTCCACCCCGCGCCGTTCCAAAACACAACAAACGCGAGAACGAGCCCACTGAATTATTCAAACCTCGCGAAGTATCTCAGATTGATAACGAACCTTTTTACTTATATATTAGCAATCGGTCTGTGATGATATCCAGTTAGAGGCGGCCGTGACTCCGTAACAAATTCGCGGATACCTTCTCAAATGATAACTTTAAATCGCTGAATCGTGCGGGATCAGTAAACACTCGTTAAACATAAAATATTAAGACCAAACTTAATATAAAGCCTCTTAATATTACTCGCCTCGGTGACCTCGGTGCCTCGGTGGCGTAGAGGGCGCATGCTCGACTGCCAATCAAGAGGTCCCGGGTTCGATCCCCAGGTCAGGCAGTGTTAAATATTGGATTATTCCATTAGGAATTATCTCAATAACTGCCTGGAGTCTGGAACTGTGCCCGGTAGATGGCAATAGGCTCGCCCCCTATTACATGGAACCAATAACATACTGGCGAAATGTGGGTGTCTACTGTGGGACTGAGTCCTGGGTACACCTCTGCCTACCCCTTCGGGAAAAAGGCGTGAATGTATGTTATGTTATGTTAATATAAACTCTAACTTAATATAAAGATCTCTTTGCATTCTATAGCTTCATGATGGCCATCCTTAGATGACAACAATGACCGAGCTTGTGCAGCTCATTCTAACTAAATACTAATCAATATGCTAATAAACTACGCTCTCAATCTCTTATCTGTGAGCAAAGTGAACGATGCTCGTTACTTAGCATTCATTCATTCATTCAGCAATATCTCTGCGTCTTTATTCATTTTGTGGTTTATTTTACATAATGAAATATCTAAGAAGTTATTTCAAAGTTAATGTAGTAGGTACATCATTAATTTTTAACTGCAGAATGCACCTATTATATGTATTTAATATAATATGTATATCTAGTACTTGACTGCCTCAGTGGCGTAGAGGGCGCATGCCCGACTGCCAATCAAGAGGTCCCGGGTTCGATCCCCAGGTCAGGCAGTGTTAAATATTGGGTTTTTCAATTAGGAATTATTTCAATAACTGCCTGGAGTCTGGAACTGTGCCCGGTAGATGGCAATAGGCTCGCCCCCTATTACATGGGACCACTAACATACTGGCGAAATGTGGGTGTATCTACTGTAGACGTCATTCAAATCAAAATCATTTAAAATATGCTTAAATGTTCGAGTATTATTTAATGGAAAAGGGACTGAGTCCACTATGGGTTCTACTATGGGACTGAGTCCTGGGTACACCTCTGCCTACCCCTTCGGGAAAAAAGGCGTGAATGTATGTTTTTTTTTAGTACTTGATTATTATTATAATAAGATTGCATGCAAATGTCAGTTGGTGATGAATGGAGATAGAACCCAGCTTGTTTGACGCTATAGTATACCTAACTGAGCTCGGAGAGTGATGCAGTTGTTGTAGGTGATTACGTAGCTGTTACCTATAGCTATATATAGGTAAGTTTACACAATGACTATTGCTATGGACCATCGACAATTGATAAAGAGGAGGAATATCTTCTGAGAGGGACCTGTTAAAAAGGTGCCCAGCTTTATGGAGTAACTATTTATTGTAAACGCTTTATTGTTACTTATTACAGCAACATCTTATTTAACACACTTAGACTGTCATTTTTCCTAATAGAAAAATCCAATAATACTTAATGCCACAACTGGGGATCGAACCTCGGACCACAAGATCGGCAGTACCGCCTGCATCCTCTACCCCACCGAGGCCGTCATTATAGATTATTTGTTCACCAAACATCTATGAATATATAATATAGGTAGGTACACTAAACGCGACCTGATCTGGGATATTTTGTTTTGCCAACGACTTACTCAATATTTATTTCATTTATTTAATATACTAATGAACGAAAGAAAATATAATTACACAAGAAGAAATAGGTAAATAATAATGTTTATTGAACACAATAAAGTAAGACATTGTCGTAAATACAACATTCAGTTTGCCGCAAGTTCACTCGCGATCATAAACATAAGCTGAAGGATATCATAAAACTATGAGTGAACAGCTGATCGCTAGAGTATTGAGCATAATATGTATGAATTTTATTTTGTTCTCTCATAAATATGAAAGCGGTTTCTGTATCTGATTTAGTAGAATGTGGAGTGGACCCGAGGGACTCCATCAAACGAACCCAATTTCAAAGAGTTTGGCATCCAGTAATGGAACTTAATTCTATTGAAACTAAATTGAGACTGACTATTTGAATTTCATTATTTACCTGCTGAATTTGCTCTTTGTAATTGTGTTGATATCATTGTGCGTTGTTGTCGTTTCATTCTGCCATCTACTCACTCAGCTCGGCTCAGCTCGGCTCCATGACTCTGTTCGTAAGTGTTATTTCGTCGTCGATACACAATAGGTAATGGCCGTCCATAAACATCTGCTGTCTTTATCGAGCTAGTTTACCTCAGTTCATATAGTATATTATATCTATATAATATGTTCACATTTCTGACAATTATTTTGCACATAATTTGAAGCGAATTGTAATATTTTGTGATATATATAAATTTATTATTATATTTATTATTTATAAATGACTGTAAGATTTATGGCACAATTTTTTTTCGCGATTTCAGAGGAAATCTTATATTAAATCCCTATAATATCACATATCGTTGCAGGCTGCAGGCGTCATTTGCCATAAACTATTCTATTTATGAGACAACTAGCACTATCTAGTCGCAGCAGACGCTCATCCATCAGTTCTCATGCAGTTACTCCACTCGCGCTAACCTCCTTGGAGATATCCTCTACGATCTAAAGTCAAAATGGAACTACTATAATATAACAGCCGAATATGTCCAAATATAACATAACATAACATACATTCACGCCTTTTTCTCGAAGGGGTAGGCAGAGGTGTACCCAGGACTCAGTCCCATAGTAGATACACCCACATTTCGCCAGTATGTTATTGGTCCCATGTAATAGGGGACGAGCCTATTGCCATCTACCGGGCACAGTTCCAGACTCCAGGCAGTTTGAGATAATTTCTAATGGAAAAATCCAATATTTAAACACTGCCTGACCTGGGGATCGAACCCGGGACGTCTTGATTGGCAATCGAGCATGCGCCCTCTACGCCACCGAGGCAGTCGGTATGTCGGTATTCCTATAATATATGTCCAAATAGATTATAGGAAAGATGCCCCCGCACAGTTATAGCTTTCTCGGCCTATATAAGCAATCATTATAAGATCATGCTGAAGTTAGAGTATAACTATAAGTAACTATTATACGCTTCATGTTCCACACACTGAGCGAAGCATAGGACGTTATTTTGTTCGACAAAACTGATTGCGCAACAAATAGAACTACGTCCAAAGTCCTATAAATTGGTAACCATTGAAACCAAATTGGAAATGGGAATCAAATCAGGGTCCGTAATTGGTGCATTTCCAGCATGTGCTCCACATGCGAGCTCCGAGCTCCGAGCGGCGCAGCGGTTAGCACCGAGCACTGGAGCACAGTGCACAGCTCACACGTATCGTCGCCCCAGGCTACGAAATAATTGATTCCGCTTTGGGTTGACATTTAAAACTAGTACCGTATTTTCCAGAAAACGCCACCTTCTGCGAAAGTACTCGTATGATATGTCATGTTAAAATTCACAGAAATCATGAATGTGGTCGCTGCTTTCTATAGAAGCCTGATTACTGCAACTCCATATAATGTTAGGTATAATATATTCAATAATCAAACTACTTTAAGATATAGGCACTAAGAATGCTGTTGATACACACTGCATTCAACTTGTATCGTTAGTGTTGAAGCTCAGAATATAACGGCCGACCTCAGGCTCAGGTGTTGTCCAGGACGACTAGTTGGTGCAGACTGCAAGCTATATGAATGTAGCAGCGTCTAGTGTCCTCGTGTGCGTGCCGCGGCATACATTCACCGAGTTCAAGTGTCACAGAGTCACAGTGATACTTGTATGGTTGTACTCGTATGATCGATGGCTGAGCTCCCCAAATGTCTTCCATCATAACAATAGCCACAAGCGCAGTTCCTGACGACTGTTGACATTGAACCGGCTTACCTCGAGCCACTCTACTCTCTTCAACTATTCCTTTAGAAAATTTGCATCTATTTCTGCATGCAACATGGTTTATTCATAAAATTATAGTTTTATAGTCCAAGGACTACCGAAGACACTCGAATACGCTTAAGCAAAGGTATGAGAATCATTTTAAGAGTCACGATAATGGGTAAATTTTGTTTTTTTTTTTTTTTTATGATAGTGAGTGACAAGACGAGCAAATCAGGTGCCTGATGGTAAGCATCATGATTGCCCATATCAGACACAGTGCCACCCAGTGTTTTAAAATTCAAAATTCTGCGCGGCACTGCACTGCGCCTGCCACCCTGAGATATTAGTTGTTGAATCTCATCATGTCCAGTAATTTCGCTGGTAACATTGCCCTTCAGACCGGAACACAGTAATGTTTGCACATTACTGCTTGGCGGATGAATAACTGGCAAAGGTGTGGTACTTCCCCAGGCGGCCCCCTTCTAAAGAGGCCTACCACTACAGAAATTATATTGTATAATTAATTTGTGATTTTATATTTATCTTTACTTCTATACTATATATTATTATATTATATTATATTATTATTATATAAAGAGAGAAAGTGATTCACTGACTGACTGACTCATCAACCCAGAGCCAAAACTACTGGACCGATGATTATGAAATTTTGACAATAGATTATTTTTACAGTCTAGACAAGTAATATGAAAGGATTTTTCAAAATTTTACCCCTAAGTGTATTAAATAGGGGTTGAAAGTTTGTATGGAGTAGACTTCATTTTTCAGCCGATTAATTTCAAATTTTGTAGAAACATTCTAAAATGAAAATAATTAAACACGTGTTTTCAAAAATTTCAGCCCTTTTGTGGAAAAATACAGTTTTAAAGTTTCTTATGAATATTTTAGTTCCAACAATGCTTACTAGATGGCGCTACAGAAAAATTTCAATATTTTCTTGCAAGACAACTACCCTAAAGCAACATTTTTAAGTAATTTAGTTCCAATATTGCATAATAGATGGCGTTAGCAGGCTAGGGGTTTGCAGTACTTACCAATATGTACAAAATAGTGAACGGACATTATATCCATCTATTTTGGTTTAGTCACAATAATCGAAGCAGTCATTATTTTTCATGCAGTGTGAAAACTATTGGTGGTAGATTAAAGTAATGTACTAGGGGTTTGTAGGACTTACCAATATCTACAAAATAGTGAACAGAGATTATATTCATCTATTTTGGTTTTGTCACAATTATCGAACAGTCATTATATGCATGCGGTGAAAACTATTCATGGTAGAACTATTCAAAGTAATGTTCTAGGGCTAGGGGTTTGTAGTAATTATCACTATCTACAAAAAATAGTCCACGGACATTATATCAGTCTGTTTTGGTTTAGTCACAATAATCGAAGAAGTCATTATTTTTATGCGGTATGAAAATTAATGGTGGTAGAAATAATGTACTAGGGGTTTGTAGTACTTATATATCATCAAATTGGCCTCGGAAATTGTTTCTATCTGTTAAGGTTTGGTCACTGTAACAGAAATAGTCATTAATTTGCGTGCGCTGCGTAAACCATTAGGGTTATACCTATAAAAATACAATGTATCACGAATTTACTCTTGTTAAAACTTTCACTTCTACTTCTCCCGTGCGAAGCCGGGGCGGGCCACTAGTTAAATATAATAATTGAGCGTAGTAATAGCTTATCGAGTCTGTGATTAGATATTCCATGATCCGCGCACCCATCTTGTCGCACTGCAGCGTGCCCCTATTCGATAATAATATAATGTGCATCGCAAGTCGGTTTCACTAAACTAACAGAAGAATTTTATACCGCGCATTTTATCAGCGTTCAAAACTCTTTTGAACCTCAATACCGACTTTTACTTGTTAGCGGACGGATGCTCTAAGATAATATCAGAGGTACTCAGGACGTGATGCATACATCTGATGTTTTTTTTATTGCACCATATTAAATTATGTATTTACTGCGTAACTTGTTACATGTTTAATTATGTAATCTATAATTGGTTGTTTTGAATAATTATTAATTAAATCAGCTTCTACCGTATTAAAATCTATATAAACCAATGCAATATACACTGATTCATTAACAATTATAGTCTTACTATAATTAACATATAAACTACGGTTCACAAAGAACACTAAACCCGACAATTGTTTGCATTTATTACTCGTATATTGTACGAAACTAAAGTCGTTTTAAAATGCTAAACAAAACCACTCGTAGTATTGAATGATGTCATAAAACATTCATTGACTCTCTATAAAGAACAGAGCCTCCTATAATCCCGTTCGAACAGACTCTCGAAACAAACAGAATGAATGAAGTAGTTTAAGCCACAATAAATATATTGACCAAGTTCGAAGCCAGTATCGACGGCGTAGTTTTAAACTCCTATCCATTATCTACTCAGAGAACAACTATATCTACTTTATTCGATCAACTATAATTTATTAATGCTCTGCCAAGTTTAACACAAATACTACAGGTCTGTTGAGACAGTTGAAATGGGTTAACAATTTGAATAATATCAAAATTAGATTAAGAAACATCGTAATTCATAAGGGTTATTCTCTTTACACTTGACGCTTATTGACACTAACACTTTGACAATAGTTTTGGCAAAAACTTATTTTATTAATTTGAAAGTAAACAATCCATATAAAAAATGAAAACAGAGTTCGGTTAATATGTGTAAAAAATACTTTTTTGAAACTACATGTTATAGGTAAGTATACCTATATAATAATACGAGGAAGCATGAAATGATGAGAGTTAACACCAATAGGTAATATTATATATTGTATATTTTGTACAGACCAGTCACCCGAACCAGGACTCCGATCACTGACCACAAGTTATACAGACTTTGGACACATCGAAATGTCATTACTCCTAATTAGGATTAGCTACTTATAATTTATTGAATTTGGCGTTACTTTTCGGAACTCCATTGCAAACTCCTAGAACGAGAATATTTAGTTTTTAGTTCCGATTTTTTAGAGTCAAAAACAACATGCACAGTGCAACGCCCTCCCGCCCGCAAAATTGCATGCAAAGAGGAAATGCTATTAGGTAATATTGTTGTTAGTGACACCATTCATATATCGACACGTGTTTCGCGTCTACACGTCGCGTCATCAGGAAATAACTCTCAACTCAACTCAAACACATTTATTCAAATAGGTCATAATCTGACACTTTTGTACGTCAATGAAGATACAGTACTGAGTCTACCGTGCGTTCGGAAAGATACCTCTACAAGAAGAACGCACAAGAAACTTGTAGGGCTTAATTTTTTCAACAGATAGTTTCACAATATTTGGTTTGGTTACATTCGTTTTCTTTGAAGGTGCCGCGAGGCGGCTATGCAGAAGTTTCCAGGCATCTTTGTCCTCTATGTACTGGTTGACTTTATAATAAGCTTAAGTAAAGTAGATTTTATATAGGTTTTGAATTTACCCTCTGAGAGCCCAGTTATCTCTTTTGGGATTTTATTATAGAAACGTACACTATTTCCTAAGAATGTCTTTTTATTTGTTTTAGATAGTCTAAAGCTAGGTACAGCTATTTTGTCTTTATTCCTAGTATTAAAATTATGAAGGTCACTATTTAATTTTAATTTATGTAAATTTTTACGCACATACATGATGTTCTCATAAATGTATAAGGATGGTAGGGTCAGTATGTTTATTTCTTTAAATAATTCCCTCAGGGATTCGCGTGGACGCATCTCATAGATGGCACGAATCGCACGTTTTTGTAGTATAAAGATAGTTTCTATATCTGCAGCTGACCCCCACAACAGAATCCCATAAGACATCAAGCTATGGAAATATGCAAAGTACACTAATCTCGCCGTGGCTACATCTGTTAGTTGCCTAATTTTATAAACCGCGTAAGCTGCAGAGCTTAGTTTCCCTGAGAGCTCGGTGATATGAGTGCTCCATTGCAGTTTAGAGTCTATATTTATGCCAAGGAACAAA
The DNA here is from genome assembly GCA_947063395.1 of Hemistola chrysoprasaria. Lineage (NCBI taxonomy): Eukaryota > Metazoa > Arthropoda > Insecta > Lepidoptera > Geometridae > Hemistola > Hemistola chrysoprasaria. The sequence continues at coordinate 211,916 of OX346713.1, read as the reverse complement.
GTTGCATTGTCAATATTGAGTCTTTCACCGTCAAGAACTATGATTGGTTCTATACTTCTGACGTTAGCAACGAAAATTTCAAACATTTAGTCTTTTTCGCATTCAATAACAGATTGTTTGCTGTGAACCATCTGGATATACTTGCTAAAGTATTATTAACATGTACTAGTGAAGTATCCTTCCTATCAACTTTAAAAATCAATGACGTATCATCGGCAAATAGAACTATATCTGCTAGACCGTGGACCATGTAAGGCAAATCGTTAATATATGCCAAAAACAGGAAAGGACCCAAAATTGATCCCTGTGGGACTCCCATCTTGACAGGAGAACTAGCAGATGTGATACCATTGACGCTAACCTTCTGCTGCCTACTAGACAAGTATGATTCCACCAGGTTCAGGGCATTCCCATGAATTCCATATACTTCTAACTTGCGCAGTAACGTGCAGTGTTCTACACAGTCGAATGCTTTGGAAAGGTCACAAAACACTCCAATGGCATCTTGTGAACTCTCCCAAGCCTCCAAGACAAGAGTCATGAGATGACAGCCTGCATCGGTTGTTGATCTGCATTTGGTGAAACCATACTGGTTTGAATGCAATATTCTATTTCTATTGAAATGTGACAGCAGTTGGTTTAGCATCAATTTCTCAAAGATTTTACTTAATACTGGCAAAACAGAGATTGGCCTATAGTTTGAGGGATCTGTCTTACTTCCCGATTTAAAGATAGGAGTGATTTTACTTATTTTCATTAGTTCTGGAAACGTGCCTTTATCTATGCATAGGTTAAATAAGTCTGCTAAGTAAGGAGCAATTGTGTTTATTATAGAATCTAGCATTTTTACAGATAGACCCCATAGATCTTCAGTAGCTTTAACATTTAAACTCTTGTACGTCTTTTTGATATCAATTAATGAGATGTGTTCAAACGAAAATTCAGGTATGGTGCGTTGGAAGTTTTCTTTAAGAAAAGCCTCCGCCAAGTCTGGGGATGAATCAAGTGACTTGGTCGCGTTCAGGGCTATGTTAGAGAAGAAATCGACAAAAATATTAGCGACTTCCTCAACATTTGTAATGTGTTCATTATTAATTAATAATTTATATTCAGAATCTCTACATTTATCTTTACCTGTTTCTACGTTTATTGTTTTCCAAACCGTCTTAATTTTATTACTTGATTTGCGAATTTTGTCTCTAATATTTATGGCTTTTGCTTGGATGCACACAGCTTTAAAAATTTTTGAATAACATTTAACATACTCATGAAATGATTCTGAATTGGAATGGGCTTTATCCCTATATAACTCATACATATTATCTCTACTTTTCCTGATACCCTTGGTAGCCCAATCACTAAATTCTAGTTTCCCATTCGAGTGTAATTTCTTTTTGGGACATATCTCATTGAACTCCTTACTTATTACAGAAAATATGTTTTCATAATTGAAATTAGGGTCTTCCTCAGAGACAGCGACATTTTCCAGTTTTAATTCTATATTATTCCTAAGCTTTTCGAGTTTATATGTTGTTAGGGGCCTATGTTCAATTGTTGGTTTTTCTTTTGATTTTTCACTTATAAATTCTAGTGAGAGACCCTTGTGGTCAGACCTAACTCCACCCGTTATTGATAACTTCCTACTTTCGAAATTGGTAAAGATATTATCAATACAGGTCGATGAGGTAACTGTAACTCTTGTGGGCTCATAGAATAGGTAACTCAAACCGAAGGACTTAAATAAACTAGTCAAATTAGTTTTATCTGGAGAATCTGACAAAATATCAATGTTAAAGTCACCGCATACAAGTACATGTTTATTACTTTTACAAATTTTGTTTAGAATTATTTCCATAGAGGACATAAAAGAAGTGAGATTCGAGTTCGGCGGCCTATATACACATAAGATTATGTGCCTTTTTACTTCTACACAAGCCACCTCGCAAGTTCGTTCCACAGAACAGCTGACAATATCATTTCGCTCTTTATATTTAATTGATTTTCTTAAAAGTATAATCGAGCCACCTCCTTCAGCAGATGTTCTGTTGAACTTACTGGCCACCTGAAAATTATTAACATTAAATGACATTTTATCATTTTTTAACCAAGTTTCACAGAAACATAAAATATCATAATTATATCATAATTATATTATCATAAATAGATTCTGACTCCGCTGCAAGGGCGACAAATGTTAGTACGACGCCGCTCCTCGAGAAGCTAAACGCTGGACCTAGAGAAATCACGCCGTACGCCCTTCTTTTATACGTTGTTGTTGGTGACGTCACGCCTACCCACCATGGGCCACGGAGCTTCATTTTTTTTTATGGGACTTTGAGCTGATTTTCGGCTAGGCTAGTCCCATCGGAGGAAACACTTAACTTCAACTTATTTACATTAAATTCCTTATCGGTGATCTGTAAACACAGCAATAATTGACATCCCGCATAGGACTCTTGCTGCCTTGCAATTTGGAAGCGCCAGGATACTGTTCTAGTTCTCTGTTAAAGTTCAGACCGAATTCTTCAAGGAAACTTGTCCTAAGGGCCTTTGTCCACACACTCCAACGAAAAGTGACACAAATTGTGCATTTCTGAGATTCAGCCTTACGCAACAAGGACTAACACTGTTACTTTTATTTACGTTGCACTATAAAATAAAATATTACTATAAAAAGCATGTGTAGGGTCGATGTTATTTTGTGACGCACATGCTACGGATTCTGTGAACGTTTTGGTAGTTTTATGGAAAGTATTAATGGCAACATGTGGTTTAAGGAAGATCGATGGTATGTGCGAGGGCGCGATGGCAACACGGGGAAGGGGGTGCCAGCGCGACAGATGATGGTAGAGCGAGATTAAAGATGGTGGGCTTGCAATAAATTATTTAAAATATGCTGAAGTGTTCGAGTATTATTTAATGGAATATGAACGTCTACACATGTAACACAGTATATAAAGTAAATCGGATCAAATCATCGGCTATATAAATAATCAGAGTTTCGTGTGTTTGATCGAACATCGTTTCATCGATATATATGTGCCCTGCTCTTATAGGTATGATAATAATGGTTATGCTAAGTAGAGCGCACCAATATTGCCATACTTCGGACTTGGAATATGAGCATATCTATCTTGGAGACTCTCGGTGGACATTTTATCTTCGGAAGTAACATCTAGAGCCTATAATACAACCCTCGGAGTCTAACTTAATTAACTTAAGGTTAAACGTCACCCATAGAATATGAAAATATACAGATATGAAGAAATAGGGAATAATTTTCCACTCCATTGTTTGTGGTTGGTTCTGGTTCTGGCCTTTATTTGCGAGAAAACATCTGTTTAACTGATGTAACTCTTTAACGAGGTAAGGTTACATAGAAGTATTTAAAATTAAACCAATGTAATCATAGGAGCCGAATGTTTAGTTTGTATCCAAGCGGGTGACATAGGGAGCTCGTCTACTTTATCTATTATTCTACTACTCACTTGAGAATTCATAGGTTTGTACCTACTCGTCACTCGTCATCACATCACCATTACAGCTCCAATAACAACACGGTTTATTTGATCAGATACTTTATCTATTGAGAAACGTCTTCAATAATATATTTTTCTTTTTCTTTGTATAAAATGTGCGCCAATAAATTCATAAATTCGTATAATAGTATATAATAGTGTAATCTGAATAGTGTAATAATATATATAATTAATAATTAAACAATATATAAATTTAATTTATAATATTATGTAGTATAATAAATTGTATTAAGATAAATCTGGGGCTCTGGGTTCGCGAATTGGGAAACTGTAATGCGAATCCAGAGTCATGTTTAAATATAAAATAAATAAATAAATTAATACTGTATCCTATATATGTACTGTATCCGTAGACGAACGAAAGTTACCGACATAGCGCAGCGGATTAGCAAGTTGAAGTGGCAATGGGCAGGGCATATAGAACGTAGAACTGATGGCCGATGGGGCCGTAAAGTTCTCGAATGGAGACCACGGACTGGTAAGCGCAGCGTAGGACGTCCTCCCACAAGGTGGACAGACGATCTGATAAGTACGGCAGGAGCACGCTGGATGCAGGCCGCTTACAACCGGACTGGATGGATCTAAGGGGGAGGCCTATGTTCAGCAGTGGAGGTCCTATGGCTGATATGATAATAATGACTGTATCCTATCAAGTAAGTGTAGTGTGTCTGGGCCGCAGCCTGCAGCGCGCCCTCGACCACACTCACATGCCTTTTCACACTTTACTCAACACTTAGCTACAAGTAAACGCTTTCAAACGTAACACCCGAAGAGTTACAAAAAAAAATCCTTATTTTCATAAAAAATGCATCATTTATATTATTATAATATTGATATTGAAGCCGTTGTTTAACTTGGCATGCCAGCTGAAGCCGCGTAAACAAAGTAAATCATTCACCGCCGACTCCCTCCCACTATCTTCTATCCACTGAATGATATCTGATTAATGTTACCTGTTGATACATTTATAATAGTGATATATTGTTAATAGCATTGTTAATGAGGCTGCAGACGTTCGCTGAAGAACAATTATTTCACGGCGTTACCTACTACAAATCGAGAATAAATAATTAGGTACGTACGTATTAGCTACGGTTTCATTGCGGTGCGACGTTCCATCTAGATTGTTCAACATATTATACAACATGTAACATAACATATATTATAGAAATTGATCATCAGTTTTGTAAGATAGAGACGGAAATCCTTTAATATAACTCGTATTATTACTCTTAGGTGCCGTGGTGTTACCGGCTTTAGAATAGTGCTCCACCCTCTCTGCCCGTGGTTGCCGTAAGTGCCGGCTAGGGCTTGCAGTATCGGTCCATTTTCAGTCCCGGGAAATTTAAAACCGATACTCACGCAGTCCCGGGAATTCCCGGGACTTTCGAGACTTTCGATACTTTCTTAAAATAAGTTACGGAAGACAAAATAAATGTCTTTTTTGCTGTCTCAAATGTGTTAATGAGTTAACACTTAATTATTTATTAAGTGTATTTCATCATTTCTTTGATAAGTCAAAGAAATAATGAAATACACAATAAATAATAGCAATATAGAAAGTAAACGACGTTATCTAGCTTGGGTATCAATTAACGGACATGTTAGGAGTATGGGTGGTAGCTGCGCTATAAAAATATACCGAAAACCGGTACGGCTAAAAGTACGTTAACCGATCCCGAGAAAACCTATAAAAACCGTAGAATTCACAGTAAAATCGAAGTGCGCTTAGTGCAGGCGCTGTTATTTTCCATATTATTTTAAGGAGCAGAAACGACACGGTGCATGAAAAGCCGCGATATAAATAAGATCGATGAACTCGAAATTTGGGTATAGCGGCATTTTTGGTCCGAATACCATGGACTGCCATGAGAACTGAGAACCAACGAGTCTATTTTGATAGAGTTAACCATCTGCCAGGAACGTGTTTGAAGCTTTTTCGGACACATTGTGCGGTCACAGGCAAGAACTTGAGAAGCTCATAATATTGGGTCGCATCCAAGGCAAACCAAGGGCAGAACACCAAAAAGATGGTCTGACGTGGTAAAGAAGGGCAGTTGCTGGTAATATATAGCACGCGGTCACGCCACCCAGTATCAAACACGATGGAGAATGGATCGATAAGCTCATAGTATTGTTAGTTCGAATGCAAAGGACACCTTGGGCAGAACACCAGAAAAATAATAAAGTATGCAATGCTGGTAGTAATAAGCACGCGGTTCCCGCCATCCAGAATTAGTCACGGTGGAAAATGGATGGATAAACTCAAAATATTGTTGGTTCGCATCCAAAACACGCCACGGGCAGAACACAAGAAAGATGGTAAAAAAGGTAATATTTGAGAGTAATAGCAAGCGGTTCATGCCACTCAAAATCGAACATGATAGCGAATGCATAGATGGTCTCGATCCTCAGTTGTCAGGGAACAACGGAACACTGTGATACACTGTTCACCAATTCAATGTGCATCTAAGCACACATCACACGACTAAGACCAACCCAACAACAGAACTGCAACTACCTCATCAGTCTGCAATCTCACACTGCAAATACCCTTTCACTGTACTTGGACTAAACTGACTGATATATTGAGTATCTGCGTTTAAACAAATGCATGCAGTTTCAAGTACAACCCTAGTTTGATGCCTTGAATCTCGGAGCATAAATAGTATAATGCTGGGGCGATATTAATCAAACTCCATCTAGAGTACATCAAACGAGAAAGCTTAAACTGTTACAATAATTTAAAATGCAGTTAGCCAGTATGTGTATAGTTTTAAAAAATTACTTATCATAGTCAGCCGGAATGCATCCACTTCTGAACACAGGCCTCCCTCTTAGAATAAAACACCACAGCGCGGAATTACTCGCCGTTTGCCTCTAACGCAAGCCCACGACATTGACCATAATTAGTCCACCTTGTGGCAGGTCAGCTTTGGTTTCGTCTTCCGGTCCGTAGCCTCTACTTTAGAACCGTTTGTTCCGAAGTTCATTATATCATTTAAATAAATTAGTATTAGCTACTGAAAAACGAAAAAAGTAAATAAAATGGGTGAATTGTGAATTTATAAGTACAGTGATCAAAAGTCTCGAAAGTATCGAAGTCCCGGGAAATTCGGTTTTGAGTATCGGTATCAAATCGGCATCAAATTTCCGAGACTTCCCGGGACTTTTGATACTGATACTTCCCGGGACCATGCCCTAGTGCCGGCTAAGTGTTCACAAATCATCAGACAGATATCAGATATTTTGTAGTGGTAGGCCTCTTTTGCAGGGGCTCGCTTGGGGAAGTACCACACCTTTGCCAGTTATTCATCCGCCAAGCAGTAATGTTATAACATTACTGTGTACCGGTGTGAAGGGCAATGCTACCAGCGAAATTACTGGGCATGAATTTTGAATTTTGAATTTTAAAACACTGGGTGGCACTGTGTCTGATATGGGTAATCATGATGCTTACCATCAGGTACTTAATTTGCTAGTCTTGTTACACATTATCATAAAAAAAAATATCGAAAATAGAAAAAAAAAAACATCAAACTGCGCTCGACAACCCGCCTGCCGCAAGCGTGTCGAGTATTGGCAAAATCCCCTTTTATAGGGGAGGGCTATGCTCAGTAGCGGCTGAGATGATGATTACTCTTAGGTACCATTTAGAACACAGTGTTGTTGATATACAGTGTTCGATTGATAGGATTTAAAAATATTTAATTCAAACTACAATAAGTAGGTATTCTGATGTTTCACATGTTCATAATGTGTCATCATGTGTGTGTAATTGTTCAACAACACAAACTTCTAACATAAGTCTAGGAAAACAGGTGTGAAGGTAAATTTATTTTTAAAATGGGTTTTATTTAAAGTAGCGGCCGCATAAATTATGATTCGTAGCAAACATTCTGAGAGTGATGGATTCCTTCGTGAACATTCTTCGTGCGAACATAAAACAAACAATAAGAAGCGAGTTTACTTTCACTATGTTCATGTGGCGTTTCTTGATGCGTACTTAACGCCTGAATACTTTATAAAGATACCACAGTTTCTAACAACACTCGGTACAGTTACTTATAATAATATGTTCTCTTACAAAACGGGTTCCCCTCATTACCCTGCTCGGGTCGATAATTTATACGTGTTATTTGAATAGCCCATATCGTCAAGAGTTTCAAGTCACCAAGATGCACATTGACAAGTCCTCCGACATGACCTATCGACGGCCCCCTACATATCATATAGTAAACTATGGGGACCCACAGTTTAACGTGCCATCCGAAACTCGGTAGCCCCCAGGTGAAAAATCTACGTGTAATATTCGAATCAGGGACTGCGGTTTTAAAGCGTAGCGCAGCGGCAATATACCCGATATTGCCGCTGCGCTACGGACGCTACATTTATTGATCAAGCGTGCTGCGAATACTCCAGTCGCAATCACTGGACTTGTTCTTAAATGGACTGTGTCTGAAAATCGCGTGGAAAATAACAGCAAACTTGTAATAGGAGTCGTTTAAATACTTAACGAGCGGAGGCGACCGACTGCCTCCCCTGCACCGAACCCATGATATACGAAATATGTACCTACATCTGTTTTTATTATATTATATTATGTATGTATTGTTCAAGTCATCAAATGATATCAGACTCCAGGCCCCATTGACAAAATTTCAATTTAAAAAATCCAATAACACTTTTTGCATGACCTGGGCATCGAAACTAGAACGTGAACAATAATGGAGCTTTCATCCGCTTCTTTAGGACTAATAATTTGTATGTGTGCAACGATAAAAATATTGTTGTTTGTCTCTTCATGTCCCAATTTATTTAATTTTAATAACTGAATAAATAAGGGTACTGAATAAAGATATAAATGAATAGCTAGGTCAGTCTATAGCCTATAGTCGGTTCGTTCAGGCAGTAATCTATCTGCGAGCTGATCATTCATCATCGGTCGCCACTCATCTATCAACCCATCTATAGCCAGATATTATGTGTTCGCATAGACCTACATTTGACTACTAAAACCTAAACCTTATAAAGGTAGATCTACATATTATGTTCAACCTCATATTATAGTTATATCACATCGTTGTAGTATTTGCTTTAGAAATTAAGAGTTGTTATAATAAAAAGTAATTAATAATGTCTAGACTTCAGAACCTGTAAATTACTGATATAGAGTTAGTATGAAAAGAAAACGTTTAAGGGTTATTCGAAGAAATAAGTCTCGAAGAATGGAAACAATAGCAGTAGTTAAATTACAAAGAGTGACACATAATAGGTATATAGACGTGAGTGCTGCGAGTTCACATCGATACAGGAACTATTAGAGGCAGTCGATCCGTCTGTATCCGTTATTTATAAGAACATCATGTATGTGCGTACAAATTTACATGAATTAAAATTAAATAGTGACCTTCATAATTTTAATACTTGGAATAAAGACAAAATAGTACCTAGCTTTAGATTATCTAAAACAAATAAAAAGACATTCTTAGGAAATAAGGGGAGGTCAAAAAGTTCGCGGAATGAAAGGGAAGGGGGGTGAATTTAAACATTAAATTATTATTTCTTTTCAATATATTCTCCATTAACCCTAATACACTTTTCAGACCTTTCAAATAATTTGTTTATACCTTCGAAAAAAAATGATTTGTCAAGGCCTTCAAAATAAGCAGATATTGCCGACTTCACTTCATCGTCATCCGTAAATTTCTTTCCACGAAGCTCTTTTTTCATGTTTGGGAACAAATAATAATCACAAGGGGCCAAATCTGGACTATAGGGAGGGTGGTTTAAAGTTTCGAAGCCGCACTTGTGTAAGGCAGCCATCGCAACATGACTCTTGTGAACGGGTGCGTTGCAAAAGGAGCACACCTCGAGACCATTTTCCCCTTCTCTTTTCTTTAATTGCTACTTTTAATTTTTTTAATGCTAATTTTTCTAGTAGTGTAGCGTAGTACTTCCCCGTGATATTGACACCTTTATCTTTATAATCGATCAATAAAATCCCCTTGGAATCCCAAAAAACTGTAGCCATAATCTTTCCGGCCGATTGTGACACCTTAAACTTCTTGGGCGGTGCTGCGCCTTTTTTTTGCCACTGCATTGACTCCTGCTTCGACTCAGGTTCATAGTGATGAACCCAAGTTTCATCTCCAGTCACAATTCGGTTCATAAATTCATCCCTGTTTTCACTACACAGCTCCAAAAACTCGCGCGAACACTCGACGCGCTGCTGTTTTTGAAGCGCTGTGAGCATTCTCGGTACCCATCTTGCACTGACCTTAAACATGCCAAGATGGTCATGAAGAATATTCAAAATGGTCGTAGATGATACTCCAGTCATCTCTGCGATTTGTTTCTTCTTTAGGCGTGCATCTTCTAGGACAAGTTTTTCAACTTTTTCAACAATGTCTGAGGACGTTGCTTCAATTGGCCGACCTGAGCGCTGATCGTCTTCAATTGAGTCTCTGCCTTGCTTGAAAAGACTATGCCACTTGTAAATCATTGTTTTTCCAGGGCAGGAGTCCCCGTAAACTGATGACATTTCTTCCATAATGTTCTGAGGTGTTTTTCCTTGCTTAGTGAGAAACTTAATCACGGCACGATACTCAATTTTCTCCATAGTTGATATTTTCTACCCGATTGACTTGTTTATCCAGCGATATCTCAAAGGTTTATGAACCGATTGGGCTGAAACTTAGTATTTATAATTGTATTGAGTCAACAAGTAGCGACAAGTAAAAATAACTACCCCCTTCCCTCTCTAAACCCTCCATTCCGCGAACTTTTTGACCTCCCCTAGTGTACGTTTCTATAATAAAATCCCAAAAGAGATAACTGGGCTCTCAGAGGGTAAATTCAAAACCTATATAAAATCTACTTTACTAAAGAAGGCTTATTATAAAGTCAACCAGTACATAGAGAACAAAGATGCCTGGAAACTTCTGCATAGCCGCCTCGCGGCACCTTCAAAACTCAAACTCAAACTCAAACTCAAACAGATTTATTCAAATAGGTCATAATCTGACACTTTTGTACGTCAATGAAGATACAGTACTGAGTCTACCGTGCGTTCGGAAAGATACCTCTACAAGAAGAACGCACAAGAAACTTGTAGGGCTTAATTTTTTCAACAGATAGTTTCACAATATTTGGTTTGGTTACATTCGTTTTCTTTGAAGGTGCCGCGAGGCGGCTATGCAGAAGTTTCCAGGCATCTTTGTCCTCTATGTACTGGTTGACTTTATAATAAGCCTTCTTAAGTAAAGTAGATTTTATATAGGTTTTGAATTTACCCTCTGAGAGCCCAGTTATCTCTTTTGGGATTTTATTATAGAAACGTACACTATTTCCTAAGAATGTCTTTTTATTTGTTTTAGATAATCTAAAGCTAGGTACAGCTATTTTGTCTTTATTCCTAGTATTAAAATTATGAAGGTCACTATTTAATTTTAATTTATGTAAATTTTTACGCACATACATGATGTTCTCATAAATGTATAAGGATGGTAGGGTCAGTATGTTTATTTCTTTAAATAATTCCCTCAGGGATTCGCGTGGACGCATCTCATAGATGGCACGAATCGCACGTTTTTGTAGTATAAAGATAGTTTCTATATCTGCAGCTGACCCCCACAACAGAATCCCATAAGACATCAAGCTATGGAAATATGCAAAGTACACTAATCTCGCCGTGGCTACATCTGTTAGTTGCCTAATTTTATAAACCGCGTAAGCTGCAGAGCTTAGTTTCCCTGAGAGCTCGGTGATATGAGTGCTCCATTGCAGTTTAGAGTCTATATTTATGCCAAGGAACAAAGTTGCATTGTCAATATTGAGTCTTTCACCGTCAAGAACTATGATTGGTTCTATACTTCTGACGTTAGGCAACGAAAATTTCAAACATTTAGTCTTTTTCGCATTCAATAACAGATTGTTTGCTGTGAACCATCTGGATATACTTGCTAAAGTATTATTAACATGTACTAGTGAAGTATCCTTCCTATCAACTTTAAAAATCAATGACGTATCATCGGCAAATAGAACTATATCTGCTAGACCGTGGACCATGTAAGGCAAATCGTTAATATATGCCAAAAACAGGAAAGGACCCAAAATAGATCCCTGTGGGACTCCCATCTTGACAGGAGAACTAGCAGATGTGATACTATTGACGCTAACCTTCTGCTGCCTACTAGACAAGTATGATTCCACCAGGTTCAGGGCATTCCCATGAATTCCATATACTTCTAACTTGCGCAGTAACGTGCAGTGTTCTACACAGTCGAATGCTTTGGAAAGGTCACAAAACACTCCAATGGCATCCTGTGAACTCTCCCAAGCCTCCAAGACAAGAGTCATGAGATGACAGCCTGCATCGGTTGTTGATCTGCATTTGGTGAAACCATACTGGTTTGAATGCAATATTCTATTTCTATTGAAATGTGACAGCAGTTGGTTTAGCATCAATTTCTCAAAGATTTTACTTAATACTGGCAAAACAGAGATTGGCCTATAGTTTGAGGGATCTGTCTTACTTCCCGATTTAAAGATAGGAGTGATTTTACTTATTTTCATTAGTTCTGGAAACGTGCCTTTATCTATGCATAGGTTAAATAAGTCTGCTAAGTAAGGAGCAATTGTGTTTATTATAGAATCTAGCATTTTTACAGATAGACCCCATAGATCTTCAGTAGCTTTAACATTTAAACTCTTGTACGTCTTTTTGATATCAATTAATGAGATGTGTTCAAACGAAAATTCAGGTATGGTGCGTTGGAAGTTTTCTTTAAGAAAAGCCTCCGCCAAGTCTGGGGATGAATCAAGTGACTTGGTCGCGTTCAGGGCTATGTTAGAGAAGAAATCGACAAAAATATTAGCGACTTCCTCAACATTTGTAATGTGTTCATTATTAATTAATAATTTATATTCAGAATCTCTACATTTATCTTTACCTGTTTCTACGTTTATTGTTTTCCAAACCGTCTTAATTTTATTACTTGATTTGCGAATTTTGTCTCTAATATTTATGGCTTTTGCTTGGATGCACACAGCTTTAAAAATTTTTGAATAACATTTAACATACTCATGAAATGATTCTGAATTTGAATGGGCTTTATCCCTATATAACTCATACATATTATCTCTACTTTTCCTGATACCCTTGGTAGCCCAATCACTAAATTCTAGTTTCCCATTCGAGTGTAATTTCTTTTTGGGACATATCTCATTGAACTCCTTACTTATTACAGAAAATATGTTTTCATAATTGAAATTAGGGTCTTCCTCAGAGACAGCGACATTTTCCAGTTTTGATTCTATATTATTCCTAAGCTTTTCGAGTTTATATGTTGTTAGGGGCCTATGTTCAATTGTTGGTTTTTCTTTTGATTTTTCACTTATAAATTCTAGTGAGAGACCCTTGTGGTCAGACCTAACTCCACCCGTTATTGATAACTTCCTACTTTCGAAATTGGTAAAGATATTATCAATACAGGTCGATGAGGTAACTGTAACTCTTGTGGGCTCAGAGAATAGGTAACTCAAACCGAAGGACTTAAATAAACTAGTCAAATTAGTTTTATCTGGAGAATCTGACAAAATATCAATGTTAAAGTCACCGCATACAAGTACATGTTTATTACTTTTACAAATTTTGTTTAGAATTATTTCCATAGAGGACATAAAAGAAGTGAGACTCGAGTTCGGCGGCCTATATACACATAAGATTATGTGCCTTTTTACTTCTACACAAGCCACCTCGCAAGTTCGTTCCACAGAACAGCTGACAATATCATTTCGCTCTTTATATTTAATTGATTTTCTTAAAAGTATAATCGAGCCACCTCCTTCAGCAGATGTTCTGTTGAACTTACTGGCCACCTGAAAATTATTAACATTAAATGACATTTTATCATATTTTAACCAAGTTTCACAGAAACATAAAATATCATAATTATATTTATCTACAAGTAATTCAATGTCGTTAATTTTGCCAGAGAAGCGGTTTATATTTTGATAGAATAAAGATAATGTACAAGTACCACTCTCTGTTGTCTTAGAAATTAGTTTAAATTATTTTCCACAGTGTTATTTTTAGTACATATACTAATCACTGTGGAGTCATTATTTAACACCGTTATATTACCTATAACTGAATTAATATTATAAGCTACCAATGTAGCAAGCATCGAAATGCATTTCTTCGAACAGTACATAATATTGTCCGGGGTCAGTTGAAAGTTTTTAATAAACTTATTCATGTCAAAAAACATTAATTTGTCACTATGACGAGATGTCAGATTATGAAATAAATTGTTTATCATATGTGTGTGTTTATTTTGAGTTGAAGTTAACAATGAACAATATGGTAAGGCACACAGCATAATCTTAAAACAATTTATTTCAAGGAGAGAGGTTATGTTATTAATAACCTCCCTTTTGTCTATACCTATACTTTGTCCTATTAAGATGACAATAACTGTATTACTATCTATAGTATGAGCACTACTCCTAATCTTATCACATATTTGTGTGTAAGATGCACCGGGCATGCAATGATTCAAAGAAAACGAATGTAAGCAAACCAAATATTGTGAAACTATCTGTTGAAAAGATTAACAAGTTACCCTACAAGTTTCTTGTGCGTTCTTCTTGTAGAGGTATCTTTCCGAACGCACGGTAGACTCAGTACTGTTTATCTTGATTCACGTGCAAAAGTGTCAGATTATGACCTATTTGAATAAATCTGTTTGAGTTTGAGTTTGTAGGTGCACAGGTACTAGAAGGTTGTTAGAGATGAATCTGGACACATGGTCACAGATATGGATGAGCTCGAACAAACTCGTGATATAACGGCTCCGCGTGTTCGCATGAGAGATCATATCTATGCACCGACTGCGTGGGTCGGTCCTACACTGTTCGAGCCACGTACGATTCATCGAAGCCACCGACCGTCGAAAGTATTCTGCACCACCGGTCAGTTCATTTCTCTATGGTTCTAAACTAGGATTTTCAACACCTTATAGCTAGGAGATCCATATATCTAGTACGTTTATATAGTCCGCCAGATTTTCATTATTCAATAAAACCTTTACCAACTGTTTCACACGAATAAACTAAAGCAAAGTGTCAACATGTGTAGGAGAATGAATAAAACAGTTCATTGTTACCACAATTTAGCGTTTTATATTCCCTGGAGTATAAATTATTTCATGGAACATGCATGGTTATCTCACATTTTTCAATTAAATAAAAAACCTGCAGAAGTTTTGTACACTCAGTGTGCGGTGCGATCAAACAATGATTCTATTTAATGATATATTATGAACAAACAATAATTATTTTTCACAAAATATAAATATGCTTTAGATACTGATCTAACAAGTAAACAGATACACATTATTTGGAATTAAATAAACAGTAGTACATTATTGTGCTCTATTGTGCAAACAGTAAATCAGTGAATTTCTCAAGGGGCTTAAATAAAATGTGTGACAATAATAGTAGCTAACTATAGGTATAAGGATTGTGTTAATATAATTAGCTAATATTATTGTCACTAATACTAAGAAGTGAAACTCCTAAACCAACTGAACAGACCTTCAGAGTATAATGTAGCGCCTCACGAGGACCGTACATTCTGTGCCACATCTACGTATTAAATAATACTTTTCCATTTAACTGACATATTTAGGCGATTCACACACACACAAACACCGCCGCGTATCACGCTAAATTGTGCACGAGTGTGGGTGCGCGGAGACGCACATCTGCATCGTTTCGAAGGTTGCTTTTCATCTACGAGACTTCAGTGTGAGGTGACCGGTGCTAGTGTCACCAGTGGCCCGGTACAGCATGAGAGCCTGTGGAAACTCTACGCATTATAACGTAACAAATCTCTTGAATGTTTTACACGATATAATATAACAATATGTAATATGTATTTATTACGTACTTATATTAATAATTAGTTAAGAGGTAAATTTCATTTATAATCAGTTTCTGTAAATTTCCTCACACAACTTAAATATCACAGACGTTTTTAGTTTGTGTACAATATACCTAGATACCATAAAGTCGTTAAAGTTGAAGGTTTTGACTGCCACTATAGAGCCTAGTCAACTAACCCATTTATTCAGGGAAGGTTTTGGAAATGAAATGTCATCAGAAATACCGCGACCTTATAATATGGGCCATTAAGGGCTTTTATAGCCGCTCGGGGGCGCGATGTCAGACAAAGGACTAAAATATACTATCCGCGGCTCCACGGTCGGTGAAGGTGACACCATTAGCGATCACCTAACGCCTATAGTAGGGACTACACGTATAGACTTGGTATCTTCTAACTTCTCAACACTATTAAACTACATAATTATATAATCGATTCGACTGAATGATAAATAAAACATAATATTATAGAAACCATCCGAAATACGTAAAGCGACGTTAACGGCGCGGCGCGGAGGGCCCTTCTCTTATTACTTACACAAATTGTTGTTTGACACAGAATAGACTGCGGCGCGGCACTCTCTCCCTAGTCTACAGACTGACAACCTACGAGTAACGACAATATTGGACTATAACTCGCTGAAGATTCATCTTCATTGCTCACAAAAATTGGAAGGCGTTATCGAAGATATATAAGTACATGGCTTAGGTACAACTTGATTTAGTTGAGTTCAGTGCTCTATATTTGTAATTCTCACCAATCTTGTGAATTGAAACTAAGTTCCGTTGCTGTCAATAGTTCTCCAGTTCTAATGTGAGTGAACACATAGCGCGGCGCTTTGATAGAATAATTTACTTGTTAATTTGTTTAATTACACCTCGATACTGAACAAAGATCGAAACTTATAACTACTCTGACAGTTATGTCTGACTTCTTCGGCCTAACGATGCCATCTAATAAGATATATATTATGTTTAAACAAAATATTACATGAGAAGGTGTGTAGGTTCGTCATTATGTATGTATGTATGATATACCTGGTCCGAGTACAATAGCCTAGTCCGGCATATGTGAGCTGCCGAAATAATAGGCCTCTTGGATATCGTGGCGGAGCTACGGCAGCGCCATCGGTCGGTAAGCGGCGGCAATTCGAGTTCGTTTTTTCAATACGAGGGAACATATGATTTGCATAAAGGTCACTTCACGTTTTAGAGAATTGTTTATTTTAACCCAGTAAAACGTGTTCAATTAATACTATGAGCCAAACTATTATTAAGTGTGGATTTCAAGAAATTTATGCAGACTTTTTTCGCGGAAAATCTCTGTCGAAAGGTAAGTAAATACAAGAACCATGTACATTCTTTCAGATTGATAGTATGAAATTTTTACTACGTATTTATTCATTTATGATAAGATAATCGCACTACTAAAAACAGGATGTTCAATTAATTAAAAATTATAGGGCATAAACTATTCCAAAGCCATCATGTTCAGGAGGTCGTCGGAATTCATGATGGTGGAGAACGAATTATCCGCGGAAAAGTTATACCACAGACGAGAGTAAGTAATAGACCGTACGACGTGAAAGTGGAGGTATGTATTAATTATAAAATGAATTAATAGTTGAATAATAACCTAAACAAATATATTTTCAGCAACTTTTCAACCACACGTCCAAAATAGTAATTAAATATATATTTCTTTATCAAAGAAATATATATCGAAGGAATAAGTATAATATGTTCTGTTTCTTCATTTCATTATTTATTATTTCATCGTTTTTATCTACAATATAGTATAGATAATAAATCAATGAAATAAAAATAACTTGCACGTGACACTATAAAAATGTTCATGCGAGATTTATAAATAAACACGACTTACATCCTGCATGTTGGATTCGATATTTTTTTGTGCTGGTTTTGGTACAACTCAACGGTACCTCGTACCACCAATTTTTTTAAGCATTTTTTAACGTTTTTACTGCTGATTATATAACGTAAACCGTACAGCTGGTCGCACTCAAACGCCCGTGTTTTGCCTGAATTTGCCACTACGCCGCGCCACTAGCGTTATCCAAGAGGCGTATAAATGAAAGACGAGTTTCATTAAAAATTCACTTGAAGATGGCTCTTAAACCTCGCCCTTGTCCTGAGAGACCCTCGACGTGGCGCATTCATTATAAATGATCAACAATGTTATAATGAAACTAGATCGCGCACACTCGAGGATACCTGCAGGCCTCGTCAACACTTATAGGCTAGCCGACCGTTCAACTCCAAATATTATTATGGTTATATAATCATAATTGTCCTGTATTATATATAATTACTTATGCAATGTAATAAAGGCTGAGGCAGAGCAGAGAGGCAAG
The DNA here is from genome assembly GCA_947063395.1 of Hemistola chrysoprasaria. NCBI lineage: Eukaryota > Metazoa > Arthropoda > Insecta > Lepidoptera > Geometridae > Hemistola > Hemistola chrysoprasaria. Next base: position 194,053 of record OX346713.1, on the reverse strand, counting down.
GAGGTGTCTGGACAGTGGATAGGCAGTCGGTAGTCCCAAGCCGGGTCCACAGGTGCTTTAGCTGGAAGGCCTTTGACAAAGCTCGTTATTGATATCCGGCGTGATTGTATCACGGGTATACTGACCACTGGCTACTGGCCCCTGGCTACTTGAACACCACTTGAATTTGACTGTTTCTTCTGGCTACTGCTGCGGCACGTATCACGTGAGCATTCATAATGTGACGGATTATCTTAGATAATAATTATTACTCGTGTACAATTGTTTCCGTACATTGTAAAGATGCGCCACCTCTTCTGCTGTGACTCAGTGTGTCTTCTGTTGTGTGCTGCACTCGTATGGTGCTCCGTGGCGTTCCGTGGCGCTCCGAGGCGCGGAGTATTTGCACAGCTAATACGATTGTGTCACCCTTTCCCGATTGCTTTTACGATGAAATTGGAACTGCCCAGCGAAGGGGTTTATCTATTGATTCATTTCTATAAAAATATCAACTGCATTATGATATATGTGTGCAAATCATCTTCCTCCTATATCCAACACTAGGTAGGGTCGCAGTCTATCGGTCTATCATCCGTCATCTCTGCACTCACTCCCCGCACACGCGGGAAGTGAGTTAATAATATAATATGTGATAATATTGTCTCATTCCCACAGTTCATCCAGGTCTTGTCAGGTCGCCTCCTCCTCACATAACCACTTACATCCATCCTCATAGTCCTTATCGCCACATGAATTTCAACTTTCATTTCTTCGCATACCATGTCCATACCAAAGTAATCTTCTATTCTTTAATGTTTTTGTCAATGGTGCTACTTTCAGACTTCCCTTGTAATCATTTCTAATTTTATCCATTCGTTTTATGTGTGTGTCAATATGTGTGTTTAAATTGATATATTGTTAGACGTACATAATTATAACTTATGTAAATATTTTTAAACATGATCGATCTCATAATAGAAGACACAAGATAAACTCCCACTCGACTTAGTTTTCGTTCTAATTAATTAATCTGAAGTTTGAACGATCCTTCAAAATACTCGCTTCAAATACTTTTAAAATATTATGAAATCGATTTGGCTGTCAAATAACAAAGCCGTTCGGTATCGATTACAGTGAATGTCTCGAGAGCAGTCGACAAATAGAGAGATGAGCTGCGCTCGATGGAGGAGGATGACAATGACAACCATAATGATGGAGCCTGCCCTCTAACTAAACTATATAACTTCACTGCGCCAACCGGTGAGGCAGTAGCAAACAGTTCAATTCTGAACTTGTTATATTATTATTACGTTAAATGGGTTACTACACATAATAATATCATGATAATATGTGCCCTGGTCGATGACTCGGAGGCAGCGAGTCTTTTGTCAATATTTGGAGGTGTGAACATTTGTGTTGTGTAAAACCAGACCATTACCGAGCTTCTCGGGGTCCTACCTATGTATGGATGCCAGTTCTGTTGTCTCCATAGAAACCAATTGGTTATGCACTGACTACAACAGAAATTAGATGAAGCTAATTTCATATACGAGTGGGTAGGTAGGTACTAGGTACCAACTCGAGCAGCGTTTGAACAGCCTGGCTATTCTAGCATAGAACCCTCGTTTCACCGGCAGAGTAAAGTAAGCCTCAATATACACAGATAATGAATATCGCCGAGCTAATCCTACAGACAGTACCCCCTGTCGCTCGGCTGTAGATAATAATTGATAATATGTGTATGCTAATACCGACGAAGGATATTAATAAATGGAAGGCGTTACATCCGTTGTCCGGGGCCGCTTAGCTTCTGAACTCCTATTAACTAATATGTAAATATTTACAGAACACACGTAGTCCGCGCGAGCTTGGTGACATCGGCCTTGTGCTGATTTATTTCATATATTCAATTACTTTTGTTTAATTTTTGATACAAGTTGGTTTGGTTTTTTTTATTGAAAAAAGCTATTCTTTTTTTAGTATAAAATTAAGTTGATTATACTTTACAAACAGCCGGACTAGACGGAAATCTACGGGGAAGGCCTATGTTTTATTTTTATTTTTTTATTTGTACATTAAAACATCTCCAAACAAGAGCGTTTGGACCTTTTTTTACATAATTAATTGCATTATTAGGCGTTTTTATTGGACTAACTTAGACTATCTTGAGGGAGTCCATAGCGTAATATTTTTATTTTATTTACCTATTATTATAACATAAATATATAAATACATACATATATAATTATAATACATATATACATATAGATCTATTACACCATAGAACACCTGGCACAGACCAACCCCCGCTCGCAGCACCCGTTCACGAGTTGACGCACGTACCAGCGCCGTCCTCCTCAACCATATTAGAGGGAGGAGGGCGGCCCACCACGCGACGCCGCCGCGAGCTTGAGCAGTTTAGTGAGCATGACTGTACCAAATGTTCCCCGGCCTATGTTGACGAAGGCCTATGTTCAGCAGTGGACGTCCTATGGCTGAGATGATGACGATGAAGATATACATACGAGTAAACATTATTATATTATAGAAGATGTAGAATAAAACAGCACAGGGTCGATGTCACAAAGCTCGCGGGCGGACTGTAATAGATGTGTGTAACTGTTGCCATAGTACAACCACCGCCAGAGACAGGCAAGTCAGAGTGTTCTCGTATCGACACTCAGCTTGTATCGGATCTAGACTGTTGTATCCAATGAACATGGCAGGAGCTGGTGGCTCGGCCACATCGATACTGTCACAAATCATTTTTATATTTAATATCATACTAACATTGCCAACTATCTAGGCTAGAAGCCTGTAGCCTCCGGTATAGTGACCATCAAGCCGATATACCTATACATACGATGGGTTGTGCTGTAATCAACGTCACTGTTCAAGGCCGTCACGGTTCCTAATTGCTTCGGTATGTGTCGCGCCGCATTGTGAGTCGCTTGTGTGAGATGATCTCGAGCGCCGGAGAGGACGCAGCTCATACATAATGTGTATGTATATATATACAAGGTAACTGATGACTGACTACATGAAACATTTCTAAAATTTAATCATAGCCATACTAAGTCCAGTGCTGGACATAGCCTCCTCTTTATATGTGGGGGGGACGAGGGGATATCTCCCACACCGATAGTCGGACGCATTGTATTCGTGTTTTTAATCTTTCTCTATATAATTATGTATCAAAGACCCTGAACCTAGAGATCTCAAATTTTCCACATAGGTTTCCATTATGTTGTAAAGATCATAGTGAAAGCGTTCCATGACGTGTGTACCGAATGTTATGAACCCTCCGTCTCCACGCCGGGGTTAGAGGTGATCGATGTTGTTTGTGATGTGGACACGAGTGACGTCACCACTTGTATAATATTAGCATGACATTATAACCGGCTCCATACAACCCCTCCCAAGCGACGGGATAGTGTTCCTATACTCACATGCATGTTTACATGATTCCGATGATTGGCTTGTTCCGTGTTCTTTATTCCTTGTTCCTGGTTCGGCCTCTGATGTTATTGAATAACGTTTTTACGACTCCATTGTGTCTCGGAATCGTATCGAAGCAAACACATAATATTTATTTGTATCGGGTTTATTGAGTTTATAGGTTTACTAGATTTCATCGTTTATGTCGTTCCTTCAACTTACTCTATGATAACTAAATGACGTATTTATTATTTATTGCGTTATTATGATAAAAACGAAATAGTAAATATATGAAATCATATCGTATCTCGTTCGTAATAAATGATTTGATTCTCGCGACTCAGTTTTCATAGGGATTTCTAAAATATGTATCTTATTCCTTGTCTACAACATATTGAAGATATAATCATATATAATGCAAGATGTCAGCTCTGAGTCTAGTCAGGTCCGAGGGCGAGGCCGGCCGAGTTGATGACTGTTTGTGTCACTCTGTACTTTGGACCTTTATAATATTATAGTAGTATGGAGATAATGACTAATGACACTATGTCCGCGTAGCACACGCGTGGGCTCGTATCGACGTAGCGTCGAAGTGATGTAGTGTCGTAGCGACGTAGCAGTCTGTGACGTAGCCGGTACATATACACTACTATGGTTTAAGACATTTATATCCCAAACTAAATACAATATTCACTTACTTGAGAAATATTATTATTAACTATAGTAACGGAACGGAAGGTACTACTTACTATCATAACTTAAGATTACAAATACATATAAGTATGTTTGTTCGCACTACTCGCTGCTCTAACTGACATGTTTTAAATTCTTATATTATTATATAATAATATAATATAGCACCGTGCCACGGTTACTCTCCGTCTTATCTCTTGTATAATACACAATAATTACACCGCAACATGTGTGTTCTTACTGATTCCTTATAGAAGTTATAATTAACCTCGCATCCTTAACAAACATCACAAAGTTATTTGATCCCCGCCGTAATTTCATTAAAAGTACAAAACGAAGTGAGCGCTTACGAATAGATTAAGGTGCCTACCTAGTATTGATTATATTATTATAGTTTACCTTTATTAATATGTCGCTCGAAAACACGGGCTATATAGCGTGTACGGAGACCTTTTTTTTTTCTCAAAGGGGCAGCCCCTTTGAGCTTTCAATCTAAAGGTAATGGATAAAACCTATCGGGGCCCATCTCTGAAACCATCTACATTTTTTTTAAAAGATGAGCTCAAAGACAGCCCCCGCTAGGTACAAGGACTATTGTGAATGGATGGAAACTACTTGATTTGTCTATAGGTGTGATTTCTAGATGGATTGTAAACGGGCTATTGCTAGAAACTCCGGCACCTGCCACTTCCGTCTCATGGTGAAATATGACGGCAGGCGATGACTCGCCGCTCACTAAACGGACCCTCTATAGAGGCCTCCACTACAAGGGAACTAAGGCGACGAGAGGTGCAACTTTGGTGTGAGCGGCTAAGGGTAGGGAGAGGTTTTCCTGGACTTTAAACGGCGATCACTTGCGTTACCCTTGGGTCGCATCAAGCTCGCTACTCCCCAACAGCTCGTTAAGGCGCTGTCCAAAACAAATTCGCTCGCTCACACGTACCCACAATAATAATTTTAAAGATATAAAAAATACTACACATAATTACGTAAAATAAAGACAACTAGGTTCTAGAAAATATCAATACAAAGATTCAGTAAAAAATCTAATTTAATCCAAACGGGTTTTCATGTATAAAAACCTGCACAAAGAAAAAAAATCTTAGAAAAATAAAACCGCACTGAAAACTTTGTCTAGTTAACTCCTCCAATATGTAATAAGTTACTTTCCCAAGTTTAAAAATAATGCCTTAAAAAAAGAGTAAAAACTTTTTTTACAATTTGAGATCGTCCTATAATATAATAGACTATTATAATTGTAAGTAGTAAAGTATGTTTAACACTGTGGACAAAGTTTACAATAAATATTTTTTATTTATTATTGTTATTTAAATATTACGTGTGTGTCGTTACTGTCTCAATAATAATTTAATGTCGTCGTGGAAATAAAATGTGATTGACCCTTGGAACGTAAGGCAGCGCCACCTTCTTAATGTATCAGAAACTATGAGTGTTCCAATCTCCCGCGGCAATCGGCAACAGTACCTAGATAAAACCCATGATTATAACAATGGTCGTTGTTGCATAGACCCTAGCGCCATGCCACGGGCTAGTTGAGAGACGTCTGCAATCGCGGACATGAGAGCTGCGTGACTGCGTGTCGATGTTTAGCGACGGTTCACTCGGGCGGCGTCGCGTTCGCTCTGTAGTTGCAAACCGAAACATACAGATGGCAACACTGGAACATATTAGTTGAACTTTTTTATAATTAATAAATAAAATGCCTTGTCATGGTGAACTTTATATAAATAAATTTATCCCTTATATTATGCGTAGGAAGGCTAAGTATATAATATAAAATTCATTACTTACTTATACGTAAGTAAATTTTAAACTATTCTTATTATAGGTACCTACCTTATAGATTCGTTACATAAAATAGGAAATTACCATAATATTTAATAAATCCTTGACATACAAAAAATTTGTTGAAATAATTTTAGGTCTAACTAATAATGACAGCAATAAATAGCTTTGTTAAATACTTAAAGTTAGGTACTTATAAACGATTACAGTAGAAATGTTCTATAATCAATAAGATATTATAAAGGTAAGTGATAATATTATTAATATTTTTATAAGAGAATTTTTATATTATTTTGATACAGAAAAGTAAAAAAAATCCCCACTAAGGGGATTGTCGGTGGGGACGGTCGAAGTCCACCGATCACAGGTATAATTATTATTGTAGGTAAATATCCTAGATATGGCATTACATTCATCTGCATCGATAACGTCGTGTATGTGTGTGTATCTAGAGTATAGTGGACGTAGTATCCCATCATGGTAGCGGCACAGCTCGAGCGTCCAGTTCTAGAGGAAACATTGTATGCAACAGGCGCGAGCGAGGTCCCGTCGGATCACGAGTCACGTGGAGTGGCGCTATCGGCCGGCTCGCGGCGAGGGGAGGGGAGGGCGCGACCTCTCCTTATCACGGTTGATACCAGCTGGTGCCTGGTGTCCGACTCCGCCGCACACACACGCACTGATTGCCTGCCGCTCGCGACCTCTCTATAGTTACTGTTGTAGTACACGATGCGATAACACTCGCGCTCTCGCACCGCGTCGCCGCGTCTTCTGAAACCAACTTACCGACCGCTGCCGTTAATGATCGCTCCTTATTTCACTGCTGTACTTGACATAACATACCACGCCTTTTTCCGGGGATAGGCAGAGGTGTACCCAGGACTCAGTCCCATAGGAGGTACACCCAGATTTCGCCAGTATGTAATTGTTCTTTCCCATCTATGGGGAACAGTCCCAGACTCCAGGCTGTCATTGAGATAATTCCTAATGATAAAATCCTATTTACCTGACCTGGGGATCGAACTCGGGACCCCATGATCGGTAGTAGAGCTTGTGACCACTAGGTCACCAGAGCAGTCTTTTGTAATGCACTTTAATTTATCAGTAAGTATTTAGGACATCTAGAACCGCCAGAGGGCGTAAAGTGTAGACATTTTCATATTTTTAAATCGCTTTCCAAGTGACAGCGGCGAGTGTCTGTTAGCCCTAGGTGGGCCAGTCCAAACCTGAACACTAAAGGCGGTCGTTATTAGCATACTCATGTGTACAATTATTATTACAAATTGGTGGCAGCGACAGCCCCCAATAACATTTAATAGGAATTATTATATTAATATAGAAGCACAGATAATCTAACTTAAAGATGCCGCTTTGATGAATTTTAAGATGATAAAAAAAGCCAATAGTATTGTTATAGATATGTGTGGTGGTGTGCCGGGGGAGGTCAAGGAGAGTAATTTTTTTGGGTCGTATAACCTATGTCCTGTCATTTTGAAACATTGAGTCTAATGAGAAATAAAATGAGTTGAGACTGTTATGCAGTTATACATATGCATACCCCTCTAAAGCGTAGTCTTTAGCCTAGATTGTCTATGTATAGAAGCAAGCGCATCGCAATAGTGTCACTGGTTGTGTTGCAGAGGAGGTTGTCCATTGACAGCAGCACCTACAGGTCACGCGAGTCACGAGACGCGTATTGTTTGATACTGCTATAACTAATGACAATACATTCACTAAGGACAATACAGTCCCACCATCAGTATCTTATTTGTTCAGTTATCAGCGGCGCTACTGTAGAATTTGTCTCAATATACCGGCTGATGGGACGTAGTTCCAAGGTTGTCCACCTGAACAACTATGTTGGTAGCATTGTTTTATATATTATTTCTTTTTAATATGAATCTAATTCCTGGCGGATTGTCTGACCGACACACTCATTTATCAACGCTAAGCCTTTACTTCAGGAACTGACTTTAATTTTTAAGTACTTCTATAGCATTTACTTATAATATATAAAACTTGAGAATTCAGTTTTTTTAGTAAACCGGCTTCGATAATACTGCATAGTAACTAACAGGCAACTAAAGTAACCGATAATATTGAGATACCGAAGACCTCAACCTTTGAAATCATTTTTTTTTTGTAAGACCTGATAACCGATTTTAGAATGCCTACATCAAATGAAAGCTAAGTAAAAGCAGTGTTTTAGAATGCCTACATCAAATGAAAGCTAAGTAAAAGCAGTATTTTAGAATGCCTACATCAAATGAAAGCTAAGTAAAAGCAGTATTTTAGAATGCCTACATCAAATTAAAGCTAAGTAAAAGCAGTATTTTAGAATGCCTACATCAAATGAAAGCTAAGTAAAAGCAGTATTTTTTATGTCAATCCGCACGAAAAATTGTTTCGTTGATATTTTCAAATATACCGTACTGACAGTTTGCATATTGTACGAAATTACACAAATTTTGTAATATTTCCACCTTTTTTTATGTGAGCTAGTAGTGTGAGTAGATAATTTAATCTAATGATTTAAAATGATTCTTTGTATTGTTGCCGATGTAGTAATACAATAAAATAGTTAAAATTATGATCGATTATTTTATTACAACTTTTCAGCTGTCACTTGGATTTTAAATAAAATCTCAAATGTTTGAAAATGTTCATATTTTGTGGCTGAAGTGATAGTAGCTATTAAAGAGTTTCTCTATGAGCCCTTAAAAACAACCAATTACCCTGTATTTTATAGTATTGAGGTGATGGCAGATAGGACAGTGGCTCATTATGTTATATCATAATAATACGTATTATGTAAGATGATGATACTCATCTCATATCATTAATTATATGCTACAAGTGAGACTTAATGCTAATGCTAATCTCGGTCAGTTCAACATACATAAACACTATAGTGTTTATGTATGTTGAACTGACCGAGATTGTTTCATTGTGCTATTTGGATTAAGTTATTTAATAAATTAGCATTAAGTCACACTATCTACTACTATGATATCATATAGATACTAAACACACATACACATCATACGTATACTAATAATCTACATATATTATCAAAATGCTAAATGACTGACCGACAACGCAGAGCCCAAACCACCGATCGTAGAGACTTGAATTTGAATGATAACAAGTTCTTTTCGTAATCTGAACACACGTTCATATTACGAAATGAACAGGAATAGGAATCAAATACGAATTTTCAAAAATCCTTTCTTAGTGTGTACTAAGGTAGATTTTTGAATATTCCTATTCAAAAGGGTCCAATAAAAGAATTAAAGTTTTTCGCAAAAATAGCCCCTTATTCTAAAACCCTACACATGAGCCCGTTCAAACTTGACATGTAAATACCTAAATGTAATGATCGAACACGTGTTTCAGGTTTTTTCAAAATTCTCACTTATTGGGTTCCAAATTCGGTGCCAAAGATTGAAAAAAACCTTAAATAGCACCTAGGTGTCTACGAAGCTATGATCAGCATGATTTAGTATTTTTTCTGAATAGCGACTTGATCGAGAGTATTTTAGCTAAGTTTCATGAAAATCGCTTCAGTCGTTTGAAGACCATCAGCTCAATTCGAGCGACTAAAGCGTTTTTTGCAACTTCCAGTGGTCTGATTGCTTCAAAATTTGGACTATAATCATCATATAAATATCATATATCATATAAATATTATTGCAACGATATAATAATAACCTTGATCTGAAGCTGCAGCATATAGTTCAAGTTCAGGTGGATCAGAAGTCAAATCATATCGCCCATTGGAATCGTCTCTATTTTTTACATACATACAGTCACGCCTTGTTCCCGTTGGGGTAGGCAGAGACTATTTCTGGAGGAGTGCCCATCATGGGTCAGTGAGCGTCGTACCCTCGTCGCAGTTATGGGGGCCGAACTCTCGCTAGCAACCATGGTTCGAGCCATGGTTGAGAGCGAGGGTTCGTGGAGGGCCGCGGTCGAATTCTGGGAGGTTGTAATCTCGCAGAAGGAGACCGCGGAGCGCGATCGGGAGGCCACTACCGACCTCCCGATGCGCGCACGGAGGCCAGGGCGTCGGAGGAGAATCTACCACGCCCTCCTCCATCCCCCATAACACGGGTCTAGGCGGTGAGTGCGGGGGCATTCACCGCCGAATATATTAGACCCGAGAGGTGGCGCGCGCGCGGAATCCCGCGCGCCCCTTAAGATGTGGGGGCGAAGGCTCCTCTTCGCCCCCCGCGGTGGGGTCCTCCCGGGAGGACCAAACGCCGTCCGGGTTGCGGATGAGTGCTTCGGCGTACCCGCAGCCCCGACACATGGCGTCCCGCAGGATATCCCCCAGGGTTTTAGTCAGTCGGGAAGATCCCCTTCAGGGACTTCCCATCCTGACATAACCCGGCCCTGCCCCCCGGCATGACCGGGTATCTATATGCAGATTTCCCTGGGTCAAAAGAAAAAAAAAAAAAAAAAAGCAGAGACTATTTCTTTCCACTTACTACGATCCTGACAAACAACTTTCGCTTCTTCCACTTTCATCACATTTTTCATGCATGCTCGTCGGTTGTTGGTACTTTTGACCTGTAGTTCAAGATCCCAGGGCCACCAGACGTCACGTATTTTCTGACGAAGGAAATGTGGACGATTGAGTAGTGTTAGTATGTACTAAGAACGCATGCCTACCTGCTAGCTTGCTTAGACGGCCAATTTTCAGGTATCAGGTAATCAAGGTACGTAAAAACATTACTTACCTCACTTAAATTCTCCAAGCTGATTTTCACGTATATTCTAGGCAATATCCTTAAAAATAAATCGCCAATACTCCCAGACACTTTCCGTCAGCCGTATTGCTTTGCAGACGCTTTAAAGCTCCCAAAATAATTACTTAACTTCACGTAAATTCTGATGCTCCATTTTTATATATGTCCACCAGACAACTATTTTAAAACCTTTTACAAGAAGACAGACCGGTCCAAGGGGCCAATCATCCCCTAAATTCAATTTTAATAAGCTAGCAGGTAGGCATGCGTTCTTAGTACATACTAACACTACTCAATCGTCCACATTTCCTTCGTCAGAAAATACGTGACGTCTGGTGGCCCTGGGATCTTACTCTACTGGTCTTTCCTTAAGATCATGAAAGGTACGCTTTTTTTATTGTTGACACTGGGAAAAAAAGCATTACGCATACCCTCCTATCGGGGGATGGAAGGGTTATGTGGGACTCCCCGGATACCATCCGGTATACCCACTAAAAAGACCGACTAAAGCGACACTCCTGCAACGTCTGTTTGGATGGGGACTGGGAAACCGGCAGAGCCTTTACATCCAGTCCATGAAAGGTCTAGGTCTAAACGCCTAGGTCGACCCCTACCGACTTGACCATTCACACTAGCCTTATAAATCTCCTTTCGTCCATCCTCTCCACATGTCCGAACCATCTAAGCAATCCTTTCTCTATCTTTGTTACTACATCTTCTAACACGCCACAGCGTTCCCTTATCACACTGTTCCTCACTTTGTCCATCAAGGCCACTCCAGTCATACTTCTCATCTCCACAGCATTAATCTTACTTTTATGTTTCTTCTGCCAGACCCAACATTCACTACCATACGTAAGTGTGGGGATAAGCATTATTTATTAATAATAGGTAACAAATAGATGGTGACCAGGGTCTGATGATGGAGTAGGAGAGAGGTTTTTTTTATTACACAATATATGTATTAAAACCCTGAGGTGCCACGACTAATGTTTTTTCCGAAATTTGGTAACCTGTTAATTTAATAATGTTCAAACAACATAGTGATCAGAACCTATCTGATCTTCCGGTGGTGGCAGTCATATAAATCACTGACTCCCTGACAGACATGCCGAGCCCAAACCGCTGATCCTAGAAACTTGAAATTTGGAATATAGTTTTGTTTTGTAATATTGACGTGTGCTAAGAAAGGATTTTTGAAAATTCAACTTTTTAAGAGTTTCTCGTACCTTTTTCAAGGAAAATTTGCCTTCATAACCCACGTGCGTGTGCGAAGTCGCGCGGGATTCAGCTGGTGGTAGTAATATGTAAGGGTCATAATGTTGAGTAACGCATCAAGTATTTGTAACTCGCGTCGTGTTTATTTACTTACTTATACATAATATTATGTAAATAGTTAAGTAGGTTTATGTTTTAATGGTTAACATACGTAATATAACATCGTAGCTACGACATTATGTTGCCCATAACATAGTTTAATAAACATAATATCATTATTAAGTATCTAAATTTAATTAATATTATTTATAATAATAATACGTACATTGTGTACACATTGTGCATACATTGTGTGTTACAAAAGTGTCAGATTGTGACCTATTTGAATAAATCTTTTTGACTTTGACTCACCCGCGTAGAAATTGTTCCCGTGGGAATATCGTGAAAAAGTACGCTATGTGTTCGAGTGTCTATAAGCTACCGACATACTATATTTCAACCCAATCCATTCGGTAGTTTATATGTGAAAAAGTACGCTATGTGTTCGAGTGTCTATAAGCTACCGACATACTATATTTCAACCCAATCCATTCGGTAGTTTATATGTGAAAAAGTACGCTATGTGTTCGAGTGTCTATAAGCTACCGACATACTATATTTCAACCCAATCCATTCGGTAGTTTATATGTGAAAAAGTTCGCTATGTGTTCGAGTGTCTATAAGCTACCGACATACTATATTTCAACCCAATCCATTCGGTAGTTTATATGTGAAAAAGTACGCTATATGTTCGAGTGTCTATAAGCTACCGACATACTATATTTCAACCCAATCCATTCGGTAGTTTATATGTGAAAAAGTAACAAACATCCATACACCCATACAAACCTTCGTGTTTATAATATGAGTATATATAATATATAATGATATATGCGCCACCGTCTTCTGGTGTAAATGGATCTTCTCCACTCTCCATTCATCGGTTGTCTACAACATATTATAGCTCTTACATTTAAATATTATATTTTATGTGTCCTTTTTTGTTATTTCTTTGTGTGGTGTATACAATAAACTATTATCTATGTAGGTATGTTACATATAGCTATGTATCGACAGGTGTTTGTTGATTCACTATTCACTAGTGAGCGGTAGCGGTAGCAGTAGCGGTAGCGGTAGCGGTAGCGGTAGCGGTAGCGGTAGCGGTAGCGGTAGCGGTAGCGGTAGCGGTAGCGGTAGCGGTAGCAGTAATAGCAAAGATAACGATAATGTTTATAATTATAATTAAAATCAGTCCATATCTCCGGTGTATTTTAAAAATGTAATTATCCAACATAATGTATCGGTATACATACGTGTTGGCTAATTACATTTTGAAACACAATATAATAATTTTTATCTACGTTTCTATTAATATTACAATTAGTACTAAACTATCCATATTAATCAGATACTCTAAAATATTAAACTTTTTCGTTATTCGCCGCCACTTCGGAGCAGGTGGCCCTGGAGGTGGAGACTTTTAAAATACACCATGTAGCACATAACACGTAGAACTGACGGCCGATAGGGCTGTAAAGCTCTCGAATGGAGACCGCGGACCCGGCGAGCGCAGTGTAGGACGTCCACCCACAAGGTGGACAGACGATCTGACGGCAGGAATATGCTGGATGCAGGCCGCTTATAACCGGACTGGATTGAAATCTATGGGGGAGGCCTATGTTCGGTAGTGGACGTCCTATGGCTGAGATGATGATGATAATGATGATAGTACCGGCTGACATACGAAGACACGCAATATATGGGAGCCTTCTACGATAACTGGCAATAGGTTTAGATACCTATTTGATTCGGGTTCATTAACTGGTAGGTACATAATATTTATACCCTATAACATTATGAGCACAAAACATATTTTATATTGAAATATGAGGCCTGCCTAAATAATATAATATCTACCGAATAATAATATGATAACAATATCTGATGAACCACAACCAAGAAGGGTTAACATAATAAAACAGCACAAACAAACACATTGAAGGTTGGTCGAAGGTCCATAACTGCGGGCTACTACGTGCTCCGACCGATGCCATGCCAGGGTCCAGGACCAGGGGGCCAGGACCAGGGGGCCAGGACCAGGGGGCCACGGGGCCAGGAGAAGCTTCACATCCCCCAACACGAGCACCGCGATCATTCTTCAAATATGCTCTGCAGAAAGACTTCTCTACAATGGCTCATTTTTCTTTTATAGATTTCCCTACATCATTTATTAAGTATAATATCTGACACAAATGAATGGATGGTTGACAGTCGACGATAAAAAGTATAATTATCTTATATAGAGGTAGTAGTACTGTGTAGAAGTAATAATATCCCAGCAAAAATATTTTAATTTAAAATGTTGACTAGTACTGTCAAAATGTTATCAGATCTCATGTACAGCCAAGCTTCTAACTCTACACGCCCTAACTTTACAAACCTTAGTCACAATATGTGGCTTGGCCGTTTGACATCATAATATTCTGAGAATTTTGTTTATCTGGTATAATGTAGTTAATTTATCCCAGGGTATAATCCAAACCCAAGTTATGAGAGTTCAAAAAAACGAAAACACGACGAAGCGTTTCGAATTTTTGCAAATAAATGATTATGATTATGAAAAGGGATAGTGCCTTGCGCTTCGTTTGGCTCGTCTTGGCAGATTATGCTGATGCATAAGTTTCAGTGTTGTCACCTCATGGAATCATTGAATATCTGCTCTGTAACGGCCATGCATTACCGAACTCATGCTATAAACATAAGAGTGGACAAATGTAGGTTCATGATGCACGTTGTTGTGTAGAGATTGTGGAGAGAAGAAGTCTTGCTGATGGGATTAGTATAGAGTATAGAACGCGGTCGTGTCATGTCAGCAGTCCGCAGTCCGCCGGCGGAGAGCGACCGACTCTCGACAAACAAGCGCGATAACGAAGCTTATCGAAGCTGCTACGACACGCTATCGGCCGTTACCATAACACAAATAGACCAATATTTATACTCCACAATCGGAAAATAACGAGCGGGCGCAGATAACCGGCGACCTGCGACCTCTTCGCGCGCTCTCCGTTCGTGTCGCGCCAATCTGACGCTTGTGCGCCGTCGATAGAGTGCATATTGGAGTGGCGCGCCGCCGCCGATAACCGGAGCTCGTCTCCGTGACCCGTCACCCGGCGCCGCCGCTTCTAGAACTATAGCTATCTGAAGAGAGTCCTATCAGTGCGGGCGAGGGCACCGAGGCCACGCCGCGGCCGCCTGCCCGCGCCGCCCGCGCCGTGTCTCCCGGCGCGGCGCCCGGCACCGCCTCTGTCGCTCGCGACTCACAACCATTGGGCCCGTAGAGAAGGATATCTACCATCTACAAACTAATTAAGCCAGAGCCTACGAGTAGGTATACATACATACAGTGACGCCTTGTTTCCGTTGGGGTGGGCAGAGACTATTTCTTTCCACTTGCTATGATCCTGACATACAACTTTCGCTTCTTCCACTTTCATCACATTCTTCATGCATGCTCGTTGGTTGTTTACCTTAAGATAACATCAACATATGAAAGGTACGCCTAGGTCGACCCCTACCGACTTGACCATTCACACTAGCCTTATAAAGCCTAATAAAGTAACCTTATTTGCTCGTTAACTGTCCTCCATTATTGTCTATGATTTATATCTGTAGTTGCGTTCCGCTTTCAATTATTATCGCTCCTAGTTATGTAACCGCATAACGATTACGAGAAACCAGAATATTCGTTAAATTGCGGTCAAAATATCTACGATTAAGATTTATGTGAATGCGTCCATCGCATCGGTTGGTACCTACCTACGTACGTTCCTACCTACTCGGTGCTGTATGTTTAGAGGTAAGAAGACGATGACTGGCATTGCTTGTGTTTTATTACAGTTGGTAGATATACAACGTTTTTCGTCTAAACAATCAATTTTATGATTGCATCAAATATTTATTTTTCCGATACACCGCACCTGCACCGGTGTGGAGGGAGGGGGGTGTGGTGGGGAAGGCGCGGGGAGACGAGGAGCACGCACTTGACCAAACACAGGATCTGTGTCGAGCAGCAGCTCCCCGTCACCACCACCTTGTACACCATTACTCCAGTTTGTCCAGCAAACACTCCGTCACTCCTCACTCCTCCCTCCTCACTCCTCACCCCTCCCTCCTCCCGCCGCGCCGTTGCACGCGGTCACACCGCACACCCTCACATCACTCACCAATATTGTACTAATAATATACCTATATTATTTAACTTTAGAAAGTAAGACTTAGTAACACCAAAAACAATATATTATTGTTTATCATTTTAATACGGCAATTCTTGCAGTCTGTCTCCTCGCAGCCCACGTCTTTGACTTTGGCTTTCGATAATGAGTAATAATATTTACCTATTATAATCTTATCTTGCATTTAAAAGGATCAATTCATTTAAATTCCGTCGAGTCCGTCCGAATTCGGCATTCATAGATAAGGTTTTTCTATTTTAAATTTATCTATAAGAAATTAAATAAACACCCGCCCTGCACTGCGTAGGTACATAGATATTTCTAATATTTCTGAAATAACTTGTATTTCACCGAGCGTAGATCGGTCTAGATATTTTGAGTCTAATTATAAAACCAATATGATAATGAATGATTAGTAAATGTGGAACCCGGCGACCTCCACCTCTATATTATACATTCCATCTTCAGAGCTCGACCTCACCTCACCTCACCTCACCTCACAACACTCGGCACTCGGCTCGCGCCCGAGGACTACGAGTACAAGCGGAGGTTACTCTTGTTGAGCAACAGTAAGGAATACGCGACGTATACCACCTTCCTCTACTACACTTTATACTCATCTGCTATGTTATAATCATAATATAATAAATAATTCATTTATTTCAGGCAATAACACATTACAATAATAAGTATCAGCGGCCTATATTATATACCTTACAAAATAACATACACACCTTAGTGAGGGAAATAACAATAGTGTCCTAACAGTTAGGGACACTTTTTTTTCTTAGTGTTTAATGCACACTTAGTGTACACATTCATAGCTTCCCTTATAGCTACTGCAGCCCTCGTGTCCGCGCCGCCACCCGCCACGCTAGGACGAGGCGCGGCGCGGCGTGCGGACGCACTGGAATTTATTCATTATCATGGACTATTTTAAAGCACTGTATTATAATATTATATAATTATATGAATTGGTGTTGCTACGTGCCTCTTAACCTCTAGTTCTCCCGTAGCTCTCAGCTCGCAGCTCACAGCTCGCGAGTCGTTACACAACATCATCGTTGCACGTGCTTTTTTACACCTTGAGATATTTTTTATGAGTTATTGTAATTCAGTATTAATTTTCAACAGTCCCATAATAAATTATGTCAGTAGGTTATCTTTATATTATAATCTGTAATAATAACCTTTGTACTTTAATCTGTAGGTACCTACCACCTACTATGTAGGTTATTCATCATTACTGTTTGCACACCATGCCCATCTCCGCCTCCAGAACAAGTCGCATTCATAATAGCAGAAAATGACCAGCCAGAAAGATCTGAGGCAATGAACAAGATGAGTGGACAGCGGCACAAAGATGAAATCCTCCCCTCGCCGATAGATGGCGCTACTTGCCCTATAGCACATGATAGTTTGGATACAAAACCAAAACTACTCATTTATGGAACCCAGCAATGTACAGGTCTAGGTGCCATTCTAAGCGACTACAGGCGTAAATACTGTAATAACTATGACCATTACAACATCTTTGCATTAAATAAACCTTATGCAACCGCGGAAGATGTATTAAAAGAATGTAGTAGGTTAAACTTAAATGCTAACCGAGATCAAATTGTACTATGCGTTGGAGAAAACGATAGAAATCCTAGTAAATTACTCTATGAACTATCGGGTGTGTTAAAAGCCTTAGAAAATTGTAACGTTATAGTAGTAAGCGTAAGGAACAGCAAACACCTAAATGAACAAAAAATTAATCGTGCATTAGAATTGTTATGTAAATATGCTCCGAAATGCGAATTCTTATTTCTTAATGCTAATAAATATGTGTCTAATTTAGCTTATCTAAAAGAACTAAGTCAAAAGATTAATTTAATTATTGATTATCGATATTACAAGAACAACTTCCTTGATGTGAGTAAAATCAAGAACCACTTGCAAACTAGAAGAGTCTGTCAAAAGTATGGGCCGCCAGAGTCAAAAAAGCTAGTACAGGCGTCCATAACACGTTATTATAACATGGTGGTTAAAAGTACCCAACTAAAAGTTCAGCCTACGAAAATGGCCAGGTCTGTTGAGGTCACGGCAGAGAAGGTAGAGTCAGTAGCCGTAGAGACTAAAGTTAATAGAGAGTCTAGAGTAGAAAAGGTAGAGACGACAGTAGAGAAAGTAGAGTTGATCGAGCAAAATCAGTTTTTTCGTCCCTCTTAGCGACACCACTTTTATTATTTTCCATCAGAATATAGCTGGTATATTAAATAAACTCGAAAATTTGGAATTGGGGTTAGATAGTCTCGTGAGTAAAAAAGTCTATATTGATATGATATGTCTCTCGGAGACTTTTATAAAGTCGGGTTCCGAGAGTAACATTTCACTGAAAGGATTTAAGTTAGGTAGTCATTTCTCTAGAAAGCATGTAAAACGGGGTGGAGTATGCATCCTGCTTCGAAATCATCTTGACTTCTCCGAATTACAATTATGCAATGATTTTTCTATTGAAAAAGCTTTTGAATGTTGCGGAATCACTATACCGTTTTTAAATTTGATTATATTGTGCATATATAGGACACCTGACAGTAACGTTAACATCTTCTTTGACAAATTAGAGACAATCTTACATGAAATCACAAAAAAACCAAATAAAAAAATTATTCTAACAGGTGATATCAACATAGATATATTAAAAATCAATAACGTATCTTCACGACTAAAAGATATCACACTAAACTATAACTTGATCTTCCATATCACACAGCCCACTCGTCAACGGTCTTGTATAGACCATTTTCTAAGTAACATAGTAAAGGCTAAAGGTGCAGTACATGAGCTTTTCCTCTCAGACCATAATACGTGTCAGACGCTAACAATTCCAGTACAACAAAAGCTAACCAGGCCGAGTCATTGGTTTGTTGAACAAAGAAATTACAATAATGACAACCTGAACAAATTTAATGAATGCTTGGCTTCATTGTCCTGGTCTGAGCTCTACGAAGTTGATGATATCAACCAGGCTTTTAATATTTTCCACGACACTTTCTGTCTTTTCTATAAACTGTGTTTCCCAGTAGAGAGACGGAAAATCAATAACTGTAACGCCGCACCAGCCTGGGTGACAAAGGGAATACGCAAATCAAGTAAACAGAAAAGGAGAATGAGGGCCTATTACTACCGGAATAAAACAGTAGAAAACAAACAGCTATTACGGAGCTACAGCAACCTTCTTAGAAAATGTGTCAATAGCTCTCAACGTAGAAATAACCAGAAACGTATTACATCTGCAAAAAATAAATGTAGGGCAACTTGGCAAATTATCAATAATAAAAACAATACTGCTCATACAGGTATTTCAGCAATAAAGGTCGACGATAGCATAGTGCGAGATCCTGGAAAAATTGCTGAAGCCTTTAACAAGTTCTATGTAGAGTATGCGTACAAAAATCATGCCAACCAAACTCCAGCTAAAGGAATACCAATCTTAAATAACACTATGTTTTTAAAACCATGCAGCGTAGTCGAAATTAAGAAATTAATAAAGTCACTGAACAACACACGCTCGGTAGGCTTTGACAATGTGTGCACACAGGTTATTAAACACTGTGCGATTGTGTTAGCCCCCATCTTGACACATCTTGTCAACCTATCCTTTTCTAAAGGGTTATTTCCAGATAAGCTTAAGTTATCTATTGTTCGCCCACTATATAAAAAAGATGATAAACTTAATATAACTAACTACCGCCCCATTACTTTAATACCGGTTCTTTCAAAAGTGTTCGAAAAATGTATGCAACACCGACTTAATGACTATTTAATAAAATTTGACATAATTAAGCAGGAACAAAATGGCTTTCAAAGACGAAAATCAACCACTCTGGCCGCTTATACTCTTATGAGAGAAGTGGTGGACCAGATTGATAAAGGATCGCCGGTGTCAGTACTCTTTTTTGACATGAGTAAAGCTTTCGACTGCGTAAACCACGACCTACTACTGTCAAAGTGTGAAAACTACGGTATCCGGGGTCCAGCACTTAGTTGGATTCGAAGTTACCTTTACGACAGGAAGCAATGCGTGGAGGTCAGTTTTTTAAACGATGAACTGACTTCTACGTTATGCAGATCCTCGTATAAAGTAAATAAAAGCGGGGTGCCTCAAGGCAGTATTTTAGGGCCATTACTATTTTTGTTGTACATAAATGACTTGCCGTCATCAGTAAGACATAACTGTGTACTATTTGCAGATGACGTGTCGGTAATTGTATCTGATAAGAAGCTTTTGACATCGAATACTGATCATGGACATTTAATAAATTCGGCAGCTGAAACAATTGTAAGCTGGTTAGAATCCAATGGACTTTGTGCAAATCTTTCAAAAACAAAATTTTTAAATTTTCGTAATTATAATACAATTCAAAGTCGTTATGAAGTAAGATGTAGGGCACAACCAATAAATGTAACAACACACTACAAATTTCTCGGCATGATCGTTGACCAGCATTGCAACTGGAAGGGTCATGTGGAGCATGTGTGCACGAAACTCAACCGGTTTGTTTTCGCACTGAAACGCCTAAGACGTACTGTCAACGAGAGTGCGGCTCTCACTGCCTATCATGGGTACGTAGCATCGGTCCTTAGGTATGGACTTTTATTATGGGGAAATTCCACCGATATTAAAAATGTATTCTTAGTACAAAAGAAATGTGTCAGAGCCATATCCTGTGTGGGTCCACTAGTTTCGTGTAGACCTCTGTTTAAAAAGATGAATATTTTGACGCTGACTGGTCTATACATCATGCAGGTTGGAGTATTTGTCAGGGAGCATCCCCAATTATTTGAAAAGGTCGACAACAATGTCAACCTTAGACTGTCAAGGAGAGATCCGACAAAACTAAAAAAACCTTTTTGCAGAACTGCTCTTTCAAACAAAAACTCAAATAATATGACCATAATAGTATATAACAAGATTCCAAAGAGCATAAGGGAGCTCCCATACAAGTGTTTTAAATCTAAACTGCATAAGTGGTTAATCGATAATTGTTTTTATGACTTAAATGAATTTTTAAATGTAAAATAATGAATATATTGTATAGAACTAGTGTTGACATTGAAGACTGAATTAATTATTTATTTACTATATTTGGACATTCATTAGGTAATCAATAATTATTTTCATTGTAGTTTTTTTTTTTTTTTTATTAAATATTCCACTGACATAATTTTCAATTTATTTATTTTTCTTATTAATTATTTTTACTATTGGTTCATGAATAAATAATAATAATATTATACTATGACATATTAGTAATTAATTCAATCAAACAATGGACTTTTTTAAATTTTTGTATGCCAGAGAGCTGGTCAAACATGCAGTACCTACTTATGAATGTTATATCTAATCTTTACCATGTCTGCTGCAAATAAATAATTTCATTTCATTTCATTTCATTTCATTTCATTTCATTTCATTTCATTTCATTATATAATGCCTAATTAACTACATATTATAGTTATACGTAAGATGTTTTGTATCGACGGTTTTTATGTTTTCGATGCCTTCATAACATTTGTGTTAGGTAGGTGTATTACTATTACTATAAAACGCATATACCTCATTTTATTAAAAGATCATTGCATGCAAGTCAAACTTATAACACCCTTCCAATGAAAGGTGAATCGATCAAAAGTCCAATTCAAATAATCGCATTGACTTTCAAATGTCGGTCTCCGATCCAGCGGGCGCTCGCCGCTCGCGACCAAGTTCAATGTTAACTGCTACCCAGTCATGTATTATATTAAAACGCACATCATACACCTACCTATATCAACCATGTAATGTGTATAGGTAGGTATACCTTCATAACACCTTTAATTAAGAAAAGTCCCTTCCTTGTCCCTCTTGTTACTTAAATACCTAGATAACGGTCTTTTTTTAAATACGATATCTAGGTTGAAACTACTGCAAACATGCTTTTACGGTTTCGGGAATTATTGCTATGCTTGTGTCATTCGATCATGCTTATTGCCAAATTTCGTGATGCTAGGCCAACGAGAAGTACCCTAAAGGTTTTCAGTCCGTTGTGGAAAGTATGTGCGGTAAAATATCCGTATCTGAATGACTTAGAGAAGTTTGATTGTTTGACAGCAGCTCCTCAGACACCTGGACCCTGGACCCGAGTTATTGTGATATTATATTATCAATTGCAACTTGATACCTTCACGCGTTCCTGAGAAAAAAGGTCTCGACAGGCAGACAGGCATACCGACAGACAGACAGACAACAAAGTGAACCTAACTACCGTCTGAGCTAACGAGGCTGTCCTCTCTAAGTATAATTTTAATTAATTCAGATATAGAGCTGGTATTGCTAGGCGCGCGGCACGAGACGTTGCAGCCGCAGGGTTGGCAGCCGCAGGGTTGGCAGTGCTCTGTTCACCGAAGTGTACACATTATCATGGAGGATGTTGAAACTAACCCTACCTATAACACTTAAGTTTATTGGGAGTCTTCGAGCATAATATTAATTATTATTGAATGATCACTAGTTGGGACCTGCGACTTTGACTGCGTGGTGCGAAGTCTTCTATCTCCCATACTAATTTTCACGTAATATTATTGCCACAAATGCAATGTTTTTTTCCTCTCCCGTCTATATTATTATCTTCATCCATCAATATTGGTTCAGTTTAGTCAACATACACATAACATACAGACTCTCTGTTATTTATTGCCAATTAAGTATTTAGAGTGAACTCCTAGAACAAGAATATTTAGTTTTTAGTTCCGACAAAAATAATACCTAATAGCATTTCCTCTTTGCATGCAATTTTGCTTGCACTGTGCATGTTGTTTTTGACACTAACAAATAGGAACTAAAAACTAAATATTCTTGTTCTAGGAGTTTGCAATGGAGTTCCGAAAAGTAACGCCAAATTCAATCAATTATTAAGAGTGATTTTAATCGGTTAACCCAATTTTAATGTTACCAGCGAAATTACTGGAAATGAAGAGTTTCAACAACTAATATCTCAGGCGCAGTGCAGTGCCGCCCAGAATTTCGAATTTTAAAACACTGGGCGGTACTGTGTCTGATATGGCACCATCAGGCACCTGATTCGCTCGTCTTGTCACTCATTATCATAAAAAAAACCCATTCTCGAGTTTTGCTTTAATACCAACACATTTAGCGATTAAAACTTAAACTCAAAATCCAAGAAAATTTATTTAAATAAGTCTTAAAAAGACATTTTTAAACGTCAATCAATAACATTATTAATATTACACTAGTAGTTAAGAATCTACCGCGCGCTCGAGCCTCTACAAGAAGAACGCACAAGAAAGTTGTAAGGTTTAACTTTTCCAACTGCGAATTTTACAATATTTGGTTTAGTTACATTTGTTGGGTTGTAAGGTGCCGGGTGGTGGCTATGCAGTAGTTTCCAGGCATCTTTGTCTTCTATGTATTAGTTATTAGGTACTATAATAAGCCATTCCTAACAAATTCGGTTTTATATACGGGTTTTGAATTTACCCTCTGAGAGCTCAAACTCAAACTCAAACTCAAACAGATTTATTCAAATAGGTCATAATCTGACACTTTTGCACGTCAATGAAGATAAACAGTACTGAGTCTACCGTGCGCTCGGAAAGATACCTCTACAAGAAGAACGCACAAGAAACTTGTAGACCTTAATTTTTTCAACAGAGCCTCCTCTGAGAGATTCATATTATTTACATATTAGCTGTGTCCCGCGGCTGCACGCGTTGTCATCGTTCCACTGGAAACATCGTATTAACAGTATTATTTTTCTTGCTTGGAAACCAGGTTTCAATAAAAGACGAATAATTCTATTTAGGAGACTGGTTTCGAATCATTAGTTTCTAAGGTGGCCGAAGGGATTAGTTTATATCTTCGGAGGTAATACGTACAGAGCAACTACACAGTACACTAAGATAGTTTTATATTTGTGATCTAAATTGACAATAATTATTTTTTAGTTTAATCTAATTAGTATGATAGGTAGGTATGTATACGTATTACTTATAATAGTAAACTAAAGCAGTAGTGGAGCCAACAGCCAAAATAACGACATTATTATACAGCAGAGCCGGATATGGCAACCCGTAGAGTACCTACCTACTCGTACCACTCCACACTCCACACTCGATCGCATTACCTATGTTGATTATATTAATATAATGTCTAACTCACGCTGCCCAAAACTATACTACGACACTATATAATATATTCCAGTTTCAATGATACATAATTCATAATATGCTCGGTATCCAAGTAAGCGAGTATAATGTATACATGTATACGTGTACCATTCTGAGTACCGCGGCAGTATACTCGCACTCGTACCAGTATGTCATACATTGTAATCAGCATCGGCCATCAGCAAGCACTGCAAGCACCGACTACCGGTATTGCCTGCCCATGGATCTCGTTACCGTCTACATTTACCTACATTATATTAATAAACAACTACATAGATCATAGAACAGGTGTGTTTGTGTGAGAGGGGGGGGTGTGTGTGTGTATAGCAGTGTCCAACCTTATCTACTTACTGCCTATTAATAGGTACAGGACGTCTCTTTGCATTTTTATCTGTACTTATTACAAATCTAAATATTATGAAGTACCTAGTACCTAGTACCTATAGATGACGAGTTATGTAAATAGTTGGTTACCTATTAATATGTTTAATCATAATAATATATACTCGTATATTATAGTTGGAGTCGTTAACCTTCCATTCAGTCAATGCAATGCAATGTGACATTTTATTATAAGGTAGATGTAGGTAGGTATCCTATCGCTCGCACTTCCCGCTCACTGTAATAAGTGTTAGATCTTAGAGGTACTCACTGTGTACAACGAAGCACAGACATGCTTCGTTTGATACCTATAATATAATTATTATACTAATGTAATTAATAATCACTAGGTGGGTTTACAATTACTTATTATATTATTAATAGGTCTGCACTCTGTATCAAGATAAGGTAAACATCAGAACACACGACTCGTCGTCGTAGATGCTCGTCTATAATCTACTTAGAACTCGTCTCGATAGATTGAATAAGAAATGAGAGACATTTTAACAAACCTATAAATATAGCAAACTAATAGGTAAGTAGGTAGGTCTAGCAACAGGACATGTTTGTGCTACTAGATATTATAGGTATACTTGTACCTATAATATAATATGAAGAGAACCGGTGTATCCACCGACACTGCTCATCTTGACGCAGTACTCAACACATACTTTTATAATATTATGTATATATTAAATGTGTGTAAATGAAATATTAAGAGTGGTGCATTCCTCCCTCCAGGTAGGGTCATTGTACCGGTGTACGGACACTTAGCCCACTTGTCGTCTTTAAGGAGATAATATGTAATTATATAATGAAAAATTTTAATGACACAATTATTTTAATAGATTCAAAAAACATCAGAATAATTTTGATGAATATCACTTTTAAATAAAAAACTTCACGTCGTTTTCATAATTTCAGAATTTTTCGAAAAATAGCATTTTTTTTTCAGTGCAAGGACATCTTTCGTCTGTATACGCCCACAATAATTTACGTCAGTACACGGACACTCTCCGTCCTTAGAAAAAAGACTTTATGACAATGAACTTAAGATTCATAATGAGTTTTATGAATTCTTTTTCAAAACCATTTATTTTTATTTAAATTTAATCTGTAATTTATTATTATTACAAACAATAAAAACAATTTTATAGACATAAAAAAATATTTCTTATAAAATCGCCTTAAATCTGCGTGGCATTAGCATAAAATATTTATATTAGGTAACTGAATTATTCCTGAAAGTTTGTAGTATTTCACATAAATATATATTTTAAAAATAATTATAAATTGTATGGAAATAGTGGGTGCTCAAACTCCAACTCAAACAGATTTATTCAAATAGGTCATAATCTGACACTTTTGTACGTCAATGAAGATAAATAGTACTGAGTCTACCGTGCGTTCGGAAAGATACCTCTACAAGAACAACGCACAAGAAACTTGTAGGGCTTAATTTTTTCAACACTCCTTATAGTACTAACTCTCGAAGAAACTATTTAAAGTTATACTACTCCCCCTGTTCCACCAATTACCGTCATAATTCATTTTTCGTATGAATTGCAGATATATTTAATTATAATTATTCACAAAATGTTGATCTCTTTTTAATAACACAAAATAATTTTAAAACCATAATAAGTAATAAGTTCTTCACCTGATTCCCATAACTGAATTTCCATCTAACCTCTGTACTTTTTCTCCTTCTCTGTGCTTAATTTAATATGTCTTTGATCTTAATTCTTTATAATATTGTTAGCATTTATAATTTCTCCCTATATAGTATGTTCTTCTCGTTAATTCTTCTTTTCCCTATAATTGGCATGAAACAACAAAATAATTGTACCTACTCTTATTTTATAAGTGAAAACTACTTAGCTAACTGCTTTGTACTCCTGTTATCCATGTGTTAAAAGCTGTTTGTTTTCCGAATTAAATAAAATAAAATATTTGGTTTGGTTACATTCGTTTTCTTTGAAGGTGCCGCGAGGCGGCTATGCAGAAGTTTCCAAGCATCTTTGTCCTCTATGTACTGGTTGACTTTATAATAAGCCTTCTTTAGTAAAGTAGATTTTATATAGGTTTTGAATTTACCCTCTGAGAGTCCAGTTATTTCTTTTGGGATTTTATTATAGAAACGTACACTATTTCCTAAGAATGTCTATTTATTTGTTTTAGATAATCTAAAGCTAGGTACAGCTATTTTGTCTTAATTCCTAGTTAGTTTAGGTTAGTAGTAGTATTAGGTTAGTTTCTAACTAGTCAGTAAGCGACCAGCGACAACCGGAATGAAAGACGTTTATATTTCTGTTTTATTCTCTTGTCCGTATGCTAACGTCTCGTTAAAACATAGGTAAAAGGTTTAAAAGAGACAAAAATATACTTATATAAACACATAATACACTTATATAAACACATAATATACTTATATAAACACATAATATACTTAATATATACATAATATACTTATATAAGTCCTTGAACAAGTTAGAAAAGCTCAGAAATAATTTCTCAAAAATGGCCTGTGTAACTGTGTATGTGTAACTGTGGACACCTGTCCGTGTACTAGCAGAGGCCTTAGTTTCGCTAGTATTATTATCTGTTCTTTGCTCCTTCCTCTGCCCCTTGGCGACCACCTATTATATTAAGAAAATTTTAATTATTTGATACTTAATATTAATTTAGACTAAAATCCAACAACATTTTATCTCTGCCACAAAATATATGTAAAAGCTGCACTGAAATAATTTGTTTTGACAATTATTGAAGTTCTGCTTCCTCACTATTCCTTTACTTACTTTTCCTACGATTTCGATCTGTGCGCTCCGCCTTGTGTTCTTTAATTTATTATGCTAAAGCGAATTAAATAAAGTATAAGTTTTTTTTTTTTTTTTTAAACCTATTTATTAAAAATAAAGTATAAGTGTGTAAATTAGTGCAGAAGATAAAGGACAAATAAAGCTTGACTTATCAAAGGAATGTATGTGATGTTGTAGTATAAGCTCTTATTTTTGATGATTTACAGCAGTGTCCGTGTACCGGTGGCGGTCGGTCAACCGGCACGTCCACCCTATAACTCTCCCTCACTGTAGCAGGTGTTCAAGAGTTCAACACGTAAGTAACCAAACACTATTTACTGCAGGGTCCGTGTACCGGAGGCGGTCGGTCAACCGGCACGTCCACCCTATAACTCTCCCTCACTGTAGCAGGTGTTCAAGAGTTCAACACGTAAGTAACCAAACACTATTTACTGCAGGGTCCGTGTACCGGAGGCGGTCGGTCAACCGGCACGTCCACCCTATAACTCTCCCTCACTGTAGCAGGTGTTCAAGAGTTCAACACGTAAGTAACCAAACACTATTTACTGCAGGGACCGTGTACCGGAGGCGGTCGGTCAACCGGCACGTCCACCCTATAACTCTCCCTCACTGTAGCAGGTGTTCAAGAGTTCAACACGTAAGTAACCAAACACTATTTACTGCAGGGTCCGTGTACCGGAGGCGGTCGGTCAACCGGCACGTCCACCCTATAACTCTCCCTCACTGTAGCAGGTGTTCAAGAGTTCAACACGTAAGTAACCAAACACTATTTACTGCAGGGTCCGTGTACCGGAGGCGGTCGGTCAACCGGCACGTCCACCCTATAACTCTCCCTCACTGTAGCAGGTGTTCAAGAGTTCAACACGTAAGTAACCAAACACTATTTACTGCAGGGTCCGTGTACCGGAGGCGGTCGGTCAACCGGCACGTCCACCCTATAACTCTCCCTCACTGTAGCAGGTGTTCAAGAGTTCAACACGTAAGTAACCAAACACTATTTACTGCAGGGTCCGTGTACCGGAGGCGGTCGGTCAACCGGCACATCCACCCTATAACTCTCCCTCACTGTAGCAGGTGTTCAAGAGTTCAACACGTAAGTAACCAAACACTATTTACTGCAGTGTCCGTGTACCGGTGGCGGTCGGTCAACCGGCACGTCCACCCTATAACTCTCCCTCACTGCAGCAGGTGTTCAAGAGTTCAACACGTAAGTAACCAAACACTATTTACTGCAGGGTCCGTGTACCGGAGGCGGTCGGTCAACCGGCACATCCACCCTATAACTCTCCCTCACTGCAGCAGGTGTTCAAGAGTTCAACACGTAAGTAACCAAACACTATTTACTGCAGTGTCCGTGTACCGGTGGCGGTCGGTCAACCGGCACGTCCACCCTATAACTCTCCCTCACTGCAGCAGGTGTTCAAGAGTTCAACACGTAAGTAACCAAACACTATTTACTGCAGGGTCCGTGTACCGGAGGCGGTCGGTCAACCGGCACATCCACCCTATAACTCTCCCTCACTGTAGCAGGTGTTCAAGAGTTCAACACGTAAGTAACCAAACACTATTTACTGCAGGGTCCGTGTACCGGAGGCGGTCGGTCAACCGGCACATCCACCCTATAACTCTCCCTCACTGTAGCAGGTGTTCAAGAGTTCAACACGTAAGTAACCAAACACTATTTACTGCAGGGTCCGTGTACCGGAGGCGGTCGGTCAACCGGCACATCCACCCTATAACTCTCCCTCACTGTAGCAGGTGTTCAAGAGTTCAACACGTAAGTAACCAAACACTATTTACAGCAGTGTCCGTGTACCGGTGGCGGTCGGTCAACCGGCACATCCACCCTATAACTCTCCCTCACTGTAGCAGGTGTTCAAGAGTTCAACACGTAAGTAACCAAACACTATTTACAGCAGTGTCCGTGTACCGGTGGCGGTCGGTCAACCGGCACATCCACCCTATAACTCTCCCTCACTGTAGCAGGTGTTCAAGAGTTCAACACGTAAGTAACCAAACACTATTTACAGCAGTGTCCGTGTACCGGTGGCGGTCGGTCAACCGGCACATCCACCCTATAACTCTCCCTCACTGTAGCAGGTGTTCAAGAGTTCAACACGTAAGTAACCAAACACTATTTACAGCAGTGTCCGTGTACCGGTGGCGGTCGGTCAACCGGCACATCCACCCTATAACTCTCCCTCACTGTAGCAGGTGTTCAAGAGTTCAACACGTAAGTAACCAAACACTATTTACAGCAGTGTCCGTGTACCGGTGGCGGTCGGTCAACCGGCACATCCACCCTATAACTCTCCCTCACTGTAGCAGGTGTTCAAGAGTTCAACACGTAAGTAACCAAACACTATTTACTGCAGTGTCCGTGTACCGGTGGCGGTCGGTCAACCGGCACGTCCACCCTATAACTCTCCCTCACTGCAGCAGGTGTTCAAGAGTTCAACACGTAAGTAACCAAACACTATTTACTGCAGTGTCCGTGTACCGGAGGCGGTCGGTCAACCGGCACGTCCACCCTATAACTCTCCCTCACTGTAAGCAGGTGTTCAAGAGTTCAACACGTAAGTAACCAAACACTATTTCATAATATTTAAAATAGAAGAATTCTATGTAAATTAAGCTAGCAAGGTTCTCGGACCAGTGTCAGCATATTTAAATAACTAGCAATTTGTAATGTTTTTTTTTTTTTTTTTTTTTTTTATGATAGTAAGTGACAAGACGAGCTCATCAGATGCCTGATGGTAAGCATCATGATTGCCCATATCAGACACAGTGCCACCCAGTATTTTAAAATTCAAAATTCTTCGCGGCACTGCACTGCGCCTATCACCCTGAGATATGAGTTGTTGAATCTCATCATGCCCAGTAATTTCGCTGGTAACATTGCCCTTCATACAGGAACACAGTAATGTTTGGACATTACTGCTTGGCGGATGAATAACTGGCAAAGGTGTGGTACTTCCCCAGGCGGCCTCCTGCAAAAGAGGCCTACCACTACAAACGTGTTAATGTTGTAAAATATAAACGGCAACCTTCCTAGTTCCGACACAACAGGCAAAATATAACCGCTGTGCCGACTCCCCGCGCTGTGCTGTGCTGTGCTGTGCTGTGTCGTGCCGCGGCGGACATGTGGCGGGGATGCATGTATGACGCTGGTCGCACGGAGAGGTTCCGCGCTCGACTATTATTGCGGCCCTCATATTTAATTCATTCATAATTAAATATATGTTTACCCATACGGACAACAGAGGTACCTGCTCACCACTCGTCGAGCCTACGACACCACGCGACGCTTCGGTACGCACTACTTTGAATTCTAGTTACGTAAACAGCCCGGAATAAGGCAACTCAACCTATGCCGAGAATTAATATACATTTTATTCATTATATATAATGTTATAGGTAATTAGGTAGGTATGTTATTTTTAATTTCATATACAGCAAAATGCATCATACGAGTATATGTATTACTGTGGTATTACATAAATAACAAAATGCAGCGAGCTTTCATTAGAACTTGTCCGTCATGAAGCCATATTAAGGGCCTTATTATTGGTAATTATAATGTCTGATGCAACAAAGTGTCTTGTTCATCTCAATACTGTATAATATTCAAGTTTACTAGAAAATTACGAAAATGCATTTAAATTTAATAATAAAAGAGTATAGTCGCAGTGCTATGTGGAATAATGTGTATGAGCGAATACATAGGCGATGATAACACGAAGCGCCGCGCCGCGGGGAGTGAGGGGCGGAGGGGGCAGGAGGGCTCCCCCTCCTCCCCCCTCGGTTGTTCGTACAAGTTATGCGCCTGCGACGCTGCTGACGCAAACCATTTGCATTTTGGACTTTATTTTCAATGAAACAGTCTTGTAATAACTGCTGGTAGGTATCTCATACATATTTGTACATTTACATCACATTTATACGTACTCATTTATTTTAAAGAATAAAACACATCCATCACTTGCATGCATTATTTGAAGGGATTGGTAGGTAAAGGTTTAATAATAGTATAGAAAATAATAAAATACTTTTTACATACTTATATTAATATAACTTAAAATAATATATACTGATCCGAAAATAATATAATATCAAAAGTTGTTATTAGTCGTCAATGGGCGGTCTTATCGCTCGCATACAGCGAATTTGTTTCGAATTCATCCAAAATAGGTGTATAGGTATTTTAAAAATGTAAAAATAAAAAAAATGTTAAAACTTTTATTTATTAGGAGGAACTTCGCATGATTATTTAAAACAAATATCTAGAAGTAATATTTTCATTAATTAGTAAGTAACATTAATCAGTAATATGAAACAGAACATTGGTCAGTTAACAGACGCTATACTAAGGTGGTCTTGTGACTACAAAATTATTACTAAACTGGAAAGGAAAGAGAATGAGGAGGTTCCAGGTTCCACTTCTCATTCTCATATTCATTCTTATACTTATTTTAACCAAATAATCTAACGTGGACTCATAACAAACCATCTAATTATAACGACCTAATAATAATACCATTGCCTGAAACCAGGCTCAAATCTGGTACCAATCATTTCAAAAATGTACCTTTAGGGCTTTTTTTTGACTCATGGAAAATTGCAATTGTAAATTGTATACACACTATATCTTTATAATTTAATATAGGTTATGTATTTTTACAATTATGTTTTTGTAGCGCTACGATTGGAAAATATACAAAGTTATCATTGCAGAAATACAATTTAGATATGCAATTATAATTTAGAGGAAATTGTACCCATTAATGGTAGATCATCATCATCATCATACACATCTCAGCCACAGGACGTCCACGGCTGAACATAGGCCTCCCCCATAGATAATAGATACCGGTTGTAAGCGGCCTGCATCATGAATTTATATTCTAAAACACGCTTTTCTTAAAAAAATGACCATAATATATAACTATTGGCTCAAAATTAATAACGCATTATGTTTCTTGCAGACTTTATTATTCGTAGTTCTTGCAAAAATTAAATTACATGAAATATATACTTATTATAAATAACAACGAAACTTAAAAAAAAAATACAGGTGATTAATATCCAATGCATGGGAGAATGCAACGAAAATGACATAATATATTATCGATACATTTAATAATATTACAATTAATATTTTTTTATTAAAATGAAGTCACAGCGTTCAGTAAGCCATAAACTTACAAGATCGTCACTTCTTAACAATCAGAGACATTTAAAGAATTAACTACTTTTCATCAATTAATAAACGCATTGTAAACTTATGATAGTATCTGTAATCTGTACTCTAGATTTTTTGCTGTAATTTCACAATGTTACAGTTGTAAGGGCTCGGCTATGCGGAGTCTCCAAACAGTCGAGACTCTTGTTATATATATAATACCTTATAGCTTATATTATATTACAATCTGCGGAAAATTGACAAAAATTGTCAGTGTCATTTTCCTACAAATTTGTAAATTACAACTGCAACATTTTATGAAACTTAAATTCGTAACATTTCGACAAATTTTTTGCATTATTTCCAATGAAACAGGTAACTACTTATTTACAATTGTAGCATTGTAATTATAATTACATGTTTGTGAAATAGGGCTAAGCTGCTATTAAGAAGCTCGTATAGTTCGGGCTAAGTGGAATGCTTGAAGTATTGCACTAGAATAATATGCTAATATAATGCCGACCTACTTAATGGAAAAATACAACACAAAATCTAACCTAATCTAAACCTTTTACTCTACAGTGTACAGTCTAATTGTATTTAAGTGCCCCAATCCAGTAATAGCACAGTTGTATACTGCTGAATAAAACTACATGGACTATAAATAACATAACTATAATTTAACTTGTTAATTTATAAAGTTTAGTGTAATAAAAAAAACAACATTTTAAAGTTTTCTCTTTTCAGGAGTAACGTAACGTAACACGTCTTATTTCCCCGAAGGATAAGGCAGCTATTAAAATTATTTATATAAATAAGTAGGTATTATAAAGAATGTATGTATAGGCAGCAGTTTAGCATACATCGGTATCGGTATCTGGCGAGCTGGCGAGCTGGCGAGCTGGCGAGTGGCGACCGGCGGATGTCCGAGGAAGGTATCGATTATATTTATATATTTATATTTGTGATTCGAAGGAGCTCGACCCCCTTCCGGTCGACGCGCGACCATCACGAACTATACATACATATCTTTATTGGACACGAGGCACTTGCAAAAGTATGTCACGTAATGATACTTTCCAGAGAGCTATCCTCAGAGCGTAGCGACGCTATTACATGGAATAATATTTTTATTATAATATTTTTACAAAATAAATCAATAGTTAGATTTCTGGCGATAGAAAATTTATATACGTTTTATTTCTCATCAAATAATTTATCTATAATTATTTTCGAAAAATTTGTCAGGTTTATTATTTATTTCATTACAAATACGAATATATTTTCTTAAGATTTTTTTATAATTCAAAAATCTTATTTTGTGTACGTGCACAGGAACGGTGTTTATTGTCTATAAATACCAATGGAAATAACAAAGTGGACATCGTTACAGGAAACGATAACCCTTTCATCACAATAATGTTTTATAAATATAACGAACTGTCGTTTAGTCAGTAAAGGGCGTCTATTAAATGGACCCCCTTATGGCGGTTCCGAGGCGTGAGAATGACACAATTTGGTATTATAGTGTTTAATGTGTCGGGTGTGTCGTGGAACCCTGGGGCCAGGGGTGGGGGTGGTTGTGGGGGTGACACACCTGTAGCCGGCGACCTGTGGCGCGCCCTTGGAGCTACGCTCGTAGCACTGTCGCCACGCGGACCGGGGCTACGAGCCGAGCCGAGAGATCATCTATTATCTTGTAATACTGTATTGTAACCTCGCACCTGTATTGCAACGTGTTACAACCAATTTATAATGTAAAATGGATCTGCTGATTGGTTTTCTGTGAGAAGTCTAAACTTCTTTTGCGAATTGGTAAATTCTATCTTTTGAAAGTTGTTCAGTTTGAGAGATAGATCTACCCTTTTAAGTATTTCCATACCTTTTAGTAACCCATTGTATAAACCAGGTGACGTCACCGTGCTCCGGCCACCACAGCATGCGGACCACGGACCAACCTCCGCCTGTTGTTAGTATGATTAGTTCGACGGTCAGTCAGTAGGTCAGGACTTTGAATATTATATAGATGTACACGAGATAATGGAGACCGAATTAATCATTAGGATACCAATGAGCGAGCCTCTATAGACTCGGCCCAGTCCCCCGGGCCGCCGGGCCAGGCCGCGGTCGCCTGCCGGTAGCCCGTAGCAATATTTCATATTTGAGGTGAAAAAACGCGTTTCTGCCGTGTTATAGGGAGCGGCAAGCGGCGGGTGCGGGCGGCACTGTCGCTCTAATCTATGTTAATTAACTATTGCTCACAGTTGCGTGCGTTTATATTTTATATCGCACCGCACCGTGGCGTGGAGTGTGCTCTAACGTTACTATATGATGAGAAACTTAGAAGTCCTAATTCCTATATGTCCTACCCAAAGTAAATAAAATAGCAAATATTAATAATACGGGACAACTTCCACACACGGTCATCTGGTCCCAATCTAGGCTAGAAGCCTGTACTATGGTAACCAGATGACTGATATACATACTTATTTAAGCTTATAACACCCAGACACGAATCAAACTGACATGTTGCACACAAATGTTTGACCTGACCGGGGATCGAACCACAGGGATCAATTTTGGGTCCTTTCCTGTTGTTGGCATATATTAATAATTTGCCTTACATGATCCACAGTCTAGCAGATATAGTTCTATTTGCTGATGATACGTCATTGATTTTTAAAGTTAATAGGAAGGATACTTCACTAGTTCATGTTAATAATACTTTAGCAAGTATATCCAGATATAACACCCAGACACGAATCAAACTGACATGTTGCACACAAATGTTTGACCTGACCGGGGATCGAACCACAGGGATCAATTTTGGGTCTTTTCCTGTTGTTGGCATATATTAATAATTTGCCTTACATGGTCCACAGTCTAGCAGATATAGTTCTATTTGCTGATGATACGTCATTGATTTTTAAAGTTAATAGGAAGGATACTTCACTAGTTCATGTTAATAATACTTTAGCAAGTATATCCAGATGGCTCACAGCAAACAATCTGTTATTTAATGCGAAAAAGACAAATGTTTGAAATTTTCGTTGCCTAACGTCAGAAGTATATAGAACCAATCATAGTTCTTGACGGTGAAAGACTCAATATTGACAATGCAACTTTGTTCCTTGGCATAAAATAGACTCTAAACTGCAATGGAGCACTCATATCACCGAGCTCTCAGGGAAACTAAGCTCTGCAGCTTACGCGGTTTATAAAATTAGGCAACTAACAGATATAGCCACGGCGAGATTAGTGTACTTTGCTTATTTCCACAGCTTGATGTCTTATGGGATTCTGTTATGGGGGTCAGCCGCAGATATAGAAATTATCTTTATACTACAAAAACGTGCGATTCGTGCCATCTATGAGATGCGAAACTATAAAACCAAAACTAAAAAATTAAGCCCTACAAGTTTCTTGTGCGTTCTTCTTGTAGAGGTATCTTTCCGAACGCACGATAGACTCAGTACTGTTTATTTTCATTGACGTGCAAAAATGTCAGATTATAACCTATTTGAATAAATCTTTTTGAGTTTGAGTTTGGACCCGGGGCCTGCGGCACAGAAAGCAGAGTTACTACCATCTGAGCCAACGAGGCTGTCATGAAATTTATAATTTATTAAATATAATATAGGAACAGATCAATTATAATATACCAGTGGTCGTAGCCTGATGTGACCGGACCCCACAGCCGGACCCTGTGTCCACACAAATTCATACTAACACACTCTTGTTACTGATACTAGGTATTATTACTAGTATAATAATAATATACCGACGTAGTTACCGACTTACTATATATATAAATACCCATAATAAATACTGCCGTAGTAACATGTACACATAACATGTGTTTGTTTACAAATCCCCTGAGCAGGGGATCCCCTAAGGGGATTTGTGGAATATGCCACATTTTCAAGCCTAAACCGTTTAACCAATTTTGATAACTTGTAAATAGATGAATGGGACCTTGTAAGTGGATTCAACATACATAGCTCGTTTTTCACGATATTCCCTCGGGCATATATATTATAACAAGCTGCCCGCCCCGGCTTCGCACGGGTAGCAGATGTAGGTATTGTGAACGTTTTAACAGAAGTAAATTCGTGATACATTGTATTTTTATAGATATAACACTAATGGTTTACGCAGCGCACTCAAATTAATGACTATTTCTGTTACAATGACCAAACCTTAACACATTATGTTTAAATTTATCGTGGGCTATTTTGAAGATAAAAGTACTACAAACCCCTAATTTCTACCAGCAATAGTTCTCATATCGCATAATGACCTCTTCAATTATTGTGACTAAACCAAAACAGACGGATTTAATGTCCGTTACTAATTTGTTGATATTAATAAGTACTACAAACCCCTAGTACATTACTTTAATCTACCACCAATAGTTTTCCCACCGCATGAAAAATAATCACTGCTTCGATTATTGTGACTAAACCAAAAAAGATGGATATAATCTATGTATACTGTTTTATAGGAATTGATAATGACTACAAACCCCTAGTACATTACTTTATTCTACCACCAATACTTTTCACAGCGCATGCATATAATGTCTGTTTCGATTATTGTGACTTAACCAAAATAGAAGATATAAGATGGATAAAATTTCCACGGACTATTTTGTAGATATTGATAAGTACTACCAACCCTTAGTACATTATTTTATTCTACCATCAATGGATTTCACAGCGCACGCAAATTAATGAATATGGTAATTATATTATGTGACACCTTGGTTCACAATATTGCAGTTTTCTTACGGATCCCTATTTTTTTTCAAAATTTCACATAGCCTATGTCACTCACACTGAATTAAGCTATCCATAAGTGAAAGAATTTTTAAAAAATCGGTCCAGTATTTTCGGAGCCTATTCGTTACAAACAAAAAAACAAAGTTTCTCTCTTATAATATCATTATAGATATAGATATGCCTACGCGAGTAAGTTGAGCTGCAGGGCGCAGGGGCACAGATAAAGCAACTTGGTGTATCAGAGTCCCTATGTAAGGTATATTATAATGTAGAAGTACGTCAGTACTATTATAAATTCTGTAGTAAAAGTAAGATTATGTCGGTCGGTTCGTCACATCATGATTCATGATGTAACTCACGCAGCAATATCTCACGTGTCTAACCTAACCCCGGTCTCTAGTCACTAGCCGCCGGCTCCGAGCAGTAGCGATAGTACCGGCGCGGTGTCCGGTGACCGTTGCTAACGACAGCATATCATCTATAATGCTAGTTCAGCATTCTACCAAGTACTTCATTGTCATATTATAGACCATAATGTCAATTCAACTGTCCGCTAATAGTATACCGATCCAGGCGCGATGTGAGGCAGCGGCGGCGACGGCGGCAGCGAGCGCCTCGCACCGAGCTCGAGGGCGCGGCGTGGAGACTGCGGTGACGGTGACGCGGCCTATCGCGCGACCTGTTATCACCCGCGCACGCACACACACACCTCGCGCCTATCCTACGCATCATGCC
Source organism: Hemistola chrysoprasaria (assembly GCA_947063395.1). Taxonomy (NCBI): domain Eukaryota; kingdom Metazoa; phylum Arthropoda; class Insecta; order Lepidoptera; family Geometridae; genus Hemistola; species Hemistola chrysoprasaria. Next base: position 155,782 of record OX346713.1, on the reverse strand, counting down.
TACACATGTGCACGACTAACATTCAATACGTTATAACATAGTCGTAGGTATGTATTCAACACATTATATATAGTACCTGGATGACCGTATTTATTTATTTATTTTTTTAAATAAAATGACATTTCCTAAAAATGATTCCTAGCTAGATCGATTTATCGCCCCCGAAACCCCCTATATACTAAATTTTATGAAAATCGTTGGAGCCGATTCCGAGATTCCAATTATATATATATATATATACAAGAATTGCTCATTTAAAGATATAAGATAATATACTTAGGTGGGCAACTAATATGTGTCAATGTATCACACCATATATGAGCAGAGTATCAATAGGTATGTCATCAGATGTAATTAGAGCAAGAAACGCTTTATTGTGGACGACTGACGACTCTCGCAACATCGTTATCGGCCGCTCTGGCTCTCGACATAATATCTCGCGACCTGGCCGCTGGCCTCTGGCCGCCTAACAGCGGCACAGAATGCTGCTTCCGATAATATTATGGTACTAGATTCTGATATTTTACTACATTCATATTAGTAAGTATTGAAGGACACTTGGCTAAGTGTAAATCAGCGGTTATATTGTTATTGGCAGACAGTGACGGCGACTGCGGCTCCGTGACCGGTGACCGGTGACCAGCGGGATCCGGCTCACGCTCGCACACACGCACACACCCCCACACCCCCACGCTCTCGCGCACGCACACAGTGCACTAGTCATGTACTGTACGCAGTGGGTACGCTCGGTGGCCGCATGTCGTAAAACTTGACAGTCATGAATCATTCGCTTGACCGTTCTAAAAATACTACAAGAGATGATAAACGTTAGTACGAGGAGAGTATACCTAGTATACCTAGCACCTGAAGGAATGATTACATTTATAACATTACACTTGTCGGTGGGTAGATTACGAAATGCATCACCTATAGAACACACACCCTCCTAGTACCTCCACGGTACGCTCCACGGCTCAAGTGGTAGAGTTCCCACCACGCGGAATGGTGCGAAGGGTGCGTGGTTCAAATCCCGCTCGTGGGTGATATTTTTCTTTTCAAATTCGTATTGTATTTAAACTACTGTTACGGTTATAAATACATACGGTTTAATCGGTATTGAAGTAATGTGATGGTGCCGCGTAACGCCACGCCGGCGCGCGCTGGGACGCCGGAATTAGAGACAATTATAGCAGTCAAGTGTGCATCATCTGGTGTCACATATGTTCTACATACTCGTACAACTACTATTACTATTAACGCCGCGTCTACAACATGTACTACATGTAGCGACTAGCGACAACGACATTATTGACTTACAATGTCGGTAAATGTTCTCTAGGAATACCGATCTCTAATCTCCATGTACCTATATATTGTTTATAAATTTTAAGAGATATTCCTATATATAACTTAAAACTCACCTTCGGTTTACCGACATCGACATCGGCGATGTCTGCACGATGCTCGAAGACCTCAACCGGGTTTGTCAACGGGTCGGTCTTAAAATGAACATAGAGAAGACGAAGGTGATGTGGAATACCCATGTTGTGCCGACCCCAGTATCGGTTGGGAACTCGATTTTAGAAGTTGTTGACTTAACGTAGGACAAGCGGTCCAACTCGGTAGGTCCAACTTCAAGAAAGTGGTCAATCGTCGAATCCAACTAGTCTGGGCAGAGTTTGGAAACCTACGCAATGTCTTCTCGTCCAAAATACCTCAGTGCCTCAAGACGAAGGTCTTCGACCAGTGTGACTTCGACCAGACTTACGGATCTGAAACGTAGTCTCTGATTGTGGGCCTTATCAGCAAGCTCAAAATAGCGCAACGAACTATAGGGAGTGCTATGCTCGGTTATCGACATAGCCCAGCGGATTAGCAAATTGAAGTGGCAATGGGCTGGGCACATAGCACGTAGAACTGATGGCCGATGGGGCTGTAAAGTTCTCGAATGGAGACCACGAACCAGCAATCGCAGCGTAGGACTACCACCCTCAAGAGTCAAACAAGTAGTGACGACCACAAGAAAGAGAAGACGTTCACCTTGCCTAGCGACAGTGGCTGGCGGCTGGCGGCTGGTGGCTAGCAACAGCTGTGCAGAGTGCGGTGCAGGTGGTTGTCTACAATAGGTACATACAGTGCAGTGCAGTGCAGGCTGGCACCGGCACTCGCTCGCGGCCGCCGCGGGAAGGACACACGCTGCCCTCTGCACTACACCCTATACACTGCTGCCACTACACATGACACATACAACCAGAACAATCATTATGGACACACGTGAGGTGGAGGTCACTGTACATCTATCTACAGTGACCAGAGTGAGTGGCGAACGATGCGACCTTTAATATATACATTCATTATATTTTATTTGTATCACTAAGCGGATACTACATCGTTATAATATACTTATCACAAAATAAAATATTCCTTATCCCTAGACACGTGAGACAGAACAGTGAACAAAAACCTTTCCTTCAGTGAGTACACCTACACTTCGCCAATTATGTTATTTGTTATTGCATTTTGTATGGAATCAATAACATACTGGCAAATATGGGTGTACCTACTATGGGACCGAGTTTTGAGGCGCGGGCCGGCTCCCGGCTCCGGCCGCTCGCTGCAGGTGTACCTATGTAGCCACAGGAGGCGCGGGCCGACTCCCGGCTCCGGCCGCTCGCTGTAGGTGTACCTATGTAGCCACAGGAGGCGCGGGCCGGCTCCCGGCTCCGGCCGCTCGCTGCAGGTGTACCTATGTAGCCACAGGAGGCGCGGGCCGGCTCCCGGCTCCGGCCGCTCGCTGCAGGTGTACCTATGTAGCCACAGGAGGCGCGGGCCGGCTCCCGGCTCCGGCCGCTCGCTGCGGCGCCGGCACTATAAGGCTCGGAGGGTCGCACTCTAACAGTGATAACTATTATACCCATAATATTATGGTGAATTGGATAAGTAATATTGTTCTCTATTCAAGTCAAAGAAGTCAAAGTTCGCGTGCGGAGCGGGGCGGGGCGGGGCGGGGTGAGGCTGGCCCGGGTGCGGAGCCCACAATAATTGTCACAATAAACAGTGGGTAATGGAGTGTCGGCGGCGCGCCCAACGAGTTAATTAGTGAAATGCCAAGTCCCGCGCCACCCCCCGCGCCCCACGAGCCGCTCCCACCACCACCGCCCCCACACCGGCCGGCGTGTCTCGGGAGGGTCTCGAGGGTGCTCAGTGCTCACCCAGCACGATAAGTACTTGACGCCGCTCGCGCTGCTCATTATTCATTACTTATACTTATGACAGTTACCATAACGAAGGACCATAATATTGACTATAACTACCTGCATTATTACCATTTTATAACATCCAATTATCGTTCTCTCGACAACAAAAAATAGACATCGAAGATGACATTATGTTCAATAAGTACAAAATTATGATGTTTTACTTCACGTCTTTCTCTCCGAAGGATTAAGAAGAGATGAACTCGTCGAGGTAATTACATACACCCACACTGCGCCCAATGTATCTATATATTGTCACCATGCAACCTATTGCCATCAGACTCCAAGATATCATTGATAAAATTCCTGATGGTAAATACCATTATTTGCCATTTGGATTAGGTCGGGCAGCAAGTTTATTGGAAAATTCCAATAACACCTTCTGCCCGACCTAGGCATCGAACCCTTGACCTCATGACGTGCGCCCGTGTAGCGCTTGTGACCGCACTATACCACCAACGTAAAATGACACGGAGCTCGCGCTCGGACTGTCGATTTGTATGTGTCATAGAATAAATATTTTTTTATTTATTTATTTTTATTTAGAATGTTATCTCGTATAGCACAGTTAATTGTTGTAAATCGTTATAGTGCAGGTTGAACAGTTTGTGTGTGTTCAGTGTGCAGTGGTCAATGGTAGTTGTGAAGAGGCAGCGACCAGTGATCAGGTTTACAGCTAGTGTGTGTGTAGTGTACTACACAGGACGTGTGTAGTACAGCTGTGTGCATCGGGTCGGCAGCAGGGTGCTGCAGGATACCGTTATATTATTATAATATTTTATGGACAGCTCGGAGACTCACACTCGCAGGCACCGGCACCGGCGCGGCACCGGACCGGCTCCGGCACGACACTCGCCACTCACCACTCCCCTCCGCGTGCAGAACGTGTTATCGGCGCGATGAACTCCAATCCTTAATTATTTGACGCGGTACTCGCCGCGCTCGGCTGCGCACTTAAATATGCTAATAAATTATGAAGTTATCTTATGGTATTCGTTCGCATTCGTCGCGACTAAAACTATCAACTAGCTCAGAACTAGTTGTGTATAAATAGCTTGGAAACGGTCAACGGTACCCGCTCGAGGCTCCATTAGCATGAGATCATGCAGGCCCGGCCACGCTGCGCCTCGCTGCGCCACGCTGCGCCACGCTGCGCCACGCTGCGCCACGCTGCGCCACGCTGCGCCATGCTGCGCCACACTCGCCGTGGATGATAGTACTTATCGTCAATGATATTTCACCGTCTGCTACTAATGAACAGTTCATTATAATTATTAGGAAGATATATCTGCTAATAGCCCATGGAGAAACCCTCTCCCTCTCACCCCCACCATACGTCTTCACTCCGGTGTGCACTTTATATTGGGTGTACCTTTTATGGGACTGAGTCCTGGATGTACCCAGAAAAAGGTGATGGTATATTTTGTCATAAAGATATATGTGAATATATCATCTATATTAAGATCTAAGTGCTGAATCCTGAAAATCAGCAACTGCGTCAACTCCATGTTGACGTGGTTACATGCTCAGGATGTTCCTTTATTCGTGCGTATTCTGTAGACACACTAGCATAATATCATAATATATTATATAGAACATTACAAATACTGCCGCTACTACCAATATACTTTGTACATAATATAGTGCTCGTACATATTATATAGAAATATAAAATGTTTAGCAAACCTCTGGACTTCACACTTCTCCATAGTTATTATCTGCGACCGATGGTTGATCTTATTCTGAACAATACAATATGAATATATCTGAAGAAACATTTCACCCGAGCGGGACATTTTCCTTTCCATGTTTATAATGTTGTATTTCACATTCCAAGCGTTTAGAGCGGTAATAAGGAGTTCGACGACTTTGTTCTAAAATGAAAAATGACTAAGTATAATAATATCCACTTGTGTATAATACTTTCTACTCTCGACGTTTAACAATGTCTTAATACCATAAGAGAATACTTGCTGCTGATTACTGCTACCATAATAAACTGTATATAATTATAATTATTGAAGTATTATGATATGTTGTGTTATGATAAGTAGTTAATAATAGAAGTGTACTATGATCAAACCGTGAGCATTACTCGCGCGAGAGACGAGCACAGAGTACAGAGTACACAGAGAGAAGCGCGTCGATGTCTGTTGTGGGCGCGACCTGACGGCGTACCTGGTTCATGATAATATTAATAATATTCTCGACGAAGTGGCGTGTTGGCCAACCTGTCTAAATGGTAAATCTGATTCCTAATCATCACATCAACCGTGTCACCTCAGTCAGTCAGTCAGTCAGTCAATGGTGATTAACTGTCAGGGAAACCTGTGTGAGTTATCGATGATATTATTTAATGAAATCCCACTCTCCTCCTTCGGCGATAGAAAAAATAAATAATACCCCAAAAGATAATTTTCACGCTTTATTTGAACTGTGCCTTAGAATGAAATTAAGGGCTCCTCGAGAACTTCATAATATTATGTATCTTCATAATGACTAGCTGTGCCCCGAGGTTTCACCCGCGGAGCCTATCTACCGTGGGAATATCAGTGCATAGTGCATAGTGCACGCATGCATAGTGCATGGTTCCATACCTAGACACCTGAACAGAAAGTAATCACAATCGGGTACCTCCCACAACCCAGGCTACGATAACATTACTTTTGTTGTTTATATTTGATGTTGCAACAATTTATTATTTATTTATTTATAATTCAGCACTACGTTAGGACTAACTTAATGCTAAAATAGCATTATTGCGAGTTATCCTGAACACTGGAGAACTTGTTACATACGAGGCCACTCAGAAAGATTATGAAAAAAAGTTTTTATGTATGAGATCATAATCTATTTAGTTATAATCTATTTTGTAAATAATAATTATTCATAAGTAAAAAATAGGTACGTTCCAATTTCAAAATTTCCCTCCACATTGTTTGCGAGTTAATTTAAATTATCGTGTCTCATTGAAAAATGGATCTGCGCCGGAAACATTTTCGCGCTATGGTTTTTAAGATTTCAAGTGTGGCCTGAAACCGGACGAATCGTACGATAGATTTCAAATGGTATTCATGGATGAAAGGAGCTTCTAAGGTTGCCTTGTATCGTTGGTATAACTAATTCAAGCGCGGTCGACTAACTTTGGGGGATGAAGAAAGAAGTAGTCGCCCTTTGACGGCTGTTACGGAAGAAAACGTGCTAGCAGTGAAAAATTTAATCCAAGACGATAGGCGAGTTACGTTTCAAGAGATTTAGCACATACTGCATGTTGGATCGGGAAGCCTTCACGAAATTCTACACGAGCATGTTCGCGTGCGGAGGATAGTATCCCGCTGGGCGCCGCACAACCACAACCACAACCACGACCTCACCGACGCTCAGAACCAGGCCCGGGTGGAATGGTGTTTCAAACAAATTTGAAGCAGGCTTGTTTACAACATCATTACAGGTGACGAGTCCTGGATACATCAATATGATCCAGAAACGAAGCGCCAGTCGACGGTTTAGGTGTTTTTAAACAAATCGACGCCTACCGAAGTGAAGCGCTCTAGAAGCGAGGGGAGGATTTTGATCGCGAGTTTTTTCAATTTGACTGCCTACTTAGTGTCAATTCCTTTACGGAACCAAAGAAGCATCAACGCCGAATGGTATACTACCAAACGCTTGGCAGAAGTTTTCTCTGTTGTGAGCAACAACCGCCAAACAAGGCTCCGTGGGCTACTAGCTACTCCACCACGACAACGCGCCTGCGCACACCGCTCATAAAACGAGGGACTTCCTGGACAGCACGCCGGTCCAACTCCTGGGTCACCCTCCGCCACAGCCCTAACCTAGCGCCGTGACGACCTTTTATTCCCGAAAATAAAAAATCAGTTCAAAGGGATTTTCGTCTCCGGAAGATGCGCTGTCAGCGTGCGAGCAGGCTGTAACCGAGGTGTCTGCGGCGGACTGGAATGGACTGTGTTTCGAAAACTGGTTCAGATGCATGAAACTTTGTATAGAGGCCGGTGGAGAGTACTTTGAAAAGATTTAATAAACTTTTTTATTTTATTAACTATAAAACATTTCTTTTTATTTTCGCAAAACTGCCTAGAGTGCCCTAAATCCCAATATTATGGTTTTGGGATTTTCTCCATTCCTTGTGTTATAGTTCGACACAAAAGAGTAGAAAATAATGGGGGCGCCACTGTCTCTTACTAGAGTAAAAACCATTTAATCAACACATACACTTTAAATTAGTTCCGTTTCTACTCTTTTGTGTCGAGCTATACAAAATCTTGCTTCTTGCCAAATGCCATCGGGAAGTTTTTTTACTTTAATTCCCTTGCGCACTATGGCAATATTGTAAAATGACCAAAATTTTTGATTCCGTTAACTTAGAAGTATGATTTTATTACAGCCACAAGGGACCGCAAACTTGACTATTTGACATCAATTTCAACTTGATACTCTACTCTACGCGTTCCCGTGAAAAAGTGTCTTGACCGACTGACAGACAGACAGACAGACCGACAACAAAGCGACCTTATAAGGGCTTCATATTTTCTTTTGAGGAACGGAACCCTAAAAAGTACCCTCTATGTGTTGTTCCCGGGCCTAAACTTAAAGTTTTTATTTTCCGCCCAATCGATTCAGTAGTTTTGGCGTGAAAGAGTAACTAACATCCATCCATCCACCATCCATCAAAAACATTTTTTATAATATTATTAGGATATAGGTGGTGCACAGCACACAACTCCACTCGCCCGGTGACCGCTAGTTCTCCTCCCCCTCTCCTCTGGAGGAGATCACGCCGCGCTCCGCATCTCGTCCGCTCTCATTCCACACTCGTTATTATAATCATTATGCAAAGTGGCTTCGTTTCACAGTTTTATTTGTAACTTTTATCTATATTTTATGGTGTCGTTCGGAGCGAATGGAAAAAGCCACCAGAGCGATCTCGCTCGCTTACATTTACATATTAACGATGGCACCTAATATTATAATAATATGTAAGCTATGACCGACGGCTTCAGCGCCAGTAGTGCGGCGCTCCACGCGACCATTCTGAGTTCACATCGTATTAGGTATAGCTGGCTCCGACTGGAACTCACTTCACCGTTATACCGGCAGATCATTATATTATGTTCGAACTGTAGACAGGTCGGATGACAGGTTCCTGACGAACCACTGCTGACTGACGATATATCGTATTTATAACTCTATCTATGCAACTGATGCTTGGAATATACTATACGAGCGACGAGCACCTAAACATAATTATTGACTAATGGCCCGCCCCGGCTTCGCACGGGTACCAGAAAGTATAGGTATATTGAACCTTTCAACAGGAGCAAATTCGTGACATATTGAATGTTTATAGATGTAACCCTAATGGTTTACGCAGCGCACGCAAATTAATTACTATTTCTGTTACAGTGACCGAACCGTAACAGATGTATAAATTGTCCGCGGACTATTTTGTAGCTTTTGATAAGTAAGTACTACAAACCCTCGGTGCATTACTTTATTCTATCACCAGATAGTTTTTACAGCGCATGAAAAATAATGACTACTTCGATTATTGTATTGCGTTGTGTGCTAAATTGTAAAGAAACTGGAGGCCACTCGTACCTATCGTCGATATAAGAAAGTTAAAAAATTGTGGCAATAAGGAGAGTAAGTAAAGTTTGAGCCTTAAAGCGGGGCGAGTGTGTCATAAACATTTCAAGGAAAGTTATTATGAAAAGAATGGTAAATCCTCATGTTTACATATTAAAATATGTATATATCAGTTTGACGCTGCCGTCAAAAACTTTTGTCTGTTGTTTTGAGTACCTACCTCCATATGCCGACATAAGCACATTCTAAACCTTAAATGTTAGAAATTATAGTTACCTTTGTATGTTATCTTGAATGTTCAATTGATTTTCGAGTATGTATAGGTATACAATTCTTTTTAATAATGCTTAACTTTCATTAAGAGTATATCGCCATAAAAGGTTGTGTATTCCTTTAATTGTCATATCCTATATGATAGCTTATTAGTTTTGTGAGTCGTTGTTATTATTGATTTATTTTGCTCTTTATTTTATTTAAATCGATTTTAATCTGATTAGTTATTAATCGATTTAAGTTATTATTATTATTGATGTCATCCATAGGGACCTGAAGCCGCTTCGACCATTGCTGATCTATTGTGGCAGCCCTTATGGATTATAATTCACTACTTAAGCCCGCTGAATCTAGAAATTTCCAGATTTTCCGAGGAGTGATTTGTTGTATCTCATCTGGGCGAATTATTTGTCGTCCCAGATGGATACTTCTATTGAACATGAGTGGCCCGCATTCGCAGAGGACGTGCAAAGCCGTTTCCTCTTCGTCATGGCAGAATCTGCACTCGGCTTCCTGGACTAGCCCCATGTTCATCATATGTTTGTTTAGTTTACAGTGGCCTGTGAGAATTCTGGTCACTGCACATGTTTTATATCTACTGAGCTGAAGAAGCTCCTCTGATATTTTATTGTTGTATCCCTTGATGACGGCTTTGGAATGTGTTTGTCCCTCTACATACTTCCACATTACCCTTGCCTCCTGAATGCATTTTTGATTTATCAGACTGTAAGCTTGTTGTTTTGTTGTTCCACAGAAGGGTTCAGGTCCGACCTGAGGGGTATCGGCTCCTTTATTTGCAAGCTTGTCTGCTAATTCGTTACCAACTATGTCACAATGTCCCGGCACCCATTGGACTATTACGTTATTGGTGCTACTCAGAACATTTAAATTGGTTAAACATAGTTGGACTAGCTTTGAGTTACATTCGTACGAAGCTAGTGCCATAAGTGCCGCTTGGCTATCTGAGTTGATATAGATGTGTTGGTTACGTAGTTTTCTTTCAAGGTTTATCTCTGCGCATCTATTTATGGCATATATCTCAGCTTGAAAGATGGTGGCACTAGACCCCAGGTTGATACTGGATTTATGTCTCGGCCTCTCTCCGTAGACCCCACATCCTACTTTATTCCCTTTTTTTGAACCATCAGTGAACCAAATGTGGCTTCCTTTACGGAAACTTATTTGTCCGTTCAACCATTCGTCCCTACGGGGAATATTTATCGAAAACAGTTTATTAAAATTGATTTCTAAACTGATTTCGTCTGATGGCATATTTAGAAACTCGTTATCGAACACTGAATCCCGTAATTTAATCAGTGCTCGCGATTTCCAATTGGCCTTTGATTGGATGCTCAGTCTGTAGATGCATTGCTTGGCCTCCCTCTGGATTTGTAGATGCAGTGGTGTGAGGTTTAGCAGGGCATTCAGGGCAGCTCCAGGTGTTGTTGACAATGCACCCGTTGCAGTGATGCACGCTGTTCGTTGTAGACTATCCAGTTTTGCTTGTGTTGTCTTAAGGTTGGTTTTATCGTACCAGACAGCAGAGGCGTATGTTATTATGGGCCGTACTACCGCTGTGTAGAGCCATAAGGCGATGTTCGGTTTTAGACCCCATCTATCACCAGCCATACGACAACTAGTCCACAGAGCTATTCTTGCTTTTTGAATTATATTGTCAAGGTGCGGATTCCAGGTGAGCTTTTGGTCAAAAGTGATTCCCAAGTATTTGGTTTCCGCGGAGAAGAGTAGCTGCTTACCATTTAGTTTAATGGTCCCCAGTTTATCTAGCCTTCTCTTCCTTGTGAAAGGTACTATCACGGTTTTTTCCGCATTGATCGATAGTTCATTTTCTCCACACCATCTATTGATGATGTTGAGGGCGTTTTGCAATATATTTGATAGGGTTGATAGACATGGTCCCCTAACGGTTACCACGAGATCGTCTGCGTAACCCTGGGCGTCAAAGTCTTTTCCCGCCAATATTGCAAGTAGTTGGTCCACTGCAAGGGTCCAGAGGAGTGGTGACAGTACCCCTCCTTGCGGGCACCCTCTAGTGGTATGGAAGCTATATTTGGTTGCATTCAGTTCAACTGATGCAATGCGATTGGATAACATATTTTGTATCCATTCGATTGTCGTGGTATCCACGCCTTTGGCAGTTAAGCCCCTTATGATGGTGTTTGTAGGCGTGTTATCAAAGGCTCCTTCGACATCTAAGAAAGCACATAGAGCGGTTTCCTTGTCATACAAGGACTTACTTATTTTGTCTACCAACTCTATTAGAGCAGTTTCGGTAGACTTTCCCTTTTGATAGGCATGCTGTGTAGGACACAGCGGTTTAGCAACTAAGTATACGGCTCTTATGTGCTGATCTATTATCCTTTCCATGGTTTTAAGAAGGAAGGATGTGAGACTTATGGGTCTGAAGGACTTAGGTTGCGAGTAGTCCCTTTTCCCTGTTTTAGGTATGAAGCGTACCTTGACCCGTGTCCACGGTTCTGGAATGGTTGACCAAGCAAAGCTTGCTCGGAAAACTTTTACCAGATACGGAAGGAGTACCTCTATTCCTTGCTGTAGCAAGGCCGGAAATATTCCATCCTCCCCCGATGATTTAAATGGTTTGAACTTGTTCAAGGCCCACTTAATCTGGTTAGGCCTAAAGATGCTATTGGCCATGTTCCAGTCTGTCTTTTGTGCTCTACGGGAAAGATCCTGTAGAGTTCCACTGTTCGAATTAAGTTGGTACGACCCTGGAAAGTGACATAGTCTTAGAAGTTCCAGTGTTTCAGCTTCAGTGGTCGTGTACGTATTGTCCGGTCTTTTAAGAAGGCCGAGATAATTATCCGGTGTCTTAGCTAGAATTTTGTGAAGCCTAGCACCTTGATGTGTTTGGGTAATTTCCGCACAGAATTTTCGCCAAGATGCCCTCCGAGCTTTCCTAATTTCTTTATTATATTCAGTTAGAGCCTTACCATATTGCTTTCATTCCTGCTGAGTCGTGCTCCAATTGAATATTTTACGTGTTGATGCTCTAAGGAGTCCCAACTTCTTATTCCACCAAGGGATAGGATTGCTCGGTTTATGTTCTCTTAATGGACAATTTTTCTCATATGCTGAGATAATGCTTTCAGTAAGCACCCTTGTCGCTTCATTAAGAGAATGTGGGTTTTTGATATGTTTAGGTATATTCTCAAGATACCCCGCTAGTGTTTCTCTATAAGTTTTCTATAAGTTATGACGATTTAAGTTATGTCACAGATAATATCACCATCACTTTTAATTGATAGGTGCATTGGTAGTTTTACTTGTCTGTGGTTATTATATTTACTACTACCGGCATTCTCAGACGAAAAGCGATACTGGCGGTTGAGATACGGTGTGGTGAGCGTTATCTATAAGATTTTACGGAATAATTGTTATAAATGGTTGTTTTGGTGATACAATAGAAAAATTATATTGGTCTCTGCCTCTAATTCTGGTCTCCCGAAGGTGAATTCTAACATATATCTGTTATTTTTCTACAAAACCAAAATCTACAATGTAATTGTTTAATAATATATAAGATGAGGTATGCTAAATAAAATGCAAATATGAATAAAATTACATAATAAATTATGTTTAAATCTCCCTCAATGACAAGAGATGTCATATTGGTAGCGCCATCTAGATGAGCTTTCACTTGCCGGCCCCATTAAAGAGTATTATTCTGTGGTTAAATTCAAATGTTATCAATTACGGTGAGGTCGGCTGTTCGACGCGTAAATTTTATTGTGTGTCCATCGTGTCGGTCAATCGATACATTACTCGTATAATATAATTATAAGGTATTGATTATTGATATAGTTGCACAGTAAAATAATGAAGCTCTTACTGAATTGGGTTATACTTTGTACTGTGATATAATAATATAATGAATATTGATGATAGTGAAGGTGAAGCGGTGTAAGTGAAGTATGTGTATGTAGTAGCGTGCGACAGTAGTGTGCGGTGAGGCGTGCGTGGAGTGTGGTGTTATCATGTCGATAACAACAGCGATTACTGCCGGCGAGCGGCGACCGGCGAGGATACGGAGCGATAAGGTCCTCCGATACATGATGTGCCGACTACTGAATACTGCACTGCTGTTAGACAGGAGCATGTCCCGCACAGCACCGGCCACCTGCACCGGCTCACGGGCTCGCTCGCTGGCAGAGTAGGTCTTACACTCGAGTACCGTAAACTAAACAACGACCAAATAAAGACGATTGTCGACTGTGGACGCTAGCGATAATCTATGGCTGGATTAGCGGCTTCTTTCGATATTTGTACGGTAAATTAGTTTAAAAAAAACCCAAGGGTTCCACTTTCACAACACGAGTTTAAGAAAGGAGTTAGACAAGTATGCGTTATCTCCCCGATTTTGTTTGATATCTTTAATATTATCCTCATGCGAAAAGCCCTTGACGGCTAGGATGGGGTATCAAGATTAGTGGTATTAAAATCTACGTTACGCTGACTACCTTGTTGCCTCCTCGGAGGATGAAATAGCGAAGTTCTTACATCGCTTTGTAACTATCAGTAACAGAATGGGTCTAGCTATTAACACCAAGAAAACCAAACTGATGTACGTCGACAGGTTCTCAACTATTCGACGCTCTGATATCTTGAAAAACTACGGAACGGTCGATAAGTTCACATAGTTTCAAAGTTTGCATAGTTCGTGCGTTGTTCTCGCCATTCTCCACTACCTACGACTACAAAGCATGGATCCTAAAAGCCGCGGAAAGACACGAATCGATGCGTTTGAAACTTGGTGCTGGCGGCGAGTGCTGTGGATTCCATGGAAAGCATTTTGAAATAATGTGTCCATCCTCAAAGAGCTGAAGCTAGAAGAATACAATAGGCTGTCGTCCGTATACCTGAAACGAGTACTGCGCTCTACGGCCATATTGCGCGCAGAAACGGCGATAACCTGGAAAGACTAATTGTTTCAGGCAAGGTAAAGGGGAAGAGGCCCAGAGAGTGAAGCCCGAAACGATGGTCTGACCAGGTTTCACTACAGCTGGAAATATCCGTCAGCGAAGCACTCCACAAAGCCAAAGATTACGTGGCCAGTGGAGAAAGACAATCTCGGAAAGGAGTCAGGAACGGAGTCACGATCCTCAAGGGATCGACTGAAGAGAAGGGTGCCACTTGAACTGTATGATTGCCGGCGTGCCTGGCTTTGCACGACAGACATAGAAATGAAGGGAAGAAGTTGTCTGGAAAATGCTGGTCGTACTATTGTTGGATCCCTAGAAAGTTAATGGGCGCCGTGATGTAGTCTAGTGCGGGGTTGGATTAACCAGATTCTAACTTTCGTTCCCGCTGCTCCTACGGGAGTAGGTAAGCACCACAACAGACGGGCTCCAAATTATAAGAACAACGACTATAAGTTCTTCGTTATCCACAGAGTTTGTCATACCTGCACTCAGGGATATCTATATTTTCTACTATTTAGACAATTTCTTGGCATGACAAAAAACTATACCCGAGAGGCAATACGCCTTTGAAATGTTGCCTCCAGTCTAGCTGATAAATAATTATCGTCTCTGGGCTAACAAAGAATCATCGATAGCATGAGTGAAAACTTCGATTAATAAATAAAACAGTTATTAAAACTTTGGAATTTTTTGGACAAAACGTCAACGTTACTTAATCCAATTTAATAAGATAAAATAACATAATATTATGCTCAGGATTGAAAGTGAATTTACAGGTTTATCTATAGGTTAATAATATGTATGAGTACAGTATACAGCAGGGCGCAGCATACAGCGGGAGTCAGGAGCACCGCGATGGCCGGTCGCAATGTGTCGGCACCACGCAGCACGGCACGGCGGCACACGAGCGCGGCCGCGAGCACCTGCTCAGGCTGACCTTTACTGCGTCCCCCGCGCACCGACCCGACCCCGCCCGCGCCTCTCTGACCGTTAACATACAACTGTATACCTATTTGTAGGCGCATCTGTTGGACTCCGGATCGACCTGGGTACTGGGCACTGGGTAGGTAGTAGTTACGTTGGATTACTCCCCTGACGCGTTTAAACACTGAAGTTCATTCGTGTGTTGTAGTAACAAAAATAAAAGCTTCCCGGCTTAAAAACTTTCTCTAGTCGGTCAATTAACATCATTTGCGGCAATGTACCTCGTATATACTATGTGTATCTTCTGTTGAAGAAAGAATTTGACATGATGTGCCTACAGACTACAGACGCAACGTTCTACTAAAACGTATGCTACGTATCCTCAGGTTCGCTGGAGACTATGACCTTTCATATCGTATGAGGAATGTGCCTAGGTTGCGAATGTTGACGTTTTTATAAGACACGGATTAAAAGAACAATCATTCAAAACTGAGTGGAAACCATTGCAAGACACCATAATAAGGATGTCGCCCCATCGGCCATTAATTCTACGTACTAAGTACTATGTATCTGACCCATTTATTGCCACCTCAAGTTCCTAATCCACTGGGCTGTCGGTAACTTTCGTTCGTCTACGAATCTCTTCGTCACTGATTCGATCTCGTTGTACTAGTTTGAGCTAACTAATAAGGCTCATAGTAATATAATAATAATAATTGGTTACGTGTTAAGCTAAATCTTGTTTGTGTGTGTTTACTGCAATCAGTTAGCGGGATCGAGCCTCTCCCAGGGTTTATAAATCCTGGATCATCATCATCATCGGCGCACCGCGCGGCAGCCGGGTGCTCTAACACCACGTTATTATTTATTAATGCGCTATGGTTTTACCCGATCTAGGTACAAGCATATTGTGGTTATGGGCGCTGCTGCTCGTGTTTCTGCGCGGAACGACGATACCTCGCCGCTTTCTTTGTTTCGTTCGCGCGGTGATAATAGCTCCGGAAAAACGAAAAGCATTCTTTCGCGGACGGTGCGACAACGGCCGCGCCGTATTTTTAGTCGCGCTCGCTCTCGGGCCGCTCACCCACACGCGCGTTCTTCGTAAATAAACACGCTCGGACAACACACACAACAATAACATGCCGTCGTCTAAAAATAATAGGCTAATAATGTTCTCACCGGTGCGGCGCATCGCAGACATTGAAACTGTCAATAGTTAGTATTCAGTATTCCACGTGAGCGTGGAGTGCCGTGAGGAGAGCGGCCCGCGGCCCGCGGCCGGCCGCAGCACATTCCTGTCGCTCGCCACTCGCGGGCCCATCGGTGTCGGTGCCCGCGGTGTGCCACCGACCTGTCCACATCTACTGGACATACACATACGGATAATATACATACGTTGATATTCATACATGGCGATTTTTAAGTAGGATTGGTGATAAATAAAAATAAATTCAAACAAAAACTATGGGCTCCTGGGTACACCTATGCCTTCCCCATCGGGAAAAAGACGTGGTAGTATATTATTTTATGATAAACAATACCTATGTACCTGTACTTTCTCGCTATGTTACGAGGACGGTAAATGTGATGAATTGAAAATTATTATTAATTTTCAATCATAATTTTTAATTACCATGAGTCGAGGTAAAACTAAAACATTAATCACATTCACCGCAACATAAAGTTGCGCCGTTCATTACACATGAATGATAGTTCAACGTAATCAGCTCGGTGACTCGGTGCAGCGATATACTGTCGAGATGGAGCTACGGATATAACGCGGATGGATCAAACCTAACAGTTGGAAACTATGTCCGCCAACAGGCGGCAGGCGACAGGCATTAGGAAGAGGCGCTCCGCACTCTGCGAACACTCCGTCGACATTATATTATTGTAATCATACTACATTATGTATCGGCGCTCGGTACCTCGACTCGGTATGGATACATACCTCACTTGTTACAACATTATACTCCTCATAGGAAGGTATTCAATAAGAACAGCTGCGACCTCTCACGCACACCTGACCAAATACTGAATGATGCTCAGCGAGAGCTCGGAACCGGTGAGCTCGGCTAACTCTAACATTATGCACATATTACACATGTAGACAGTTTTGTAATTCGTCGATTGATTTATGGGGCTTTCTGTGTCCGCCGGTCCTGGTAGACTTGACCAAATCTAAGTAATTATGTTAACTTCATCGGCGTCCAGTTCGAGTAGCCACCGAACTGTACGAGTAAGGTGTATACATATAACGTCCGCAGGTGACACCTAGTATACCTACCTACGAGCATATAATATATACAGATTATACAGCGAGTATCGAGACTCGCGTCAGAAACGAGTCGCGGCGATCGTTGATGTCTTTTGCAGGCGCTTGTGTGGCCTCCGCCCGCAGGCCTGCGCGGCCCTCGGCGGCGGCCTGCGGGACAATACTGTGAGGAGCATCTCGTCATCTAGGCACACCCAATATCCGCGGAGGACGGTAACTATGGCATGGTGCGTGCAGACGCGGCACCGCGGGACTCGGCCCGCTATATTAGTGTCCGGATCGCATGCGCCCGATGGCCCATAAACGTGGTTTATGCGAAGGCGAGTCCCGACCCGCCCCCGGCTTATTAATATCATTATGCTCGATTAGGAATGTCCCTCGCGGCGCGGCGTGGTCGCACTCCCTCGTGACGTCATCGCGTCGAGCCGTCGCGCTCCGGTCCGGCTCCGGTCCGGCACCGGTCCGGTGGCCGGCGACCGGCGCGCGGTCGTCGACTCCCGAAATAGACGTGCCACCTAAAGGAAATTAAGAACCGGTCCAGATCGCGGCGACACTTCGCCGCCGATAAAAATTCAATTCGAAAGCGGATTCTACCTGAGCGATTAATTTACTGCGGCTTTCTCCGAGCGTCTTATCGACTCTCGCAGCGAATGTAGGCGAACTGCACATATATTATATTATGTATACTACTCGTATGCGAGTGAGCATGCATGTATATGTACTCGTACAGGGGGCCGCGCGCCGCTGATCATTAATCAATAAGAATACGTAAGATCGAATTATCTCAATTATTAAGTAAAATAATTTCATTGAAATAATTAAGAAAATCGCATCGGTACGTCAGTATCAGTACCTGTAAGTACCAATAATAGAACACTAATGATATACATTAAATTATCTAGCAATATAAGTACAGTTTAAAAGCGTATGACAGGAGTCCCGTTAGGAGGGGAACTTCCCGTTGGTCCAAGGAGGTTGGCTAGTTCACCATAGGGGTGTCGTGTGGCTCGCGATCATAACTTCCGCAACCTTTCTCTATATCCACCACATTAGTCATCAATAGCAGGCCAGTGGTTGCGGCATTTAGAATATTGGTAACGATGTAAAACATATCGTAGTGAGAGTCGGTCACTACTCACGACACACTGGTCGGTTGACACGCGAGACAACGGGCGACATAAGCTCAATTCTCAACCCATAACCCATTCTAGTAGATTATGTAAAGATAACACGACTCGAGTATTCGAGAGGCTATTTATTCCACGTGAAAGGCGGAAATGTGCACATTAATTAAAAATCCAAAAATGAGGTTGCATTTAAATGGCCAGAAAGCGGATCGACGAAAAAGTCGCGGCGGGTCGCCTCGATGCGATGCCATCGGGCCTCGACACACTTAATAACTCAATATACATTCTGAAAGCCAAACCTTCCACCCGCTTCATGAATAATGCAACTTATTTTTGAAGAGTAGACATGTTAGATGGATAGTCGACAACTATTATAGTTTAGTGTCGTCTAGTCACCGTGAACCATGTTCCTGGTACAGCTCCTGCGACTGCCTCTTGCCCACACCAGATGGGAGCACGGACGGGCACGGCGCGCGTCCTCGCCTATCATTGTCCATCATCCGTCACCCCCCGCACTAATTACTTATTAACTATGCGGCCCCCCGCACGCCGTATACGCAGTTCATCCAAACTTGTGATCTCCCCATATAATATGGGGTAATTAGTATTTATTATATTTCCTATTTGTATTTCCAGTGGTACAAACACCGGGGTCCCAGCCCTCGGCGCGGGCGGCGTGAGGGCGCGCCGGGGACTGTTGCGGGAGGCTCACTCTACAGGTGTGGCTACATTTATATTATAACAAGCGCCTCCTAGTAAGTAGTTAGTAACCAGCGCGATATCTGGGCAAGGTGTAGCACGCCAATAAATCACCCGATATTATGCTTCTACCTTTCCAACATTAATCGTCACATTATTTCAGTTTACACAAAACTTCCTCCTGAACCGCTCCATCCATTGGTGAACACCGTATGAAATATCGCTCGGTAGTTGGTATGGTATAATAATAATGTAGTGAGTAGGCTGCGACAAGTAGGGAGCGCGGGAGCACACACCATCACCACGCCACGTCACGTGCGGGGGGCGAGCGGCGCCCGACGCCGGGGGACGCCTCCCCGCGCGGCAGGACTATGTGTCCTCGACTAATACGCATGCCCATCGCTCGCCACGAGTCATGAACTATTCTAATTAGTTAAGTGGATGTTAGAATGTCAGGGGAGCCACTATAGGTACTAGCGGCCACCAGGGAACGCAAGCGTGCGAGGACTATGCCCGAATCTACGGCACGAACCGATACCATGTTATACGTACTCAGTACTGAGGGATGAAATGACGAAACCGTCATTCATTCCATTCATTCATAATGAAATGACATTCCCGACTGTCCCCGGAGAAAGGCAAACATTTATGTGATCAGTCATCAGGCCCTTTGAACTTCTAATCTAAAGCACAGAACAGATAACAATACAAGGTAAATTGATGTAAATAGTGTTAATGGATAGCTTATGGTATTACTGACATCGTCTAAACTCTATAAGCATTTATAACTTGAAAGTTAGGTATTTTAGAAATCTATAAGGTAACCTACAAGTTGTACAAGGATTTTATATTCTTAAGTAATTGACAATCTCCCTTCTCTTCATTATATTGTATGATCTACTTTTATTGAATTTTATTTCACACTAGCTGGCGCCCGCGACTTCATGTGCGAAAACATTTGTAAAGTTCCTATACAAACTGACATCGTCATTTACAGGAGGGAGATAGTCGGCGCGGTTCGGCTTCGGCTTCGTAGAGCGCTTGTCACTTCCACACTTAACACTCCTATCTATACGGAGCTGTTGCAACATTTCATGTTTTATAAAAATGAAATGACGAGGCGGCGTCTGGCGATAACCACTCATTGCAATGGACATGTTCATCAAATAGATATGAATGAGACTATGGAAGACCAGAACTAATTGCCAAAGCCACCAAGACCCGGCTCGAACGTATAAGTGGTGTATACTGTAAACATTCTGTGTATCTGATAATGAATAAATAAATATGTACTCTTTTCCCCATATATTTGTGCTACTCCGAAACGAGGACCTTATATTAATATCTCGGAACGTATTTACCCTACGAGAACTGGAAGTACACATAGTCTATCAACATATTATTATGTTAAATCTTTCATTTTGAGTTCTTCGAAGGCGATACAATAACTTAATTGAGCGGCTATAAGATATAGTTTATTGTCGAGCAAGGAACAGTAGAGGGTTTTAGATTGTAGACCAGGGGGCAAGTCGCCTTTTAGCTGGTCCGACCAGATATAATGTGCCGTAGGAAGCTTACTGCAATCAGGTTTCAGGGTGGACGCCAGCAGGGAGAGATGGAGATACCAATCTGGCCATATAACAGGTTCGTCATGGCGATCACGACCGTTATAATGTCGAGAACCTAACGAAGATGATAAATAGACACCCGTTGTAACATAATATATAACATAAAATATACGACATTTTATTGTTCGTCATAATCTAGCGTTTTAATTATTTTGACAACCTCGTTGGCACAGATGGTAGTAAATCTGCTTTCTGTGTCGCCGGTCCCGGGTTCGATCCCCGGCCAGGTCAAACATTTGTGCGCATGAACATGTCTGTTTGATCTGTGTCTGGGTGTTATAAGCTTATATAAGTATGTATATCAGTCATCTGGTTACCATAGCACAGGCTTCTAGCCTAGTTTGGGACCAGATGACCGTGTGTGGAATTTGTCCCATGTTATTATTATATATAGGGTTACTCAGAAACCGAGTTTCATAGAAAAAAAATTAGACCCTAAGAGCCTATCAGCTATAATGTTCTCAAACATAGTAGCCCTCTTATTATTATTATTATTAAAATAAACTAGTCAAATGCAAATGGGACTCTCATATGAAGGATTCCTACCTACAATGTATCTCTAAATGTCTATAGGGTGTCACCTATCTCGTCAACCGCCAAATAAAATTCTTATTTATATTATTCTAGTTAGAGTTCAGATTAGATTATTTTCTTAATGCAGTAATAGTCTTATTTGGCATTTTAAAAAACAATTACTTGTATGGAATGCACTTTAGTTATGAACTTTATTTTTATTATTTGATGTTGTAGCGGCAATGGGAACTCATGGGTAGTTATTTTAGTCTATGAGATAGAGATATGTGACGGACGGACGGACGGACGGTCATGCAGTGGAGGCTTCATATGTGACGGACGGACGGACGGACGGTCATGCAGTGGAGGCTTCATTGGGTTCTTTCGGCATCCTTTGTGCCACTGTGATACCTTAGGTGCCTGCTGGTCCGTTTTTGACAAGGTGTCAATCGATTCGTTATTACATACCTATTTTTGTATTAGTTATAAAAGCGAGTAATACACAAATCTACCTACCACCTACATAATATTATTATCTACCTACATTAAATTTTCGTGATACATTTTTATAGTTCTTAATCTAAGTAGGTAGATAGCTGATAGCCGAGTACTATTTATCTTGTATATAATATATCTTCCTACCTATAAATATATTTATGTGTAGGTACGTGTATATAAATGTATAGTTGTAATTACTATTATTATAGATGGAGACGTTGAATGAATGTTAGGTATTTATTTATAGGGAGTTTATCTAGAGCACTGGCTGTGCCCCGCTGTTTCACCCGCGTAGTGTTCATTCCCTCCCGTTGGGAATCTCGGGATAAAAAGTACCTATGTGTTATTTCAGAGTCTAAACTATCCGAATTTCAGCCTAATGGGTTTATTAGTTTTGGCGTGAAAGAGTAACAAACATCCATCCACCCACACAAACCACACAAACGTTCGAATTTATAATATTATTAGTGGGAAGTAGGATAGTAGGATGTCTTAGCTTCCTTTAGTCAAATACTCCAATTAATTAATTCCTTATCACTTAGGTACAGGCGAGTTCTATCAGCGCATTATATTCCTAACGACGAGCTCCTACCGCAGACACTCGGAGCGCACGAGGCGCCCGTCTGTGTTACAGTAATAATATGATGGAAACGGTCCCTCTTGTGGTCTCCTCTTGTGGACTGGACTGGGCACTGAAGATAATTCTATTCATACGAGTACCTACTTACTAATATGTAAATGTGAAGTTACTGTCGTTTTTTTCTGTCTGTTACGTTTTCACGTTTAAAATCAACCACTGAACTGAATTTCATGAAAAATACTTGTAGACCTCGAGGGAAGGACACTATACCGCGGGCGACACCGCGGGCTACAACCGGTAGTATTATTGTACACCGGCGCCTTCGCTCGAGCTACTCGGAGTCGAACGAGGTTTCGCCATCGTCGCGCTCGTCGAACCGGTCGCCACCGGCCACTCCAAATATTCGGGTGGCCATTACAAAACTGATTCCGGACCGGTCCGACACATGTGGCGCAACACGGCCACGTCCACGCCACCACCACGCGGCGCCTCCTACACGCCGCGGCGCCTCCTCACCTGCTCCGGAGCCACGCGGCGCTCCCTGGCCGCCTCCCCGGACGAGCTGCTCGCGCGCCGTCTTCTACTCCGACGAACGTGGAGCGCGGACGACATCTTTACCTGACAGTATTAGAAAATAGCGACATGACTCTAATGCTGCCCGGTAAGATGCGAACCGCCACTCCGAGCGATGCGGTGCGGTGCGAGGTGCGTGGAGCGACACGAGCGAGGCGGGCGCGCGGCGAGGACACACTGCGTGCGGCGTGCGCGGCGAGCGACCCGTCGCCGGCGGCGCTGGTCGCGGACTGGTGACTGGTGGCCGGTGGCGGCGCGGCGCTCCCGGCCGCCGCCCCGCGCCCCGCACCACCGCCGCTCTTCACCGCCGGCCGCCGACACCAACACCACCTCACCGCTTGCGACTTGCGACTCCTCCGATGCTCTAGGGACCCTCGACCTCGTTGTAACATTCACTCGTTATAGTATCCCTCTGTGTCTCATCCACCCCGAGAACGTGCCCGCGGCCGAGTCCCGCTGTCCATTTGTCTCTCTTGAATTTTCACTGAACTAGTGGAAAGTGAGGAAGATTTATGTCATTGTCAGTCAGTGTGTTTAAAGAAACAGGAGCAATCACCAAACTTAAAAATTATAACTCCCTTCTTATTTTTTTTCTCCATCTTCAGATCCTGATCACCTCTAATCTGTAATCTATGAATAATGAAAACGATTCCGATGAGCATTTATATGTACTAACCGATGCGGGCTGTCATTCTGTCGTCTCATGACTCTTGTCTCGAAGGCTTGGGAGCGTTCACAGGATGGCATGCTGGATCCTGTACTATGCAGGATGCCGGAGTGTTGTGTGATCTCTCCAAAGCATTCGATTGTGTAGATCACTGCACGTAGCTGCGCAAGTTAGAAGTATTGAATTCATAGGAATTAGGAATGCCCTAAGCCTAGTGGAATCATATTTATCTATTAAGCAGTACTTAGAAGGTAAGCATCAATGGTATCACATCTGCTAGTTCTCCTGTCGACAGTGGACAGTGGACAGTGTAACAGTGGACTTAAAGGGAAGTGGATTTATAATTCTTCGGAGATTTAAGCTAGTGAGTGACAGCGGAGAGCCCCTGTCATGTTTCTGATAGTAGGTGCTCAGTGCTCGTATAGATTATCTACTTACCTACCTACACGTAGCTCAGATATTGAATTCCAGTACCATCTAATTAATATTATCCTGCCTACTAATCCTACTCATTGATTAATTATTATATGTATTATGGATTGATGGATGTGTATTACTCTTTCACGCCAAAATTACTGAACCGAATGGGCCGAAATGGTATGTAAATAATTTCCATGCTCGACACCTAGGGTACTTTATTATCCCGATATTCCCACGGGAACGAAGACTACGCGGGTGAAACCGCGGGGCACAGCCAGTGTATTTATAATGGTGTGATATAGGTATATACGAGCAAGTAGCGGGCCCTATCGTAGGAGGCGATCCGATATAAGAGTGTAAGTGGAGGGTGGAGGCGATGAGGCAAGGGTTACACTATCGGCGCCGGGTTATCAACGTGCTCTGGATACTTGTGTCGTCAACTCTTGTCGATTCTTGATTCACTTCTGCCACACATTTTATTTCCCCAAACCCAGATAGATTACTATGTGTTTGAGCCATGGACGGAGTGGTGCAAGAGGACGGTTTGTGTAATGGTATTAGAATTTTGATACTAGACCGGAACAAATCGTGTAAATTGGGTAATCGACGATGATAAAGGGTTGGCAAAAAACAGGTTTTTTTTTAAAAAGAACAAAACATCATGTTTTAATCAACAAACAATAAAAACATGTTTTAA
Organism: Hemistola chrysoprasaria; assembly: GCA_947063395.1. Classification (NCBI taxonomy): domain Eukaryota; kingdom Metazoa; phylum Arthropoda; class Insecta; order Lepidoptera; family Geometridae; genus Hemistola; species Hemistola chrysoprasaria. Next base: position 131,086 of record OX346713.1, on the reverse strand, counting down.
ATCAATTTTTCAAATATGTTTTAATTGATTTGTTAAACACGTTATAAACATGTTTTAAACAATTTTAATAACTGAATTGTTTTGTGATTGAGGTAAGTAACTAAAAAGGAGGTCTATCTTCCCCTTACTTAAAATTAAACAAATGATAATGAAAGAAGTGTATGTATGTGTGAGATACATTGTGTTTTGAAATCATTTCGTCAATCTTTTTTATTTAAAACATAAAAGATTTTTAATACTGGTTTATTATTTATGCAGTTGGTGTATCTAGAAAACTGGACTGAAATTACAAAATATTTTAGTTCTTCCTTAACTTATACACTAAACACTAATTGTATTCTAAATTTGAAGCTTCTATGTCTGCTAAAAGTGCCTAAGTTTTGATGATCAGTCAGTCAGTCAGTGAGTGACAAAATTAAGAAATTTTGACTAGTTATAATTCTTAAACTACTGATTCAAATTAAATGAAATTTGAAATATACCATGCTTATACAATGCCAAGCAGGGATACTGTAGGTTACTGAAAATTTAGGCTTCTAGTTTTATCCACAACGAAGATATACGGGGTTGAAAATGGCCGGAACTGCTTCGAGAAATGATGGTACGGCCGTGCCGCTTTTTTGCTCGACTTAGCGGGGGCACTGCCGTGTCCCCAGATACGCTATCAAAATTATAATAATAACAATAATAATATGCGACAACTTCCACACACGGTCATCCGGTGCCAAACTAGGCTAGAAGCCTATATTATGGTAACCAGATGACTGATATAAATACTTATATATAAGCTTACAACACCCTGACACAGACCAAACAGACATCTTCATGTACACAAATGTTTGACCTGACCGGGGATCGAACCCGGGGCCTGCAGATCAGAAAGCAGAGTTACTACCATCTGAGCCAACGAGGCTGTCAAATTATATCAATTAACCCAGCCTGACCTGACATAGACATACGAGTTACGAGTCTGCACTGAACAATCAACGACAATAATCAAAAAAGACACCACATGCTGTACATGCTGAGCAAACTATATTCATCCTTTTTTATTTACCTGCAGCCCGCAATAGAATATTCCTTATTTTGTTCACATATTCTATCTAGTCTGCTGGGCTGAGGTCTGCCCCGTCAGCCAGATCAGTCTGAATCTAAGGAATTCCTCAAATTGAAAGCTCGGAGTTGCCAAAAAATTTACAATTTACCTCAAACTTATAATGTTGCTATTCAAAAATTATTATAGACGTGTAATAAATTAAATAAAACATAATGGTTTTTATATATGTTTAAAACATGTTTAAAACTAAATGTTTTAAAACATGTTTTAAACAAACATGTATTTTGCCCAGTGTTTTAAACAGTATTTTAAACACTTGTTTTAAACATTGCCAACCCACTGAAGCTTATAAGGAGGCGGTGGAAATAATGCCAACTGGGAACTTATCGTGCGCTACCTGCCTACCCACATACATATAAGAGTATTTCTCAAAATTTTAGTACGTAACGTCGTCAGCTTTGCTTACCAGATATCAAAAAGGTGAGGTGGCGTCGAACGCTTTTGCATATTCTATATATGCTCCATGAATAGGTATCTATCTGTAGATAGATGGTGACCAAGGTCTGATGATGATGTGGGAGAGAGGATGAATATATATTTTTAAAATACACGACATTTACTTAAACCCTATACTAAGGTGCCTGTAACGTAACGGAACAGTAGACGACTATTAATATGACTAATAATTTTTCAAAATTTGATATATTATTAATTCAATAATATTGAAAGACGTAGTAATCTTGACCTGAAGCTGCAGCATCAGGTTCAGTGGGGTAAGAAGTCATATTTTTATATCATAAAATCATAACGTTTGGGCTCATTGGAATTGTCTCAAAGAATAGATTACAGATATATGGCGAACAGGATCTGATGATAGAGCAGGAATGAGGTGGAGTTTCATGTCAAAATTCATATTTTTATATTATCATGTTTGCTTATTAGAATCGTCACAAAGAATAAAGCCCAGAGTCAGAAAATGGAGAAGAAAGAGGTGAGAAAGAGGTGAAAAACCCCCCGATGGAGCTCTACCTACTCACGGCGGTAGGGTTAGTAACGTGGATTGTGCCAATATGGTGACGCGAAGTGGAACACGTGGTGTTCAGCCGCTCCACTTGGCTTTGTCTCCAAGCCAGGTGTGAGTGTTCGAGTAGGTTGCGGTGCGATATCAGAAGCTCCGCGCTCCGCTAACGGCGCCGCTACCGTTCAATGGTCGAACACGGTGAACGGGGTACTCCACTCACTAGCCGTAGAGTTCCTGAGATGCTCGCGACACGTTGTAATGTCGTGGCGCGTCGCTTGGGGGAGGTACTGCATCCGATCGCCGAGAGGGGTACGGCGACGAAAAGCCGCGGCGGGTTCGCGGAAATATATGCAAGCTTTTCCGTGTTACATCCACATGCAGTAGAGTTGTAGACACCGTGGAGTTTTAGTAGGTTGGAGTCCCACATAACCGCACTGTCTCCCCTTGACACTGCGGTATGCATGCGCATTTACTCCACATAGAAAGGTGGAGGTGGTGTTTCCTCTGTCCTGTCCTGGAATGTCCTTCCCTTCACGTATGGGAGTGATCACTTTCCTATCCTCATCTCCATCTCTGATAGGGTTTGTCCCACCCTTATATTATATAGGTTTTCTAATGTTGACTAGTCTTCATATTCGACCCAATGAACATCGATCAGTGTTGTGCTAATAGTGGACTCCATTATTTCTAGTGCAGATGAGTTTTCTCCCTTAATAAATACATTTCAATATAATATAATCGATGATTGTCCGTAGTCACATTTATCCTGAGCAATAGGTCTGCCCGCCGAGTGATTGAGAAGGTCCAGTCCAAGTCCTTACGGATAATTCTGTGGGCGATGAAGTCGTTCCCCATCAACGCAATGCAAGTGAAGTGAGTGATACCTCCTCTCTCCCTCCGCAGGCAGTATCTATGCAATAGATTCGTCTACAAACTATTGCAAATATCTAAAACATCCTTATTCAAAAATTGGATTTATTGTCTGATTTATATGGACCCCGTTCACCTCAATTACTTCCTGATCTTCGCAGCTATCTTCATCTAACTCGTCTACCAAATTCATTACACCAGTGCTCTATAATGCCATTATATTCCACGCCGTTTGAAGCACTTACGTTTGAGCCTATTATAATACCTGATTTTGGTTTTAATAAGAACACGGTAGCAGCTAACAGTGTATTTATTAATAATATTCAATCTGAGCATAAGGATTAGGGTTTATTTTTTACGAATGCCTCGAAGTCCCCTGATGAGCCAGTTGGTGCGGCAGTTTGGATTCCATCATCTAGGATCAGTCAAAGCTACAAATGCCCTCCTCTTACTTTTGTTTTAACAGGAAAAGCTATTGCTATCCTGGATCCTGTTACTAGTCACACAATTTAAGTCATTGCATATTTTTCTCGGACTCCGCAAGCTACTTACTTGCAAGCTATTCTCTCCAATCAATTTCATTCTAAGTCCAGATTTCCCATAATTCTCAGAATAAGAAACTCCCTTCTTCAGTTTCATTCAGTGGCTTGGAATTAGTATCATCCCCGCATGGATCCCTGGTCATATGGGTATCCTGGGGAATAAGTCAGCGGACTTATGTGCCAGGAACGCTGCTCTTACTGGTTCTCTGGTCCATCCTCGTGTTTATTTTTCATATGTGCCACTTATAACCTCAAATTATATGAAGCCTGGTCAAAACAGTACCAAATTACAAAAGTGCATAAAAGGCAAATTTTATGGTGATATTCAGCCAGATATCCCTCCTGGTTTTTAAAATTCCAAGGGGCAGATAAAGTTACTACCTACCTACTTCAACGATCTGCAGGATACGCTTGAATCACTCGTGTACCCCTTTCTTAACTTAGATTAAGAGACCATTCCACCAGCGAGTGTGGTTTAGATTATGGAAGTGTGGACCATATCTTTTTTTCTTACCCAAAACAATAGTTTTCTTTGTATGATATTATTCCTTCTGATACCCCTCGTCCTGTCTCCTTTAAATTTCTCTTATCTTGGTTTTTTCCCAGTATTATGTAAAGATATATATTATTAAATTTAATAAAATAAAATACCGGAGTCAGGAATAACGGAGCTGCCGGGTACTGGGGGCATGGTCTTTATGGTGTTTATCATTCAGGGGGTTTTGCTAATGGAGAGCAGTTTTGTGGTTTTTACGCAGAGGACGTCGCTACTCGTCCTCTGGATTTTTACCTATCAGCTGGTTCCTACGGCAACCCAGGTAGAGAGGGTGAGGTACTACGAGTATTCTAATGCCGGTACCTCATGGCAAAATATTATTATTATTAAGTAATATTATTAATATTTTAGCTTTGTGTATATATTATTTCAATTTGTTGTTTATACTTAGTAATAGTTTATCAAAGGAGATATGAGTTGAATTTTAATATTTATTGTAGTGTATTTAAAATTCAAAAGCACTTATTGGTTAATTTCCTTCGTTTGATGTTTTATCTCTCTACGTGTCATTGGCAAAAAGCCAAGCCACAATACGGCTATTTCCTTTTTCTCAGAATTGAAGAATTAAGGTATAGCCGTAAAAAAAAGTATGGCAGCTCAATCTAACTGTCATCTAATATTACGTGCTCAGTGCTGTCATCTGTCTCGTCATGCAAGTATCAACTTTGACTCGATAAAATTTATAGTGCATCCTTGTTTTTGTGTACCTAAATAAAAAAAATTCGGGTTATATGTTTCTTCCTTTTTACTACTAGTGGCAAAATACACAAGCCTTGTGTTGTTAAACAATCAAAAGAAAAAAAATAGTAAATAGTTAATGGCACAGAATAAATAATAGTACTAACGTAAAAAGGCACACGCGCGACCTACACTGTTTCTTTTTTAAACGGGTTCCTTTAGCGATTAATCTCGGAGGAATTATCGATTAATAATGGTTCTATTCTATGTATACGGTATATTATGGTCTTTGATGTATACATTTTCGTGAACGAAACAGGATACCAATCATTTTTATCAAGAACGTCATCAAGCTAATCGAAGTGCGTTCTAATCTTTTTTTTCTTCTTATATGGACCCACACAAATGTATTACCAGTGTCAAGTTTTGTTTATTTATAGCCTGCTTACCGGGACATTCATGGACTCACACGTTAGTGTATTTGCCAGTGTCAAGTTATATAAATTTTCAAGTTAATATGGTCAATTAAACAATTCAGATTCAGGGCAAGCCCAGTCAAGTCACAGCTCTAGTAAAGTGGTGGTCTTTACAAAAATCTTGCGGAATTTTGGTGGGAACATGAAAAATTACATTTCAACTCTCGCATCACTTGCCAAGAAACAATCGTATCTTCGAAAACACTACACGTAATATTCCACCATTATTCCACGTTAAACACTCGAAAATGCACTGATAATTGATAACGATACGGGAGTACTGTACTCTTCGGCTTCCCGCCAAAACTCCATGTTCTAATCTTGTGTTCTATGATTCTGTGTTCATTTTTGATGAAAAAAGTCCCATCTTCCAACTGTGTAGTGTGGTACTGTTGAGGATATACAACATGTTCTGTTGGAGTGTGTCCGGAACGAACAAGACCGTAGGTCAGTGTTTGGATGTCGATCGCTCGAAGTTGGACTTTGTAGTATTCTTTCCTACCCTGTATCTGATAAATGTAAAGAATCGCATCGTTTGTATATAGATTATTTAGACTTAAGTAGAATAATATGATTTTTTTATAACATTTTTGTACTGGGCGATGTAGTCGCACAGCTACAAAGCCCTTTTCTTTATTTTTGTTAATCATTAAAAAAAAAGATTCGATGGTCTTAGTAATAATCTGTGGTAATAGTAATGTTATGTACCTTGGACGAAGTAGATTCTTCGTCCAAGTAATGTACCGTATCAGCGTTGCCAACTTATTGGATTTCTCGTCATATCTAGCGGATTTAGATAGGTTGAAAGCGGGAACAATATTTTTCTAACTGTTGCCCCGGTAGTACAGTGAGCAGGGAAAACGAAGTCCCAGGGGGTTAGGACGTGACAGCAGATATACAATGTTCGGGCGCGAAAGAAAAAAAAACAGGGAAAACACCTATTCCCCGCGACGTGCCAACATATTTAATGACAAACTACTAAAATTTTTCAGATTAATTTATGGTGTGTTTTATAAGAATTATTTTGTTTGTGAATAGGACGATTATTCAAGTATAATATGTAAATAGAGAAGAAATAAACGTAATCTTGGTTGACCTATATTGCATTCTTTCAAGTGTGATTGGCAGAAATAATTTAAATTTTATCTAACCTGTGAAAAATGTTTCATTTAACGGCTATAAAAATTTTAACGGATATTTGACTGAAAAACACGACCAATCTAGCGGATTTTTAAGAATCTTGCTGGCAACACTGTAGCGTATACATTTTATCAAACTTTTTGGCGGGAAGTCGAATTGAGCGGGTGATTAAATTTTTCCGCGATTTAATAATTGAAAATGTTTGTGTAAATATCTACTATTCCTGTGTAAATATATTACTAATTTGTTACTGATTTTGTAAATAAACCATGAGTGTGGCGAGTGACGGGGGGGACCCCGTCGAATACGTCGAATACACCAAGAAGAGGAAGCTTGATGTCTAAAGTTTAACACTCAGCAAAAGTCTGCAGAGGAGAACAGATGTGCTCATCATGTGCAGGTCGGCACTCTTATAAAGAATGTGATGTGGAAGAAGTAATATGCATAAACTGTAGTGGTAATCATCTAGCAATCTCAAGAGATTTGTTTAATAAAACAAAAGAAGATAGAGGAGAAAAGAACAAAGCACCTGAACTGTTCGTATGCCACTGTTATTTCTACTGCTTGTTTAAAAGTAATTCGCGAAGACTGTGGAAAGAATACTGGAATACCACCACTATGTACATAGGAAAGTGGTATGAAGACATACAGCGAGACTTACCAATATCACCATGAACAGAACTCGATAAGTGTTCCCCGCCAAGTGAAAGATCTACTTGCAAATTCTATTTATTTCATTCCTATTTTTAAGTTTATTATAAATAGCATAGAAAAATTATAGTATAGTAAACCTTTTTTTTAATATTTCGACTGAAGGACATAATATATCCAGGGTCATGCAATAAATTAAAAAAAAAAAAACATTTTATCAGTGTTGCCGCTTTAGCGACTTTGTCGCTAGTTCTAGCGAAGGTAAGGTAGACGACATGTACAGAAACAAAAATTGACATTTTCTACACCCAATGACCCCACAATAATGTGGCTAACGAACTTTTTAAAAACCAATAACTGTATATTTTGTGATTTAGTTATTTGATTTGATGATATTTTTGACTTTTTTATAATAAGTAGATGTAGATTTTTTATCAAAGTAATTGATTATAAATACAAATATAACAGTTTTTGTACCGAATTGATGATACTAAGACTAATACGGAGTTTAATAGATGTGTTTTTTTTGCTTTGGTTTTTTATTACGCCATTTTTAAAGGCTTTGTTAATTATTTTTAATAAATAAAAATATATTTGCATAATCAGACAGTCTAGGGACATCCCCGATAGCACAGTAAGCAGGGAATACAAAGTACCCCCAGGGGTTAGAACGCGACAGCAAATATTAATTGTTCGGGCGCGAAAGATAGAAAAAACGGGGAAAACTAGTTATCCCCATGTCATGCTAGGCAGGCTGCTGGCGGATATTCAATTCAATTCAAATAACTTTATTTCAGACAATGTCCATACGAATTGCAAAGATTTTATATTACTATTCACAATTACCATTTATCAAATTAATTCCATAAGTCAAATAATTATAAAATAAAAAAAAATACAGTCAGTCATACAGTCAGAACCTTATTACGTAGGTAGTACTACTGTCAGTGTAGCGTAGGGCTGCAGTGCCTCATATTTGAACTCTGGTCCAATAGCTGAGTATAGGCGTATCCAGCCCAACCCTACCTGCGAATGTTAAAAAAGGTCCAAACGCACTTGTTTGGAGATGTTTTGATGTACAAATAAAAAAAAAAATAAAAAAAAAAAAACCCTACCTGCGATTATCTTTAGGACGGGGTCGCTAATAACCTCAATACTCACAGGGACACTCGACTTTGGTTTCAGTTTGTTTGTTTCCTTCCAGAACTTACTAAAATTTTTATTTCTATGGTGCATCGCCAATATGTCCATTTTAATTTGTGTCTGATTGTTTTGACACCACTTAAGCCTGGATTTAAAAAGTGCACGAGTCTCACACATTCTACCTGAACTGGGTTTACCATATTATGTATTCCACTCTAGAAACCATAGCCGAGCCTCTCCATGGGCCTCTCTAACATATTTGTTCCAACCTACCACATATTGTTTCTTATTTCTATTTAAAAACACACCGTTATTTATATCTTTGGTATTATTTTTATGACAGAAGTAGCGCCATCCTATAAGGCGTCTACTATCCTTTGATATAATGTATCTATTACTATTCTATGATTACTACAACAAGCATGATCAGCCGGGCTATTGGCGTTCTTGGTGACTGTCACTTTAGTGACTATTAACTTGATTTGACATTACAAATGTCAAAGTCCGGTTACTAACCAAAGACAATATTATGATGATGTTATTTTGTGACGCGCATGCTACGGATTCTGTGAACGTTTTGGTGGTTTTATGGAAAGTATTAATGGCAACGTGTGATTTCACGGAGATCTATGGCATGTGCGAGGGCGCGATGGCAACACAGGGAGGTGGATGCCAGCGCGACAGAGGATTGTAGAGCGAGATTGAAGATGGTGGCCTTGAAATAAATCATGTAAAATATGCTGAAGTGTTCGAGTATTATTTAATGGAAAAGGCACGTTTACATCATAAACTTACTAATGCCCGGTTCCTATAAACATGAAACGGTTCGTTTTACCTACGGACAGTTAAATATGCTACCAGGCGTAAGTGCAAACCGTTTCTATAACAAACGTCTCGTAGATTGAACTACCAACAGTTTGTTACTAACGAATGGAAGGTTACCTTTAACGCTCCGTATCAGCTATGTATGGAAATGTCACTCTGTGGTGATTCTATAACTTTTTTCAATCTGTCAAACTTACCATCCGTACCAAACTTGTCTACCGGTCGATTTTGGTCGGTTTTATTGTACCGATGGATTCTTTAGAATTTAAAACATAAAAATAATACATGTCTAGTTAACATAATAAATGTCAAGAAATTATGATATTTTATCTACTACTAGATTTAACGATCGATTCGAACGTAAATAATTACGCAACCTGATAGAATTTACAAGCGAAGAGTGAATGATAAATAATGATATTATATTTAATTATAATAATTATTTCAACTAAGATTTCGGCACGATAAATTTTCTGAGCAAGAGCTACTTGAAATAAGTAATAAGTATACCTACGAATAAGAATAATCAAATCAATCAAAATCAAATTTTATTTATTATAGACAACTATGATCCATTTGTTAGTTACATTTACATTAAAATTAAAATTATCATTATTATTACAAATTATTATTATATTATTATTATTATTAAGGGCTTAAGGTTGGGTAGGTGATAATAGGCAATATGTAAAAAACTACACGTTCAGGTCCACATGCAGGATAACCTACCTGATCAGCACCTGAACGTGGTGCCTCAACATAGGGCAGTCCCACTTGTCTGTGATGACCTTCAGGATGCTGTTGCCGCTACCACGCACTCTACTCAAGAGCGACGCTACTTTTTTGCGCATGATAGCAGCAAATCCATCCGTGCGCGCCGCCATAAACATGGATGATGCGCTGCAGAAGCGTGGCAGCTGCATCAGCGCCCTGAAGGCATTATTATATTGCACACGTAGGGAGTTAAGGGCTCTTTGCGTATATGTTGTCCATAGGCTGCTGGTATAGAAGGATTGACAAAACGCTTTAAAGAGTGTTATTTTTACTTGGTCAGAACATGCAGCAAACCTTCTGGACAACATATTCGCCCTCACCGTCAACGCCCTACGCTCTCTTTCAATATCTGGTTCATCTTTAAGGTCATCACACACCAAGTGCTCCAGATATTTAAATTGGCTAACGATGTTTAAGGGTACTCCATTTAGCTTAACAGGGGGAACCCTACCTAGCTCTCCCCTGCCCCGAAAAACTATGAGTTCGCTCTTTTTCACATTATAGCATAGACCATGACTCAATGCATAGTCCTCACACACCTGCACCAGTTTCCTGAGAGCACTGATAGATGGCGCCAGCAGCACCATGTCGTCCGCATAACTCAAATTGTTGACACTTACACCGTCAATGTAACAGCCGACATGCATGCTGCTGAGGCCCTCCAACAACTCATTGACATACAGATTAAAGAGCTTTGGGGAGGTTATCCCCCCTTGCCTCACCCCGCACCCCAACCCATATGTCTCAGAACACTGACCAGCCCATTTCACACAGTTCACCTGGTTGCTGTACCAATACTCAAAAACAGAACAGATTTCTCAATAAAACGGGCCTGAATTGCATATTGGGTAAAAGGATTATACAGGCTTAGTTTTAATTGTAATCTGAAACTTACTAAGGTAGAAGATAAACACTTGTGGCTTTACAATATTTTATATTTATTATTAAACACTTCACACTTAAGCACTGTTTAATTTATATACGATAAGTATTTTCTTTATTTTCTTCTGTAACTGTCTAATTTATAAAAAAATCTTCGCCGCCTTCTTATTATTAATTTTCGACAGGTAAATTGCGTAATTGCCTTCTAGTAGCCCATCTTCCCATTTGCCTATGGAAAAATGACATTAATGTACTATAACGTCGATGGCCTGGAATACTTATTTATTTTCGCCTTACGATCTAAACTTATTATAATTAGACTTTATCATTTTTTCTTGAGAATTAACAAAATATTATTATCACATTTTAATTTTTTCATAAATGTGGCGCCAAATGGTGCGCGCGCCATAAGATAGTGCTGGCGTTTCGTTTCACCGAAACAATTATTAGCAAATGGCAAATAAAATATACCATAATAAAAATTATTATAAATTATTAATCTAATATCAAAATTCAAAATACAGCAAAAACTAATTTAAAATGGTTTTATATTCATTTTATTTAAATTATAACGTATTATTATTTTATGAAAACACCGTATTGTAAAATCCACAAATCGAATTTTAATGCAATAACGAAACGCAAAAAGAACCATCGGTTATCTGTGAACGGGATAATGTTCGTTGCTGGTAGGAGAGTTAAAAACTTTGTGTAACACTCAGAGTAAGGATACCAAAGAGACCCAGTCGGGCAAAAATCTGTTCCAAGCCGCGAGTCTGGTACCGCCACAATATAGTCTGGTACTATGTGGTTAGTTGCATGGCAACCGTAGGCCGTGCGCGTGATGCCAGTCTTAGGTAAAAAGCTAACCGAATAACAACAGATACGTGGGTGAAAGCGATAGCTTTTCATAATTTAGGCATGTATTTTTACAATAATTTTAGGTATTTATGTATCCACATTGCGTGTTTCTATTTTATTTTAATTTTTTTAACACTAAAATCGACAACAGCGTTTTGTTCGAATGAAAAACTATGAAGTCGATTATATTTTAAATATTTTTGCATAATATATTATCAGATATATTATCAGAACTTAAATACATTTTTTTTACATAAATTAAGGTTTGGCATTAATTACTTAGTGAAATGAAAACATTTTAAACATTGAATTAAATATTTGTTTATTTATCTCAATTACGTACTGTGCATTATAATATTATACTTTTTGTTTTTAATCGGTTTACATTACATAGTCCTCGTTAATTTTACATTTATGATAACATTTTGATATTTTTGTGACTTTCGACTATCTATTAAGAGTATAGAAGTAATCATATCACGTAACAATTTAGAATAATATCGTCAAAGCGCCTTTCTAGGTGCTAGAATCAGGCCCACGAACCTGTACTCACTATTAAACTGAGATTCTATCATGTAACTTAATTATCTTTACAAACATAAATACTTTTTAATTTTAAAACTTTTTGACTCATTTCAATTTTAATTTATGGATATTCATTTATAAAAGTTAAAAAGTATTAGTGTAATTAATTTATTAAAAAAAAAATTAAATATTATATAAATCACAAAATCTTTTTGTGTAGGTATGACTACTCCAACGCTCCTATGTTCGCACGCGTCGCTCAGTGTCAAATTTAACATAGAACTTCATAGGGTGAAAAATCGTTCAATCTAAATTAGGCTTTATAACAGTCAAGTAAATAGAGTTTAAATTCAAATAATTGAAATTTAGTAGATGTCAAAGCGCGTAATTGTCAGTGATGGACACGTTTTTGTGAAGCTTGTTCAGGGATTGTCCGTCTGTAGAAGAAAGCGATTCAACGTCATTGGTGTAACACTATGAAACTACTCGTTATTGGTAGACGAAAACGAGTCGTTGCTCTTATACTATGACGGTTCGTTGAATATAGGAACCGGGCATAAGTAGACTGTGCACTGTGTCGGTCCCGAGTAAGAACCACCCGCAGTGTCTATCCTTTTCCTTTTCTCTCCTCCAAGTTTGACAGTGCACAATCTTGTTAAGGGTAATCTTTGTTACTAACTCAAGCCACAGAGCATAAAGACTCAAGCCTGATAGCGACTGGTGATTATGAAGAACGCCAATAGCAGACATTGCACACATGCATATTATGGACAATGTATTTTCCCATGTCTAGCGGAATTTCTCAGATTGCTATGACTTTTAATTTTGTCATACGGCAACACTGAACACTGATTTGATTATTTACTGTTGACTGTTGCTGTTTCTAGTGTTTACCCTGTGCCTGTGAAATTTTAATGTGGATAAATGCAGTTTTTTTTAGTTTCCTCCTTATCTTATTCAGATTTTTGTGTGTATACGTAATTAATAAGAAAACAAATATTATTGTCGATGTTATTCCAATAGAAATATCAATAAATAGGTATACATAAGTGATGTTTTAAAGTATAAAAGTAGGAAGATACTTGTAGGTAATGGCCCAACGTTTTCCAAGCGTTACCGGCGGGCCGACCAGTGGACCGCCGTCGGGCCCGGGTCCCATGCAGCCCCAGCAGCGCTACTCCGGCCCGGCTCAGCCTCAAGGCTCACCAATGCCGCCCAGGCCATATCCAGGACCTACATTCCCTGTGAGTTGTAGTTTTTGTCATTATAGACATCAATATTATACCCTAACTTTCATCCGGTTCTTAAATCTATTATAATCGATATGTTTATGATAAATTAATTGGTTTACATAGGTGTAGTATAGGTAGGTACATAATATCTATAACCTCAATCATTTGAATAGGTTTGAATCTGATGGTCTATCGTCCCACGCCACATTGGCGACATTGTGGTGTTAACACCTACAAAGCACAGACTAAGAGTTGAATAGAATAAAGTGAAATATTGTGTTATACCTATATATAATATTTACCCGATGATGAATACATCGACTGACATTCTTCATGTAAATAAATATATATTGGCTTCAGTAATAATTATCTCATAAATGAGCTTGAGTACCCAGTGATGGCATAAAGTGAGGGTGGTCGGGTAAGGGGGCCCGGGTGGCCAGCACCGAGGGGAGATCACTCACTGGTGCACACTATGTGTGTCACACAACGGGGTGTAGATCATCTCAAAGTCAAAGTCAAAGTCAAAAAGATTTATTTAAATAGGTCACAATCTGACACTTTTGTATGTCAATGAAAATAAACAGTAATGAGTCTACCGTGCGTTCGGAAAGATACCTTTACAAGAAGAATGCACAAGAAACTTGTAGGGCTTAATTTTTTCAACTGATTGTTTTACAATATTTGGTTTGGTTACACTCGTTTGTTTAGAAGGTGCCGCGTGGTGGCTATGTGGAAGTTCCCAGGCATCTTTTTCCTCTATGTACTGATTTACATTATAATAAGCCTTTTTTAGTAAAGTAGATTTTATATAGGTTTTGAATTTACCCTCTGAGAGCCCCGTTATCTCTTTTGGGATTTTATTATAGAAACATACACTATTTCCAAAGAATGATTTTTTATTTGTTTTAGATAATCTAAAGCTAGGTATAGCTATTTTGTCTTTATTCCTAGTATTAAAATTATGGAGATCACTATTTAATTTGAATTTATGTAAATTTTATGTAGTATAAAGATAGGTTCTATATCTGCAGCTGAGCCCCACAACAAAATCCCATATGACATTAAGCTGTGGAAATATGCAAAGTAAACTAATCTCGCGTGGCTATGTCTGTTAGTTGCCTAATTTTGTAAACCGCGTAAGCTGCAGAGCTCAGTTTCCCTTCATCTCATGTCGGGCATCAGGCTCAGCGGCAGCATTCACAGTAAATAGATGGCGGCCACAAGGGTGAGCTGGTAATGTAATGCTGCTCAAATGGCATTGGATAGGACATGTTGTTAGGCATGATACATACAACGATAAACTCTTTATTATTATATAATAGAAACTCTTAAAGCTTATTAGGTAACAGTTGGCATTCTTATCTCTAGAAGCGATCTCTTCCAACTGTGCGGGAGCAGAGAGTAAAGTAGATCACATTTGGTTGGTGATTTGACTGAATTAATCTATACATATAATAAAGCTGTAGAGGTCGAATTTCTGTACAATGAAAAAAAATGCTAAAAACTGCGTCAGGGGGATGTAAGAAGTGAAATAGAACTAATTAAGATTTTTTTAAATTTTTTGTTTCTCTGTTTGTCTGTTTGTATGTCTGTACAGGCTAATCTCCAAAACCACTGGATGGGTTTAAATGAAATTTTGTATGGTGGTAGCATATATTCCTGGTCAACATATAGGTTACCTTTGATCCGAAAAAAAAGTTCCCGTGGGATAGTTAAAAAACTTTAATATTACTTAAACAGCTTAATATACAACTTATTCACCTTAATAAATATGTAGCCGGTATCATCATACAGGCGCTGATAGTATTCTACATCGCATGGTGAAATGTTACAATTTACTGCAATAACCAATCCTTCAAAAATAATTCTACCGTCTCTATGGCGTTGACAGTATTCTACATCACGATGGTGAAATAAAAGTTGTGTAAGGGTTTTTTTTTTTTTTTTTTTTTTTATTTGGTCCACTAAACTGGGCGTTACACAAATTTTACATTAATAAATATAATTTCTACAAGCATTGCGTAGGTGTACGTCCTTCTCGAAGTGGACACAACATGCGTATATTGTTGTGTACACAAAATTTTGAAATCATTTATTTATTGAGTATGTTAAATACATTATTTTTAAGAGAGCTAAAAGACGTACCAAATATATCAACATCTTGACAAATGTTGTTGTATGTATTGCACATACGGTAAAGCGAAGAGTGCCTAACATATTTAGTTCGACATGGAGGAAGATTGAATGTTTTTCTGTTGTGGAGACGGCTACATGCTCGCGGTATATTGATATTAATTCTATGCAGTAAGTCAGGGTTATCGATTTTACCGTTTATGATTTTATAAAGAAACAATATATCAGTGACGTTTCGTCTCAGTTCTAATGGGACCATTTTGAAGTGCTTAAGTCGAGAAACGTAGGATGGTAATATACGACAAAGGTTGTTGGCATAAGTTAGGTGATAAAGGAACTGTTTGTGTAGCCTCTCCAACCGACGAATGTGAACACTGTTAACATTGTGAAGTCTCAAGTTTATTTAGCTGGTCCTCGGTAATATCAGGGTAGCTGGCGTCGGCATAATCGAGAGTCGGGATCATGAGAGATGGGAGCTAGCATAATTTTAATAATTTAATTTTCCATCAGCATATCATGTACCTATACTAATGCATGGCATGGTGATAGTTCCTAACTGAATGCTTCGATCGGATGGAAGGTGTGGCATCTGCAGACCGCCGCAGCGGCCCGATGGGTCTCTAACTCGAACTCAAAAAGATTTACTCAATTAGGTCTCAATGAAATCGTTAAGATAAGGAAAGACCCGTATGCGATCCTGTGAGGTGTACCACAGAGCATATCAATTCGATCAGTGAATAAGTGAATGTTCGGATGCGACAGGGGCAGGTGCGGGGCGCGGGCGCGGCGGCGGGCGGGGGCGGCGGCGCGGGCGGGGGCGGGGCGGCGCGCGCGGGGTACGGCGGGGCGCGCGGGGGGGGCGCCCCGCCGCCACAGAAGCGCGCGGCGGAGGCGCGCTCGCCGCTGCCGCCGCACAAGCCGCAGCAGTACGCGGAGTACGGCGCACAAGCCAAGCGCAAGAAGCGGCTCGCCGACAAGATCCTGCCGCAGAAGGTACGCCGCTAGCCACGATACGCCGGAGTACTCGGAGTAGCGATACATATCTCGGGGATTATTCATTATATTATCACAGTATACTAAGAATACTGTGCTCTTAGAATATTTTATCTAAGACTGTGCTATTATCCGTCTGATCCCACTTCCTACAGATATTCAAATAGTTAGGTATTATTAATAGTTTTTGAGGATGGAGGGATGTTTGATAATCATTCTCTCACGCCGAAATCGGTAGAGTACCGATTGAGCTGAAATTCGGTACCTATGTAAATGGTTTAGATCTCAGATCATACAAACAAGGTTTAGATCCTGTAATAACACGTAGGACACTTCCTAAGTCGATATCCACACGGCAACGAAGACTACGCGGGTGGGTGAAAGCGCGAGTGCACAGCTAGTGTAGTATAATATAATAAATCACAAATCGTTGTTAGATGGCGTCGTGAGTCGAGTTAGCGACTCACGACGCCATCTGGCGCTGTTTTGTCTTGTGTGAATGTTTGTTCCCTTTTCACACAAACATAATGAGCCGATTGAGCCGAAATTTGGTATATAGATGGCATAGAACTTGGAACCGACATAGCGAACCTACTTTTTATCCCGATATTCCTACGGGAACGAAGACTACGCGAGTGAAATTGCGGGGCACAGCTAGTAAATAGTTTAATATAATATGTAATATGTAATGCATTCCGAAACCGGAGCGATGTCGTGTCGGAATATGAAGCGATGTCGCTTCGTTCGGGGCGGAGAGTGAGGCGCGCGTGCCGCAGGTGCGGGACCTGGTGCCGGAGTCGCAGGCCTACATGGACCTGCTCGCCTTCGAGCGCAAGCTGGACGCCACCATCATGCGCAAGCGGCTCGACATCCAGGAGGCGCTCAAGCGGCCCATGAAGCAGAAACGCAAGCTTCGCATATTCATATCCAACACGTTCTACCCGGGTGAGTCTCGCGGCGCGAGGGTCGCCCCCCCCGCCGCCCCGCCCCCCGCCCCTCCCGCTCACCGCGCGCTCCCTTGCAGGCCAGGGGGACACCGCGGTGCCGTCGTGGGAGCTGCGCGTCGAGGGCCGCCTGCTCGACGACTCCAAGAACGACCCCAACAAGGCGACCGTGAGTATGCTCCCGCGCCCCCGCGCCCCCGCCCCCGCCCCCGCACCCGCCCGGCTCTGACGACGATCGCTCGGCCGCAGGTGAAGCGCAAGTTCTCGTCGTTCTTCAAGTCGCTGGTGATCGAGCTGGACAAGGAGCTGTACGGGCCGGACAACCACCTGGTGGAGTGGCACCGCACGCTGACCACGCAGGAGACGGACGGGTTCCAGGTGAAGCGGCCCGGGTACAAGAACGTGCGCTGCACCATCCTGCTGCTGCTGGACTACCAGCCGCTGCAGTTCAAGCTGGACGCGCGGCTGGCGCGGCTGCTGGGCGTGCACACGCAGGCGCGGCCCGTCATCGTGAACGCGCTCTGGCAGTACGTGAAGACGCATCGCCTGCAGGACCCGCACGAGCGCGAGTTCCTCGCCTGCGACAAGTACCTGGAGCAGATCTTCGGCTGCGCGCGCATGAAGCTGGCCGAGATCCCGGCGCGGCTCGGCGCGCTGCTGCACGCGCCCGACCCCATCGTCATCAACCACGTCATCGCCGTGGAGCCGCCGCACGACGCCAAGCAGACCGCCTGCTACGACATCGACGTCGAGGTCGACGACACGCTCAAGACGCAGATGAACAGCTTCCTGCTCTCCACCGCCAACCAGCAGGAGATCCAGGGGCTCGACGCCAAGATACACGAGACCGTGAGTTATACGCGCAGGCACGCACGCGCGCACGCACGCGCGCACGCACGCATGCACGTCGCCGTACACGCAGTGACCCCCGCGTGGTCTGTCGCAGGTGGACACGATCAACCAGCTGAAGACGAACCGCGAGTTCTTCCTGTCGTTCGGCGCGGACCCGCAGCAGTTCGTGCACAAGTGGCTGGTGTCGCAGTCGCGCGACCTGAAGGTGAGTGCGGCGCGAGGGTGCGGAGGGGTGGGGGGGGGCTGCGCGCTACACGAGTGCCTGTGTTGCAGAGTATGGGGGGCGGCGCGGGGGGCGCGGAGGAGGAGCGGCGCGGCGCGTTCTACACGCAGGAGTGGGCCGGCGAGGGCTGCGCGCGGTACCTGCACGCGCGTGCCGCCGCGCGCCGCCGCGACCTGGACGCCGCGCTGCAGCCGCGCGCGCGCCTGTAGGCCCGCCGCGACCTGGACGCCGCGCTGCAGCCGCGCGCGCGCCTGTAGGCCCGCCGCGACCTGGACGCCGCGCTGCAGCCGCGCGCGCGCCTGTAGGCCCGCCGCGACCTGGACGCCGCGCTGCAGCCGCGCGCGCGCCTGTAGGCTCTGGGACCCGCGCTCGACGCTCACTATATGCCTAATACAATATACTACTAGAGTGACCGCAGACGTTTGTGTGTTTCATTTGTCTCATCCCCCTCCCGTTCGTGGAATGTTTGTCGGCCGCCGAGGGCCGGCGACGTTCGATGATGTCATCCGCGACTCCCTCGCCCGTATCGGTACCATGTGAAAATTAGCGTTTCGCGGAAACGCGACGATGCGGTGTCGCGGCGCCGAGCAAATATTGACACGAGCGGCCGAGATAGGAACGGTTAGTGCGCCGCGGCCGATTACGACAATAGCTCGCGGCGAGAGAACGTCGCCTCGCTCTCGGGACTGGCGCAGGCTCCCTCGCAGGCTCCCTGGCAGACTCGCGCGCAGGCTCCCTGGCAGGCTCCCGCGCAGGCTCCCTCGCAGCCGACATGGCCGCGACACAGAACAAACGGCTCGAGCTCCAACCCAGTGAGTACCTACCGCCTATATCCGCCCGCAGGTAATCTTATATTATTATAAGTGGATCTCATATCACTTTATTATGTACTTATATATGCATAGATATAACTAAACGAAAGCAGTGCCTCAAGTCGGATGTCTTCGACCAGTGTGAAGTGTGTGTTACCAGTGATGACATACGGATCTGAAACGTGGTCTCTGACCGTGGGCCTTATCAGCAGGAGCAAAATAGCACAACGAGCTATGGAGAGGACTATGCTCGGGATTTCTCTGAGAGATCGAATCAGAAATGAGGAGATCCGTAGACGAACGAAAGTTACCGACAGCCCCGTGGACCGCGGATTAGCAAGATGAAGTGTGGCGATGGGCAGGGCACATAGCACTCAGAACTGATGATGAATGTAGACCACAGACCGGCAAGCGTAGCGTAGGACGTCCACCCACGACGATCTGATAAGGACGGCAGGAGCACAAGCAAAGTCTGCTCCGTTAACCAAGCCAAATCCCTTGTTTACAATTCTAGATTATTTCTAAAACAACTCGCCTCCTTTGTTTAGATGTTAAACGCAAACTAGTAGTCATATACGAGTACCTATACCTACCTAGTACTCGTACCTATACCTACCTAGTACTCGTACCTATACCTACCTAGTACTCGTACCTATACCTACCTAGTACTCGTACCTATACCTACCTAGTACTCGTACCTATACCTACCTAGTACTCGTACCTATACCTACCTAGTACTCGTACCTATACCTACCTAGTACTCGTACCAGCGTTAAATTTCTTTGCATAGTACCTATATTTCAGTCAAGTTTTAAAGTGTAGTATGTACGTTAGAACAAGTTGGACTACCTATATAGTTTCTCTAAGGTAGGATACGAGAGGGTACCTTTATTTAGTAATTTTTTAATCGACTAAACATAGAGTTTCAAATGATATATTCTATTAACTTGGATGTATACCTGAGGTCCACACGAGTCACGAGACAGGCCTGCCCTAGTGTTGGAGACCATCAGGAAATCGTGTCAATTTTATTACTTACCTCGTTTTAATAATAATATCTAATAATAATAAAATGGGACAACTTCCACACACGGTCATCTGGTCCCAAACTAGGCTAGAAGCCTGTACTATGGTAACCAGATGACTGATATACATACTTATATAAGCTTATAACACCCAGACACAAAACAAACAGACATGTTCATGCACACAAATGTTTGACCTGGCCGGGGATCGAACCCGGGGCCTGCGGCACAGAATGCAGAGTTACTACCGTCTGAGCCATCGAGGCTGTCAAACGTCTTTGTCTTTTCTTAGTATAATAAAATGTATTCTTATTAGCACGCTGGATGCGGGCCGCTTACAACCGGAATGGATTGAACTAAAAATCTGGCGTAGGTATTCTAAAGAATTAATCACCATTTTATTTCCACCCGCCAACCTGACGTCAGGATGATTTTTCGATTCGTTTTGTTCTCTATATTATTTTTTCATTAACACACACGATTCGTTTCGATGGTGTGCATCGGATCGAATCGATATCGATTCGATCTAGTACACCTAAGACCCCACACACGCTCGATATTTGAGAGATCGAATCTTTTTCAGATTGGCAGAGAGCCACGGGGGTTGAAAACATTAAAAATGTCAAATTCCTCAGTATACCTACTCTCACAAGTCACAAAAAAACTTATGTGAATATCACCAACTTTTGGAATATACAGGAAATTATCGTTTTAATGACCCACTATCTGAACCCGCATTGACTGTTCACACGTCATCATATCTACTGTACTGTGCTGTTTATGTGGGCATTCTTTATTGAAAATAGAGTAGGTTCGCAAGTACGGGCGTTAGATCCCGGATCGGCCGGCTTCAAGTTATTAGGTACCACTATTGGCGTAGGTCTCGACCGCAGAATGCCACAGCACGTGGTTACTCACTGTTTGCATCCTCCGCGAAACCGCGACTTTGACCAGATCGTCGGATCGTCTCGAAAACACTTTAATATTGCTACCCGAACACATGCATTCGAGTTGTTTTACTTTGTTGGACTTTTTTTTATATTAAAGCTGAAGTTGGACTTACCTAGCTGGAATGTTTATATCTTTAGTATAGGTAGGTTTTATATATAGGTTAGGTAGCTTTAGTATATTACGAGTAAATTTTACTCGTCCACAACTTACAGTGCCAAATAGTTCATATACAGTAGGTATATCCATCTATTTTGGTTTAGTCACAATAATTGAAACAGTCATTATTTACATGAGCTGTGAAAACTATTGGTGAAAGAAGTAATCCTAAAAATATTATAAATGCGAAAGTTTGTGAAGGTGGATGGATGGATGTTGTTACTCTTTCACGCCAAAACTATTGAAGGCTAAAATTTGGTATGTTCTTAGGCAGCTTAGACCCCGGAATAACACATGCACATACTTTCTGCCCCGATATTCCCACGGGAACGATGAAAACGAGCGCGGGCGAGACCGCGGGGCACAGCTAGAGTATTATATAATGCTAATAGAGGTTTGTATATAGGTAGTAGGTACTTGTATCTAATACCTACAAATAGTCCGCGGACCGTGTGGTTCCCTATACGTGGCTATACGTGGGTAACACTGAAAAAAACATACATTCACGCCTTTTTTTTTTTTTGAAGGGGTAGGCTGAGGTGTACCAGGACTCAGTCCCATAGTAGATACACCCACATTTCGCCAGTATGTTATTGGTCCCATGTAATAGGAGGCGAGCCTGATAGTTTAAAGAATAGCCAGTAAGAAAACTTATGAAAAGCAGCCTAAATGTTTTTACATTTCGAATTAGGTAGGTACTCTTTGGGAATCTGTAATGGAACTAAATGCATACCGTCAAAATGCATTTGTTTTAGCCACAGAGGCTAAGTAGTCGAAACTAGAAATGAAAAGTCGCGAACTAGAACTACTGAGTAGCAAATAATATAATAATTTTGTTTTTAAGGAATGTTATAGGTACATAGGTAATATTATGAGTTGTAATTTGAGCAACTTCGAACGGACTTGTTATCTAATTAAATATCACTTCTTTTATTAGCAATGTCGTCATTAGAGTAGGTAAAAAAGGTCTATAAATATGAAATTGGCGTTTTGTACGGGAGGAATATAAAGTCATATATATTTTTTTTAATATATTTAATTCAAAATAAAATAAATCAAAGTAGGTATGCACCGTTGTTATCTGTGCACTTTTGCCATCTCATAGGTAGTTCATTGATCCCTTTACTAAAAAAATCATGGGGGCGAGAATCAATAAACTCTTTGAAGGTTTGGATTGCCGCATGGGAGTTGAATTTTTTTCTACGTAAGAAGTTGTCCTAATTCCGGAAAAAATGGTAATCTGTTGGGAGCAAGGTCCGGGGAGTACTTACGGTGGATGTCGCAGACATTCCAATTGTAGCTCATCTAACTTAGTGGTTGTTTGTTGTGCAGTGTGTGGTCTTGCGTTGTCGTGAAGCAGCAGTGGCCTAGAGCGATTGACCAATCTCGGTTGTTTAGCAGCTAGTTCTTCCTTCATGGTTTGCAGTTGCTGACAATAGATATCTGCCGTAATCGTTTGGCCAGATTTTAGAAAGCTGTAGTGAACGACACCGGCGCTAGTCCACCAAACACTCACAAGTAACTTTTTCTGAGTCAATTTTCGTTTAGGGCAGGTTTGGCTGGGACTCCAGGGTTCAGCCATTGCGACAAGCGCTTCCGATTATCGTACAATATCCACTTTTCATCACAAGTAATGATTCGATTTAAAATCCCTTCATTATTGTGTCGGTTTTGCTATGAATTGAGTCGACTTTATTTTCCTGGGTGAACAACCCAGGTGAACAACCCAGGTGAACAACCCAGGTGAACAAAATGGAATAAACCTTTGTTACGAACTTATCGGTCTTTTCACATTTTTAATGTTTTTGATGAGATGTAGGTAATTGTCAATATAATCCGCACAAATCTTGTAGTAAGAATTGTGTCGCCGTGATCAATACGTATAATCTTATTTGAAGACATCTAGCAGACATTTCAGTATTTGATATAAAAGTACTTAGGAGTTGCATATTCTGATACTCCTAAGACTACAGATATCACGTTTAGCCCGTAATTTTTTGGAGAGTACCAAATGGTAATTAGTATTAAAGCGAAACTAATAAAACATTACAAAAAGGGCAACTCCTGACTCCTGACTCCTGGGTAACCTGGGTAACGTACAAAAAGCATTAGGATAACTTATTACGGATATTTACCTTGATTGGACGTTTTAACGTTTCGACCTACAAGAAGACAAAAGTGCCTCGTGTTCTTTTCTCCCACGCCATACGCTGAGTACTTTCAGCGACGGGATTTACAGGCAGCAAGTTACCTATTCTAAATGTTAGATTAGATTGGATAACACTTTTATTGATACACAATACAGAAAATTAACAAAATGAAACTTAAAAAACTAAAACGTGAGTAGCAAAATACACTATAATTTAATATATACAAATAAATACATACATTGTTTCTTTGTACATGTCATGTACCTACAAACAAGTAAGAATTTATTGATAAGATAAGAAGATATTTAGCGAATTTATTCAGTACCTATAAGGAAAGGTGGTAACGCTTTGACACGCAATTTAAAAGTTGCCAGAGACGGTGCGCATTTTTATTTTGGTGGGAAAATCATTCCACAGACGAACTGCTTCGACATCTTTCATCTCCTCTGTGGCTTCGACAATGAATGATCCTCCGTAGAAACCTGTGCCGTGCACAGGAAACCTTAACATTAAGTTCTCCGATGATCTAAAATCTAAGTGAACGAGAATGGGACGTATGAAGAAATTCGAAACGTTCCCGAAGATAGCGCGGGGAAGATGGATTGAACAGAACACTGTAGAGAAGAGATAGATATGAGCATTCCGGCGGCGGCGGCAGAGACATGGTCATATTTAAATGTTCCATAGCGCGGCCTCGTCGAATTTTCGGAATTAGGAAAATCGTGGAATAATTATATGATGCGAAAATAGTATACATATAGAATTATTGGAACTACCGGACGCGACAGATAAATTCGAAGAACAAGATGATGAAGTTGAAGACATTGCGTAGGTTTCCGAACGCTGCCCAGCCTGCAGTTGTCAGCCACGCGGACATGGAAATATCTCACGGTCTCAATTTCGATCTCAAACCCTCATATTATATCGCTTAGTTATATTAGTTATATATATATATAGATCACTTAGTCCGTCGTCTGTCGGTCTGTCTGTTTGTCTGTCCGTCTGTGAAGACACTTTTTAACGGGAACGCGTGGAGTACTTGCTCGTGTTATTTAAGTTAGATGGTTCCTATTCCTGGAAACCATATACTATGTTTAACTACTCCCAAGCTGACTGGCTAGGTTACGTAAATTTCTGGATGATAATATTGTTCTTAACACAAATACACATCTTAGTTCAGCTATTCTGTGGTTCAGCCGATATTGATCGTTCAATTCTACACCTTACTGATTTGAATTTTGAAAATTGCAGCTCGCGAAAGCAACATTCGTTTTTTTTTTTTTTTTTTTTAATATAAAATAGGATTTTGACCTCAATCTCGCTTGATGGAAGGCGAAGATGAGGCCTAAGATGGTACACGAAATAATATGTAGTCCATCCCCACTACACACAATAAGTTTATTAATAACAAGTTGATGGTACAAATAATTACATGTTATCTATAACTAATATTATAAAGAGAGAAACTTTGTTTGAATAGGCTCCGACTCTAACTCATTGAACAAGCGAGGAGTAGACATTGACCTGTTCTGCACGAGCGTTGCTTCAGCTAGACGGCTCTTGAGCGAGGAATTCTTTGCATCATAACATTTTATTTTTTCATGTATTATGTACCTATACCTAGGCTCTTTTTATATATATTTAGTTAGCTGTACTTATTTTTATTTTTTTAGTGTGTTTTTGACATTGTTTTTATTTTTAATTGCTTATCTCTTGGCATATCCGTGAGGACCTATTATTGGCTCTCTATTGTTATATTTAGTTTAGTTTTTGTCTGAGTATGTCCGTTAGTGACCATGTTTCACAGCCGTGTGTCATGCATGGGAGAATGCAAGTATTGAAAGTCTTTCTTTTGATATGCATACATAGGTCTTTGATTTTCACTATTTCTTTTTGGGCCCAGTATTTTTCCATCCGGAGGCTATTCTTTTGTTTATTTATTTGGACATAGAGTCCTCAGGAGATATTATTTGTCCAAGGTAAACATATTCTACCACATATTCGAACTTGGTTCCGTTGACTTCTATATTGACTTCTGTAGAGTTGGTCATTAGTTTTGTTTTATTTATGTTCATTTCTAAACCTACAATTCTGCTTTTTTCCGCTAAATCATTGACCATGTACTCTAGTTTAATAAGATCTTCTTCTAGTAGGGCTATATCGTCTTCGAATCTCAAATGATGAAGGCGTTTACCGTTAATGTTAATTCCGTAATTTTCTCAATCTAAATCTCAAAATGTATGTTCCAGCACAGCATTAAACAGCTTAGGGGATAATGAGTCTCCTCGCCTTACACCTCTGTTTATAGGAAATGGGTCTCCTTTTGATTCCAATTTAATTTGGCTATTGCGATTTTTGTAGATGGATTCTATTATTTTAATATAGGCGTCAGCCACTCCTTATTCTTTTAAACTCAGCCAGATGGTTTAGACTGTCAAAAGCTTTGGAGTAGTCTATAAAGGCAGATGTACAAGGGCTTCCGGTATTCATTATAACAGTACTATTATAATTACTTACTATAGGTAAAGAATTGTATCTAAAGAATGTATAAAGAAGAATTTATTTGTCCCGATAATAATTTGCAACAAAACTTTACACGTGGAAAATGAAGAATTTCCTAATGATCGAGTTCTCTGCAACAACGCGCACTCGTCGGCGGGAGTGGCCGCGGGCCACAGCCTGCCGCCGGCAGCTACTGCCACAGAACACATACACCAGCAGCACCATAATGTAGATAATGTGTGTGCATCCGGTGCGAGCGGCGGGCGGGCGGCGCGCGCGCGCTGGCAGTGGCGCGAGGAGGCGCGCGTGTGCGCCGCGGAGGCGTGCGGCTCCGCGCTGCTCGTGCTGCTGGGCGCGCTGGCGGCCGCCGGGGCGCGCTCGGCGGGCGCGCGCGCCGCCGCCGCCGGCGCCACGGTGGGCGCGCTCGTGCAGTGCTTCGACCACGTGTCCGGCGCCATGTTCAACCCGGCGGTGACGCTCGCGGCGCTGGTGTGGGGCCGCGTGGCGCCGGCGCGCGCCGCCTGCATGGTGGCGGCGCAGGCGGCGGGCGCCACGCTGGGCGCGGCGGCGCTGGCGGCGGGCGGCGGCGGCGGCGCGGCGGCGGCGGTCACGGCGCCGGCGGCGGGCTGCGGCGCCGCGGCCGCGCTGGCGGCGGAGGCGCTGGGCGGCGCGTGCCTGGCGCTGGCCAACTGCGCGGCCTGGGACCGGCGCACGGCGCCCTACAGAGACTCGTGGCCGCTGCGCATCGCGCTGGTGGTGGCGGCGCTCACGCTGGCCACGGTACGTGTCAGCATGCGCGAGTGCCGCCGCCGCCCGCTCCGCAGTAACGCTCCCGTCCGTGCAGGGTCCGGTGAGCGGCGGCAGCATGAACCCGACGCGCAGCCTGGGCCCGGCGCTGGTCGCGCGGGAGTACGCCGCGCACTGGGTGAGTGAGCCCGACCCTCCGCGCGACATGTTGTTGCGGGTTTTTATTTTTCTCTCTGGGGAATGAAAATTGTGATCGAGAGTTTTCTCAGCTATTTCTTGTGAAAATCGTGTCAGCCGTTTAAGATAACCGGCTCTTCATCTTCTATTCATCGACTATTACTTCATCGACTATTACTTCATCGATATTGCAACAACTCGGTTTTGGCCCATCTGGTCTTGATGCAGTATCAGGTTCAGATGGGCCATTGGTGTGTGATGATGTGTCGCAGCCAAGAAATATGTGTCGCAGGTGTACTGGGTGGGTCCGCTGGGAGGGTCGCTGGCCGCCTCCGTACTCTACGTGGCCGTGTGGCGCGCCCCGTGCTCGCTCGGCGCCGTGTGACGCCACCCGCCCGGGCGCGGCGCCGTGTGACGCCACCCGCCCGGGCGCGGCGCCGTGTGACGCCACCCGCCCGGGCGCGGCGCCGTGTGACGACCTCGAGCACCCCGGCGAGGGAGACGCGGTGTGTTTATTACTAATAATTAATTAATAATACTTATTTCATTATATAAATTATTTTATTAAACCTGTTATAATCCATAATATGTGTGTAATATGTGATTTATGTAATATATTATATATATATATATATATATATATATATATATATATATATATATATATGTATGTATGTACCTACAGTGTATGCATGCAAGGGAACTCGTGGACTAACTAGATGGATAACGCCTGATTCAGGGAAAGCTTGTAAACTCGATAAACTCACTAATATAACGGCCTGCGATGTTTTGTGATGCGTCTGCCACTGGTTCTGTGAACGTTTTGGTGGTTTTTATCATAGAAAAGAGTTTTTATGGAAAATATGAATGGTAAATATATTGCGATAAGGGAACGCTATGGCGTGGTAGAAGATGTAGTGACAAAGATAGACAAAGGAATGCTGAGGTGGTTCGGACAAGTGGAGAGGATGGATGAAATGTAATATTAACTAAGATATGCAAATAAAGTATTGAGTATTGAAAGGAGATTAACAAAAGATATTTAGGGCGTACGTTTCATGAACAAGTTGTTCATGAAACGTAGGTACGTTGCTCTTTTAGGAAAGGCCAAGTCAAAAGTACCTACAACCGACAATTGTATGAAGAATGACATGAAAGTAACGAAGCAAAAGTTGTGTATCAGGATCGTAGCAAGTGGAAGGAAATAGTCTCTGCCTACCCCAACAGGAACAAGGCGTGACTGTATGTATGTATGTATGTAAATATATTGTCGATTTAAACAGAACCTATAGATATCATTATGAATATTCTGTAGTGGTAGGCCTCTTATGCAGGGGGCCGCCTGGGGAAGTACCACACCTTTGCCAGTTATTCATCCGCCAAGCAGTAATGTGCAAACATTACTGTGTTTCGGTATGAAGGGCGATGTTAACAGCGAAATTACTAGGCATTATGAGATTCAACAACTCATAAATCAGCGTGACAGGCGCAGTGCAGTGCCACGCAGAATTTTGATTTTAAAACACTGTGTCTGATATGGGCAATCATGATGCTTACCATCAGGAACCTGATTTGCTCGCTAACATAAAAAAATAACTAAAAAATCAATACCCTTAACCCATTAACCCGCACATTTCGTTTTTTTTTTGTATATGTTTTCTTCCCGATGGTGTACGACTGTGACAGTAAAACCACTACGTTGCCCGATGTTTCAAACTCAAACTCAAACAGATTTATTCAAATAGGTCATAATCTGACACTTTTTCACGTCAATGAAGATAAACAGTACTGAGTCCACCGTGCGTTCGGAAAGATACCTCTACAAGAAGAACGCACAAGAAACTTGTAGGGCTTAATTTTTTCAGATAGTTTCACAATATTTGCTTACATTCGTTTTCTTTGAAGGTGCCGCGAGGCGGCTATGCAGAAGTTTCCAGGCATCTTTGTCCTCTATGTACTGGTTGACTTTATAATAAGCCTTCTTTAGTAGATTTTATATAACATACATTCACGCCTTTTTCCCGAAGGGGTAGGCAGAGGTGTACCCAGGACTCAGTCCCATAGTAGATACACCCACATTTCGCCAGTATGTTATTGGTCCCATGGAATAGGGGGCGAGCCTATTGCCATCTACCGGGCACAGTTCCAGACTCCAGGCAGTTATTGAGATAATTCCTAATGGAAAAATCCAATATTTGACACTTTGCCTGACCTGGGGATCGAACCCGGGACCTCTTGATTGGCAGTCGAGCATGCGCCCTCTACGCCACCGAGGCAGTCGCCAGAGCCGAGAGTAGATTTTATATAGGTATTGAATTTACCCTCTGAGAGCCCAGCTATCTCTTTTGGGATTTTATTATAGAAACGTACACTATTTCCTAAGCAATGACGTTGAATTGCTTTCCTAAGAATGTCTTTTTATTTGTTTTAGATAATCTAAAGCTAGGTACAGCAATTTTGTCTATATTCCTAGTATTAAAATTATGAAGGTCACTATTTAATTTTAATTTATGTTTCAAGGTCTGAATCTACGGGGTACTAGGCGAGAACGGAAAGACGACGCGTCCAGTGGTTAATTCGTTCAAGGCGTTTATGTATCGGGTAAAATCTTGAACGAATTAACCACTCGTCCTAGAGATAACGCATTCAGGAAACGGTCCGCGTAATAAACCTAACCTACTTTATCTTATAATTTCCCGGGCGGGGCCCACGCTCGTGAACGTTCGCCGCGTGAGCACACGAAGAGATCATTGAATTCAAGCATTTAATTTTTAAAAATTAAATTATTAAGCAAAAAATAACAAAAATACGACGCCATGATGTGTTGCCGAGGGCATGAAATTTATTTACACCTATTACAAAATGTAACCGAATGTTGAGTGCGAAGTTGGATTTTAGTTGCTACATAGTATTAAGTAACTATTAATAGATACTATTGTTTTATG
Organism: Hemistola chrysoprasaria; assembly: GCA_947063395.1. NCBI lineage: Eukaryota > Metazoa > Arthropoda > Insecta > Lepidoptera > Geometridae > Hemistola > Hemistola chrysoprasaria. The sequence continues at coordinate 101,240 of OX346713.1, read as the reverse complement.
ATTGTAACTGGAACTTATTACACATGCGGTTATTGGTAATTAGTAAGAAACATCTACTAATCGGAGTTTAGTGAGAAGATGGTACCTTATATTCATTATTTATGGAAATAATTATTATGATTAGGTATTCTGTTATAATTCATTATGCAGGGTTTGCCAACCCGCCTGCCAAGCGTGGCGAGTTTAGCAAAACCTCTCTTGTTCCCACAATGCCCATGTCCAGCGGTGGACTCCCTGAGGCTGAGATAATGATGATGATGATGATACGAGTACAGGGTTATTGGTAATCAGTTACAAACCTCTTATATTGTGATTATCATTATAATTTACTATACAGAGTTCAACTTTTTATATTAAAAAAAAATACAGGATTATTAGTAAGCTCTGTGGTGGGTGGACGCGGGAACATACGCGAAAACTATTAACGTACTAATTTAATACGCGATAATTTATTAAAAACTAGTGATTCTTCGATCCAAATATCCTAATTTGCCTAGCACAGTGTTGAAGGTGTGAAAACTGAAATCGTTAAAAAAATCTGCTGTTTTATAGAAAATTTTTTTTTCGTGATTTCAGAGTTGGCTCAATTGGTAGGTACTTATAATTTAAAAGCCTGCGGGTGACTATAGTCCATCAAATATAAGTACAGTTTGACAGTTTTGGTTATGCCTTGTTTAAAACTCCTGGTCTAGGATGATTAGTTACCGAGTTAACGCCTTTTTTCCTTTGATAGCTGTCATCCGAAATTAAGATCTTGATGAGATCTATCACTTCTGTAAAGAAGGTACTGGTCGAAAATGAGTAGTTTCCGAGATAAAACCATTTTTTGTTTGACAGCTTTCATCTAAAACTAGTAGTTCGCCTCGAACTGAGACCTCGCAAACCCCAATTCCCTGTAACATCTAGACCTTTTAAGGTATAGAAGGGTAAAGTCTGGTCGTTAGGTATAATTGAGGTATGAGGTAATTAGTTTTTAAGATTAGCTCTGAAATTCTGATTAGGGATTTAAAAAAATAATCGAATATTAAAAAAAATCCGATTATCATTTCTTAAAAATCGATTTTATTTGAACGATTATTACGTTAAAAAATCGATTAAAATATATGTGTAATCTGTTTTCGATTGACTGCCTCGGTGGAATAGTGGGTGCATGCTCGACTGCCAATCTAGAGGTCTCGGGTTCGATCCCCGCGTCAGGCAAAGTGTTAAATATTGGATTTTTCCATTAGGAATTATCTCAATAACTGCCTGGAGTCTGGAACTGTGCCCGGTAGATGGCAATAGGCTCGCCCCCTATTACATGGGACCAATAACATACTGGCGAAATGTGGGTGTATCTACTATGGGACTGAGTCCTGGGTACACCTCCGCCTACCCCTTCGGGAAAAAGGCGTGAATATAAGTTTTTTTTTTTTTATGATAGTGAGTGACAAGACGAGCAAATCAGGTGCCTGATGGTAAGCATCATGATTGCCCATTTCAGACACAGTGCCACCCAGTGTTTTAAAATTCAAATTCTGCGCGGCACTGTACTGCGCCTGTCACCCTGAAATATGAGTTGTTGAATCTCATCATGCCCAGTAATTTCGCTGGTAACATTGCCCTTTATACCGGAACACAGTAATGTTTGCACACTGCTTGGCGGATGAATAACTGGCAAAGGTATGGTACTTCCCCAGGCGGTCCCCTGCTAAAGAGGCCTACTACCACTACAAAAAGTAAAAAACGTAAAAAGTTGTTGTTATTAATTAATCGATTTTTTTTACTGTTTAGTCACATCCCTAAGCAAATGTTGTTCTAAACTCATGAAATGAAATAACTTTATTTGCTTTAAATGTTGTACATTAATTTTCAGGTGTTATAGAGTTGTATTCTTAGTCCAAAACATTTAGTCAATTTATAGTGACATGCAAACATGTTTATATAATTAATTATTTAATGTAATGTAATTATTAAATTAGAATAAAATGTCAAGTGCCTATCTTATATATAATGTCATTGTTCTCTATTAATTTAATTGATATTATAGTAATGCAATGTCGAGGTTACATTATGATAAAATATTTTATTTTATTTTATTTTGGACGATATATCCGAGGATTTTTTAAGTCTAAGAATTCATTAACGGAATAAAAAATTCTATCCAGGAGCCATAGTTATAGTTTCTTTGCAAGTTTCATCACTAATAATATTAGTTATAATCTATTCAACATTACGATAGTGCGACTTAACGATATCAGCGCGCCATCTAGTTGTTTTGAGCGGAGATGGAATTTTATCTCTTGAGAATCGGGGTATCTTTTATAACTTGACAACACCTTAACTGATCAATCTCAAACTGGATATTATAAACATTATAAGCCTATCCTACGTACATATTTAATTTTATAAAAATCGAATGAATAATTTTCAAGTTATAATCGAAAAATATTGAGATCTTATAATAGCTACAACTCTAGGACCCCTTGACCGATTTAGCTCATCTTCTTAAAAATTCTTTTATCCTATACTACCTATCTGCAAAGTTTTAACAAGATTGGATAAGCGGCTTTCAAGTTATCGTGAGACAAACATACATACACACATACATACATACAAACTTTGGCTAGTATTTTTATGCAAGTCCAAAACTATGTGCATAGTTTTGTAAAAAAAAAATCGGACTAACGGTTTCGAAATTATCGTCAGATCTTTCATAAATACCTCGTAACTCTTATATATCTGGAACCCCTCTGCCGATTTTAATCATTATCTCAAGTAAAAATTCTATCATTCTAAACTACATGTCTGCAAAGTTTCATCAAGATCGGATCAACAGTTCTCAATTTATCGTCGATCAAACTTACATGCCAGAGGTCAACCCTTAAGCTGGTACAAGCGCAGGCTTTTCCCACTTGTCGACTCTAAGACCTCGCTTCGCTCGGTCGATAAAGATCTTGATCAGATCAAATCACATCTGTGAAGAAACTCCTAGTCTAGGATGAGTAGTTACCGTGATAAAGTCATTTTATTTTGACAGCTGTCATCTAAAATAATGATCTTGATGAGATCTACCACTTCTGTAATGAACCTTTTGGTCTAAGATGAGTAGTTTCCGAGATAAAGCCGTTTTTAGTTTGACAGGTGTAATCCGAAATAAAGATCTTGATGAGATCTATCACTTCTGTGAAGAAACTCCTGGTCTAGGATGTATTCGAGCTGTGGATCCAAGTAAAGGGGCCAATCAATAGTAGATACTTACTCATAAAGCTATAGCCCATCAAATCTAAGAAGTACCGTTTGACGTTTGATACTATCATACTTTTAATAACTTTGCATAGGCGTAACTCACACAACTTCAATAACCCTTGCCGTAAAACCATGGAATCACGAAATTTATCCCGAGATGTACAATATTTTTAATCACCAAATTTAAATTCAAACCCTTCAAACAAGGCAAAACCAAAACTGACAAACGATACTTTGTAGATTTGATGGACTATTTATTATTAGTCACCCGCAGGTAATCACAGATAAAATAATAGTTACTACGCAGGTGTGTACTAGGCCCCGCCTTTCGCGCTCCTACTTTAGTCAAACAGATAGCAATATTCGGCCCGGGTTTTGCACTCGCCTCGAATTTCAGAAGTGAGTGTCTTCCCTCCAGATTCTTAGTAATGATCAAAAAAGATTGAAAATCTTGTAATCCCCATAACTCTGGAACCCCATGACCGATTCATCTCATGTTCGTACTTGAAAATTCTTTTGTTTTAAAGTACCTACCTGCCTGCAAAGTTTCATCAAGGACGGATCATCGGCTTTCGAGTTATCGTCGGACAAACATACATGATTACAAACTTTGGCTGATATTTTTATGCAAGTCCAAAACTATCTGCATAGTGTTCGCCATTAATATGCCCTGTGTTATCTGGAATTTGGATTTCTTGCCAGGGAAAATAGGTTATCCATGTGCTATGCTAGGAGGGCTGAAACCTGAAGGCGTCCTCCACTGCGGCAGGACACAGTTTCGGAGATATGACGTCTCCCTGTCTTACGCCTCTATCCAACGGGATCGCCTTCGAACTCTGATCCTGTACTCGAACCGCCATAGTGGCGTTACTATACAAGCAATTCACCACTTCGTTTTACCGATAGTCAGTATGACATCGCTGGAGAGACTCCTGCTCATTATTGGCCCGTGATTCTAAAACTTGATAAAAATCTACGTAGAACCTGCATTATGATGCTGCAGCATATGGTTTCAGACTGGTCAGCTGTCAGGCTCCGGCTTCAGACCATAGGTACTTCCAGTCCAGTAGTTCCAGTCGACTCCACATGTTGCGTACCTACCTACAGATACACACGAGGTTATCTCGGTGTATCTCCGCGGGCACGCACACATGCACGTCATGCCTACCACATCTATTGTTAGTACTTTAGTTATTATATGTTACTTAATATTATATTATTGACATTAAATGTTATGTCACAACTTCAATAATACTGATAGTTACGTAAGTTGGTACCTATGCGGGTGTACACATTATATTACGGCCGTGGTCATTATTATTTTACCTATACAAATTACCTAATACCTAACTACTTCAATATTATTAAGTATAAGATAATATTAATATTGGTATCTTATGTTATCCTATAACCTCGATAATATTTTAACGAGTAATTTTTATATTATTTTACGATAGAAGAAGTTATTTACAATGATAGGTAAGGTACCTCAAGCGTAGGTACCACACTCGTACCTACATGTTAACAATGTACCTTTATTCCTTTAAAAAAATTAAGGGTGTTATTCCACTCGTTCACATGGAGACACAATCCACATGGAGACCGCAGCCGGTATCTATTTTATTGGCCGGTGCAGATTTCTTATATCACAGGCACTATATATTAAGTGTTCCTTAGAATCAATTAATTGAAAAATTATAATAAAATGATACAAATTTACTAGTTTCTGATTTATTACTTTGCATCCACCTACCTATAGGTATCTGAATGCCAAATTTGAACTTTCTAGGTCATCTGGAAATGGGTTAGAGTTTTGATCTATAGGTCAGTTAGTGGTAAAAAAACGATTTTTGGACGTTTATGAAATATGTATCTCGCAAGTCTCAATATATGAGCCAAATTTAGAGTAACGAGGGGGTTAAAAGTGGTTCAAAATGGTTCGTGTAATATAACACACGGTGCTGCTCGCCAATTCTGTTAGCTTGAACTTGGCTTGACACGCTACCGCGTGTCTTGATAGTTTTGTCTTTATTCCTAGTATTAAAATTATGGAAATTTTAATACTATATAGGAATAAAGACAAAATAGCTGTACATTGCTGTACTTTATATTATCTCAAAAGGTTTCGGTGGATGTCGTCTGACTTTTAATATGTGCTGTTCCTAAAACGTCCACTTTTCAAAGTAGCCACTCACATATCTACCTACATTTCTACTCTCGTCCCGCTTTTAGGGTACAATTTTACACTCCTTATCGCAGTATAAAACCTTAGCAGTCAGATTGCGCGTGCGCGGCGAAAACTTAAACTTTCAGCACTTAATACGCGAGCGGCGCTGCGAGCGCGAGAAAAATATAAAAAAAAGTATTTGGTAAGAGATTGACTAGATAGATAGATAATACTATATTAAAAAAAAAAACAAACAGATTTATTCAAATAGGTCATAATCTGACACTTTTGCACGTCAATGAAGATTAACAGTACTGAGTCTACCGTGCGTTCGGAAAGATACCTCTACAAGAAGAACGCACAAGAAACTTGTAGGGCTTAATTTATTGTGCAGAAACTAAACATAAATAAATGTACAAGCGGCGGTCTTATCGCTAATAAGCGATTTCTAACAGACAACCGATGGATGGAGAGGGTTTATTTACAGCAGAAAGAAAGTGGCGATCTTTATAGTTTGGCTTGTAAATATTTATTATTTGCTAGGTGATAGGTAGACTTGGGGGCCCCTCCAAATCGCGGGGCCCTGGGTACGTGGCCAGAGTGCCGAGTGGGAAAGAGGGGCCTGGGTACCTACCTAGTAATAAGTATGGTATTAGTAGTACTATTATTGATTCTGTTTTATTAGGTAACAAGAAGCCGCATTGCAGTAAACATCATTTATTTGTTAATATACAATAAATACAACATTTACGTCTAGGTTATAGTAATATAAGCGAGGTATATAATAACGTACTATATATAGGATATATATATATAGGATGGATCAACAAGCACCTACTCGGGAGTGCAATCTCGAGGTGAGATTGGTTTTAACAAAATATTGATTTACTCAAGGTTACTAAAACGCAATGAAAATTAAAAACACAACAAGGTTTTTAGTTTTTAATACAACTAAGCAGTTTTCATTACATTGCGGTGAATAATTATAAAATATAAAGGCTTTTTTTATGATGGATGGATTTTGGATGGTGCAAGTATAAGATAAAGAAAAAGAGGATAGATAAGAGAAAGAGGTCGATCGTCGAATCCAACTAGGCTGGGCAGCGTTCGGAAACCTACGCAATGTCTTGTCCAAAATACCTCAGTGCCTGAAGTCGAAGGTCTTCGACCAGTGTGTGTTACCGGTGATGACTTATGGATCTGAAACGTGGTCCCAGACTGTGGGCCTTATCAGCAGGCTCAAAATACCGCAACGAGATTTGGAGAGGGCTATGCTCGGAATTTCTCTACGAGATCGAATCAGAAATGAGGAGATCCGTAGACGAACGAAAGTTATCGACATAGTCCAGCGTATTAGTAAGTTGAAGTAGCAATGGGCAGGGCACATAGCACATAGAACTGATGGCCGGTGGGGCTGCAAAGTTCTCGAAGACCACGGACCGGTAAGCGCAGCGTAAGACGTCCACCCACAAGGTGGACAGACGATCTGATAAAGACGGCAGGAACACGCTGGAGGCGGGCCGCTTACAACCGGACTGAATGGAAATCATGGGGGAGGCCTATGTTCAGCAGTGGACGTCCTACGGCTGAGATGATGATGATGAAGTATATAATAAGATACAACATTAATAAAAAAAATATCTTTATTAATTATAATTATTCATTCATTAAGCCAATAAAAAATATACGCAAATAACAAACAATCTATAGAAGTCACCCGCATTGTAAACAATGTTTTAGGTATTATTATAGAAATCAACAAAAAATCTATTACGCAGATGTATTTTAATTGAAAACAATATTTCAATCACAAACAAGTCCTAAACCTAGTGTCTGCGAGTGATTTTGGAAATAGCTCTTAAAAAATACAAAGAGTGCAGCTGTCTGACAAACGGCATTTATGTCAGTTGCTATTTTTAATATACCTACCATAGGCATGATGACACTATAACAGATTAAAAAAATAAATGGTTTTAGTGAAAAATATATATCGAAAGGATTCTAAAAAACGACCCAGTATTATTGAAAACATTGAGATTAATAATATTTTTATTAAAATAAAAGTACAAAAAATTGCAATCGGCCATCTTAACTGAAACGCCAAGCAGAGCGAATGACGTCACGCCTCAGTAAATACTGTTACTGAGAGTATAAACACTTGAAGTAAATATTCACCATATCGCATTAACTTTTGTTGTGTTGTGATCAGTCACTTAATTTGTTATATATTCGTGGCCATCCAGGAATCATCGAAGATGGAACAAGGTTTTATTAAGGCAAAAATAAAATATTTACTTAGGCGTGACGTCAGGACCCGACGCCATGACACATACGAGCGTTTTCGCGCTCATTTTAAATTAGAAAGTTAAAAATGCATTAATTTGCGGTAAAATGTAATTTTATTCTGAAAAAATGTTTTTTTCGGTAATATTAGACGTGTACCTACATTAAGAAACGGGATTTCAAAATCTGTCACCATGCCTATTGGTTTAAATAAAAGGGGAGATAGGGTATGTTCTCCCGGCGCTTACTTAACAACTGGCACGTGCAATTTGCTGTGTAAAGTTTGCACAGTGACATATTATAATGAACAACAAAGATAAAAAGACGTACCTAAGACCGAAATGCGACCGAGACAACAATATAAGTCGCTAGTACGACTTCACTTTACTGAGTGACGTACGTGGACCTAATAGGTCCCATTTGAGCTTTCCATTTTCGAGAAGCAGCAAATAGAAAATCAGGTACTTAGTGGGTAAGCAGGTACCTACACTTACTTTAACTTACTTATCGATTGATTCTCACATATCGCTTCTCGCTATGGACTTATTTATACCTACCTATGAGTATTATTATGGGAGCATTAAAGTATTCGAATAATCCGGCGAGCCGTCCCCGCGAGGGTCCCCGGGCCCCGCGCGTCCCTCACGGCTTGTCCCCGAGCGGCTGCAGCTCGGCCGCGTCCGGCGCCGGCTCGGGCGCGCTCGGCGGCGCTCGCAGCGCGCGGTGCAGCACCACGGCCAGCGCCGCGCCCGCCAGCGGCCCCGCCCAGTACACCCAGTGGTGCTCCCAGTGCCCGTGGAGCAGCGCCGGCCCGAAGCTGCGCGCCGGGTTCAGGCTGGCGCCCGACGTCGCGCCCTGCGGACACACGTGGCGAGTCACGGCGGGCCGCGGGGCCTCGCGCCGCCCCGCCGCCCGCACTCACCCCGGCGTACACCAGGCCGGCCACCAGCAGGCCCAGCTTGACGGGCGCGGCGGGGTCCGGGCCGGGCGCCGCCCACACCGCGCAGCACGCCAGCGCCAGCAGCCCCGTCATCGCCGCCTCCAGCGCCGCGGCGGCCGCGGGCTCGACGCCGGGCGCCGGCAGCGTGCAGCCGCCCGGGGCCGCGGCGCCGGCGCCCGTCGCCTGCAGCAGCGCGAACCCGAGCACGCCGCCGAGCATCTGCGCGAGCGCGTACCCGAGCGCCGCGGCGGCGGGCAGGCGGCCCGCGAGCGCCGCCGCCAGCGTCACGGCCGGGTTCATGTGCGCGCCGGAGGTCGGTCCGAACGCGACCGCGTTGCCGACCACCACGCACCCGAACGCCATGGCGACGTGCGCGAGCGGCTGCGGCGGCGGCGCGTGGCCGGCGGGCAGTGCGGCCGCCACGCCGAGCCACATGAGCAGCGCCGTGGCCGCCAGCTCGGCCAGCAGCGCGCGCCACCACGCGCGCGCCCACGCCGCGCCGGCGCCGAGACGGCCGCGCCGCTGCGCCGTCTCCGCTGTATGTAACCGACTCGCTTGATTCATCCGCGGACTTGGCGGAAGCTTTTGTACGAGAAGACTTCTATCCTTAGCTTCCCGAAGACCTAGCTTTCCTTTTGGACATTAAAATAATATTTTAAAATAATGTGACATCGAAAAGACAATAATAAATGTTGAAGCCACCCGACGAGACATCGGGGCTTGTCTGTAAAAATGTTAGAATCTATAATAAATTCGATTGCTCCTCACCTTTGATTATGTACACTTATTGTCTAGATAGAGTCTAGCCATAAAAGAAAGACGTTCTTCTATGAGTCTAGCGATGCCGTCGCAACAACAATGACAGGCCAGATTTGAAGTGCATGTGTCATTGATATACATAATGTGAGCGTGCTGATTAGTGATTATAGATGAAAAACACATAGATAGAGTGAACAGAACAAATTTTCGTTCAATTTTGAAGCAACTTTCAAATTGACGTGTCAGTAAATGTCATGTTTTTACTGCCGCAGGCACACACACATGCGCGCGAATGATGTGCCAAGTGAATAGTCATTTCCCCGAAAAAGTGAATTATTTAAAGTAAAAAAGTGAATAGTCATTTCCCCGAAAAAGCGAGGAAACATTATTGATCCTACTAATATTATAAATTTCAAATCTCAGTACAATGTAAACAAGTGACGTTTGTAAACAAGTGACGTTTGTAAACGTGTGACAAGTGAATGTAACGCTAGCGAGTTCTAACTCCACTTCAGCGCCATCTAACGCGGTTTTGGTTGGATGGATGGATTTTTGTTCCGTTTTCACGCAAAAGCTACTGAACCGATTTGGATGAAATTCGGTGTATAGATAGTTTAGACCCTGGAATAACATAAAACGTACTTTTTATCCCGATATTCCCACGGGAACGAAGACTACACGGGTGAAACCGCGGGGCACCGTAGATATGATTTCAATATCTGCCTGGAGTCTGGAACTGTGCGCAGTAGATGGCAATAGGAATGCCCCCTATTGCATGGGACATACTGTCGAAATGTGGGACCTGACTACCTACCTACTATGGGACTGTGTCCTGTGTCTTTCTGCCTACCCCGTCGGGAAAAAGGCGTGATTATATGTTATATTATGTTTATGTTTTTACTATGATAACAAAAGTTATTGTTCCCGTTCCGAAAAGGTTAGACTGATTTTATTGGTAGATATCTCAAATTCTTAGGTATTAAATTTAAGTACTACTTTTATTTATAAAAAACGTCTTAAACTTTCGTGTGAATAAATACATCGTGTGAATAACTAAAATTTCTTTCATTCGGGATTATACCCGAAATACAATGGCTGTACAGATTTTATCGGGACTTTCACGGATGGTAACCATTGGTGACGAAGGAGTCGGGGCCCAGCGGGAAGCACCTAAAAACCATCTCCCAATAAACACAAAAAAAACCTAAAAAGGGCACTCGGGGTAAATATTTTTTCCATAGCTGGCAATATTTTCAATGTAATGACGTCAGATTTGTTTACAAATTATTAATAACTAGTGGCCCACCCCGGCTTCGCACGGGAGAAGTAGAAGTGAACGTTTTAACAGGAGTAAATTCGTGATACATTGTATTTTTATAGGTATAACCCTAATGGTTTACGCAGCGCACGCAAATTAATGACTATTTCTGTTACAGTGACCAAACCTTAACAGATGGAAACAATTTCCGAGGCCTATTTTGATGATATATAAGTACTACAAACCCCTAGTACATTATTTCTACCACCATTAGTTTTCATACCGCATAAAAATAATGACTTCTTCGATTATTGTGACTAAACCAAAACAGACTGATATAATGTCCGTGGACTATTTTTTGTAGATAGTGATAATTACTACAAACCCCTAGCCCTAGAACATTACTTTATTCTACCATGAATAGTTTTCACCGCATGCATATAATGACTGTTCGATAATTGTGACTAAACCAAAATAGATGAATATAATGTCCGTTCACTGTTTTGTAGATATTGGTAAATACTACAAACCCCTAGTACATTACTTTATTCTACCACAAATAGATTTCCCAGCGCATGAAAGATAATGACTGCTCCGATTATTGTGACTAAACCAATATAGATGGATATAATTTCCGTAGATTATTTTGTAGATATTGATAAGTCCTACAAACCCCAATAGTTTTCACACTGCATGAAAAATAATGACTGCTTCGATTATTGTGACTAAACCAAAATATATGGATATAATGTCCGTTCACTATTTTGTACATATTGGTAAGTACTGCTAACCCCTAGTACATTACTTTATTCTACCACCAATACTTTTCAAGCGCATGCATATAATGACTGTTTCGATTATTGTGACTAAACCAAAATAGATGGATATAATGTCCGTGGACTATTTTGTAAATATTAGTAACCCCTACAAACCCCTAGTACATTATATTATTCTACCATTAATAGATTTCACAGCGCACGCAAGTTAATGAATATATTTGGTAATTATGTGACACCTTAGTTCACAATATTGCAGATTTCTTGCGGATCCCTAATATATTTTTAAACCTCGTTATATAGCCTATGTCACTCACACTGAATTAAGCTCTCCATAAGTAAAAGATTTTTTAAATCGGTCCAGTAGTTACGGAACCCATTCGTTGCAAATAAAAAACAAAGTTTCTCACTTTATACTATGATATTGGTATTGGTAATAGATTGAATAATCTGGAGACATATACGGATTACAGAAACAGTGAAAACAGTAAGAAGAGCATTCATAATTCGATGTTGTTGCAACCCAGTTTAATAGAGCTATGATAAAGAGAAGCGAAATCATAAGCGACTGCCTCTATGGCGTAGAGGGCGCAAGCTCGATTGCCAATCAAGAGGTCCCGGGTTCGAAACCCAGGTCAGGCAAAGTGATAAATATTGAATTTTTCCATTAGGAATTATCTCAATAACTGCCTGGAGTCTGGAACTGTGCCCGGTAGATGGCAATAGGCTCGTCCCCTATTACATGGGACCAATAACATACTGGCGAAATGTGGGTGTATCTACTGTGGGACTGAGTCCTGGGTACACCTCTGCCTACCCCTTCGGGAAAAAGGACGTGAATGTGTTTTTTTTGTCATAAGCGCGTTTTAATTATTTACAGAACGCCATCTATTATGCAATGTTGGAACTAAATTACCTAAAAATGTTGCTTTAGGGTAGTTATGTCTTGCAAGAAAATATTGAAATTTTTCTGTAGCGCCATCTAGTAAGCATTGTTGGAACTAAAATATTCATAAGAAAATTTAAAACTGTATTTTTCCACAAAAGGGCTGAAATTTTTGAAAACGCTGAAACACGTGTTTAATTATTTTCATTTTAGAATGTTTACAAAATTTGAAATTAATCGGCTGAAAAATGAAGTCTACTCCATACAAACTTTCAACCCCTATTTAATACACTAAGGGGTAAAATTTTGAAAAATCCTTTCTTATTACTTGTCTAGACTGTAAAAATAATCTATTGTCAAAATTTCATCATCATCGGTCCAGTAGTTTTGGCTCTGGGTTGGGTTGATGAGTATAGATATGTATTGACGAATGTATCACCTAATATTATAAGTTGCCAATTAATACTTACAAGTGAAATGTGATCTTTTTATCCATATTTTTCTTACAAGACGCGTTGTGACACCCTTTCACAACACAGCGAGTCATTCGGGAGCTATTTTTCTTATGACATCAAAACACAGAAGACACATCAAAATAACAACTGACGTAAAAAAGAAAGAGTTGGGCCTTATAGGGCATTACTGTAAAGCTATAGATTCTCCTTGGTCGTCACTTCACACTATCTCTGCCTTTTTCATCTATGTTTGATACTAATTCTTGAATATTATCCATAAAAATAGGGAAAAATAATATATATATATAGTAGGTATTAAGCATAATTATTAGATTATAATACTTGTTATACCTATAGTTCTCTCCTTTCCCTGCATGGTTGTTTGGAAGAAATCGCTGTTAGCGATAAGACCGTCAATTGTAACACTATTCATTATTATTGCAAATAATTACAAGATTTTATTTAACTTGCAATGTATGTCTGTTCGGTACAAATATTGCAACTGACTCTTAGAGCAGTAATCTGTAGGCGTCAAGTCAACCGATGTAGGTACCAAGCTGATATTGTACTTGTATTAATAAGACAAAAAAATATAATATAATGCTACAACGATGATGTGATGGCAAATTGTAGGAAAGAGGAATTAGGATTAGTATCTATGTTAAGTTATTGTGAGTAATATTTTCATTCCACATGACGAGTCTGATGATGGAGCCGAAAGATTGCTATTCGAACTACCTTACAAAAAGTGCTGAGAAAGTCGAACTTGGGCACGTTTGCTTTGTTATTTTAAGGACATTTTATTCTACATAATAAGAGGGTCTGATTTACGACGCAAGGTAACGGTAAAAAGTAGGTAACATTAGAATCATAAAAACATTACAACAATTTACGGAAAGTGCTAAAATAGTTGAGTTTAGGCTCATTCGGTTCATATTATGTATGTTGGAGCACTTTTATTACAAATATTTGTTATTGGAGCCCAAAAATCGCCATTGGAACTTATTCGAAACAGCCGGGACCTACAGTTTAACGTGCCATCCGAAACACGGTAGCGCCCAGGCGAAAAGTCATGGTGAGATTCGATCCGGGGTCTCTGGATTTAAAGCCGGGTATATTCTCGCTGGACCACGGACGCTATTTTTTTAAATAAGCTTTAATTAAGCTCTAAAATTATGAAAGTAAGCTTTAAATAAAGCCATTAACTATTATTACATTATAATATTACACAGTTTTTATATCATAAAAGCTTGCGAATTTGATTGCATTAAATACAGAAGGTAAATTTTGCGACAAGCTTTATAATATAAAAATTATGAAATATAATAAATTAATGGCTTTATTCAAAGCTTATTTTCTTCATTTTGGAGCAGTTAATGTTCTTAAAACAAGCTTTTATTGAAATAAATAAGAGCTTGATAAATACACAACCATGTGACAGACATACCTATTGAGGGACAGACAGGTTGCGGAGATTTAGTAGTAGAATTTCCTTTGCAGTGTTTGGGTAAGGGATGCTAAAAATTAAATAGTTATAAAATCACGTTGCATGGCATCGCTTCCTTATTAACCTTCGACGCCTTTGGTTGTTGACTAAATATAGGTCTTTGGCACGGCAATGGTCAGAGCAATGAGTTATTTTTGCCGGTTGCCAGAGATCATCACCGCGACTTTTTCTTCTTATGTCTTTCCACCTTCTTCATAAAATAGGATAGTTAGGTATTCTGTTAAAAAAAATGTAAGTTTGTACGATAGCGGCTTCAACATAACATAACATACAATAACGCCTTTTTCTCAGTCCCATAGTACGAGTTATACAGGTACCCATGTGGGGGTACCGCCAGTATGTTATTGGTCCCATGTAATAGAGGGCGAGCCTATTGCCATCTACCGGGCACAGTTCTAGACTCCAGGCTTTCATAGAGATAATTATTCCTAATGGAAAAATCTTATATCTAACACCGCCTGTGTTAATCACTTCATTATTTTTTACCGCGAACCTGAAAAATATGGAACGACCTTCCTCCACGGGTCTTTCCGCAGTCGTACAACATGACCTCCTTCAAAAAGGGTATTAATAAATTCCTTAAGGGTCAGCAGTCAGCAGTCAGCAACGTACCGACAACACTTTGGTGTTGCAGGTTGACACCTGTCGCCTATTGACATAGGCGACGGTGTCAATAACTGCTTTACATCAGGCAGGCCGTCCGCTTGTTACCCACTCATCGCATAAAAAAAAATATAAGTGTTGCTTATAGATTCTAACATTTTTACAGACAAGCCCCAAAGGTCTTCTGTGGTTTTAACATTTAGGCTTTTGTATATCTTTTTGATGTGACAGTTATAAATATGTTCAAAACTACCAATAATAATAATATTATTCGTAGGTTTAAAAGAAAAGCCGGGGATGGTCTGTTGAAAGTTTTCTTTTAGAAAAGCTTCTGCCATGTCTCGGGATGAATTTATAAGTGACCTGGTTGCATTTATGGGTATAGTCGTGAAGAAATCCACAAATATATCAGATACCTCCTCAAGATTTGAAATGTATTGATCGTGCGTATTATTAATATATAGTCAGAATCTCTAGATTTATGTTTACCTGTCTCTAAATTGATAGTTTTCCTAAATGCTTTATTTTATTGCTAGATGGATTTTTCCTCTGATCGTTATATTGCACTCGCTTGGATGCAGACAGCCTTAAACATTTTTCAATAACGTTTAACATACCTCATCAATCATGAAATGATTCTGAATCGGTATGGGTCACTGACGGTTCCCTATTCATTCGCATACTATTATTAGCCATAATTTTACAACTCATAAAATTTTAAGCCATAATATATTATGTAATAGCTAATGATCACCAGTCATAACGTCAATACTCCTATTATAACTTGTTATAGTTTTAATTGTCCTAATATTTGAATCCTATAATATTCTATGTCCTAACCATTGATAACCATATAATTTTATGCCATAATCCTAACATGTCCTAACTATTGATATCACTAAAATTATGTGCCATAATCATATATTGCTCGAATGTTAATGTCATTATTATAAAAATAACACAAAGTCAAATTTTAGTGTTAATATTTGGAACAAAGTGCTTAAACGACTTTTTAAATTATAATTACAATGGAAAACAAGTACAAAATATTTACAACAAAAAGAGGAGCCAACAAATTAAATATCAGTGGATTTACATATAAAAGAAATCGAGTAAATAAAAAATGTTATTATTGGGTATGTGAGTTATGGCGAGATCCTACGCATAAATGCAATACAAGAGTGTTACTATGTTACGGTATATAATCATATTATACCTCACTTGCAAAAATACGTACAATACTGATTATATACAATAACAATTATGAACAATGAAAATTAGGACATCCACCATTATTAACTATAAAATTATACATAACAACCATTATGAAAACTAACAATAGGAATAAAAAATAATATACACAAAAATATTATAGCAATTAAATTTTAGGACTGACTAGAGGAGGTTATGACAAATGATGTATGCGGAAAAATTTTATGACAAAAGACATTATGCGAATCAATAGGACACCGTCACTGACCTTATACAACTGATACATTGTATAAAATCACAGATCAAGATGAAAGAGTTCATCTCCTCTGTGTATAAAATATTATTATCTTTGCTTTTTTTATACCTCTGGTAGCCCAGTCACTAAATTAAAGTTTCCCATTTAGGTGTAATTTATTATTTTTGGGACAGATCTCATTGAACTCCTTTCCTTACTTATTACAGAAAATATGGTTTCATAGTTAATGGTCCTCCTCTGTTATTTATATTTAATCTAGGTACCTATTTAATTCTCGCGCGTCAGCGCCGCGGTACCTACTGATATTCTGTAGGTATATGTACGGAAAGGTGGGTCATATTATAATTATTTATAAGTAGGTAGGTACTAGGTACTTATTAGGTAGATAATATGTAAAGGAGTCAGTCGCGCGCCGCCGCGGCGATCGGAATTAACTTATAATATGTAAGTATATAGGTACGTAGGGACTTACTTATATCTTTGGGTTGTTCCGTATTCATCCTATGACGTCTCATCACGTTTAGTTTTTTTTCTTACTCATCCTATTTCTATTCCTCGCTCATCCTACATCAATGTTTAGTTTATTTAGGTTACATTCCCTAGTAACGATAGCTTACATAATAAATAGATATGCAGGTTGAACTGTATCCTGTCAGGGTCGCCGCGACTGCCGTTCTCGCGACTCGCCACAAAAGGTAGTACATCATCGTCATCATTTATATACAATGTATGTAGGTACATACCTACCCATGATATCTACCTATATATAATATTATATTGAGGGTGACTAAAGGAGACTAAATTTTCCCTAGGTGGAACGACTGCGGTGTGAAATATTTCGAACGTGTCTGTCTGTCTGGCCGCATCAGCAGAATATCCGCGAAATACTAAACTTATGAATGGACCTGCACCTAGGACGATTTTACCACTAATTCGTTCAAGACCTGCACGCTTCCCTAACGTGTGGAGCCCACAGGTGGGCGTGCGTCAGGATGGCGGGTGGTACCTAAATCATTAAATCAAAGTTGACTTCGATAAGCATTTAGCAGTAGTGGTAAAGAAAAAAATACTTGTTCTGTATTCTGTATACATAACATAACATAACATACATTCACGCCTTTTTCCCGAAGGGGTAGGCAGAGGTGTACTCAGGACTCAGTCCCATAGTAGATACACCCACATTTCGCCAGTATGTTATTGGTCCCATATAATAGGGGGCGAGCCTATTGCCATCTACCGGGCACAGTTCCAGACTCCAGGCAGTTATTGAGATATTCCTAATGGAAAAATCCAATACTTAACACTTTGCCTGACCTGGAGATCGAACCCGGGACCTCAGTCGAGCATGCGCGCTCTACGCCACCGAGGCAGTCACATACACCATACATACATACATAGTTCTGTATACATTGTTATATATATATATACATAGTATAAAACGAAATATAAAGTGGAAGTGATGTTTCGGTTTGTATTTGTGCGCATTCTGTGCATTCATAACTATATTGGTCGCAAGCAACACGATAAGTTGTTGACTCAAAGTAGGTACCTTTTAATTTAATTAAACATTTTAATATATGTTTGCGTGTTTGCTCTCATCTGGTGGATAGTATATTTTTTACTATTAGGTAGACTTAAGGTACTACCTATTACTACTATATTTAATTCTGAAAAATTAATAACCGTCTCATTTCCTCCCGCCAACCTGACGTCAGGATGGCGGGTGCACTTATGGGACGAATAGGTGGATATAATGTCCGTTCACTTTTTTCATGTACATTATATTGGTAAGTACTACAAACCCCTAGTACATTACTTTGTTCTACCTCCAATACTTTTAACAGCGCATGCATATGTAATGCATATGCATATGTGCGCAGCGCATGTAGGTATATATAATGTCTGTTTCGATTATTGGGACTAAATCAAAATAGATGGATGAAATTTCCTTGGACTATTTTGTAGATATTAGTAAGTACTACAAACCCCTAGTACACTATTTTATTCTAGCATCAATAGATTTCACAGCGCACGCAAATTAATGAATATAATATGTGACACCTTGGTTCACAATATTGCAGTTTTCTTACGGATCCCTAATATTTTTCTAAATCTCATATAGCCTATGTCACTCACACTGAATTAAGCTATCCATAAGTGAAAGAATTTTTTAAATCGGTCCAATAGTTTCGGAGCCTATTCGTTACAAACAAAAAACAAAGATTCTCTCTTTATAATATTAGTATAGATAACAATATATTTCAAAGCGGTGACAAATACAGGTGTGAAAATTATCGTCCAATTAGTTTACTTTAAACCTTTTATATCTGATACACAACATGGATTTGTCAAAAGTAGAACCACAGTCAGTAATTTGATGGATACAAAAATTACTAGTGTCAAGTTTTCGCGAAAAGTGGACAAGTCGATTCCATTTATACGGATTTTGCTAAAGCCTTCGACAAAATTATCCATCGCCTTCTCTGTCAAAAACTGTCTCCGTACGGGATCCACGGTAACCTATACCGTTGGCTGTGCTCATACTTAGATAAAAGAAGTCAGCTCGTGGGTCTAAGGGGGTTTGTCTCCTCACCTATAACAATAACACTTCTGGTGATTGCGAATCTCTGCAAAATGATTTAAAATTTAAACATCGTTTCTCAATGGTGTGGTACCAATCGCATGCACTTGAACGTCGATAAGTAAGTGTTTTACTATCTCTTTTACGAATAAGCGTAAGAAGATAACGAATGACTATAATATCAACGGCCATATTCTAACCCGGTCTGTCATCGCCAAAGACTTGGGTATCATGTTTGACGACAAGTTGTCGTTTCGTGCACATTATCAGCACTAGAGCAAACCAATTATTAGGTTTTGTTTTAAGATCTACGAGAGGATTCAAAAAGCTTCAACCTCTTTTATCAAGCGCATTAATTATATTTAATGCGCTAGTGAGAAGTGTCCTTGAATGTGCCAGTCCGGTATGGTGGTAGGTGACCATACAAGGTACGAGTACATAATATTTACAACATTGAAAGAATATAAACTAAATATCTTAGGCGTTTGCGAGCCAGCAGACTTTCTTTAAATTACGAGGAAAGGTTAGTGAAATTTGAAATGCGATCATTAGAAACTCGGCGATATTATATATACTTTGATTTTATTTCTATAAAATTATTTAGGTACTCTATCATTGACTCTCCAGGACTTTTATCGGATATCTCCTTTAATATCAGGTATAGAGTATAGTGGGTAGAGTATAGAGTATATTTATATAAATGTGGGTGTATCTACTATGGGACTGAGTCCTCGGTACACATCTGCCTTCCTCTTCGGGAAAAAGGCGTGAATGTATATAGAGTATAGAGAACGCAATTCTCATAAACAGATTTTTGTCTCTTAAATATATACTTATAAGTACAATATCTCTGTCTACAACCCGTTAACACTAGAATGGCACGTAAATACAATTAAATTTTATTGAGTCGAACTGATATACTGAAACTGATAATGATCCTATATCCAAAACAGAGTCAATTTGTTAAAACAATTAAACATATTCTTAATTTTAGATCAAACCGTTCGAACTCCGGTCAGAGTGACTTGATGACTACACTATTATAAACATAAAAGTTAATATTAATAAACTATTAAAGCTTATTAATGTTAAAGCTGCAATTTGCTTGTGCTTAGTTGTCATAGTTGTCATATTATCTTAGCAATATTCGTTGTGGGATAGTTTTGGAAGGAAGATAGTCCTCGCATGATCATTACACGACGACAGTGCCTAATAATATTATGTAAACAATCAGTTTACATTTTTTTGGCAAAAGGTAGTTATTTAATTAAATAGGTATAAATTCCTTTATTACTGTTTTCTCCGAGCCATGTTATTATTTTAAATTAGATGTTCGCACATGTTTTTATGTTACGATCCATGTTGAAACTTGTTATATTTTTAATTTTTAATACTACATTTTATGTGATTGAAATATGTTTTGTGCGTTAAAGAAATAAAATAATAATAATACATAGGTATTTGTAATGGTGCTGTGTGCGGTATGAGTATGTGCCCAGCGGAGGCGTATAATATAGTAGAGTGGAGTGGGTACAGACCGTGCGAGTAGTCTGCCATGTGTGTGGTCGCAGTGGCCGTGGCTGTGACTGTGGCTGTGGCTGAGGCGTGTGGAGTGTGGACCGAGAGTGCAGGAGCCGCTGCGGCGCGTGTGTCGCCGCCTCTCTCACACTACTCACTACACGCTCGCTCGCTGCAATACTCCCTACCGCACGAGACCTCACCGACATTGTATTATCATATTATCGCGTTATACCGCTTGATAGGTATATCTACAGGATGATTGGTGTCTTCAGATCGATCACTACGGTAGTAAGTACCTACCTACTCCTGATAGGGCCGTTGTCAAAACGGCATAGTCTAAAAATCCCCACCGAAAATCCCCCTCGGTGGAGATTTTTTTACGTTGGGAAAAAAAAACCCCCTTACTATTTAATTTAATTTTTTGTATTAAAAAATCATAAACCAAAAATAATCGTAATAATCGCCTCACACTACATACAAAACAGTTATAAATAAGTCTGTGTCAGATTCTTACTTTTTACGTCTTAAATGGCTGGATTGATATTATTTATTGGTTTTTTATTAGCTTACATTCTAGTAGCGTAGCTAGTAGTATAGTAGGTGGTACAATAGATGCGCTATATTATTGTTTTTTATTAGCTTACATTCTAGTAGCGTAGCTAGTAGTATAGTAGGTGGTACAATAGATGCGCTATATTATTGTTTTTTATTAGCTTACATTCTAGTAGCGTAGCTAGTAGTATAGTAGGTGGTACAATAGATGCGCTATATTATTGTTTTTTATTAGCTTACATTCTAGTAGCGTAGCTAGTAGTATAGTAGGTGGTACAATAGATGCGCTATATTATTGTTTTTTATTAGCTTACATTCTAGTAGCGTAGCTAGTAGTATAGTAGGTGGTACAATAGATGCGCTATATTATTGTTTTTTATTAGCTTACATTCTAGTAGCGTAGCTAGTAGTATAGTAGGTGGTACAATAGATGCGCTATATTATTGTTTTTTATTAGCTTACATTCTAGTAGCGTAGCTAGTAGTATAGTAGGTGGTACAATAGATGCGCTATATTATTGTTTTTTATTAGCTTACATTCTAGTAGCGTAGCTAGTAGTATAGTAGGTGGTACAATAGATGCGCTATATTATTGTTTTTTTTTCTGGAAATAAATAAACTGAAACATATATAAATTATATAATATAATATCACTATTACCATATATATTATACAGATTTTTCCAA
Organism: Hemistola chrysoprasaria; assembly: GCA_947063395.1. Taxonomy (NCBI): domain Eukaryota; kingdom Metazoa; phylum Arthropoda; class Insecta; order Lepidoptera; family Geometridae; genus Hemistola; species Hemistola chrysoprasaria. The sequence continues at coordinate 79,571 of OX346713.1, read as the reverse complement.
TACATTTTTCCAATAATTTCTTAAGTAACATAAATAGTACTAAAGGTTAAATATTTTTATAAATCAATCTTAATGGTAATCTCACATAACGGGTACTATATTAGAAGATAATATACTTGGTAACAACAACAGCCTCGGTTTAGTGCGATGCAATTCCATCTTGTGACAAAAAACTATAAAAGATTGTAGATTAAAGTATACTTATGTATATAGGTACTATTTATATGTACTATATATATGCTATATATTATATAGGTACTTTACTGGATTACTTATTTAGTTTCCTTTTTTACGACATTTGTCTGATATTATATAACTTAATTTATTTAGGTTTCAGTTTATTTATTTCCAAAAAGAATACATTGATATAGCGCAGCGATTGTACCCTACGTTTCATTTCAGAATGTAAGCTAATTACAAACCAAAAAATAATTATAATGATCAATCCAACCATATAGGCGTAAAAAGTAAGAATCTGACAAAAACTTTTTATAACTTTTATGTATGTAAAGTGTAAAGCGATTAATATGATTATTTTTGGTTTATGAGCTTCTTATACAAAAAAAAGTGCCGAGGGGGATTATTTTACTTTTACGTACAAAATTCTTTAAACCGAAAAAAATCCCCACTCTAAAAAAAATTGATAAGTGGGGATTTATTTACGAAGAAGTTAATAAAATCCCCACTGCGGGGATTGTTCGGTGGGGATTTTTAGACTATGCCGTCTTACGTTGGGAACCCATTAAAACTACCACGAGCTTAGAATAAATTAGGCAGGTGCGTCAGATTCGCACATGAAGGGTTCCGATACCACTGGAATATTTTGCATCCAATTTTTATTATATATGTCGGCGCGAGATGGCGCTGTATATTCATAAATCACGAAAATATTTCTATTTTCCAATCAAACATTAGTTAATAATAATTTTAATGGTAACTTAACTTAGTTTCAAGCTTTTAAATAATTGTAAATTCATATCACTATTTATTAATATTAATTTGCAACAGTTTTCATTATAATTTTGTAATTTTGATTTAAATGATTCCATAGTTTGCAAAGTATGTAACGTCATATCAACAAATCTTAAAGATTTGTTGTTATGACGAAATAAATCCTTCTGTAAGGTTTAAAATAAGTTTTTGAATTAATTAGGAATTATCAGCTACTTTAAGTAAGATTATTTAGCAATTTGAGATTTATAATAATTTTTGATGTAAAGTTTGCCTAGTACGTGACGTCATAACAACTTATGTTAAAGATTTGTTATTATGGCGATTTAAATTATTATGTTAAGTCTAAAATTAGTTTCTAAATTAATTAGGAATTATCAGTTACTTTAAATAGTTTTATTTGGCAATTTAAGAATAATTATTGATGTAGCTAGTTCACACGAGTACTTTGAAAAGAGCGCGCAATATGGCCACCATCCGCCATAAGCTTCGAGGAATATTCAGAGTGGTCGTGTGACACTCTTTTTCCGATTTTTGGCGAGACGAGACGTTGTCACTTGGTGAGTCGATTCTGTATTTAGATTTAACTGCTGATCATAATAACTTTGTTTAATTTTGTGTTAATATTGGGTCATCATTTTTGGCAATAAATATAGTGTGCGATTTTAGTGTTTGATCCTTTGTAATGGATGATCCTGGTGAAGGAGATAGTGACGTCAGCAATGCTGGCGTCACTCTTTCTAAAAATTCGGACCCTCTTTGTGCGCCGTTATATATATTTATTTTTTTAAATACTTAAAATAAGATAATATTTTGTAAATATATTTTGTAAAGTAATTAATTACTTTACAAAAAACCGAGTAAGGAAAATACCTGTCTTTACAAAAATTGTATTCACTTGATAATTGTATTCACTAGGTAAGTATCTAGTGTATTATAAGACAGGTATTTTCCTTACTCGGTACGGCGGGCGCGGCCGACATTACTTCAATCGAGTTAGCTCCTACTTAGCAGTTGGTGCATAATAAGTAAATACTAAATTAAAAAAGTTACAATAACGTTTTTTCAAACGCTTGACACGTAACTCTTGTAAATCCTTTGGGCAGTCATAAAAAAAACGCGCATTGCGCATCTGCTATTGCTATTCTTTTACTCACCTGGCTTTCGCCCTTTGAAACCAACCAATGACCAGCCAATTAACTATTTGTCCTAAAATCGAGGTCCACTTGACAGACCTAATGACCAGCTCCCCTACAAAGAAAAGCAGATGTTGTACACTACATTCATTGTTTAATTATACTTATTTTTGTTTTTAAGAGGTAACTGATCGTTATACAAAAACACCAATTTAGTGGGGCATATTCCGCTACAAAATTTGTAGCGTTCCTCTGCCCGATTCTGGGGCGGCTTGGTGTGGCAAAGTGGAACAATCCTATATTCTTTATCTATTTGGGATGGTAGTATTCTGAATGGGGAGGAAAGCTTGGTAATGAGATGGAAGCGATATTTTGAGAGTTTATTTGAAAAGGAGAATTGCAAGTGCAAACCCAATCCGGGGAAATAAATGAATGTGATATTAGCATGACAGATTGTTAAAGCGCTGAAAAGTATGAAATGGGGTGAGGCTGCAGGGTATGAGAGTTACAGCCTAGATGCTTAAAGCTGGACAGGGTGTATTGTGGTAGCTAGTCAGCTGTACCGCCTTTTCAACCTCTGCTGGAGGAGCGGCAGAGTACCAGGAGACTGGTGCAAGGCCGTTATACAAAGGAAAAGGGTCGCAACATGACTGTAAAAACTACCGGGGCATTAGCTTACTAAGCATCGTTGGCAAACTGTATGCAAAGATTTTGATTTAAAGAGTGATTAATGAAACTGAAGATAAGATTTGAGATGTGCAAGTGGGGTTTAGGAGAGGGATGGGATGCCTTACGAAGCATAGCCGAAAAATTCTTGGCTCACAGCCAAAAGGCCTATTGCGCATTCGTAGATTTGGAAATGGCCTACGACAGAGTGGCGAGGAATGAACTGTGGTCAACATTCAAATTGTCTGTGTACGGAGTAAGCGGCAACTTCAAACGAGCACTGAAATCACTTTACGAGGGTTTCAGTGCTTGTGTCACAGACGACGGAGCTTCCTCCCGATGGGTTTCCGCCTTCTCACGGCCTGGGGGGGGGGGGGGGGGGTAGTAACTGTGGTTATGTATCCCACGGTGAAGCGAAGTGGTGCCCGAGGTGGTAAGCCACTCCACTTTCTTTCAGGCAGGTGTGAGCGGCCGAATAGGTTGTTGTGAGTCCCATAAGACGCAACGCAACTGAGGCGGGCCGCGATGCGTTACGTAACGCATTCTGTGTTCTGTGTGAGTCAATTTCAAAAAATTACATTTAAAAATAAATTTATTATTATTGTAATAATTGCATTAATAATTAGATTCATAGTATATGTATATAATTCAAGCATAAAAATTAACATTTCATAAATTCATCAATAGTATAAAGCGATTTCTCGACGAGCCAGACTAGGTGCTTCCCTAGCTAGGTAGGGTTCCCCCTGTAAAGCTATAAATGGTTTACCCTTAAACATTGTTAGCCAATTTAAATATCTGGGGTAGGTAGGTACTTGGTGTGTGATGACCTTAAAGATGAAACAGATATTGAAAGAGAACGTATGGCGTTGACGGTGAGGGCGAATATGTTGTCCAGAAGGTTTGCTGCATGTTCTGACCAAGTAAAAATAACACTCATCAAAACGTTTTGTCAATCCTTCTATACCAGCAGCCTATGGACAACATATTACAACATATACGCAAAGAGCCCTTAACTCCCTACGTGTGCAATGTAATATGCGGCTGCCACGCTTCTGCAGCGCATCATCCATGTTTATGGCGGCGCCCACGGACGGATTTGCTGCTTCGTATCATGCGCAAAAAAGTAGCGTCGCTCTTAAGTATAGTGCGTGGTAGCGGCAACAGCATCCTGGAGGTCATTATAGATAAATGGGACTGCCCTATGTTCAGGCACCACGTTCAGGTGCTGATCAGGGCCTGAACGTGTAGTTTTTTACATATTGCCTATTATCACCTACATTTAAGCCTTTAATAATAATAATAATAATAAATACGCAGGGCGGCTTATGGCGAGCCGTTGGGGAGTAGCGACCCCACGTACCTGAGTGCTCCCGGGGGAGGGTTATGTTCTTCATCTCCGGCTTGCCTTCACCGGCCGGCCGGAGTGAACACTGACGAGGAACAGTCCCCCACCTCTGTCTTGCCTTCATTGGCCGGCCAGAGTGGAGTCGCGAGAGCCTCGTGCTCGAGGGAGGATGTGAAGCATAAGTGGCGAGTGGGCGAGCGTGATGCGACCTTAGGGTAACTTAACGCAAGTGATCGCCGTTTAAAGTCCAGGGACACCTCTCCTACCCTTAGCCGTTCACACCAACGTTGCACCTCTCGTCGCCCTTATTCCCATGTGGTGGGCGGCCTTTATGGGGGGTCCGTTTAGTGAGCGGCGAGTCATCGCCTGCCGTCATATTTCACCATGAGACGGAAGTGGCAGGTGCCGGAGTCTCTAGCAATAGCCCGGTTACCATCCATCTAGAAATCACACCTATAGACCAATCAAGTAGTTTCCATCCATTCGCAATAGATCTTGTACCTAGCGGGGGCTGTCTTTGAGGTCACCTTAAAAAAAACTGTAGATGGTTTCAGAGATGGACCCCGATAGGTGCTATACATTACCTTTAGATTAAAAGCTCAAAGGGGCCTCTGCACGTAGGACTTAAAAAAAAAAATGGTCTCCGTGCACGCCTATCAAAAGACCGGGTATATCCCGTGTTTTCGAGCGACATAATAATAATTTATAATAATAATGATAATATTAATAATATGTAATAAACTATCAATAATGTTATGTACCTACCTAAAAAATGGATCGTGGTTATCTAGAATATTTGAATTGATTTATTATTATTAAACAATGACGTTGAATTCCTGTTCTGTGGTTGAATTGCTTCGATTTAGACCATATTGATAGATTGATACTAAACCAAAATTAAAAAAAAAAAACTAAAATTAACATTACACTGAATAAAAAATTGTAGTTTATGAAACCGTCGTATAAAGTAGATAAGGTTTTATTACACGATTGTGAGTTTAAGAACCTCGCCTACTATCACACGGGTGTAATAATACCTATTTATGCAGTTTCATACACTACTTTATCTAATCTAATGAATTGGGATTGGACATAATACGTTCTAAATAACATTAAAATAATACAAAACTTTACGATTTGAGAGTACCTTTAAAAACAATATTGAGAGAAATAATGTCTATGTACTGCCCAACAGTAATTTTTTTGTGGTTCAATTGATCGATAAACCTCCGCGTCGATCTCCTTTGATTCGGACCACCTGCCGGGGTCCGGCCACCACGCCCTGTCCGCTGGGCGGGCGATTTACCTCTCCTTCCTCCAACTGCGGTCAAGACTCCTTTAGCCGTCACTGGTCACTAGTGATTAGTGATCGCTCACTTGATCCTACGTGATCGGCAGTTGGAAACCGTACTTGCGCACATTGCGTGACGTGCGTACTGCGTATCCCTCTCCTCCGTCTGTTGTCATAGGTCTCTCGGCAACAGACATCCCGCACTATTTATATAAGTATATCTTATTGTATGGTTAGGGCTAGGGTGATAGGGAAGTAAGGTAGGCGTTAGGGACCTTACATAGCTGGTAGGTTCTTAACTAACTTTTTATCAGGCGCTCGCCTTTTTAATTCCAACCACACATTATTATAGACTTTGGATTGCAAAAAGATTCTCTAGATGTTAATAGGAAATTTTCTTTAAAAAAATTCCGCTGAATGCAACGGTTAGACTACCATTTACACAGATCATCACAGATGCTTCGAAAGACTCCTCTAACAGTGAAACTGTTGGCGCGGCTGTATGGATTCCGTCATAATATGGTGTTTGTTATCCTAAATCACAAGTCACAAGTGCTCCCTTATCACTTTTATTTTCTCGGGAGAAGCTCTAGCTATCTTAATAGAGGCGATCGGCCCTCTTATTACGAACAGCAGTAGAAGTGTGGAAAGCGTATAATTGTTTAATGTCTGCTGTCAAACGGCATACATCGACTTTTCATAATGTCAACTCTTCCATCATCTTCACGGACTCCAAAAGCTGTCTTCAATCTATTATGGCAAATTCTTTCCGCACTAAATTATGTTTCCCTTATATTTACAAAATTAAAGAATCTCTCTTCCATTGTCATCAAGTTGAATGAAAACAATTTTGGCTTGGATTCCTAGCCACACTGGTATATAGATAGATATATAGATAAACGTTTTATTATGAAAACAGGTATTACCGTGATATTGTTAAACTTCGGGAACATTGCTATGATAATATGTACCAAAGATATTGCGCAATTTCTGACACAAGCGTGGGTTCTATGGCGACGTACCTATTACGAAAGATAAATTATCGAATGATGACGCAGTTGAGGCAGTTATTGATTGTTGTATAGGTGATGAACGATTGAGTATCGAGTTGTTGAATGCGCGGGCTACCTCCGTAGCTGAATTAATTTCAGTGGCATCAACCATACGAAGGGTCAAAAGACCTAACCCTTTTTTTTTTTTTTTTTGGTGCCCTGGGAAAAATGCGTGACGCATACCACCCGCACCCGGGGGAGCGCAGGGTGGTTATGTGGGACTCCCCGCCGGCACAGCACCGTACGTCAGTACGTTGCTGTGCCGGCGGGTATACCCACTAAAAAACCCCGGGGTGTTCCTTCGCGCCGCCATGTGTCGGGGCTGCGGGCACGCCGAAGCACTCATCCGCGGCCCCGACGGCGTTTGGTCGTCCGTTGAGGACCCCGCCACGGTGGGGTGAGGCTTCACCCCAACCCTCCCAAGGGGCGCGCGGAAACACGCGTGCGCCTCCTCGCGGGCCCTTAAGGTGGGCAACGGATACCCCCGCACCCGTTGCCCGGGCCCCACATCTTGGGCTTGGAAGGGTGTTCCGTGCCCTCTCGAACGCCTACCGAACGTGCGAGAGAACACGGAAGACCCATTCCCGCCCACCACCACCGCAGGGCTCAAGTGAGCCCCGCCTGCGCCATCCACTGTGCCCTATGCTGACTTCATAGGGACACGCGGAGGCGCAACCCACACCGCGGCAAGCCGTCGGCTTTCCGCCCCAATTCGGTCGCAGAGGATAGGGAGAGCGGCGCATCGTAATACCGACACTCCTCTTCCCCTGCGACCCCACCGCCTTCGCCATCTATCGGTGGCGACCCCGTTTGGGCCGCGGAAGGCAGGAAGAGCGGCGCACCGCAATACCGGCACTTCTCTCCCACCGCGGCCCCACCATTCGGCCGCGAAGCGTCCCATACCGCATCGCGGTCCGCCTCAGTTGCGGTTCGTCCCACACCGAACCGAAACCTACTCGGCTACTCACACTCAGCCTGGAGAACTAAGTGGAGCAGCCGACCACCTCGGGCTCCTCTTCGCTTCACCGTGGGCCCCTACCACGGTTACTGACCCCACCGCCGCGAGAAGGCGGGAACCCCTCGGGGGAAAAAAAAAAAAAAAAAAAGAAAAAAGACCTAACCCTAGTACAACAAATGTGCAACAAAACCTTAGCAAACAAACTCGATTTCATAATAAATCGTCACTCTATTGCCAAATATGCAATAGATCGGGACATGATACGTAAGACTGTCGTTTTGGTATTCAACCGCGTCATCAGGATAATAAGTCCACACCACAATAGGTACACTGACAAACCTTCATGTTCATTCTGCTCGAAACCAGGCCACACGTTTGAGACTTGCTATATACGTGAAAAAGACAATTTTATTATTTGCCGTTGTAGCGGCTTTAGGGATACATGTTTTGTGAAAATTACAAGTACCTAGCTATTACGGTTCATGAGATAGAGCCCTGTGACAGACGGACGGATGGACGGACAGCGGAGGCTTAGTAATAGGGCTCCTTCGCGGCACCCCTTTAGGGTTCGGAGCCCTAAAAACTCCGAAATGATTGTGAATTTTTACTCAGGCTAACCTTACTGTCCTCAAAACTAAATTTGACAAAAACTTGTTTAATAGAACGGAAAACTTACTGCATCATATATATCATCGCATTAATAAAATCTCCGCTAATGCTGAATGTTCGGATGTTTATAAGGCAACCGTTTCTAACTTTAATATGCAATATAAAGAAATTTCGGCTCTAAGACCTTCATCTTCCTTCTCAAACAGGACCCCCGTAGCAGCTGCTACTGAACCTACTTCAGAACCTGCGACTTCTATCGCCGTCACATGCGCACGCAGTTTGACCGCAGACGTTAGCAAATTGAAATATTCGGGAGGGTGGACCTTGGCCTGAGCTATGCATTTTATTAAAAGATTTTAGTAGTAGTGACTATGATTATAGACTTGCTGCCGAGATTAGAGCTCGTACTCAAAGGGAAAACGAGAACATTACTATTTACCTCTCTATCATGCACGATATGTTTTCTCGTCTTAGTAAACCCCTATCCGAAGAAGACAAACTAGATATTCTGTTGCATAATATACGTCCCTGCTACGCTAGCATATCGGCTGCCTCACCGGGTATTCAGAAGATCGATGCATTGAAGGCCTTATGCCGCAACTGTGAAAACATTCAGTCACGTTTTGCGCAATTTCACGAACCGCCTAGAGTGACTGCTTCTACGCTAGCTCCAAAGTTCAGAGTAAACCACAACCTTATACTAGGGATGGACTTTTGGCGAATATTTGGGTTACTACCAAAAAACCTAGATCGCATAGCCTTCTATAAGGAGCCTGAAGTTTTCACAACTGAGTTGGAAGACAAAAACCCTAAACTTTTGTGTTCCTATGACTATTTATCAGATGAACAGAAAGCTACAGCTGATCAATTGATATCACAATTCCACGAAATTTCCTACGAAATACGTAGCCTAGGTCATACTTCCCTGACTACGCACATAATAGACACGGGAGATGCTGCCCCGATTCGTCAACGCTACTATAGAATGTCACCTGAAAAGCAGAGAATTCTAGTCGAGCAATTGGATAAGATGTTAAAAGAAGATATTGTAGAGCCATGCGAAAGCCCGTGGTCATCGCCAGTACTACTAACTCCAAAAAATTGGTTGTCTGTAAAGTCGGTTTACTGACGATAGTTGAACGTGACAACGTCTTAAGAAAATACTTTTTTCATTTGTTTCACTTTTCACTGCACTTGATACTCGATCAAAACATGTAAATGTACTATAGTATAGCAGCTGTCCACGCAGACGCATCGCTCACTCAAGTAGGAGAGAGACGGATGTCGCTCGTTCCGCGCTCTCGCTTGCACTTCTAGCCTTACAGCGAGCGCCTCAGAGCGAGGTAACGCCGCATGAGTCATGTTTTTTCGTGCGTGCAGCCGGCTCTATCGAATTATAAGACGTTGTCACGTCAAAAAGAACGGTGAACTACGATTCTGTCTTGATAGCAGGAAACTTAATAGGCGTCGGCGATACCCCCGCGCATCCGTCGCCCGGGCCCCTGGATTTTGATTCTCCGGTCGCCATCACACAGGAGTTCTGCACGGAGACGAGCGGAGAATCGTCCTCCAATCCGGAATGGTGTTCCGTGCCCTCTCGAACAAGCCTTCAATCCGTGCGAGAGGACACGGAAGACACTTTTCCGCCTACCACCACGCGCAATCAGCGCAGGGGGGTTCTCTGGTTGCCCCAGTGCAGAGGTCGACTTCTGCACAGGGGAAAGCCGAGAACCCTCTTCACCATAAGGGCCTGAAGGGGTGTTGCCCGCCCTCCCGAACGCTGTAATAGACGTGCGGGAGGACGCGAAAGACCCTCCCCTGCCCACCACCATGCGCATCAAGCGCAGGTATTCTCTAGTTGCCCCCGTGCAGGGGTAGATCTGCACAGGGGAAAGTAGAGAATCCATCTCTCGGCGGGGCTCAATTGAGCCCGCCCGCGCCGTCCGCTGTGCCCCATGCTAACTTCATGGGGACACGCGGAGGCGCTCCTCCCGGGCGTGGCGGTCTACTCACTGAAGAGCCCACCACAACCCATTTAGCAGGATATCGGCCGGCGTCTGGCAACGAACAGACGAACGTCTGTTGCCAGACGCCGTTGCCCAGGGTGCACCACGGAGAGGTTTCCTGCACGCACCCCAGAGTCCAACCACCTAGCGTAGCTACCCTACGTACTACCTGCGCCACCTGGCGAACTGCAGCCACAACTTGCTACGACACCGACCTACCACTAGCGCCACCTGGCGGCCCTACCTGGCAACTTCTGCTTCCCGTCTGCAAGCTGTTCCTACTTCTCTGCCGCCTATCCGATTGCTCGCCAAGGCCAGTTTGTCTACCGGTTTATTATACACACTTCGGTTCGCAAACGCAATCCCGACTCTGCTAGCATTCTGTTGCTACTCGTACCACCTCGCATAATTTAAGTAATAAATACCTACTTGTACATTCTTTATATGTTTTTCATTTGCACTACCTACCATCTAGATAGGTAGGACAATCGACTACATTATTATTATTACGAAAATGTTTTACAATTGCGCCAGTTCATAAAGAAATCAATTTTTTTTATTTTTTTTGGAAAGAAGTTATTAAAACAACTTTAAAGAAATGCAATTACAACTATGTACTAAAAATGACTAAAACTAAAATCCTATAAATTGCAATGCATTGAGCGCCGCCCATGAGCGCATGAAATTTCGTGATAGGGCTCTAAATTTTCAAGCCGTTATACATATCTAGCTATAACACAGGACAAAATGTCTGGCCACTTTAACTACCAGTGTCAGGATGTTACCTTTTACTTGTGCAGTGAGACATACCTTCTCATTTGTTTGTTCAACGCGGGTGAATAAAGTCCACAATAGTAATTAAAAAAGTAGCCTTTGTGTGCTCCTAGGTGAACAAGTGCGTAGATGAACAGAGGATACTACCTTTGTCAAATCAAAATTCAAAATCAATTTTTTTTTTCGCAAACTAAGCTAGAAGCCTGTACTATGGCAACCAGATGACTGATATACATACATATAATAACACCCAGACACAGATCAAACAGACATGTTCAATGCACACAAATGTTTGACTTGGCCGGGCATCGAACCCCGAATTAATTATGAATTAAGTGGGACCAATAGTCATATCTTTGTATTGTACCGAGTCAGAATTATAATGATAAATGCACAAAAAACATGCAATCCATCTCAGTCAATAAAAAAATATGTCACTCCTTATGATTTATTCTAGTTTAAAGCGACATAATATTACAACAATAATGATCGATCGCTGGTATTCCGACACACATTATTATAGACAGACATAAAGATATCTCGACGGACTACGACGCGAGGGCGCAGCGCCGCTCATAACCGCTTCAGGATGCGACGCTTGTCCCGCGCAGCGCCGCGCGGCCCCGCCGGCCCCGGACCCGCCGCCCCCGCGGGCCCCGGCTCGGCGGGCGCGCGTCGCTCGCGCTTGCGGCACGGGCCCTCCGCCTCGCGCTCCGCCTGCAACACACACGGGAGGTGAGGCGCGCTCGAGGACGAGGGCCGCGGTGGAGGCCCGCACTCACCGCGGTGGGCGCGGGGCTCGGGCGCGCGTGGATGTCGGTGAGCAGCTTGGCGCGCGCGAAGTACGCGTCGTACGCGTCGCGCAGCAGCGCCGCCGCCTCCGCGTTGAGCGCCGATTCGGCGTTGGGCGCGATGAGCAGGCAGCGCAGCGCCACCAGCGCGTGCTCCAGCCCCAGCTCCGGGCGCCAGTCGCGTTTCAGCGTGTTGACGCACACCTCGCCCGTGTCCGCCGCCACGTTCGGGTGGAACAGCTTGGTGAGGAAGAAGGCGCGCGGCGGCGCCGCCGGGTACTCGCGGCCCAGCACCAGCCGCACGCGGAAGGTGCCGCCCGCGTACGGCGTGTCGGCCGGCCCGTCGAGGTGCGCCACCACGTCGGTGAGGTCGTCGTCGCGCAGCTGCAGCTTGACGCCGGGCGGCGGCGCGGCGGCCAGGCGGCGCAGCTCGCGCGCCACGCCGCGCAGCACCTGCGGACACACGTTCTCCACGTTGGACATGCCGCCGCCGCTAGCCCGAGTCCCGAGCCTGCGCCGCGCCCGCCCGCGGGACCATCACCCGCGCGCACTCGCCACGCCCGCGCGACCCGCGACCTGGTGATACGAGTTCGAGCTCGCCGACGGCGAATCCCACTCTATACTAAATATTATCAGCGAATTCCCGTAAACAACCGAAAATAACAAAAATTTTATCCCGAATTTTCTTTCCCATTCAAATCTAAATCACAGTCAGTTATCAGTTCACTTCACTTGAGTTTTCAGTTCACAGTTCACAGTTCACCACAGAAAACTAAGAACCGGTGACAACAAGATTTTTAAAAATCCGCCACATAAGTTGGTTGTGAAAAAAAATATTTTTCAGCCGTTAAACGAAAAATATAATATGAAATATATAATATATATATTTTTTAAAGGTCAATTATAATTATTTATATGATACGTGCATTACTCTAATTCTCTATTTATTTACATATGTGATCCTATTAATTATTATTAGCCTTTAATAATCTCCTGTTATATCGTTATAATATAATCGTCCTGTTCATATTCATTGCAGAGTTTTTAGAATAAAAAACACGTCTTTGACGGACCTTATCGCCATCACACAAAATAATTCATAATATAGAACATGCCATTTTGAAAAGTTTAGTTTTTTTTTTTTTTAATTACCTATGCTGTTGGCCTCAGATGGCCTCTACAGTAGTTTCTGTCCCGTTATATATGCCTAGTATTTTTTTTACATGTTTGCAACCAATCCAAATACGTTAAATATGTCGAAAAATCCCATAAGTTGGCAACACTGCAAAGAACTAGTTCACAGAATCCAACCAAAATCCAATAATGACAGTAACAGTTGACAGGACGATGCGAACGTTCTTTTGTATTCTGTGGAACGAACTAGGTACTAGGTACCGAACACGGCTGAGACAGCTTGTTTCCCAATGTCCCGTTTGTCGCTACTGTGCACGAATAATAAAAAAAACAACACGTCATCTTGACTGCACTGTCACTGAGCACGTAATGCACTGTCATGAGTGATGTCATGTCTGCAAGAATCCTGTGATTTTCTCGTTGAGTTGTAGAATCCTGATCAGAATTTTTCCTAATTGTTTGAATACTCGAGTTTAGCCAGATTTGTTACGCCTCTTTTGCCATGGCGACGCTTAAGTGCTGTGTTAGTGGTTGAGATGCAACAAGCGCTACTCACCGCTTATTTAACATTCCAAAGGACGATAAATTTAGAAGCTTGTGGTTGCAGTTCTTAGTGCCAACTAATCCCCTTCTCGTCGGACTTTCCAAGGAGCAGCTGATAAGAAAGAGTGTGTGTCACAGACACTTAGAAATACGCCAGTTAGATTGAGAAGGACGAAGGACACGCTATTCATACCCCTGCTTGTTTACAGCTAAAGAAATAGAATATGGCATGCCCCTAAGTTCAGAAGGTATAGGTTGACCACTAATTGAGTAAAAATGAGATATGAAACTCATAATTTTTATACTTTGGCAAACCAAAAAGTGTTGTTTTTATAAAATTATAACATTAATAACTTACGTAAATTTATTTTTCAGTTTTGAAAAAAATATTGGGAGACCTATAGTGATAGTGATGGTAATTAATGTAATTTAGCATTAATTTTTAAGCATGCTTATTATTGCTATTTGCTAATTTGGGATTTATTATTAAAAAATAACATGCATCAGTTATATATGCTGGGGCCTGAGGATGCAGGACGCAGGAGAAGCCAAAAACTATACTAGCCAAAAGCCAAAAATTATTGTGACTAAACCAAAATAGATGAATACAATGTTCGTTCACTATTTTGTAGATATTGATAATTGATAAGTTCTACAAACTATTATTTTTTGTTTATTATTATTTTAATCTACCATCGATAGTTTTCACACCGCATGAAAAATAATGACTCCTTCAAAATAGATGTATATAATGTTCGTTCACTATATTGTACATATTGGTAAGTACTAAAAACCCCTAGTACATTATTTTACCCTACCATCAATGGATTTCATTCAGCGCACGCAAATTAATGAATATATTTGGTAATAATGTGACACCTTGGTTCACCATATTGCAGTTACCTTACGGATCCCTATTTTTTTCAAAATCTCATATAGCCTATATCACTCACACCGAATTGAGCTGTTTATAAGTGAAAGTGTTTTTTAAATCGTCCAGAAGTTTCGGAGCCTATTCGTTACAAACAAAAAAAACAAAGTTTATAATATTATACATAATATTATTATAATTTATTTATCTACTATGGGACTGAGTCCTGGGTACACCTCTGCCTACCCCTTCAGGAAAAAAAGGCGTGAATGTATGTTATGTTTATAATATTATTTAGGTTTATTAATATATATTAATAACAATATTTTTATAATAAGATTTATTTGGATTATAAGTGATTAAACTCTTTTAAATAGTAAAAAAGCTAATTTTATTTCAGTCATAGGGAAATACAGATGGTCAGCAAGTCATGACGGCTACAACTTTTAGGACCTCTAATTCAGTTACTGTTAACTGTTTAACTGTAGCCGGAACTCCATACTTATCCGTTCGATCTATGTATGTTTGTTTTATTTTTTACTTTAAAATTAAGTTTTCAAGTAATACAGGACCAAAAGAGTGACGTCACTAATTATGTATCGATAAAAGGGACATCACTAATTTAGTCGATACCTAGTGTAATATTTTCACATCACTAGTTGTCACATTGCAATGAATTATAAAATGTCAATGCCATTCATAAAATGTGCAAAACTCCACCGAAGGAGATTAAGAACTCTATGGAGTTAGAAAAAAAAAAAAAAAAGTAGATGTGCGACAACAGCGACAAACGCACATATTGCAAAACTTTCCGGCGCCGTTCCACTGTCGCATCTGTACGTAGTACTAATTATAGTGATCTGTGGTACCGAACAAGAAAAATCCGACATAATATTCCTAAAGAAAAGTGTCGCGAGCGATATAATAGGCGTTACATATCGAGATACGGATCGGAGTCGACAAAATTTTCAATTTTAATCTGGTAAAACTAAAACTCAAACAGATTTATTCAAATAGGTCATAATCTTACACTTTTGGACGTCAATGAAGATAAACAGTACTGAGTCTACCGTGAGTTCGGAAAGATACCTCTACAAGAAGAAGATGGTAGGGTCAGTATGTTTAGTTCTTTAAATAATTCCCTCAGGGACACTGCTACATCGTAGCGATGCTATTACGCTTTCCTAGGTTGTAACTGATTTAGGAAGAATTGCAATCGGGACCATCCTATCTTTCTAAATCGGAACCAATCTGTTCTAACTTGGTACTCAAATCCACATGTAGCCGTTCTTTATTTTAAAATTAAGCAAAAAGCACCAGATGGTCACCAGACTGGTGTGATCACTCGGGAGCAAGAAAATACAACGAAGAGTTTTGGGGGGAAGCCGAAGAGTATAGTTTGGCTCACGTATCTTTATCAATTATCGGTCATTTTCGAGTGTTTAACGTGTAATAATGGTGGAATATTACGTGTTGCGTGTTTTCGAAGATACACAAGTCTCTTGGCGAGTGATGCGAGAGTTGAAATATGATTTTTCGTGTTCCCACCAAAATTCCGGCAGCTTCTTGTCAAGACCACCACTTTACTAGAGCTGCGACTTGACTGGGCTTGCCCTGACCCTACCCTTTTTAATTTTAATACAAATTTTATAAAAGGAGTTTTACCGAATCTTGTATTTACGCGACGATACCATTACTCGACGGGATCAATAATGGTTCTAAATTAGCGACCAGTTTTTTAAGTTGTAATTTCAAAGAGTGGTTCATTTAAAAAAAAGTGGATATATTAATAAGTTGGCATATATTTACAAAATTTTAATTTCAAGAAGTGATCAAATGTAGCTATGAGACATTTCAAGAAGAGGATATTACAAGAAGTGGTCCTTTTTAATTATTGTGGTATTTTTTACGGTTCCTTACCTCAAAAGGAAAAAAGGACCCTTATAGGGTCACTTATCTGTCCGTCTGTCTGTCTGTCTGTCTAAGTGTCTAGTCGCCTTGAAAGTTGAAATTGATATGAAATACACGTCTGCGGTCCCTTTAGACCGCGTAAAAAAATCATACTTTTATGGTAACGCAATCAAAAGTTATGGCCATTTTACTACTTATTTTCATACTACGCATATGAATTTTCCATACTACTTTATTAACTTTAACGTTAACAACAAAATTTCGTGGCGCAGGTAAGCGCGGCATTGGTTTACGAGCTGTAAGACAAGATTTGAATCTCAAAATATGATCACTATTTGGATTTTACTTTATACTTATAGGTTTATAAATAACGATTTTAATTATAGAAATAATCCCAAAACCGTAAAATTACATATTATACAAAAAGAAAATTGTGATTATTAACATGTTTGCTGTAGTTTGCCTAGATGGAGCGCTGTATATGTTCTTTTAGATGGCGGTAGGTTTTTGTTCAGGTATATCTAGGTATGGAACCCTACACTACGCATACATAATATGTATGCTATAAGAATTTTATTTTAAGGACTTTTTTATTAAATTACAGTATTTTGTGTCATTTTCTACATAAATTAAGACTATGTTACATTTCACGTGAAAATGTTACTTTTCGGGCTGTCCCATGTTACTTTTGACTAAGGGCCATTGACAACATACAACACTTTTGTATTCTGTGGTAATCACTACGAATTATTACGGAAAATTACGAAATAGAGTGATCTGTGACTACGAACGAATTCCTCGCCGGTGGTGTTTTGTTTTGACTAGTACTAATTTATTGATCTGTGGTTTTGACTCCTCTTAGCTCTTTATTCTGTGGTGTTTTGCAATGAGTTTATTGAACAATTAGAATTAGTGTTTTGTTCAAACAACGGTTAAGAATAATGTATAATAGTTCATAACAATAGGTGCGTAAAGCTTCGGCATCGGGCAACGTCCACGGATTCCTGTCTCGGTTCGCGATTCCAACGATTCGATCCGAAGTCACCCGGCCTATCGACTTCCGGCAAATATGAGCGATCCGGAGGCGGGATTCCGCGTGATCGTGTCCCTCGAGCGGTACTTCGCCGACGAGCGCGCGCGCGTGTACATGCGGGCGGAGCGCTCGCGGCCGGCGCGCTGGCTGGCGCGCCGCCTGCGCCGCACCTTCCTCCTGCCGCGGCCCTTCGTGCTGCTCTCCCGCGGCCACCTGCTGCCGCCCGACGAGCCGCTGGCGCTGCTGGCGCCCGACGACCCGCTGGAGTGAGTGCTCGTCTCAATACTGCCTCGGTGGCATACCCGGCTTCCATGACAATTTTAATTATTAGTAAATGTAAGGCTTTCAATTGATTCTATGGGTCTTGTTGATATTATATCGAATAGAAAAATTATTTATTTATTTAATCAAAACGGTGTAGGTATGTACACCGATTACAATCATTAACATAAAATTAAGAAAGAAAAAAAACAAATTTATGAAATGAATAAAACAGTAAATTATTATAAAAATATAAGGGTAAAAAAAAATACCAGTAATACATCACGCTCGCAGTACCTCAGACACTCAATTAAAATCTTCGACCATTCATCCGCAAACAAGTCGAAGAAGTCAAGTCAATAATGGGTTTAGAATCCATCCCAAATGTAATATATTATTATTGTATTGCAACATATGAGTAAGTTTTATTTACAGATGTTACATTTTAGGATATATTTAATAGCACTTTAAAATCAATGAAACATGCTTTAAAATAATAAAACATTTATAATTTAATACATGAACTATGAAAAATTATGATTTTGCTATAAAATAATGGTGTCCACCATAAAAATAATGATTACCACTACAGCTTGACAACTTCAACATGGTAGACTGGTTATGTTATGCATGTAGTAAATAGCATTGACTTAGATGAAAATATACATACATACAGTCACACCTTGTTCCCGGTGGGGTAGGCAGAGACTATTTCCCTCCGCTTGCTACGATCCTGACATACAACTTTCGCTTCATTCACTTTCATGACATTTTTCATACATGCTCCTCGGTTGTAGGTACTTTTGACTTGGCCTTTCCTAAGAACAACATCAATTTGTTCATGAAAAGTATGCCTAGGTTGACCCCTACCGACTTGACCATACACACTAGCCTTATAAATCTCTTTTGTAAACCTCCTTTATCCATCCTCGCCACATGTCCGAACCACCTCAGCAATGAAAATATAAGTCAAGATTATTACTACCAATACTACTCAAAATAAATGATGATCTGAACTACATGGAGACCCCGGCTTTACAGCCAGTCACAATTCCGCCGAGCTATGGCCGGGACATGGAGTCTGTATGGTCAAGCCGAACATTGAACCTGCGTTATTGCTGCGGTTGCAAATCATGCTGCCGCGGCCTAAATTCACCAGTTCGCAATCAATCACCTCATCATTCACACGCGACTCATTTAGCATATCAAACAATTACCAATATAACATAATCTAAACCAATTACCTCTCTTTCACTCAGTAACATCCTCAAAGATCCATACATCTTTGTTTTTGGTCCTTCGACGCTTCCGGAAAAGCGGGGACTAATCGCGAGTGGCACTTACGCAATAGTGACACGTGCAAGCGAGCAACCCGTCGACCAGCTCCCTCTGGTGGAACGCAGTTCTTATCAAGTGGATTCTGTGGGGTCAACCAAGGATCCCGTCCTGAGGCAACCAAGGCATCCAGGATTCCAGTCCAGGGAGTTATCCGGGGATAAGAGTAAGAGCTTTCCATTTTTTTTGGTCTGTGGTCAGTAGGTCAACTTTAACAGCAATGGAAGACCTTCTGTTTACGCAAAAACAATTAATTGATGCGTTCGAACAGACATACACCAACTTCAAAAAAGATGGCTCGGATCGCAAAACTTCCGATTATATAAAGCGTAAACTAGATACTCTAAATCAATACTGGCGAGATTTCCATGCCAACCATATAAAACTTTGTGGTTTTGGAGACATGTCAGTTTCAGCAACAAAATTTTTGAGCAAACGAAGGAGAGGTACGAGCATATCACAACAATCATAGGGGATTATAAGGTGAAGCCTAGCGACGTAAAACCAGCTGCGGGAACAAGAACACCACAGCCGGGCACGTCACGCGTCACCACCCCGGGCGGCGCCAACAGGGAGGGCGAACGTAGACCGAACCCGCCACCCGAACCTAGCGACGTGTCCCACAGGGAATTTAGGTCGCAGGGAGCATCAAGCAAAACAGAAGAGCTTATAAAGACTCAGGCGAGTCAATTTAGGGCATTGCAGAGAATTATAAACGAAGCCGAGATAGAGGAGTTGACCGATAAGTGTGACTTGGAAGATTTGTTGCAAGCTATTAAACACCGTTGGTCAGAAATAGACGCCTTGCATATTAAAATAGATACTGAATTAGAAGGCGATAATCAAGAGTATCAGCAGGCCTTCACATAGCACGAAAAATCGTTCAAGGACTTAAAGAAGGAAATAAACAAGAAAATGTCATTAATATCTGGTAGGGAAAGAACCACCCCAAAGATGGAGCTGCCAATTTTCACCGGTAATTATCATAACTGGGCTTCATTTAAAGACATCTTTGTGGACGTAATCCATAACAATCCTTCAATATCAAAGGTGAAGGTGAAAGAAGATGCAATATCTTAAGTGTAAGGTAAAGGGAGAACCAGAAAAACTCATTCAACACCTCGAAATAAGTGAAGAAAATTACGAAGTCAGCTGGAATATTTTAAATCGCAGGTATAACAACAAAAAAATGATATTTAAGTCTCATATTGATACTTTGATGGGCATACCTACGATTCAAACACCCAACGTGTCTAATCTTAAAACGCTTTACGACCTAACAACTGAGACTGTCAACGCCATCAAAAACATAAATGTCGATGTGAATTCATGGGACTACCTATTAGTGCACTTGTTATGCCAAAAATTAGATAATGACACCTACAACGAATTTAACGCTAAAAAACCAAGAGATCTGCAGTCACTAACAGAATTTTTAGAGTTCCTTGAGGATAAATTTACATCATTGCAAATCTCAAGGAAGCCCATCGAATTCAGTAAGAAGTCATCAGGGTCATTCAACTCTAATAAGCAAACGTTAGGTAAAGAAAAGAAACCTAACTTTTATTTTCAACCGAGTAATAATTTTACTTCCAACCAAATTGCACAATCAAAGGGTACAAAGAACAATACTTTGTCGAAGAATTGTTGCCCACTCTGCAAAAGCCTCAATCATAGACTTTATTTCTGTCCTGAATTTACTCAAATGCGTGTTCAATCAACAAAAACACCAAACAGTCAAGAAATTTAAGGTATGCGAAAACTGCCTTAATAAACATGAGGGCCAAGAATGTATTTCCAATAACCGTTGCAGAGAATGCAACGGAAAACATAATACAATTTTGCATGAATCGTTTGCACATGGTAACAGGCCCGCGACGTCAGAATATCAAACTAACAAAGCCAACTACGGTCATTCCACTCAGGCGAATGTGTCACTTCAGCAAAACGCGCCTGAAATTCTGTTGGCAACCGCAATGGTCAAGGTGCAGGGAAAGAATGGTTCATACTATAATTTTAGAGCATTAATCGATCAAGGTTCTCAAATTTCATTGATAACAGAGAACGCTGCTCAAATTTTAGGATTACCACGAAAACAATTCCACGGAGTAGTAGCCGGGATAGGCGACAAAGAAAGTACTTGCAAAGGAGTCATCACGCTTAAATGCTCGTCCTGGCAAAATGACTATCTTTTTGAAACAGATGTCGTTATTATGAATACCATGATAAAACATCTACCGGGACAAACATTCCTTAAGCCAGATTGGCCCATCTTAGATAACATCACTTTGGCCGATCCAGAATTTAACATTAGACGTCCCGTCGACCTATTATTGGGCGCCGACATCTACGGTGAAATAATATTAGATGGTATTCGCAGAGCCGGAGCCAATCAGCCTATTGCACAACAAACACCCCTAGGTTGGATTTTATGCGGCAACGTGACGCAGTCGCTACACTGCAATGTCATCATAAATAATATTGAACAAATTCAAACCTTCTGGCAAATAGAAGATATAAGTGAACAAGAACACGTAACTTCTCAAGACCAGAAGGTTATCAAACAATTTCGTGAGACAACCACTCGCCATTCCGATGGAAGATATGAGGTTCGACTTCCATTAAAAGCAGAAGTAGAAGAAAAGATGGGCGAATCTAAGAGCAAAGCAGTGGCCCAATTTAAACAATTAGAAAGAAATTTTTTTAAACAAGAAAACATCGCTAGAGAATATAGATCATTCATTAACGAGTACTTAAAACTAGGTCATATGACAAAGGCCGTTGACAACAAGACACCAGAGTTTTATTTACCTCACCACTGCGTCATACGCGCCGATTCATTGACTACGAATTTACGAGTCGTTTTTAACGCGTCGGCAAAAACCACATCAGGGGCTAGTCTGAATGATTTAATGGAAAGGGGTCCGAATCTACAATTAGATCTACAAAATCTTTTGATAAAATGGCGTCAGTACGAATACGCTTATACATCTGATGTAGAAAAGATGTTTCGCCAAGTCTGGGTCAACCAAGATGACCAAAAGTATCAAAAAATCATATGGAGAGATACATCGTCAGCAAAAATGGAGACGTTTCAGCTTACAACTGTCACGTATGGTACCAAGGTCGCACCATTTTTAGCAATGATGACTCTTCGTCAGCTGGCAGAGGATGAACGACCCAACTACCCAAACAGCAATGCTGCGGAGGCAGTAGAATCTTCTATGTACATGGATGATCTAGTTCACGGTAGCCACTCTATTGAAGAAGCAGAACAATTGTTGCTCGATATCACGAGACTCATGAAATCTGGAGGTTTCAATTTAAGAAAATGGAAAACCAATGCTCCTAGCCTGCTTCAAATAATCAATCATACACAAGAAGAGGCAAATTACGATTTCAAAATGTCAGAAACATCTAAAACACTGGGATTGAGTTGGAACACCAAGAAAGACACTTTTGGTTTCAGCACCAAAATAGAGTGGTCTACTAAAAGGCCAACGAAACGAACGTTCCTGTCGGATATCTCTAAGCTTTTTGATCCTCTAGGCTGGCTCTCTCCCATTTCCACCAAATTGAAAATCCTGTTTCAACAAGTCTGGCAAGCTAACATTCAGTGGGACGACCCGCTCCCGGAAAACATCCAAGATGAATGGAACAAGATGAAAACAGATCTTGAAGAAATAAACCAGTTTGAAATACCTCGCTGGCTTGGTACAAAAAAGCAAGACTCCATTGAACTCCATGGATTTTCAGACGCCTCACTTAAGGCGTACAGTTGCGTTGTGTACTGTAAAATACACAGAAACAACGAACAAAAAATTGTTATTATGGCCGGAAAAACAAGATTGGTGATTGTTCCACTATGCCCCACCAAGCCGCCCCACTGGTGGGGCATAGTGGAATGATACAAATTATGTCGCGGAATATGCCCCACTAAATCGACTCGGTGGGGCGGATTCCGCGAATGAAAAACCTGGTGGCTTTTGCCCCACCAGGGTTATCACATTACAAAAATTTTCATACGACTCCATGTTTCCCCACATGTAAGCGAAACGCCATCTAGCGGCAACATGTGAACTTTAGTTTCTTGAATCTCTCCGAAGCATTGGACTGTGTGAATCTCTGAGAGAATTATTTAAAAAATGAACATACTGACACGGCCATCCTTATTTATCTGTTGGGGCACAGCGGACATCCAAATGAGTGGTACCATCTATCTGTTTTTGACGGAGTTATAGCTGTCAAAGTAGGAGGTAGTGACTAGCGGGAAGCAGCTTCTCCTCCACATGACACGACACTGAGTTGTAAGAGAGGGAAAAAACAAGGCATGCAACTATAGTAGATACTTATAACAAAATTCAGTTTAATTCAACTATATTTTGTACTAGTGACTGTACAGTGTGCAGTGTCGTATCATGTGGAGGAGAAGCTGCTTCCCGCTAGTCACCACCTCCTACTTTGACAGCTATAACTCCGTCAAAAACAGATAGATGGCACCACTCATTTGGATGTCCGCTGTGCCCCAACAGATAAATAAGGATGGAAGTGTCAGTATGTTTATTTTTAAATAATTCTCTCAGAGATTCACACAGTCCAATGCTTCGGAAAGATTCAAAAAACTAAAGTTCACATGTTGCCGCTAGATGGCGTTTCGCTTACATGTGGAGAAACATGGAGTCGTATGAAAATTCTATACAAACAGTAATGATAACCCTGGTTGGGCAAAAGCCACCAGGTTTTTCATGTCGCGGAATCCGCCCCACCGAGTCGATTTAGTGGGGCATATTCCGCGACATAATTTGTAGCATTCCACTATGCCCCACCAGTGGGGCGACTTGGTGGGGCATAGTGGAACAATCCAAGATTGGTCCCAGTCAACAAGACAGTGACTTTGCCGAAACTAGAGCTCTGCGGGGCACTATTATTATCAAAGCTCATAGAAAAAATAGTGAAATGCTTTGAAAATCGGAACATAAACATACTCATACACTAAACATACACAACTAGGATGGCTGAATGGTGAACCCGAGCGTTGGAAACCTTTCGTCACCAATAGAGTCAGACAAATAACATCTATAATAAAATCAGAAAATTGGCGTTATGTCAAGTCGGAACACAACCCAGCCGACTGCTAGTCGAGGTTTAAAAGCTTCTCAATTGAAAACGCATGAATTGTGGTGGAAAGGCCCAACATGGCTACCCACATTCCAACCTGAACAAAAGAAAGCTTTATTTGAAACGGACCAAGAATTGAGGAAGCCGCTGCCAATAACAGCTGTAGTACAAAAACAAGATGACAGCATTATCAAGGAATTGCTGATGTGCAACAGGGCAACAGCTCGTTAACAAAGGCGACCAATATCTTAGCATGGATACACAGATTCGTTTCAAAGAGTAGAAAATCAAATCAAGAAACCAGGAGCTATCTGACACTGAGTGAAATAAACAAATCAAAATCTATGATTATAAAGGAAACTCAACAAGAAGAGTTCCCACAAGAAGTTGCGGATCTACGCAAAACAAACAAGATTTCAACAAAAAGCAAGCTTTCTATGTTGAATCCGTACCTAGACAAGGAAGGATTATTACGAGTAGGTGGTCGACTGAAAAATGCTCACATCAGGTTCGACATGAAACATCCTATTCTAATACCAAAAAACACTCGACTGTCAGAGCTCATCATCGATCATTGCCATGAAATGACCTACCATGGTGGAGCCCGCCTCACATTGGCCTTTATGCGACAAAAGTATTGGTTAGTTGGAGGGATTGGTGCCACCAAAAAACGCGTTACTCGATGTGTTAAATGCAGAAGACAAAATCCCATCAAACAACAACAATTGATGGGAGATTTACCATCACCAAGAGTTAATCCCAGCCGCCCCTTTCAACATACAGGAGTCGACTACACCGGCCACGTTTTCATCAAGGCGAACAAAGGCCGAGGTATAAAGACAACAAAGGGTTATGTGGCGGTATTTATTTGCATGGCGACCAAAGCTGTGCACCTAGAGCTGGTATCAGATCTTATGTGCCTTAATCAAAAATGCCTTAATCAAAGACCACTATGCCCTCTGTCGGAAGACGTCGATAGCTTAGACTGTCTCACACCAGCACATTTTCTTACTAATGGCCCCACGTTGGCTCTCTATAACACCGAGAGCGATTTAAGAACGCGTTGGCACATGACCCAGGAGGTATTTGAAGATATTTGGAAGAGGTGGCGTGCAGAGTACCTTGCGCAGCTAACAGCACGTAGCAATTGGCGCCAAGCTCAAAACAACATAAAATTAAATAACATAGTGGCCATACATGACGCCAATCTACCAGCAGGGAAGTGGGCTCTCGGCCGCGTAATAGAACTCCACCCGGGAGACGATGGATTGGTACGAGTTGTCTCACTGAAAACAAAAAACGGAATCATGAAAAGACCGGTTGTCAAATTGTCACAATTACCAGTAAACCAAGAAGAAACAACCGATCCTCTCTGCATAAAACAAGACATCAAAACAGGTGACCAATATAAAAACAAAACCACATCATTTAGACCATGTCGCAGGTCTAATTACATAACATTTGCGCTTACGACCTTTATGTTCATAATAATGACTCTTGTCACAACAACTCAAGGTGCATACAACACCACAACATTAGACCCAAATCAAAGTCTATACTTCGACAAAGTCAGTGATATGTACTTGATACGAGGCGAGTGGCGCCTAGTCGTCTACTACAACATGCCACCTTACTGGGAAGGAACAAGAGCTATTAATAAATACATTACTTTCTTAAAAGCAACCTGCAATCAAATTAAAGACATCGCACAATGCGAGTCGATCATATTACTACTTGAGCATGAATATACGGAGCTCCAATACTACGATTACATTCTGATGAACAAGCACTCGAGCGCCCGTCGGCGTCGCGGCCTAATCAATGGAGTTGGTAATATAGCGAACGCTTTATTTGGTGTTCTAGACAACGATTTCGCTGAAAAATACGAAAAGGACATAGAGCTACTAAAACGCAATGAGAACCATCTAGCTTTATTATGGAAAAATCAGACTTCCGTAATAGAGGGAGAATTTAATCTCCTCAAACGAACAGAAAACATAATGACGAGTCAACACAACATTATTGATAAACGTCTCCAAAAACTTGAATTCTGGATGAGAAACTACACGCAAAGTACCTCCACCTTGCCCCTCATCTCTGACTTCACCACAACAGCTATGATAGCTAACAACATCTTAGCACAGTTGAAGAAGATGCAAGACACCTTGCTGGACACCCTCACGAACATCTACAACGGACAGCTCAGTCTTCACCTAATGACGCCTGACCAGCTACGTCACGAGATTGGTATTATTGCCAGCCAGATACCAAAGGACTGAGCCACGCCGCTAGATACTGTGGATATGCCAAAAATTTATCACCTATTAAAAATACGAGCAAGGATGTCGACCAACAATTTAATATTTGAGACCAGAATACCACTTATCAATAGAGATTTATATGAAGTCCATCATGTAATACCTATTCCTCGCTTGCTAAACAAACATGACTCTGCTCATATCATGCCCATTTCTAACTACTTAGCGATAAACTTGAAGGAAAACGCTCTACTAACCATAAGAGAGAGTGACCTAAGGGAATGCTTGCATCAGGACCCATTCACTATTTTATGCGAAATCAAAACACCTGTTTACCATATTCAAGACGACGACATAATGTGCACCAAAGAACAAAACACGACTCAATGTAAGGTAATCCGAGAACCGTGCGACTCTCAACTTATCGAGTTACAAGTTAATAATTATTTATATTCATGTTGTAATTACTGTCAATTAAAACTTTTATGCAATGATCAAATTACGTCGCTAGCGCTGTCGCGTGCCGGTATCATAACAGTGAGTACTTTATACACCCATGAACCAGGGAGAAATGATCTCACGTTAACAGCAGACATTTTGACGCCCTCAATTGCACCGATCAACCACGTTATAAACATTCCCATACCTCTACCTCAGACCTCCACAGAGACCACAGACCAAACCGAGTTAAGCTCGGATCTTCATCACGAACAGATTCAGTTCCTAGAACGACAGATCGACGAAATGAAGAAGACCATTCCACTCTACGGTGACGCGCTTTCACGTGACGTTCACCACTACGTGGCCATCTACATCCTCTCAGCCATCATAATCGTGGCTTTTATCATCGTCGTAGTGATCATACTACGTCGAAACCGTCTCATATCAGTGGAAACACCATCGTCGAGTCCAGCTGCAGCAGCGGGCGAGCCGGCGGTGGCGGCGGGGGCAGCGGAGGCAGCCCCCGCCTCCCGCACCAGGGCACACGTCAAAAACTGTAGTGAAAGTGTAATGCAGTGCAATAGTGGTGATACAAAAAACCAGTACACTGAACCAGTGGTTCAATTTAATAAATATTTCCATGAGCACACTATGTGACCATAAAATCTTAACTTGTAATCACTATACTAACATAGGCTAGAAACAATTATTGTTGAATAAATCATCTTGTATCACCTCATCAGTTCAACCACTAACCAAAACCATGTTTCATCCCCAAACATCTCATTTCAGGCCCGGGAGCATGTATGGTCAAGCCGAACATTGAACCTGCGTTATTGCTGCGGTTGCAAATCATGCTGCCGCAGCCTAAATTCACCAGTTCGCAATCAATCACCTCATCATTCACACGCGACTCATTTAGCATATCAAACAATTACCAATATAACATAATCTAAACCAATTACCTCTCTTTCACTCAGTAACATCCTCAAAGATCCATACAGAGTCTCACCGGTGCCCCTCGTTCTCTTGCAGCGTGGTGCCCGCCGGCGCGCTGCCCTCCCTGCGCGCGCGCCCCCCGCCGCCCTCGCCCGCGCCCCCCTCGCCCGCGCCCCCCTCGCCCCCGCCTCCCTCGCCCCCGCCCCCTTCGCCCCCCGCGGAGGAAACGCGTCTCCAGGACATGAAGCGGCGCGCGCTCCAATTGCTCGAGCAGTACTCCACGCCCCCCGCCCGCCGCCGCCGCGTGCGCGCCCCGCGCCGCCGCGCCCTGCGCCGCCCTGAGCTCCGGCCCGAGCTCCGGCCCGAGCTCCGGCCCGAGCTCCGGCCCGAGCTCCGGCCCGAGCTCCGGCCCGAGCTCCGGCCCGTGCTCCAGCCCGAGCCCGAGCCCGAGCCCGAGCTGGAAGCGCACGGCGAGCTAGACGCGGCGGCGTTGCCGGCGGGCGAGGCCACAGGTGTGCAGGTGTTACGTAACGGGTGGTGTGGAGCACGCGCGGCGCGGCGGGTGTCGGCGCTGGGCGCCGGCCCGGGGTCAGACTAGGCCGGGGTCAGACTGGGCCGGGGTCAGACTAGGCCGGGGTCAGACTGGGCCGGGGTCAGACTAGGCCGGGGTCAGACTGGGCCGGGGTCGAACTAGGTTGGGCCGGGGACGGATTCCGTGGACGTTGGAAGACCGCAGGGAGCGCCGTCGGGAGCCTGAGTTTTTGGTCTTTTGAGATTCGACACCTCAATAGGAAAACGCAGAACCCTCGCAGGGAGGCTCCCGTGTCGGTCTCGTGCGTGCGAGGCTCTCGCTGCCCTCGGCAGTGGGAGGAAATCGACTCGGCTGCCCGTCTGTCTATTATTATTAAAAATTATTATTATAGTCCTGAATCTAATCCCTTGCTGCCGTTAAAATAATCTAATGTGAATTCACATCTTTTGATTGCATCGACTTACAAATTCGTTTTACTTTTCGACAAGGGACCTTGAACCCGAGTAATTAATATTTATCTCCACACATTCCTTTGACAGAGAGTCTCGACAGACAGACAGACATACGATCGATGATCCTATAAGGGTTCCTAAAAATCAATCAAGATAATAATATGACATCGATACAATAATTAGTAGTAGAGGTTACTAACTGCCCCTGCCCATGACTAATTGGAATGCATGGGCCCTAGGGTAAATGCTTGATGCACACCACCCCCGCCCCGGGGAGCGCAGGGTGGTCGTGTGGGACTCCCGGACGGCACACGCGCCCCTACGGTATGTGTCGGGGCTCGGGGCGGTGGAGGTATCCCTCGCGGCACCCGGGTTCAGTACCCCTAGCAGGAAGATTTGCGTCAAAACATTCGTATCGGCGACGATAGCAAAATGTATGGGATTTTGAGCAGCGCCCCTGGCTGGCGTAAATGGAACTAATTTTGGTAGCATGAAAGCTTTCGAATCAAATTGCGTATCGCTATCGTATCGTCTCGTAACTCCATATTATTCAAATTTAATTAGGAATTAAAAAAAAATGGAAGCACGAAGCAAACGTAACGTACCTAGGTCGACGAAGACTGCCTATCGAGTGCTGACGAAAGTTTTGTCACTTAAAATTTGGCGGTGAGAAAACTATCGTAAGCCTTTTTCTATAGTATGATCCCGAAATGGAATTTTAGTGGGTTTTATGATTAAGTTTGATTCAAAATTAGCTGAGAAATGTATTTTAAATGTTTTTACAGCCCTCCAGTGCAAGATTTATATTTTAGTTATATTAGTGTTATTTTAACATTTTTAGGGTTCATGATCTCTACCTAGGTCACCTATCTATGAGCCGAGTCAGATGCTTCCTTTTGTTATTGAAGTCTGTGTGAAGGGAGTGAACTCTGACTTATTTACATGTGCAAACGGTGATTATTTGTGTGCCAACATAGAATTATTGTTACATAATTTGATAACTATCTACCACAGGAAGAATACAAAAAGCATTTGGAAAATAAGAATAAATAAACAATATAATCATATCACCTATCTACTTATACAATCATTGAACAGTATAAGTACCTATCTATGTATTTGGAAAGAGCGATAATGACTCTTTGTGAACTTTTGAAATGATGTTCGGGATATAATTAAAAAACGGCATTTTTAATTGCATAGTCTTTTATTTAAAAAAAAACCTACCTTGCTACCTATAGCTTATATATAGAATAATCTATGCCATCTAAAACATAACTTGTAAAAAAAACCAAGTCTCGCAACTCAGTTCTTCTACCGTAAAAAGTTGTGAGATCCATGTAATACCAAGTCTTACCTTATAAGTCCTACTTAAGGGACCTTCTGTCTCAAGTTATTACGTAATTAGAATTTTTTTCCTTGTAAGTTGTCCAAATTCCGGAAAAAATGGTGATCTGTTGGAGCAAGGTCCGGGGAGTACTTACGGTGGATGTCCCAGGCATTCCAATTGTAGCTCATCTAACTTAGTGGTTGTTTGTTGTGCAGTGTGGTCTTGCGTTGTCGTGAAGCAGCTAACAGCAGTGGCCTAGAGCGATTGACCAATCTCGGTTGTTTAGCAGCTAGTTCTTCCTTCATGGTTTGCAGTTGCTGACAATAGATATCTGCCGTAATCGTTTGGCCAGATTTTAGAAAGCTGTAGTGAACGACACCGGCGCTAGTCCACCAAACACTCACAAGTAACTTTCTCTGAGTCAATTTTCGTTTAGGGCAGGTTTGGCTGGGTCTCCTGGGTTCACCCATTGCGACGAGCGCTTCCGATTATCGTACAGTATCCACTTTTCATCACAAGTAATGATTCGATTTAAAATCCCTTCATTATTGTGTCGGTTGAGCAAAGTAACACAGCAGTCGACGCGTGCAACCTGAAGCCTGCAGCTATCTTTGAAGTGCTTTGTGAGGGATCTGCTTCCACTTAGCCTTCAATTCTTCATTTTCCACTTTGGTCTCCGGCCGTCCACTGTGTTGGTTCTGAAGGTCGAAATTTCCGAATTTCGACCTTCAGAACCAACTACAGCACTGGTGCCACGGTATATCTCGTACTCGTAAATATACCGATAATTCATGTTTTCCATTGTGCGGTAATAAGCGACGCCCAATGACGTTGAATGCTTCTTACTAGCGACGCCTAAGAAAAAAATAATGAGGAAAAAACAAATGATTGACTGTTGTCAAAACTCGAAATGTCCCAGCTAAATGAATTTATAAATTTGAATTTGGAATTCCTAACCAGAGATATTTCAGATCAAAGTGGTCAGTACGACAAAACGCTAATTTCATATGTAAGGACTAAGGACCTCAGAGTAAGGATACCAAAGAGAACCAGTCGTGTAAAAATCTGTTCCAAGCCGCGAGTCTGGTACTAAATCAAATAAATAAACTTGTCAAATGCTGGGACGCGCATGTGATGGGCTCCTCACTCTCCACCGTATGTACTGATATAGCTATAGAAATCACTTCTCCACCTTAAATAAATGTACCTTACACAGCCAATTAATAAAAAAACAATTGTCGGTCAAGTAAGTCACTTATTAAATTCTTTTCAAACGTCAATTTCTAAAGCAAGTATCATAAAAAATCTGCGGGTCTAGTACCACTTTTATTGAAAAACACGTTCCTTGTACTATTCGGACTCTATTGTTCCACTTGAAACCAATCTTCACACATTGTTTGTCCATTTTTTTCTGTCCATTGAAGTGCCACTTGACGATGAACTATTTGTCCCAGACTCAATCTTAATGACCAGCTTCGAAAAAAAACAAAGACCAGATGTTGTAGTATTTTACTAAATTCATGATTTAATTTACTTACCTACTTATTTTTGTTTTTAAGAGGTAACTGATCGTTTTACAAAAATAACAATATGTGGCTTAGATGTAATATTATGTTATGTATTCTTTATCTATTTATTTAACAGTTCCTAAATAGGTTAACCTCACTGCTGCTGTTCAATAGGTACTTTGTTTATCTATTATTTTTACGTATTGAAAATATTTAGAGATATGGTACTTTAAGGGTTGTTAGTTAAGGGAACGTAGGTGGCAATGATTTTTGTTAAAACTTGAAATAATAAGGAAGACTGTAAGTAACCGGCAGTCTCATCACATTAAGGAGTTTTTATTCAGATAACCTGATGGTATGTAATAGATATCTAGATTAAAAATATTTCACAGGATACGGTATCTTACTCGTATAATTTAAGGTAAATCATGATAATGTTAGGTATATGTGTATTGCCAAATATTGTTTGAAATCTTCTTCGAAAACTCTAGTCAGAATTAGTCGTATTTGATTTTAATAAGTCGGAAAAGTGTCTTGTATGGGAAAGTCCTTGAATTTTTGAATTTATTTAATTATTACTAGTATTTTTTGTTATAGCTATTATAGTTACCCATATTGTGTAAGATTTTCAAGTTGATAACTATTGCCATTATGGTGTTACAGCGTGAAACGTTGAAAAAAAATCGTGATTTGTATGAACGCTCCAGTTATTTATTAATTTTATTTAGTCATAATTATTTCATATTATAGCAATCATAATCATTAACGTTCCGTGAAAAAATCAAATACCTAGCTGATGCCGTTTTCACGATACACGAAGGAAATCGAGAAATTAATTTTGAGCAAAAACACGTTGCTTGTATGGAGAGTACCTTTAATTATAAACTTTTTTTTAATTTTATTATATTTGTCGTTGTAGCGGCATTAGGGATACATGTTTTGTGAAAATTACAAGTACCTAGCTATTACGGTTTATGAGATAGAGCCCTGTGACAGACGGACGGACGGACGTACAGCGGAGGCTTAGTAATAGGGCTCCTTCGGCACCCTTTTAGGGTTCGGAGCCCTAAAAAATTACCAGACTATGTGCTTAGTTGTGTGGCAACCGTAGGCCGTGCGCAGTGCGCATGATGCCAGTGTTAGGTAAAAAGATAACCGAATAACAACAGATACGTGCGTGAAAGCGATAGCTTTTCATAATTTAGGCATGTATTAACAATAATTTTAGGAATTTATGTATCATCATTGCGTATTTCTATTTTATATTAATTTTTTTAACACAATAAAATGGACAACAGCGCTTTGTCTAATGAAAGCGATAGCTTTTCATAATTTAGGCATGTAATAACAATAATTTTAGAAATTTATGTATCATCATTGCGTGTTTCTATTTTATATTAATTTTTTTAACACAATTAAATGGACAACAGCGCTTTGTTCGAATGAAAAACTATGAAGTCGATTACATTTTAAATATTTTTGGAAAATATTATCCGAACATAAATATATTTTCTTTACATAAATTAAGGTTTGGCATTAATTAGGTGGATTGTGAACCTAGTGGATTGAAAACATTTTAAACATTGAATTAAATATTTGTTTATTTTATCTCAATAACGCACTGTGCATTATAATATTATACCTTTTTGTTTCTAATTGGTTAACATTGCATAGTCCTCGTTAATTTTACATTTATGATAACATTTTAATATTTTGTATAAATTAGAGTATAAAAGTAATTATATCACGTAAAAATTTAGAATAATATTATCGTCAAAGGCTCTTTCTACGTGCTAGAATCAGGCCCACGAACCTATATTTACTATTAAACCGAGATTCTATCATGTAACTTAATTATATATACAAACATAAATACAATTTTAGTGCATATAAGTCTACTCCAATGCTTCTTTGTTCGCCCGCGTCAAAGGGAGCGTTCAAGTATTACGTAACGCAATTTGGGGGGGCGGGAGGGTCTCGTAAAACGTTACGATGCGTTACAGGGGCGAGAGGGGGGGGTCTTTCTTACAACACGTTACGTAACATTATTTCTTTTTTTATATAAAAAATTAGGGAATTAAAACTCCCAAATTGGCAACCCTTTTCGCAACCTTTTCGCCCTTTTTGCAACGTTTTACGGGGAATCCCTCGATTGTATTAGTCTGGTCGTCATTTTTAATTTGTTCTCGCATGTTGCGACCAGTGTAAAAATGATTTGAGTGTTACGTAACGTTATTAGAGAGGGGGGGAGGGGTACAGAAAAACGTTACGGAGCGTTACAGTGGGGGGAGGGGGGGTCAAAAATCTTAAAAAATTGCGTTACGTAATACTTGAACGCTCCCAAATTTAACATTGAACTTCATAGGGTGAAAAATCGTTCAATCCAAATTAGGCTTTAAAACAATCAGGTAAATAGAGTTTAAATTCAAACAATAGAAATTCAGTAGATGTCAGTAGATGTCATAGCACGTAATCGTCAGTGATGTACACTTTTTTGTGAAGCTTGTTCAGGGATTGTACGTCTGTAGTAAGAAGCAATTTAACGTCATTGGTAAGAACCTAATTTAATATTATTTAGTACTTGTGAGATACATTGTGTTTTCATGCGATGGCCAAGATTTTTAATATTGATCTATATCATTATCTAGTATAATGATCTATATCAAGCTAACCTAACATCTTGTAGTGACTATTCTCTATAAGATGTTAGATCTATAGATGTCTATTATTCGTAGCGTAATAAACTTAAGACAGAAGGTAGGGACTTAATAAAGTAACCGACTTGTGGCCCAGTTATTTTAGGTAAAAAAAGAGGTCAACCTCGGAATGAAAGATAATAAGCTGTAAACTGGTACCTATAAGCCTTTGTTTGGTCGTTCTAAATGTTGTCTCAAAAGTCACAAGTGCTATCGTGTCCGCGTCTTAAGATATTGAAGGTCAAAGGCCGTAAAAATTGGTTTTTCGTGAATATCTCGCTTTCTATTGCTTAAATGAGATTTGCACCTATTATAAAGTTGTAGAGTATAAAATTCTCTACGTTTTTATGTCATCCGCAAATCAGACAAAAACGGACAAATCATATTATATCTGTAATCGACGCTGTGCGTTCGCATTTCGCATATAGCTTGCTATGCGAACGGTGAATGAGATGGCCTGCCGTGTCGAAAGCAGTGACTAATCCCACATGCACAGTGTTGCTTGCTAGGACGATTTAACCACTGGACGCGAATTGTACATAATGAAGTATGAAATCACGTTCAACCGATTTTTGCGGGGGGAGGAGGATTTCACACATTGCTGACTTTTACGAAGATATACACACACTACTGTAATATTCGTATCCATGATTGCGCGCACACAAAGATTTACATTTGTGTATTATATTGTTGCACTATTCTCGCATGTAGCACTGTCACTGTCTAAGAGCAAAACAACTGACAATTGCGATTAAAATGACAGAGAGAAAAATTGGGTACTTCCCACTTGATCCCCATCTCCTTGCTCACCACTGGTGACAACTGCAATTTATTTTTATTTCGAAATATGTATTCCACTGGTGACATATGGGAATTGCCTATCATACGGTTTCCAGCTCTAGCTCCATCACTGCTGCATCGCCATCGATTCTGCGTAACAACTAAAGACGAACGAATCTGACACATAGCAGTATGTCAACCGAGATCCCAAATCAAATGAGTGACTCGCATTGTGACCGTAGGTTATATTACACGAACGAGTTCATCCCACTTTTGGCCCCACAAAGCTTAAAATCTATTTAAACTACAGACTTGAAACTTTGTGTATCTAATAATGCTGTTACTTATAATATAAGTTACAGCATTATAATATACCAAATAAAAAAAATCAATTAAATTAGATATCCTTATATCTAACCGTTTACGAAATAATAAAGTCGGAAAATAGCAAAACATTTTATTCACTGACTGACTGATTGAATAATAAATCAATAACAATATTATTTTGGTGCTACTTAATCAAAACCATAAGACGCTGTTGCCTAGCGATAAATTTATGACATTTTAGTAAAATACATAAAATATGTAGATCCTTAAATCCTCAATTCAACCCTCATCTTATATAAATGTTGACGTTCCAGCTACCGTTACAATAATTATAAGCAAAATTGCTTATAATTATTGTAACTAGCGTAAATACGCTAGCCATAGAAAATAATACTAGCCGGCCTGCTGCTGCATCCACTCATTCTGATTATGATAATATAATAATAGGTACGTGTAATGTACATTGTACATATTACGGTAGATGTGATTAATTGAAAATTATCAATAATAAATATCGATTAATAATTAAATATTAGCGAGAGTCGTGATAAAAGTAAGAAATTAATCTCATTATTAATAATTGTGAATCACAAGACCACGTGGAGTCAGGGTGCTCTGTGTCGGTTTTGTCACTATTCGACTTTCTTTTCCTTTAATTTATTTCTTTTAATTGTACATTATTCACTACGCTTGTCGTTAAAAGTGACGAATTTCAATGTTATACATACATTTATGTTACATGTTATTTATGTTACATTTATCAAATCGTGAGATAATTATTAATAATGATTGATAATTATTAATAATTTTCAATAAAACTCATTTACCGTAACATATATATACTTGAAAATATATTATAATGATGCAATTAATGACGTTATAATAATATTATAACGTAATATTATGTGATTTGAGAAACGTATTCTTAAAATATTTTTATTTTGTCCTACTTGCCACCATTGGTGACCTAGAAAAAAGTCCCAGTGGTGACCAAAAAGGTGTGGACAGCGAGAAGTACCCGTAAAATTATGTCACCTACACTAGGGCTTGACATAGTCGATAAATTGCTATCGAGGACGAATGAAAGAACAACGAGTTTATGATAGTCTGACAATAAATATTCAAATACGATTTTGAAAATACGGTTATATTTTTATATGGAATGGTCGAGCTGTTGATGAAACCAGATGATAGCTTGTCAGACGCGGATACTATTACTATTTAGTGCTACTATTAAGTTGCTGATAAGCTTATCCCCGCTATTCATAAGACTTAATTTTGCCTTTTAGTTAATATTTTTATGAAGCAGCGGATTAAATTTTTTTTTAATAATTTAATTTATTACACACTTTTAAGTTATATTAACACAAGCGCTACTTAGCATTAAACATTATGTACCTATTACCTATAAGATAAACCAAGTTTACAAAGTACATTCGGATTTATGTAGTTTTCATACTTTGTTTATATAACCCTCTAGAAAAAGCAAAAGGGTTGCTTTTATAAAATTAGTAACATATTAATATTTCTTTTTTTTATTATCTTAAGTGGTTACAAAACTATTAATTGGTTTACCTATAAAGTTATTGATGCAAAGTGATACTGAATTCGTAAATGTCATTTATTTTTATCGATATTATTATACCTACCTAAAAACATTGTCAAGCCCTAGTAAATTTGACTTTGACGTAAATCTAGACACGCGGCAGCATGTCAAGCCAAGTTCAAGCAAAGGAACTGCGGCTAGCCAGCGCCGAGTATATTACACGAACCACTTCATGCCACTTTTGACCCTTCTATAACTCATAACCCCTTTAACGTAAACACATAACACTATGTGTGTTTAATTATATCCATAATTATATCCATCTAAAAGCCCAAATCAAAATCAAAAAAGGGAAGCCCAAATTTCATGAAGCTAGCTCAAACGGTTAGAAAGATATGAAGGTCAAAAAGTAGTAGGGTTTTACGGTACATATTTGGATTTAGCATAGAACTTGGCACTCATTTAGATCTCCATTCTTTTTGCGGCGAAGCACACAGCCAAGCATAATTTTTGTATTGAACTTGGCTCTCCTTTTTTACATTTATGTTTTTGGTGGGATAATAAAGGTAATTTAGATAGGTGTTTTTTGTTTGTGGTGTATAATACTTAAAGACCGTTTATTAAATATAGTCGGGTTATATTGGATATATTTTTTTCAATTAATATTAATTTTTGGTATAAATAGCTGTATTAATAAAGAAAAATTAAACTTACTAGTGAAAAGAAACATTAGTTGCTCGACCACTATAACTTTTACACCAATTAACTGCACATTTCATCATTTTTTTAAATTTGTTTTCTTCCCGATGGTGTACGAACGACTGTGACAATAAAACTACAACGATGTCCGATGTTTCATGGTATGAACCTGCGGGGTACTAGGCGAGAGCGGAAAGAAGGCGCGTCCAGTGGTTAATTCGTTCAAGGTTGCTTGCTATCTTACATAAGTTTTATTCATGAATACGGGTGTAAATGTATATAACCTATATCCATCCTCCTTTCCTACTAATATTATAGAGATGCGAAAGTTTGTGAGGAAGGATGGATCAATGGATGGATGTTTATTACTATACTACCCTATAGCTTAGTAAGAATGAAGAAAGCAAAAATCGGAAATGAAGCCCATATAGTGGGACTAAGGGCAGACAGAGTGTACCCTAGAATCCGGAAACTCAGGAATGCGTGGAGGTAACAAGTTGAAATTAAATTTGATTACTCGGGTCTCCGATCCCTTGCCGTATTGAGAGCGAGTATGACTGACGGACGTACAAAGTTATCCTATTAGGGGTCCTTTTTTTCTTTTTTTGGAGTATGGAGCCTTAAAATAGATAGAGCCTTAAAATTGGACGCTATAATAATTGGTTCTGCCGCTGCCCTCACTCAATGACTCGCACGCCCGCATCCAAAACGCACTGAAGATTTTTTATCCAAAAATGCCGAAATGCGCGATTAAAGTGTGCAGAAATTACAAAGGGAGGTTAAAAACCACCAATCTAGTCACATACCATAGGTGAGTAAAGTGACAATAAGTATATTTCACATTAAGCATCATTAGAGTCTGCAATCCCAGTATCACAAGTCCAATCAAATATATAGAAGCACATCCAAAACATTTTTTATATAATATATTTATTATAAGCCTTTATTGACAATGTAATAACATCAATAATTAATATAATATTTAGTTACAATATATAACATTTTACTAACAGCTTCTTTGTAGCTAGGTGACACCGTTATGATCATTGGCTTGCTTTCCAGCACAGGCCTCCCCGGGAGATTTCCGTGTCATTCTATTGTCTGTCTTCCTTTTCCAAATATTTTCAGCTATTCTTTTAATATCATCTTCCCTATGTGGACTTTTCGCCTGGGCGCTACCGTGTTTCGGATGGCACGTTAAACTGTACTGACAATATGGGTTGTCCCTCAGATCATACAAACAAGGGTTGTCCACATAACCCATATGAATTGACTCGAGCAGTGTAATTGGGGTAACCCGTTCTGTTAGAGTATAAATTCAAATTATTTATTCCCATCTTCTCTTTTGTCACCTTTTTTTTTCTTATTTTGTGTCTCGGGCACCAGTCCGATGTGTTCTTTGTTCATCATATCTTTTCGGCCCATTTTCATTTTAAGGTTTTTATATGATAAGTAACATGTAGGTATAAGTTTTGTCTGATCTCTGATTCTTTCTTTTAACTGACTTTGTCCTTTAGTTTTACGAGTACATTGAACATGCTGCGTTCCAAGTTGTGTTGACTTACTTCTAGCTTTTTACTGTCTCTTTGTGATAAACTCCATGTCTAACTGTCTCCACGTCTCCATGTCTAACTGTCTCCACGTCTCCATGTCTAACTGTCTCCACGTCTCCATGTCTAACTGTCTCCACGTCTCCATGTCTAACTGTCTCCACGTCTCCATGTCTAACTGTCTCCACGTCTCCATGTCTAACTGTCTCCACGTCTCCATGTCTAACTTTTGTATGATAGAGATGGTAAAATGCATGAATTAAATACCTTTGATTTGAATTTGGGTTGTATCGAAATAAAGATCTCGATGTCTATCACATCTGTAAAGAAATTACTGGTCTAAGATGAGTAATTTCCGAGATAAAGCCATTTTTAGTTTGACAGCTGTCATTTGAAGTAAAGATCTTGATGAGTTCTATCACTTCTGTAAAGAAACTACTACCTAGTCTAAAATGAATGGTTTCCGAGATAAAGCCATTTTCAGTTTGACAGCTGTCATCTGAAATACCAATATCTTGAAGAGATAATCTGTCACTTCTGTGAAGAAACTTCCGGTCTAGGATGGCAGGCAGACATACGCCCGTATTCAAAAACAATAATACTATAATGGCGCGAAAGCATAGGGCTTGCACCCGACTAGAAGTTTAGTTGTCAACTGGCGCCGCCGGGCTCATAAAACAAACACACACACACAGTAGAGTATTTTTATGATATAGTTAATATTGAAATAATAGTGAATGAGTGATGCGACGATCGCAGCAACAATGGGGAGCCACACGCAAAGCTGTTTGCAGATGGCGCTCTAATCGACTGTACTTTGTTTACATTTGGGTGTTAGTAGAGCGTTTGCGATTTTCTGCGATATTCTATGATAATATAAATTATGTATTCACTTATGACTGTGACTCAACTTAAGAACGAACGCTTCGAGGAAGGAATGCATCAGTTGCTGGGAAAAAGGCCGATTTGATAGAAAGGTGACGATATCAAATATTCAAGGTTATTTTTATTTTTATATATAATTTCCTCTGACTTCTTTTCTCAAAACGATGTTGTCGTTCTAGAGCAGCCGGAGTTTCAGGTTTTACCTTAGTAAAAGAGAATATCGATGGTACAGCTGTCTTTCTGAGAAACCTTGCAAGTGGTTCATTACCTGAAATAAATAATAGATAAGGATGTTATGAGCGCCAAGAATGACTAAGAAAGTGGAAAATAGGCATACTAGCTGTACTGATTTACCTGTATATATTATCTAAATAACTCAATTATAAAAATCAGCAATTGTAACATCAATTCACCAAATTCATCACAAATTTTCTAAAATCTACAATCATTCATCACTCTTATTACATTACATCATTAAATCTTTAAATAGAATGTTTATCAACAATTTTATAGTCAATTAATTTATTTCTCTATCAAATTATAAGCACTTTTATCAAATAATCTTCTTTGAAATGCACTGACAATCGTGCAGAAGCACTTGATTTGAAGTTTTGAATCCGTAAAGCAGACTCCCATTGTTTTTTGCGTTTGGGATCCTTAGGGAACAAATGTACGCCCTTATTATTAAAATTAATAGCAGAACACTGCGGCATTTAGATCTATAAAACTCAAAACAACATTAACTTTTTAAAAATTCTATATGATTTGACAGTTGTAATGTCAAGGCAAGGTACAGTCGATCATACGCCATCTATCGTGATAAAAAGTTAGTTTTCCTCCCCATTGCAGGATACCGACGGAGCCGGTGCTGCGAGAGAAGTGGATCGGTATAATTCGGCAGAGCCGCGGCGAGCCGCAGTGGAGGGCGGCCGCCAACGCGCTCGTCTGCTCCGACCACTTCCTGGACCAGGACAAGTACTTCACCGACAAACAACTCACCAGGATCAAGAGGACAGCGGTACCTCGGAGGGTGAGCGCCGACACTTGTCTACACACTACACTCCCATCTAAACTAACAAATAATATGCTGTTTCACAGTTCTTACGATTTTGCGGTTTTTCAATTTTTCCGGTAAAAAATTTAAGATCGTTCGCATACATGAAGCACTCCGCGTGTCGTGGAATTGTCGGAAGGTCGTTTATCATTAGGAGAATAAGCAAGGGACCTATCACCGAGCCCTGACTAACACCCGAACGTGTAGGATTGTTACACTTTGCCCCACCGAGCCGCCCCACTGGTGGGGCATAGTGGAATGCTACAAATTATGTAGCGGAATATGCTCCACAAAATTGAATTGATGGGGCGGATTCCACGACTTGAAAAGCCTAGTGGATTTTGCCCCACCAGGGTCACCTTACTGTTTGTGTAGAATTTTCATACGACTCCATGTTTCTCCACATGTAAGTCAAACGCCATCTAATGGCAACATGTGAACTTTGGTTTCTTGCATCTCTACAAAGCATTGGACTGTGTGAATCTGACAGAATTATTTAAAAAATAATCATACTGACACTACTATCCTTATATATCTGTTGGAGCACAGCGGACATCCAAATGAATGGTGCCATCTATCTGTTTTTGACGGAGTTATAGCTGTAAAAGTAGGAGGTGGTGACTAGCGGGAAGCAGCTTCTCCTTTACATGACACGACACTGAGTTGAAAGAGAGGGAACTAGTGACTGTACGCAATGCACATTGTTCTCAATCTAGGGATCTATCTCGCTGGCCACCTGTAAATATACCGTGAATTTTCATTTTGATATGAAATCGGCTCGAGGCGGGACTTTGACATACGTCGGCGATCAATGCATAGCATCAGTCAATGCATCAATGCATATAATAATAAAAAGATCGTGAACTGTATCTGATATCTCAAAAAGAAGTAGGCGTAAAGCGTAATATTAACCTCTTTGAGAAGTAATATAATTATATAAGATTCTCTGTAAGAAATTGCTTTACGCGATAAGACCTCCGATTGTTTAGTGTGTCATTTGTATTGTGTCTTTTGTAAAATTGTTTATTTTTTTGATATGCAATAAAGTATTATTACATTCTATAAGTAGTAAGAAGGCTATAGAAGTAGGCTT
Organism: Hemistola chrysoprasaria; assembly: GCA_947063395.1. Taxonomy (NCBI): domain Eukaryota; kingdom Metazoa; phylum Arthropoda; class Insecta; order Lepidoptera; family Geometridae; genus Hemistola; species Hemistola chrysoprasaria. The sequence continues at coordinate 37,693 of OX346713.1, read as the reverse complement.
AATTACTAGGTTCTAACTTCTAACCTATGATATTAGAAAGCATAGAGTCAAACGTGCGAAAAATGTTAGCGCCAAATGTCGGCGCAAGTTCCACACTACCACATGAGACAGACCGTACTATATTAGAATAGAATAGAATAGAAAAACATTTATTGCCTTTTTACACATACATATAATCCGTGTTAGCTATCAATAGCTAGAACAGGGGATAGGACGGCCGTATGATTTAAAAGCATGCGCTTTTACGCTCGAGCTCAGTTTGCCTTCAGCTGTTGTCGAGAGAACATCATCCAATATTTTTTAACATTATATTTTATTGTCAAAGCTCTGCCCGAATTACTGTCGAACTCATTTTTAATTTTATTTGTTTATATTAAATTAGAATAGTTATTCTTTTTAAATTTAATTTAATTGAGTTTGACAACATCAGAAGTCGGATAGAATTCACGTTCTCCACGTGGTTCTATCACTCGTCCGTATATTTCAAGTTTTGTTATCCATTAAAGCTAAAAGTTAAATTCGATTTGATAATGTGGTAAGATATCGGATCACGAGCGTTCGCACAGTCGTGAGTCGTGATGGGAGTCGTTCGCGCTCGCGCCGCATTGGCCGAGGTAGACGTATGAGGTGTACCTCTACTAATCATATTTGTTCTAACTAATAGATTACCAATAGAACGATTCAGGAGATTTAAACCACGCGCAGGTGATGATGGTGTCTATGACATTTCACAAACCATTCTTGTGACTGGATCTATAGGGGAGGCCTATGTTCAGCAGTGGACGTTCCATGGCTGTGATGATGATGGTGAGAATGAGTTTCAGGTCGTCAAAATTCTACACCATTCAACCCCTACAAAGCCTCCGTCATGACTTAACGACTGCCTCCTACATAATAGATGTTGGAAACAGCCGGGACCACAGTTAATGAGCCAACCAAAACACAGTAGTGACCAGATGAAAAATGCACATTATGTGAGATTCGGATTGTTCCACCCTGCCCCACCAAGCCGCCCCACTGGTAGGGCAAAGTGGCAAGGAATATGTTCAAGGTTTATGTTGTTTGAGGGCAGTTTCTGTAGGAGACTTTTCCGTGAAACTTGTTCCGAGATTGTGCGTTTGTGGTGAAGCAATTCAACGTCATTGATGACAATAAATGAGTGTCGCAAGCATTTATTTACAAAAAAGGACTAGCAAATCGAATATTTGGTAACATAATACTTATATAATATATTCCCCATAACTGGTATGCGGAATGAATTGGACGTCATCTTGTTAACTGATAACGACACCAAACTTGACTCAAAGGTCCAAACTAATCCGCCAGAATTTTGTTTCTCAGCGTCAGGAGCTCAGTAAAAAAATCTACTTTTACTTTTACTGTTGCGGAGCTCAAACTGGCTACCGGGCGTTTTGGGCTCAGGTTGTAACGTTACGATGGTAGTAACGTACAATGTAGGTACCTACCTAAGTCCTACAAGTATTACCTAGGTAGATAATATAAACAAAAAAAATAAAATTAAAATTAAAAATTTATTTACAAACAAGATTACGAGTAGATAAAAAAAAGAATCTAAAAAATTATTGGGAGGAGGTGTGAAGCCGGCAGCTGTTGCAGAGGGTTCCTTTGAGGACCGTAGGACGCCCCCCCCCGGGCGTCGCCGACCGCAGATGTGACTTCAGGTCGGTGAGGTCCCCAGCTCGATGAAATACCACGAACAGGTATTGTGCACCTCCCCCTCGGTACGCCGGAATAATAGGGAGAGTCGGCGTACCTGTTCCTCTCGATGATTCAAGGGGAGGGCACAATTATATCTTCTTCGCAGGTACCCCTCTGGAGGCCCCAAGGGACAGCGCTTCCTGGCTCCAAGTTGTCCAAGTTGTCAACCAAGTCAATAAAACAAGTTGTAGAAGGTTCAGACCGGACCGAGTATAGTTTCCGACTGAGCCTGACTACGATTAATCAGAATGAGAATCCGAATGAGAATCAGATTGAGACTCAGATTGAGAATCCGATTGAGAATCCGAATGAGAATCAGAAGGAGAATGACCAAAAGTATCCAGGACCCCGCTTTTTATCCAAATTTTCCCAGTTAAATTTCGAAACCCCAAATTTTGAATTTAGTTTTAAGAAAAGTACATGCAGCCAGTAAAAAATAATTAAAACTTTTTAACAAGGTATGTAACCTCTACAGACATCAAGTAAAAATAGTTGAAACCTTTGAGAAAGGTATTCAACCTCACAAAATTTAAAAAATATAACTAAGATTTAAAGACATTAGACAATTTGAATGTGTCAATTATAAACATGTCAGTCAAAATTGCAAAAATTAATAATGTAAACAAACCAAATTTTCAGTTATTTCAGCTAAAATCGATAGAATTATGAAGAGAAAACTAAGACGACATGCTTACAAATTTTTAGCGGACGATTTACAGCGCAATAATGACTAAAATACCAAAATACATCAAATGTTACATCAGCAAAGGATAATTCAGATAAAAAACATAAAAGTGTTCAAGAAAATAAGGTAATATTTACAGTATAGTATGTATAATATTACATTTCCCCAACAACCCCGGAAAATTTTTAACTCATTAAAAATTTTGAAGGTTAAGAATTCAATCCTTACAATTTCACACATATCTTGCAGACTTCTTCATACACTCACTCACAGACATACGTAGGGGCTATGGTTCACATTCGATGACGCATACTCCAAAGGATGAATTCTGAACAATGACATAGGCTTATTTATTTAGATTAGGTGTAGTCAGCCGCACCTGTCCTGAAAACCCATATAAAGAAAAATATTTACAAGTTACACAGGCTTATTTAATGAGTTGTAGACCGCTCATACATTAAGGCTTATTTATCGAGTTGTAATCCGCTCACTATTTACAAATTTCAAGGATCAAGTATAAGGGAAAAAGATATCCCATTAAGCATTATAAAGATACGAGAGGCCTAGCATTAAGCCCTATAAGATAAAGACATAGTAAGTCTAAATTCAAGTTACAAGTTTACAAGTCAAGATATAAAAACATGGTATTATAAAAATATGCCGAAAAGGTTTACAAGAATAGGTATATAATGAAAGAAAATATTTACAGCGAGGGCGCAAAAATGTGAAAAGTTGTGTGAAGGTATTGAAGAGTTGAAGATTTGTAGGTAAGCATGTCGAAGTATGTAAGAGTTGAAGAATGTAAAAGTTGAAGTAGGGAGATTAAAATTAAAGGTAGATTAAAGAAATTTTAAGACAAATCAATTTAGAATAAAGATCAAAAAAGCAGAAAAGAAAACTATTAAATTCAAAAAGAATAGCTGTTACAAGTATAGTTATTAAAAAAAAGTTATTTTAGAATAAAAGTTACTCAAAATTAATAGTAAAAAGTTCAGAAGTAGAAGAGTAGAAGATTGGAGTGTCACAGAGAAAAAGAATTTTAAGAAAAGAGTATTGAAGAGTGTAATGTATCCGAAAAGTGTATTGCCAAAGGGTAGGCCAAAGATTGTGAGTGTGGTGTACTTGTGCAAGTAGGTTTTAGAATTTTGAGGATTCAGGGGTGAGGTTCTACCTATTTGGGCGCCAAACTGTAACGTTACGATGGTAGTAACGTACAATGTAGGTACCTACCTAAGTCCTACAAGTATTACCTAGGTAGATAATATAAACAAAAAAAATTAAATTAAAATTAAAAATTTATTTACAAACAAGATTACGAGTAGATAAAAAAAAGAATCTAAAAAACTATTGGGAGGAGGTGTGAAGCCGGCAGCTGTTGCAGAGGGTTCCTTTGAGGACCGTAGGACGCCCCCCCCCGGGCGTCGCCGACCGCAGATGTGACTTCAGGTCGGTGAGGTCCCCAGCTCGATGAAATACCACGAACAGGTATTGTGCACCTCCCCCTCGGTACGCCGGAATAATAGGGAGAGTCGGCGTACCTGTTCCTCTCGATGATTCAAGGGGAGGGCACAATTATATCTTCTTCGCAGGTACCCCTCTGGAGGCCCCAAGGGACAGCGCTTCCTGGCTCCAAGTTGTCCAAGTTGTCAACCAAGTCAATAAAACAAGTTGTAGAAGGTTCAGACCGGACCGAGTATAGTTTCCGACTGAGCCTGACTACGATTAATCAGAATGAGAATCCGAATGAGAATCAGATTGAGACTCAGATTGAGAATCCGATTGAGAATCCGAATGAGAATCAGAAGGAGAATGACCAAAAGTATCCAGGACCCCGCTTTTTATCCAAATTTTCCCAGTTAAATTTCGAAACCCCAAATTTTGAATTTAGTTTTAAGAAAAGTACATGCAGCCAGTAAAAAATAATTAAAACTTTTTAACAAGGTATGTAACCTCTACAGACATCAAGTAAAAATAGTTGAAACCTTTGAGAAAGGTATTCAACCTCACAAAATTTAAAAAATATAACTAAGATTTAAAGACATTAGACAATTTGAATGTGTCAATTATAAACATGTCAGTCAAAATTGCAAAAATTAATAATGTAAACAAACCAAATTTTCAGTTATTTCAGCTAAAATCGATAGAATTATGAAGAGAAAACTAAGACGACATGCTTACAAATTTTTAGCGGACGATTTACAGCGCAATAATGACTAAAATACCAAAATACATCAAATGTTACATCAGCAAAGGATAATTCAGATAAAAAACATAAAAGTGTTCAAGAAAATAAGGTAATATTTACAGTATAGTATGTATAATATTACAAGGTGGACGTGTATAACATTCGTACCAGTACCAAATGGCATTGATGTACTCCAAAATTTCATACTGTTTCCCAATAGAAAACAGACTATCGTCAGAATCCGTTCATGGTTGACGGGATGGTCGCGTAAAAAACATAATAATATATAACAATAATGACGCTCAGTTCGGATTTAGGAGTGGGCGTATCTACAGAGAGTGCCCTATTATACTGTTTCATGCGGACTGTGCAGTGCCACACAGCTAGGAACACCCCTGTATTTGCCTGCTTCCTTATTCTCTCCAAGGCTTTTGACCTCGTTTCGTATGAGCTCTTATAGCGGAAGATGGAGACCAACACTACTGTCCCAAAGAAGTAGGAAATTGGTTCAAATACTGGTACAATCGTCAAACCAAACAATGTAAAGTGGGCGGGGTAGACTTCTGAGGAGTACAGGTTGGAATGCGGGGTATGGCAGAGAGGAGCTGTCTTCGCCAAAGCTTTCAACCTGTACATTGATAAATTGATTGATGAGCTCAGCGACACCATGACAGAGTGCTCTATCGACGGTGTTGGAAATTGTAATCGATATAAGATGATTATGGTGTTGCTGAGTCCATCTATGAACGATCTGCGCAAGTTGCTTAGGTACTTACTACATGCGAAAGGTATGCTGTGACCCATGTTCAATGAAGCAAAGAGTGAGTTGATGGTTTTTAAAGCAAGAAACAATACGTATGACAATTTGCCACCAGTTTAAATCAACAGATCTCCTCTTACTAATCACGCGTTTTAAGTAGATACTGGTCACTGGGTCACGGAAACCTTGCGTGACGATGACGACTTGGAGAGGGAGCGCAGAGCGTTGACGGTCAGATGTAACATGTTGGCTCGCAGGTTCGCACGTTGCACAAAGCAAGTCAAAATCTGCTTGTTCAGACCCTTCTGTCAAACTTTTTATATGTGCCGCCTGTGGGTGAACTGTTACGCAGCGGGCCGTCAATGCTCTGCGAGTAGAATACAACAACGCATTCAGAGTTCTGTTGGGGCTGGATCGCTACTCGCCACTGACTACTGCAGCGCTCTAGGCTTGTTCGCGCTGGCGCACGTGGATAGGTTGCACGCAAAACAGCGCCTTCCAATATGTCGCGGCTGCGGCCCGGTTACGTCCGTGTATCTGTGTCCTCCTGAACGAGTGGACCAATTACGATGCGAGTTTTTAGTTTAAAAGTCGACGGATCGAGTGTGTTGAGCTATGTACGTATCATTCATCGGGTATCATCACCTGATACACGATGGAATCCGCTCCCTCTATGTGTGCGTGTGTGTGCAGGCGCTGTTCCTCTCAGGCGTGGAGGAGCCGGCGGCGGGGGCGGGGGCGGGAGCGGGGGCGGGGGCGGTACGTATTCTATGCGAACATTGCTACTTCATTCTACTGCAGCCAACGGTCCGCAGTCCGCCGCGAGCTCCGTGCCTTGTGCCGTGTAGCGTCAGCCCCAGGCATACCCCGGACATTCGACTCAATTCCCATACAAAAGTCACGATATAACTACCAGACACTGCACACATGGAGTTTTGTGCACACGCAAAAGCGTGCGTGAGGTGATTTCCCAGCAAAGCGGGGCTCGTCGAGCGCTCAATCTAGCTCGCGGGGTGAGGAAGGCCCGATTGATGGGCGGATGACAGTGTCCATTCTATGCCTAGTATTATTATCTGTTCTGTGTCGGCCGCACTACGGTTACGCATGACCGCGCGCGATTATTTTCTATAGAAATTAAGTCGCGGGAAAAAGTCACGCGCTTTGCGATGTATCATTATGGACGTATATTTGAACCACAAAAACACGGTAGACCGCAGTGCGGCCTCCGCTTTATTATTTTTTTATTTGATTTATTTAATTTTTAACACTGGAACGAAAAAGAAAGGGGTGTTGTGAGTTTGGCGTGTCCGCGTATCGGTTTGTCTGTGGTTCGAGTGGACCGATTTTGATGTTTTTTTTTTGTTTGAAAGCCGATCCTCGTCCTTATTGCGAACAGCAGTATAAAGAAGTGTGGAAAACGTTTAATCGGTCAATGTCTGCTGTCAGGCGGGATAAGTACAAGTAAATTATTAAGGCATACGTATCTTGCATAGTTTCATAACTAGAACATACAGCGCCATCTATTAGTTTTTGCACAAAGTGTGGAAATATGCAGTATAATGGCCTTAACTTTTGATTGCGTTACAGAAGTATAATTTTTTTACAGCCACCAGGGACCGTAGATTTGAATAGTTGATATCAATTTCAGCTTGATACCTCCACGTGTTCCCGTTAAAAAGTGTCCGGACAGACCGACAGACAGACAGACAGACAGACAGACGGACAACAAGGTGATCGTATAAGGGTTCCTTTTTTCCTTTTGAGGAAGGTAAGTACGGAACCCTAAAAATTACGTTTGCAGCAAATTGTAGTGGTGTTGCTACGCGACTGCATGTTCGTAATGGCGGCAATCGAGATTGTTCTCGGCTATATCTTGTTGCAAACCTCCTACACAACCTTACAGCGACGACCGGGAACAGCACGTCGTATAATTGCACTTAAAATTCCTCTGGTAGCACTTCTTAATAATAATACTTTGGTTCAGCATAAACACTTTATTCTTTAGTTCACAATAGCTATTTTTAGGCGCTTTTCATACGATTATTTATAATAACTAATCACAACCAACATTTTCCAAACATCTGGGACTTCCACTTACAAAAGCGGACCTCGACCATCAACAACACCGTAACATGGCAATGTCAGTGTCAAAACTATCATAAAGTACCATGTGCACAGATTAAATAAATACGACTACGAATAGTGTTGTTAACAGCTCGGCCATCCGTCTACCTTACGAGTCCCTCGTAATACAAAAATCACTTAGTTACATTAATAATTAGCTACATAGTAAAATAGTACCATTAGTAAGGACTAAAAGTCAAATTTCACATTCGATAACAACATATTGAATTAAGTTTTACATAATAATATGCTTTATTTATTATCTATTAGTAGTACTATTCATTCTTAGAAAAACATATTTTAAAATAACAGATCAAATGAACATTTATTACTAATATTACACTTATACGAGTTCTGATCCATGACTATGATCAGTTTTCCTATTGAATCAATCAACTAGCTGATACATGACGTCGACCTTATGTCTGAACCAATCCATGACGTTGATTAGTTCACCTATACTTAAACCGATCCATGACCTTGACCAGTTTTTCTAACTTTGAACTAATCCATGACGTTGATTAGTTCACCTAAGCTTAAACTGATCCATGACCTTGACCAGTTTACCTAACTCCGAACTAATCCATGACGTTGATTAGTTCACCTATGCTTAAACTGATCCATGACCTTGACCAGTTTACCCAACTCTAAACTAATCCATGACATTAATTCGCCTATGTTTAAATATTATCATCTGACAATCATATTTTCGACATTCTTTTTTATTTATTTATTTTTTTATTTTTATTCAACAAAGTTCGTTTAAAAGATGTTTTTACACAATCATATGCTATTTTCATCAACATACAGTATTATGATATATAAATTAAATATATCATATTAATGTCGAGTCTATTGATCGTGACAAGTTTCCTGTCCATTACTAATTTTCTGGCAAACTATCAGATTCAGTATCAGAACTTACTTCGTCTGACATAGGTTGTTTAAAATTTAACCAAGGAAATATTTTGTCTACAGCCACAATTGATTCATAACGCCTCCCCTTTCTCGTGAGCGGAGTGTCTTCGATAACAAACCTGTCGTTAGGGAGTACTTTTTTAATCCGGTAGGGACCCTGACATTTTGGTTCAAGTTTCTTTGATTGTCCTTCTATACCCGTTGCTGCTCTTATTACTCTAATTAAGTCTCCTTCATTGAAATTAACATTTTTATTCCTATGTTTGTCAAAGTTCTCTTTGGCTTTTTGTTGTTGAACTTTAATAAGTTCACTTGCTTCAAATCTTGCCTTAGCCAATTCATCCGAGGAAAGTTCTGGCGTCGTATCAGTGATTACTTCGTTCAATATGCCTTGAGACGGATTCGTAACATTATAGCCAAAAAGTAATTCGGTTGGTGTCCTTTTGGTAGTAGCATTGACAGTAGTGTTAATACCTAACTGTATATCTGGCAAATGCTCATCCCAGTTTCCATTTGGTTTGTTATGATTCATTGCACCTAGTGCCGCCAGGATAGTGCGGTTGTACCGCTCGACCTGGCCGTTGGCACGAGGAGTGGCAACGGCATTGGTAATGTGTTTAATACCAGTAGCCTTCATGAATGACTTGAATAGTTTACTAGTGAAGCTAGTTCCCTGGTCCGTAATCAAGCGCATTGGTGTCCCAAAATAACTAAAATGCTCTTTGAATACCCTAATACTTGTTGAAGACTTCGTGTTACGTACGGCTGCGATATTTATAAATTTGGTGAATGCGTCAATCAAAACTAGGATATATGTGTTACCACGTTTGGTTCGTATGAATGAGCCTAAATGATCCGCGTGAACTGTGTGGAAAGGCTTATCAACCTTTGGGATGGGATGTAATTCACCTGCTTTAGACCCACTCGGAACTTTATGATGTGCACATTCAAGGCATGCCGCGACATATTTTTTTACAAAACGTCTCATTTTGGGAAACCAATACGTTTCTTGAATACGAGCCAATGTTTTATCGACGCCGAAATGACCGATATCGTCATGATTACTTTTTAATATTTGCCACCTGGCACCTTTCGGAACGACCCATCGTTCGCTGTTGTCACCGGTGATACGGAAGACTCGACCACTTTTCAATTTATAGTTATTAAAAACATCTACGACCTCTTTGGTTTTAGGATCATTTAATATATTTGAAATGTTTTTAATCTCATCATCAGCTTGTTGTACCGTAGTAAGCCAGTCTTCTGTATTAACCGTGAGGACGTCTATTACATGTTCGTCATTAATGGCGTTACCAACCGGGCTCCTACTCAAAGCATCGACATGTGCCATCTTTTCACCAGATCGGTATTCTATTTCACAATCAAATTCTAAAAACTGCACCCACCATCGAGCAATTCTTGGAATTAAATCCCGCTTAAGGAGGGTGCTACGTAAAGCGTTACAGTCTGTTATAATTTTGAATTTAATTCCTAGTAAATAAACTCTGAATTTTGCCAGCGACGCGATGACTGCGAGAGTCTCAAGTTCGAACGAATGCAATTTCTGCTCGTCATTGCTCGTTTGTCTACTATAGTATGCGACAACCCTTAATAAACCAGTTTCGTCTTTCTGCATAAGTATCCCTGCTACTCCGAACTTACTCGCATCAGTATGTAACTGTGTTTCTGCACTTGGGTTATAAATAGTTAGTATTGGACGTTCAGTAAGGCACTTTTTTAGGGTCTCAAAAGCATTATCTTCATCCTCGCCCCATCTCCAGGGAGTCTCTTTCTTTAATAAAGTTGTGAGAGGCCGTGCCAACAGAGCAAAATCTTTCACAAACCTCCTAAAATAACTCGCAAGACCCAAAAACCTCCTAACCTCATGAACATTTCGTGGAGTACTGAACTTCGCTACAGCTTCTGTCTTAATTGTACCCGGTCTTATTCCAGAAGAACTAACTTCATAGCCCAGATAATCAATTTTATCATAGAAGAAGTTACATTTACTCAACTTTAGAGTTAGGCCATTTTCTTTGAGCAGGTCAAGGACTTCTTGTAGACGAAGTAAACCTTCATCAAACGAACTGGCAGGAATCAATATATCGTCCATGTACACGAGAACATATGAACGAATCGGTGACTTTTGCACAATTTTGTTGATCGTTCGTTGAAACACGGATGGAGCATTTACGAGCCCAAACGGCATCTTGTTATATTCATACTGGCCATCTGGCGTGACAAACGCAGTCTTCTCACGAGATTCTTCGGCAATTGGGATCTGGTAGTATCCTGACGCAAGGTCTAAGCTTATGTACAAAGAACTACCAGACAGAAGATCAAGTTGATCTTCTATCCTTGGAAGAGGATAGTGTTCACGTTTTGTCTTTTTATTCAGAGCACGGTAATCTACACAGAGCCGCTTTTCCCCAGACTTCTTATTTACTAGCACTATGGGACTTGCGAATGGAGAGCTTGATTCGCGAACTATACCGCTATCCAACATTTCCTGGACCATGTCGCGTACGCGCTGCCTTTCATTAAATGACAGTCTATATGGGCGATACACGACTGGTTCTGAATCTTCCAAATGAATCACCATCTCGGTTTCAGTTGTAAAACCAAGGTCTTTTAAACTATTTGAAAAACAGTTTTTATAGTTTTCTAGGAGAGCTTTTAGTTTTTCCTTTTCTACATCTGAAACACTGTCACCTATATTTACCATTGATTCGTCTGGAAGAGGCTCGGAGATGGTCTGCAATTGGTTTACTTGAATCGAACAATCGTCTACCCTGAAGGCACGAGTAATAAGATCTCCAGATTTAAATGTAATGTCACGTGGACCAATATTTTGAACAAGAACTCTTCCTATGCCTTGTTTCATCTCATATTCTCCTGGCAGTAAATAGTGTTCTCTATTTTCGCATCCCCTGATGGTTCCGTTCACATAAATTTTACCAGAATATGGTTCAGTACTGATGACAGGTACAGAATTTATATTTCCGCTTCCAATCACCACATCGTTGGCACAGTTAAGAATGCATTTATGGAATTTATTTGGTTCTACTCTCTGGAAAATAACGTCAGTTCCAGTTTTCGTTATTTTAATGGTAGGTCTTTCAGTAAAAGTGTGGCCTAACATAATAGGGCTATTAATATGCGTGTCATCCACAACTAACATTTCTACATCCTTTTCTGTGACCCCTTGGACTTCTATAGTTGCATGAGCTGAGCCAATTGGGCGGAAACGGGTGTTGCCGAATCCGGAAAGAATCGGCCCTTCAACCGGTTCCCAATTAATCTGTAATCGCTGAGCATCACTAAGGCGTATAAGTGTACCCTCACAACCTAAATCCACCAGGCAATCGGAGATTTTATCATTAATTTTTAATGGCATTTTGTATTTTAAGCTGGAGTCGCAGTTACTTTCTATTCGTAGTACCTTCTTGCTATCATTTGAGTTATTTTGTCCCTTTTTTGGGCATTCCGATACCAAATGACCCCTTAAATGACAGGCTGTACACTGAATTTTCGGTTTTGGGCAACGGAAAAAGGGGTGCCCACTTTCATTGCAATTGAAACACACTAAACGACTGACGTTAGATTTTTGTTGTTGGTTAGGTTTGTTATTTGAAGGCAAGGAACCAGCACTACTTTGTGGTGTAGCATGTTTATCTCTGTCTTTACCTTTCATGTCAGCAGAAATATTCTTATCCTGTCCTATCTTTACAGATTTGAAAAACTTAAGAAGTTGTTCTGGCTCGTTGAACTCTACTGCTTGTGCTCCCAATCGAATGCCCCTGTCTTCAATGCCAGCTATAAGGCAATCCACAGCACGTTTGCCCATGATTTCACAACGATTTAAAAGATTTATCTTCACATAATAATAGAGCTCAAGTGATTCACCATAACGAGCTTTTTTTTCTAACATTTCAGTAAGAAGATCTGCATAATTATCTCGCGAGGGAAAAGACTCCTTGAGCTTCAGTTTCCACTCTGACCATGAAAAGAGCAAAGATGGTAACCCCTGATACCATGTTTTTGCTACTCCAGTGAGTTTGGGTAAGGCGTAATGAACAATTTGTTTATCGTCCCAGTTATAAATCTGTGCGCATTCCTCTATTTTATGAATCCAAATATCAATAGTCTGTTCTTTACCAAGAGGATCGAACTCCGGTACGACATGATTAAGAACAGGGAACCTGTCACGCTCAGAAGTATTTTTATCCTTTATACCTTGCATCGCATTAACAAATTTCTCAAAAAATTGTTGTGTGTCGACATACCTCGAGTCCCTATCACTACAATCATTGAAGTCGTGTTCCGTGCCTGCCCGTCGTGATGGCCCGTGACTGCTGCCGCTCTGGTGTGGCTCGGCAACCTGGACCACAGGTGGCGTCTTGTGCTTCGAACTTCTGGATCGTCGTGACCTTGTTGATCGCCTGCTCTCATCTCGATCGGAATGTCTGGACCGGCGCTTTCTTCGATGCTTACTTCGTGACCGCCTCTTGCTTCGAGACTGACTAACACAACGTGAAGAGTGGCTGTCAGATGACTCAGTCCTTTTCTTTCGTTTGGGCATCTTGGTAGTTAACGCGTTTTCTTTACGTTTCGCCTGTTAAGGTGGGCGGTGGGATCACACCGAGATTTCAAGAATAAATCAGTGCAATCCGACTTCTGAGATGTTGCAAACCTCCTACACAACCTTACAGCGACGACCGGGAACAGCACGTCGTATAATTGCACTTAACATTCCTCTGGTAGCACTTCTTAATAATAATACTTTGGTTCAGCATAAACACTTTATTCTTTAGTTCACAATAGCTATTTTTAGGCGCTTTTCATACGATTATTTATAATAACTAATCACAACCAACATTTTCCAAACATCTGGGACTTCCACTTACAAAAGCGGACCTCGACCATCAACAACACCGTAACATGGCAATGTCAGTGTCAAAACTATCATAAAGTACCATGTGCACAGATTAAATAAATACGACTACGAATAGTGTTGTTAACAATCTCATGAAAATCGGTTCGGCAGTTTGAAAGGATGTCCTGTTACACCACCGAGAGTCGCTCTATCCTTTCGGCCGCTAGAGAAGAGCCGATAATATTCGAACGGCCGTACAGAATATACGAGACGGGCCCGGCTAGTTTATAGGTACCTCATGATGTAATAGTATAATGACTGTAGGGGAATGAAACCTCAGCGGCCGCGGCGCCAGACAACACGGAGGTCGAGTTGTCCTCGGGGGCGGCGCACGACCCGACCGAGGCGCGCGACGAGGCCGCGCTCCGCAACAAATATATCGACACCATACACGCGCTGCGACGGAAGAACGTTAGGCTCAAGAAGATCATTCTGAGCTTTAAACATACTGTGGAGCGTCTCAAAACTGACGAGTGACGAGTGTGCGGCTCCACGATATTATATAATATTGTATATAGAGTATATAGTGTAGCCGTTCCTATTCCATTAAATAATACTCGAACACTTCAGCATATTTTAAATAATTTATTCCAAGCCCTCCATCTTTAATCTCCCTCTACAATCATCTGTCGCGCTGGCATCCACTTCCCCGTGTTGCCATCGCGCCCTCGCACATATACCATAGATACGTTGCCATAAATACTTTTCATAAAACCACCAAAACGTTCACAGAATTCGTAGCATGCGCGTCACAAAATAACATGAACCCTACAATAGGTACCTAGAATAATTTAGTTACCTCTTTGTTAACTCTTTGGTAATAATAATATCCGGCATGTGGGAGCTGTTAATTATTTTTGTAATGCTAATTGTTACATTTGAATAGAGACGACCTTAATTTTCTACTTTCGAATAACCTACCTAAGTATTGGCGACGAGAGAATATCATTATGAATCATATTCAAATAGATCAGAGTTTGTTCTGAGTAGGTATACTTAATAATTATTAATAGCTACCTATATGTAATAAAGGTATAATATATATACACAATTGAGAATGTTATTATTGCCTATTAAATAATTACCTATAACCAGACCTAAGACACTCCGCAATAAAGGTATGAAGCAACAAGTAGCTGGGGCGTCCATCTGGACGGGAACATTTCTATGGGCTAGACAGAGAGAACATAATATAGAGTGATACGCGATAGAGAGAGTACGCGTATCAGCAGTATCAGCTGTAGGGGCCAGTGTGCCGTCCGGGAGTCCCACATAACCACCCGTCGATCCCCCGGGCGCGGGTGGAATGCATCAAGCATTTTCCCCCGAGGAAAAAAAAAAAAAAAAAAGTTTAAAAAAAAAAAGTTTATTTACCCAAAGTTTATAGGCCCCAAAATCCCAGGGCCGCAAGGTTATTTGGTTAGGTTAGGTTTTTGGTTAGGTTAGGTTAGGTGGAGCTGGGGTATGCCGTGTCCCGCCTGCGCGGGAAGCGCAAGGCACCGGGACCAGACGGCATCCCCGGCGTGGCATGGGTCCTGGCGTTAGACGCCCTGGGGGACCGCTTCAGGAGGCTCATGGACGCCTGCCTGGAGTCGGGGCGGTTCCCCACGAGGTGGAAGACGGGCAGCCTGGTGCTCCTCAAGAAGGAGGGACGCGCAGCAGACTCCCCCTCAGCGTACCGTCCCATCGTCTTGCTTGACGAGGCGGACAAGCTGTTTGAACGGGTGGTGGCTTGCCGCCTCGTCAAACATTTGTCAAGGGTGGGCCCGGATTTGTCGGAGCGACAATTCGGCTTCCGGGTGGGCCGGTCGACGATTGACGCTATCAAGAGCGTCAAGGCCCACTCGGATGAGGTAGTTGCCCGCGGCGGTGTTATGTTGGCGGTGTCCCTAGACATCGCCAACGCGTTCAACACAATGCCGTGGGCCGTCATCAGGGAGGCACTTAAATACCACAATGTGCCTCCCTACCTATGCCGAATTGTCGGGGCCTACCTCTCGGATAGGTATATAACCTATCCGGGGACGGAGGGACGGTCGCTGAGAAGGGAGATGTCGTGCGGTGTTCCACAGGGTTCGGTCTTAGGACCGCTCCTGTGGAACATAGGTTATGACTGGGTGCTGCGAGGGGACACTCTCCAGGGTGTCAGCGTGATTTGTTACGCGGACGATACCCTGGTGACGGCTCGCGGCCCCAATTATCGCGAGGCAGCAATACTTGCCACGGCGGGAGTGGCACAGGTGGTGCGGCGCATTAAGTCCCTCGGGCTGGAAGTGGCGCTCCACAAATCCGAGGCCATTGCCTTCCATGGCCCTCGTAAACGCCCCCCAGCGGGCAGTAGTATTGTCGTGAGTGGTACTTCCATCGCTGTCGGATCCTCGATCAAGTATCTGGGACTTGTTCTCGACAGTCGATGGAAGTATGAGGAGCATTTCCGGCGCTTGGCCCCAAGGCTGGTGGCTGCAGCCGGAAATTTGGGAAAGTTGCTCCCAAATGTCGGAGGACCGAGTGCGAGGTGCCGACGTCTGTATACGGGTGTCGTGCGTTCTATGGCATTGTATGGTGCGCCAATATGGGCGAATGCTCTGAACCGTAACACCATGGCCATGTTGCGTCGTCCGCAACGGGTCATGGCGCTCAGAGTGGCTCGGGCGTACCGCACCGTGTCATTTGACGGTGCCTGCGTGCTCGCCGGAGTTCCGCCGTGGGACCTCGATGCCGAGGCCCTAGCAGCGATGTACCGGCGACGCGCCGTGGCAAGAAATGAGAATGGTGGTGACCCACCTTTACAGGTAATTGCTCATTGGCATGAGGAGGCGCGCGCAGATGTACTGCGGAAGTGGTATCTGCGCCTCGCGGACCCGGTTGTCAGCCGGGAATTAATAGAGGCGATTCGACCCGTCCTTGTGGAATGGGTCGACCGTAGTTTTGGTCCGCTCACGTACCGCCTGACGCAGTTGTTGTCTGGACACGGCTGCTTTGGGCGGTATTTGTGCCGAGTGGTGCAGAGAGAGCCGTCTGCGATTTGTCACCACTGCGCGGACGGGCTGGAGGACACGGCGCAACACACGCGCGAAGTATGTCCGGCATGGGAAGAAAACCGCACTGCCTTGGCCGCAATTGTCGGACAGGACCTGTCGCTGCCGACTTTGGTCGCCGCCATGGTCGGTGGTGAAGAGGCCTGGCAAGGCGCATTAGCGTTTGCGGAGGCAGTGATGACCGCGAAGGAGGTTGCAGAAAGGGAGCGTGAGCAAGCCCCGGACTCCCTCCCGATGCGTCGAAGGAGAGTTGGTCGACGGCGTCGCGCATACGTGGCAGCAATGCCACTGTAGGCAGGCGAACAAATAACCGTTTGACGGAGACCTTAGGGTGGCGGACGGGGACTTCTGCTACCCATACTCAACAGGTCTGGTACTGGTGCACGCTTTGCCGTGTTCCGGGGGCGTCACCATGCGGAGAGGACAGGGGTTGAGCTAAGCTCCCCTCGGAGAGGGTCCGTACGCGGACAGTCGCCGACGGGTCGCGGTTGCGTTTCCGATCCCGTGGCCCGTCCCTCATGGCGACCAGAGGAACACCCCAGGGTTTTAGTCAGTCGGGAAGATCCCCTTCAGGGACTTCCCATCCTGACATAACCCGGCCCTGTCCCCGCATGGCCGGGTATCTGTATGCAGATTTCCCTGGGAAAAAAAAAAAAAAAAAAAAAAAAAAGGTTAGGTTAGGTTAGGTTAGGTTAGGTTAGGTTAGGTTGGGTTGGATTGGAGTGATTAGTGATTTAGTGGTGTTCGTGTGTGCGTATTGTTTTAGGTGGTAGGCTATGCCTAAAAAACCTGTGCGGGACGCCTCCGGGCGTTTCGTGAAGGGCCCTTCTCAGGGCCAACCCAACGGCTCTTTTCAGGGCCAAACTGACGCTTCGGCGTCATCTAGCCGTGAGGCTAGCGTGGAGAGGAGGAGACCGGCTCTGACGTTGGACGCCATGTCTGACGCCGAGGCTGAGTCCTTCCCATCTCCGGAAGTGCTGGAGGCACTAGCGGAACCGCTCCTGGGTTCGCTGTGGGAGCCTCCGAGTCGGCGACGAACGCGCAGTGATTTATCACCGTCGCCGCCAGCTTCGTCTGCCGAAGAGCAGATGGGACCTCCGCCCCCCAAGGTCTTCATAGACCGCAGGGCGGAGTTCCAAAAAAAGGAGGCAAAGAAAGAGGCCGTCGAGCTGACCGTGGAGCAAATGGTCCGCGAGCTCGACGACTCTGTGAGGTCAGCGGGCGCGTTGTGCGAGCAACCCGCTGATATCCTCCTGGTGCAGGCAAAGAAGTGCCTGCACATCAACAAAGAGGTGGCTGCGCGGTCCGGCAGTCTGAAGGGGGGCTTCGTTAGAGGCCTTAACCTGACGACCCGGGTCGTCGCAGACATAGTGGAGGCTCTTGCGAGCAGGAGCTCCACATCGGAGTTGGCCGTGATGAAGGCGGAAAATGTCCGCCTTCGCAAGGAAGTAGCGGGGCTTAGGAGTGCGGTCGAGATGCTCCGGGTAGAGATGGCGCGAGGTCGAGAGCCAACTGCGCTCTCTCCACCCTCGCCGGGTCCCACTCCCCGTAGAGCATCGTCGTCGGCGCCCATCCAAGAGCAGGGGCAGGCGCCCGCCTTGTCGATGGAGGAATTCGCCAGGGGCATCATGGTCTCAGTCGGGACCATGGTGAACACCCGGCTAAAATCGGTGGAGCACCGGCTCCTCCCCGAAGAGCGACTGGCGCCGCCGCTCGCGGCGCGACAAAGGGTGGCGGCCGCTGCTGTAGCACAGCAACCGGCGCCGGGGCCATCCACTGCCCCCAAATCGGCGGCCGCCCAGACTGTGGAGAAAGGGAAGGCCAAGGGCAAAGGCAAGGGCAAGGCGACAGCTGTCGCCAAACCCAAGCCGGCGCCCAGACCCCTCCCTCCTGCACCGAATTCCATGATGGATTCATGGGCATCGGTGGCTGGGCGGGGTGCCAAACCGGCACCGAAGCCAGCGCAGGCCACGGCGCCACGAGCTGCCCCGCAGCCCAAGCCGACACCCAGCTCAGGCTGGACAACGGTCGGCAAGAGCGGCAAGCGGGGGGGTAAAAAGGCCGCGAAGGCTCAGCCCGCTTCACCGCCGAAGGTGAAGCTGCAGCCTCCTCGGTCCTCTGCAGTGGTGATAACACTGCAGCCAGGGGCCGAGGAGAAGGGTGTCACCTACGCCAGTGTGCTAGGCCAAGCCAGGAGGGAGATCGACATCTCCTCCTTAGGCATAACCGAGGGCCTACGCAGTAAGAAGACGGTGACCGGTGCCCGAATGTTGGAACTTCCGGGCACCACAAGCGGGGACAAGGCCGACTCTCTGGCCAAGCGGCTGCAAGAGGTCCTGGACCCGGAGACGGTCCGGGTGTACAGGCCGGTGAAGTGCGCGGATCTGCGGATCAATGGCCTGGACCCTTGAGGTGTGCCCGACCTGGTCCGAGCCGCGCCACAATCTAACTGCGGTGATTGGGCCGGACCTATCGCTTCCTGGCGTGGTCAACAGCATGCTGGGAAGTGAAGAGGCCTGGACAGCGGTTGCCTCCTTTTGTGAAGACGTAATGTCCCAAAAGGAGGCAGCGGAGCGTGCGCGGGAGGACGACCCTCTCGCGGCACCGCTCCGCAGGCGAAGAAGGGGTAGGAGAAGGCGATTGTACGATCGTCGTCTTCTCACTCCTGGTGGTGAATAGCGGGAGACAGGCGCGGGGGCGTCTTCTTCCGCATTGCACTATTCACCACCCACGCCGGGCGGGAATGGTCAAACACTCGTGGTCATTCCCGGGCCCCTCCCAGCCGGGAGGGGCGCGAAGGCCCCGCTGTAAAGGCGGGCGGTCGCCGGAGGGGGACTGGATGTAAAGGCTCTGCCGGTTTCCCAGTCTTCCTCCAATAAGACGATGCCGGAGTGTCGCTGGGTCGTTTTAGTGGGTATACCGGTAGCAACCGGGGAGTCCCACATAACCCTTCCTTCCCCCGATGGAAGGGTATGCGTAGTGCATTTTTTCCCAGCGTAAAAAAAAAAAAAAAAAAAAAAAAAAAAAAAAAAAAAAAAGGTTAGGTTAGGTTAGGTTAGGTTAGGTTAGGTTAGGTTAGGTTAGGTTAGGTTAGGTTAGGTTAGGTTAGGTTAGGTTAGGTTAGGTTAGGTTAGGTTAGGTTAGGTTAGGTTAGGTTAGGTTAGGTTAGGTTAGGTTAGGTTAGGTTAGGTTAGGTTAGGTTAGGTTAGGTTAGGTTAGGTTAGGTTAGGTTAGGTTAGGTTAGGTTAGGTTAGGTTAGGTTAGGTTAGGTTAGGTTAGGTTAGGTTAGGTTAGGTTAGGTTAGGTTAGGTTAGGTTAGGTTAGGTTAGGTTAGGTTAGGTTAGGTTAGGTTAGGTTAGGTTAGGTTAGGTTAGGTTAGGTTAGGTTAGGTTAGGTTAGGTTAGGTTAGGTTAGGTTAGGTTAGGTTAGGTTAGGTTAGGTTAGGTTAGGTTAGGTTAGGTTAGGTTAGGTTAGGTTAGGTTAGGTTAGGTTAGGTTAGGTTAGGTTAGGTTAGGTTAGGTTAGGTTAGGTTAGGTTAGGTTAGGTTAGGTTAGGTTAGGTTAGGTTAGGTTAGGTTAGGTTAGGTTAGGTTAGGTTAGGTTAGGTTAGGTTAGGTTAGGTTAGGTTAGGTTAGGTTAGGTTAGGTTAGGTTAGGTTAGGTTAGGTTAGGTTAGGTTAGGTTAGGTTAGGTTAGGTTAGGTTAGGTTAGGTTAGGTTAGGTTAGGTTAGGTTAGGTTAGGTTAGGTTAGGTTAGGTTAGGTTAGGTTAGGTTAGGTTAGGTTAGGTTAGGTTAGGTTAGGTTAGGTTAGGTTAGGTTAGGTTAGGTTAGGTTAGGTTAGGTTAGGTTAGGTTAGGTTAGGTTAGGTTAGGTTAGGTTAGGTTAGGTTAGGTTAGGTTAGGTTAGGTTAGGTTAGGTTAGGTTAGGTTAGGTTAGGTTAGGTTAGGTTAGGTTAGGTTAGGTTAGGTTAGGTTAGGTTAGGTTAGGTTAGGTTAGGTTAGGTTAGGTTAGGTTAGGTTAGGTTAGGTTAGGTTAGGTTAGGTTAGGTTAGGTTAGGTTAGGTTAGGTTAGGTTAGGTTAGGTTAGGTTAGGTTAGGTTAGGTTAGGTTAGGTTAGGTTTTTTTTTTTTTTTTTTTTTTTTTTTTTTTTTTTTTATTTCCTACTCTGACCCTCCACTGTTGTGTCGGGGAGGCCTTTGTCTATCTTTTTCTCTTCCATTCCAGTTCTCGCTCACATACCTGCTTATGTTCGTTCTCTCATTCCGCATACTGTTTCTTTCTTGCATTCATCTCTTTTATACCGTTGTTGGTGGGATGCCAACTCTATTGCCTTTATTGCCTATTCTATTTTTATTTCTTATATTAAGGTATAACACAATAAATTTAGACATGGTTTTTGATTTTGCAGACAATGTTACGCTTATTTCTAATTTTTACATTTTATTATTGCTAGTGTACATATTGTATATGTATCAATATACAATTGTACAACTATTTATCTACTTTTATTTTTAATTACTACATTTTTAATTACATCTATACAAAATTTCAAAAACTTATCTCTACTGTCACTATTTTTAATTAACTTACATATATTTTCTACGTTTACATCTATATCTAATTCTTGCTCTAAATTATATCTTTGTACTGAATAAATTGGACAGCCAGTGACGACATGTAGAGAGCTTTCTTCTACTTCAGGGTCGCAGTTACATGCTGGGCTCTCCTTGCACCTAAAGCGATATAAATATGAGGAGAACCCACCATGACCAGTCATCAATTGGGTTGTTACCGGATCGATCTTGAGCTTTTTTATTGTAGAGTATGCCTCTACCGCGTCCGGAAAAAAGCACTTGGTGGTAGATGCCGTTTCTGCAGTTTTGTATCGCTGATTCCACTCTTCAAGTGAGTCCTTTCGGATCTTCCTCTTGACGAAAGACACTGGACACATGTCGTAGTCGGATTTTGTTTTCAGATGTAGCGCTGCTGCTTTGGCTAATTCGTCCGCTCTCTCATTTCCCTCCAGTCCCACATGCGCTTTGATCCAAAAGAGACTTATATTTTTGCCACTTGCTCTGATGCATTTGATGTTGTTTCTGGCTTTCACAGCAAGGGGATGGAGGGAGGTGTAACTTACGACTGTGTCCAGTGCCGATCTGGAGTCACAATATATGTTGCATGAATCAGCTTTCCGTTTAAAGGCCTGATTTGTTGCTTCCAGTAGAGCTAAGAGCTCTGCTTGGTAAACGGTGCAACATTGGTCGAGTTTTAGTTTTTGGGTACTCGTTTCTACACCATTGTCCCATAGGGACAATGCCGCGCCAACTTTCCCCTCTAGCTTGCTACCATCGGTGAAGATTTTTAAGGCATTATTGTCGTGCTCTCCCAATGCTGCACCGCTCTCCACACAGGCATATTTAATTTCAGTGTGATTCGCTGGGTGTTCTAAATCTTCGAAGGCTAACAGTCTCTCTATTTCCCGGTCTCCTACTACTTCCCGGGAGTGACCTTTCTTTATTTCATAAAGCAAGGCTGCTTCCCTGATTCTAATGTCCAGTGGAAGCAGCCCGGCAAGTAGTAGCGCCGAGTTAAGTGAGACTGTTTTGTACGCCTTCGTGATTTTTTGTGCAAATCCGCGCTGCACTGTGTTCAGTTGTTTTTGCACACCTATTTTATTGGAAGCAGATGCCCAAACACTTGCTGCATATAAAATCGTCGGCTCTACCACCGCCGTATAGATGGACCTGACTATCTCCGGCTGCAGGCCCCATTGCAATTTAGCTGCTCTAGATATTTGCTTAAATAGGTTGATTGCCTTGCAGCATATATTTGCGACGTGGTTATTGAAGGTCAGCTTTCCGTCGATAGTCAGGCCCAAAATTTTCATTTCATTGGACATGGCGACGTCGACCCCACCCATGCTCAGCCGTGGTGTGTCAAATTTCAACTTTTTTGTGACTACCATCGCCGTGGTTTTTTGCGGTGCAAATTTCAGTTTGTTTTTGACACCCCACGACTGAACATGTTCGAGTGCGGCGTTGGCCCGTCCTTCTATGTCTCGTGCTGTGTCCCCGTCGAACATGAGGATGATGTCGTCTGCGAAAGCTTGGCATTTGTATCCCTGCTGGAACATTTCTTTAAGGAGTGGGTCCAGTAAGATATTCCATAGTAGAGGGCCCCCTATTGATCCCTGAACGCATCCTTTGTTCGTGCTCTTCACATATTCCTCGCCGGCATATCGCACCTTGACGTTTCTGTCGGTCAAGTAACTGTCCATTACCCTTCTCAGGTTCACTGGACACTTCTTCTCAGCCAGTTGGACTCTGATAGCTGGCCACCATGCACTGTCGAAGGCCCCCTCTATGTCCAATGATATTATTGTGACTAGCTTTTTCTGCTTTACTTTTTGGTGTATGTACTGTATTAGGGCATAGAGGGAGTCTTCGGTGCTCTTTTGTGGCATGAATCCAAACTGGCTGGGATTCATTTTTGGTATGACGTGGTACTTGATCCGGGCAATGACCATCTTCTCGTACACCTTGCCCAGCACCGGCAAAAGTCCAATTGGTCGGTATGACTTGGGCAAAGTGTATTTGACCTTACCAGGTTTGCGAAGGATCACGACTGTGGCCTCCTTCCACATTCGAGGAAAATATTCGCACTCAAGGCATTTGTTGATAAGTTCCAGGAATAATTCTGGGTCATTATTGATTGCTTGACTGCAGATATCTGCAGTCAGACCATCCGCTCCTGGGGCTTTCTTTGGATTGAAGGAGGCTAGGGCTATCTGGAGCTCGGTTTGTGTGAACTGCGGGTCACAGGGATCATCATGCTCCCCATCGTTCACTTTCTCCGCTGTTCTCCTGATCTGTTGGTGATCGGTGTTGTCACTTGCTTCTTGGTCTTCTGGGAAGAAGGTGTTTGCCAACAGCGTTACGGACCCTTTCGCATCCAACACCTGCCCTCCCTCCTCCAAGGGTAGATCTTCTCCTCTCATTGTGGTCCTTCCCAATACCCTGTAAATTCCGTCCCACATTCCTTCCTTGTCTTGCTTCTCGCAGAATCCTTTCCAACTCTCGACTTCAGCGGCTTTTGCTGCCTCTTCATATTTTGTTTTCTGTTCCAGGTACTCATCGATCACCTTCTTTCTTCGGACTGGTGCGGCCCAGCGGATGCGGTTCTTCATCGTGGCGACCATTTTCTTCATCTTCTCGAGCTCATCGGACCACCCCGGGATGGTAAGTGTCTTTAAATTTTTCTTTTTGGGTATGGTTGTATTGCATGCTGTAGTAATTAGTGTAGTATAATTTCGTAGAGTAGTTTCGATTTGTTCCTGACTTTTAACTTTTCTTAATTCTTCTATTGTAAAGTTATGATGTGTTTTAAGTTGGTTTAATTTCTCATGAAATTGTCCCCAATTTGCTTTTTTGGTGTTATAAATTCTTGTGGTTCTGACTATCATTGTACCTTTTGATTTTTTCAATTTGATATTGAAGACTATCCCGTTGTGGTCCGAACTCGTGAGACTCTCTTCAACTCTCCAGTCCTCCACCATGTTGAGCAGGTCTGTCGAACATGCTGTTACGTCGACATAACTGCTGTACCGCTTGCCTCCTCTCACCGTATCGAATGTTGGCGTGTTGCCAGTGTTGAGTACCTGGAGTCCGAGCTCGTCGAGAGTTGAAATCATGTCCTCGCCTCTGCTGTCCACAATGGCACTTCCCCACCAACTACTTTTTGCATTGGCGTCTCCTCCTATAACAAACCTCCGTGGTCCCAGTTTTCGCTTTATTTTCGATAGCTGCTCGAGGTGTGGCTCTATAGGCTGGTCCGGCTCGAAGTAGTAAGACACCAGTACGATTCTCCAGGCAACGGTTTGGATTCTCACCACAACAATATTGTTTGTGGTGAGTTGCGGGTATTGTGTGACCTCTATGCTAGGGTCGAAGACGGCTATTGCTGCTTTCACAGTCCCATCTCCTTGCTGTGTGCTCTGGAAAATTCGTACACCTGGATAATTCTTCATACTTCGAGCCCCACCTACATACGGCTCCTGGAGCAGTGCAACGGCTACTTTCCGATTTTTTGCTTCAATAAGGACCTCGTGTGTTGCCAGTCTCTTTCTTTGGAGGTTTGTCTGCACAAAAGTATAGCCTGGGGCATCCTTAGCAATAGGCTATTGTGGATCTAGCCAGAGATTCCCACTTTCTTCGTACCGGGCAGTCCTGGCTAAATGCGTTGTGGTCCACATTGTGCATTTTTGCTCTTGTGCAGTTTATACAGGTTGGAGGCACTTCGGCTAACCATTCTGGGCATTCTGATTTTAGATGCTGGCCCCCACAGTGACTGCACACGTCGGCAACATCGCGGCAGAATCGCCGACCATGCCCATATCCTAAACAGCGTGAACACTGTACTAGGGGGGACTGGTCGGCGACTCTGACGCGCTGCATGTCGACGTGCACGGCCCCTGCAGTGGTCAGACTCTGCCAGATGCGTGGAGAAACTCTTGCAACCACATGGGAGGTGAGGGGGTTCCTTGCTCTACGCCTAAATCGAATTTCGATGCGGTCGTCATCCCCCTTCACTTCCTTCAGAAGATGTTTGTTCTGGTTGCGGATTGCCTTTACTATGTCCTCGTCTGTGTTGCTACGGAGGACATTAAAGAGTGTTATGAGCGGATCTTTGTTTATAATATCTTCCACGTTTAGTTGCTCTCCATTTTGCCTTATTCTGTTCTTTACTTTTTCTATTTCTTCCCTACTATTGCATCCTATTATTATTTTTCTATCTCTTGCCTTCCTTAATTTGTCAATCCTCACTCCCTCTTCTTTTGCATTCACCACTTGTTTTATTTTGTCGAGAACTTGTTCCCCTGTTTCTTCCTCGTCCCTTGATGTGACAACAATGGAGTGCACGGGTGTTCTTGCCACTACGCTGGCGTATGTTCCTTTTGGAATTTTGTGGGCTGTTGCTGAAGTGTTGAGGCTAGTTTCTTGTTGCCCTCTAAGGATCTCACTCAACTTTTCCATCTCCTCTTTGTTTTGTTTCAGCAACTTTCCGTGCTCTTCCATTGCCCTCATCATCTTTTCTGTGTTTTCTTTTGACAGTTTTTCTTTCTCCTGCCTCTCTTCCCCTTCTTTTCCTGCTTCTATATTCTTTTCCGCGGGTACTCGCTGTTTGTTTTCCTCCGCTTCTTTTACAAGACTATAGAGCCTCTCTACTGCCTCCGTTACCTCGGCCTTTATCTCCGCTTTAAGATTCCTGCTGTTGCCTAGATGTAGTTTGGCTTTCATGAGGCAGGCTTTGGCTTCCGTGACTCTATTCTTGTAGTTCTGAGCCTGGGTCTGTATTGGAGGTGATGAGGTCGATGGTGTTGCTGTGGTCTTAGCTGCCTTTCCTTTTGTTTTGACTGCCGGATAGGTGACGGTCTTATTAAGAAGAGGTGGGGGCGGAGGGGGGGTCGTGGTCCTGGCCTCTATCTCTCCGATACTTCGTCGGACGGTAGTCAAGTTTTCTGTTGAGGGTCCAGCCCTCTCTGTCATCTCCTTATCATCGTCCTTCTTTAGTGGTGACGTTTTGTCAATATGTTTCTTAGGGTCAGGAGTACGGTGTCCAAACATATTGTGAGCGGACTTGTCCCTACTTAACGTGTATATGGCGTTAGTGGGTTACAAGGAAAATGATAAAATAAACACAAAATAAAATAGAATATAAAATAAAATCAAAACAAATAAAACAAAATTATTAGAGTTCTTTCTCTACCTGGATTCGTCACTGTCTCTCCAATTTTGGTTCCAGATTAATACAATCTTATTTTACTTTTCAGATTCGGAGTGTAGCAGCGGTCGCCGAAGGATAAGGTAAGACACTTCCTGTAATTATTGTTAGTGATTTTTATAATTACTGCCTTTTTGTGTGTTGCAGGTGCAGAGCGTCGCTTCGGTCGTCGGGGGACGGAGTCAGCGGCGGCGGTCTACAACTACGAGGTCTGGTCAACTACGTTCTACAACGTCCGCTACTACGTAATAATACAGGTATGTATAGTCAATAAATATTTAAAATAAAAGTTTTTTAAATGTAGAGTAAGCTCTACTGGTCTTTTCCTTATAGTATGTACCTATTTTCTTACTTAATTTAACACTATTACTACTAAACTATATTTCTTGTAAAACAAATAATTGTCTCTACATAGAGTCAGTGGTCATTAGAGGCCTCTTAAGACCTTAAGAGTATTCTTTTATGTCTAAACTATGCTAAAAAGTTTTTATGTAAGAAGAAATTTTTACTCTACATTTGACTCTATGTAAAGTCAGTCTCTGATAGGTCTTCCTTAAGGCTGTCTGTTGCCGTGAACCGCGTTACGATCCGACCAGTGGTTCAGAAGTTATTTAAATTTAAAAATCCCACCTATATTAGCGGGAGGTCAAGCTTAGCTGGTCAGTGAAATATTTTTAGGGGTAGGGGGTTGAAATTTGGGGGGTCGGTTCGGGACAGTCTGCCCCGTTCGCAGAAGGGGGGGTGGTGGCGGAGGGGGGGTTGAAAATTTCGTTATTTTTCGCCTAGGACGCACCGTTTCCGAGATAATTGGATTTTTCTAAAAAATTTTTATCAGTTTGATCTAAACAAAGCTAAAAAGTGGTAATTGTAATTTAATTATGTTGATCTTAAAAAATTTGTATATTTGGTATTTGAAATGCTAATGTTTTTGGAAAAAATTTAAACTATTGGGCCTGAGCACTATTTTAAGGTCTATGTGCATCCGAGGGGAAAAATCGTACGGAACTATTTATTTTGGGGTCTGGAATTTAGGGGTTGTTTTTGGCCAACTTCTTTTGGTTGGTTTCGGGGGTTAGAGCAATATATCGGCTCGGGAAAAAATCCTGCCGTATAGTACACGAACTGAATTTACTGGCAGTTTCCGAGTTATTTTTCCCAGGGGTTGGGAAATACGAAATTTTCGTCAGTTTCCCAAAAAATGTTCCCGGGGGTGGTTTTTGAAATACCCTATAAGAAGATTGCCCCCAAGAGAGCTTCTGATCAAACAGAACGAAAATCTCGTTATTTTTGCGATATCTCGCCCCGTTCCCGAGTTATAGGGTTGGCAAACTTAGTTGGTAATGGTGTCTATGGGTGTGATTACAATAGAAAAATTATAAAAAATAGAAATAAAATAAAACCTTAAATTAAAAATATTACCCTATCAGAAGTTGGAGTCTTCTTCCCAATGGCGTTTTTCGTGTGGCAGCTCGTCGTGTAATCTTCCCTCCAGAGATCTTCAAAGTTAAGGGTGGCTGACAATTTTCTGCAAATGGCTCCTAAGTCGGGTGG